>CM066032.1:669868089-671228929 GCA_033557465.1 Ichthyophis bannanicus | reverse complement strand
GTTATTCTTGATTCTTTCCTCTCCTTTAATCAACACATCTCCTCACTTGTATGCCATTCCTTCGTTTCTCTTCACCAAATACATGCAGTTTGTCCATTCCTCTCCCTGTTCTCACTTACTACATTCATGTTGACACTTCTCATGTCTCGGCTTGATTACTACAATACTGTCCTTGCAGGTTTACCTTAATACCAACTCAATCAATTACAGGTTCTTCAAAATACAGCAACTCATCTCCTTATACACTCCTCTCGCATGGACCACAAGACTCCTCCGCTTATCCGTTTACACTGCCTCCCTCTTAAATTCAGGTTCACCTATAAGATACTCACCATCATGCACTGAGTAATCCATACCGGCATACTGCAGCAAAGCATTCTGCTAATGCCTTCTCTCAAAATCATCCAAGGTCTTACAGTCACATCCTGGGGTTACCAAGATATGTGACCAAGACTTTAGTAGTATGGTTCCTTGAAGATTTATTTATAAAAATTTTCCTATCTGTCCTTTGGAACAAATAGCCCATCAAACAAATCCTGCTATTGAGGATAATCACATTCCTTAGCATTTTGAACAGACTATTTAATGTCTGCTTTCTTGCCAGCATGGAGTACAGATTGTGTGATATTTTCTTTATGTTCTTGTAACGTGCATATGGATGGATACAGCCATTAATTTCTTAGGACATTCAGGTATCAAGGTGATAAAAAATGCACCCAACACATTACTTATAAGGTTAAAATACTGAGGCATACTACATGCTAGCAAGTGTGTGGAAACTGCCACATATTTTTTATTAGAGTTCTAGGATTTTCCTAGAAAAACCTTGAAAGCGCATTTTAAATCTGTGCTATCAGGATGACTTCACCCACAAGTTTTCTTCTTACTAAAGACCATAGTGAAAGTCATTTTACTTAATGAGAAAGGAACGAGCAGGGACAAATGAAACTTTCAATTCTCTGAACAGAAGATACCCATCTAGTAGCAATAGATTTTCCTTTCCTTAAGTATCTGAGCATATATAAGTAATATCCATACTCAGCAGCCCCAAAATGGTCTCGTCATAGCTCTGAAGCATGAAGCTATCACACAGTCACAAGACATAATAGAAACAGACACATAATGGCAAAAGACCATATAGCCTGTCCAGTCTGCCCTTCCATACCAACTACTATAGTCCCTTCTATTCCTTTAAAGATCTTCTGTGTTTGTCCCATGCTTTCTTGAATTCAGATACTGTCCTCGTCTCTACTACCTCCACTGGAAGACTACTCCACTCATCTACCACTCTTAATGTAAAGCACAGTTACTTACCTGTAACAGGTGATCTCTGGGAACAGCAGGAATAAGTCTTCACATATGGGTATCGTTGGTACCGACGGAGCCTGCGCGGGAACGCTCCCCAGCGTCCAATCAGAACGCTTTTGGGAGCATCCCACCACGCCTGCGTGCTGCCTTCCCGCCTTTCCCAACTGTCTCTCCTCAGTTGAGTTTTAAAGCTGAGACAAAGGGAGAGAGAGAAAAGGGAAAGAGATAGATAGAGAGATACAACTCCTAGGGGAGGTGGGTGGGTTGTGAAGACTTATTCCTGCTGTTCCCAGAGATCACCTGTTACAGGTAAGTAACTGTGCTATCTCCAGGAACAAGCAGGAATGAGTCTTCACATATGGGGACTCCCAAGCTAAGATGCCTAGAGGAGGCCCCAGCATGTTGTAATCTAAGATGGGCCATGCTTATTCCTCAAAACCTCAGGCATCCAAGGGATGGAGGGTAGGAGTTGAACTAGAAAAAAGAAAGAGATGCTGTGGAACAGCTTAACTAAACAAGGTATCCAGAGGGGAGTCCTTGTGTAAATGATAATAACAGAAAAATGTTGAGTCCTAATTATCTAACGTGGATCTCACTCAGAAATATTGCAAAATATTTGTTGAGGGTAATAAAGGTCTGTGGTTGAGAGCCAGATCATTATCCTCAGAGAAATTCCCCCACTGTGAAGTAGAGAGAAAAAATAATTTTGCAATACAGGAAGAGATGAGAAGTCCTCATGGTCAGAACTAACCCTAGAGAAGTAATGGGGGAGTTCACTGAGGTTGGACTTTTGAGAATAGGTAAAGCTTTCGTAAAGTCCAAAAAATTGAACTTCTTGTCCTTGGAGCAGAATAAGGTCCTAGGAAGAGTGGAGATAATCCGACTGGTTTGGATGAAAAGGTAGAAATACCCTTTGCAGGAAAAAAGGGGGATAGGTCTTTTAGACCCCCTTCATTCCAATGAAAGAGAAAGATATTTGTACTAGGCGTTGAGCCTCCAATTTTTTAAGATCAGTAAAAGTCTTTGTAAGTGATGTCACTTATGATGAAGACTTTACATGTAGAGCTTCAGGTGTGACGTAACCTAAAAGGTAACGGTAAAGAAGGTATTTGGTAAAGTACCATAGAAATTGGCAGTCTACTGAGTTTATGGTATACTGGAGCAGCATTAATATGGACAGTAGACAAATCTTTCAAAGTCAGATGATGTATAGAGAATGATGCAACAACAAGAAGGATTACGACCTACTTGAGAATGTTGATGGAGAATCTCTGTCTGGTTAAATATGGAAGAACTATAGAGAAAGTTTCATGGAAAACTGGTAATATGTTATTCAGTTACAGGGATAGGATTAGACTTCTTGAAAAGATCTAGCCCCTGAATAACCAGGTCTCGAGACGTACGTGAATGAGTGCAGAGGAGATCCTTAATCTTAAGACAGCAAGTCTAGATCCTTCTACTATTTCAATTAGTAGCTGGAGAAAAAGATACAATATATAGGGCTACCATGTTTGCCTCTTTATGAGGGCAATATGAGTTATCATGCGTTCTCCTGTGCACTATAAGCTACCATGAAGTATAGGAAATTAGAAGGAGAGTAATGAATAAGGACCAACGGCAGTGAAAAAATGCATCCCTGTTGAAGGAGTTCCAGTGAGATGTGGAACAACCAGGGAACTGTGCAATTTTCTACACCTTCACGTGGTCTAAACCCTGGTTACCTTTCCTTAAAAGGAAATTTTAAGGAATATAGTAAAATAGGAAAAAACCAGTCATGTAGAAACATGACTGGTAGAGTCTACCAGCTGAAGCCCTTATTAAATATCTGGCCAGCTACCTATTAGGAGTAGCTCTGAGGCTCTCTGGCAAAGGCCCACAGTTGCAGAGCTTTGTTGTAGAATTGCAGAGAGCATGTTGTAGGTTGCTTAGATCTGGCTGTTGAAATGCCAGTGTGCAACCTAATCTGTTCTGTTGAAGCCAAGAGAACTGAACGTGGCTAAGAATAGTAGACAGGTCTGATGCCTGCAACAATAAATAGTCCAAATGAGTTCTGGATCTCCTTTGGACTTATCTGTTATTAAGGCAGTATAAAAGTTAGGTCCCATAGGTTGGAGAGGACCAACAGACAGAATTTGGAGTAGTAATACCCAATTTCTGTCCGAAAAGCTGCCTTAAAAAGATATGTGAGAAGGAGATGAACTGCAAAAAGGGGAGAAAAACTCTGTATGAAAACCAGTTACTGGAGTAGGTTTTGAAGAAAAACCTATGGCTTAGAGGATAAGCCCTCCAGCTGATTAGTAGTCCTCTTAGAGACTGGATGTCTAGACTAAGAGGGATAGAAATTAATACAGAGTTACGAAGACTTACAAGTTAGTACGTCTTTGAAGGGATAGAGTCCCCTTGCAGTTAAAAGTATGAGATATCCTCGTACAGGAAAACTGACAAGGTGAAAGGTATAGTTCACCCTGTTGTTAATTGTCAGTTCTCCTTCTTGTTTTAAAAGGAGAAACCTGTTATCTCTGGGGTATGATAGTCCTTAATAGCTGTTAGCTAGAAGGATAGATTTCTCTTGTAGCAAGAGATTCATGCCCAGAGCCGAGGATTGAGTCAGTGTATAGCTGATATCTCAGCATGGGTGATATGACTTTTAGATGCTTCTGTTGAAAAGAAGTAGGTTCAAGTTCTAAACCTCACACAGAGAAGGTAAATAAAGTATCAGAAATCCTGCGATTGCTGGGATTGCTGAGGCTGTTGAGGTTTTGATTTTCTTAGCCTGGTGTGGTGTTGCCCATCTTTGGAAACATCTGTAGAATGGGTGGAAGATGGATAAAACGTTTTCCCTTTGGGGGAATAAAGCTTTTTATGAGATTTTTTATTAGCTGGGATAGAGGAGAGTTTGGACAATCCTCTGAAAGTAACAGCATCAGTGCTCAACTGATTAGCTTGAAACAACGCCTCCTTGTTAAAGAGATTTTCACCTGTACAAGGAGTATTTCCCAGCCTTTCCTAAATCCATCTGTCTAAGTCAGAAACTTGGAGCCAGGCTAAGCGTCGTGCTCCTATGGCTATAGCAGAAGTTCTGCTAATAGGCTCAAAACAGTCCAGCGAGGCACGATTAAGAAACCTAGAGATATTTTGAGCATGATTGACTAATGAGGAATAGTCTGCTCTTTTATGCTCTGGAAGAAAAGGGTTCAAAAACTAAGTTCTTTGTGACCTCTTCAAGAGATAATCCCATATAGAAAATATATGAGATAATTTTTGCTGAAAGCATGGATGCCTGAAAGCAAAGACGTCCAAAGGCATCTAAAGTCCTAGACTCACGACCTGGCGGATAAGAAGAGTGCTTCTTTGCACTCTTAATACGCCTCATTGCTGATTCTACAACAATAGAATGATGAGGAAGTTGAGTCTTTTGAAAACCTGGAGAAGGTGGCACCTTGTACATAGTGTCAAGTGTCTTAGAATGTGGGGATACCGTTAAAGGAGTTTCCCACATTCTTAACAGTAGATCTTGTAAGATCTGATGCACAGGAAGCATGATCACCTCATTTGGAATCCAGGGAAATTGCAGTGTCTTTGAATTCCCCGATAAGGATTCTTTACCAGGTATAGAAATGGCAAGTAGCTTTGCCATCTCAAGCGGAAAAGCTTGAAAACAAATCTCCCCCGAAGAGGACTCTAAGATGAGGGGTAAAGGCTAGACTTGTAGAAAAATCAGCCTTGGTACCGATGGATTCATCCCAGTCATCAGCATCAGAAGACTGAAAAGGATGAAGCATCGGATTTTCTTTAAAGCGATGTCTTTGGTACCGCCCGAGGTCGGTACTGAGACGAGTCGGTACCGAATCTTCCATGCTAGAGATCGATTCCAGGCTCGGCATCGAGGGAAGCGATTCTGTCGAAGTAAGCATGGACGGTACCGACACGGATGCCGATGTCGATACCGGTACCGGAGATGATACCGATACTCGAGGAACGGTCTGTAGCAACTCTAGCGGTACCGAAGTAGCCGAGAGTGCTAGACTACATTCATCGGTGAGGAATGTTTCGTCCATCACCATAGCAGATGCCAGGGTGTCGGTACCGCTCGAAGCGGCCACAACCCCCGAGCATTGTCCAGGTATGTTCGAGGTAAGAACCTCGGGAACAACCCGGAGCCCCGTTAATGCTTTGGAGCCCGAAGACTCCCGCCGGGTCTTTATTGCCAAGATGTCCTCGAGGGCAAGGCCAAAGCCACCTCGATGCTGGGAAGGAGATCTACCACTCAAGGACTGGCTAGTCTTTACAGACTTTTGTTTGGTTATCTGATCCTGTGAAGAAGATATTTTAGCTGGTAACATCAAAGGGGATGTGACCCGGGTATCGAGTTCTGCTCGATTCTGAAGACTTCTTCTGTATGAGCTCCAGCAGGAGGGACCCTCCAGAGGGCAATGGTCAGGACCTAAACATTTTAGACACCAAGTATGAGTGTCTGAAAAAATATCTGTACCGCCACACTTTGAGCATTTCTTAAGGATAGTGGCTGGTTTTTCCATAATGGAAGGATGGAGGCCTAATGGCCTAGAGACCGTCAGGCACTAAACAGGAAAAATTTCTTAAGGAAAGAAGAAATTCTTCAGGAAAAAGAAAGAAAAGTATCGGCGGTACCGATAGCGTCGAGGGAAGGCAGACGCGACCGCAAAAAAGTGAAAAATAAAAAGAAGAATTTTCTGCGGTGACAGGAATACGTCCTGCCGGCTCCGAGGAAAACTGAGGAGAGACAGTTGGGAAAGACGGGAAGGCAGCACGCAGGCGTGGTGGGATGCTCCCAAAAGCGTTCTGATTGGACGCTGGGGAGCGTTCCCGCGCAGGCTCCGTCGGTACTGACGATACCCATATGTGAAGACTCATTCCTGCTTGTTCCTAGAGATAGAAATATTTCTGCATATTACTCCTGAGTCTATCTCCTTTCACCCTCATCCTATGTCCCCCTTGTAGCAGAGCTTGCTTTCCATCAAAAGAGGCTCTCCTCTTGTGCATTTATGCCATGGAGCTTGCGGTTCGATTCCCGCTGGCACTTCTTGTGACCTGGGCAAGTCATTTTACCTTCCACTGCCTTGGAAGAAAAGGCCTGGCAATCTACTTCTGGTCATACCTTGCCAAGAAAACCCTGGGGCTGCTGGGTCACCAGGGGTCAGCATAGATTTGACGGCACTTCAATTAAAAAGAAAAAAAATCATATTGCCTCTATCCTGCCTTTCTTCTAACATATACATTTTAAAATCTTTGTCTGTCCCTCATATGCTTTATAATGAAGACCACTAAACATTTTAATAGCTACCCTCTGCACTGACTGCATTCATGTTTATATCTTTTTGAAGATGTGGTCTCCAGAATTGCACACAATACTCCAAATGAGGTTGAACCAAAAACTTATACAGAGGCACTATCACCTCCTTTTTTTCTGCTGGCCATTCTCTCCCTATGCACCCAAGCATCCTTCTGGCTTTCGCCATCGCCTTCTCTACCCGTTTAGCCACTTTAAGCTCATCAGAAACAATCATGACCAGTCCTGCTGTTCTTTCATAGACAGAAGGATTTCACCGATACACTGTACCGCTTCCTTGGATTTTTGCAGCCCAAATGCATGACCCTGTATTTTCTAGCATTAAATCTCAGCTGCAAATTCTTGACCATTCTTCAAGCTTAGCTAGATTCCTTATGTTAAATATTTCTTTCTGGGTATCTACTCTATTGTAGATTTTAGTATTGTCTGCAAACAAGCAAACCTTACCTGACAGTCCTCCTGCAATCTTACTAACAAAGATGTTAAAAAGAATCAGACTAAGGACAGATTCCTGTGGCACATGACTGATAACATCCATGGCAGCAATGCAATGTGTGCCTTCGAGTCAGTCCTGACTCCTGGCGACCCAGGTTTTCTTGGCAGTGTCACCGGAAGTAGATTGCCAGGCCTTTCTTCCAAGGCAGTGGAGGGTTAAGTGACTTGCCCAAGGCCACAAGGAGTGCTAGTGGGAATTGAACCCTGGTTGCTTGGTTATCCATGGCAGAGTGAGCTCCATTTACCTGTACACTTTGTCTCCCACTCAAACAATTTCTAACCCAGTCAGTCACTTTAGGCTCTATTCCTAGGGTGCTTCATTTATTTATCAGTCACCTGTACGAACAGTGTCAAAGGCTTTACTGAAATCTAAATACACCACATCCTGATAACAATTTTAAATTTTTGGTCAACTTGGTAATTTAAGAGGAATAAGCTAAACATTTTTTAAAATAAATCTTTATACATGAAAAAATATACTAACCTTCTGTCCATTGTCACAATGTATATATATCTGACCACTCCATGGAAGTGCTGAAGGTTTTGTGAGAAGTGATGGATTGGGACTCACAAGAATTAATATATGACTCCTAAATAAGAAAGTTGTTTTGTATGAGATGCAGCATTTCATTATGCAAGAAAACCTTATGAAATAACCAGGGAACACACACTTGAGTTTTGCCTTCATATTAGGCTCTTCCATTCAAGCATGAAATACCTTAAAGCAACATTACTAGGTGAACGCCTTAAACTATTAATTAATGAATGGAAAAACAGACCTATGTAAAAACTATTACAAGGTTTCACCTCTTAGTTTATGATTTCTTCTATTTTGTATTTATAAGAATTTGCTGTTTCTTTCTAACAAAGATGTTCATGACCCAGTCTCAGTCTTCAACTCATGTTGTAGTTACACATTATTTACAATCAGCATGACACCTGAATGAGGCTCTTATAAGATCAGTAAAATAATGAAATATTTAACAGCAAGGAAAACAATGCCTTTAATTTCTCAGCTTTTAAAATGCTATCAAAATAAATGCTTAACTACTTCTACTGTTTTACTGTAAAATATTTGAATAGAGCCCAGAAAGTGTAGTTACTCACCTGTTACAGGTGTTCTCCAGGGACAGCCGGAATCAGTCCTCAGATATGGGTGACATCGGCGCCAATGGAGCCCGCACAGAAGCATCTATGCAGCTTTCAAAGAAAGCCTTTGGGAGATGCACCATGCAAGCGTGGTCCCCTTCCTGCCCAAGAGTGCCATCTTGCCTCAGTCTAATGACATAGTTAAGACAGCAAAAATTAAAATATGGTAAAGAAGCAACTCCAAAGGGAGAAGGGAGGGTTGTGAGAACTGATTCTTGCTGTATTCAGAGAACATCTGTTACAGGTGAATAACTACACTTTCTCCGGAAACAAGCAGGAAATCAATTCTCACATATGGGACTCACCAGCTACAGGCTACTGATAATCTGTAAAAACGCCATGGTGACCTGCAAAGGGTGAGCCATGAGTTGCAATAGTTGAGTCCCAACAGGGAGACTCTCGCAAGACCCAGGTGTCCGGCAGGCCACCCGCACTCCGGTAGCCTGAACACAGAAGGGTTGAAGGGCAGGAGTTGCCTACACCCCAAATAGATTACAGAGTATGGCCTGGCCGAAGGCGCTGTCCCATCAGGACTCCCTATCCAGGCAGTAGTGAGCTGTGAAGATATGGACCGAAGACCAGCAGATTTCCATAACAGGTATGGAACGCAGATTTGCTACGAAGTAGTCATGGCCCTGGCACAGACTGCCATGACCCACTGGGCTAGTGGGATCTCAGCCTGCTCATAGGCGAAGGCAATGCAGTCCGCCACCCAAATGGACAGAGTTCGCTTAGTCACTGAGAGCCCCATTTGACTGGGGGTCATAGGATACGAAAAGCTGAGATGCTTTGCGGTGACCCCGAGTTTGTTGCATATAGGACATGGCCCTTTTACAATCCAAAGTATGGAGGATGGTCTCCGCCTTACCGGCATGAGGCCTCGGGAGGAAGGTGGGGAGTACTACCTCCTGATTGAGGTGGAAGGGGGGACACCACCTTCGAAAGAAACTTGGTGTGTGTGCAGAGCACCACCCTTTTTTTTTTTTATAGAACCTTGTGTAAGGAGGCTCTGCCATCAGAGCCTGGAGCTCATTAACCCTGCGAGCTGATGTAAGTGCCACGAGAAAGACGACCTTCCAAGAGAGATACTGCAAGTTGCAGGTAGCCAAAGGCTCGAATGGCGGCTTAGTGAATTGTGAGTGCACGACACGGAGATCCCACTCCGACATTGGAGGGTGGACGGGGGAGGGGGTATGGATAGCATGAGGCCCCGCAGGAACTGAAATATCAGGGACTGAGCTGAGAGGGGTTTTCCCTTAATGAAATGGTGGTGACACTGTGATAGTGCTTATGTACACCCTGAATGAGTTGGACTTCAGTCCCACCTGTGGAGTAGGTACTGGAGCACAGTCTGCACCGAGCAGGAGAATGGGTTCACCCGCCTCTCAGTGCACCAGACTGAGAACCAGCACCACTTGAAGGCATACATCCTCCTCGTGGAGGCCTTTCGGGAGGCCAGAAGGACCTCTTCCACATCCTGTGGGAGGTTGAAGGGAGCTAATGCTACTCTTCCAGCAGCCAAGCCATGAGTGACAGGGATCCCAGGGACTGTGAGAGTAGGTCTGAGGCATGGCCCAGGGGAATCAGCTACTCCACCACCAGTGAGAGAAGCAATGGGAAGCAAGATTACCTGGGCCACCAGGGGACTATCAGTATCAGTGATGCCCTGTTGCACTGGGCCTTGACGAGGGTCTTGACAACCAGTGGTGTTGGTGGGAAGGTAAAGAAGAGGCCTTCTGTCCACTGCATGAGGAACATTTCCACAGCCAACCGGGACGGATGCAGCTGATGGGAGCAGAAGCGGGGCAACTGTGTGTTGTCCAGACTGGCAAACAAGTCCGCTAGGGGGATGCCCATCTAAACAGCGGTGAGGCCACTCCGGGATTCAGGCGCCACTCGTGCAACTGAAGGACTCTGCTCAGCTTGTCTGCCAGGGTACTGTCCTGGCCCGGGAGGTTTTTTACAAAAGACAAATTCTAAGACTGCACGTTGGAGAGTTTTAAGGCACAAGAAAAAGATCTTGTCAGAAGGATAATCAATTATGATTGCCAAAGAACCCTTGAAGAAGGCATAGCTGAAACACGGCCGTGTTGGGTTTGGTTGTGGGTTACCCCTGGCGGGTTGAAGATTTTTACCCCTGGTAAAGATTTACCCAATAAAGTGTTCCATTTATCATGCACAGACTAGGCTGTCTGGCCTGGGAAATAGACTGCCCTCAGGAGAATCTCATTGCGTGTCATATATTAGCAGAGGGCTACTGCCTCTTGGCAGAGGAAGTATGACCCCGTGCCCCCTTGCTTGTTGACATAGAACACTGCAATTTGGTTGTTGGTCTGGACCAGCACCAACTAGTGTTGCAGCCAGTGGTGAAGGCTCGTAGCTCCAGAAATATCGCCCGTAGTTCCAGAAGATTGATCTGCAGCTGGCATTCCATCTGGGACCAGCTGCCTTGTGTGTGGAGGCTCCTGCAATGAGCTCCCCAACCTATCAGAGAGACGTTGGTAGTGAGGACCCTCTGAGGGGTGGGTGCTTGAAAGGGCATCCCGGCCTGGAGGTGGCAGGGACTCTGCCACCAGTCGAGGGAGTCCACCAGCAGGCGGACCATTCCCACCCTGTCCTGAAGCCTGCCAATGGTTTGTGTCCACTGAGAGCAGAGACACTACTGGGCCGCCCTCATTAGTAGGTGAGCGTATGGGGTTACGTGGACCGTGGAGGCCATGTGGCCCAGCAGGTGGAGGAGAAGACAGGTGGGTAATGTCTGGCGGTGCTGTACCTCTGCGGCTAGCCCCCTGAGACGTTCTGTCCTCTCCTGAGAGAGAAAGGCCTTTGCTTGGAGGGTGTCTAGTTGAGCCCCTATAAACTCAAGGCACTGAATCGGGGCAAGGTGTGACTTGGGGTAGTTGATGATGAATCCCAGATGCTGCAGGTCGTGGATGGTGCGCCTGGTGGCGTGATGCACCTCTGCAGCCGTGCCCCCCCCCTTATGAGCCAGTCGTCCAGGTAGGGAAAGAAGGCAGCCCCTTGGAGACAAAGGTGTGCCGCTACCACTGCTAGGCACTTGCTGAAGACCCTTGGCAATGAGGCCAGCCCAAAGGCTAGCACCCTTTATTGGTAGTGGTCTCCTCCCACCACGAAGTGGAGGTACCTTCAATGGCTAGGATGGATCAGGATGTGCGTATAAGCATCCTTCAGATCTAAGGAGCATAGCCAGTCTCCCTGCTGGAGGTAGGGCAGTGAACTTCTCCCTCACCAGGAATCTGTTCAAGTCCCGCAGGTCCAGGCGGGCCTGAGACCCCCTGTTCGCTTGGGGGCGACAAAATACCTGCAGTAGAAGCCCTTGCCTCATAGATGTCTGGGGACTGGCTCTACTGCCTTGTCCTGGAGGAGACCTGCGATCTCAGTGAGGAGCCGAGTCTGGTGAAAGGGAGGTCTTACTGGCTCTTCTGGGGAGTATGAGGGCAGTGTATTTTGCAGGTGGAGGAGGTAGCCCTCTTGGACTACTTGCAGTACCCTGGAATCTGTGGTGACTGTGGACCATCTGAGGGCAAATAGGGCCAGACACCCCCTGTGGGCTATTGAGGACATCCTGGGGGAGAGGAAGTCATGCCCAGGGAGTTAAAAACTCCCCCCAGGCTGAGCCAGGGCTGGCGCCTAGGACTTGGGGGCCTTCTCTTTATGGGGGCTGTGCCACAGCCCCTTGTGCCGTTGGACTTGCTGAGGGGCTGAGCATTACCAAGGCCTCCCTTTTTCTTCAGGAAGAAGGGCTTCTTTCCCAGTGCCTCCTTTTGGAGCTGGACCGAGGTCTTTTTAGAGAGTCTGCTCCTCATCAAGAACTACGTCTCTTTCTCTGTAGCTTTGTCTGCCATAGGTTTTCTGAAGAGATTCTCTCCGATACAGGGGACATCAATAAGTTTGTTCTGAACCCATGGTTCGAGGTCAGACCGAAGTCCATGGTGGTTACTTTGGCTGAGGTCTCAAATCGGTCGTAGGCTGCTCATGATAAAAACTTTAAGCACTCCTTGGTCACAGAGGCCAGAGCCCTGAACCTCTGAAGGGGTTCTCTGTTGAGGCCTGCCAAGAACCCAGAGAACTCCCTTGCTAGCTCTCTGAGGTATATGCCGATGAACAGTTGATAGGACTGAACTCTGCACACGAGCATCGAGCCCTGGAAGGTCTTCCAGCTGAGGGCATAGAGGGTCCGGGCCTACCTACTGGGGGGTGCCGAGGACTGGGTCTTTTGGCTCTTGAGCCTGCGCATGGCAGACTCAACAACCATCGAACTGGGGGAAAGTTGGGTCTTCTGGAACCTGGGGCCTTGGCGGACTATTTACATGGAGTCGAGTCACCTACTTACAATGGGAAGGCGTTCGAGGATTGGAGGTACGGTCACCGTGAGGGCCTCCTTCAGAGGCGCCTCATACTGGAGGATCTCCAGTTCTTCCATGTGAGGATCCTCCTACGCCTCAGTCTCGATGGCGAGTGCCTTAGCCATATCCTGCACAAAGCTGAGGAAGACGACGTCCTCGGGCGGGGAATGGCGTTGAGATGCTGGGGGAGACTAGTCTAAGGGCACGTGTCTGCGTCGCTGGGTGTCCAGGGACTCCTCATCCGTGATCTCCCAGGCAGACTGGAAGTCTAAGGTCGATTCTGAGGCGTTGCAGTCACTGCAGTCAAGGTCTGAGCTCAGGGGGCCAGGGCCTCCAGAGGACCTATGGTCCAAGCCACATACATTTGCCAGAGAGGACTGGTGACCCAAGGAATGGAATCGGGATCTCATCCAGTGCTGATGGCTCTCAAGGATTTGCTCGATGTCCGGGGAGGACCTCGATGTCGAGGGTCCAATCATTGGGGCGGAAGAACCAGATGAACAGGACATGAATGCCCACTGCTAGGCCATGAGGGCAGAGCTCCTGTGCTCTAAGGCCACCATCATGGTCTCCATGCCAGTTGGCTCCGTAGCCTTTGACATGGACACCGAGATATTCGGGTCCAGCATAAGTTCCGTCAAGGGAGAGCCCTCGACAAGGATGGCATCAGGTATCCAAGGCCAGTCAGCAGGTGCCGATGACTGCTTCCAGGGCAGCTTGTGAGGCTGGCTCCCGCTCCGATCCTTCTGATGCAGGCTGGGGGCTGCAGGGCCTGGAGTGGTATTTTCCTGTCTTCCCAGACCCATTCTCCAATGTGGTCTTCGAGGACTTCGACGTCTTGCGTTCCACCTCTGGGGATTTCCTCTCAGAGAAACCGCAGCTGCGGGATTCTGAGGGAGCCTGGGCTTCACGGGGCACAGAGGTACCGAAAGGGCCCTGGAGCGGGGAGTCGCTGGAGACTCCAGTGCAGAGTTGGACTTGTGAAAAAATATTTCTTGCTGCGGCTGACAGTTTTTAAGAGCCTTTGGGGTCATGGTCCTGCAAAGCACACAGTTCGAGTCATCGTGTTCCGGGTTAAGGCACTGGAGGCAGTAGCCATGCATATCGGTGAGGGACATAATCTTACCGCACCAATCGCACTTCTTGAAGCCGCTTGAAGCCATTAGGAAAAAGGGGGCTCTGCCGCCTGGCAAGGGTCAGAGGCCTTCGGCTGAAAAAGGGCACGAATGCCAGTCGAGAGATACCTAAAAGAAAAATCTAAAAACAAGGGAACGAACCCAAGGAGACACGCTGAGGCAAGCTGGCTCGGGGGCTTGAAAGGAACTGGTACACAGATCGGATAAAACAGTATCAAAAAACACACTTTTTCCAAGGGAAACTGGACAGACGTCCGTAGGGCTCTGTAGAAAAAAGGAGGCAAGATGGCACCCTTGGGCAGGAAGGGGCTACCATGCGTGGTGCATCTCCCAAAGGCTTTCTTTGAAAGTTGGAGAGATTTATTTAGACAGATTTGTATACCACTTTATCCTTCAATCAGAGTGGTCAGAGATGCTTCCCTGTGGGCTCCATCGGCGCAGATGTCACCCATATGTGAGGACTGACTTCCTGCTTGTTCCCAGAGAATTAGAAACAACTCATTCTAATGCAGTGGCTCACTAAGTGGGGATTATGGCAAGGAAAAGGAATATGATTTAGTTCACACCTTTCTCAGATGTTCAAGGCAAGTTATATTTAGGTACAGTAGGTATTTTCCTATCCCCAGAGGACTTACAATCTAAGTGGCAGCACCCATTAAACAGCTGCTCCTGTGGTTAAAGGAACATTACACTTTTAAAGAGATTTTCCAGTGTCTCAAAGTCCATGCCATTTGTGCTGTGCTGCCAGAACAGTTCCTGTTTAAATCATTGCACTAGCAATACAAAACAGTAACTGCTGGAAGCACAGGAAGTACTTCTCAGTACTACTTTAACCTGTTACTCAGAGTAAATGCGGAGTACCAACTGGTTATATGAAGAAGTAGAGGAAGCAGTGATCCTGCTACTACTAAGAGAGAGGGGACTAGAGATGGTCTTGACACACATGGGTGATAAACAGGAGAATAAAGGATCAGGATACAAAAGTAGTCTTTAAAAAAAAGGTGGGTTTTAGCCTAGATTTAAATAGGACCAGAGATGGAGCCTGATGCAATGACTCAGGAAATCTGTTCTGGGTATACGGTGCAGCAATGTGGAAAAAAACTTAGGGGCTTGTTTACAAAGCTGCGGTAGCAGTTTCCGATCGTTATCGGAGCCGCGGCCCCATTGTAAACAAGCCCCTTAGTCTTGAGTTGGCAGTGGAAGAGAAGGGAATAGATAGAAGGGATTTGTTCAATTGGCAGAGTTCCCGAAGAGGGGTATAAGGAGAGTTGAGAGAGGAGAGGTAATGGGGAGCAGCAGAATGAATGCATTGTAAGTCAACAGCAGAAGTTTGAACTGGATGTGGTAATGGATCCTGCTAGCCCTCTTATGCAGTCACATGCTCCATACTATCAGCAAGACTGGAGAAGAGCGAACAGGATAAAGGAACTGCGAAGTATGATTGAGTTTATATCTTGCACATTAAAGAGCAATGGACTAAAATCAGCTGACCATTATTGATGAGGGTGCCTGAAAATTGTTCTCAGGAAGAAAACATTAAAAGTACCAAGAATTAGATCAGGACCGAGAGCAGAGAGCCCCGAGACAAAGTCCTGTGGTATGAGCAGGCCAAAATTCCAAACCTGCCCAATTATGTTAGCCCAAACAAGATGGACAACAGAAAGAGGCTGCTGTGATCAGGAAGTAAGCTGATAAGAACCAAAAGCCTGCAATTCATGGAGGCTTGACAATGGAAGAGACAGTTGTAAATAACCAAGAAGAAAAGGTAATGACAACATGACTGGGAATAAGGATTATTTATGAATGAAGTACTGTATGAAATGGCTATGAACAAATACAATAAAAGGTTGATATATCTTTAAGTGTGGAGAATAAAACTGACTATCATAATGCCTCTATCACTCCATGGTGCGACTGCACCTTGAGTATTGTATACAGTTCTGGTCTCTGCATCTCTTATGTTTCATCTGATTATTAGTAAAGACACAGCCCTCTGCCAGGTGTAGGTACACTGACACACTCCTGGGACAATAGACATTTCCAAAACCAGAAGAAAGTAGCATAATTTTTTAAATATTGTTTTATATCACTAACGCCCCCCACCTCACCTAGTAAATCAACCAGGCACCTAAGAACCACCTGAACGTATAGAATAACAACTCCAAATACCACCACCCCAGAACCCATATATTTTGGTGCGGAAGCCAATCTGGACTATTCACCCTAGACACAGGAACGTCTTCACATCACCATTACCCATACATTTTCCATATCAATCAACCCATCCACCCAACCCCCCCAAACCCCCCCCCTATAGTCCTGCTGTCAACCATCCCGGCCACTCCTACCACTACCTCAGCCAAACCTCCATCCCATTCCGGTGATCCACCCTATAAGTTATTCAAAATCATACTCTGGGACCCTCAGGGACAACATCTGAATATAGTCTTCCCAGGTGGCTAAATTTTTTGGGACATGTTTCAGGGCTTCTCTAGGCCATACTTTGTCCAATTTCATGTGCTGGTGCAGCGCATTCCTCCAATGCCAATAGCTAGGTGGTTCATCACTCTTCCAAGCCAACAGAATAGTCATTTTAGCTAACGCTCAGGATAGTTAAATCCACCTCTGCCATCCCTGCCCTATAACCTCCACACCCTCTAGGATGTGGAACAGGACAGCCTGAGAGGTCAAACACCACTGTCATTGTAACACTCTCTCCACAAAAGAATGTACTTCCCTCCAGCAGGATTGTACATGCAGACATGACAAAAACAGATGTCCCAAAAAGGCGTCCTCTCCACCACACTTCGAGCAACTAACCAAATCTAAGTAACCCATCCATGCAGCCAAGTCGGTGAAAGATATGCCCACTGTAGAAATTTGTATTGCATATCTCTTATGGACACCATAGTCGTCAACTTAGTGATTTTGCCAATGAGTCGCAATAAATCCTCTCCTGTTAAAGTAATACCCAATTCCACTTGCCTACCAATTGCTGCCAAGTATTCCGCGGGTAAGTAACTGCAAAAGAACTCTGGAGTCTAGATATTGTGACCTTCATGGACTTCTCTAACAAAAAGAAATCCTCAAGATCCATGCAGAAATCACTCAATAGATTGCCCCAATCTAGCTTCCCAACATAACTACATAGTTGATAGTAAGAAAAGACATCCACAGCATCCAAATTATATTCAGCCTGGAACTCTTCAAAGGAAAGCAACACCCCATCTTTTGTCAAAATATGGTCTAACTGCTGCAGTCCTCTCCTTCCAAACCTTCAATCTAACTGTGAGCATATCTGAAATAAAGTCTGCAAATGAGCCAAATGACAAAAACAGGAGACAACAAATATTGGCAAGTTAACTGCAAGGCATTGATAAGGCAGGCAAAGAGAAAATGTGAAAAGAAGCTTGCTGTAGAAGCAAAAGCACACAATAAAAATGTTCTCAAGTATATAAATAGCAAAACACCTGTGAGGGAGTCAGTTGGATCACTAGATTATGGAGGGGTAAACGGTGCACTGAGAAGATATGGCCATAGCAGAGAGACTGAATTAATTTTTCGCTTCAGTCTTTACTGAAGAGGACGTAGGAAACTTACTCATGCCAGAAATTATATTTAAAGGTGATGTATCAGAGGAAGTGAAACAAATCTCGATAAATTGTGAAGATGTATTACAGCTGATAAACTAAAGAGCAGCAAATCACCTGGACTGGAATGGCATACATCCCAAGGTGCTGAAAGAACTGAAATATGGGACTGTAGAACTATTGTTAATAATCTGTGATCTATCATTAAAATTATCTGTAGTACCTGAAGATTGGAAAGAGGCCAATGTAACGTCAATTTTTTAAAAAGGGTTCCAGGGGTGATGCATGACACTATAGACCAGTAAACCTAACATCAATACTGGGCAAAATGGTAGAAAGCATTATAAAAAACTAAATTACTGAACATGTAGATAGTCATGGTTTAATGGTTTATCGAAAAATTTGATATACTGCCATTCAATCACATCATAGCAGTGTTCAATAAAACCAATAGAAAAAAGAAAGAGAACACCCTAAAATTAAGAGAACAGAATAGAGGGATAAAACAAGGGAAAAGAAGGAGGGGAAACTATGAGGGGAGCAGAGCCCTGAGAAGCAAAGATAAAATACCGACAAAGTTGGCTAATAAAGGCAAAGGTTAAGGAACAGAAGTGGGGAGAACAAATGCATCATGGAATAGGTAATTTTTAAGAGAGGACTTAAACTTATGGAAAGATGATTCGAGACGACGCTCTGTTGGAAGGGAACTTCACAGTGAGGGACCCAAAAAGAAAAAGGCAGAATGTCGGGCGCACTCTAGGCAAGCTTATGAGGGGGAGGGGAGTCGATTAGCATGTAAAGATCTAAGGACCCGGTGAGGAGCATAAGGAATGAGAAAGAAAGAGATACGAAGGGGAGCCTGATTAAATGGTTACATGGATAATAAAGAAGTTTATATTGTGAGTGGTGAGAGAGAGGGAGCCAGTGAGACTTGACAAGGAGCAGGGTAACAGTCAAATCTGGAGGTGTGGTAAATGAGAAGAACAGCAGTGTTTTTGTTTTGAACAGATTGCATTCATTTAGACTGATAATGAGTTAGGCCAAGATATCTAAACTGGACTACAGCAATGTGTTCTAATACGAGAATGAGAAGGGCAATAAGAGAGGTGAGTGGGAGAAGCAACCAAATGGACCGAATCTGACGCAAGGTGTAGAAACACCGTTTCACCATGGAACTGATATGAGATTGGAAGGTGAAGGCTGAGTCAAGAACGACGCAGAGATATCTAAGTTGGGACACACCTAGAATAGGGTGACTATTAAGAGAGGGGGAAGCGGAGGGTAAAGTGAGAGATCTGGAGAGCCATAAAGCTTAAGTTTTTGCTGGATTAAGTTTTAGACGGTTAGTATGGAGCCAGGTGGCCACCAATGCCAAGCAAGCATTGATAAGAGGAAAGAGCAGGGGAATGAGGGTGCACTCGGAAAAGCAGCAGGATGTCATCTGCGTAAATGCACGGAGATACCTTGCAGATGAATCAGAATGGCAAGGGAAGTGAGGAAAAAATGAAGGGGGGCAAGGACAGAGCCCTGAGGAACACTGCAAGAGAGAGGAAAGTGAGAGGAGTAACAGCCCTGGTAAGAAACTTGGTAGGAGCATGAAGAGAGGAAAGAATGAAACCAGTGGAGGACAGTGACTGCTAAGCCAGCAGAAGAAAGGTGAGAGAGAAGAGTGATCCATGAGGTCAAACGCTGAAGATAAGTCCAAGAAATGGCTAATGTGATATCGCCCTTATCCAGTGAGATATGGGTTTTGCGGAGGACTGACAGAATGATTGTTTCAGTACTATGACCGATTCTAAAGCCTGACTGATGGGTGTACAGAAAGTTAGCTCGGGTGAGGTAAAAACAGAAATTAGACCTTACCTGCTAATTGTCTTTCCTGGAGATCTCTCCGGGCAAGTCCAGGAACAAGAGGGTTGTCAATCTTCTCCAGTAACTGAGGACTGAAAACTGAAGTTTTGCAGATCTGGTATCTGGCTCCCCCTGCTGGTCGACCCTCAGTCTATTCCTATCTAAGCAGTTTAAGAACATATCCAAACATTAAAGAAAACATAGCGAACTTATCAAGCAGTGACCAACCGACATATGTTGATCTTATGTATGTATGTATGTATTTTATTTTATTTTTATATTCAATTGCCCCAAAACTCCTCCTCGAGGAAGCCCCAGAGACCACCCCAAGCCGAATGCACTGAAATGCAACGCTAACTATACTGAAGACTGACTGGCCAATATAAGAAGCTGTCCACCTCCCCTAGACACCCGCACAACTATGAAATCTGGCAAATGACACGGGTGGGTCCTGGACTGGCCCGGAGAGATCTCCAGGAAAGACAATTAGCAGGTAAGGTCTAATTTCTGTTTCCTTTTCGTCTCTCCGAGCCAGTCCAGGAACAAGAGGGAAGTACCAGAGCAGTACCTAACCACGGGAGGGACCCGCCAGGCCTGCTGTGACGGCTGAAGCCCCCACATTTGCGTCTCCCCTGGCCCCAATATCCAATCTGTAATGTTTAGCGAATGTGTGAAGCGACGACCAAGTAGCCGCCCGACAAATATCATCAGGCGGAACCAAAGCATATTCCGCCCAGGACGCCGCCTGGCTATGAGTAGAATGAGCCTGAAGCTCCTCTGGAGGCGCTTTCCTAACTGCCTGATACGCTGCCACTATCGCTTGCCTTACCCATCTAGCAATCGATGCCTTGGACGCTGCCTCCCCTTTTTGAGGCCCTCCAAACAGCACAAATAATCTGTCTGTTCTACGAAAGGGTTTAGTTCTCCTAAGGTATCTCTTGAGCAATTTGCCCAAATCCAACTTTTCCAGAATGGCATCAATAGGAAGATCTTCCACGTTTCTAAAGGTGGGAAGCGAAATAGCCTGATTCATATGGAAAGTAGATACCACCTTCGGGAGAAATGAAGGAACTGTCCGCAAGAGAACCTTTCTTCCGAAAATTGAAGATACGGAGCCCTACAGGAAAGCGCTTGGAGATCTGAAATTCTCCTTGCAGAACACAAGGCCACTAGGAAGGCAACCTTCCAAGAGAGCTCTCTGAGCGATATCTCCTTAGCCGGATGAAAAGGAGGCCGCGCCAAGGCCTCAAGAACTAGATTCAAATCCCAAGGTGGAACAACATTACGAAGAGGGGGACGAATGTTCCTTATCGCCCTCAGGAACCGAAGAACATCCGGATGGGCAGACAGCCGAGCCCCTTTCACACTCCCTCGAAAACATGATATCACCGCCAAATGAACCCTGATGGTACTGAGGGCTAACCCCTTATCCAGCCCGTCCTGCAAAAAGGACAGTACTTGCGGCGTTGCACGGACGGAGGCTCCGCACCTCGCACCAAGACTCAAAAACTCGCCAAACTCGGACATAAGCCAGAGACGTGGACCTTCTTCTGGCTTGCAACATAGTGGCCACGACCGAAGCCGAATACCCTCTACGTATTAACCTGTCCCTTTCAAGAGCCAAGCCATAAGAGAGAAGCGATCCACATCCGGCAAGAGCAGGGGTCCCTGAACCAACAGGTTCGCTCGAGGGCAGCTTCCAGGGACTCTCTATGAGAAGACGAACTAGATCTGCATACCATGCTCTCCTGGGCCAATCTGGCGCAATGAGAATTACTCGACCGCAGTGACTCGCTATCCGCTGAACGACTCTGCCGACCATTGGCCATGGCGGAAAGACATAAAGAAGCCCCCTGGTCGGCCACGGCTGACCAGGCCGTCGAGACCCTCCGACATACGCTCCCTGCGCCTGCTGAAAAAACGATGCACTTTGGCATTGTTGAAGGTGGCCATCAGATCCATAACTGGCTGACCCCACCTTAGGGTCAAGTCGTGAAATACCGCCGCGTTCAACTCCCATTCTCCGGGATCCACCACGTGCCGGCTGAGAAAATCCGCTTTCACATTGTCTCGACCTGCCACATGTGCCGCCGACAGGGCTACCAGATGCTCTTCCGCCCAGGAAATTAGCTGCTGACTCTCCTCCAACAACACTGCACTCCCTGTCCCTCCTTGCTGGTTGATATAGGACACCATTACCGCATTGTCCGAGAACACTTGCACTGCTTTGCCCTCGACCAGAGGAAGAAACTTTCGAAGAGCCAAAGAAACCACTCTGAGCTCCAACAGGTTTATGGAACAATCCTTCACCTCTGGTGGCCAAACTCCTTGAGAAAAACTCGCCTGACAAAGAGTCCCCCAGCCCATGAGGCTGACATCCGTAGTTACTAGCACCCAGTCCGGCTGTCGTAAGGGAACTCCCGCTCGCAAGTGAACGGGATCCAACCACCACTGAAGACTTATGGTGACGTCGTGTAACCTGGGCAACTTGCAGGTCAGAGGATGCTCCTGAGGAGACCATCTTGAAAGCAAAGCCTGTTGCAACGGCCGCATGTGGGCTCTTGCCCACGGTACAAGATCCAAGGCCACCGCCATGGACCCCAGGAGCTGCAGGTAACGCCACGCCGTTGGCGCTTTGAGACGCAAGACGTTCCTCACCTGTGACAAAATCTTCTGCACTCCGGCAGAAAAACCGTCCCTAACTTGGTATCGAAGATTGCCCCCAAGTACAGGAGCCGCGTGACCGGCTGTAACTGGCTCTTGGCTTGGTTTATTACCCAACCCAGTTGTTCCAGAAGGCTCACCACCTGCGCCGTTGCCGAAAGAGACTCCGACACAGACGGTGCCCGAATTAGCCAGTCATCGAGATAGGGATGCATGAGGACTCCCTCTCTTATCAAGGCCGCCGCCACCACCATCATCACTTTCGTGAAGGTGTGCGGCGCCGGCGCCAGGCCAAACGGTAAGGCTCGGAACTGGAAATGCCCCATGTGCACCGCAAAGCGTAGAAACCTCTGGTGCTCTGGCCTTATTGGGATATGAAGATAAGCCTCCATGAGATCTATGGACGTTAACACCTCGGTCGGTTGCACGGACCGAATGACCGGCCGAAGTGTCTCCATGCAGAAATGCGGAACTCTCAAGCAGCGGTTTACATTTTTTAGATCCAAGAGAGGCCAAAACGATCCCTCCTTCTTGGGCACCACAAAATAAATTGAGTACCGACCTAACCCTAATTGTTCTGGAGGAACCGGAACAACCGCCTGAAGACGTAACAACCGCCGAAAGGTCTCCGTTACCGCTGTTTGCTTTTCCACTGAACCACATGGAGACACCACGAAAGCCTCTGCCAGCGGACGAGCGAATTCCAGAGAGTATCCCTCGCAAATAATTTCTAGGACCCACTGGTCGGAAGTTATGATGGCCCAGGTAGAAAGGAAGGCTTGAAGCCACCCCCCCCCCACCGGGAATTCCGCCTGGACCAACCTCACTTCATTGCGGCTTTTTTGCGGTATTTTGCTGAGTTCCGAAATAACCTCTTCCGAAGCCCCGAGCCCCACGAAAGGACTGTCCCCTGGCCACAAAGCGACCCCTCTGATACGGGGCAAAACGGGAACCTCTGAATCTGCGAAAATCTCGAGACGCACCCCTGTGCAAGTTGCTAGGTTTTTGAGATTTCAGCTGGTCCTCTGGAAGCCGACCGCCTTTAGAATCCCCAAGATCCTTTACAATCTTTTCCAAAGCTGCTCCAAAAAGTAGCAAACCCTTGTACGGAAGCTTACTGAACCGCGCCTTGGAAGAGGCATCCGCCGCCCAATTCCGCAACCAAAGAAATCTCCTAGCCGCAACTACCGCTGCCATGTACTTCGCCGAAATCCGCACTAGATCATAGAAGGTATCCGCTAGGTAAGCTGCCACTGACTCTAGCTTTGCGCCTTCGTCCTGCTCCGTTCAGGAGAGAGAACCCCCCTGGATCCAACGAACGGAGGCCCGGGAGACATACGCTCCACAGATAGCCGCTCGCAGAGATAGCGCACAAGACTCAAACGCTTATTTTAACAAGGTTTCCAATTTCCTATCCTGCAGATCTTTCAGGGCCGCACCGCCCTCCACAGGAATAGTCATTTTCTTAGTGACTGCTGAGACTAAGGCATCCACCTTAGGCATTTTCAATAACTCTTGCTCCTCTTGTGGCAAAGGATACAACCGGCCGATAGCCCGTGCTCCTCTCAAAGAAGCCTCCGGACATTCCCACTCAGATTCTACCATCTGTTTCATGACTCTGTGCACAGGGAAACACCTTTGCTCTGTCTTAAACCCCTGAAGAAGAGGATCCTCTAAAGGCTCTTCCTGAGCCGTTGGCAAAGCAATATTCAAGGCCGATAATGTCTGGGCGATAAGCGCTCCTAACTCCTCCTTCCTAAAAACTCTAAACATATTGGGATCCTCGCTGGACCCGAACTCAGCCTCATCCAAATCGGTAGCCCACTCCATACCTGAATCTGACAGGAGTTCTCCTTCCTCCACTCCTTGGGGCCCCGAGATGTGCTGATCGGCCTTATCTGCACTAATCTCCGCTCCGTGGGCTACTCTAGATGAACCTTCTCCCGGATCCGACTGAGAAGGCTTACTCTCTAAGCCTTGCCCGGCCCCAGGGGCAGAACCCTTTTCTTGAGCCTGCTGCCACTTTAAACAATAAGCCTGATGGAGTGCCAAAATAAAATCAGCAGAAAAAACAGATTCTAAGTCCTTGTGCACTTCAGACAGAGAATGTGGAGGAGCTTCCTCCACCTGTCCTTGTCTTTTCGACTTGGCTTTCTTTTTTGTGGGCTTCTCCTGAGCAGCTAAAAGAACGGGAGCTGTACCTGTAATGGCTGCCGTTCCCACCAAATCTAAACTGCCCTAAGGGCCTCCCTCCGAGGTACTTTCCATGACCGCTATCACCAGAAAGCCCAAAACTAAGTACCCTAAAGCAAAAGCAGTTAAAAACGAACTCTCTGAAAGGAAAAAATAGCGAAACCGAAAAGGGACCTGGCACGGTATCACTCGCCGCATGAAAAGCGGAAACGCGGACAAACAAGAAAAAACGCTGAAAAGCACGTTGTGCCCCGACAGGTTTAAAAAGCTATCAACATACCTGAACCAAAGGAAAATCTGTTCTGAACTGCTACTTCTGTCAAGTTACTCTCCCCCACTGCTAGTGGTAGAGTAGACTTAACACCGAGGGCGGCAGGATGGTCTCTGGGGCTCCCGGCACCTCTCTGCCCCCTCCCCCGGTAATCGGAGCTGTTGAGAAAGACAGGCTCTGCCTTGCTAGCTCCGGTTTTTTTTGTTTTTTTTTAACCAATTAAACCATTTGAAGTATTGTGGAGGGGAACCCTGCTAGGGCTCTTTCCTCATAATCACTGCCTTAAAGTAAAATAAAATAAAATAAAAAAATCTCCAAACTTTAAGGGTTTTCTCGGGAGCCAGCCAGGATTATGTCCCTTCCAGCTGCTGAGGACTGAAAGACTGAGGGTCGATCAGCAGGGGGAGCCAGATACCAGATCTGCAAAACTTCAGTTTTCAGTCCTTAGTTGCTGGAGAAGATTGACAACCCTGTTGTTCCTGGACTGGTCCGGAGAGACGAAAAGGAAGAAAGCTTTTTGAGGAGTTTAAAAAGAAATGGGAGGTTGGAAACAGGATGAAAGTTAGAGAGAGAGTGGTCAAGTTTAAGATTCTTCAAAATACGGTAGATAATAGCATGTTTCCAACATTGGGGAAACAGGCCAGAAGAAAAGCAGTTATTGAAGAGGGACAGAATGAGGGTACAAGGGCCAGGAAATGTTCAGGGATCCAAATAGAAAGAATAGGATCAGAGGTGCAAGTGGTCATAGAGGAGTATGCAATAACTTTAGTAAGAGATGACAAAGTGATTGGAATGAACTTTGACCAGACATGAGAGAGAGAGCCGGAATTGCAGAAGAGGAGTTTAAAGCTTGAGGGAAAGAAGAGGGAGGGTCAGCGGTGAGAACCTGCTGTGATGGATTGGAGGAGATGAATTCAGAGTGAAGGTTGAGGACTTTATTTGAAAAGTAGCGGGCTAATTCCTCAACAGTTGGTGTGGTCAGGAGAGGAGTGGCTGAAGAGGGGTGGAGCAGACGGGAAACTAGGAAGAAGAAGAATCTTTTTGGCTGATTGTTAGCATGGGTAATGAGGTCATGATAATAGCTCCTTGTAGCAGTTAGAATAGTCTGTAGGTGGAGTGGGCCTGTTTAAATAAGGAGAAGGAGAAAGGGGAGCATCAACGGTGCCAGAAGTGCTCCACCTTCCAAAGCTGGCACTGGAGGATAAGCAACCCAGGATGAAACCATGGGTGCTTACGTGTACTGTGGGGGGGGGGGGGGGGACTTATAAGGGCACGGAGTCAAGTGCTGTTCCCAAGATAGGATTCCAGAAATGGCAAAATGGCAGAAAGCCAACATGGATTTAGCCAAGGAAAATCTTGTCTCACCAGTCTCTCTCATTTGTTTTTGAAGGTGTGAACAAATACGTAGATAAAGGTAAGATGGTTGATATAGTGAATCTGGATTTTCACAAAGCCTTTGACAAAGTCCCTCATGCGAGACTCTTGGGTAAATTAAAAAGCCATGGGATAAGGAGGCAATGTACTATCGTGGATTAGGAACTGGATGAAAGAGAGAAAGCAGAGAGTAGGGCTAAATGGACAATTTTCTCAATAGAGAAAGGTGAATAGTAGAGTACCCCAGGGATCTGTGCTGGGCCTGCTGCTTTTTAACATATTTATTTATTTATAGCTTTTCTATACCGCGCTATTTGTTATCAGTGCGGTTTAGATACAACAACTTGACTATAGGGCAGGGGAAGTTCTGCCCTGTATTTACATAAAACAGGGAAAGTAACATGGAAATGTAACTGGGAGAACTATATACAAATTATTTACAGCCAGGTGAAGTTACAGTGAGGTTATTTACAATGAGGCGATTCCATATGCTAGGTTTGTTGTCAATATGCATATTCAAGTTATTGTCTTGAGCAAACTTATTACTGCTTAAATTTTGTAGGATGACTTTCATGATTTAGTAAAAAATCTTATAAGTTTTCTAGATCTGTCCGGTTTGGTTATGTCTGTGGTGTGGGAGTCAATGCTGGGTTGGGTTGGATGGTGCTGTAAATGAACTGGAAATGGGAATAACGAGTGAGGTAATCAAATTTGCAGATGACACAAAATTATTCAAAGATGTTGAAACACAAAAGGATTGTGAAAAATTGCAAGAGGACCTTGAAAATTTGGGAGAAGGGTGTTCAAATGGCAGATGACATTTAACTTCCCCTGCTCTCCCCAGCACGGGGATAGAGCCTCCGGCAGGGGAGCAGACACCGGCGATCTTCCGCCCTATCAGGGCGCAACAAGAACTATTTAAAGTTCGCGCCATCAGGCGCGCCCGCGCCTCTGCGGGCCCGCGCCTGAGGGCCTCGCCAGAGGGCCCTTTGGCGTGGCCCTTAGGCGGTGGCCCAAGTGAAGCCTAGGAACAATTGGTATAACAGCCCTCAACCTCCTAGGAACAAGGACGAATAAAACACCGCCAGCATCCGGTCCTGCCTCACTAAGATCCTGAGTCCTTTGAAGCCCTGAATTCCAGCAAGCAGGGCACCGAGGAGTCAGAACACCTTTCCTAACAACCTTCCTGGAGACCAGCCGCCTGGAAATCACCAGCCGCCAAATCTCAATCACATAACCTCAACCTCAACCACAGCAAGTATACATGCTGCATATCTGTCTCAACTGACATTTTGTCTCAACTGACATTTTTCTCCCAGACACTGATTGATAATACTATACAGCTTAATTTTGTTTTCTTTTTTTCCATCTCCTGCTCAACCTTATAATGTTGAATAGGCTCACCAATACCAACGGCTACACTATATAGGAAGATACTAGTACTGTTGTCAGTAACATACCATAATAATTATTACATTATATTATTACTATTGCTTTCACTTATACTGTTACCAATAGTATCCATTTATCATTGTTGCATTCAATTTTACCGTTGCCTGTACCATTCAATTATCACTGTTACCTCCAATTATTACTGTTGCCAGTAGGATCCATTTATCAGTGTTGCAGTTATTGTTACTGTCGCCAGTACCATTCAAATATCATTGTTGCATCATTTTTACTGTTGCCAGTACCATTCAATTATCACTGTTGCTTTCAATTACTACTGTGGTCGGTAGCCTCACAGAAAGCACCAGAATCACAGAATTCCTCAAAGAAAGTACCTCATCCACCTCAACAAAACCCCAATGGCTCTACCATTAAATACCCTGGCTATCTGCCTCCTCCTTCTTATAAGCTGTCTCAACGAAGCCCTTGCCTTATATCACACAGCTCACCAAATTCCAATACTTCTAAGTCATGGAAAAAGAAGGGCTGAATCTCCCTATCCCAACTCAAGAACAGGGACCCCCACACGCCACTCGCACCTAATACATATAGCCCTTCAACAACCAAAGAAAAATAAACAAGAGGAACCCCCTCAACCCTCTTACTTAAACTGTGCTCTCATAAATGCACGGTCTATCCGCAAGAAATGGCCATCTACCATTGGCCATCTACCATTGGCCATCTACCAAGAAAAGCATCACCACCTCCTCTACGGAGCATCAAGAAGGGACCATGTAACACCCATCCTAGAGCAACTCCACTGGCTCCCCATACATGGCAGAATATTGTTCAAAACATTATTACTAACTTTTAAGGCCACTAAAAGCATCACCTCCTCCTCTCTAATAGACCTCATTCAGGCCGCTCCACCCAACAGATCCAGGAGAACGATATCAACAAATATTCTAATCATCCCTAAAGCAGCGACAAAATGCCTATCAGTGACATCCAACAGGGCTTTCAGATTCTATGCCCCTAAATGCTGGAACGCTCTACCCCCAGAAATTCGTGCTATCACTGATCTATCCCTTTTCAGAAAGGCACTCAAATCCCACCTCTTCCCCCAATATTACTTAACCAACTAACCAATCTTGATCACTACCCAAACTAAGAATAAATCCTGTCATGTATACTTGTAAATACTCTTGTAAATAGTTGCAGAAATGACTTCCCATGTTTTATCCAAGTTCTCTGACCTTGTTCTCTGTAAAACCAAACAGTTTGTTCAATATGGTATGTTGTTATATTGTGAACCGCGCTGATGCTGAATAGAGTGGTATATAAGAGCCTGTAATAAATAAATAAATAAATAAAATGTGGACAAGTGCAAAGTTATGCACTTAGGGAAGAACAACCCAAACTAGTGTTACACGATGCAAGGTTACATGATGCAAGGTTCCAAGTTAGGAACCACCACCTAAGACAAGGATTTAGGCGTCATTGTGGATATGTTGAAACCTTTTGCCCAGTGTGCAGTGGTGGACAAGAAAGCAAACTGAATGCTAGTAATCATAAAGAAAGGAATGGAGAATAAACCAAAAGATATTATAATGCCTCTGTATTACTCCATGGTGCGACTACACCTTGAATACTATGTGTAATTCTGGCCACCATATTTTAAAAAGGATATAGCAAAATTAGAAAAGGTAGAGAGAAGAGCGACAAAAACGGTAACGGGGATGGAAGGATATCTCTAAGAGGAAAGGCATAAAAGGTTAGGGCTCTTCAACTTGGAAAAGAGACGGCTGATGGGAGATGATAGAAGTCTATAAAATAATGAATGGAGTGGAACGGGCAAACGTTTACGCTTTCAAAAAAAGTAGAAAGACTAGGGGACACGCACTGAAGTTACAATGTAGCACATTTAAGACTACTCTGAGAAAATATGTTTTTACTCAATGCATAATCGAACTATGGAATTTGTTACCAAAGGATGTAACAAAAGCTGTTAGTGTAGCTGGATTTAAGAGAGGTGTGGACAAATTT
This sequence comes from Ichthyophis bannanicus, assembly GCA_033557465.1. Lineage (NCBI taxonomy): Eukaryota > Metazoa > Chordata > Amphibia > Gymnophiona > Ichthyophiidae > Ichthyophis > Ichthyophis bannanicus. The sequence continues at coordinate 671,199,767 of CM066032.1, read as the reverse complement.
CTGGAAGAAAGTCCATAAACCATTATTAAAGAGAACCGTGAAAGTCTATTGCTTTCCCACTGGACAAGCAGCATGGAATCTGTGTATCTTTTGGGAATCTGCTAGGTACTTGTGACCTGGATTGGCCACTGTTGGAAACAGGATACTGGGCCTGATGGATCCTTGGTCTGATCCACTAAGGCATATCTTATTTTTTTATGAATGGGCAAATATACTGATTGTGCAGCTGAATGTTGCAGTTTACCACATACCTCCAGATTCGGTGAATGGATTGAACTAAAACAAAGCCCCGCAACACGCCTGGCAATTTCCCTGGCTTTGCATGAAGAACGAATTTAAGTGACAATGGAGCAGTCAAAGCTGTCTCACAGTCCAAGTGGATATACTGTAAACCTGTGTGTCAAATAGCCAGTCTTTTAGGGGTCGAAGCAAACACGCAAGATTACAAATTCTCATATCCGAAAGACCCATTTCCCATTTGTACCAGGAGCCCTTGAATATTCTTATTGATATATGGGTTCTCCTACCTCCCCCCCAAAGGAACCTAGAAAGCAAGCCATCCAATTTGGTGAGATCTTTAGCAAGCAACCACAAGGGCAACATCTACAGCATGTATAACCAATGGGGGAAGAGGACCATCTTAAACAGAGCTATCCAGCCCCCAAGAGACAATGGGAGGTCCTGCCATTTGCGCATGGTCTCTGTTGCACCCTCGAGCAAGGCAGCAACATTGCATCGATAAAGATCCCAAGGGCCATTGTTAGCACAATTTCCAAGTACCGGAATGAGTGCTGCACCCATCTAAGTGGGCAAGTGCCTCTCCAAGCTTACCAAAGAGAAGGATAAGTCGGCAAAGTCTCAGACTAAGCCAAGTTACACTTGTAACTCAAGAATTCACCAAATTCTTGAAATTCAGATAGCAGCTCCTTCAAAGAACTGTACAGATCTGTACGATGCACGAATAAGACATCCGCAAATGCAGATATCTTAAAAGTGCAATTCCTGAATTGCACTCCTCTAACATGTGCATTGGCCAGAATCAAACTCAGCAATGGCTCCAAATTCAATAAAAAAAACTGTGATGAGGAGAGTATGGTTGAGTCTATGGAATTGGAAGAAAATCAAACATTTACCTTTAAAGAAAGAGACAGGCAAGGAATCAGTAGCTCTCAAACTGCAGGCAGAGGAAAAAAACACGCAGCTACTGAGGACAGGACACACCCAAGCTCTGCTAATCCAAGGGCAGGCTTGGAAACTAATGAGGGACACCTGGGTGAAGGGGAGTGCACGGTAGTTCAGAGACACTCTTATAAACCCAAGGAAATATTGGAGGAGAGGACGGACAGAGAGAACAGCCAGAGAGAGGGCAACAGGAACAGGAGTACCAGGACGAGGCAGCATACGCAGCAGCACGCTGGAAAGAAAGAAACAGGAAACCAGCACTCAAGAGAGCTGACCAGGGAGAACACTGGAGAAGTCAGTGGGGAGAAAAGCACCAGAGAAAGGCACAGAGAGTTCACTGTGGAGGAGAACGGTGGAGACTTCCGAGGGAATCTCAGAGGTGAAAGCCCTAGTCAGAAGGAAAGCCAGGATTGCAGGGAAACTGCAATTGGTTTTAAAACTAGGAGAGCTGTGCCAGAGAGAAGTGCTGATAAGGGTCAGGCTGCAGTGCCAACCGTTCCTGAACCAACTAAAGAGCTGCAACTTCCAAAAAGGTGCGTGAATAAAAGGGTAGCCAAAAGTGCCGTAAGCCAGTTAGAGGCATTGTGTCATTTGATGCAAGAAAAGAAAGCACAGTTACTTACCTGTAACAGGTGATCTCTGGGAACAGCAGGAATAAGTCTCCACATATGGGTACGTCAGTACCGACGGAGCCTGCGCGGGAACGCTCCCCAGCGTCCAATCAGAAAGCTTTTGGGAGCATCCCACAGCGCCTGCGTGCTGCCTTCCCTCCTTTCCAACTGTCTCTCCTCAGTTGAGTTTTATAGCTGAGACAAAGAGGGAGAGAGAGGGAAAGGAAGAGAGAGAGAGACAACTCCTAGGGGAGGTAGGTGGGTTGTGAAGACTTATTCCTGCTGTTTCCAAAGATCACCTGTTACAGGTAAGTAACTGTGCTATCTCCAAGAACAAGCAGGAATGAGTCTTGACATATGGGGACTCCCTAGCTTTTGATGCCAGGGAGAGAGCCCATAAGTTGTGTGTCCCTGGAACAGTGCTGCACTTCCCCACCTGGATCTCTGGCATCCCATGAGGGATGGTGGGTAGGAATTGATTAAGTATGGAACAGGTGTTTGAGAACAGCCTGACCAAACAAGGCATCCCGGTGGGAGTCCTTGTCCAAGCAGTAATGGGCTGTGAAGGTATGAACCGAGGCCCAAGTGGCTGCTCGATAGATGTCGTCGATAGACACAGTTCAGATGAGCCATTGAGGCTGCCATGGCTCTCACATTGTGAGCTGTGACATGGCCCTCCAGAGAAATGTTCTTGCTCTGATAGGCGAAAGAAATACATTGGGCAATCCAGTTGGAAAGAGTTCTCTTGGAGACTGGTTGTTCCAAATGAGCAGGATCAAAAGCAACAAAGAGTTGAGAAGACTTTCTATGTTGCTGTGTCCTCTGTAAGTAAAAAGCTAGAGCTCTTTTACAGTCCAGGGTATGAAGATTCCTCTCTGCACATGATGCATGAGGTCCTGGAAAAAAGACAGGTAGGTAGACCTCTTGGTTGAGGTGAAAAGGCGAGACCACCTTAGGCATAAAATGTGGATTAGTCCTAAGGACCCCTTGTCATGATGGAACCTTGTATAAGGTGGATTAGCTACTAGTGCTTGCAATTCACTGATGCGGCGTGCTGATGTGATTGCAATGAGAAAGATAAGCTTCCAAGAAAGGTATTTCAAGGAGGTAGTAGCTAAAGGTTCAAAAGGCGGCTTCATAAGCTGACCAAGAACCAAATTTAAGTCCCATGCCACCGGTGGTGGGCTAATGGGAGGCTTTATTAAAAGGAGGCCTCTCATGAACCTTGCTACAAGGGGATGAGAGGAAACAGGTTGTCCATTGAGAGGCTTGAGTGAAGCTGCAATAGCACTCAGATGGACTCTTACTGAATTTGTCTTAAGGCCTGCATTAGACAGATGCAGGAGATACTCCAGCAACGATTCCAGAGGTATGGCAAGGGGGTTAAGACCCTTTTCAGAACACCAGATGGTAAACCTTTTCCACCTGAAGGCGTAAGAACGTCTAGTGGAAGGTTTTCTGGAAGCATGAAGAACACCTTTCACTTGTTGAGAAAGAGGAAGATCCTGGAGATCTAGGCCTTCAGCAACCAAGCCCTGAGATGCAGAGACTGGGGATTGGGATGCCACAACTTTCCGTCCTCCTGAGAGAGGAGGTCTGGAGCAGACCCTAACTCTAGGAAGGGAGCTTGAGAGAGATGTAGAAGCAGAGGGTACCACACTTGCCGTGGCCAATGTGGAGCTATGAGAATCATGTGGCCTCTGTCTCTCTGAAGCTTGAATAGGGTTTTGGGAATTAGGGGGATGGGTGGAAAGGCATACAGGAAGTCTTGACCCCAGTGAAGGAGGAAAGCATCCCTTGCCTGAGCCCCCTGAGCCGGAGTAATGGAACAGAACCGGGGAAGTTTGGCATTCCACGGACTTGCAAAGAGGTCTATGTCCGGGGTTTCCCAAATTTGAAAAATATTGGAGACCTGGGCCATATGTAGGGACCACTCGTGTGGAAGCAGAACTCAACTGAGTCTGTCTGCCCAAGAGTTTTGAACCCCTGGAAGATAGACTGCCAGAAGATGAATGTGATGCTCTCTGGCGAGGGCCCAAAGTCACAGAGCTTTGTTGCAAAGCGACAGAGAGCCAGTTCCTCCCTGCTTGTTTATGTAGAACATGGCTACCTGATTGTCCGTGTGGACAAGGACTGTCTTGTGGCTGAGCAGGGTGTGGAAAACTCGTAGAGCAAGGAAGATTGCTCTGAGTTCCAAGAGATTGATGTGGAGACAAGTCTCCTGTGGGGACCAGATGCCCTGGGTGGAGAGGTCTTGAAGATGAGCTCCCCAGCCCATTGGACAAGCATCTGTTGTAAGAGTTGCCTGGGGTAGAGGCTGTTGAAAAGGACACCCCAGCAAGAGGTTCTGAGGGGACTTCCACCACTGGAGGGACAAAATGAGGCAACTTGTGTTTGCTATTTTGTCTGACAGGCAGCCTAATTCCTGGGTCCATTGGGTGAATAAAGTCCACTGAGCTGCTCTCATGTGAAGACGAGCATATGGTACCACATGAACGGTGGAAGCCATGTGGCCTAGCAACTGTAACATCTCTCGAGCAGTGAGTAGGGGTTTCAACTCTGCTTGAGAAGCTAACTGCATCAAGCGAAGGCAACGGGCCTGGGGAAGAAAGGCCCTTGCCTTTATGGTATCCAGCAATGCTCCTATAAACTCCAGGGACTGAGTAGAGATCACATTGGATTTTGGGATGTTTATTACCAGCCCTAAGTATTGAAGGATACGCATTGTGCAGGTTAGAGCAGTCCTGGCCTCTGATTGAGTGGGAGCACGAATGAGCCAGTCGTCCAGGTAGGGGAAGACAAATATTCCCAGGGTGCGCAGAAAAACGGCAACCACTGCCATGCATTTTGTGAACACCCTTGGTGCAGAAGCCAGGCCAAAGGGGAGCACTCTGTATTGATAGTGCTTCTCCTGGAAAAGGAACCGAAGGAACCTTCTGTGAGTTCGATGGATGAGAACATGAGTGTACGCATCCTTGAGATCTAGAGAACAAAGCCAATCCTGACTGAAGGTATGGCAGCAGAGTTCCCAGAGAAACCATCTTGAATCTTTCTTTGACTAGGAATCTGTTCAATTCTCTCAGATCTAAAATGGGTCTGAAGCCCCTTGTTTTCTTTGGAATAAGAAAATAGGGGGAGTAGAACCCTGTGCCCTGCTGTTGAAAAGGCACTTCCTCTACTGCCCCTTGGGCTAGAAGAGTGGCAACCTCCTGCTCTAATAGGCTGAGGAGGGAGGTTGGAGAATTGAACTGGTGCACTATTGTGAGAGGGGGCAAGCTGAAAAAATGAAGTTTGCATCCCTCTCTTATGATGGAGAGTGTCCACTGCTCTGCTGTGATTTGCCCCCATCTGGGAGCAAAGTGACATAGCCGTCCTGGAATGGTGGAGGGCTCTGGTCCTTCTAGAGCCAGAAAGGCTAAGTTCTCTAGCATAAAGTCAAAGGCCCTGAGGTGGCTGAGACTGCTGGGCTAGAGCAGGCCTCGCAGCCTTTGCCTTGGTCTGTTTGGAGGATTGCTGACGTTTGGAAGGGAACTGAGCTGCAGAAGATGCTCTCTGACTATAAGCAGGATAGGATCTTCCCTTCTTTGAAAAAGGTGTTTTCTTGAACAACCTTTTCTTAGCAAGAGCAGCTGTAGATTTGGATAGTCTATCCAAAGCAGAATTTTCAGCATCCATCTGATTGGCTTTTGCTTGCCAACCTTTACCAAACAGATTTTCACCTGTACAAGGGATATTTCCCAATTCATCTTGGACCCAGGTCTCCAAATCAGATGCTTGAAGCCAAGCAACCCTACGTGCTGCTATAGCTATAGCTGAGGCTCTGCTTACGCATTCAAAGGAATCGAAAGCTGCATGGTTGGAGAATTTGGAGACATCCTGGGCATGTTTGAGCGCAGAGAGAGCACAGTTACTTACCTGTAACAGGTGATCTCTGGGAACAGCAGGAATTAGTCCTCACATATGGGTACGTCGGTACCGACGGAGCCTGCGCGGGAAAGCTCCCCAGCTTCCCAGAAGGAAAGCTTTTGGGGCCCCCCACTGCACATGCGCGCTGCCTTCCCGCCTTCCTGATCAACTCTCCTCAGTTCGAGTTTAAAGCTGAGACAATAGAGAGAGGAAAGGAAAGAGAGAGAGAGATACAACTCCTAGGGGAGGTGGGTGGGTTGTGAGGACTAATTCCTGCTGTTCCCAGAGATCACCTGTTACAGGTAAGTAACTGTGCGATCTCCAGGAACAAGCAGGAATGAGTCCTCACATATGGGGACTCCCTAGCTAAGATGCCCGGGAGATCCCCTCAAGGGTAAGAGACCCTGAAAGGTTCCTCATCTTCCTATGGATCTCAGGCATCCGTTCAGGGAAGGTGGGCTGGAGTTGCTAAAGAATGGAACAGGTGTCTGAGGACAGCCTGACCAAACAAGGCATCCCGGCGGGAGTCCTTGTCCAAACAGTAATGGGCTGTAAAGGTATGAACCGAGGCCCAGGTGGCTGCTCGACAGATCTGGTCAATGGACACAGAGTTTAGATGAGCCATAGAGGTGGCCATGGCCCTCACATTGTGAGCGGTGACATGGCCCTCCAGAGAAAGGTTCTTACTCTGGTAAGCAAAAGAAATACACTGAGCAATCCAATTGGACAGTGTTCTTTTAGAGACTGGAAGTCCTAAATGAGAAGGATCAAAAGCAACAAAAAGCTGAGAAGACTTTCGATGTTGCTGTGTCCTGTGGAGGTAAAAGGCAAGAGCTCTTTTACAATCTAGAGTATGAAGGTTCCCCTCTGCACTGGATGCATGAGGAGCTGGAAAAAAGACAGGTAAATATACCTCTTGATTAAGATGAAAAGGGGAGACCACTTTAGGCATAAAGTGGGGATTGGTCCTAAGGACCACCTTATCATGATGGAACCTTGTATAAGGTGGATTAGCCACTAGAGCTTGCAGTTCACTGATACGGCGAGCTGAGGTGACTGCAATAAGAAAAATAACCTTCCAGGAAAGAAATTTCAAGGAGGTAGTGGCTAAGGGTTCAAAGGGTGGCTTCATAAGCTGACCAAGAACCAAGTTTAAGTCCCATGCCACCGGAGGAGGTCAAATGGGAGGTTTAGTTAAGGTTAGGCCTCTCATGAATCTTGCAATAAGAGGATGAGAGGAAACAGGTTGTCCATTGATGGGCTTAAGGGATGCTGCAATAGCACTCAAATGGACTCTTACTGAATTCGTTTTGAGTCCTGCATTGGAGAGATGCAGGAGATATTCCAAAAGAGAATTCAAAGGGAGTGCTAGAGGGTTAAGACCCTTTTGAGCACACCAAATGGAAAAGCTTTTCCATTTAAAAGCGTAAGAACACCTAGTGGAAGGTTTCCTAGAGGCATGGAGGATATCCTTCACTTGCTGCGAAAGATTGAAGTGTTGAAGGTCTAGGCCTTCAGTAACCAAGCTCTGAGGTGAAGGGACTTGGGGTTTGGGTGCCACAAAGTCCCCTCCTCCTGAGACAGAAGGTCTGGAGCTGCTCCGAAGTCCAGAGAGGGGGCTTGGGAGAGATGCAGAAGTAGAGGGTACCACACTTGGCGTGGCCAGCGTGGAGCTATGAGGATCATGGACTCTTGATCCCTTTGAAGTTTGAACAGAGTCTTGGGAATCAAAGGAATGGGTGGAAAGGCATATAGGAAGCCCCGACCCCAATGAAGGAGGAAGGCATCCTTGGACTGCACTCCCTGACACGGAATTCTGGAACAGAACCGGGGAAGTTTGGCATTCCACGGACTTCCAAAGAGGTCTATGTCCGGGGTTCCCCATTTCTGGAAGATTCTGAGTACCTGATCCATGTGCAGGGACCATTCGTGTGGAAGCAGAACTCGACTGAGTCTGTCTGCCCAAGAGTTTTGGATTCCTGGAAGATATACTGCCAGGAGATGGATTTGATGTTCTCTGGCGAAGGCCCATAATCTTAGAGCTTCGTTGCAAAGCGACAGAGAGCCAGTCCCTCCTTATTTGTTTATGTAAAACATGGCTACTTGATTGTCCGTATGAATAAGGACTGTCATGTTGCAGAGGAGGGTATGAAAAACTCTGAGAGCTAGAAAGATTGCTCGAAGTTCCAAGTGGTTGATATGAAGGGTGGTCTCCTGTGGAGACCAAGTGCCCTGAGTGGAGAGATCTTGAAGATGAGCTCCCCAACCTGTTTGGGAGGCATCTGTTGTGAGGGTTGCTTGGGGCAACAATGGTTGAAAGGGGGCCCCCAACAACAGATTTTGAGTGGACATCCACCACTGGAGAGACCAAAAGAGACGTTTGGAGTTTGCTATTTGGTCTGAGAGAGCTCCTGATGCTTGAGTTCACTGGGTGGACAAAGTCCATTGAGCTGCTCTCATATGTAGGCGAGCATAAGGCACCACATGTACTGTGGAGGCCATGTGGCCTAATAGTTGTAGCATCTCCCTGGCAGTCAAGTGGCTTCTGGACTGAGTCTGGGAGGCCAAGTGCACTAGACGTTGGCAAAGGGCCTGAGGAAGATAGGCCCTTGCAGTGGTGGTATCCAACCAGGCCCCTATGAATTCCAGGGACTGAGTAGGGGTGAGTTGAGACTTTGGCAGATTGATCACAAGTCCCAGATACTGCAGGATGCGTCTGGTGCGATCCAGGGAAGTCTGAGCCTCGGACTGAGATGGAGCTCGGATGAGCCAGTCGTCCAGGTATGGGAAGACAAAAATTCCCAGGGCGCGTAGAAATGCAGCCACTATTGCCATGCATTTGGTAAATACTCTTGGAGCAGAGGCTAGACCGAAGGGAAGTACTCTGTATTGGAAATGTTTTCCCTGGAACAGAAATCGTAGGAATTTTCTGTGGGATGGATGGATGAGTATATGTGTGTACGCATCCTTGAGATCTAGAGAACAAAGCCAATCCTGACTCTGTAGGTATGGAAGGAGAGTACCTAGAGAAAGCATCTTGAATTTCTCCTTGCATAGGAATTTGTTCAATTCTCTCAGATCTAGAATGGGTCTGTACCCCCCTGTTTTCTTGGGAATGAGAAAATAAGGGGAGTAAAACCCTGACCCCTGTTGAAGAAGAGGAACCTCTTCTATTGCCCTTTGGGCGAGAAGAGTGGTCACCTCCTGACCCAACAGGTCTAGGAGAGATGGGGGAGAATTGAAACATCTCACCATGGTATGGGGAGGAAGGCTGGAGAAATGGAGTTTGTAGCCCTCTCTGATGATAGAGAGGGTCCACTGTTCTGATGTGATTTGCTCCCATCTGGGCGCAAAATGAGTTAGCCTTCCTGGAATGGTGAGAGGCTCTGGATGTTTTAGAGCCAGAAAGGTTACGTTCTCTAGTGTTAAGTCAAAAACCCTGAGGGGGTTGGGACTGCTGGGCTGTAGCAGCCCCTGCAGGTTTTGCCCTGGCCTGTTTAGGCTGCTGACGCTTAGGAGCAAAGCGAGCTGCAGAAGATTGTTGGCCAGTATTTGTAGCAAATTTGGCCTTCTTATAGAAAGGCTTCTTGAAAGATTTTTTCTTGACAGGGGCGGAGGTAGACTTAGAAAGTCTATCTAAAGCAGCATTTTCTGCATCCATTTGAGTGGCTTTGATTTGCCACTCCTTACCAAACAGATTCTCACCTGTACAGGGCAGATTTCCCAACCCATCCTGGACCCAGGGTTCTAGGTCAGAGGCCTGGAGCCAAGCAATTCTGCGAGCCGCTATGGCAATACCTGAGGCTCTGCTAGCACCCTCAAAGGAGTCAAAGGCTGCTCTGTTGGAGAACTTTGAAATATCTTGGGTATGCTTTAGCAAAAGGAGGAACTCCTCCTTTCTATCCTCTGGGATAAAGGGGAGAAAATGGCGTATTTTCAATGCAATCTCCTTCAGAAACATGCCCATATAGAGGCTGTATGAATTGATTCTGGCAATAAGCATACTTGCTTGGAAGATTTTTCTACCAAAAGCATCCAAAGTCCTACATTCTCTTCCTGGAGGAGTAGAAGAGTGTCTTTTGGAACTCTTTATCCTTTTCATAGCTGACTGCACCACAATAGAGTGGTGAGGGAGCTGAGTTTTTTGAAAAGCAGGAGAAGGAGGGACACGATACATGGTGTCCAAGCAACGAGAATGTGGAGATATGGGAGACTCCTCTCACCCTAAGTCCATCATGTGTTCTTGAAGAATTTCATGAATGGGCAAGGTGACTGCCTCTTTGGGAACCTTAGAGTATCCTAAAATATCTAATTTTTTTGCTCTAGGTTCTTTTTCAGAGGTCACAGATAGAGAGACCTTTAGCTACTTCAATGATGAAGTCTTGAAAGGACAAATCCTCTGGAGGAGACATTCTCCTCTTTGGAGAAGAGGGCTCTTCAGGAAGAGTAAGAGATACTTCAACGGAGTCATCTGATGAATCAGAATCATCAGAAGACTCGAAGTATCGTCTGTTTGCTTCCAGGGATCGATAAGCGTATCGACTGGTATCCACATCGGGGGTACCCGGAACTGGGAACCGGAATCGGTATCCTGGTCGATGTGGATGCCCTGGGTACCGGTATCGGTTGTGGTACCGGAACCGGAGTCGGTACCGCTGGCTGCGGTACCGAGGGCGTCGCAGCTCTAATAAAAGCCAGTAAGGCCTGCTGCATGGATTGAACTGTATGATCCATAGACGCCATGACTGTCTGGATGTCGGTACCGGAAGATTGAGCCGGTACCCCAGAGCAGTCTAACAGGTGATCGGTCGAGGCCGTGCCATCGATGTCAACCTGTAACCCCATAGGAGGAGCTTTGGAAGCCGGAGCTTCCCGCCGGGGTTGTTTGGCTGGGGCAGGGTCCTCAAGGTCTAGCCCGGGGGCATCTCGATACTTAGAGGGAGATTTGCCCTTTGAGGACCTGCCAGAGGAATGTTTGGTTACCTGAGATCCATCAGGAGAGGAAGACCTGGAAGATGTCGATGCTGGAGTATCTGTAAAAAACAGCATGTGAAACTTGGCTGCCCGGTTTTGTAAGCCACGTTTAGACATCAAAGAACAGGATGGGCAATCCGGAATGGAGTGGTCAGGCCCCAAACATTTAAGACACCATTCATGGGTGTCTGTGACTGAAATAGTACCGCTACACTTGGTGCATTTTTTAAAACCAGAGGCTGGTTTCTCCATGAGGGAGAATTCTGTGAAGGCCTAGAGGCCTCACAGGACAAACACACCAAGTGGGGAAAAATAAGATTTTTTTTTTTTTTTAAAGAAATAAAGAAAAAAGACCGGCGGTACCGGTCCGGAATCGGGGAAGGCAGATACGCGGCCAAAGAAACAAATTAAAATAAGAACTTCTTCAGCGGTGACAGGAACACGACCTGCTGGCTCCGCGGAAAAAGAAGAACTGAGGAGAGTTGGTCAGGAAGGCGGGAAGGCAGCGCGCATGTGCAGTGGGAGGCCCCAAAAGCTTTCCTTCTGGGAAGCTGGGGAGCTTTCCCGCGCAGGCTCCGTCGGTACCGACGTACCCATATGTGATGACTCATTCCTGCTTGTTCCTGGAGATAAATTCTTGCCTTTTATTGCCAGACATAAAAGGACTTAAAGTCTGCAAATGGTCAGTGACCTCTTTTAAGAACATGCCCATGTAGAGACTATAAGAATTAATTCTTGCAGCAAGCATGGAAGCTTGGAAGATTCTTCTACCAAAAGCATCCAGGGTTCTACATTCACGTCCTGGAGGATTAGAGGCATGTCTCGTGGCACTTCTAATCTTTTTCATTGCAGACTCAACCACAATAGAGTGGTGAGGAAGCTGAGTCTTATGGAAACCAGGACAAGGAGGGACATGATACAATGTGTCCAACCTGCGAGAATTAGGAGAGGTGGTTAGAGGTGCTTCCCACATCCTTAACATGAGATCATACAGAATCTCATGAATAGGCAAGGTAGCTGCCTCTTTAGGAGTTTTAGGATATTGTAAAATATCTAACTCTTTAGCTCTAGGCTCTGACTCTGGGGCTACTGTATTAGAGAGACCCCGAGCCACCTCTCTGATAAAGTCTTGAAAAGACAAGTCCTCTGGAAGAGACATCCTTCGTTTAAGAGAGGACTCCTCCTGTGGAAGAAGCATCGCTGCATCAACAGACTGTTCAGAATCCTCAGAGCCATCAGAGGAAACGAAGTATCGTCTGTCGGGATGCTGTTGCAAAGCCCGATACCCGTACCGACCGGGGTCAGTATCGGGAATCATCGGTACCGGGTTATCAGTACCGGAAGGCTGCAGAGGGCAGGGTACCGGCATGGCTGACACCGATGCCGATGTCACCGGTACTGGGATCGGTACCGATGGCGATACCGTAGCCGGTACCTGCGGAGTAGTCTGTTGCGGTACCACGGGCGTCGATGCCACAAGGAAAGCCGCCAGACTGCGTTCCATGGACAGAATCCTCTGATCCATGGACGCTGCCAATGCCTGGTAGTCGGAACCGGTGAAGGCCACCGGTACCCCAGAGCATGGCACTAGGAGATCGGTTGAGGCCACGCCATCTAGATCATCCTGGAACCCCGATGATGATGCTTTAGAAGCCGAAGCCTCCTGCCGGGGTAATTTTGCCGGTGCAGAATCCTCGAGGGCAAGGCCAGAGGCATCTCGATGCTTAGAAGGAGATTTGCCCTTCGAGGACTGGCTGGATTTATGTTTAGTTACCTGAGATCCATGTGAGGAAGCAGCAGCCCTGGAAGACGTCGATGCCACCGAAGCTGCATCAGAGGGAAACAGGGTACTGAGCTTGGCAGCTCGGTTCTGTCGACCTCTCTTAGACATCATGGAACAGGACGTACAATCTTTGATGGAATGGTCAGGGCCTAAACATTTGAGACACCAGTCATGGGTGTCGGTGACGGATATAGTACCGCCACATTTTGTGCACTTCTTAAAACCTGAGGCAGGTTTTTCCATATTTGAGGAAAAAGGTTTTGGGCCTAAGGCCCAAAACTGAAGTACACCTGAAGAAAAAATAGAAGGTCTTTTTTAGGAAAAGAATAAGAACCGGCGGTACCAGTATAGCGTCGAGGAAGGCAGACCCGACAGAAAAGAAATAAAGAAAAAAAATAAGGAAATTCTTCTGTGGTGACAGGAATACGACCTGCTGGCTCCGCGGAAAAACAACAACGGAGGAGAGACAGTTGGAAAGGCGGGAAGGCAGCACGCAGGCGCTGTGGGATGCTCCCAAAAGCTTTCTGATTGGATGCTGGGGAGCGTTCCTGCGCAGGCTCCGTCGGTACCGACGTACCCGTATGTGAAGACTCATTCCTGCTTGTTCCTGGAGATTCTCCACGTTCCTGGTAGAAACCCTGTGCATAGGGAATAGCCTCAGTGGAGAAAGGTTCTAGGACATTCAGATTATAGGCTTTTCCTTTCTTTTATCCAAGAACCTTTTATTCTGCCTGCTGGCAGAGAACAATCCATTACTGAATCTTCAGACCCCTTGTCAGATTCATAATAGTCTATTTGGCATTTCCTCAGGACCTGTGTCCGGTAAATCTGGCTTTAAGCCAACATGCAAAACTTCAGGCTTAATATTCCCTAAAAGTTCCAGAACCTTTCTCCACTGAGGCTTTTCCCTATGCACAGGGTTTCCACCAGGAACGTGGAGATTCTTTTCACTTCCAGCAACCCCTGCTGATCCAGGCGAGAGTCCTGCCTTAAGTGTTGAGCCCACTGCCACCCAGGCCTCACAAATAGAGGCCTGCAAAGAAAGAGCATTGGCGTCAAAGGCCTGCTTCAATAAACCATCCACCTTTCTGTCTTACGTGTCTTTCAAGGAAGCATTACCTTCAACTGGGAAAGTTGTTCTCTTGGTCACTGTCGACACCGCCACGTCCACACGAGGCGACCAAAACTTTTCTTTATCTTTATCTGCTAATGGATAGAGTCGGTTCATAGTTCAGATGCCCTTCAAGCCTGATTCAAGGTTGATCCCACTCAGTTTGAATCATCTGATCCACAACACTTGAATTGGGAACACCATTTGAGACTCTCGCACTGCCTGAATGAGGGGATCCTCCAGTCCGTCTTCCTCCACAGGATGATCTGTAGCGAGATTGAGTGCCTGGAGAGACTCTGTAATCATTGGTACCAGTTCCTCTTTACAAAACACCCGTATGATCCTTGCCTGATCCTCAGGCTCCGGAATCTCCCCTTCCTCCAACTCGTCAATCCCGTCCTCGGGTTCTACCTCAGCAATCTCAGCATCCTGCCACTCTATATCCACATGATCCAACTCCGCGGCCCGAAGCCACTTTGCTGGCTTCAGAATATCTCCCCTCGCGTCCTCTCCTTTGGGGAATGGCAGAGGCATCGACGGTGCCAAGGCTTCTGGTAACTTTCTTAAACGCCCTAACTAGTGTTGCCTATTTGGTCCCTAAGTGAGCCCAGTGCCAGGCTCACACGTCCTCCTGCTGCATGGAGACTGGACACACTGGGGGCTGATGGGAGCTCCAGCAGCATACACCCTGAAAGTGCAAGTTTCTGATTGGTCCAGTCTCCATGCTGTAGGAGGAGGTGCACTACCCAGATGTGGAGGACTAAACTGGAGGACCGCTCAGGAACCCTCCCACTAATATAGGAATACCCAGTATCGCCCAAAGAGACCCACTCCTCCATACAAAAATAGACAGCCCCCTCTACACCATGCAGTCAATACTCAAGCACCCCTCTTATTGCAGTGTCACTCAACTTCCTCACGCCACGTCATAATATGTCTCCCATACAATCGGTCCAAAAAATGGGAAGTCCCTTGAGGGGGCCCCATAACAAGTGTGAAAAGCAAAAGCAAGTGGCGGAAGTTCAAGTTGCCTTTAAGTCCATCAAGTCCTTTATCCTCCCATGGGATCAGAGTTACTAGAACAAGTAATAGGGACATAGCCCAATAGACGATGTGCAAACACAGGGGTCCATTACCACGCCATGGACTAAGCGTCCTTCAAAAGCAATGGGAGGAGAACATCAAAGGTGCACCACTCAACTAAACCGGGGCAATACATAAACCATACGCAGGAACTATAACATTAAGCAGTGTCCACAAGCAGTCCCGCCCACCAATATTCTCTGTGGCACACTCAAGATCAGAGTTTATGTTTGTGAGTTCTGAGTGGTGGGTTTGGCTCCTAGTTCTCCTACTATCAATCTCTCAGACATTCACCCATGCTTGTCCCAGGGCCCATATATCCCTTTATCAGTATCTCAGAAAAGGAACAGCAGTGTGAGCAGGACCAGCTCAACCTTTAGGCAGTTACCTAGGGCAGCAACTTCTGAGGGGCAGCAAAGAGCTGATGCAGTTGAAGCAAAACAATAAATCCTGAGAAGCCATCAACACATTTTACCTGCAGGGAGCTTGGGCCCATACATGCAAAGCAAAATTTAGTATTGCTGTGGGAGGGGTGGTGTTAGGATCATGATTGTTGAGTTTAGTGATCAAAGGGGGGAGCATAAGGCTGAAGGTTTGCCTACGGCACCCAATATCCTTGCATCAGCCCGAGTGTGAGTGGGAATTTTTTAGCAATACCTAGGTCACAATTTTTTTTAAAGGTTATTAGTATGTATAGTACATATATAGAATGAAGTAGTAATGATAATGTTGGATTAGCTTAAAAAAACAAACCTACAACACATCATTTCTTTCAGTAAAAAGCAATCATATGACAAAATACTCCAGTCAAATTTCTTATCCTTTAGAGTTATTTTACCAAATGGATAATTAAACAGCCATAAACTGGCCATTTCAAGGGTTCTGGTGTTAAAATAGAATCTAAAGAAAAAAGAACTTCTTACTCTACATATTAGTAAAATATCAAATAATGACATTTTCCTGCCAATTCCAAATGCCTGACAAAAGATTATTCTAAAATATTTTAGAGGAAAAAAAAAACAAACACTTACTCAGGTTCAATAATTCCATGCTGAGGTGTAATTGTAAGGCAGTGAGCTGGCCAAGACAATTCAAATGTTAACATCCTGCTGGTGGTATTTGAGAGTTTTATATGTCGTGTTGCTGTGCTCCCACCTGACAAGAATGCATAAACAAAACATGTTGGAATACTATATGCATCACTAGCTAAAAGGTTTTGAACAGATAAAGCATAGTTACTCACCTGTAACAGGTGATCTCCGGGAACAACAGGAATTTGGTCTTCACATATGGGTATCGTCAGTACCAATGGAGCCCGTGCAGGAACACTCCCTAGCGTCCAATAGGAAAGCTTTTGGGAGCATCCCATAGTGCATGCATGATGCCTTCCCGCCTCCGTACCTCTCTCACTTCAGTTGAATTTATAGCTGAGACCAAAGGAGAGAAGTAGAGAAAGAGAGATAGAGACAACTCCTAGCGGAGGTGGGTGGGTTGTGAAGACTAAATTCCTGCTGTTCCTGGAGATCACCTGTTACAGTGTAGTGTTCACATATGGGGACTCCCCAGCTGAAAGATGCCAGGGGATGACTCCCAGCAAGCTGCGAACCCAGGTGAGATGGGTCATGCTTCCTCCCATGGACCTCTGACAAAAACCCATGGACGGTGGGTAGGAGTTGTATTAAGTACGGAAGAGATGCTGTAGAACAGCCTGACCAAATGAGGTATCCCGACGGGAGTCCTTGTCTAAGCAGTAATGGGCTGTGAAGGTGTGTACCAAAGCCCAAGTGCTGCTCTGCAGATGTCACCAATGGACACAGAACGAAGATTAGCCGTTGAGGCTGCCATTGCTCTCACATTGTGAGCTGTGACATAGCCCTCGAGAGAAAGTCCTTTACTCTGATATGTATAGGATATGCAATCTGCAATCCATTTTGATAGAGTTCTTTTGCAAAATAGAAGTCCCAAATGACTAGAGTCAAAAGCCACAAAAAGCTGAGATTTTTTATGTGGCTTAGCTCTTTGAAGGTAAAAGGCTAAGGCTCTTTAACAATCCAAAGTGTGAAGATTCCTTTCTGCAGTGGAAGCATGAGGCCTAGGGAAGAAAATAGGAAGATAAACAGACTGGTTTAAATGAAAAGGCAAAACCACCTTTGGCATAAAGTGAGGATGAGTCCTGAGGACTACTTTATCATGGTGGAACCTTGTATAAGGAGGGTCAGCCACTAAAGCCTGTAGTTCACTAATGTGTCTTGCAAAAGTGATGGCAATTAAGAAAATGACTTTCCATGAAAGAAACTTCAGGTTTGAAGTGGCTAAAGGCTCAAAGGGCGGTTTCATGAGCTGACTGAGAAAAAGATCCAGATCCCATGCCACCGGCGGTGGTTTAATGGGAGGTTTTGTTAAGAGTAGGCCTCTCATAAACCTAGATACAAATGGATGAGAGGAAATAGGTTGTCCATCGAAGGGTTTGTGAAAAGCAGCAATAGCACTGAGATGGACTCTCACTGAATTGGGCTTAAGACCAGAAGTCGATAATTGGAGGAGATACTCTAATAGCGACTCTACAGGCACCAAAAGGGCTGGTTAAGTCCCTTTTGCGAACATCAGACAGAGAACCTTTTCCAATTAAAAGCATAGGAATGTCTTGTGGAAGGCTTTCTGGAAGCCGGAAGGATATCCTTTACCTGTTCAGAAAGGTTGATATCCTGGAATTCTAGGCTTTCAATAACCAGGCCCTGAGATGCAGGGACTGGGGATTGGGGTGCAGTAAACATCCGTTCTCCTGGGACAGAAGATCAGGGGCATTTCCCAACTCCAAAGGAGTGGTTTGAGAGAGATGCAGAAGAGGAGGAAACCACGTTTGCCATGGCCAACATGGAGCTATGAGTATCTTATGACGTCTGTCTCTCTGAAGCTTGAATAAAGTCTTGGGAATGAGGGGAAAAGGTGGGAAGGCATAGAGGAAGTCCTGACCCCAGTGGAGAAGGAAAGCATCCCTTGCCTGACAGTTGTGAGCCAGGATTCTGGAACAGAATTGGGGAAGTTTGGCATTCTGTGGTCTTGCAAAGAGGTCTATATCTGGTGTTCCCCAGATTTGAAACACTCGAGCAATTGGTGTGCGTGGAGAGGCCACTCATGTGGCAGCAGTATTCGACTGAGTTTGTCTGCCCATAAGTTTTGAATGCCTGGAAGGTATACTGAAAACAGGTGGATTTGAAGATCTCTGGCAACGGCTGTCAGACGGCTGCCTGGGTGAGAATGTTCACAGTCTTGGCAAGTGCATATATCAATATGATTTGCAAGGGATTGTGGGAAATGCAGTCCATTCACACCAGACACAGCTGCTCACAATAATTAGTTGTGCTTGAGTGTAAAGCCAATAAGATATTTATTTATGGGGTTATTTCTCCCAACACAGATATGCTTGGTAGCACATAAAACAGGATACTTGCTTTCAGTTTTAAACTTGGAAAAACAAAATCAGGAAAACAACAGTTGAACTTGTCAGGCAATCAAAGCAAAAGAATAAAGACCTGGTTGGTAACAAACTGGTCTTTTCTGTAGGCTTTAGCTAATATTTTCTTAGCAGTGCTTCAAACAACAAGCAAAACCCACAAAGAAGGGAAAAACTGTTCTTTTCAGGTTAACTTCTTATATCTTCACACATAGACTCAGAAGTGATTCCCTCAGAGCTCACAAGCAATTAGGTAAGGCTCAATTGCTAGCAGTTACCCAGCTGAAACCCCTTAGCTGGCTTGCTTTCTACTGCGTGGCTCAAATCCTACTTCAGAAGCTTTTCTGAGTAGATTAAAGAACAAGTTTGTATTTCTTTGTGATGGTTGTACTTTGTAACAGAAAATTACCAAAGGAGTTTAGACAGAGAGCAATCCATATATTCACAGCCTGTATCTAAGACCGCTCCCCCTTCTTCAACAATCATGGGTTCAATATCATGGATTGGCACAGAGGAATTTCTCAATGTAGCACTCTCAGGAGAATACTTGTTTCCCTGCTGTCTTTCAAGGTTATAGCTAGGGCATAGATCAGTGTTCATACCTGAGCTTCCATTGCTGTTAGAGTTCCTCTCTAAATAGCCTGGCCAGTATGTAGTCCAGTTCTTATGTCCAGCCTTCCAATCCAGATCCCTGGACACTGGATCTCTCTTCACTTACCTTCTGGCATGGGTCTTAGGGTCCCTTCCACGTGCAGCCGTCTCCCTCACAGGTACCGTCTGGAGATTCCTAGCCCTGCAGCACCATTCCTCTGGCTTTCCCCAGTCCAATGGTGTAAGCTTGCCTTTTGAATGTCTCCCAGTATACGTACTGCTCTGGACTCCTTTAGACCTCCCAAATGCTTTTCTCTTCTTTCTTCCAAAGGGTTTCTTGCCCTCTCTGTCCGTCCGCTCTGGCTTCTGCTTCTGATGATCCTCCAGATGATGAAGCTGTCCAAGATGAGGATATCCAAGCTGATTCTGAGGATCTCCCAGATGAAACTGAGGATAATTCTCTGTAGAATAAACTCTACCTTTATTCTGCTTAGATGAGTGCTCCACCTTAGCACAGCGCAGCTGTGCTGAATCAGGCCCTGCCCTTTGAGATGAGTGCTTGGGGATTACCTCATAGCCCTCCTGATTGAACACACGTTTCCCCACTTCAGCTCTTCTAATGGCTGTTGGAAACCTGGTGCATTCTGGGACTGGTAGTCTTTTATGGGAAAATTCTGTTTTCTTATTTCTACCAGAACTGACAGGTTGCCTGTTCAGAGTCACTTCACCTTTACTATAGCTCCTTCCTGAGCTATGATAAGCTTCCTTATCACAGGGCCCATAGTCTCAAAGCTTCGTTGCAAAGCGACAGAGCCCGTTCCGCCTTGCTTGTTCATAGAACATAGCCACCTGATTGTCGGTTTGGACCAGAACTGTCTTGTTGCTGAGATGGGCCTGAAATACTCGAATAGCATTGAAAATGGCTCTCAGCTCTAGGAGGTTTATGAGAAGAGAAACCTCCTGTGGGGTCCAGAGACCCCGAGTTGAGAGATCGTGCAAGTGGGCCCCCCAACCCAACTTGGACGCATCTGTTGTTAGGGTGGCCTGGCATAGAGGCTGTTGGAAAGGAGAGACTACAAGGAGGTTTTCCAGAGATTGCTACCATTGTAGGGACGAAATCAGACGTGTGGTGATTCTGATTTTGTCCGTCAGCCGACCCGAGGCCTGTGACCACTGAGAGGATAGTGTCCACTGGGCTGCTTGCATGTGAAGGCGAGCATAGGGAACCACATGGACAGTGGATGCCATATGCCCCAGAAGTTGGAGCATCTCCCGAGCAGTGAGGAAGACCTTCATAGCTGCTTGAGATGACAATTCTATTATACGTAAATAGCGCAGCTGTGGAGGAAAGCCTTTGACTGCCGTGTGTCTAGATGAGCCCCTATGAACTTGAGAGACAGAGGGGATGAGATGAGATTTTGGGAGGTTTATGACCAATCCCAAATATTGAAGGATTCTCATTGCTCGAGAAAGAGCGAAGCTGACCTCTGGAGCTGTTGATGCTCGAATGAGCCAATCGCCTAAGTAAGGGAAGACAAATATTCCTAGAGTCCTCATAAATGTTGCTACTACTCACATGCATTTTGTTAAGACTCTTGGAGCAGAGGCTAGCCCGAAAGGAAGAACTCTGTACTGGAAGTGTCTTCCCTGGACCAGGAATCGAAGGAACTTCCTGTGATCTGCGTGGATGAGAATATGCATGTACGCATCTCTTAGATCTAGAGAACATAGCCAGTCCTGACTCTGAAGGTTTGGTAGGAGTGTTCCGAGGGAGATCATTTTGAACTTTTCTCTGAACAAATATTTAATTCTGAGGTTTAGTATAGGCCTATGTCCCTCTGTTTTCTTTGGAATGAGAAAATAGGGGGAGGAAAACCCCGTACCCTGTTGGGATATGGGTACCTCTTCTATTGCTCCTTGAGTGAGAAGTGATGTGACCTCCTGCCACAATAGGTCGGTGGCAGGGACCTGAGAATTTAACTGTTTGATTATTGTAGGTGGGGGCAAGTTGAGAAAGTGAAGCTTGTACCCCAGTCGTACAATGGACAGAGTCCAGTTTTCTGGCAAAATGGCAAAGTCTGCCTGGAATGGTTAAGAGTTCTGGACCTTGTAGGGGCAGAATGACTAAGTTCTCTAGGTACAAGTCAAAGACCTGAGGAGGCTAGGTCTGTTGGGCCGGTTGAGCTCTTTGAGCTTGCGGCTTTCTTTGCTGTCTAATGTTGTTGCCCTTTCTGGGGAACATGAAGTGGACAGTGGCTCTGGTAGTTTTAAGATGGGTAAAACCTCTTTTTGAATGACTTTCTTTGCTGGGTTGGCTGTAGACTTTGACAACCTGTTCAAAGTAGTATTCTCAGACTCGAGCTAAATACAGCTAAATAAATAAATAAATTAGCTTTGTCTTGCCAATCCTTGCCAAAGAGATTTTCTCCTGTATAAGGAATGTTTCCCAGTTTATCTTGCACCCACTGTTCTAAGTCTGATGCCAGGCAATACGACGTGCACCTATGGAGATAGCAGAGGTTCTGCTAATGCATTCAAAGCAATCAAAGGTAGCACGGTTCATGAATTTAGAGACATTCTGGGCATGCTTGACCAGGGTAAGGAAATCCGCTCTTTTTTCTTCAGGGAGACTAGAACTCATGAGCTCTAAATCCCGTGCAACTTCTTCCAGGAACATTCCCATGTAAAGAATGTAGGCGCTAATCGTAGCTGATAACATGGAGGATTGGAAGCATTGATGCTCAAAGGCATCGAGTGTCCTGGATTCACGGCCTGGAGGATTAGAAGAATGTGTTTTAGCACTCTTAATTCTGCGCATGGCCGATTCCACTACCATTGAATGGTGTGGTAACTGATTTTTCTGAAACCCAAGACAACTTGGTACTCGGTACATGGTATCGAGGCGTCGGGAATGTGAAGACACCATTAAAGGGTTTTCCCACATTTGTAACATAAGATCATGTAAGATCTTGTGAATGGGAAGCATAGCTGCTTCCTCAGGAGCAATAGGGTATTGTAGAATTTGTAATTCTTCTGCCCTAGGTTCCTTTTCTGGAATCACCGTGATTGAAAAACCTTTGGCTAAATCACGAATGAAATCCTGAAAGGACATACCCTCTGGAGGAGACATTCTGCATTGAGGAGGAGGAGTTGGATTCTCTGGTAGGATCGCTCTAGTACCGGTAGAGTCATCTGAGTCATCGGAAGACCCAAAGCCACTCTGTACAGGGTGCTCCTGTAACGCATGGTACTGGTACCACTTGAAGTCGGTACCGGGGTGTCTCGGTTCCCGTTCCCTGATACCGGAGATAGACTCAAGGCTCGACATGGGAGGAAGCATACCTGTTAAAGCAGGTGCTGCTGGTATCAGTATCGATGTCGGTACCGATACCTGTGGAATGGTCTTAGCGGTACCAAAGCTGCTAAGAGGGACACCAGACTGCATTCAATAGCGAGGATTCTCTTATCCATCGCTACTGCCGTGCTTGGGTGTCAGTACCGGTGGAAGTGGCCATGACCCCAGAACATGGAACCAGTAGTTCTGCAGAGGTGGAAGCCTCTGGAACATTCTGGAGCCCCATTAATGCTTTGGAGCCCGAAGACTCCCACCGGGGCTGTTTTGCTGGTGAACTATCCTCGAAGGCAACGCCAGTGGCATCTCGATACTTAGAAGGAGATCTACCCTTTGAGGACTGGCCAGTCTTGGAAGACTTAAGTTTAGTTACCTGAGATCCATGGGAGGAAGAAGCAGCCTTGGAAGACATCGACTCGACTGACATCGTGTCTGCGGCAAAAAGGGTACCGAGTTTTGCAGCTCTATTCTGCAGGCTCCTCTTGGTCATCTTTCTACAGGAGAGACACTCCGCTGGACAATGTTCAGGACCTAAACATTTTAGACACCAATCATGGGTGTCGGTGACAGATATGTTACCGCCACAATTTGAGCATTTCTTGAAACCACTAGCTGGTTTCTCCATGACTGAAGAAAAGGTGGGCCTAGTGCCCAAAATGGTACCTAGCACCGAAACAGGGGAAAGTCCCCTGAAGAAAAACACAAGGTGTTTTTTTTTTTTGAAAAGAGAAAAGAACCACCGGTGGTACCGGTAGGTGTCGAAGGAAGGCAGACACAACCACAAAAAACAAAGAATAAAACGAAAAATTTCTGCGGTGACAGGGTACACGTCCTGTCTGCTCCATGGAAAACGAAGAACTGAAGTGAGAGAGGTACAGAGGCGGGAAGGCAGCACGCATGCGCTGTGGGATGCTCCCAAAAGCTTTCCTATTGGACGCTGCGGAGCGTTCCGGCGCAGGCTCCGTCGGTACCGACAATACCCATGTGTGAAGACTACATTCCTGCTTGTTCCTGGAGATCTATTTTTAAATTACTAAAGCAAAAATCCAATATATTATACTACTGTATATCCAACTATGACTGTGTACTTTGATCACATATATGACGAAATTAGACCTTACCTGCTAACTGTCTTTCCTTGAGTTCTCTCCGGGCCAGTCCAGAACAGATGGGTAGTCAATCTCCCTCCTCTAGCAGCTGAGGACTGAACACTGATTCTTGTTGCTAGGATACCCTGCTCTCCCCTGGTCATAGAAGGCAGTCTTAAGGTAGAAAGCAGACAAAAAACAACAAAGTAGTAAGAGAAGCAAAAGAACTGGAAGAATAACACAGAAGGTAGCTGACCGTGCGCTGTTCCTTGAAACCAAGGAGTGTGTCATATTTAAGATAAAGAAAACGCTCAATTTAACGTTTTGTTTAAAGAAATTTGCGTTTTTTTGTTTTTTTTTCATCTTAAATTTAGCTTCACGGAAAAACACCAGAACAGGAGACCGACTTCAAACTCGAGGAAAATACTTACAGAAAACTACATTAGACCAAAACCAGACTCCTAAACATCTCACATGAGCTCCAAATAGGGTGGGTTCTGGACTGGCCCGGAGAGAACTCAAGGAAAGACAATTAGCAGGTAAGGTCTAATTTCATCTTCCTAATTGTCTCTCCGGGCCAGTCCAGAACAGATGGGTAGTACCAAAGCAGTACCTAACCCTGGGAGGGACCTGTGAGCCCCGCAACCACTGCCGACGCCCCCACACACGCATCCTGTCTGGCCTGCACATCCAACTGATAATGCCGCGCAAACGAATGAAGAGAAGACCAGGACGCCGCTCGACAAATATCCACCGGCGGCACCAAAGCTGACTCCGCCCACGAAGCAGCTTGACCTTTGGTAGAATGAGCACGAAGCCCCGGAGGAACGGACTTGCCTCTGGCTTCGTATGCGACTCGAATCGCATGTTTCACCCACCGAGCAATGGAGGCCTTGGAGGCCGCTTGCCCCTTGGACGGACCCCCGAACAGAACGAACCACCTGTCAGACTTACGAAAAGACTCGGTCTCCTTAAGGTATCTACGGAGTACACGACCCATATCCAACTTCCGCAGAGATCGATCGAAAGAACCTGCCCCAGAAACCGCGGAAGTGGGCAACGAGACCGGTTGATTCAGATGAAACGCGGACACCACTTTAGGCAGAAAAGTGGGAACCGGGCACAAAACCACCTTTTCCGCAGAAAACTGAAGAAACGGCGGTCTACAGGAAAGAGCCTGCAAATCCGAAATACGTCTAGCGGAACATAAGGCCACCAAGAAGGCAGTTTTCCAGGATAATTCGCGGATACCACAGGACGCACGGAGCTCGAAAGGAGACTCTGTCAAGGCTTCTAACACCAGATTCAAATCCCAAGGAGGAATTACCTGCCGAATCAGAGGCCGTATTTGTTTGGCCGCTCTCAGAAAGCGCAGGACATCTGGATGAGCGGAAAGAGGAGTCCCGTGAACCGGCCCGCGAAAAACCGCAAGAGCCGCCAGCTGCACCCTCAATGTGCCAAGAGCGAGCCCCTTCTCAAGCCCGCAATGAAGAAAAGCCAGAACGTCCGGAATGGAAGACCGTCCGGGCCGCAAGGTCCGATCCGGACACCATGCCTCAAAAATGCGCCACACGCGAATGTATGCCAACAACGTAGACCGCCGCCGAGATGGTAACATCGTGGCTATCACTGCCGCCGAATAACCTTTGCGGCGCAACCGCGCCCTCTCAAGAGCCATGCCGTAAGCAAGAATCAATCCGCCTGGGGCATCTGAATTGGCCCCTGATGCAGCAAGTCGACTCGAGGGGGCAATCTCCAAGGCGGCTCCACGAGAAGACGCATTAGATCGGCATACCAAGGACGCCGGGGCCAATCCGGAGCAATGAGGATTACCAGCCCTTCGTGACTTGTGGCTCTCTGAATGACCCGACCCACTAAGGGCCACGGGGGAAATACATACAGGAGGTGCCCCAACGGCCAGGGTTGAACTAGGCCATCGAGCCCTTCCGACATATGCTCTCTGCGCCTGCTGAAAAACCGCACCGCCTTGGCATTGCTCAAAGTTGCCATAAGGTCCATGACCGGTCGACCCCAACGCAATGTGAGCTCGTGGAATATGTCTGCATTGAGTTCCCATTCTCCGGGATCTAACACATGCCGACTGAGATAATCGGCCTGAACATTGTCCTTCCCCGCCACATGAGCCGCCGAAAGCGCCTCAAGGTGCAATTCCGCCCAGTGAAACAACTGTTGACTTTCCTCCAGGAGGAGGACACTGCCCGTGCCTCCTTGGCGATTGATGTAGGAGACCGTTACCAGGTTGTCGGAGAAGACGCGCACCGGCTTCCCCTCCAGAAGACTGGTAAATGCCATCAGCGCCAGATGCACTGCTCGTAATTCCAAGCGATTTATGAACCACAGGCTCTCTTCCGTCGACCAGGATCCTTGCTCTATGTGAGCCAAACAATGTGCTCCCCAACCGGTCAGACTGGCATCCGTAGTCACCAGAATCCATTCCGGAAGCGCCAGCGGGACCCCCGCCTGCAGATGGTTCGGATCCAACCACCACTGAAGGCTGACACGCACGAGATCGGGACAAGCCAATCGACGAGAGAGCGGATGATACTGCGGAGACCACCGCGAAAGCAGCGCCTGCTGGAGCGGCCTCATGCGCGCCCTGGCCCAAGGCACCAGATCCAAGGCCGCCACCATGGACCCCAGCAATTGCAAGTACCTCCAAGCCGTCGGAGCTCGAACACGCAAAAAAGCGGTCACCTGAGAGAGAATCTTTCTAACCCGCTCCGGCGGCAAAAAGATGATCCCTCTGTCCGTGGCGAAGAGGGCTCCGAGATAAGTCAGCCGCTGCACCGGCTCCAGACGACTCTTCGCCTGGTTCACGATCCATCCGAGACAGGAAACTACCCGAGCGGTCGCCCTGACGGATTCCTCCCGCGACGCCGCTCGAATCAACCAGTCGTCCAGATATGGATGAACCTGAATTCCTTCTTTGCGCAGAGCTGCCGCTACCACCACCATCACTTTGGTGAAAGTGCGCGGAGCCGTCGCCAGACCGAACGGCAAAGCTCGAAACTGAAAATGACCCATGGGAACCGCAAAGCGAAGAAACCGCTGATGTTCCGGTCTGATAGGAATGTGCAGATAGGCTTCTGTCAAATCTATGGAAGAGTGCCTTCTATGACCAGGGGAGAGCAGGGTATCCTAGCAACAAGAATCAGTGTTCAGTCCTCAGTTGCTAGAGGAGGGAGACTGACTACCCATCTGTTCTGGACTGGCCCGGAGAGACGATTAGGAAGTGACATTTGTTATGCTGTTTAAAGTGGCAGTTAATAAGCATTTTTCAAAACAAAAAAACATAAGCAAAGGGGTGGAATACTAAATAAATATGCATATCCACATAAATGGATACCATTTATAACTGAGGAACTAGGGAATCTCATATACAGGGGCATGCTTACTAAAACATGCTATCAGGGTAGCACAGGTTAGTGTATGATATCAGCACCATGCTAAAAAGTAGCATGGGGCACCACACTAAAAACATCGCACTACCCTTGCAGCATGTCAAGGCAGAGAATGGGCGGGACAGGGGCATTCCCACTGCAGTGCAGGTAGCACAAGAGCATGTAACTCGCGCTACCTCTGCTTGGAGCAAGTACCATGGGGATACAACACACACCAACTCAATGGGTGGAGTCAGTTGCTCCCACTGCCATTTTACTGTGGTGATGCATGGTAAATGCATGAAGACTAATGAAGACTAATGTACCCATCCCCTGCATTTAGCACCAAGCCCCACACTACCAGCGTAGGACTTCATAAGCATGCCCCACAATGTTAAATCTTTTCGAAATCAGAAAGTAGGGCAGATTACTAATGACCATAATTGTCCCAGAAAAAAAAAAAGAAGCCTTAAGTAGGCCAAGACTTTTTTCTTGGACCAACAAATACCAAAAGATGTTAAAGTACTTAAGCTTTATTTTTTTATTTATTGAACACGCTAATATAATGTCAATGATACTAAAGTATACATTACGGTTTACATAACATACCTTTCATACACATTAATAAAATAACCATCCTGCCTTAAAGATCATATTTGTCACAATACAAGTACTGTTTAAACCAACCAATCAGAACCTTGCTGTACACAAACAATTGGGTGACTGTTGAGAGCTGCAAAATGACTTTCTGGGTGTGTGCTAAAGTGATCTAGGAGACATCATTTCTGTGCAAGTTGAATAGTGTTTTGATCAAAATGCAGGTCTTACAATGACTACAGCTCTTCTGATATCTTGAATTATAATTCTACTGTAGTGATGTGCATGGGAAAAATTGTTCATTTTTTAATCATTTTAGGGGGTTTTCTTTTAGTCATTTTCCAAAGTTCTTCAGAAATAGGTATGGGTAAAATCTGATTAATGTGCATACAAAGCGTAGTTACTCACCTGTAACAGGTGTTCACCAGGAACAGCAGACATCAGTCCTCACATATGGGTGATGTTGGCGCTGACTTGAGCCCACATGGAGCATTTCCCCAGCTTTCACGGAAAGCCTTTGGGAATGCTACCTCGTATGTGTGGTCCCCTTCCTGCCCAAGGGTGCCATCTTGCTCAGTCAGATAACATAGCAAAAAAGGACTTAAAACAATGTAGGGAGGCAACTCCAAGGGGAGGAGGGAGGGATTGCGAGGACTGATTCCTGCTGTCCCTGGAGAACACTTGTTACAGGTGCGTATCTTTGCTTTCTCCAAGAACAAGCAGGAAGTCAATTCTCACATATGGGATTCCCTAGCTCCAGGCTGCCGAGGACCGAACCACAAGAGCACTACCAGCAACCCATCGGACAGCCATAGGGTGAATCCCGATAGAGAGACTCAGCAAGACTCATTCATGCATCACCACCACTCCGGTAGCTTGAACACAGAAGGATCGGAGGGCAGGAGTTGCCTACATCCCGAAAATATTACAGAGTACTGCCTTCCCGAAGGCACTGTCCCTGTGGGACTCGCTCTCCAGGCAGTAATGAGTTACAGTCATATGAATTGAAGACCATTTATGTTATTTATTTATTTAATATCTTTTTTATACCGCGCTCTTTGGAATCAGTGCGGTTTACAGTCAACAAAATTTGTACAGTGCAGGCAGGACCTACACTGGACTTACAATGAACAGGGAATGACCATGTGGCGGTCCTGCAGATTTCTGTCATCGGCACTGAGCAGAGGTTGGTCACTGATGTGGCCATAGCCCACACGTGATGTGCAGTGACAGATGCTAAAGGGAGATGTCTGCTCGCTCACAGTGAGGTAGGCTATGGCCTAGCATGGCCTGCTACTATGAAAGGCCTGTAAGTTAGGCCTGGATTCTAACTTCCATTATAGCTAGAAAAGAACCAAAAATCTGTGAAAAATAAGAAAGCTGTTTTAAAATGCTTAATAAGAAGTTTTCTTGAATGCATAAGTCTTCTATTATTCTCTTGTATGTGAAAGAACAGAAAAGTAACAGTATATGCATTCCAGAAGCCAAAGTTAACCTTGCAATAGAAAAGTAACGAGATCTAGAACTGTACCATTGTTCAAGCAATCCTAAAGGAGGGGGCTGGTTGCTAGGCTCCAGAGGGATTTCTAATTGGACAAATGAAGGGAATGTATAACCAATGAGAAGGTTGCATGTATCGAGCTAGAACCAATAGAAAGTTCTCATGTTTCAAACTGAAAAAGAGGTATAAAAAGTTATGTCTCTGTATAAACTTTCGCTCAGTACCTTTTGATGCTTTGACTGACTGGGCCTTGTGCACAATAAACTGACTTGGACCCTGTCGATCGACTCCTGGCCTTATTCATTGACTGCACTTTGCTACAGCATACTCTTGGTGCATTGGCTGGGAAGTGCGAGTGGTAAATGGTATTCAAGTGAATAATCCACGTAATTCGCCTTGAGGTTTGGCCCGGATGGAACCGTGTCTGTCCGACCGCGGGGGAAACCTCAGGCGCCGCTGGCTCCTTTGTGCCGGAGAGGGTTCTGCCTGCCTCGGCGGGCCATCGGGTCCAGCTGGCCAACACCTCCGACCCGAGGGAGTCCAGGTTCCAACTCAGAAGCTGGTGTGGTATCGGGGACCGGATCCGGTGAGTAGACATTTTTGTGATTTAATAGTCAGAAAGAACAGGCTGGGATAGCGTCTTGCGAGTGCAAGACCGATTTGGTAAATTTGGTATAGACTAACTGGGAAATCTGGGAAATCTCGCATGAGTATGCACGAGACAAGGGAGCCTGATCACATCCCATAAGGGCGGTCCTAGTAAGCTCTGCGTAAGGAAAGCGGAAGCTGAAACTATCGACCCTTCTTGTTTGTTTGGAATAGTCAGTTAGTCAGAAAACCTGGGCACTTGAAATATTAAAATATGATATCTTATGGAAATATGCTTGCATGTGTGAGTGAGAGGTCTTGAAATACAGACCGAGTGAAAGCGGACTCCTAAGTAGCGCAGTTCCTGGCCGGGCGACCGCGCCCAGGTCGCGAACAGGAGGAAAGTGTTTTGTGGGCTATACGGCCCCTTACCTACAGCCATACTACCTATCCTTATTGTTCGTTGTCTTGTACGTCATTACGTGTACGTAGGGACGTAGGTACGTAACGTACACAGGTACGTTGAGTACATAGGCAGTAGCGTAGGCAGGTACGTTTACATTATGGGAGGGACGGAGTCCACACAAACTCCGTTGGCATCAATGTTCCCTCTAATTTTCTGTAGGCTGTGTGCGCATAAAATATCAGCTGTGCAGTTTTTGAAGGAAGGTTAAATTTTTGTGCGCCACATGACGACACTCAGAGTTATATACTTTAAAATTTGACTACACATCAGAATACAGTATGTACACCACATTGATTGCACTAGAAAACATTGTAGAACTTGTGAAAACCGTAAATACATAACAACTTTTAAATTTTAAGACGTCTGTGTTGTTTTCTATCAGAATCAGAACCATAATTTTTGTGCGCTCTGTTGTAAAGTATGTGTGCTCGCTCAGTGAGGTTTGTGCGCGCGCACAGCTTAGAGGGAACAGTGGTTGGCATGTATGATAAAGAATTTCCGTAAAGGATTTTCGGGTGATTATGGTATTAAAATGACTCCATCCAGATTAAAAATGTTATGTGAAAGGGAGTGTCCCGCATTAGCTGCTTCATGGCCCCGAGGGGGCACCTTTGATTTTGAGACAGTTTTACGAATTCATCAGCTTATACTGAGAGTGTATCCCGACCAGTTCCCCTATATAAATTCCTGGTTAAGTGTATGCGAAGAGCAGCCTTCATGGATGAAGTGCTGTTATGAGGAGCACTGTAAAATATTTGTAGCCACTACTAGGGGAACTACAAAGGCTAAGGAAGAGAAGCCGCCAGTGTATTCTGACCCAGAGTCCTCAGATATTTTGGATAGTTTACCCCGGCACCAATGTTCTCTCTAATTTTCTGTAGGCTGTGTGCGCATAAAATATCAGCTGTGTGCAGCTTTTGAAGGAAGGTTAAATTTTTGTGCGCCACATAATGACACACTGAGTTATATACTTTAAAATGTGACTACACGATGTACACTACATTGATTTTAATCAAATTAAATGAAAATAGACGATTACTAAATGAAACGGGAAATTTCTAGTAATTACAATCATAACTTTTAAATTTTAAGACGTCTGTGTTGTTTTCTATCAGAATCAGAGACGTAATTTTTGTGCGCTCTGTTGTAAAGTATGTGCGCTCTCTCGGCGAGGTGTGTGCGCGCGCACAGCTTAGAGGGAACAGTGCCCGGCACCCACAGAAATTAGTCCCCACAGCCTCACAACTTGAAGTAGAGCCCGATGAGGAGCCCCAGAAAATACCGAAGCAACAGCCTAAGAAGTACCCTACCCCGAGTGAAAGTTCCGGGTCAGGCCCAATGGGGGGACTTGAGTCATCTGATGAGATAGAAAGCGGGAGTTCTCCTACCAGTTCTGGGTCACCCACCAAGGAGACTAGTGTCCGGGAGCCTTATGATTTAAGAAGTTTAACTCCCAAGAAGAAGGAGAAAGCAGGGCACCTAATGCCATTACGCCAAGTGCCTGGAATGCCTGTTTTAAATGATCAGGGCCAGATGGTGCCAGGACCAACCAGCTTAGTTTATGTACCCTTTTCTACCACAGATTTATTAAACTGGAAAACGCATTATGCTTCTTACACAGCCAAGCCCCAGGAATTAACAGAATTAATGTCTAGCATTATGCAAACCCATCAGCCTACCTGGGCCGATTGTCGCCAGCTCCTGTCCACCCTCTTCACTACTGAGGAGCGAGGCCGAATCGGGCAAGCAGCCCTCCGATGGTTAGAAGAGAACCCTGTAGCAAGGGGGGGAGGAATAAATCCCCCGCAAGCAGCAGCTGCAGAATACCCCAATGATGATCCCGGATGGGACCCAAATGAAGAAAGGGGGGCGGCAGCCCTAACCAGATTTCGCCAGACCTTATTTCAGGGCCTGAAGAAGGGAGGCCAGAGGGCCATGAATATCGGGAAAGTATCGGAAGTTCTCCAGGGTCCAGATGAGAGCCCAGTGGCCTTTTATGAGCGGTTGTCTGAAGCTTATAGACTATATACCCCACATGATCCCGCCGCTCAGGAAAATTTGCGCATGGTAAATGCGGCCTTTGTTAGTCAGTCCCAGAGAGACATAAAACGAAAATTGCAGAAATTAGATGGATTTGCGGGCATGAATACAGCTCAGTTAATGGAAGTCGCTCAAAGTATTTGTGAATCGTGAGAATGAACGAGACAAAGAAAGTGAACGAAAGATGAAGA
This sequence comes from Ichthyophis bannanicus, assembly GCA_033557465.1. Classification (NCBI taxonomy): domain Eukaryota; kingdom Metazoa; phylum Chordata; class Amphibia; order Gymnophiona; family Ichthyophiidae; genus Ichthyophis; species Ichthyophis bannanicus. The sequence continues at coordinate 671,167,848 of CM066032.1, read as the reverse complement.
AGAAGGCAGATCTTCTTGCTGCTGCTATAACCGAACGATGTGGAGGAGGTATTCCTAATCAAAGGACCAGGGGCCGCAGAAGTGAAAGGTCTCCATTAGGTGCAAATCAGTGCGCCTATTGCAAGGAAGAAGGACATTGGAGAAATGAGTGCCCGCATCTGGACTCCACCCCTGCGAGGGGAGGAGGGAGTCCCTGGAGGCCAGGAGGAAGATTTCGAAGGAGAGGAGGAATGAATCGAACGCAGTTCCAACAGGAGAGGGAAGAAGCCATTGAGGGAGTGGCAGTAGCAACGGGCTATGACCTGGATGACATAGATGAAGACTAGGCCAGACCGGGCTCCAAGTTCACCCTGGGTCCCCAGGAGCCTATGGTCAGTTTAAAGATAGGGGACCAATATATGGAATTCATGGTAGATACAGGAGCAGAACATTCAGTAGTAGCCAAGCCAGTAGCTCCACTGTCCTCACGATCTGTCACCATAATAGGAGCCACTGGAAATAAAGCCACAAAACCATTCTTGCAGAACCGCATGTGTGAACTAGGGGGACAGAAAATAACGCACCAGTTCTTATATATGCCTGAGTGCCCAATTCCACTACTGGACCGAGACATGCTTGCCAAGCTCCAGGCCCAAATATCCTTTGCTGAAGGGGGAGAAATGAAAATGACTGTGAACCCAAAGCCTGCTGGATTAATGGTGCTGACTGTTCCCCGAGAAGAAGAATGGCGGTTCTATAGTGCACCTTCAATAAAGTCAACAAGTCCCTGTATACCTACCAACCTTATAGCCCCACCTGAAGTTTGGGAAGAAAATAATCCACCTGGCCTAGCGAAGAACATAGCCCCTGTTATTGTCACCCTCAAGCCAGGAGTGGAACCAGTACATGTGAAGCAGTATCCTCTCCCTCGCCCAGCCATAGAAGGAATTCATGGCCATTTGATGAAGTTGCTGAAGTACGGACTTCTCAAGGAATGCCAGTCACCATGGAACACTCCCCTTCTCCCAGTAAAGAAGCCTGGGACAGGGGACTACCGCCCAGTACAAGATCTAAGGTGAGTAAATGATGCAGTTGAAACAATACACCCAGTAGTACCAAATCCTTACACTCTCTTGGGACTGATCCCTGCTGAGGCTACTCACTTCACCGTCCTGGACCTGAAAGATGCCTTTTTCTGTGTGCGCCTAGCACCCACCAGTCAACTTTTATTTGCTTTTGAATGGCAAGACCCCACAACAGGAAGGCGGGGTCAACTCACCTGGACTAGATTACCCCAAGGATTCAAGAATTCACCTACTCTCTTCAGCGCTGCTCTGAATCAAGATCTTTCAAGTTACCCAGTGGACCCAGGAAAAAGGGTTCTTCTTCAGTATGTAGATTTTTATTTATTTATTTAACAATTCTTATATACCGCACTATTTGTTATCAGTGCGGTTTACAATTAACAAAGAAAGCTCAGATCAGAGAAGACTGATAGAGTTTACATCATAACAGGGAACAGAACTTGGAGAACATGGGTAACTATTTACATATTGACATAGGCAGTATACTAGAAACTATATACATAAAGATATGGCATAATAGATGATACTTTATAAGAAAGTACTTAAGAAGGTTCAGGCTAGCGAGAGAGTGCTTGGAGCTTGAGCGTTAAGTTGTATAGGGGACTCTGGTAGGGGAAGGGGATGTTTTCTTAGAGTCGGGGAAGCAGATTGAGAGAAATGGAGCAGGAAGAGGTGGTGTTTTATTGCTTTACGAAATTGTAGAAGGTCTCGGATCGCTCTGATTTCTGGAGGGAGGTCATTCCAACATTTTGGTGCGTAGTGGGCAAAGGTTCTTCTCCTGGTTGTTTGTGAGCACTTTATGGAGTCTTTAGGGATAGATAGAGTGTTGTCTGTTGCTGTCCTTCTGGATCTGGTTTTTGGAGTAGGTGTGATGAGTTCGTTGAGAGAATTGGGAGCGATGTTGTTGATAATCTTGAATGTTATTAGAAGAATCTTATATGTAAGCCTGGAGTGTATCGGTAGCCAATGGAGATCCTTGAGTATTGGTGTGATATGGTCTGATCTGGCTCGACCGCAGAGAACACGGGCGGTGGCGTTCATGGCTTGTTGGAGAGGATTGAGAGTGCTCATAGATGACTTGCTCATAGCCACCAACTCATAGATGACTTGCTCATAGCCACCAACTCAGAAAGTGAATGCCTGCAAGCTACTAGTGAACTTTTGTACCTTCTCAAAGATGCTGGATACAAAGTCTCAAGAGCCAAAGCACAACTATGCCAAACTGAAGTCAAGTATCTAGGATTCCAGTTGTCCAATGGGATCCGACGTTTAGGACCAGAACGCAAAGAAGCTGTATGTAATATCCCCATTCCAACCACTAGGAGGCAAGTAAGAGCCTTCCTGGGGGCAGCAGGATACTGTCGCATATGGATCCCCAACTTTGCCCTGATTGCAAAACCATTATACCAAGCCACCAGAGGAATGGAAAAATCCCCACTAGATTGGGGACCTGAAGAAGATGTAGCATTCCAAACTTTGAAAAAGGCCCTGATGTCATCTCCAACGTTAGGTCTTCCAGATGTTCAGAAGCCTTTTCATCTTTTCGTCCATGAGTCACAAGGGAACGCATTGGGAGTATTGACCCAATCTCTTGGATCCTGGCAACGACCAGTAGCTTATCTGTCAAAACAATTGGATGTAGTTGCAAAAGGATGGCCCCCTTGTCTGAGAGCTGTTGCAGCAACAGCCCTCCTAGTGGGCAAAGCAGACAAACTCACACTAGGACAAACTCTTCAAGTCACCGTGCCACACTCTGTTCTGACTCTCATGGAACACAAAGGAAACTTCTGGCTAACCAATGCACGAATGTTAAAGTATCAAAGCATGTTGTGTGAAAACCCTTGAATACAATTGAAAGTTAGTCAAGCTCTAAACCCTGCTACATTGTTTCCAATTGGTCCTGGGCCACCTGATCATAATTGCTTAGAAACCATGGACACTGTATTTTCAAGTCGCCCTGATTTGACCAATGTCCCTCTAGAGGACCCAGAACGGACTTTCTTTGTAGATGGAAGCAGTCTGGTCATCAATGGACATCGTTGTGCTGGATATGCAGTGGTGACCCTAGATCTGGTAGTTGAGTCCTCAGCCCTGACCCCTGGGACTTCTGCACAGAAAGCTGAATTGATAGCCCTCACCAGAGCCTTGACATTAGGAGAAGGACTCCGCATAAATGTGTACACAGATTCCAAATATGCTTTCACTACTTTGCACGCACATGGAGCCCTGTACAAAGAACGAGGGTTAATCACCTCAGGGGGTAAGGACATTAGGTATGGGCCCGAGATATTGATGTTATTAGATGCTGTGTGGGCCCCCAAGCAAGTGGCAGTCATGCACTGCCGAGGTCATCAGGCAGGAACGGGAGAAGTTGCACGAGGGAATAGATTTGCAGATGCTACAGCCCGAAAGGTAGCCACCAAAGGACAAGTAAGAACCCAAGATACTGTAATGCAAGCAGCCCTATTCCCTGTGCCCCTTAGTTCCTGGGCACCCCGATATACTACACGAGAGTTAGACTATTATTGTGAAAAGGAGGGAGGAGTCTTAACAGAACAAGGTTGGATAGTGCTACCACCTCCAGAAGGTAGTCCACCTGCAGGTCCCACAGTTATCCCTGAAGCACTAGGGCCAGCCTTTGTCCAAGCTTTTCATCAAGCTACTCATTATGGGAAAACAGCCATGGAGAAAGCCCTAAGACCCCACTTCTGTATTTCATTGCTAGGATCCCTGACTGCCTCAGTGGCACAGCAATGCCTGTATGTGCCAAGAATAACGCCAAGCAAGGTCCTGTTCCACCCCCAAGAATTCAGTCAGTAGGGGTGACCCCCATGAGTGATATACAGATATATTTTGCTGAAATGCCCCGTGCAAATGGATATCACTATATGTTAGTGTTAGTCTGCACATTTTCAGGGTGGGTAGAAGCCTACCCCACCCGAACTGAGAAAGCCCGAGAAGTCACCAGGGTATTGCTCCATGAGATCATTCCCCGATTTGGAATACCATCAACTATAGGGTCAGATAATGGTCCATCATTTGTATCTCAAGTGACCCAACAGTTAGCTCAAGCTTTGCAAATAAAATGGAAATTACACACTGCTTACAGACCCCAGAGCTCAGGGAAAGTAGAACGCATGAATAGAACCCTGAAAGCTCAGTTATCCAAGCTTTGCCAAGAAACACACTTGAAGTGGCTCCAGGTTTTACCCATAGCCCTTCTTAGGATACGTTCAGCTCTCACCAGATCCTTAGGAGTCTCCCCTTTTGAGGTTTTGTATGGGCGACCTCCACCCATAGTACAGGGAATAAAGGGAGACATGAGACAGATAGGATCTGAAATAACTAGACAAGAACTATTAGCTTTAGGTTCTGTTTTGCAGAAACTTCAAACGTGGGTGCAAGACCGACTACCCATCAACCTGACTGAACCTCTGCATCCCCCTTCAAGCCGGGAATGTCCGTGTGGGTGAAAGAGTGGAGAAAAACCCCACTGGCGCCGCATTGGAAGGGACCTTATGTAGTCATCCTGTCAACCCCCACCGCAGTGAAAGTTGCAGAATTCGAACCCTGGATAAGAACATAAGATATGCCATACTGGGTCAGACCGAGGTCCATCAAGCCCAGTATCCTGTTTCCAACAGTGGCCAATCTACGTCATACGTACCTAGCAGTATCCCCAAAAGACACAGGTTCCACAGTGCTTGTACTGGGTCAAGCATTGATTATCCTGGGTCCCTTTTTAATAGTGGTTTATGGACCTTTCCTCCAGGAACTTGTCCAAACCTTTTTTAAACCCAGCTACATTAACAGCCCTTACCACATCCTGCGGTAACAAATTCCAGAGTTTGATTACACGTTGAGTGAAAAAATATTTTCTCTTATTTGTCTTAAATAGTTTACCCTGTAGTTTCATTGCATGTCCCCTAATCTTTCTATATTCTGATAGCGTAAACAATTGATCCACGTTTACCTGCTCCACTCCATTCATTAATTTATAGACCTCTATCATATCTCCCCTCAGCCGTCTCTTTTCCAGGTTGAAGAGCCCCAACCTTTGTAGCCTCTCTTCATAGGAGCAGCCTTCCATCCCCTTCACCATTTTGGTGGCTCTTCTCTGTACTTTTTCTAATAATGCTATGTCCTTTTTAAGATACGGTGACCAGAACTGCACACAATATTCAAGGTGCGGTCGTACCATGGAACGATACAGAGGCATTATAATATCCTTTGTTTTATTTTCCATCCCTTTCTTTATGATACCTATCATTCTATTTGCTTTCTTGGCTGCCACTGCACACTGGGCAGAGGGTTTTAACATGTTATCCACGATGACTCCTAAATCTTTTTCCTGGGTGGTGGTTCCCAATGTGGAACCTTGCATTGTGTAACTATAGTGTGGGTTGTTCTTTCCTAGGTGCATAACTTGTCCATATTAAATTCCATCTGCCATTTGGATGCCCAGTCTTCCAATTTATCCAGATCCTCCTGCAGTTTTCCACAATCCTCTTGGGTTTTAACAACTTTAAACAGTTTTGTATCATCTGCAAATTTGATAACCTCACTCGTTATTCCCTTTTCCAGGTCATTTATGAATATGTCAAAAAGTAGCGGACCCAGTACAGATCCCTGGGGTACACCACTATTCACCTTTTTCCATTGGGAATATTGGCCATTTAGCCATACCTCTGCTTTCTATTTTTTTAACCAGTTCCCGATCCACAATAGTACACTGCCTCCTATCCCATGACTTTTTAGTTTCGCCAAAAGTCTCTGATGAGGGACCTTATCAAAAGCTTTCTGAAAGTCCAGATACACTATATCAACCGACTCACCTTTGTCTACCTGTTTATGCACACCTTTAAAAAAACATATCAGATTAGTAAGACAAGATCTGCCTTGTCTAAAGCCATGTTAGCTGTCTCCCATTAGGCCATGACTATCTACATGTTGTGTAATTTTGTTCTTTATGATGGTTTCTACCATTTTCCCCGGTACTGATGTCAGACTCACCGGTCTGTAATTTCCCGGGTCACCCCTGGAACCCTTTCTAAAGATTGGTGTTATGTTGGCGACCCTCCAATCTTCAGGTATTACAGATGATTTTAAAGAAAGTTCACAGATTACCAATAGCAGGTCCGCAATCTCATATTTCAGTTCTTTCAACACTCTTGGATGTATACCATCCGGTCCAGGTGATTTGCTACTATTCAGTTTATCAAATAGTTGTAATATATCTTCACGGTGTAGCGATATTTCTCTCAATTCCTCTGCAGTATCACCTTTAAATACCACTTCAGTCTTGGGTAACATCCCTACATCTTCCTCAGTAAAGACCGAAGCAAAGAATTCATTCAGTCTCTCTGCTATAGCCTTGTCTCCTCTTACTGCCCCTTTTACCCCTCTATCATCTAATGGCCCAATGGACTCTCTCACAGGCCTTTTGCTACGAATGTACTTGAAAAAGTCTTTATTTCGTGTTTTTGCTTCCGTAGCAAGTTCCTTCTCAAATTCTCGCTTTGCGAGCCTTATCAATGCTTTGCATTTAACTTGCCAGTGCTTGTGCTATTTCCAGTTTTCTTCGTTTGACTCTTTTTTCCATTTCCTGAAGGATGCTTTTTTGGCAGCAACAGCCTCTCTGACCTCACCTTTAAACCATGCTGGCAGTTTTTTGGACTTTCTTCCACTTTTCTTAATGCGTGGAATACAGCTGGTCTGGGCTTCGAGGATAGTATTTTTAAATAACACCCAAGCTTGCTGTAAGTCTTTAACCTTTGCAACCGCTCCTTTTAGTTTTTTCTTAACTATATTTCTCATTTTATCATAGTCTCCCTTTTGAAAGTTAAAAGGTAGTACTGTGGATTTCTTTACTATCCCTCCTCCACTAATTAAATCAAACATGATCATGCTATGATCACTATTGCCAAGTGGTCCCAACACCCTTATTTCTTGCACCAGATCTGGCGTTCCACTAAGGACTAGGTCCAGTATGGCTTCCCCTCTGGTCGGTTCATGAACCAGCTGCTCCAAGAAGCAGTCATTTATTTCATCTAGAAACTTTATCTCCCTAGCTTGTCCTGCCGTAACACTGACCCAGTCGATACCAGGGTAATTGAAATCACCCATTATTACTACTCTGCTGTGACTTTTGTTAGCTTCCTTGATTTCTTTGAGCATTTCATCATCCATTTGTTCATTCTGGCCAGGCGGTCGATAGTACACTCTCACTGCCATCGCCTTCCCCTTTTTACATGGAATTTCAATCCATAGAGATTCTACAGCAAATTTTGTTTCCTGCAAAACTTTAATCCTTTCTGACTCAATTCCCTCCCTAACATAGAGTGCAACTCCTCCACCAATTTGATCAGTTCTATCATTACGATATAGTTTGTATCCAGGTATCAGTGTCCCACTGGTTATCCTCCTTCCACCATGTCTCTGAGATTGCAATCATATCTAAGCTCTCATTTAGTGCTATATATTCTAACTCTCCCGTCTTATTGTTTAGACTTCTAGCATTTGCATACAAGCATTTTAGAGACTGTATTTTATTAATATTAATCTGGCTATTGGTAGGCATGGGTAATTTGGAATCTTTACGCTCTGTCTGCACCTTACTCAAGGACATTTGGGCTACTATACTCTTTTTTGGAACCTCACTGCTTTTGGTAGTATCCTTCAAGGATACCTTCGTCCGAACCATGCGCTCCTGGGCGACTGTCGGCTTTGGATCCACCACAGTCGAGTGAAGCCGGCAGCTGCTCCTGATCCTGGCCAATGGACAACAGTGAATGATCCCAAGACTCCATTGCGACTTACCTTGCGGAGAAGCCAGCTTTGTAGAGAGTCTTCAGAATCTACTTACGTCACGTGAAAGTGACCATCGCAGCAGAAACAGAAGAAAGCTCAACACAGATCATCATCTTCAACTTTCCAGTTAACTTCCAGAGACTGAAATCACCATGTTCTTCCACTATTGCCTTGTGGGAGTGGTGATCCTGGGAATCTTGGAAAAGACTTTTGCTCTACCCCCTTGTGCAGCTTGCATAACCACCACCCGAACTGGACAAAAGATTACTCAGACTTTGCTCTATCATTCCTACTATACTTGCACTGGTACAATCAGCCGGTGTATTTATAATGGCACTGAATTGAATATTTGCACAAAGGGGAAAAGTAAGACTTGTTACAACCCTCGACAGAATCCATCCTACTATACGTTTGAGATAAGCTGGAATGATGAAGATGGAGCCATCCTGAATATAACAAAACCTCTCACCAATCCCACCAAGCCTATTGTCTTGAACTTTGATGCTTGCGATGCAATCAACAAAAATGCTTACTACAGATGTGGGTCATGGGAGTGAGCATACTATTATGATGATAAATACATGTGTCCAGAGGGAGCCTATGGATGGGGAAAATGTACTGGAAAGAGTACGGCAGCCACCATCTACACCACTTCATCTAGACATACTTTTGCCCAAAATGGGAATGTGTATATTTTGCTACTTGGAAGAATGCACCAACGGGACGAGATGGAGATCATCGAAAAGGTAGCTTGACAAAGATTGGACTGTCAGAGCCAAAGAAATGTCAGAAAGGAGCCTGTAATCCTCTCCAACTCTTCATAGCCAACCCCAGCCACTGGAAGCAAGGATACAAGTTTGGGTTGCGTATTGCAGGAGGAGGTGTAGATCCTGGGACTATTTTATATCTGCGATTAAACACCAACACCCATGTATCCTCACCCTATCGTATACATCATTCTTTCTATGAAGCCATGAAATCAGAGTTTGAAATTCCTCCTGCCTCCCAGAATTTATTTCTTGAATTAGCAGGAGCAGTCGCATCTAGTCTCCATGTTACGGACTGTTTGTTTTGTGGAGGAACAACAATGGGAGACCAATGGCCTTGGGAGGCACAAGAACTGAACTATTCTGTTCCATATAATCAGACTAATATACACAATACCACAAGTGAATGGGTATTGGCTCACTCCATTGTGGGTAACTTATGTTTTTCTCGTTATGGACCTATGTTTAATATGGAAGTGGGGCAGCTGGTCTGTCTCAATCAGAGGTTCTACAATAGTACCACTAAGAAGACATCTTGGTGGTCCGGCATCAACACTACTGAACCTTCCAATCCTCTTATTCAGTTCCCCAAACTTGCCAGCATCTGGACTAACTTAGCAGCATATAATTCTTGGCAAGCACCACCTGGACTGTACTGGATTTGTGGAACCCGAGCATATGCCAGACTTCCTCATCACTGGGGAGGTGCATGTGTATTGGGAACCATATGACCTTCCTTTTTCCTTCTGCCTACATCCCAGGGAGAACAATTGGGATATCCTGTGTACAGAAGTCAACAGCTGAAGGAGGCCTTGAAAATAGGCCAATGGGACAAATGGGATGGTGAAGAATGGCCACCGGAAAGAATCATCGCATACTATGGACCTGCTACTTGGGAGCAGGATGGGACTTGGGGATATCGTACCCCTGTTTATATGATTAATCAAATAATACATTTGCAAGCTGTTGTTGAAATAACCAATGAAACTAGTAAAGCACTAATCCTTCTAGCAAAGCAAAGCACACAAATGCGTACAGCCATTTATCAAAATCGTTTAGCTCTAGATTATTTGTTAGCAGCTGAAGGTGGGGTATGCGGGAAATTGAATCTAAGTAATTGTTGTTTACAGATTGATAATAATGGGCATGTAGTTGAAGATTTAGCCATCCAGATGAGAGAGCAGACATTTGTGCCTGTCCAGGATACACAAGGAGGAGCAGAGCCTCCTGCAGAAAATCCAAGCAGACACAAGAAGCAGGAGATGTTGGATGAGCTGAAGGGTCTTTATTGTTGAAAGAGGAACCCCAACGCGTTTCGGCAATGCCTCCCTCAGGGGGAATATCACTTTAATTGACAAACAAAAATATAATAATAAATAAGGTTAAAAACAATTAAAAGCACCGGCATGACATAAAACCATATAACAGCATAATGATGTTATTACATGAACCAACAAACGCAGGGCTGAGAAACCAACACAATGCATAGAACAGGGTTTCTCAGCCCTGCATTTGTTGGTTCATGTAATAACATCATTATGCTGTTATATGGTTTTATGTCATGCCGGTGCTTTTAATTGTTTTTAACCTTATTTATTATTATATTTTTGTTTGTTAATTAAAGTGATATTCCCCCTGAGGAAGGCGTTGCCGAAACGCGTTGGGGTTCCTCTTTCAACAATAAAGACCCTTCAGCTCATCCAACGTCTCCTGCTTCTTGTGTCTATTTGTGCCTGTCCAGACATGGCACAGTTTAAAGATGGATGGGTGGTTTGGGTCATTGTTTTCTTGGATTGGTGGTCTGAAATCCCTTATGTTGATTGTCTTATTCATATTAGCCATGTGCTTATTGCTCCCTTGTCTCCTACCCCTTTACGCATGATAACATCATCACTTGATAACACTATCGAGCGGAAGGCAGCTACGAAAGTATTAGCTATGTGGCGATATCACCCTATACCCCATAATGCTGATGCTGTTACACCAGTATAATGTGTTAATTAACTAATAATTGATTTAATTCTCACCCTTTCTCACTTGCGGGTAAGAATAATCAAAGGGGGGAATGAGGTAGGCTATGGCCTAGCATGGTCTGCTACTATGAAAGGCCTGTAAGGCCTGTAAGTTAGGCCTGGATTCTAACTTCCATTATAGCTAGAAAAGAACCAAAAATCTGTGAAAAATAAGAAAGCTGTTTTAAAATGCTTAATAAGAAGTTTTCATGAATGCATAAGTCTTCTATTATTCTCTTGTATGTGAAAGAACAGAAAAGTAACAGTATATGCATTCCAGAAGCCGAAGTTAACCTTGCAATAGAAAAGTAACGAGATCTAGAACTGTACCATTGTTCAAGCAATCCTAAAGGAGGGGGCCGGTTGCTAGGCTCCGGAGGGATTTCTAATTGGACAAATGAAGGGAATGTATAACCAATGAGAGGGTTGCATGTATCGAGCTAGAACCAATAGAAAGTTCTCATGTATCAAACTGAAAAAGAGGTATAAAAAGTTATGTCTCTGTATAAACCTTCGCTCAGTACCTTTTGATGCTTTGACTGACTGGGCCTTGTGCACAATAAACTGACTTGGACCCTGTCAATCGACTCCTGGACTTATTCATTGACTGCACTTTGCTACAGCAATAGGAGAGGGAAATGCAGTCCACCATTCAAGTGGACAGAGTTTGCTTTGTAACCAAGCGCCCCAGTCTACTGGGGTCATATGACACAGGGAGCTGAGGAGCTTTGCGATGGGCCTGGGTTCACTACAGGTAGAAGGACAAGGCCTGCCTTACAGTCCAGCATATGCAATATGAGTTCCTCCCTGCCAGCATGAGGCCATCGGAAAAAGGTGGGAAGGACCACCTCTTGGTTGAGGTGAAAGGGAGATACCACCTTGGGGAGGCATTTGGGATGTGTGCTGAGCACTACCCTGTTCTTGTAGAACCTTGTGTATGGCAGATCCGCCATCAAGGCCTGGCGTTCGCTCACTCTCTGAGCGGACGTGATGGCCACCAGAAAAAACACTTTTCAGAATAGGTATCACACAAATGGCAAGTGGCCAATGGCTCGAACAGTGGTCTAGTGAGTTGGGAAAGCACCACATTAAAGTCCCATTCCACGCAGGAGGGCGGAGAGGGGGCTTCGATAGCAAGAGGCCCCGGAGGAACCTGGAGACCAGGGGCTGGTTTGAGAGGGAATTTCTCCCTTATAGGGTGATGGTGAGCGGCTATGGCACTCAGGTTTTTTATACTGCCCCATCATTAATTCAAGGTGGTTTACAGAGAACCTCACAGCAAAACCAACTTTTACATATAACAGGGTATGGAACTTGGAAGATTAAATGATATACAATGGGTACGGCTTCAGGCCGGCATGGAAGAGGTGCAGTAAGTACTGTACCACTATCTACAAATGGCAGGAGAAAGGGGTCTCCTTTCTTTCTGCACACCAGACGGAGAATCTTCTCCATTTGGACATATGCTTGCTTGGTAGAGGGTTTTTGGGAGGCCAGCAGGATCTCCTCGACTTCCCCCGGGAGACTGAAAGGAGCCAATGCTACCCTTTCAGCAGCCACGCTGTCAATGCTAGCAACCCCAGGTTGGGATGCAGGAGGGAGCCCTCTTCCTGGGACAAGAGGTCTGGATCCCGACCCAATGGGACTAGGAATGCCACCCACAAGGAGAGTAGCAGAGGGAACCAGGGTTGCTGGGCCCATCTGGTGGCTATCAGAATCACTGATGAGTTCTTGCTCTGAACCTTGAAGAGGGTCTTGGCTCCTAGAACCGGTGGGAAAGCATAAAGGAGGCCCTTGGACCATGGGATCAGGAAGGCATCTGCTGCCACTCTCCCTGGATGCAGCTGGCGTGAGCAGAAGTGGAGCAGCTGCGTGTTATCGGGGGAGGCGAACAGGTCCTCAAAGGCAGAAGAGTCTTTGCACCACTCTGGCGTTCAGACGCCATTTGTGTGGGCGTAGGACTCTGCTGAGTTTGTCCACTAAGCAATTGTCCTGACCTGGAAGGTATATTGCCCATAGGAGCATTCGGTGGTGCACTGTGAAGAAGAGGAGAGCCACTACCTTCTGGCACAGAGAGTACAAACCCGCGCTCCCCTGTTTACATAAAACATGGTGACCTAGTTGTCAGTCTGGATCAGCACAGGACAGTTGCACAGGTGGCGGCAGAATGCCCGCAAGGCCAGGAAGATGGCCCAGAGTTCCAGGAGGTTGATCTGTAAGAGTGATTCCTCCTGCGACCAGCTGCCTTGAGTGCAGAGGACTCTGCAGTGTGCCCCCCAACCCAGGAGGGGGGGTCCGTGGTCAGGACCCTTTGTGGTGCAGGCGCCTGGAATGACATCCCTGCTCGGAGGTGGCGTAGGAACTGCAACCAGTTGAGGGAGTCCGCCAATTGGCATGTGATTCTGAACCTGTCCCGCAATCTGTCCCTGGCCTGAGTCCACTGGGAGTGGACGCACCACTGGGCTGCCTGCATGAGCAAGCGGGCTAGGTGTGTGACGTGGACCGTTGAGGCCATATGGTCCAGCAGGCGGAGGAGGCGGCGAGCTGGTACTGACTCTTGCCTCTGCACCTCTCCTGCAAAGTGCCCTTTCCTTTGGGAGGAAGGTCTTGACCTGCAACATGTCCAGCTGGGCACCCATGAACTCCAGGTTTTGGGCTGGAGAGAGGTGGGATTTGGAGTAGTTGATGACCAACCCTAGCTGCTGCAAGAGGCAGATTTTTCACCCTGCAACCTGGCTTGCCTCGGGGGCTGTGCTGCCTCTGATAAGCCAGTCATCCAGATAGGCGAAGACGAAGGCCCTTTGTAGGCTCACGTAGGTGGCCATGACTGCCAAGCACTTTGTAAAGACTCTTGGTGAGGAGGCAAGGCCGAATGGAAGTACTCTGTACTGGCAAGTGCTCTCCTCCCACCACGAATTGAAGGTACTATCTGTGGGAGGGGTGGATCAGAATGTGAGTGTATGCATCCTTTAGGTCAAAGGAGCAAAGTCAATCTCCATGGTGGAGGTAGGGTAGCAGAGTTCCAATGGACAGCATCTTGAACTTCTCTCTCACCAGAAACTTGTTCAGATTTCGTACGTCCAGTATGGGCCTGAGACCCCCAGTTCTTCTGGGGACAAGGAAATACCTGGAGTAGAAACCCTTCCCTCACAAATGCCAGTGTACAGGTTCTACCACCCTGTCCTTGATCAAGCCTGCGAGCCTTGAGAGGAGCAATGTCTGGTGAAGAAGAGGCTGCACTGGCTCTCCTGGGAAGAACCCTGGGGGTGTTTGCTGGAACCTGAGGAGACAGCCCTCCTTCACCACTTGCAGGATTCACTGGTCTGTGGTGACCCCGGCCGACCTGTGGGTGAAGAATGCCAGGCGGCCTCCTGTGGGGTGGGGAGGGTCTCCCAGGGGAGAGGAGGACCTGCACGGGGAGTCAAAAGCTCCCCCCCCCAGGCAGGGGGGAGCTTGTGGCTGAAGCTTCTGAGCCTTTGGCTTCCTCTGCCCATAGCCCTGGGTTCTTGGGCTGGGGGCCCTGTTGCTGTTGCCCCGAGAAGGGTTGGTAATGACTCTTGTGAAAAGACCCTTTCTTCCTCGGGAAAGGTGGTCTTTTTCCAGACGGTTTCTTCAAGGAAGGGTCGAGGTCTTCCTCGAGAGCCTCTGCCTGGTCATGACCTTGTCCTCTATCTTGGCCACTTTGTCGGCCATGGGCTTGCCAAATAAGTTTTCCCTGGTGCAGGGAATGTTGAGCAACTTCTCTTGCACCCATTGCTTGAGGTCAGAGGTCTGCAACTAGGCCTGGCACCGGGCACAGATTCCCGCTGTTGCTATCCGGGCTGCTGATTCAAAGTCATTGTAAGTGGTGCGGGATAGGAACTTTGAGCAGTCCCGGATCCCGGCTGTCAGGGCCTGGATCCTCTGGAGGGGTTCCCCAGCGAGGCCTGCGGAGAAGCCCACCAGTTCTTGAAGGAGGCCCTTGAAGTACATGCCTATGTACGTACAACTCATAGACCTGTATCTGACAGCCCAGCATGGATCCCTGGAAGCACTTGCGACCGGGGGATGTCAAGGACACGGGCCTCTCTGCCCAGGGGAAGAGAAAAGTAATTCTGGCTTTTAAGCTTTTGCATAGATGACTCCACAACCATGGAGTTATGTGGGAGTTGGGACTTTTGGAACCCGGGCTCTTCTTGACACGATAGATGGCGTTGAGGCATCAATTGACCATTGGCACTGAGGCCGGGGTCTCCCACATCCGCAGGAGCAGCCGCTCGAGGATAGGCTGTACCGGCAACATGAGTCTCACCTTTGGCAGGGACTCATACTGGAGGATCTACAATTCTTCTGTGCACGAGTCCTCCTCTGCTTTGGTCAGGACTGAGAGGGCTAGGGCCATGTCCCGGATGAAGCAGTGGAAGGCCATGTCCTCAGGTGGGGCATGGCACCGGGGCTCCGTGGAAGACTGCTCCGAAGGGACGTCTTGGTGTCAAAAAGTCTCGGTAAAGACTTTGACGTCAGTCTCCTAGTCAGAGCCAGAAGGCATCGAGGACTCAGACACGGGACTTTTGTGCCTCGAGACCGGCCCTGAGAAACCGGGGTCCCCCAATGGATCTCGGGTCAGACTCCCGGAAACTGGTCAGGGAGGACTGGACACCTGAGGATCAGGATCTCATTCAGTGCAGAGGGCTCACCTGAGGTCTGACTCGACGCCTGGGGACAGTCAGGGTTGTCAGGGCAGATAATGCGGACATACCAGACACCATTGCTTGCTGCAAAGGCCAGGATGGCACAGATATTTTGCTCCAGGGCTGCCATTCTGGATTCTATGCCAGAAGGCTCTGCAGCTGTCGGTGTGGGCACCGAGGACCTCGGGCATGATGCCAGAAATCTCGCAAGTGCGTCCTCGATGAGGACCACGGCCTCAAGGAGCCTCGCATGGTCACTGCCGACCGAGGACGCCTTCTTAGAGACCTTAAAGGGGTGCTGCTCGGAGTAATCTGAGTCCCGCCGCGGGACCTTAATGGGTTTTATTGGTGAAGCCTCGACTGATTTCAAGGATTTTTTCTTTTTCTTCCCGGGGTCCGGGGTCTTTACAGAGGAGCCGCCGCTGCAGGACTCCAAAGACATCCAGGCCTGGTAGGATGTGCTCGGCTTGGGGCTCAACATCGGGGAAGCTGGGGAACATTCTCTCCTGTAACTCTGACCTTTTCTTGTTGATTTTTGGAGCCATGGCCTGGCACAGGTCACAGGTAAAACTCTTGTGATCTGGGCCGAGGCAGTGTAAACTGCAGTTGGGGATATCTGTGACAAACATGGTTTGAATGCAGCAGTCACACTTTTTGAACCCACTGGGAGACATGGTGGGAGACACCCGGCCGGGGTCGACAGCCCCTGGGCAAAAAGTGGCACGAACACCAGTCGAGGCAAGCCTCGTCAAAAAAGAAGGGAAGAGCTGGGGATGGTGTCGGCTCGAGGCGGGAAGAGGAACTGGTACACAAACCAGGAAAAAAACAACTTTTAGGGATAATTTTAGAGGATTCTTCCAGGGCAACGGGACAAGCATCCGTTGGCTCCGCGGAAAAAAGGAGACTGAGCAAGATGGCACCCTTAGGTGGGAAGGGGACCATGCATAAGTGGTAGCATCCCCAAAGGCTTTCCGTGAAAGCTGGGGAAATTCTGTGCGTGGGCTCTGTGGCGCCGTCACCTATATTGAGGACTAACTTTCTGCTTGTTCCTGGAGAAATGATAATACATACAGGTCAAATTTATATGCAGAAATTTGGAGTTAAATGTGCATTTGTTATGCACATACAATTTTCTGTACCAAAAGCACACTTCTAGAATACTGCACAATTTAAGATAGGTATAGATTTCTTCCATGCCCACATCATCAGTGAAAAACCTGAGAAGCAAAATTAAACTTTGACACAAGTACTATTATTTAATATTCTAGATCATACTTCACCCACTTGCAAATGTCCGCCTATCAAGTGTCACTCCTTTTAAGGAATTTTGATGTTTTTAGCAATCAGCAGCTGTCCATGGAATGGACTGGGCTTAGTTTAAATGCTGAAATTTCCACATTTTGAGTGATGGGAGTCCAGAAGATGAGTTGTTCAAACAATGTTTTGAAACACTGATCATGGGTGCAACTATAAAAAGCTTGAAGTTAAGCCTCCCCCTAAAGTTTTTTGAATGAAGCACATCGTAGGGGAAATTCATGACTGCAAGTTGGAAGGGTGAATAGTGTAAAGGAATAGCAGATGAGATAGAAGGGGGTTATGTGAGAGTGAAAGTAAGCGTGTGAAGGCCTAGGTGAAGTGTATTTGCCTTGCTGAAAGTGAACGAGTGATTAAGTGAGTGTTATTAGGCTTCAAGCAAGCTTATATATATTTATCCCCTTAGAATTTTTTTTTAATAAGGATTAGTAGAAGAGTATGGGGGAATAATAGATTAGGAAAAAGGTTCCAGCTTTATAGAAGAAAAATAATAAAAAACTGACCAACCCACAAAAGAGAGATTGGGCCCCAACGTCGGACTCATCGAAACTGATAAGTACTCTTAAGTGCACCACCAAACACTCATTTATTTATTTGAGCTCAAATATATCCCAACTCAGACATCTGTGAAAAGACACTGGTTTGAAGCCAGATAAAAGAACTTTGAGGTGTTACAGTGTTCCCATTACTTTGAGAGTAACATTTGTTACATATTTTATTTGGATATTTCATTCAATGTGATATACAGTACACTTGTTACATATTTTCCAAATACAAACTTTAATATACTTACCTTAAAGAAGAGGACAAGTATTATTTGTATTTTACCATCTATTGCTAAGATCATATTGGTATCAGCTGCAGTCCTTTTTAAATTTTTTTATTTTCCACTGTTTGTTCTTCTTTTCTCTTTATTAGGGAAAGGATATTCATGGGGAAACATTAAGGCCTGATTTTTGAAGGCCATAATATGGGTAACTTCCCTAGTTACCCGTGTAAAGGCCTTATCTGGGATTTTCGAAGGGCACCTACACGGGTAGTGCCCTTCGAAAATGCCAGATATGTCCCTAATGTGCCCAGATGCTATGCCGTTAGCATCGGGGCATGTTAGGGGCGTTCCGGGGCGGAGGAAAGGGCAGTGAAAATCACTGCTACCCATGTAGCCTCTGCAGCTGCTGGCATGTCCAGACAAACCCGGATTTCCACTTCCGCCGGCACTAAAGTGAAAATCCAGGTTAAAGGGGGTTGACAGGCAGGCTATGCACCGCCGCAGCACATAACCTGCCTATTTGAAAATCGGGCCCATAGTGTTTTGTCTCTATGTCATTCTCTG
Organism: Ichthyophis bannanicus; assembly: GCA_033557465.1. Classification (NCBI taxonomy): domain Eukaryota; kingdom Metazoa; phylum Chordata; class Amphibia; order Gymnophiona; family Ichthyophiidae; genus Ichthyophis; species Ichthyophis bannanicus. The sequence continues at coordinate 671,149,878 of CM066032.1, read as the reverse complement.
TGATAGCCCAAACCTTTAACACCTGCCACGGTTACTGTGAAATATTTACATCTTAAGGGGAAATCCATTTTTGGTCGCCAGAGACTGTAGCATAGGTGACATTTAAATTAAGGATGGTGGGTAAATTGAGTTACTTAACTATAAGAAGGTGTTCTCCAAGGATGGCAGAAAAAAAAAGACTCGTGAGCATCTTGCGGGGGGGCCATTGGGTGGAACACGAGGCCCGTGCCAGTGGTATGGTGACCATTAGTCTGTTCCGCAGACGGCTCGATGCCTGCTTCATTGTGTGCACAAAGTCCACTGGGACTGTCACATGGAGAGGTGGGCCTGAGGAGTGACATGCACTGTGGCAGCCATGTGTCTGAGGGCTCTCAACAGACTGTGGAAGGTAGTGTGGTGCTGGCACTGCAACGTGCTCACCACCTTGATGAGGCACTGCAGGCGGACCGCCAACAGAAAGGCCTGCGCCCGAGGGGGGCTCCGATGAACTCCAGCTGCTGCGTCAGTTGGAGGTTGGACTTCGGGTACTTAACCGCAAAGCTGAAGCCCTCAAACACCTGAATTGTGAGCGCAGCAGACTACTGAAAGCTGGCCAGCATGGGATCCTTGAAAAGCCAATTGTCCAGCTACGGGAAGACTAAAACCCCCCAGATCTGGAGGAAGGAAGCCACCCCGAAGGGAAGCACTGTACCGATAGTGCCGGCTGCCCAGCACGAACCCAAGGTATTGCCTGTGTGTACGCATCTTTCAGATGCAAACATAGCCAATTGTCCTGTAAAAGGTACAGGAACAGTGTCCCCGATGAGACCATTTTGAACTTTTCATGCATCAGGAATTGGTTGAGGTTTTGCAGATCCAGAATGGGGACCAGGAAGTACCTGGAGCAGAAGCCCTGCCTGACATGAGCTAGTAGGACCAGCTCGATAGTGAGGTCAGTCAGCAGGGCCACGACCTCGGTTTGCAGCAGGCTCCAGTGTGCGGGGTTTTCTCTCTCCACTGTGAGCAGGGAGTATGCATCTGAGGCGGGGCCAGAAAATACCAGTGTAGGTGCGGATAGGTGGTCTTCCTGGCCCGATGTTTCTTCTTTATTTTTATTTATTTAAACTTCTTTATATACCGCCTTTCTACCATTCAAGGTGGTTTACATTTAACAGTAGTGAGGCAGGGCTGTGGTGGGCCTTTGCTAGACATAGAACTGAATATTTAACAGGATAACTATTAAAGTTTTAACTACTGTATTTATAATATAGTTAACCTAAGACAGAGTAACAGTATTCATGGTTTTGAACTATTTACAATGTAAGTCAGTTAGGCGTTTTGTACATAATTGGGATCTAGGGCTTGCAGGTTGCTGTAGTGGTGTGGTGTTGGTTTTGTGTCTATGGCGGTTGGGTTTGTGGCGCCAAGTGTGTTTTGGAAGATGAATGTTTTGAGCTTTTTCCTGAAGTTGGCTGTATCAGAGCAGGCTCATAGTGTTGGTGGGTAGGGAGTTCCAAAGGGTGGGTGCATATGAGGTGAATGCATGGTTACATATAGATTGTTTGGCTTTATTTCAGGGAAGGGATTGCAAGTAAGTTTCTTCTGTGCAGGGACTTTCTGGAGAGCCTGGTGAGAGTCACCTGTTTCTTCTCCTGCTCCACGGCTTTCCCTTAGAGGTTTTCACCCTGGCAGGGGACATTGGCGATCTTGTCCTGGACCCACTGCTCCAAGTCTGAAGACTGCAGCCACACCATATGGTGGGCGGTGAAGCCCACAGCCGCCACTCTGCCCACGGATTCAAAGGCATTGTGATTTCAGTAAAGTCTTTGACACCGTTCCTCACAGGCAATTTATAAACATACTGAGCACCCTAGGGATGGACCCTAAAGTTACTGCTTGGGTTAGAAACTGGCTGAGTGGAAGGCGACAAAGGGTACAGGTAAATGGAGCTCACTCTGAGGAGAAGGAAGTTACCAGTGGTGTGCCCCAGGGATCTGTCCTTGGTCCGATTCTTTTTAACATCTTTGTTAGTGATATAGTGGAAGGGATGTCGGGTAAGGTTTGCCTCTTTGTGGATGATACCAAAATTTGCAATAGAGTAGACACCCAGGAAGGTATAGATAACATAAGGAAGGATCTAGCTAAGCTTGAAGAATGGTCTAGAACAGAGGTACTCAAATCCAGTCCTGGAGGGCCGCAAACCAATCAGGTTTTCGGGATATCCCTAATGAATATGCATGAGATATATTTGCATGCACTGCCTCCATTGTATTTGAATCTATCTCATGCATATTCATTAGGGATATCCCAAAAACCTGATTGGTCTGCGGCCCTCCAAGACTGGATTTGAGTACCTCTGGTCTAGAATTTGGCAGCTGGGATTTAATGTTAAAAAATGTAAGGTCATGCACTTGGGCTGCAGCAATCCAAGAGAGCAATATAGTATAGTGAGTGAAGTACTTTTGTCCACTAAAGAAGAGCAGGACCTAGGCGTTGCTGTGTCTGATGATCTCAAAGTAGCTAAACAGGTAGAAAAGGTGACAGCAAAAGCTAGAAGGATGCTTGGGTGCATAGGGGGAGGAATGGCTAGCAGAAAAAAAGGTGGTGATAAATGCCTCTGTATAAGTCTTCGGTGCAACCTCATTTGGAGTATTGCGTGCAATTTTGGAGACCGCACCTTCAAAAGGATATAAAGAGGCTGGAGTTGGTACAGAGGGTGGCTACTACAGGCTCCCTCCACGGGACAGGCTCCCGCACCAAGACGCCCTACACAGATCCGGCCATCCCTCCATGAGACAGGCTATCTCACCAGATACAACTCTCTCCAAACAGCCAACAGACGAAGACTTAAGAAAACAGGCATCACCTTAACAGAACGTCAAAAAAACCAACATGCACGCCACATACTTCCTCCCACTCTACCTACTAGTTACACAAATCCTCCCACCAACCACACACCCCCACCACCCACAAGCAAACACAACATGGCACCCACCAACCGTATTGCCATATTTAGAATCACGGCACATACACAAAGAGACACTCAGAACCTCCCATGCAAAACGACCATACAGACACAAATCAAGCTCCCACACCTGCTCAAAGGAAACACATGTAACAGCAACCTCCTCAACAGAGACAACCACGATAGAGCTCATAAATGCCAGATCCGTCTGCAACAAGATACACACGCTTGTAGACCACATTGAAGAGCGACAGCCCGACATAATATGCATCACAGAGACATGGCTCAACAAGACGGACAATGTTCTACTCAACCAACTAGTACCAAACAACTACTCAGCGTACAACTGCCCACGCACCAACAAACGTGGAGGAGGAGTCCTGATAATAGCAAAATCAAAACTAAACTTCAAGACACAGAGCCTCACCGATACACAGCACTGTAACACAATTAGCATCAAGAACAAGAGCATTGCAATCTGCCTAACATACAGGGCACCCAGAGCCCCACCCGACGAACTGGCCTTCACACTCGAAGAAGCCTGTGCCATAACAACAAACAACAAACCAGCGCTGCTGATTGGAGACTTCAACCTAAAATCCACCAATGCCAAAGACGCAGAGGCCTTCCTTCAAGCAATGTCCTCACTTCAATTCACACAAATAATCAATGCACCAACACACAGACATGGATCATCGCCAGACCTCATATTCGCATCCAATTACCTAACATCAAGAGACCTGATTTCTCCACCCACCATTACCCCAGTACCATGGTCTGACCACTACTTAATCGAGACAAGGCTGCGGTCACAAGAGGCCCAGACGATCGAAAGAGCAAACATCTCACACACACAAAGACGATTCAAGCGTTTTGACAAGGACGAATTCATACAGGACACAATACAACACCTGAACACTTCTACAGATGACCTGGAGGAACAAGTCTCCAGCTGGAACAGCATTTTAGCCAACGCTGCCACAACATCCAAGGGTGGGACCGAGAAACAATACCACAACAGGAGACAAAACAAACCATGGTACTCAACAAAAATACGACAGGAAAAGAGGGAACTCAGGAAGATTGAACGGAGATGGAGAAAAAACAAAACAACTGCCGACCAGCATCTTTATCTAACGAAGCAAAAGCAATACAATGAACACATCAACCAATCAAAGAGGGAATTCCACACAAACATGATAAATACCTCCATCAACAAACCCAGAGAGCTTTTTGAAATAGTAAAGATCCTCACAAAAGAGCAAACAACTGAAGGGGAAGCACAAATTGATCCACAGGAATTCGCCGACCACATCAAAGAGAAATTTCACTCCACAGAACAAACAACGCCTAGTAGAACCACAAGAACGGACGTATACCCCAAAACCTGGGGCACATTCTCCTCACCCTCAACAGAACAGATATCCCACATCATCTCTACAATCAACACTAGCACCGCTCCTACAGACCTATGCCCAGTGTCATGGGTCAAAGCCACCAAATCAAGCCTCATCCCCACCATACATAAAATAGTACACGACTCACTCACTCAAGGAATCATGCCAAAGCAACTAAAACTTGCATCAGTAAGACCAATCACAAAGAAAACAACTCTCGACAAAAAAGATCCAGCAGCGTACCGACCAATCTCCAGCATACCCTTCCTCGCAAAAATCATTGAAAAAGCGGTTCAACTACAACTTCAGGATCACATCGACAAACATGAAACACTCGACGACAACCAACACGGATTTCGTCCCAACCACGGTGTCGAAACACTACTGATCTACCTCTTCGACAGCATCCTAAGAATAATTGACAATACCAGGAATGGAATCATAATGATCTTCATCGACATCTCCTCAGCATTCGACACAGTGGACCACAACATGCTCCTGGAAAGACTAAAAAAACACTGGTATACACGGCATCACACTGAAATGGTTCCACTCGTACCTAACCGAAAGACAGCTACAGGTCAAGGTGGGACACATCACCTCCCGACCCATCAAAATCCGTCAAGGAGTACCTCAAGGATCTGCGCTCTCAGCACTCCTATTTAACATCTACATCCAACCAATATGCAACATCATGAAAGAGAACAACATTCAATACACAATCTATGCGGACGACATCATGATATACACCCCGATATCAATCGACAACCCGGACTTCTCTAAGATAACAGACTGCCTTACACAAATGACCAATTGGTGTCAGGACAACAACCTCGCAATAAACTACAACAAGACTGAAGCTTTAATCATCACTCGGAACCAAAGCTTCATACACCCACGAATATAAAGATACAAAACACTACTATACCAATAAGGTCAGAAGTGAGATACCTCGGGGTTACGCTGGACAATAAACTCAATCTCAAGCCACACATAGGCAAAACAATACAAAAAGCCTACTACAAGATGCGAATCATCAGGAGACTGAAACCACTCCTCGCCCCAGAACACTTCCGTACCGTATGTCAAGCTCTGATAACCCCACTACTGGACTTCTGCAATCCGATATACCTTGGTCTACCGAAACAAGCCATCAAACCACTCCAACTGGCACAAAACACCGCAGCACGAATCATATCCGGAACTGCAAGACAGGAGCACATCACACCCACCTTAAAGGACTTACACTGGCTTCCAATCAGTGCACGCATCAGATACAAAACTATCATAAACCTATACAAGATAAAACAGCACACATCAACCAACAGCCTGCACACCCTCATACAACCAGACACCAGTACACGTCCAAGAAGAAAACAAACTCACAACCGAGTCAGCACCCCAAGTGAATACAAACACACACGCAAGGACACAACAGACCGAGCACTCTCCATGGCTGCTCCAACAATATGGAACAAACTACCGGACGATTTGAGGGCAACTACAGACCTCAAGGACTTTAGGAAACAGCTGAAAACCATGCTGTTCATAGAACACTATGGACACATCACATAGTCTAAATAGCTGTATATCAGCACACGTCACCGCCTAACACTGTATGTATATAAGATGTTTTTAGCACCACTGTATATAGCCCACATTGTACATAACTCAAACTAATCTAGCACACAACACAACACGCACCCAACTAAATTTTCTCCCTCACTGCATGTATAACACACTCACACTACCAGATTGTTTGCTGTGATACCACCTTGATTATTATGATAAGGCGGTTTAGAAATACTGTTAAATAAATAAATAAATAAATACTAAAATGGTTAGTGGTCTTCATTATAAAGCATATGAGGACAGACTTAAGGATCTTAATATGTACATCCTAGAGGAAAGGCGGGATAGAGGTGATATGATTGAGACGTTTAAATACCTCCGTGGCATAAATGCACAGGGAGAGCGCCTCTTTCGATTGAAAGCAAGTTCTGTTATGAGGGGATAGATTCAGGAGTGATATGCGGAAATATTTCTTTACGAAAAGAGTGGTGTATCTGTGGATTAGTCTCCCAATTGAGGTTGTAGAGATGAGGACAGTATCTGAATTCAAAATAGCATGGGACAAACACAGAAGATCTCTAAAGAAAAAAAGGGGACTGTTGTAGTTGTTGATATGGAAGGACAGACTAGATAGGCCATGTGGTCTTTTTCTGTCATTATTTTTCTGTTTCTATGTTTCTATGAACTTCAAGCAATCCTTGCCGTGAACCACTAGGCCCCACAAGGACTCGCAACAGTCTTCAGGAACAAGGGTGGCAAAGTTCTCCAAGTCCATCATGACATCCTTGAGGAACATACTCATGTAGGTCTGGTAAACCAGAATCCTGCCAATCAGCATGAAACCCTGAAAGCACTTTCTTCTGGAGTCCAGGGTACAAGCTTCACAACATGGCAGGACAGAAGAGTGCGTCTTAGTACGCTTCACGCATTCTACCATGATGGAACTGTGGGGCAATTGAGGCTTCTTAAATCCCGGGGCCTTCTGGACCTAGTACAGGGAATTGAGTCGGCGGCTGATGACGGGGGGCATAAACGACACCTCCCACAGCTACAGCAGTAGCCGCTGCAGGACATGGTGGACGGGAACAGTTACTGCCTCCCAGGGGGTGGGGGCTGAAGGGCCCTGGAAGAATTCCAGTTCCTCCGCCTTCAGTTCCTCCTCCAATTCCAGAGGAAAGGGGATGGGGCTTGGCCATGACCCTAACGAAATCCTGGGAGGACATGTCCTCCAGCTGCAACTTACGTCATTTGGATAGAAGCGACGGGTCAGACGGGAGGTCTGACTGTTGATTCCGCCTCAGTCTTCCATTTTGGATTTTAAGAGGAAGCGGAAATAGTGTTGAATCTCCTCCTCCTGCTGGCTATGCAGCTTAGGAGAGGGAGGACGCCGATGGCCCTTGTGCTGTCTGGCATGTCAATGGCATTATCCCTTGGCCTCAAACTCTGACACATTGGAGAGGGAGATGGCTCTGGCAACTGGAGTCGATACTGATCTCCCACCCGATGTCTCTACTTCAGCGGGCAAGGCATGGATCTCCAGGATAAGTTGGAAAGAGTGCAGTGATGATGCACTCTGTGCTGCAAAGCTTACATTCTGCAAGGCTTCCACTGCCACCAAGTGAGCTTCTATGGCTCTAAGGCGTCCCTACAGAACCTGCGAGGGGACTGATGCCATGGACATCGGTGTCGACACCTCAGGTGGGGACTTCACGATAGGTGCATAGAGACACATCCAGCTGCCCTCCTGAGCACTGGGAGTGGACTCTGCTGTCCAGATCGAGTCATCCAGCCAGGGAAGCTTGGCCAGCTGCTCTTGGCCATTGCTCTTTACATTGCATCAAGGGCTGAGATGATGTTGCACCTGGAACTTCTCCCAGTGCTCATCCTTTGACATCGATGGGGTCTCTGCCAGTCTCCTTTCACCACTCGGGCCCCTCTGTTCTGACTGAGCATGCTGCTCCTTCCCCTTGACCACCTCAGGATCTTTTGCAGGTGTAGACGAGGCGATCGGGGCTGAGGATGCGGAATCAGATGAGCTGAAGAGGGACGACTCCTACTTTTCCTGATTCTTCAGCCCTTGACATGTCATTTACAAGCAGAGCTTGCAGGATGCCAGCTCATGGTTGGGCTCAAGGAATTGCAAGCACCAATTATGTAGGATGGTGGCAGAAATGGTCATGTCACACTTGGTGCATTTCTTAAAGCCACTAGCTGGCTTAGACATGTCAAAAAACACCACTTCGGCAAAGTCATTGAAAAACTGTCATGGGCAGGAAAACCACCTCAGAGAGGGAAAAACACAAAAGCATAGGAAAGAAAATCCTCCAAAAAGGAAAAAACACACTAATCAACAACAGGCGGAAAAGAAATAAAGAGAAAAAAACCCTGGCCATGAGGGCCAGATAGAAAACATTTTTCCGGATTGCAGAAAGACGTCCAAGGGGCTCTGCGAAAAAAAAAGAAGACTAGAGAATATGGTACCATGGCAGGTAGGGAGGTAGGTGCGCATGTGTGGTGTACCTCCCAAAAAGTTTCCTTTGGAAGATGGGGAGTGCTCCATGCGGAGCTCCAGCAGTGTCAAACGTGAGGACTTATTTTCTGCTTTTCTCGGAGAAGATATTTAACTTTCTTTGATGCCTCTGAAGGAGTACAGAGTGGAGGACACGGTGGTATGGCAGTTTTCAAATGAATTTGCCCAGGTAACTAAATTAGTTACCTAGGTAAATAATATCCTTATTTTTAGTACACATACAGGTACATTTGTACCACTAAATTTATCCCCTCCAGCTCAAAATTTCAAAGAGAAACTCTATGTCATTGTCCCCACCAGAGAAAGACACAAACACACCCACGCATGCACACACTCACTCTTCTGATGCATGCAACCATGCAATTACGCAATTTCATGCTCCCCACCATCGGCCACACACCACCATCAGTGCAAGCTCCCCCGATCGGGGTAGAAGCGCCTGAGCGGGAAATTGTCCCGCTCAGAAGCTCCTGCCCAATTGGGGTAATGGGAGACCTACAAAAGGAGGACTCCTTTGGCGCGCCCGCGCTCCCCACCACCGGCCACACACCGCCATCAGTGCAAGCTCCCCCGATCGGGGTAGAAGCGCCTCAGCGGGAAATCGTCCCGCTCAGAAGCTCCTGCCCAATCGGGGCAGTGGGAGACCTACAAAAGGGGGCTCCTTCGGTGGGCCCATGCCTGAGGGCCTCACCAGAGGGCCCTTTGGCATGGCCCTTAGGCGCGGCACAGAGGCGGGCACAAAAAGAACAGAGCAGACCCACCTACAAGGTCCACAGGAGCCACACAAAACTCCGGAACCAACAAATCAACAAGAGCAACTTAACCCGCAGAAACAACCACAGAAACCACCACAAAAAAGCTACAGATGAAAAGCTACAGCCCCAGGACACACAGGTACCCCTACAAGCCATGCCACCCTTCCTAGCCCCAATTTACCTTCTAGTACCATTCCTAACCCTGCACCCCTCCACCACAGACACACTCTCCAACCATCCCTTGCCAAACATCACAACCATACAAACCAAAAACACCAACAACCCCCCCACATGGGGCGAAACCCACCCACCACCCACACAAATCCACACTCCCAACACCCTAAACAGCGGCTCTCTCTCCATCTCACTGATAAACGCTTGATCAGTCAGAAAAAAATACCACATGCTCCAAGACCTGATCACAACCCAAAAGATTGACATCCTATGCATAACGGAAACTTGGCTAACAGACACCGACACTGTGCTCATGAACCAACACCGAATGGATACAATCTTCACCACTGCTCTCGAACACACACCAGAGGTGGAGGAGTAGCCATCATTGCGAAAGCCTACCTCCACCTCAGGAATCATGCCTCAGAATCAACCAATGAAGCAGACATACTCACCCTCACTAACAAGCACCTCTCCATATGCCTGATTTACCGAGCACCCACCTCAAGCACCAACCTATCGGGTATACAACACATATCTGAGAGCGCCATCCCCACAAAAGAACAAATAATCCTCGGAGACTTCAACCTCCCATCACTCCAAGACAAACATGTCGAAGCCTGTGATGAAGCAGAGGCCAGTGAACCTATGGAGATAGGAAAAATCACTGATCCCTTTAAAGAAAGTGACAGACCTAAAGTGCATTTACTGCAAAGTGCAGCCAGAGGGAGCAAGCACAAAGAATCAGAGGGTAGGCTGACACACCCAAGCTTGGATGATGTAATAACTAACTCAAGGGATAATCAGACACACCTGGTCAGGGTGAGAGAAACCCTAACTGAGAAGCAGCTTTAAAAGATGGCTTATAGACAGGACAGAAGCAGCAGCAGCAGCAGACGCAGAAGAGAGAGGAAGGAGACGGCTCAGAGGAGAGAAGGAGAGGCAGTTGGATTTGCGGTCCTTACAGAGAAGGAACAAGTTCCAAGAGAAACAGTTCCACAGTGAAAAGCTCCAGGGAGAAGTCTTCAAGGAAGACAGAGAAAGGAGAGGGACCTGGAAAGTGCCTGGTAAAGAAAGTACCAGAGAAGCACAGCTCAGAGAGCAGAGGTACCTGCATACTTCCTTTCCTGACCGTGAGCTACAAGGAATTCAGAGACCAGGTAGAGCAAGGCTGGAGAGCTTTAGAGAGAAACTCTGAAGTGAAGCCAGAATTACATGAGGAAAGCTCAGGGCCAGCAGATATATCGTCAGGACAGGAGGCGATGCAAATAGACCCTGCTGAACCCGATTCATTGCCACCTGTCTCATGGATTGTACACTTTGTCTAGCTGCGAGTTTGGAATCCTTGGCAGAAGTATAGCTTGCAGGATATACGTTAAAATACAGTTTTGATAAGCTAAAAGAAGCAGCTTGCTTTTGTTTTCACGAACTGGTTTGTTCTAACACCTGCATAGCTAATAAGACTGTGAAGCACGTCTAACTTTTGAATTCTGTAAATACCTTTTTGAAAATCCTGAATGAGATGAGAATCCTGTTTTCCTTCGTTGAACCTTTGTTTGTGCATTATGGGAATAAACCTTATCCCTTTACCTTACACATGGCTTTCACAACTAATTATTTCAAGAAAAGGGACTACTAGTACCAGCATGCATCTGGGCTAAGAAAAGTTTCACCCTTTCATGAAAACAATAATGTCCACCCTGACCCTTTAAGCACATGGCTCGGGGGCTGGGGTTGTGACAAGCCTTCACCAATGCCATGGAAGCAATATGTTTATGTTTATTTATTTGCTTGACCGCCCTTCAGTAATAAGCAGAGCGGTTCACAATAAAATCTTCACTACAGCATGGCACAAGGCCGGAAAAGGAAAAGGAAATTACAATTCAATAAAGGATAGAGAGAAGAGAGCGAGAAAAGGACAGTCAGCGCAGGGAAGAGGTTAAGGCTAGGAGGGAGGATGGTTAAAAGCAAGGGAAAAGAGGTGGGTCTTCAGAGCATGTTTAAAGGTGGGGTGATGAGGCTCCAGGTGGAGAGCAGAGGGAAGGGAGTTCCAAAGAGCAGGACCTACGAAACAAAAAAGACTGAGGAGCGGGTGGATTGAAGGTGAGCAAGCGAGGGGGGAGGCAGTGCGAGGCGGTTGAGATGGAAGGAACGGGGGGTGTGCCTAGGGGTATGAAAGTGAATTAGGTCAGCCAAATATTGTGGGGTGGTGGTATGAAGCGCCTTGTGAACAAGTGTGAGAAGTTTGAAATGGATACGAAAGGATATGGGAAGCCTGAAGACGGAAAAGAAGGGGAGTGGTGTGGTCTCTAGGGGAGGAGTAAGACACAAGTCGGGCAGCAGTGTTCTGGATTCTCTGAAGTCGTGTTAGTTGCAATTTAGAGATGCCGGAGAGAATGGAATTGGAAAAGTCGACACGGGAGATGACAAGAGCCAGTAACAAGGTGGCAAGAGCGGAGGGAGAGAGGAAGGGGCGAATAGCACGAATTTGACAGAGGTAGAAGAAGGTAGAACCTGACACAGATCATACACGAACCAACACACAAAAAAGGGAATACACTTGACCTCATATTCCTAAACTCCCAAAACGCCACCACATACAAAAACCCCAAAATCACATGTGTACCATGGTCTGACCACTACCTCATCAACTTATCCCACGTCTACCAACATACTAACGTCAATGAGAACAAACATACAAGAAGATTCAAAACATTCATCAAAGAAGATTTCCTGGCACACACACTACCTAAATTCCAAACAAGCTCCACCAATATCAATGACCTAATCTACAACTGGAATACCACGATCTCATCTGCAACCAGTGCAACAGCAAACAAGACCAAAACCTCCAGACATACCTTGACAAAAGCCCGATGGCTCACCCCCAACCTACGGAAATTAAAGACCAAACTCAGAAGAGCAGAAAGAAAGTGGAGAAAAACCAAAAAAGAGGACGACAAAACAAAATACATGTGTGAACTAGACGCATACCACACAGAAATCGATAAAGCAAAAAAGACCTACCACACGAAGATCATAAACACCTCAATAAACAAACCACGGGAACTATTTGAGATTATCAAGAAACTAACAAAAGCACCCAACCACTACGACCAACTACCGAACATCCCACCAGAACTACTAGCACGCCAATACAAGCAGCTTCAACAGCCACAAAATCCACAACTGAATGCAGAGACGACAACCCACCCTACCAACATAGACACAGACTGGAGCACATTTGAAACAATCACAAAAGAAAAATAGAATCAACCATCTCCCTCCTAAACACCACCACCTCTTCATTAGATCCCTGCCCTACAGAATGGATAAAGAAAACCAAAGAGGACTTAAACGCACCACTAACCCACATTGTTAATCAATCCCTCAGACAAGGACACATGCCAGACCTCCTCAAAACCTCAATCAGCCCAACCATAAAAAAACACAACCTGGATCCCCTTGACCCCGCCTCCTTCAGAACTATAGCAAGTCTCTCGTTCACCGCCAAAATCATCAAGAAGATTGTACAGCAACTCCAAGACCACCTAGTTGCCAACAACATACTGGACCCACAACAACATGGCTTCCGTCCATTCCACGGAGTCGAAACCCTCATGATATCACTAATGAACACCCTCATCAAAGGCACACAGGCCAAGCACTCTGGATATGCTATGATCTTCCTGGACATATCTGCAGCTTTCAACACCATCTCCCACATCCCCCTCATACACAGACTTCAAGCAATTGGCATCAAAAATGTCGTACTTCAATGGTTCCACTCCTTCCTAACCAATAGACAACAATTGATCCGCACAAACATAGCATCCTCCCCCCCCCCTTTCAGCAACACCAAGGAGTACCCCAAGGATCCACACTATCTGCCATGCTCTTCAACATCTACCTGCAACCACTCTGCTCAATCATACGCGCCCACAACATCAACTACCACATCTATGCAGATGACATAATGCTCTATGTTCCAATCACAACCACTAACCCAATGAACAAACACCTAGCAGACTGTTTCATAGAAGTCTCCAGCTGGCTACAAAAGAACAACCTATCCATCAACATAAAAAAAACAGAAGCCCTCATAGTAACCAAAGACCCAGACTTCACACCACCTACACACCTCAACATAGGAACCACACAAATACAAATTCAACCACACAAAATACCTAGGAATCATCATAGACCAAGCACTCACATTCAAGCAACAGATCAAAAAAACTACCGGAATAGTATTCCACAAAGCAAAAACAGTACAATGCCTCAGACCTCTCATCGAACCGCAGGACTTCAGGACAGTCATGCTAAGCCATGACACTCCCCCACCTGGACTACTGCAATATAATCTACCACGGTCTACCTGCCACCCACACCAACCCACTACGAACTGCCTTAAATACCACAGCATGAATTATCCAGAAAGCAAAAAAACAAGATCACGTCACCCCAGTCCTGAGGGAGCTGCACATACTCCCTCTCGAAGCAAGAATCAAATACAAATCTGCCTTACTCATTCACAAAACCCTCTACCAAACTCAGACTTCCCAGCTCCGCACCCTACTGCCCCAACCCTCCCACAACAGAACAACCAGACAAACCACCAGCAACACCCTCACCATCCCCCAAATACGGATACAATCAACGGACCTGCAACAGAGCCTTCGAACTATACGCACCATCCCTCTGGAACTTTCTACCAAGTCATATCAGAAGCAACAGAGATCCCATGACATTCAGGAAACAACTAAAAACCGTCCTATTCCAGGAATACCTCGGACCAGAAACAAGCACCCACCACTGACTACCCCACAGACCCCCTAATTCACTCCCCCGGCTCTATTCTCTAAGAGACTGATGTACATTGTCTATGTCTTTAATATCTGTTCAGATCATTAATGTTGGCCCTCCGGTGATAGCCCCAACCCCAGAGTTGATTATTGTCCCCCTCCATTTAATGTTAAACCGCTTTGACCCGGTGAAAAGCGGGATATAAATACAGTTAAATAAATAAATAAATTTAGATACACACACTCATTCTTCAAACATGCATACTCTTGTCCTTCAGATATACAAATATGCACATAAACATACTCTGTCATTCTTCAGACACACACAGTAAAGGACGGTATATCAAGTACCTAAAACCATAAACTCTTCTGGAGCTGTATTCCAATGTGCATGTGCTCATTCAGTCAGTGCACCCAACCTCCAGCTCTGACCTCCAGCATCATGTAAATCATTGGTTACCAGCTATTTTCCTCAGCTTGCAGTAGACCCCTTATTCTTTCCCTCTTCCCAAAAGGGCACGTTATCCGTTCCACTGGCTGCCTCCAAGGCAAGCCTAGTATCCCTGTGCAGAGCTCAAGTGTTGCCCTCAGCCTCCCCCCCTCAATCCCATGATTAGAGCACCCTATCACTATCTTTAGCCAGGGACAGCTTAATCAAGTAGTGGGGGGAGGATGTAAAAGTTGCAGATAAAAGTTTTCAACACTGAAAAAATCAGTCTACCTTTTGACATGAATGCAAAAATCTGTAGAATGCTGATAAAAGCCAGACAGTTGACAATCCTAACCTCTTGAGTTCTGAAACAGCAGACAGGGCCCAGATATTTAAGGGGGGGGGGGGGGAGAATCCTAGGAATATGCTATATTTGCCTATACCTTAATCAACCCTGCCTCAAAACCTCTTGATATCTTGGGAATTAAATATCTGGAATATGTACAAATAAAGGACAAATAAGTTGTAGGTGATACCTTTTTATTGGATTAACTACATTTTTTTAACAAGCTTTCAAGCGTTATACTCCCTTCCTTAGGTCCATCGGGTTCTAACTGTATATGATGGGATGAGGAAAGAGTAGTTACTCACCTGTAACAGGTGTTCTCCAGGAGCAGCAGGAATCAGTCCTCACATATGGGTGTCATCGGCGCCGATGAAGCCCCAGTGGAGCATTTCCCCAGCTTTCTATGAAAGCCTTTGGGAATGCAGGCACGCATGCGCGGTTCCCTTCCCGCCTAAAGGTGCCATCTTACCTCAGTCAAATGACATAGCTAAGAACAGCACACAAAAATGAAAAAATTAAACTATGTACAACTGCAACTCCAAGGGGAGGAAGGAGGGTTGTGAGGACTGATTTCTGCTGTTCCTGGAGAAAGCACAGTTACTTACCTGTAACAGGTGATCTCTGGGAACAGCAGGAATTAGTCCTCACATATGGGTACGTCGGTACCGACGGAGCCTGCGCGGGAAAGCTCCCCAGCCTTTCAGATGAAAGGCTTTTGGGGCCTCCCACTGCACATGCGCGCTGCCTTCCCGCCTTCCTGACCAGCTCTCCTCAGTTCGAGTTTATAGCTGAGACAATAGAGAGAGGAAAGGAAGATAGATAGAAGATACAACTCCTAGGGGAGGTGGGTGGGTTGTGAGGACTAATTCCTGCTGTTCCCAGAGATCACCTGTTACAGGTAAGTAACTGTGCTATCTCCAGGAACAAGCAGGAATAAGTCCTCACATATGGGGACTCCCTAGCTAAGATGCCTGGGAGATCCCCCTCCAAGGGTAAACCATCTTCGTATGGATCTCAGGCATCCATCCTGGGAAGGTGGGCAGGAGTTGTTCAAGTATGGAACAGGTGTTTGAGGACAGCCTGACCAAACAAGGCATCCCGGCGGGAGTCCTTGTCCAAGCAGTAATGGGCTGTGAAGGTATGAACCGAGGCCCAAGTGGCTGCTCGACAAATCTGATCTATGGACACAGAGTGAAGATGAGCCATAGAAGTGGCCATGGCTCGCACATTGTGAGCTGTGACATGGCCTTCCAGAGAAATGTTTTTACTCTGGTAAGCAAAAGAAATACACTGAGCAATCCAATTGGAAAGTGTACGTTTGGTGACTGGAAGTCCCAAATGAGAAGGATCAAAAGCCACGAAGAGTTGGGAAGACTTTCGATGTGGCTGAGTCCTGTTGAGGTAAAAGGCGAGAGCTCTTTTACAGTCAAGAGTATGAAGGTTCCTCTCTGCACTGGATGCATGAGGAGCCGGGAAAAAAACAGGTAGATATACCTCTTGATTAAGATGAAAAGGCGAGACCACTTTAGGCATAAAGTGGGGATTCGTCCTAAGGACCACCTTATCTTGATGAAATCTGGTATAAGGTGGATTAGCCACCAAAGCCTGCAGTTCACTGATGCGGCGAGCCGAAGTGACTGCAATAAGGAAAAGAACCTTCCAGGAAAGAAATTTCAGGGAGGTAGATACCAACGGTTCAAAAGGTGGCTTCATAAGTTGACCCAGAACTAAATTCAAGTCCCATGCTACCGGAGGTGGTCGGATGGGAGGCTTAGTGAGGGTCAGGCCTCTCATGAATCTTGCAATAAGAGGATGAGAGGAGACAGGTTGTCCATTTATAAAGAAAGAAAGAGAGAACGGCGGTACCGGTTTCGGTATGGGGAAGGCAGGTACGCGGTCTAAAGAAACAAACACATTTCACAATTTCTTCAGCGGTGACAGGAACACGACCTGCTGGCTCCGCGGAAAAAGAGAAACTGAGGAGAGCTGGTCAGGAAGGCGGGAAGGCAGCGCGCATGTGCAGTGGGAGGCCCCAAAAGCCTTTCATCTGAAAGGCTGGGGAGCTTTCCCGCGCAGGCTCCGTCGGTACCGACGTACCCATATGTGAGGACTTATTCCTGCTTGTTCCTGGAGATCACCTGTTACAGATGAGTAACTACTCTTTCTCCAGGACCAAGCAGGAAGTCAGTCCTCACATATGGGTGACTCCCTAGCTCTGGGCTACCGAGGAACCCAGGCTGAACAAGAGTACTCCCTCCAGTCTCAGCAGCAAAGAAAGGCTTTTCAAGGACACAACCTCCACCGGTAGCCCAACAGAGGGCAGAAGGGCAGGAGTTGCCTAAACCTCAAAGAGATTCCGGAGTACTGCTTGGCCAAAAGCACTGTTCCAACGGGACTCCCTCTCCAGACAGTAATGGGCCGCAAAAGTCTGGCTTGAAGACCAAGTTGCAGCCCTGCAGATGTCTACCAAGGGCACAGAGCGGAGATGAGCCACTGAGGCAGCCATTGCTCTGACACGGAGGGCCGTGACCCGACCCTGGAAAGGAAGGTCAGCCGCCTTGTAAGCCCAGGCGATACAGTCAGCCACCCAGATGGACAGGGTACGCTTGGACACAGCCAACCCCAACTTATTGGGGTCAAAGGATACGAAGAGCTGAGTAGCCCTCCTATGCCCCTGCGTACGGTCAAGGTAGAAGGATAATGCCCTCCTACAGTCCAGGGTATGCAGGACTGCTTCAGCCTGTCTTGCATGAGGCCTAGGGAAGAATGTTGGAAGAACCACCTCCTGATTGAGGTGGAAAGAGGAGACAACCTTTGGGAGGAACTTGGGATGAGTCCTGAGGACTACCCTGTTCCTATAAATTCTGGTGTAAGGCCTATCACAGACCAGGGCCTGAAGCTAACATACTCGCCTAGCCGAGGTAAGGGCTATCAGGAAGAGTGTCTTCCAGGATAGGAAGCGCAGTGGACAAGTAGCCATCGGCTCAAAAGGTGGGCGAGTCAGTTGCTGCAAGACCACATTCAACTCCCACTCAGGGGCAGGACGACGGATTGGAGGCTTGAGCAAAAGCAAGCCCCTGAGAAAGCGGGACACCAAGGGGTGACCTGACAGAGAATGTCCCTCCACCAGTGAGTGGTGAGCTGCTAGAGCTGAGAGGTGGACCCGAACAGAATTGGACTTAAGTCCCTGATTTGATAAGTGCAGTAAGTACTGAAGCACTACTGGCACAGTACAGGAGAAAGGATCCTCTGTACGTAGCTGACACCACACAGAAAACCTTTTCCATTTGAGAGCATAGGTTTTCCTAGTGGACTGTTTTCTAGAGGCTAGGACAACCTCCTCAACTTCCTGAGGTAGGCCCCCAGGGAGCCAAAACTACCCTTGCAGCCTCCGGGCCATCAAATTGAGAGCTTTGAGATTGGGGTGCAGAAAGGAACCCTGCTCCTGTGAGAGAAGGTCGGGTTGCAACCCCAGAGGCAGTGGGGGATCCACCGCCAGTTGAAGCAGAAGGGAAACCAAAGCTGTCTTGGCCACCTGGGAGCCACCAGCAGGACCGAGGCCGTGTCCTGAAGAATTTTTAAGAGAGTTCGGGCCAACAAGAGCGTGGGAGGAAACGCATACAGGAGGCCCTGAGACCATGGAATCAGAAAAGCATCTGCTGCTATTCTCAAAGAATGCGGTTCCCTGGAGCAGAACTTCGGCAGTTGATTGTTCATTGGGCTGGCAAAGAGATCTACCAAAGGGAGACCCCATTTTAGGAAGATCCTCTGAACTACTGAAGGATGCAGCTGCCACTAGTGGGGTTGCAGAATTCTGCTTAACCTGTCGGCCAGGTAGTTGTCTTGGCCTGGAAGGTACACAGCCTTGAGGATTCTGGACCCAGTCCTGCCCTGTTTGTTCACATAAAGCACAGTTACTTACCTGTAACAGGTGATCTCTGGGAACAGCAGGAATTAATCTTCACATATGGGTACGTCGGTACCGACGGAGCCTGCAAGGGAATGCTGCCCAGATTCCAATTAGAAAGCTTTTGGCAGCATCCCTCGCGCCTGCGCAGTGACTTCCCGCCTTCTCCACAGCCTCTCTTCAGTTGAGTTTCAGAGCTGAGACAAAGGCGAGGAGAGAAAAGGAAGAAGATAAAGGAGATGCAACTCCTAGGGGAGGTGGGAGGGTTGTGAAGACTAATTCCTGCTGTTCCCAGAGATCACCTGTTACAGGAACAAGCAGGAATGAGTCTTCACATATGGGGACTCTCGAGCTGGAGATGCCAGGGGGAGATCCCATAAAAATGCAGTGCCTGGATCAGGGGTGCATTTTGTCTCCAGGAATCCCCGGCATCCAATGTGGGATGGAGGGCGGGAGTTGATAATAAAGGAGCTGTGAGGAAAGAAACAGCATAGTCAAGGACTAGAGGGATTTACAAACTACAGGAGTCCTTGGTAGATATGATGAGTAGCATTAAAAGACATTTAATGTACACTTCAAATATGCAGCTTACCTACTGTATTGTAGGAAGTAGAAAGCATGATGGAGTCTACTGGATAAGCAGTGGCGGAATCTTCAAGGTGACCTCTCAGTAGTGAGGATGAAGGTCCAGCCCTGGAGGTAGTAGATGATCCAGGTGTCAACTGGGTAGGATGTGACGTCAGATCTTTAATGGAAAGCTTTATGGGAAAAGCTGAAAAGTCCTTTAGGCATAAGGTCATTAACATTGAGGACTAAAGGAAGAAGACTGACGGAGTTGGACAACTAGCCCAGTCCTGGCGGGAAGAGGGGGATTGGAAAAAAACCCCTATTCCCACTGAAAACAGTTGTGTACTCAAGATAAAGAGGTACATTGTTTTTCCTAGCTGGCGAGAGATAGGAAAAAATATTGAAGCTTGATGCTTCATGGACTTAAAGAAAAGATAGCAGATGTTAGCACCAAAGTAGTTAGTGGTGCCTAACAGTTTCTGCATCGAAATATGGCATGAGACGTAGGGCGACAGACTGTCTAAAACCTCTAGGAGGTAAAACATGTAGTATAGACAGTAAGGGTGATAGTGTGTAAGACAGACCAACCCTTAAGAGGCCCCCCATGAAACACATATATATAGGGATATATACATGTGGCTGGAAGATATATGGATATATATATATATATATATACACATATGTACAGATGTATATTAGGATATGGGTGGTGAAATATATCAAATATATATATATATATGATATACCTGAATATATGTAAATTTGTGGGGCATGGTCTAGCACCACCAGGGTAATGATATAGGTATGTAGACATATAGGGAGATGCTACATTCCAGACAATAGGTTGAAGATACATGTCTACCACCCATCCCCATAATTGTACATGGGGATTCTGTGATATTCACGTGAGAACAGATGAATATATGAATCTGTGAAGAACAAGGCGGGAGTTCCACAGAACACTGATATGGTAGATGTGGAGAAACGCAGGGGAGATACCAGAGGGACCTATGGAAGGACCCAGAGGTAGCATGCGTAAATAGAAGCCTTGGAGTCCCACGCAGAAGAACTAATATCTCGTGTTAACACCCCAGGCCAGAGGGGGTGTGGAGAACCTTCATAAGTAAAGGAAGGGTTGAGAAGTTTTTCCTCACTAATAGAGAAACTTCAGAGACAAGGTCAATGCTCTATAGCAAGGCCCTCATAGTAGAAAGCTTCTCTGAAGACTACAGAGAGCATTGTGCAGGAGAGCTATGAGATAAACTGACTGAAGTCAGGTGTGTTGCCATATCCTAGGAGAGGAGATGGTAGAATAATGTGAGAAAGCCTAAACGAGTAGGAGGATCCAGATAGTTTGGAATCACTACTGAGGCTAGACAAAATGTTGAATAAGGGACTGGAACATGGGAAAAGTCCCAGTAATACTATCACTGGAACTCCTGCAGGCAGAGCTGCTGACGGAGACAGCAGAAATTTTGTCCAGTGCTGAACAAAGAAAAACAGAGAAGAAAAGAGAGGAGATATCTTTTCTCTCTCTCTGGGGAACGAGCTTGCTAAAGAAGCTGTTCAGTATGGTACTCCTCAAGTAATTAGAGGGTGACGTACCCATAGGGTAAGTCAACTGAAGGAAAAAATGTTCAGTTGGGATAAAAACTATCAGGGGGTAGTTGCAACTGCTCTTCTAGGGAATAAGAAGAGGAGAAGGGTGCAGATCCTGAACAAAGAATTTTTCCCTCCGACAGGTTAATACACTGAAAAGAAAAGCACAGTGAATAAACTTCTAATATGTAGAAGTGAGGTAAGTTACCATTCCCGGCTTCTATGGTCGCTGGGAATGCTGAGACTGGCCAGAAGTGGAGGACTTCAGACTAGGCTGAGGTGTCCCTTGCTTAGGTACAGCCGAATGATGGGCAGGAGATGAATGAAACTTTCTTTTCTTAGGGAGAGAAGGTTTGGTAGGACATTTCCTACTCTTTGAAGAAGGAGGTGGCTTAGAATGGTTTCTAGTGGAAGAAGAGTCAGTGGAGCATTGAGCAACCTGACGTAAAGCCTCCTTATTGAAAAGACCTTCTCCTGTACAAGGAGAATGAGCTAGTATAGTTTGTGCCCGTTTGCTCAAGTCTGAAGCCTCAAGCCAGGCTCTGCGACGTGCTGCAATGGCAATAGCAGAGGATCTGCTAACGGACTCAAAAGAGTCTATAGAAGCACGAGACAGGAACCAGGATATATTCCGGCTGTGATTGATGAGCAAGGAATACTCAGTAGCCTTGGGCTCTGGTAAAAAAGGGGTCAAAAGAGATAATTTCTCTGTGACTTCCTGGAGTGTTAGACTCATGTGAAAAATATATGAGAGAACTCTGGAGGCCAGCATAGAGTTTTGGAAGGCCTGACGGCCAAAAGCATCGAGTGTTCTTGAAGAACGACCTGGCGGATAAGAAGAATGCTTCTTCTTGCTCTTAACTTTCCTCAGTGCCGATTCCACTACAAGGGAACGATGAGAAAGTTGAGGCTTTTGGAACCCTGGAGAGGGTGGCACTCAGTACCGAACCTCAATGTCTGTAGCAACTTGAGGAAGTTGTAAAGGCGATTTCCAAACCCTGAGAAGGAGATCCTGCAGAGCAGGATGTAAAGGAAACTGTATATTTTGCATTTGTGCCGGTGAGCCATGGGTAGGATCACAACCAGGGATAGAAATATTAAGAAAGGTTGCCATATCCAGGAGTAAAGCCTGAAAAGACTGATCTCCTATGGGAACCATCCCTGGTAAGGCTAAAGGAAGAGCCTGAGCACCAGAGGACTTACAGTGTACTGCACCAATGCCAGGTATCGGTTCCAAACTAGGCATCGGTGCAAGAACAGGCGTCGACATCGATGCTGATACAGGATTAGCCGGTGAAGTCGCCATCGGGAACTGCTGCAGTGGTACCAAGATCATGAAGTAGTTATGGCTGGGATCTTCGGAACTGCCTATCTGGAAACGACAGGAGTCGGTTCCAGGACGCGTGGATATGCAGCCCTCGAGACTAGATATCGGCCTAAGACTCGGCATCGGAGGAAGCGAGGCTATCGATGCATGTCGCGAGGGTTCCGACGCCGGTGGCAGCATCGGCGACGCCGGTGGCAGCATCGGCGACGCCGGTGGCAGCATCGGCGACGCCGGTGGCAGCATCGGCGACGCCGGTGGCAGCATCGGCGACGCCGGTGGCAGCATCGGCGACGCCGGTGGCAGCATCGGCGATGCCGGTGGCAGCATCGGCGACGCCGGTACCACCAAGGCAGCCTGGGTTACATCGATCGATACCGACGGTACCGAGGATACCCAAGGAGCACCTCTTGCAAAGGCGGTCCATCTCGATGCCGATGCCAGGGTATCGGAACCGATCGATGCCGGTACCGTCCCGGAGCATGGCTGAGATTGAGGGAAGTCAATGCGATGCGTATCGATCGGTCCCGAAGGTACCGAGGATGCCCGATGACGATCCCTGGTGAAGAGTAGAGTACTCGACACCGGTGCCGATGCCGGAGGCTCGGTACCGCTCGAAGCGGATACCACCTCCGCGCATGGCTCAGGCATGTTCTGTGAGGGGTGAGCCCCAGGAACATCCTGAAACCCCTTTAACGCTTTGGAGCTCGAAGACTCCCGCAGGGGTAATGCCAATGGGTTCTTGAGGGTAAGGCCGGAGCCGTCACCATGCTGGGCATGGGACATACCACTCAAGCATTGGCTAGTCTTAACAGACTGTTTTTGGGTTACCTGATCCCGTGAAGTAGAGAAACCGGGTACCCTCACTGCCGAAGAAAAAACGGTATCGAGGGAAACTCTAAATACTGAAGGTTTTCTCACAAGATTATCTCCTGACAAGTCAGGGGAAAAAGGGTCAGGACCCACACAGTTGAGACACCAACTATTGGTGTCTAAAAAGAAACAGGTGTTTCCACACCGGATGCACTTCTTAGGAAAAGAAGGCTCCATAATGAAAAAGGCCTGGTAGGCCTAAGAGTTAAGGCAAAAAAAACTGAAGAAAGGTTTTACATATTTTAGCCCAAAAACCACCGGGTGTACCGGTGGTAGCGGGAAAAACAGTCGCGACCACAAGAAAACAAAAAATTAAAATAATTTAAGCAATTAAAAAGAAAAGTTTCTGCGGTGACAGGAGAACGTCCTGCCGGCTCCGCGGAAAAAACGAAACTGAAGAGAGGCTGTGGAGAAGGCGGGAAGTCACTGCGCAGGCGCGAGGGATGCTGCCAAAAGCTTTCTAATTGGAAGCTGGGCAGCATTCCCATGCAGGCTCCGTCGGTACCGACGTACCCATATGTGAAGACTCATTCCTTCTTGTTCCTGGAGATAACATGGCTACTTGGTTGTCTGTCTGAACTAGGACAGATTGATAGCCAGGGTAGGAGAGAAAGCTTTGAGTGCCAATCGAATAGCTCTGAGTTCGAGGAGATTGATCTGCTGTGCAGCTTCTCAAGGAGACCACAGGCCCTGGGTGCACCTGTCCAGACAATGAGCTCCCCAGCCCTGCAGGGAGGCGTCTGTGGTCAGAACCACCGTGTACCCAGGAATCTGAAAAGGCACCCCCCTTCAGTAGATTGGGCGGGTGCAGCCACCAGTTGAGGGAGTTCAAAAATTGTCTGGACACCCTTATCCTGTCTGAGGCTGCCTGTGGCCTGTGACCACTGAGTCCGAAGGCACCACTGTGCAGGCCTAATAAAGAGCCTGGCATTTGGGGTCACATGCACTGTCGAATCCATGTGGCCAAGCAGCCTCAGGCAGAGTCTGGCGGAGACCAATGACCTGCTGAGAAACTGATTTGCCAAGGCTATCAATCTTTTGGCCCTGTCTTCTGGCAAGAAAGCCTTTGCCAGCAGAGAGTCCAACCTTGCCCCTATGAACTCCAAGTTCTGGGAGGGGAGCAAAGAGGACTTTGCGAAGTTTATGACAAACCCCAGGCTTTGAAGAAGAGCAATAGTTCTGAGGGTGGCCTGCCTGGCCTCCTGGCATGTCTGACCCCTGATGAGCCAGTCGTCCAGATAGGGGAAGACAAAGATTCCCTGATTTCTCAGGTAGGCCGCCACCACTGCGAGGCACTCTGTGAAGACTGTGGGGGCGGAGGTGAGGCCAAAAGGCAGCACTCTGTATTGATAATGGTTTCCTCCCACAATGAAACTGAGGTACTTTCTGTGGTCTGGATGAATGAGGATGTGAGTGTACGCATCCTTCAGATCTAAGGAGCATAGCCTACCTCCCTGCTGGAGGTAGGGCAGAAGTGTTCCAAGCGTAAGCATCTTGAACTTTTCTTTCTCTAGGAACTTGTTGAGGTTCCTGAGGTCCAGAATGGGTCGAAAGCCACCAGTTCTCTTGGGCACCAGGAAATACCTGGAGTAGAATTCGTGACCTTGCAAGTGGGGAGGCACAGGCTCCACCGCCCTGTCCACCAACAGACCTTGAAGCTCTTGCAGAAGAAGGTCTGTGTGCAGGGGAGGCCTTGGAGGCTCCCCTGGAAAGTATGGAGGAGGCAGTTGGTGAAAATGCAGTGCATAGCCCCTGTGGACTATGTCCAACACCCAACTGTCCCCAGTGATGAGGGGCCACTGGTGGGCAAAGAGGGCGAGGCGATCTCCTGTGCAGGGTTGGGAGAGCTGGTATGGAGAGGCTACGCTCAAGGAGTCAAAAACCCCCACCCTGCTGAGTGGTAGCAGGGGCCGGAGGCTTGGGGGTGCTCTGCCTACGGGGCCCATTACCCTGCCCCTTGGCTTGCTGACCCTGGGGGGCAGCTTGGGCAGCCTGATATTGAGGGTACTGTTTGTAGGCAGTGCCCTTCCTCGGGTAAAAGGGCTTTTTACCCGAGCCCTTCTTTTTATGAGAAGGGGCAGAGGTCTTCCTAGACAGCCTTGTCCGTGTAAGGTGCTCAGTTTCGAGCTGGGCGGCCTTCTCGGTCATGGGCTTGCCAAACAGGTTCTCACCTCAGCAAGGGACATCGACCAACTTGTCCTGAACCCACGGCTCGAGGTCCGATGACTGCAGCCACGACTGGCGTCGAGCCGCGATGCCGGCTGCCGCAACTCAAGCTGAAGCCTCGAAGCCATCGTAAGCGGCGCGGGACATGAACTTCGAGCAGTCCCGAATCCCCGAGGACGAGGACTTGAATCTCTGCAAGGGTTCCCCGGAGAGTCCAGCAGAGAACCCGGCCAACTCCTTGGCCAGGTCCCGCAAGTACATGCCCATGTACAGCTGGTAAGACTGGACACGGCAAGCAAGCATCGAGACCTGGAAGCACTTTCTACCGACGCCATCGAGGTTTCGGGCCTCCCTGCCGGGGGGCACCCCAGAGTGCATCTTCTGGCTCTTCAGACGATGTATGGCCGATTCCACCACCATGAAATGGTGTGGTAGCTGTGCCTTTTGAAAGCCAGGGCTCTTTATGAGTCGATAGATCGAGTCAACTCGCTTGCTCAAAACCGGCGCCGAGGCCGGTGCCTCCCACATACGCAAGAGGAGCTGTTCCAGCATCGGAGGAACCGGGACAGTAAAGGCCTCCTTCGGAGGAGAGAGTCATACTGCAGTGCCTCGAGCTCTTCAGCTCGAGGCTCTTCCTCGGGGTCCACCGGAATAGCCAAGGCAGTGGCCATATCCCGGACGAACTCCGAGAACCGAGTATCCTCCGGAGGGGATCTACTCCGGGGCTCAGACTGCGGTGAGTCCGACGGGACGCACCGAGTCTTGAACATATGGGGAGACTCCTCATCCTCCCAGGCGGACTCGTCCGACGAGGAGTCAGGGTCCGACCCGCGGGGCGTCGACGCCCTCGGCACCGGCGTCGACGCCCTCGGCACCGGCGTCGACGCCCTCGGCACCGGCGTCGACGCCCTCGGCACCGGCGTCGACGCCCTCGGCACCGGCGTCGACGCCCTCGGCACCGGCGTCGACGCCCTCGGCACCGGCGTCGACGCCCTCGGCACCGGCGTCGACGCCCTCGGCACCGGCGTCGACGCCCTCGGCACCGGCGTCGACGCCCTCGGCACCGGCGTCGACGCCCTCGGCACCGGCGTCGACGCCCTCGGTCCCGAATAGGAGGTCGAGGGAGACTTCGAGCCATGATGGACTCGAGTATCGGCTCAGTCTCCGGGGTCGACTTTGAAGTCGATGTCCCAGTGGTTGGGGCAGATGCGCCAGACAGGCTGGCCATCAGTGCCCGCTGCTGCTCCATGAAGGCAGACAGTCTGCTCTCCAAGGCTGTCATCCTAAGACTCAGCTCGGGAGATGCAGCAGCCACCGACTCGGGCCCCGGTGGCGCTGGGCCCGACGTCGGCTCTCTGGGAGGAGAGTCCTCGAGGACTACGGGGCTTACGTGTCCAGCAGACTCCGGCTCCACGCGGGGAACTTTGGCAGGCTTCTCTTGTTCCACAGGCCTGGGGCGATGGTCGGGGGTCTTAGACCTGGCCCTCGAGGAGCCAGGGACCTCCGACGACGACGCCCTCGCGAGCCGCTTCTTCCTCTTGCGTTCCTGGTCGGGGACCCCCTGTCCGAGGAGCTTCGACGGCACTTGGGATCCGAATCCCGAGATGTCGAGGCCTCAGACGAGGTCCGGGCCCGGCCAGAGGCTAAGTCCGAGAAAAGCCTTTCTTTCTGCTGCTGGCGACTTTGGATTGCCTTGGAAGACATCTTCCCACATGGTCCACACGACTTAGGGTCGTGATCAGGACCGAGGCACCGAAGGCAGCAGTCGTGTGTGTTGGAGAGAGACATTAACTTCTTACACCGATCACACTTTTTGAAACTGCTGGAAGCCATCGGGGAAAAAAAGAGTCCCCACGAGGTCAAAAGACCGGCCTTCCAGGGAAAAAGGAAAAAGGGCGCGAACGCCAGCCACGAAGGGCAAAAACCGAAAAAGTAGAATCGGGCTCGATACCGGTGTACCGAACCTGGCGGGAGAAGAACCGGTGTCGAACCGGGAGAAAAAACAGCGAGAATCGCCAAAAAAAATCAACTTTTAACCAGGATGACAGGACACACGTCCGGTGGGCTTCTCAGAAAAAAAGAGACTGAGGTAAGATGGCACCTTTAGGCGGGAAGGGAACCGCGCATGCGTGCCTGCATTCCCAAAGGCTTTCATAGAAAGCTGGGGAAATGCTCCGCTGGGGCTTCATCGGCGCTGATGACACCCATATGTGAGGACTGACTTCCTGCTTGGTCCTGGAGAATTACATACTACCCATCTCACATAGCAAGTAAATCGAAATGTCCAGACATCTGTACAGCTCAGTAAAAGAAGCGGATACCTGCCGGCAACTTGCTTATGATGTAAGCATTAGATCTGTGCCCCTTTGCAAACCCATGAGAGTTTTATATAATTCCCTAGTATGTTCTGACGTGACATCCATTCAGATACTATTGGAGAAACTGAAATCAGCTATTATTGTGCTGCCAAATATGTTAGTTTCCCTAACTTCTGTTAACCTGTCATCATCTGTCTGTTCAATCTGGCCTGGTAAACAGTAGCATACCCCCCACCACTATTCATTCTTTTCACACATGGAATTTCTATCCATGAGGGAGGAGTGGCTCAGTGGTTGAGACAGGTTACCTCAGGCTGGAGAGCCAGGGGCTCAATTCCCGCATGA
Source organism: Ichthyophis bannanicus (assembly GCA_033557465.1). NCBI lineage: Eukaryota > Metazoa > Chordata > Amphibia > Gymnophiona > Ichthyophiidae > Ichthyophis > Ichthyophis bannanicus. The sequence continues at coordinate 671,121,826 of CM066032.1, read as the reverse complement.
GGACAAGTAACCTCAGGCCGGAGGAACTGGGATCTCTAGTCCCATGGCTGCTCCTTGTGGCCTTGGGCAAGCCACTTAACCCTCCATTGCCTCAGGTACACTTAGATTGTGAGCCCTTTGGGGACAAGGGAATAAAAAGCACCTGTTAGTATATACATGTAAACCGCTCTGATGCGTAAGTAAAGGGCGGTATATCAAATGCCTAAACCATAATCAAAAAGATTTCACAGTGCATTTTGTTTCCTGCAACGTTTGTCCTGCTTGACTCAAATGCCCTCTTACTTGTACATCTAGCATCATCCCCCAATTTGATCTATTCGGTCACTGTGATATAATTTGTATCGTGGTATCAGTTTACCACTGGTGATCCTCCTTCCAACAGGTCTCTGAAATGCATAATATCTCTCTCTCTATTTAGTGTATACATTCAAGCTCCCCCATCTTGTTTTCTAGGCTTCCAGCATTTGCATATATACATTTCAAAGTATGTTTTTTGTTTGTATTTACCATCTGCTTAGCAGTTGACAAGGATAATTGGAACCTCTTCCTCCAGACTGGTTAAATGGTCATTGTGTAACTGACCCCATTTCTGAGGAGCTGAACTTTAGCGCACCACCCGAACTTATGAGACCAAACTCTTCTGGGCTACATCTTTGCATAAATGCTGCAGCTGGAGGTGTCATGGCCTTGTCCCATACATTCATAATGAACTTCACAGTAAGTTGGTCAGACATCTATTTGCACTTGGGACAGGACATTAAGCTGATAGCCTACTTCTTGGATATCATGAGGAAAATAAACACAACAAATCAAAACAAATATGTTTTCCTTCTAAACGTTAGGTTAATAAAGTTAAAAAAAATCCAAACAAAAATCTAACAATGTTAGCTTTGCTTAAGAGAAATAAAGGACCAGCTCAGAAGATAAGATAAAAGGAGAAAAAAATCCCTTCCAATATTCCAAAAATCCTATTGCAGGATAATTCTAGGTATACACTGAAAAGGAAAATATCTTCGAAAAATCTGTAGTAAGAGAAGAATGTGTTCAATAGTCTTGGTGGACAAAAATAAACAGAGGGAAATACTAGGGCTACTCTAGAGCATAACTACCATGCACTTTAAGTGAATGGTTTTGGCTTGTATCCAGAATGATCTGGAAGATTCTAGTCACTTGATGCTGAATAAGGCGTAGTTACTCACCTGTAGCAGGTGATCTCTGGGAACAGCAGGAATCAATCCTCACATATGGGCAACGTCACCGATGGAGCCCACACAGGAACACTTCCCAGCTTCCAAGGGAAGCTTTTGGAAGCTACTCCACACATGTATGCCTGTCTTCCCACCCGAAGGAGCCATCTTACCTCCTTATAAAAACATAGCTTAATGAAGCCAAAAAAGAAAACGAAGGGAAGGTAGTGAGGACTGATTCCTGCTGCTCCCAGAGAACATCTGCTACAGGTGAGTAACTACGCATTCTCTGGGACCAAGCAGGACGTCAATCCTCACATATGGGACTCCCTGGCTACAGGCTACTGAAAAATCCTGTAGATAGCCAAATGGGGCACACAGAAAAATGAACCAAAAAAATAGCGGGAAATGAAAGTCAACACCAGCCTCAGGCATCAACCACCAGAAGCCTGGACAGACAGATGGACTGGAGGGGAAGGAGTTGTATTAATTCCCAAAGAGGTGCCAGAGTAGGCCTGGCCGAAGGTGCTGTCACGCCGGGAATCCTTATCCAGACACTAGAGGGCTGTAAAGATTTGGCAGATGACCATGTAGCAGTCCTACAAATCTCCACTGTGGAGACGGAGCACAAGTGAGCCACTTAGGCTGCCATAATGCAAACAATATGCACTATGTGGTGGCGCTCTAAGGTAAGCCCAGTCTGGCCTTAAGCAAAAGAGATGCATTGAGCCACCCAGATGGAGAGGGTGCGTTTAGAGAAGGGCTACCCCCAGCCTGTTGGGGTCATAGGAAACAAATAACCGTGTGAAATGGCGATGGGGCATCGTCCGTTCAAGATAAAAAGCAAGCATTCTTACAGTTCAAAGTATGGAGAGAGACCTCTGTCCTGGAGGCATGAGGCCATGAGAAAAAGATGGGCAGTACCATGGACTGGTTTAGGTGGAATGCTGAACCCACCTTAGGGAGAAACTTAGGATGAGTGCATACCACCACTCTATTTTTGTAGAACCTGGTAAAAGACAGGTGCGCTATGAGCGCCTGCAGCTCACTGATTCTGCGTGCTGAAGTAAGCGACACCAAAAAGATCACTTTCCAGGTGAAGAACTTGAGAGGACAGGTTGCTATCAACTCAAAGGGTGCCGAGAGCAGCTGTCCCAGGACAACATTGAGATCCCATGCCACCAGTGGTGGTTGAATAGGGGAACAAGACAATGGAAGGCCCAACTTAAAGTGTCCTATGAGTGGATGAGCAGAAAGGGGCCAATCATCAATGTTTTCAGTGATATGCTGCAAGAGCCCCAGGTGCATCCTGACAGAATTAGACTTCAGTCTCGAGTTGGAGAGGTGAAGCAAGTCAGTCAGCACCATCTCCACTGAGCAAATAAAAGGATTGAGGGCCTGGTCCGCAAAGCAGACTGAAAATCTGTGCCAGTTGAAGGCATACGCTCTCCTGGTGGAATCCTTGCGGGATTGCCAGGAGAATGTTCTTGACATCAAGGGGCAGATGGAACTCTGCCAGAGCTGCCTGCTCAGCAGCCAAGCAGTGATAGGGAGCAGAGGTTGGGGTGTAGTAAGGTAACTTCTCCCCTGCGAGAGTAGATCAGGGGCACAGCCCAGGTGAAGGGGTGGTGCTTGAGACAGCTGTGGTAACAAGGGGTACCATGGATGCAATGGCCAACGTGGGGCTATGAGTATTAAGGAGGCCCCGTCCGCTTCAACCTACAAGAGGGTCTTGGCTACCAAGGAAGTCTGTGGGTAAGCATAGGGGTGGCCTTCATTCCAATCCAGGAGGAAGGCATCAGATGCCACCCGATTAGAACAGGGCATTCTGGAGCAAAACAGCAGTAGCTGGGCATTGAGAGGAGACGTTAAGATAGAATGTACCCTGCCTCACCCCTCACCAGCAACAGAATCTGAGCTCTTGGGCTTCATCCCGTCATTCACTGCAACGGGAGAGAGAGCACAGTTACTTACCTGTAACAGGTGATCTGTGGGAACAGCAGGAATAAGTCTTCACATATGGGTACGTCGGTACCGACGGAGCCTGCGCGGGAACGCTCCCCAGCTTCCCAAAAAGGAAAGCTTTTGGGAGCATCCCACAGCGCCTGCGCGCTGCCTTCCCGCCTTTCCAAACCAGCTCTCCTCAGTTCGCGTTTAAAGCTGAGACAATAGAGAGAGAGAGGAAAGGAAAGAAAGAAAAGAGGTACAACTCCTAGGGGAGGTGGGAGGGTTGTGAAGACTTATTCCTGCTGTTCCCAGAGATCACCTGTTACAGGTAAGTAACTGTGCTATCTCCAGGAACAAGCAGGAATGAGTCTTCACATATGGGGACTCCCTAGCTAAGATGCCTGGGAGATCCCCAAGGATATGAGACCCTGGGAAGGGTTCTACGTCCTCCTATGGATCTCAGGCATCCATCCAGGGAAGGAGGGTAGGAGTTGTTTAAGAATGGAACAGGTGTTTGAGGACAGCCTGACCAAACAAGGCATCCCGGCGGGAGTCCTTGTCCAAGCAGTAATGGGCTGTGAAGGTATGAACCGAGGCCCAGGTGGCTGCTCGACAGATCTGGTCGATGGACACAGAATTTAGATGAACCATAGAGGTGGCCATGGCCCTCACATTATGAGCCGTGACATGGCTCTCCAGAGAAAGGTTCTTACTCTGGTAGGCGAAAGAAATACACTGAGCAATCCAATTGGACAGTGTTCTCTTAGAGACTGGAAGTCCCAAATGAGAAGGATCAAAAGCAACAAAAAGCTGGGAAGACTTTCTATGTTGCTGTGTCCTTTGTAAGTAAAAAGCAAGAGCTCTTTTACAATCCATAGAATGAAGATTCTTCTCTGCACTGGATGCATGAGGAGCTGGAAAAAAGACAGGTAAATATACCTCTTGATTAAGGTGAAAAGGTGAGACCACTTTAGGCATAAAGTGTGGATTTGTCCTAAGGACTACCTTATCATGATGGAACCTTGTATAAGGTGGATTAGCCACTAAGGCCTGCAGTTCACTGATGCGGCGAGCAGAAGTGACTGTAATGAGGAAAATAACTTCCAGGAAAGAAATTTCAAGGAGGTAGTGGCTAAGGGTTCAAAAGGTGGCTTCATAAGCTGACTAAGAACCAAATTTAAGTCCCAGGCCACCGGAGGAGGCCTAATGGGAGGTTTAGTTAAAGTTAGGCCTCTCATGAATCTTGCAATGAGAGAATGAGAGGAGATAGGTTGTCCATTGATGGGCTTAAGGGACGCTGCAATAGCACTCAAATGGACTCTTACTGAATTTGTCTTAAGTCCTGCATTGGAAAGATGCAGGAGATAGTCTAACAGAGAATTTAAAGGTAGTGCTAGAGGGTCAAGACCCTTTTCAGCACACCAAATGGAAAATCTTTTCCACTTAAAAGCATAGGAACGCCTGGTGGAAGGTTTTCTGGAAGCATGGAGGATATCCTTCACTTGCTGAGAAAGATTCAAGCCTTGAAGGTCTAGGCCTTCAGTAACCAAGCTCTGAGGTGAAGGGACTTGGGGTTTGGGTGCCACAAAGTCCCTTCCTCCTGGGACAGAAGGTCTGGAGCAGCTCCCAAGTCCAGGGAGGGGGCTTGGAAGAGATGCAGAAGTAGAGGGTACCACACTTGGCGTGGCCAGCGTGGAGCTATGAGGATCATAGATCCTTGATCTCTCTGGAGTTTGAACAGAGTCTTGGGAATCAAGGGAATGGGTGGAAAGGCATACAGGAAGCCCTGACCCCAATGAAGGAGGAAGGCATCCTTGGCCTGAACTCCCTGACACGGAATTCTGGAACAGAACCGTGGAAGTTTGGCATTCCACGGACTTGCAAAGAGGTCTATGTCCGGGGTTCCCCATTCTTGGAAGATTCTGAGTACCTGATCCATATGCAGGGACCATTCGTGTGGAAGCAGAACTCGACAAGAGTTTTGTATTCCTGGGAGGTATACTGCCAGGAGATGGATTTGATGCTCTCTAGCGAAGGCCCATAATCTTAAAGCTTCGTTGCAAAGCGACAGAGAGCCAGTTCCTCCTTGCTTGTTTATGTAAAACATGGCTACTTGATTGTCCGTATGAATGAGGACTGTCGTAGCTGAGGAGGGTATGAAAGACCTTGAGAGCTAGAAAAACTGCTCGAAGTTCCAAGTGGTTGATATGAAGAGAGGTCTCCTGTGGGGACCAAGTGCCTTGAGTGGAGAGGTCTTGTAGATGAGCTCCCCAACCTGTTTGGGAGGCATCTGTTGTGAGGGTTACTTGGGGCAACAACTGTTGGAAGGGGGACCCCAGCAACAGATTTTGAGTGGACATCCACCATTGGAGAGACCAAAAGACGTTTGGAGGTTGCTATTTGGTCTGAGAGAGCTCCTGAAGCTTGAGTCCACTGGGTGGACAAAGTCCATTGAGCTGCTCTCATGTGTAGGCGAGCATAGGGTACCACATGCACTGTGGAAGCCATGTGGCCTAGCAGTTGTAGCATCTCCCGGGCAGTTAAGTGGTTCTTTGACTGAATCTGGGAGGCTAATTGCACTAGACGTTGGCAACGGGCCTGAGGAAGGTAGGCCCTTGCAGTGATGGTATCCAACCAGGCCCCTATGAATTCCAGGGACTGAGTAGGGGTGAATTGGGACTTTGGGAGGTTTACCACAAGTCCCAGATACTGCAGAATGCGCCTTGTGCGGTCCAGGGAAATCTGGGCCTCTGACTGAGATGGAGCTCGGATGAGCCAGTCGTCCAGGTATGGGAAGACAAATATTCCCAGAGTGAGTAGAAATGCAGCAACACTCTCGGAGCAGAGACCAGACCAAAAGGAAGCACTCTGTATTGGTAATGTTTTTCTTGGAAAAGAAAACGTAGGAATCTTCTGTGAGATGGATGGATGAGGACATGTGTGTATGCATCCTTGAGATCTAGAGAATGAAGTACTGTGACACTAAAATAATGCACTGAAAACTGAAAAATAAATAACTCTGTATATAGTTTAAACTTGTACATTTGTATATAGTTCTCTAATTGTTAGTTGTTAACTGTTAATTAGTAAAAGCAACCTCCAAGTTACTACTGTTATATGTAAAACAGCCTGCTCTGTTGATTGTTGTTATATGTAAACCGCATCTGATCAATGGAAGAAGCGGTATAAAAAAACCTGTTAATTAAATTAAATTAAATTAAATTAGAGAACAAAGCCAATCCTGACTTTGAAGGTATGGAAGGAGAGTGCCCAGAGAAAGCATCTTGAACTTCTCCTTGCATAGAAATTTGTTCAATTCTCTGAGATCTAAGATGGGTCTGTATCCCCCTGTCTTCTTCGGAATGAGAAAATAGGGGGAGTAGAACCCTGACCCTTGTTGAAGAAGAGGAATCTCTTCTATCGCCCCTTGGGCAAGAAGGGTAGTCACCTCCTGACCTAGAAGGTCGAGAAGAGATGTGGGAGAATTGAAGTGTCTCACCATGGTGTGGGGAGGAAGGTCTGAGAAATGAAGTTTGTAGCCCTCTCTTATGATGGAGAGGGTCCACTGCTCTGATGTGATTTGCTCCCATCTGGGAGGAAAATGAGCTAACCTTCCTGGAATGGTGAGATGTTCTGGCTGTTGTAGAGCCAGAAAGGCTAAGTTCTCTAGCATCAAGTCAAAAACCCTGAGGGGGTTGGGACTGCTGAGTTGCAGCAGCCCCAGTAGGCTTAGGCCTGGCCTGCTTAGGTTGCTGACGCTTAGTGGCAAAACGACCTGTAGAAGATTGTTGGCCAGAAGTAGAAGGAAATCTGCCCTTTTTGAAAAAAGACTTTTTGAAAGTCTTTTTCTTGGCAGGAATGGAGGTTGACTTTGAAAGTCTATCCAGAGCAGAGTTTTCTGCATCCATTTGAGTGGCTTTTATTTGCCACTCTTTGCCAAATAGATTTTCACCTGTACAGGGCAGATTTCCTAAGCCATCTTGAACCCAGGGTTCTAAATCAGAAGCCTGGAGCCAAGCAATTCTGCGAGCAGCTATGGCAATGCCTGAGGCTCTGCTAGCACCTTCAAAGGAGTCAAAAGCTGCCCTGTTGGAAAACTTTGAAATGTCTTGAGTATGCTTAAACCAAATGAAGAATTCGTCCCTTTTATCTTCTGGAAGAAAAGGGAGGAAGTTATGCAGTTTTTGTGCAACGTCTTTTAGAAACATACCCATGTAAAGGCTATATGAGTTGATTCTGGCAATAAGCATACTGGCTTGGAAGATTTTCCTACCAAAAGCATCCAAGGTCCTGCATTCTCTTCCTGGAGGAGCAGAAGAGTGTCTCTTTGTACTCTTTATCCTCTTCATAGCTGACTGCACCACAATGGAATGGTGAGGAAGCTGAGTTTTCTGAAATCCAGGACAAGGAGGGACACGATACATAGTGTCCAATCTGCGAGAATGAGGAGAGAGAGTGAGAGGAGTCTCCCATAAATCAATCATGTGTTCATAAAGAATCTCATGAATTGGTAAGGTGACTGCCTCTCTAGGAGCCTTAGAGTATCCTAAAATATCTAATTTTTTTGCTCTAGGCTCTGATTCAGAGGTTACTGAAATATAAAGTCCTTTAGCTACTTCTCTTATGAAGTCTTGAAAGGACAAGTCCTCCGGAGGAGACATTCTTCTTTTTGGAGAAGGCGGCTCTTCAGGAAGGGCTATGGATACTTCAGGAGACTCATCTGATGAATCAGAATCACCAGAGGAATCGAAGTATCGCCTGTCAGGGTGCTCTTCTAACGCTCGATACGCGTATCGAGCGGTATCGACATCGGGCGTCCTCGGTACCGGATCGGTACCGAAAAGTAGCCCTGGACAAGGAACCGATGCAGCCAGTATCCTGGTCGATGTCGATGCAGTCAGTACCGGTACCGGAGCCGATACCGACAACGGAGTTTGTTGTGGTACCATCGGCGTCGCAGCTTGAATGAAGGCCGCGATAGCCCGCTGCATGGACAGAACATTCTGATCCATCGACGCCATGAATGCCTGGAAATCGGTACCGAGAGATTGTGCCGGTACCCCAGAACATTCAAACAGGTGATCGGTCGAGGCCGTGCCATCGATGTCAACCTGTAACCCCATAGGAGGAGCTTTGGAAGCCGGAGCTTCCCGCCGGGGTTGTTTTGCTGGTGCAGGATCCTCGAGGGCAAGCCTGGAGGCATCTCGATGCTTAGAGGGAGATCTACCCTTCGAGGACCTGCTAGGTTTATGTTTGGTTACCTGAGATCCATCAGGAGAAGAAGACCTGGAAGATGTCGATGCTACCGACCCTGCATCAGCGGGAAACAGCACATGGAGCTTAGCTGCTCGGTTCTGTAAACCCCGTTTAGACATTAGAGAGCAGGATGGACAATCCGGAATGGAGTGTTCAGGGCCCAAACATTTAAGACACCATTCATGGGTATCTGTAACAGAAATAGTACCGCTACACTTAGTGCATTTTTTGAACCCAGAGGCTGGTTTTTCCATGAGGGAAATTTTCTTGTGGGCCCTGAGGCCCAAGAAGAAAAATACACTAAGTGAGGAAAGTATAGATTTTTATTTATTTTATTTTTTTTTTAAAGAAAGAAAGAAAAAAGACCGGCGGTACCGGTCCGGAGTCGGGGAAGGCAGACACGCGACCAAAGAAATAAAATAAAATTAAGAACTTCTTCAGCGGTGACAGGGCTCGACCTGCTGGCTCCGCGGCAAAGAAGAACTGAGGAGAGCTGGTTAGGAAAGGCGGGAAGGCAGCGCGCAGGCACTATAGGATGCTCCCAAAAGCTTTCCTTTTTGGGAAGCTGGGGAGCGTTCCCGCGCAGGCTCCGTCGGTACCGACGTACCCATATGTGAAGACTCATTCCTGCTTGTTCCTGGAGATAGAGTAATAATAAGTAAACAACAATTCACACACCCAGAATTGTGTTAAAAACACCATACTCTTAAGGCCTTAAGGGAAGGGAATCCACAGTCCTGCAAACTCTAGCAGTTCCTGTAAATCCCTTTCAACCTGGCTAGACCAGAGCATCTCATTTGACAGAAAAACTCTGTGGTCAGCACCATTTTGTTATGGGACAAAGTAAGCAGAGACATATTGCTTAGCTGAATTAGAAGCAAAAACATTGTCCCGTTCTGGTAAACATGGCCTTGGTTTTGGGTACACATCTCTCTCCAGGCTGCTAGTGAATTCTAAGCCATTCTCCCTATTAACTCTTTCAAAGGTCTCTGGTACCTCATTTCAAGTCCCTCGCAACAAAACTATCCATGGTGGGGGTGCCCCACATCTGAAAAATCTTGCAAGCCACCTGAAGGTGCGGTTGCAGGACTCTGCTGACCTTGCCTGCTAAGGCACTGTCCTTTACCAGGAGATAAACTGCTCGGAGAAGCATCTGGTGCTTCACAGTGAACTTTCAGAGCCGGACTATCTCCCAACAGAGGAGGTAGAAGCCCTTCTCCACTTGCTTGTTGATGCCGAACATCGCTATGTGGTTGTCTGTATGAGAACGACCTGACTAGCCAGCTGCATCTGGAAGTCCCGCAGTGCATTTGCAATGGCTCAGGTTTTGAGAAAGTTTATCTGGTGGAGGCTCTCTCTCTCCGGCCAGAGACCTTGCGTGCAGAGGCTACCAAGATGGGCTTTCTAGCTGAGCTTGGAGGCATCAGTAGTCAGAATTTACTGGTGTGGGGGTACTTGGAAGGGCAGCCCTGCTAGAAGATACACTGACTGCGGCCACCAAAGGAGGGAGTCGAGTAGTGGTGAAGTTACACACACACTGTCAGAGAGGCAGCCCGATGCCTGATGCAACTGAGTGCAGAGGGTTCACTGCACTTGCCGCATATGTAGACGGGCGAATGGGGCAACATGGACCGTGGAGGCTATGTAGCCCAGGAGGAGACACACCTGGTGAGTGGACACCATTGAACAGCACTGAACGTGGTGTGTCAGAGAGAAGAGACGGTGGGGGCCTGGTCTGTCAGGAGATATGCCCTGGTCACCGAAATATCAAGGAGACCCCAATGAACTTGAAGTACTGAGTGGGTTGCAGGTGGGACTTTGGGTAGTTGATAATGAATCCCAGATGCTCCAGGACCTAGATGGTACGTTGTGCGGCCTAGCAAACTTCGACCAGAGAGGTGCCCCTTACCAACCAGTTGTCAGATAAGGGAATATGAAAATCCCCTGCATACAGAGAAAAGCGGTCACGACCACCAGGCACTTTGTGAAAACTCTGGGAGTGAACTCTAGCCCGACGGGAAGAACCCTGTATTGGAAGTGCCTGCTGCTGCTGATGAAGCAGAGATATGGTCGGTGCTGGGTATAAAGGAAGATGTGGGTCTCCCTGCTGGAGGTAAGACAGCGATGTTCCAAGAGATACCATCTTGAACTTCTCTCTTACAAAGAATCGATTTAGATTGCGAAAATCCAGAAGGGGACGGAAGCCACCTGTCTTTTTGGGGACCAGGAAGTATCACAAGTAGAACCCTCTTCCTGTCTGGGAAGCCGGAAACAGTTCTACCACCCTGGCTTCCAAAAGGTTGGAGATGTTCTTGATGAGGTTCCAGAGGGCATTCCACTGGAAAGAACGGAGGGGAGGGGGTCTGCTCGAAGTGTGGAAGGTAACCCTCCTTCACTATATGTAATGCCCAGGTGTTGGTGGTGACGCTGAGCCAATGGTGGGCACAGAACTGGAGTCACCTCTCAATGTGCTGCGGAACTGGGCTTGAGAGGGGAGGAAAGCGTGGTCTGAGTCAAAACCACACCCTAGGCTGTGGCGCTGGTTTTGGTACATTTTTATAACAAAGTTAAATTCTTTTTGGTGCTTTAGTTTAAAAGGAGAAATATTTTCTTTAGTGGGGTAGGTTTAAAACTCTTCTTTAGTATCTTTCTCAGCTCTTTGAAGCTACTGACACCTAATCAGGAGTTAGTGGGTCTGATTAGCCTGTGAAAGAACTGAGAGCAGCTGAGGCCTGCACAAAAGGCTTCCGAGCCCTGCACTGTTGAAGCATTCTTAACAGGGGCTGTACATTTCAAGCAAAGGTAAGAGTTTGTGGCTTTTTAAATTACAGCTCTCTGCCTGGGAGCTCTTAAAAGGGTTTTGGTACATTTTTATAACAGTTACATTCTTTTTGGTGCTTTAGTTTAAAAGGAGAAATATTTTCTTTAGTGGGGTAGGTTTAAAACTCTTCTTTAGTATCTTTCTCAGCTCTTTGAAGCTACTGACACCTAATCAGGTGTTAGTTCCCTCCCTACCCCTCTCCCACAAATCCCACCCACTCCTAGTGAGTAGTCTTGCTTCATAGGGAACCTCCCCAATTAACTACACACAAGGACTTGGAACAGCACATTTTGAATATACTTCAAGAGATTTAACTGCTCTTTTTCTGAAAGGACAGCTGGGAAACCGGCTGGTACTTTGTAGATCTCTCTCTTTTGTTTTAACAAATATTTCAGTTCCACAAACTGAACAATGGCTGGGAAAAATTGTATTGCTAAAGCTGTTGCCCCCGTTACAGCTTCTGCCTCTGTCCAAACAGAGGTCCCAATGCCAGTTGAAGGACCAGTTCCATCTGCAAGGTATCTGCATGCTGAAGCTCTCAGGAAGCAAGTGGAGGAACTTAGAGAGGAGGTGGTGAGGCTGAGGAGCATTCAAGAAAGTGAGAAGTACATTGATAAGATGCTTCTTGCAACAGCCAAGCTCTCCAGCAGAGGAGAAGATGGGTGCCTACAGAATGACGAAGGTTGAACACAAGTCACAAAGGTCTGCAGAATCACCAATCCAACTTCTCCAGCCCTTGAACTGAAGAACCATTATGCAACCCTGGAAGTGGAGGAGGTGAAAGCATCCCTGGAAAGGGAAGAACCAGAGCTCAAGCATCCCAAAGTTGCAGAATCAGTGACCATAAGGAAGCGAAGGGTAGTGGTGGTTGGTGACTCTCTTCTGAGGGGTACTGAGGCGTCCATCTGCTGACCAGACGATGTCCAGAGAGGTATGCTGTCTTCCAGGTGCCAAAATCCAAGATGTTACAAAGAGTTTGACGAGACTCATCAAGCCCACTAACTATTACCCAATGTTGCTAATCCATGTCAGCATAAATGATACTGCCAGATATCCCTCTGAGCACATCAAAAGTGACTTCATGGCTCTGGGACAGAGGGTGAAGCAGATAGGTGCACAGATGGTGTTCTCTTCAATCCTCCCTGTTGAGGGTAAAGGCCAAGGCAGAGAAGCTCGCATCCTGGAGATTCATGGCTATGTGGATGGTATCACTGAGAGCGTTTTGGTTTCCTGGACCATGGAATGCTGTTCCAAGGGTTGCAGAGCAAGAGATGGTGTTCATCTGTCCAAGAAAGGTCGACATGTCTTCAGTAGCAGACTGGCTAATCTACTGAAGAGGGCTTTAAACTAGATTTGTTGAGGATGGGTGAAGAAAGCTCTCAGGTAAGTGAAACATTAAATACCTTTATGGAAATGGGTAAAAGGGGCAACATATGGAAAGCAGTATGTATAAACGCCCGTAGCATGGGAAATAAGATCCCAGATGTTGAAGCTTTAATGGGAGTGGCTGACTTGGATTTAGAGACAGTTACAGAAACATGGTTCACAGAAAACCATGACTGCGATGTAACTATACCAGGCTATACTTTATTCAGAAAGGACAGGGTAGGAAGAAGGGGAGGAGGAGTGGCACTATATGTAAAAAAATAATATTAAAGCTATGGAATTAGAGTTTAAAAGTGAGAGAGGAGGCACTGTGGGCTAAACTAGAAAAAGGGAAAGAGAAATCTATTTGCAGTGGCATGATATACAGACCTCCCTCACAAGAGGAAGAGGTGGATGGAGAGTTAATTGAAGACATATGCAGCATTGCTAAGAATGGGGAAGTGCTACTGATAGGGGATTTCAATATGCCAGATGTTGATTGGCACATTCCAGCTGCAGTATCATCTACAAGTAAGGAAAGCGTAGTTACTCACCTGTAACAGGTGTTCTCCAGGAGCAGCAGGAATCAGTCCTCACTTATGGGTGACGTCGGCGCCGACGGAGCCCTCGCGGAGCAATTTTCCCCAGCTTTCAAAGAAAGCCTTTGGGAATTGCAGCGCGCATGCGCGGTCGTCTTCCCGCCCGAAGGTGCCATCTTAGCCAGTCAGATGACATAGCTAAAAAAGACAGCATAAAAATTTGCAAAAAGAACATAAGCAGACGATTGCAACTCCAAGGGGAGGAGGGAGGGTAGTGAGGACTGATTCCTGCTGCTCCTGGAGAACACCTGTTACAGGTGAGTAACTACGCTTTCTCCAGGACCAAGCAGGAAGTCAGTCCTCACTTATGGGACTCCCAAGCTCAAGGCTACCGGAGACCCTAAGCACAAAAATGAGCTCCCTCTAGCTCAGCAGCACAGAAGGAAAGAATCTTCGCTGAATTACCACCCACCGGTAGCCCACATCCGGGATGGAGGGTAGGAGTTGCTCAGACCTCAAAGAGATTACGGAGGACTGCCTGTCCGAAAGCACTGTCCCTACGGGACTCCCTCTCGAGACAGTAATGGACCGCAAAAGTCTGGCTCGAAGACCAAGTAGCGGCCCGGCAGATGTCTGCCAGCGGAACAGAGCGGAGGTAAGCCACTGACGTGGCCTTTGCCCGAACACAATGAGCCGTGACTCGACTTTCTAAGGAGAGTCCGGCTGCCCCATAAGCCCAAGAGATACAGTCCGCAACCCAGATGGACAGAGTACGCTTGGAGACCGGGAGCCCCAATTTATTGGGGTCAAAAGACACAAAAAGCTGAGCAGCTTTACGGTGCTCCCGCGTACGGTCAAGGTAGAAGTTCAATGCCCTTCTACAGTCCAGGGAATGGAGGACCGTCTCAGCTCGGCTGGAGTGTGGTCTGGGAAAGAAGGTTGGAAGTACCACCTCCTGATTCATGTGAAAAGGGGAGACCACTTTAGGCAGAAACTTAGGGTGAGTCCGTAGGGCTACCCTATTCTTGTAGAACCGAGTGTAGGGGGGATCAGACACGAGGGCCTGCAACTCACTCACGCGCCTAGCGGAAGTGAGGGCTATCAAGAACAGCGTTTTCCAAGACAGAAAACGGAGGGAACAGGTAGCCATAGGTTCAAAGGGCGGACAGGTGATCCGCTGCAAAACCACATTCAGGTCCCAGTCAGGTGCTGGCGGGCGCAGAGGTGGTTTAAGTAGAAGGAGACCTCGGAGAAACCTCGCTACGAGAGGGTCGTTGGAGAGAGGTCTGCCGTCCACCGGCACATGATGTGCTGAAAGAGCACTGAGGTGAACTTTGACGGAGTTGGACTTAAGTCCCAGATTAGAGAGGTGTAGCAAGTACTGTAAGATCACCGACACCGGGCAGGAGAAGGGATCCTGAGACTGTTGGGAACACCAGATTGCAAAGCGACGCCATTTAAGGGCGTAGCATTTGTGGGTAGAAGGCCGTCGCGAAGCCAAGACGACCTCCTCCACCTCCGCCGGCAAGAGAAGAGGAGCAAGGACTACCCTCTCAGCAGCCAGGCCATGAGGTTGAGAGACCTGAGGTTGGGGTGCAGTAGGGACCCCTGATCCTGAGTGAGGAGATCCGGTTGTACCCCCAGAGGGAAGGGATCCTCCACCGCCAGTTGCAGCAGGAGCGGAAACCACGGCTGCCTGGGCCAGCGAGGGGCCACCAGGATCATGAAGGCTTTGTCTCGGAGAACCTTGAAAAGAGTCCGAGAGACTAACGGGATGGGAGGGAAAGCGTACAGAAGGCTCCCCGACCATGAGATCAGAAAGGCGTCCGCCGCAACCCGAAGGGGGTGTGGCTGACGGGAGCAGAAGCGAGGAAGCTGCCGGTTGTGAGGACTGGCAAAGAGATCCACCGTGGGGAGACCCCACCTGAGGAAGAGCTTCTGAACGATCAAGGGATCCAGACGCCACTCGTGCGGCTGGAGGACCCTGCTGAGTTTGTCTGCCAGGCAATTTTCCTGGCCCGGGAGATAGACTGCCTTGAGGAGAATGCCGTGACTGACGGCCCAAGAGCAGAGTTTCTGTGCCTCCCGGCAGAGGAGGAAGGAGCCCGTGCCCCCCTGCTTGTTCACGTAGAACATGGCAACTTGATTGTCCGTCCGGACAAGGACGGACTGTTGGGAGGTCAGGTGGGAGAAGGTTTTGAGAGCTAGGCGGATCGCCCTGAGCTCCAGGAAGTTGATCTGCTGAGCAGACTCCCACTTGGTCCAGAGGCCCTGAGTACGTGCCTCTTGGCAATGTGCTCCCCAGCCCAGGAGGGATGCATCGGTGGTCAGCACCCGGGTCGGCTGAGGTGACTGGAAAGGCATTCCTAATATCAGGTTCGGCTGCCGGAGCCACCACCGGATAGACGAGACCAGCGGCTCGGAGACGCGCACTAGGTCTGCTAGGCCGCCTGTGGCTTGTCGCCACTGCCGGCGGAGACACCATTGAGCAGGCCGCATATTCAGGCGGGCATTGGGGGTCACATGGACGGTGGAAGCCATATGGCCGAGCAGTCTCAGGAAGCGCCTGGCGGAGACCAGGGGCTGGCTGCGAAAGCGGCCGGCTAGGTCCATGAGCCGCTGAGCCCTGTCGAGCGGTAGGTACGCTCGCGCCTGAGGAGTGCGCAGTCTTGCGCCGATGAACTCGAGATCCTGTGAGGGGAGCAAAGTGGACTTTGCGAAGTTTATGACAAAGCCCAAGTGCTGCAGCAGAGTCACCGTGCGGGACGTGGCGTTGGTGACCTCCTGAGCGGACGCTGCTCTGATGAGCCAGTCGTCGAGGTACGGAAAAACATAGAGGCCGTGAAGCCGGAGATGGGCCGCCACGACCGCGAGACATTTTGTGAAGACTCGCGGTGCGGAGGACAGGCCGAAGGGCAGTACTCTGTACTGGTAATGATTCCCTGCCACCACAAACCTTAGGTATTGGCGGTGGCTGGGGTGGATGAGGATGTGCGTGTAGGCATCCTTTAGATCCAAGGAGCATAGCCAATCTCCCTGCTGGAGGTAGGGCAGAAGGATTCCAAGGGTAAGAATTTTGAACTTCTCCCGCACAAGGAACTTGTTGAGGTTGCGCAAGTCCAGGATGGGTCTGAGGCCTCCTGTTCTCTTTGGTATCAGAAAATACCTTGAATAGAAGCCTTGACCTCTCAGGTGGTGTGGCACCGGTTCCACCGCCTGTTCCTGCAGAAGACCTGCTAACTCCTGAAGGAGCAACTCCCTGTGCAGAGGGGGGCGCGGAGGCTCTCCCGGAAGATAGGAGGGAGGGATCTGATGGAAGTGGAGGAGGTAGCCCTCTCGCACGACCTGAAGCACCCAGGCATCTGTGGTGATGCTGGACCACCTGTGGGCGAAGTGAACCAGCCGGCCTCCGGTGCTGGGGGGGACCAGCGGGGGGGGAGAGGCTATGCTGAGCGAGTCAAAAGCCCCCACCCTGCTGAGCAGGGGCTGGTGGTGCAGGCTTGGGGGCTTGCTGCCTACGGGACCCGTTACCCCGTCCCTTGGCCTGCTGGCCCTGTTGGGGAGCTGCAGGGGCCTGATAATGGGGGTATGGTTTGTAGGCAGCTGCCTTCCTCGGGTAAAAGGGCTTTTTTCCCGAGCCCTTCTTTTTCTGGGAAGGGGCGGAGGTCTTCCTAGAAAGCCTGGTCCTAGTGAGAGTCTCAGTCTCAATTTGTGCAGCCTTTTCCGCCATGGGCTTGCCAAAGAGGTTTTCGCCTCGGCAGGGGACATCGACCAACTTGTCCTGTACCCAGGGCTCAAGGTCGGACGACTGAAGCCAAGCCTGTCGGCGGGCACCGATGCCGGCTGCGGCTACTCGAGCCGAGGCTTCAAAGCCATCATAGGCTGCTCGGGACATGAACTTTGAGCATTCCCGAATACCCGTGGACAAGGCTAGGAACCTCCGCAAGGGCTCCTCGGAGAGACCAGCGGAGAATCCGGCTAGCTCTTTAGCCAGATCTCGGAGATACATGCCCATGTATAGCTGGTAAGTCTGGACACGACAGGCGAGCATAGAGCCCTGGAAGCACTTCTTGCCAAGGCCATCCAGGTTACGGGCCTCCCTTCCAGGAGGCACCGAGGAGTGCATCTTCTGGCTCTTGAGACGATGCATGGCCGATTCCACTACCATGGAATGGTGTGGCAGCTGTGCCTTTTGAAAGCCAGGGCTCTTGCGGACTCGATAGATAGAATCGACTCGCTTGCTCAGGACCGGCGAGGAGGCCGGACTCTCCCACATGCGGAAGAGTAGTCGTTCCAGCATAGGAGGAACCGGCACAGTAAAGTGTTCCCTCGCGGGAGAGTCATACTGGAGGGCGTCGAGCTCTTCGGCTCGAGGCTCCTCCTCGGGATCCGCAGGGAAGGCCAAAGCCTTGGCCATATCCCTAACGAAGTCCGAGAACCGGGCATCCTCCGGGGGGGACTGCTTCCGAGGCTCGGACTCCGGAGAGTCCGATGGGACACACCGAGTCCGGAAAGAATCAGGTGACTCTTCCTCCTCAGACTCCCAGACCGACTCCGACGAGGACTCGGTGGGGTCGGCCTGGGCAGGGAGCGGCGCCAGCCGCCCCGACGCCGAGGGAGTCGGCGTCGGCGACCTCGGTCCCGAACGGGAGGCCGAGGGCGACCTCGACCGAGGATCGACTCGAGTTCTCATCGACTCGAGGATCGGCTCGGTCTCCGGGGTCGACTTGGACGTCGACGTCCCGGCGGTCGGGGCAGTGACGCCAGCGAAGCCAGCGAGCAGTGCCCGCTGCTGGTCCATGAAGGCAGACAGTCTGCTCTCCAAGGCCGTCAACCTGAGTCCGAGCTCAGGTGACCCAGCAGCCCCCGACTCGGGCCCCGACGGCGTCGGGCCCGACGTCGGCTGTCGCGGAGGCGAGTCCAGAAGGACTACAGGACTTACCCGGGCAGGCATCTCCGACTCCAGGCGAGGTCGCTTCGGGAGGTGTTCCTTCTCCAAGGACCCGGGGCGGCTGTCGGGGCTATGCGACCTGGCCCTCGCGGAGCCAGGAGCGTCCACCGACGCCGCCCTCGCGGGTTGTTCCTTCCGACGATGGTCCCCCTCAACGCCTTCGAGGACAGTTTGCTGCAGGGCCCACAGATCAATTCCTCATGATCCGGGCCCAAGCAGCGGAGGCAAAGGTCGTGTGAGTCGGTTAGTGACATATTTCGGTCACACCGACCACACCGCTTAAAGCCACTGGCAGCCATCGGGGGAAAAAGGGCCCCTGCGAGGTCAAAGGACCGGGCTGCCAGGGAAAACGAAAACGAAAGCTGACTAAGTCAGAAAAACCGAAAAAACGTTAGAGGACTCGAGACCGGCGTCGCGAGTCCGGGCGGGAAAACGATCGGCGTCGAACCGAAAGAAAAAATTATAAAATAAACTTTTTCGCGGGGACAAGACGGGGACGTCTGCAGGGCTCCGCGGAAAAAAGAAGACTGGCTAAGATGGCACCTTCGGGCGGGAAGACGACCGCGCATGCGCGCTGCAATTCCCAAAGGCTTTCTTTGAAAGCTGGGGAAAATTGCTCCGCGAGGGCTCCGTCGGCGCCGACGTCACCCATAAGTGAGGACTGACTTCCTGCTTGGTCCTGGAGAAATCCTGGATTCTCTACAGGGAGAACTATTCAGACAACTGGTAACAGACGCCACACGTGAAGGGGCCATACTGGACTTGGTGCTTACCAATGGTGAAAGTGTTATTGATGTTATAGTGGGAGCTCATTTTGCATCCAGTGATCACCAGATGGTGTGGTTCAGTATTAGGACTAGGGCTGATAGAATCCAATCAAAAGCGAGGGTCTTAGACTTTAGGAAAACTAACTTTGCCAAGATGGGCCAATACCTCGGAGTCGTTAGCGGGATGGGAACAGCTGGGGCATGTAGAAAAACAGTGGGCAAAACTGAAAGGGAATATTTTAAGGGCAACCAACCTTTTTATTAAAATGGTAAATAAAGGTAAAAGGAAAAGAAGACTGCTATGGTTTTCGAAAGAAGTAGCTGAAAAGGTGAAGAAAAAGAGGGAGGCCTTCATGAAATACAAGAGATCACAGAGAGAGGAAGACAGGCATCTATATTTGGAAAAACTTAGAGAAGCTAGCAAAGTAGTCAGGAAAGCAAAGATTCAAAAAGAAGAGGAAATAGCCAATGCAATAAAATGGGGGGATAAGACGTTTTTCAGTTGTTAGTGAAAAGAGGAAGGGCAAAAGTGGTATTGTTAATTGTTTAAAAACTCTTGATATACCGCCCCCCATTACATCGGGGCAGTTTACAATAAAAAAAATTTAAAATTATAAATTAGGAAAGGAAGAGAAAAAAATTACAACAAGAGAAAGGGAAAGAGAAAGAAGACAGAGGGTGAGGACAGATTGTCAACAATCGTAGATACAGAGAAGACAGGGATCACGGGGGGAGGTTGAAGGCAGATGAGAAAAGATGGGTTTTGAGGAGAGAGCGGAATTTAGCAGGAGACTCTTCTAGTCAAAGGACAGTGGGAAGGGAGTTCCATAGGGTGGGACCAATGTTCCCTCTAATTTTCTGTAGGCTGTGTGCGCATAAAATATCAGCTGTGTGCAGCTTTTGAAGAAAGGTTAAATTTTTGTGCGCCACATAACGACACTCGGAATTATATACTTTAAAATTTGACTACACGTCAGAATACAGTATGTACACCACATTGATTGCACTAGAAAATATTGTAGAACTTGTGAAAACCGTAAATACACCACAACTTTTAAATTTTAAGACGTCTGTGTTGTTTTCTATCAGAATCAGAATCGTAATTTTTGTGCGCTCTATTGTAAAGTATGTGTGCTCGCTTGGCGAGGTGTGTGCGCGCGCACACGCGCACAGCTTAGAGGGAACAGTGGGTGGGACCAAGGTAAAAAAATGCGGATTGCCGAGTTGATTGACGATGAGCCTGGGAGGGAGAGGAAAGGTGTAAGCGATTAATATGAACTGATCGAAGACTACGGGTAGGAGTGTGAAAAGTTAACAGATCGAATAAGTACTGAGTGTGGAGATAAATGGCCCGATGTACTAGGGTAAGAATCTTGAATTGGATCCGAAAGTTTAGTGGTAACCAGTGAAGATGCTGAAGGATGGGAGTAATGTGATCGCGAGAGGAAGCGTGCAAGATCATCCGGGCTGCAGTGCTTTGTAATAATTGTAAGCGGTGGCGTTGGTTATTGAGGGATGCCAGCATAAATATAGTTACAGAAATCCAGTCTAGTGATGATTAGGGAAAGAAGGAGGGTGGTGAGAGAGCCTGAGGAGATAGAAATGGTCTGATGGCACGAATTTGTCTAAGGCAGAAGAAAGAGCGTCGAGAGACCTGGGAAATATGATCACGGAAGGTAAGGTTGCTATCAAGAAGGACACCAAGATAGCGAAGCTTAGAGACTGAAGAAATCGGGGTACCTGAGAAAAAGGGAGTGAGTGAGTGACGGAACGATAGAACTATGAGGAAACCAGATGGATGCGGTTTTAGAAACATTAAGAACGAGACAGTTTGTAGAGAGCCAGGAAGAAACCAGGGATAAGCAGTTGTTGAGAGGGGTAATGTCAGGATGAGTAGAGGATGTGTGGTACAGAAGGAAAATGTCATCAGCATAATAATAGCCTGAAATACCTGATTGCTGGACTAGTAAAGCTAAAGGGGTCAAAAATATGTTAAATAAGAGAGGGGCCAATATTGAGCCCTGAGGGACACCACAGGTGAGAGGGAAGTTATCCGTAGTAGCGGAGGGTGGAAGAGACCGCAAATGACCGGGAGTGCAGGAAGGAGTGAAACCAGTGATAAACAGTGCCTCGGAGACCCGCATCCCGTAGCCTAGAAAGAAGAAGAGAGTGGTCTACTAAGTCAAAGGCAGCTGAAAGATCTAAGGATACCACCACCGTGATGTCACCATGATCATGGGAAGAGTGAATCTCGTTCATAACTGCAGTGATAGTGGTTTCGACGCTGTGGCCAGGTCGAAAGCCGGATTGCCGAGGATGCAAGAACTGTGTGGAGTCCAAGTGATGTGAAAGCAGGGAGAAGACAGTTTTTTCCAGAAGCTTAGAAGCGTTCGAAAGGTTGGAAACAGACCGATAATTCGCTGGTACAGACGGGTCCAGGGAGGGATTCTTAAGGAGGGGACGAACCACAGCATGTTTCCATGGATGAGGAAAGGATCCAGTTGACAAACTAGAGTTGATGATGGTAAGAAGTGGTTGAAGTAATTCGGGGGAGGGTTCCGAAAACCAGCTGGATGGTATAGGATCCAAAGGGCTAGTGGTTTTGTGGGTGGTAGACAGAAGCTTAACAAGTTCTGGAGAAGTAATAGTATAGAAATTGGACCAAGAATGTGAAAGGGGATGGGATGATGAGGGTGAGATAGGAGGAGGTGAAGACAGAGCTTGAGGACAAAAAGGAAGCGATAAGCGAAGGTCATGTACTTTGGAGGACAAAAAGGAAGCCAGTTTAGTAGGACTGGGGGATGCTGTAGAGATAGAAGTTCCGTGGGTAGAACGTGACTGCAGGCGAGAAAGCGTTTTAAGGGTAGTGAAGAGATGCCGGGGTCTGTTTGGGGCCGAGGCAATTGAGTCGGAATAGAAAGAACGTTTAGCATTATGGATGTTGGTATGATAATGTACATGACAGGATTTGAAATACTGATAGGTGGTAGAAGATTTAGATTTCCTCCAGAGATGTTCGGCCCTCCGTAATAGAGACCGTTGCAAATGAAGTCCTGCATGAAACCAGGGATGGCGAACCGTGGGCCGAGGACAGTGGGGGCACAAAGGAGCAACCTGATCTAGTGCACGGGACAGTTCTGTGTTCCAGGATATGACCTGAGAGGAGGGTGACAGAGACAGGAAATCAGGAGGAGGAGAGTGGTAAGCCGTGAAAAATTGCTGTGGGGTTGCAGAGGTAATATAACGAGGACGAGTTGGAAGTGGGGGAGGATCTGGAAGGGGAGATATTGAGCGGAGAGTGAAAATGAAGTAAAAATGATCCGACCAGAGAACAGACGTAGGAATAGGCGACAAAATCTGGGCTGAAAAGTTTGACGGGGAGATAATCAGATCTAAAGTATGACCAGCGGTATGAGTGGGGAGATGCACATGCTGTATCATGGAAAGATCTTGGAGGAGTTTAACAAATGCTATGTCTCTGGCTGAAGTAGGGAGATCAAAGTGTACATTAAGATCACCGAGTACAATTAGTTGTGGAAATTGGAGAACCAAATCTGAAATAGAGGAGTGAAGGGTATCCCAAAGAGAGGGAGAAGCTGATGGAGGGGAATAGATTAGCAAGAATTGGAGAGCTGGTTGGGCAGGTAGCTGGAGAAGAAGGGCTCAGACTCAAGGGTGAAGGGGAGGAATATGTAGAAGCTGGTAAGGATAAAGCGGAATTGCTTAACAAAACTTTCCATTCTGTGTTCACAGATAAAGAACCAGGAGCAGGACCTCAGAAAACACCCACAAAAAGGAAAAGAATCAAGGGGCATCTTGAAGAATTTTCAGAAGACTGTGTTCATGAGAAACTAGCTAAACTTAAAGTATTCAAAGCGATGGGACCAGATCGGATACACCCTATAATACTGAGGGAACTTGGGGACGTTCTAGCAGCTCCACTGACTGACCTTTTCAATGCCTCATTGGTGTCGGAAGTGGTGCCAAAGGACTGGAGAGAGGCTCATGTGGTCCCTTTACACAAAAGTGGAAGTAAGGATGTGGTTGAAAACTACAGGCCAGTTAGTTTAACTTTGGTGGTGAGTAAATTATTGGAAACGTTGCTGAAAGAGAAAATAGTGAGGTTTCTGGAGTCCAGCGGATTACAGGATCCGAGGTAGCATGGATTCATCAGAGGCAGACCTTGTCAGACAAATCTGATTGGTTTCTTTGACTGGGTGTCCAGAAGTTGACCGAGAGAGAGCCCTAGATGTGGTATATTTAGATTTCAGTAAAGCCTTTGACACTGTTCCTCACAGGTGACTCAAACTGAGCACCCTAGGGATGGACCCTAAAGTTACTGCTTGGGTTAGAAATTGGTTGAGTGGGAGGCGACAAAGGGTACAGGTAAATGGAGCTCACTCTGAGAAGGAAGTTACCAGTGATGGGCCCCAGGGATCTGTCTTTGGTCTGATTATTTTTAACATCTTTGCTAGTGATACAGCGGAAGGGCTGTCAGTTAAGGTTTGCCTCTTTGCAGATACCATACCTGTTTCCCATCAGCCCCGCGGGCTTAAACAGAGACGCGAGAAAGGGAATCTATCCCTTTGCGGCTCTGAAAAGCCTGTGCTGAGGGAGCTGAGGCCGCATGGAGGACTCTGCCAGGCGGGGGGGCCCCGCGGGACGCTCAATTCTGCCACTGTCACGGTGGCAGCAGCAACAAGTTTGTTTTTTTTTAATCTACCTGGGCTATGGGGGGGGGGGGCTAAGACTGGAAGTGGGCTGATGGGGGTCTAGGACTGGAAATGGGCTATGGGGGGGGGATAGGACTGGAAATGGGCTATGGGGGGGCTAGGACTGGAAATGGGCTGGAGGGTTGCTAGGACTGGAAATGGGCTGAGTGGAAGGGGGGGTTTGAACTGCAAACAGCTGATGGGGAGGGGGGCTTAGAATGGAAATGGGCTGTGAGGGGAGGGAGCTAGAACTGGAAATGGGCTGAGTGGGGGGGGGACTAGGACAGGAAATGGGCTGATGGAGGGGCTAGGATAGGACTGGAAATGGGCTGTTGGGGGTGCTAAGATTTGAAATGGGCTGTGGTGCGGGCTTGGATTGAAATGGACTCATGGAGGGGCTAGAACTGGATGTAGGCTCATGGGGGACTTGGATTGGAAATGGGCTGAGTGGAGGGGAGCTAGGATTTGACATTGGCTGATGGTGGGGCTAGTAAAGGACTAGAAATGGTCTGATGGGGGGCTGGGATTAGAAATGAGCTGATGGAGGGACTCGGCTAGGACTGGAAATGGGCTGATGGTGTGGCTAGGATAGGATTGGAAATGGGCTGATGCGGGGGACTAGAAGGGAGCGGATGCTGGGTGGGGCTGGAACTAGAAGGGAGATGATGTTGGGGGAGGATTAGAATGGGATGGAGCTGGGAGAGTGAAATGGAGAGGGGAAAAATATTTTGTGTGGGAGGGAAGACAAATCTACAATTGGCTGGGTATTGGGAGAGTAAGTGTGGATTGAGGATGGAGGGGTAAAATTTGCGTGGATGAAATAGGAATGAGGAAAGAGCAAAAGGAGAAAGATGAGTATGTTAAAGCAGATGTAGAGAGAGAATGGAAAAAAAACTAGAAGAGAGAAGAAAGGACAAATGGACAGCAGACGATGGAGAATTAGCAGAAGACACGAAGAAACCAGAAGAAAGTGGTTGAAGCAATTGCAACTGAAAAAAATGCACAGAATGTAGAAAAATACATCTCTTTATTAACTGGAATATGTCAGCTCTGGGAAATGTGCATCATTAACGTCTGCGCTTTGTTTAGTACAAGAGGAAATTAATTTATAGTTTTATTTCTACAGTGTTGTTGTACATTCGAACTTTGGCTTTTGGGGTTCCCAGTTTAATTATTGTCTTCCTGTTTCTAAATTGTGATTCCTTGTTTGGTGATGGTCTATGTTCTGCATGTGTAACTGAACTGAGGTATTCTGTTTATGCAATTCCTATTTGACATTGCCACTTGTTCTCTTTCCCCAGTAGGTCATGTATTGTTATTTTCTGAAATGTATTGGCTTAATATTTGCAGTGTTGCCTTTTGATAGGCAATGGTGCTTTGTGAGTCCTGGTAGTGCTGTTACGATACGGCGGGTTTGCTATGGGTTCTAAATGGGCAGTGTTTGTAGTAGTTCCTAATGTGCCTGGCGGTTGGCACTGGATTATAGTAATGTAGAAATCTTTTAGTCTTTCTTTATCCATACACTCATTAAGAGGCATGTTTACTAAAAGTTAGCATATGGTTACATTATGCAAATATTTATGCAAATGAGGCCCCGCACCCCCCTCGGGCCGTCCCTGCCTTGGCCTGCTGCCCCTATGGGAGTATTTGGTAGGAGTGGTACAAGGGGTATGCAGTGGAGACTTCTTTGGGTAGAAGAACTTTCTCCCCAAAGCATTCCGCCAGGAAGGGTCAGCAGTTTTCCTGGAGAGCCTGGTCATTTTGAGTTTTCCATCTCCAACTCAGCAGCATTCTCTGTCATGGGTTTGCCAAAGAGGTTCTCTCCCCAGCATGGGACATCAGTCAATTCATCCTGAACCCACTGCTCCAGGTCCAAGGACTGTAACTATGCCAGGCGGCAGGCACCAATGCCCACTGCAGTTACTTTGGCCACAGACTTGAAACTGTCATAGGCTGCCCAAGTCTCAAATTTGGAGCATTCCTTGGTTTTACTCACTAGACTCTGAAAGTGCTCAAAATGGTCACCTGAAAGCCCAGCTGAGAACCTGGCAAGCTCCTCTGCCAGGTCTCCCAAGTACATGCCCATATACAGCTGGTATGCTTGTATATGGGCCATGAGCACTGAGCCCTGGTAAAACGTCCTGCCAAAGACATCCATGGTGCGGGCCTCCTGACCTAGGAGCACCGCGGAGTGCATCTTAGTACTCTTGATACAGCGCACAGCCAACTTCACCACTATGGAGTTGTGAGACAGTTGTGTTTTCTTAAAGCCTGGGCTCTTGCGGACCCGATACATGGAATCGAGCCACTTGCTTACCATAGGCAGCTGGTACCGGAACGGAAAAATAAAAGAAAAAAAAAAAGATCGGCACGCATTCGTGAAGTACCTTCCAAAAGTTTCCTTTGGAAGCTGGGAAGTGTTTCCATGCGGGCTATATCTGTGATGTCACCCATATGTGAGGAATGACTTCCTGCTTAGTCCCAGAGAAAAATGAACTATTCTTTTTCTAAAAAATGAACTATTTATTTTCTAAAAAACAACAACTTGCTAATCTGTAGCAGATGTTTCCCATGGACAACACAATTCAAGTCCTTACAACATTTATTTTGTTTAACAAGATTTATATGCCCCCTTTTCCTTAAATCAAGGTGGTTCACATTACAACTCCAACAGGTTTATATTATAACTAGGTGTTTTGCATTTAACTCAGTTACATTTAACATGACATACAGGGTGGGGTCACTCAGCATGCAGGAAGTTTAATAAAATCAAAACTTAACAGTATAATTGGCATAACTTATTTACAAATTGGGGTTTTGTGTAGTGTTCGTTTAGTGGTGTTCATTTCTTAGAGTCCGTTAGTGTGTGGATGGACAGTTGATGATGCTCTATATGTGATACTACCAAAGTGTTCTATGTACATGAGTATCTTCAACTGTTTTCTGAAGTCCCTGGTGTCCCATATGTTTCTAATATCTTCCGGGAGAGAGTTCCATAAGTTTGATGCATATAATGATAGTGCCCCTGTTGAAGGTGGTCTGTTTGGTTTTGGAGTATTATGTATTATTTTAAATATATTAAGTGTGGCCTTGAACCTGATGAGACTCCTCATCAGTAGCCAGTGTAATTGGGTCAATGTTGGTGTTATGTGTTTGTTTTTTGCAGTTCCAGTGATGATGCAGGCAGCCGTGTTTTGGACCATCTGCAGTGGGTGCATAATACGTGCCTTGGTAGAGTGAGTTGCAGTAGTCTAAAACCGGTGTTACTATGGCTTGTAGCACCATACGGAAATCATTCTGGCTTAAGAGAGGCTTCAATTTCCGAATGATTTTTAGTTTGTGGTATGCATGCTGTGTTCTGTTTATTTGGGATTGTAGGTCTAAGTGTTGATCCAGGATGACCCCTAGGTATTCGATTTCATTTTTGACAGCTATGTTTTTGATCTTTAGGGTTATCGTGCTAGGAGGAGTGAAGACCTTGTTTCTTGTTACTATTAGAGCTTCAGTTTTGTCATAATTTATGCTGAGGTTAATTCTGCTGAGCCATGTGGAAACTTCTGAGACATCCTGTTATGCTTGTGTAGTCTGGAGATTAAACACTGAATGATGTGTACAACATGTCGTCGTCAGCATATATTTTATAGTGAATCTGTTGTTTTTTTTAATGTCGTCGCAAATTGGCTGAATGTAGAGATTGCAGGAGTAGCGACGATATTGCTGACCCCTGTGGGACTCCCTGCTTTATTGTGGAAGGTGCGGATGTGTCTCCCCCACATCTGATGTACTGTTGTCTGTTCTCTAAGTATGACTGAAACCATTTCAACGTGTTATCATATAGGCCTATCTCCTGTAGGCATCTCAGAAGTATGGTGTGTGATAGAGTCAAAGGGAGCTGATATATCGAGGAAGATTAGTATAAAGCCTTTCTTTATGCTATCTATTCCTCTGATGAAGTGGTCAAAGAGTGCTGTTAATAATGTCACCATACTGTGGTTTGGTTTGAATCCATGTTGATATGAATCTAGGGGCACATGTGTGGTGATGCGATCCTGTAGTTGTATCTGTACTGTCTTTTCGATGGTTTTAGTCATGAAAGGGAAGCTTGAAACCGGTCTGTATGCTTTGGAGTCTGATTTGTCCAGTTTGGGTTTTTTTTTAGGATGGGCCTGATTAATGCCATTTTAAGGGTTGCAGGCATTTGTCCCTGTATGAGAGATGTGTATGATTTTGTGTATGAATGGTGTGAGCTCTTCCCTGACTGCCTTTATATATGCAACTGGACAGGGATCGCTTGATGATGTTGCTGTATTCAGAGTAGTTATAGTGAGCTACTTGTCTAGTTGTTGGTATCGTGAATTTTCTCTATGTCCCTGTGGGTCTTAATTGGGTTCCAGGGTTTGCTGTTAATGGGCTTGTGTCTGGCTGTAGTGCTGTCCTGCTTCTTCATTAGGTAGCCTGTGATCTGTTGCAGATGTATGTCTGAGCAGTCATCCTGTGAGGATTCTTTTGTTAGTGTGCGGACTATTCCAAAGAGTTCTCTCGGTTTGTCGGCAGCCTTCCTGATCAGGTTTTGTGTTATATTTTTGCTTACATCTGGTCAACAAACTTTTACAAAAGTCATGTTACTGAAATAAAAAGTCATTTCTTATCAATTTTTATATGCTGAACACGAATATGAGTGAAATTGCAAAGTTGGCTCTAGCTGTTTTGTAATCTACAAGAATTAATGTTTACATCACAAAATGCATGTAAATAGTAAATATATAATAGGCCTTCGGTTAATACCTGTAAGAAACCAAGTCATAGACTACTTCTTAGATTTTTTCGCCTGTCTCTTGTACAGCTGTTCGGGAGCTTCTCTAGGGAGAGTCCAGCAGTAATCAGCCAGCATTGTAGTGGACCATTTTCCCTGGCATCTTTGCTCCATTGTTGCGATATCCTGGTGAAAACGTTCGCCCTGTTCATCACTAACTATACCACAAGTTGTCAGGAAAGAAATTGAAAAGGGAATCAAGGAAATGGATCTTTAGAGACATATTGCAGCCAGGTTTCTGATACTGCATCAGCATGTCTTCTACTAGTTCCTTGTAGTTTTCTGCCCTAACATTCCCAAGAAAGTTTGTTGACACTAGGCAAAAAGCATTCCATGCTTGTTTCACATCACCCTGCAGCAAGTTGTTGAACCGGTCATCTTTGAAGAGCTCTCGAATCTGAGGACCCACAAAAACTCCCTCTTTAATCTTTGCTTCGCTGAGTCAAAGGAATTTTACATGCAGGTATCAGAAAGCTGGCGAAGTGTGGTCCATGGCTTTCATGACGTTTTTCATCAAACCTAGTTTGATGTGAAGGGGTGGTAGCAGGATTTTGTGAGCCTCAACCAGAGCTGGGTGCTGGATATTCTTCTCTCCAACTGTTACATTTTGTCTGCGATTCCATTCCTTCCGCATGTAGTACCAATCCTTTGCTCAGCTATCCCACTCACATAAGAAACACATGTATTTTATATATCCCTGCTGCAGTCCCATTAAAAGGGCAACTACTTTCAAGTCACCACAGAGGTGCCAGCTGTACTTGTTATAGTTAATGGAAGTCAGTAGATGCTTTAAGTTATTGCATGTCTCTTTCATGTGGACGGCATGCGCTACTGGAATAGATGGAAGACGGTTTCCATTGTTCAAAAGCACAGCCTTCAGACTCAGTTTCGAAGAGTCTATAAATAGTCTCCAGTCTTGTGGGTCATGAGTGATTTTTAAGGTATTCATGAGGCTTTCAATATCGGAACAAAATACCAGATTACTTTCCTTTCCGACTGCGTATAGTACACTGCTGACGTCAGATGGCTTCAGCAGTCGTCTGGCAGTAGTATTGCACTGCATCAGAAAATGATGCAATCAACTCTGGATGATGCGTGCATGCTGGTATTATGCAATGTGATGCAATATTACATCATTCAAGGCTTATTTGGTATGTCGTTGATGTCCTACTGGATAAATTTACACGGTGAAACGTCAAAAATGAACTACATGCAATATCTTCAAAACGAAAGCCAATACAATTTTTTTAATGTTATATTCGTGTTCAG
Source organism: Ichthyophis bannanicus (assembly GCA_033557465.1). Lineage (NCBI taxonomy): Eukaryota > Metazoa > Chordata > Amphibia > Gymnophiona > Ichthyophiidae > Ichthyophis > Ichthyophis bannanicus. Next base: position 671,092,199 of record CM066032.1, on the reverse strand, counting down.
CTCACCAAGATACTACAGATTAGGGCCTTTTAAAGTCAGTAACGATTTCAATGTTGACCAGTGTTATGTTGTTGTATTCGCTTTACATAGTTCTCTATTCCTGTAGTATACCTTGGTCCTTTGTACGTCTCCATTTCCTCTCCATTCTTCTGGGGTTCCTTTTGGCTTTTCCAATGTCTTTAGAGTACCAGGGGTTTGTTGTCTCTTTTGTGCTGTGGTTCTGTTTTGGTATACTTCAGCAACCTCTGTTATGGATCGGTTCCAATTCTGTATTATATTTTCACGGTCAGCGTAGGAATGATCCAATTTGGGTAAGACTTCCTTTAGGAATTGTTCTTTATTAAAATCCTTTAATCTCCTTCCATTGTGTTGTACTTGGGTGTGTGCACCAAAGGTGGGCAGTGTTACATTGAATGTTATTATAAAATGATATGACCAGGGGTTTGGCGTTTTAACTTGAGTGGTGATGTGTTTGTGCTCTAATAGAATAAGGGGGCAAAAACGAGGTCTGGGGTGGATCCCTGTCTGTGTGTACTGCCTGTGTTATCTGCATGTAGTTCAAGGCTTCCATGGCTCTGAGTAATGACTTTGCCTCCTTTTGTGGTGCTGAATTGAGTTTCAAGTCCCCAAGGGTCAGCATGGGCTTATGTGTTGAGGTGAACGTGCATACCAAGTCAAGAAGTGATGAGAGCTCTTCGACTGTGGTATTCAGGGTTCTATGTTACACTCCTTTGTGCTGTTCTTTGAGATCAATTTGAATTTAAAATGACTCCTGGCCAAAATCAGCACTCCATCTCCTTGCTTGTGCATTTGTGGACAGTTAAATGCGGTGTGAGTGTGAGGTGTAAGTTGATTTAGTAAGACATGATCTATTTCTGAGAGCCACATTTCTGTTAAGCAGATTATATCAGCGTTTTGGTCCTGAATGTAGTCTGCTAGAGTGTTTATTTTGTTTCTGATGGATCTAGCATTGATTAATGTGCATCAGACTGGTGTGTCTAGGACTGAGTTTCTGTTATACTTTTGTAGGTTAGGGCATCTGATTGGTATGAGTTTTTGCATGTTCTTGGTCGGATTCTTAGTCGAGTGCTGCCATGGCACAATCCATTGTATGTCAGCTGGAAGTGGTAGAGTTGCTGCATTGCAGTGTGTTGGAATGGCTCCTGCTTGACATAGGTGGTGTAGACAGTATGCTTAGTAAGAGGATGGAAGTGCATTGGGGACCCATGGTATCATATTGTCGTTGCTTAGGTGCGCTGACAATGTGCTGTTGATGTCACTGATGAATGGGGCTGTGGTGCAAAGCCCAGCAGTGTCCCTGATTTGACTTTAATCAAGTGGCTGTGAAGAGTATATGCAGATAAGGAGAACCTAATTCATCACTCTGTGGTAGCTCTATACGTGAACAGGTACAACAAGCGATGTATTAATTGGTTAGCCAACTAACCAGCCAATTTAAATGTTAGTTAGGTGGAGGAGTCAGTCCACGGTGTAGTCAATCGATCGGCATGCTAGTTATACAGGTTTTGCATATGCTTCTGTCCATTGGTAATGTATTTATTGAGGTCATTCTGTGGTAAAGGGGCATCTGTAGGTGTGATAGTGTAGCTATAGTCTATTAAGTTGATTCCTTTACAGAAGCACAAAAATGGATATAATTTAACAAGTTCGTATTGGCATGCATACTTACAGGCAGAGGTAGTAGGCTGTCTGGGCGATGGGGAGTTTAAGTTATTTGTTCGCTGCAGTCCTGCTTGTTGCATTAATGCTGTGGTAGGCATGGAGCTTTTAGCTGTCCTCACTGGGCCCCAGGCCACGGTCCCTGTCTAAGGGCCATGCCACAGGGCCCTCTGGCGAGGCCCTCAGGCATGGGCCTGTCCGATGGTGCTTACCTTTAAAAGTTCTTGTTGGGGAGGCTTGATTGGCCTTGTGGTGGGGAGGGGCTTTTCTCTCAGCTGTCTACTTGACTGAACTATCTACTTCACCCTCTGCAGTCTGGTTTCCGCACTGGACATGGTGTTGAGACAGTTTTACCCTCTTTCCTTAATGACATTCACACAGCTCATGAACGTGGTGATATCACTCTGGCGGTGTCACGTGATCTCTCAGCTGCTTTTGACCTCGTTGATCATTCCCTTCTAGTTTCATGCTTTCACGACTCTGGGCTCCGTAGAATGGTCCATCGGTGGTTTCATGGCTACCTTTCCTCTCGTTTCTTCTCAGTGCATTTCAACTCAACCTCCTCTGATCAGGTCCCTCTGCGCTGTGATGTTCTTCAAGGCTCTGTTCTGGCGGCTCTTCTTTTTAACATCTTTTTAGCACCATTATCATTTCTTATACAACAATTTTGGTTGTCTGCATATTATTATGTGGATGACATTATTTTGCTTCACCATACTACTTCACATCAGCCGAATCTCTCTATATTCAATGATTGTTTACAGCGCGTCTCTTCCTGGATCTCCTCCAACTGTCTATATCTTAATCTAAGACTTTCGCAATTTGGTTTACTTTTGGTACTCCGTGTCCCACTGTTGCCCCAACTCTAGCTGGTTCTGCTGTCCCCTTAGTCTACTCTATTCATTATCTCAGCCTGACTCTTGACTCGGCGCTTAACTTTCAAGAACTTCCCCCTCTCCCCCTTCCCTCCCCCCCTCCTTTTTCCCTCTCCCCTCCTCCCTCTTTCCCTTTCCCCCCCTTCTCCCTCCCCTTCACCCCCCTCCCCCCTGGCATGTCCCCTTGCATTCATACGTGTTTGCTTTTTTCTTTTTCCTTTTTTGTGGTTAAGTCAAACTGGTAGTTATGGCCAAATACTTCTTTTTATCAGTATAATATCTCTACATACATATATATATATATATATATACATTTTTAGTAGTACATTCTTTTTGATTTATCCGCGGTTTGTGTATTTTGATGAACTGACATTTCTATGGCGGGAGAATGTCTTTAAAATGGCAACAAACAGCAGCGCACAATCTTTGTGTAGTATTGGATGATTAGAATAACTACGGTGAAAGATGGTGGTGAGTGTTTTACATGAGTGGCAATTTTCATAGCATGATTAGAGTATTTTTTAGATATATGTCTGTATCAAAGTTTTATACATATATTTTTAGATTTGGTTTGATTGCAATCGAGACCGGGTCTGGTTCCTGTGTCTCTCTGTCTCTCACACAGAATTAGGCTTTGCCGGTGAGTTTATGGTGTTCTTTTGATTTTATATTACTTTATACGGCTGCTTGTGCCTGTGTCAACATGGTACATTTCTTGTTGCCAATATGCTCCCTCTTCTTGGTTAAAAGAACCATGTTATGGTTTTATGGTGCCTTATTTTCAATCCTGTTAAGTTTGTAGATTTTTGCCTGATCCACCTCCCTTTTTGTTTCAATGTGCAACGCTCGAGTATGCAATTGCGTTTTTGATTTTTCTGGTCAATATTGTTCTTTTACAACAGTATATTTCAATGGTTCGTATATAGTTTATTTTGCATAGAGATACTGATCTTTTATTTCGAGTACGCTCTGTAGCCATTTATATAATTATTTATAGTGTCCGATGTTAGAGTATTTGGCCCATTTTTTATGTGATAATTTGCTTTTGTATAGTTACATTGATCTTTGGAGTACGTTCTGTGGTCACATTATTTATTTACCGTATCCGATGTTAGGGTGATCTGGCAGGAATTTAATGTGAGAGTTTTTTATTTATTTATTTATTTATGTTCAAATTTAGATAATACTCTTAAGTAATAGAGACTGTGAAATGTTACGTAGTATCTGCATTGCCTTCGATACGGTCCCATTCACACAGCCTTGCAGGCTTTGTCACACATGATTTTTACCACTCTACTTAGATTCAACAAGTTTGTTAAAACTGCCATAGATGGTTTTATGGTGGCTTTTTTAACACGCTCTTTTTTATTTTCCTTCAATGTTGAAGGTGCGATTAGTGCAAAGGATTATATCATAATATTAGTTCCTCATCTCTCCCGTTGTGCCGTTCTTGTATGATTCAGATAATTCATATGTATTTATTTATTTGCTTACTCTTCTCCCTTCTAGTAGTTTCATCGCACCTACAGTTTGGATTTTTCAAGATATATATATCTTCCTCATCTCCTTTTATCACGGTTTTAATATAATAATTTTTTCAATTTTGCCCTTTTTAGTTTATAACTATATTACTCACTTTACTTTTGGACTATACCATTGTTTTATTATTTCCCTCTTTTTTTTATAGATGTATTGTCTGTACGTTGGTTGATTTTAATATGCAAGTGTGTTATTTATTGCTCTTTTGCACATTTATGGACCTGATAGCGTAGTTACTCACCTGTAACAGGTGTTCTCCAGGGACAGCAGGAATCAGTCCTCACATATGGGTGACGTCGGCGCCAACTGAGTCCTCGTGCGGAGCATTTCCCCAGCTTTCAAAGAAAGCCTTTGGGATTGCATCGCGCTTGCGCGGTCCCCTTCCCGCCCAAGGGTGCCATCTTGCTCAGTCAGATGACATAGCTAAAAAGACGGCAAAAATGATATGGGACTCCCTAGCTATAGGCTACCGAGAACCCATAGCTGAAAAATAGCTCCCTCTAGAAGAGCCGCAGCAGCTGTAATAGGATTTTCTCCAAGAACGCAAACCCCCACGGTAGCCTGACACCAAAGGGTCAGAGGGTAGGAGTTGCCTAAACCTCAAACAGGTTACGGAGTACCACCTGGCCGAAAACACAGTCCTGCCGGGACTCTTTCTCCAGGCAGTAATGGGCTGCAAAAGTCTGGCTTGAAGACCAAGTTGCGGCCCAGCAGATGTCTGCCAATGGAACAGAGCGGTGGTTAGCCACTGATGCGCCTTTAGCCCTGACACGGTGGGCCGTGACTCAACCCTGCAGTGAGAGGTTAGCTGCCCTGTACGCCCAGGCAATGCAGTCTGCCACCCAGGTGGACAACGTGCGCTTGGAGACAGGCATCCCCAGCTTACTGGGGTCATAAGAGAGGAAGAGCTGAGAAGCCCTCCGATGTCCCCGCGTACGTTCCAGATAGAAGGCTAACGCCCTCTTACAATCCAGGGTATGCAGGACTGCTTCAGACCGACTGGCATGCGGCCTGAGAAAGAAAGTTGGAAGAACCACCTCTTGGTTGAGGTGGAATGAAGAGACCACTTTTGGAAGGAACTTGGGGTGGGTGCGAAGAACCACCCTGTTCTTATAAAACCGTGTATACAGTCTATCAGAAACCAAAGCTTGCAACTCACTCACACATCTGGCAGATGCGAGTGCCACTAGGAAGAGCACTTTCCAGGAGAGGAAGCGCAGATGGCAAGTGGGCATCGGCTCAAAAGGTGGGCGAATAAGCTTCTGCAAGACCACATTTAAGTCCCACTCAGTTGCCGGTGGACAAACCGGGGGCTTGAGTAGAAGTAGGCCCCTGAGGAATCTGGGCACCAAAGGCTGCGCTGAAAGGGGTTGTCCTTCCACCGGAGAGTGGTTTGCTGAGAGAGCACTCAGGTGGACCCTAACGGAGTTGGATTTGAGATCCAAGTCCGAGAGGTGAAGCAAGTACTTTAACAGCACAGGCACAAGGCAAGAGAAAGGGTTTTCATTGGGCTGTGAACACCACACTGCAAACCTATGCCACTTGAAGGCATAGGACTTCCTAGTGGACTGCCTCCTTGAGGCAAGTAAGACGTCCTCTCTATCCTGTGGCAGGAGGAGAGGAGCCAGCACTACCCTTTCAGCAGCAATGCTATCAGGCTGAGGGACCTGAGGTTGGGGTGCAAGAGAGCCCTGCTCCTGGGACAGGAGGTAGGGCTGTAGCCCCAGAGAAATCGGGGTTTCCACTGACAACTGGAGGAGAAGTGGGAACCAAGGCTACCTCGGCCATCTGGGGGCTACCAGAATGACTGAGGCCTTGTCTCGAAGTATCTTGGAGAGTTCGGGCCACCAGGGGCGTGGGAGGAAACGCATACAGGAGGGCCCACTGACCAAGAGATCAGAAAAGCATCCACCGCTACCCTCAGAGAATGTGGTTGTCTGGAGCAAAGCTTGGCAACTGGTAATTCTGTGGACTGGCAAAGAGATCCATGGACGGAAGCCCCCAGCGGTGAAAAATCTGCTGGGCCACCTCCAAATTCAGTTGCCATTCGTGAGGCTGGATAATCCTGCTTAGCTTGTCTGCCAGGAAGTTCTCCTGACCCGGCAAGTAGACTACCTTGAGGGACATACCCTGCTCGATTGCAAATGAGCAGAGGTCCAGGGTCTCTTGGCAGAGGATCCCAGATCCTCTGCCCCCCTGTTTGTTCACACAGAACATTGCTACTTGGTTGTTTGTCTGTACACCAAGACAGACTGATGTGAGAGGACATGACAGAAGGTTTGAAGAGCTAGGCGAATGGCTCGCAGCTCCAAAAGGTTGATTTGCTGTGAAGCCTCCTGATGAGACCACAGTCCTTGAGTGCAGGTGCCCTGGCAGTGGGCTCACCAGCCCAGCAAGGAGGCATCTGTTGTCAGCACTCTGGTGTGCAAGGAAGTTTGGAAGGGTACTCCCTTGAGCAAGTTGGGCAGGTGGAACCACCATTTTAATGACCTCACCAGTCATTTCGACATCGCAATCCTGTCTCGGAGGCTTCCAGTGGCTTGCGTCCACTGGTCTCTGAGGCACCACTGAGCTGTTCTCATGTGGAAGCGAGCATTTGGAATCACATGTATCGTGGAGGCCCTGTGGCCCAGGAGGCGGAGGAAGTGTCTTTCTGAGACCTGTGATTGGCGGCTGATCCGGTATACCATGACCAGGAGCCTCTTCGCCCTGTCTTCCAGCAGATACGCCTTCGCCTGAAGAGTGTCGAGTCTTGCTCCAATGAACTCTTTGAGTGGGGAGCAACACGGACTTTGCGTAATTTATGACAAAGCCCAGGCATTGTAGCATGTTCAGCGTGCGAGAAGTGGCCTGCCAGGCCTCCTGGGGTGACTGGACTCTGATGAGCCAGTCGTCCAGATAAAGGAATACGAAAACACTTTGGTTCCTGAGGGAAGCTGCCGCCACCACCACCAGGCATTTGGTAAATACTCTGTGGGCAGAGGCTAGGCCAAAGGGGAGTACCCTGTACTGGAAATGATTTCCTCCCACCACAAATCTGAGATATTGTCTGTGGTCTGGATGTATGAGGATGTGCGTATAGGCATCCTTCAGATCTAAGGTGCATAGCCAATCTCCCTGATGGAGGTAGGGCAGCAGTAGTCCAAGGGAGAGCATCTTGAACTTTTCCCTCAACAGGAATTTGTTTAGATTCAGCAAGTCGAGGATGGGCCAGAGGCCTCCAGTTCTCTTTGGTATGAGGAAATACCTGGAGTAGAAGTCTTGCCCTTGCAAGTGGTGGGGGCACGGGTTCCACCGCCTGATCCCTTAGCAGACTTGCTAACTCCTGCACGAGGAGGTTCCTGTGAAGAGGGGGCCTGAGAGGCTCTCCTGGAAAGGAGGGGGGTACCTGGGTTGCAATACCCAGGTATCCGTTGTGATGGCTGGCCACCTGTGGGTGTACAGGGTCAGCCTCCCTCCTGTGCAAAGCAAAACCCACTGGTGGGAGAGAGACGTTGCAGTGGGAGTCAACCCCCCCCCAACCCTGGCTGGGTGGGAGCTGGAGCCTGGGGCTTGGGGGTCTTTTGCTTACGCGGGCCATGCCCCTGTCCCCTGGCCTGCTGCCCCTGTTGGGGAGCTGGGGTGGCCTGATAAGTGGGGTAGTTTCTGTAAGCAGTACCCTTCCTCGGGTAAAAAGGCTTTTTACTCTAGCCCTTCTTTTTTTGAGAAGGGGCAGAAGACTTATTAGAGAACCTTGTCCAGGTTAAGTACTCAAATTCAATCTCCGCAGCATTCTCAGTCATGGGTTTGCCGAAAACATTGTCACCTTGGCAAGGGACATCAACCAACTTGTCCTGAACCCATGGCTCCAGATCAGACGACATTAGCAAGGCCTGACGGCGTGCACCGATGCTGGCTGCGGCTACCCAGGCCGAAGCCTCAAAGCAGTCATAGGCTGCTCTAGACAAACTTCGAGCACTCCCGAATTCCGGTGGACAAAGCCTTATTAAAAGAGGGCTGCTACACAGTATCCTGTCCTGTGCTGGTGAGGTAAGCTGTGACCAATTTCCTGGGTGATTAACAGTCCTTGCTTGGATAGAAGGAGTCTTTCAAAATGGCCTTTTGACCTGCCACCTGGTGTTAAGAACTATTGAAAACGTTTCACAGGTCTCTTGCCCCTTAGGTAGAAGGCCTCTTTGTAAAGGTCTCTAGAAGACTTTATTTGCTGCTCAAAGAGTACTGTTTTGCCTTTTGTGCTAATCTATATTCTTATTTGATTTAAATTATAGCTCTTTGCTGCTGCTAGGCTCTGACTTATTATGAAATTTAAACTACAAGCTCTCTGCTGGGATCTAAATTTAACCAGAAAGCTCTCCTTCTGTGTTTTGAATTTAAACTAAAAGTACTTTGCTGATACTAGGCCCTGAGTGACTATTAAATTTAAACTACAAGCTCTCTGCTGGGTATGAAATGTAACCAGAAAGTTCTCTTCTGTGTTTTAAATTTAAACTTAAACTGCTGCTACTAGGCCCTGACTGATTTAACAAAAAAACAGTGGGTTCACAGATTAATTAGCTTTAATACAAAGAAGTCCTTTCAGAAAATTCCCAGAAGTATATACTCACAATTGCAGATCTTTCTCCAGAAGTAACAGTCCCCTTTCTAGTCCTTCAAGACTGAGGATCACAGAGCTCTGGCTTAGCTATTTATGCCTGTGTTGCTAAGGTAAGCTGTGACCAACTTCCTGGATGATTAACAGTCCTCGCTTGGATAGAAGGAGTCTTTCAAAATGGCCTTTTGACCTGTCACCTGGTGTTAACACCTATTGAAAAAGTTTCACAGGTCTCTTGCCCCCTAGGTAGAAGGCCTCTTTGTAAATGTCTCTAGAAGACTTTATTTGTTGCTCAAAGAGTACTGACCCTGTTTTGCCTTTTATGCTAAGCCCTCAAGAGCTTTTTCTTCCTCCGGTGTTCCTGGGAGGGAGACCCCCGCTCAGAAGACCCACGGCGCTCGGTGTCAGACAGCTCCTGAGACGTCGAAGCTTCTGATGAGGTCCGGGTCCGGAAGGATGCGGAATCCGAGAAAATCCTTTCACGTTGGTGCTGCGACTCCTAAGGGCCTTTGAGGACATTTTCCCACATGGGCCACAGACCGCCGGGTCAAAGTCAGCCCCAAGGCAGCGGAGGCAGCAATTGTGTGTGTCGGTGAGGGACATTAACATTTTGCACCGATCACACTTCTTAAACCCGCTGGCAGCCATCAGGGGAAAAACGGCCCCTGCAAGGTCGAACAACAGGGTTGTCAGTTAAAAGACAAAAAAGCACGCAAGTGCTAGTCTCAAAGGACAAAAACCCAAAAAGCTGACCGGACTTAATACCGGTGTACTGAGCCGAGGCGGGAAGGAGAACCGACGTCGAAACGGGCAAAAGCGACGAAAGCTTCAGCTGTTTTGATGTACTTTTTCCGTGAGGAAAGAGTAGTTACTCACCTGTAACAGGTGTTCTCCAGGAGCAGCAGGAATTGGTCCTCACATATGGGTGTCATCGGCGCCGATGAAGCCCCAGCGGAGCATTTCCCCAGCTTTCCATGAAAGCCTTTGGGAATGCAGGCACGCATGCGCGGTTCCCTTCCCGCCTAAAGGTGCCATCTTACCTCAGTCAAATGACATAGCTAAGAACAGCACACAAAAATGAAAAATGAACTATGTACAGCTGCAACTCCAAGGGGAGGAGGGAGGGTTGTGAGGACTGATTCCTGCTGCTCCTGGAGAACACCTGTTACAGGTGAGTAACTACTTTCTCCAAGACCAAGCAGGAAGTCAGTCCTCACATATGGGTGACTCCCCAGCTCTGGGCTACCAAGGAACCCAGGCTGAACAAGAGTACTCCCTCTAGTCTCAGCAGCAAAGAAAAGGCTTTTCAAGGACACAACCTCCACTGGTAGCCCAACAAAGGGCAGGAGGGCAGGAGTTGCCTAAACCTCAAAGAGATTCCGGAGTACTGCCTGGCGAAAAGCACTGTCCCTACGGGACTCCCTCTCCAGACAGTAATGGGCCGCAAAAGTCTGGCTTGAAGACCAAGTTGCAGTATGCATGTTTTTCTTAACTAAGAGAGAGTGTACATGTATATATAATCAATTTATATAATTTGTTTTATATAATACATGTTAAATGTTGCATTATGTGTGGTATGTTTTATACATTATATATTACACGGTGTTTATGTAATTTTTGTATATATATGTATATATAATTTTAACAATTTTATTCTGTGTGTATCTTAGGCAATGTTTGATGGTTTCTTTTCTCTCTTTTTACTTGTTCCTTGGAAAATGCATTGACAAATTATAGTTATAAGGGGTTTTATTTATTTGTTACATATTTATGGGCTCTCTCAGCTTTTTGTCCCTTATGAGAGTATTTTTCATGTAAGACCGTATTTAATCATTATCCTTGAATGAATTCTTGGTTTGATTTGCTTATGTTATTATTATTATTTTTAGCGTTACAACAAGTAATTTAAAAATTTTAATTATTTATTTTTTGTATTACTGCAATGTATTCGTTCCGTCATTTTTAGTTTCTAAACACGGAAAGTTTGTCATTTTTAAGATGGGCTTGTATGCCCCTTTATGATGAAAAAGGTTGCCAATAGTAATGTATTGCTCATTTTCAAGTCTTAACAAGACGTTCATTGTGGGTTTAAACAAATTATGTGATTCATTTTCACAGACGCGCCAAATCGCTGTTTTTAGACCAGGCTGAGTTGTTAATCATGACGATATGTTCGCTGCCTGTGAGATTCAGTGATTCTTTCTTTCATTTTTTATTATTAAAATTGCTTTTATATTTGTTTTAATTTGACTGTTTGGTTGATATTAAGTGGTGCATTACTGTGTTTGGTAACACAAGAAGCTATTTGACGTCACCTCATGCATATGCAGTGTCATGATGCAGCCTGTCAATTTAAATGCGCGCCAAAGTCAGCATTCTCAAGAATTTTGCATAGCTGGCCGTTGGTATTCAGGTATTTGCTCTTCGAGCTGTCGTTATTGTTCACACACCTTTGTTTTAAATGCTCTTATGTTTTTAAGTTCTTTATGGGTTGACATTTGTTAGCGCTTTAAGAACGTGCGCATAAGGTTTGTTTATGAAGGCAATCAACTGGGATGTTCAATGATTCTTTCATATTTTCATTTTTTTCTTTTTTTTTGGTATACCACATGGGTTGCATGTTTAGTTTGAGCAGCAATATGGGTTTAAACATCATGGGTCGACATAAAAGTTAGATGTTGGTAGTCTAAATTCTTGTTGATAGTTTTCTCAGATTACAATTTTTAAACGGGTCTATGTAATGTTGCTCAAACGTTGTTCTAAAATACTATATGTTGCTCTATATTCCTGCACCCATGTTTTTACTTGCTGTTTAGCTATGTTGCACTTTTAAAAGCACACAGTTTTATTTCTGTTCAGTATTAGTTCCCTTCAGCTAGTGTTTGCAACAATGTTACCACATGTGTTTGTCTAATGATGTGCATGCTCTGTGTTCAATATATATATTTTTTGCTTAAATAAGTTATTTTAAAAGACTATTTGCTTTAAGGATGATTTTTCTCCATTGTTTAGTTTATTTTGCTTGTCATAAGTCTATTTTGATCTCTCCGTAGGTCTGGGTTTTCCATTTTGTCCCCTTTATTATCTATTTATTGATTCCCCTTTAGGTTATGTGTAGCGTTGCATGGTTATTATTGATGTTTCTAATTGTTCAAGTATCATATTAATGTTTCTTACATTGATTTTTAGCATTATCCACCATTGATTGGTTTGTGCCATATCTTTATTGCTTTTGTGCGCTTCATTTGTAAGTATGACATATACATTTTTTATTATGTATTGTTGGTTTTCTTATCTATATGGTATATATCTTTATATATTTTTATATATATTTGTTCTAATTTTTATGAATTAATTATTTAATATTATTATTCATATCTGTATTTATTTTAATATTTTTTATGTTCCTATGTATGTTTATTTATTTTGATGTTTTGTTTTGCTGTCCTCTAGTACCCCCTGATGAAGGCAACAGCCGAAACGCGTTGGGGTTTGTCAATTAATTAATAAAGCGCCTGTGACTTCCAATACTGCTCGCCTTTATGGTTTTTCAGTTTGCTTTGCGAGCAGTGTTCCTGTTTGTGTTTCCTATGGGAGGAAACGCATACAGGAGGCCCTGAGACCATGGAATCAGAAAAGCATCTGCTGCCATTCTCAGAGGATGCGGTTGCTTGGAGCAGAACTTTGGCAGTTGTTTGTTCATTGGGCTGGCAAAGAGATCTACCAAAGGGAGACCCCATTTTAGGAAGATCTTCTGAACAACTGAAGGATGCAGCTGCCACTCGTGGGGCTGCAGAATTCTGCTTAATCTGTCGGCCAGGTAGTTCTCCTGGCCTGGAAGGTACACAGCCTTGAGGAGCATGTTGTGCTTGAGGGCAAATGAACAAAGGTCCTGAGCCTCCCGACAAAGGATTCTGGACCCAGTCCCGCCCTGTTTGTTCACATAAAACATGGCTACTTGGTTGTCTGTGAACCAGGACAGATTGATGAGCCAGGGCAGGAGAGAAAGCTTTGAGTGCTAATCGAATAGCTCTCAGTTCGAGGAGATTGATCTGCTGTGCAGCTTCCCAAGGAGATCACAGGCCCTGGGTGCACTTGTTCAGACAATGAGCCCCCCAGCCCTGCAGGGAGGCGTTCTGTGGTCAGTACCACCGTGTACCCAGGAATCTGAAAAGGCACCCCCTGTAGTGGATTGGGTGGGTGCAGCCACCAGTTGAGGGAGTTCAGAAATTGTCTGGACACCCTTATCCTGTCCCTGAGGTTGCCTGTGGCCTGTGACCACTAAGTCCGAAGGCACCACTGTGCAGATCTCATATGGAGCCTGGCATTGGGGGTCACATGCACTGTCGAAGCCATGTGGCCCAGCAGCCTCAGGCAGAGTCTGGCTGAGACCAGTGACCTGCTGAGAAACTGATTTGCTAAGGCTATCAATCTTTGGGCTCTGTCTTCTGGCAAGAAAGCCTTTGCCAGCAGAGAATCCAGCCTTGCTCCTATGAACTCCAAATTCTGGGAGGGGAGCAAAGTGGACTTTGCGAAGTTTATTACAAACCCCAGGCTTTAAAGAAGAGCAATAGTTCTGAGGGAGGCCTGCCTGGCCTCCTGGCACGTCTGACCCCTGATGAGCCAGTCGTCCAGATAGGGAATCTTTGTCTTACCCTGATTTCTCAGGTAGGCCGCCACCACTGCCAGGCATTTGGTAAACACCCTGGGAGCGGAGGTAAGGCCAAAAGGCAGTACTCTGTACTGATAATGGTTTCCTCCCACAATGAACCTGAGGTACTTTCTGTGGCCTGGATGAATGAGGATGTGAGTGTACGCATCCTTTAGATCTAAGGAGCATAGCCAATCTCCCTGCTGGAGGTAGGGCAGAAGTGTTCCAAGCGTAAGCATCTTGAACTTTTCTTTCTCTAGGAACTTGTTGAGGTTCCTGAGGTCCAGAATGGGTCAAAGGCCACCGGTTCTTTTGGGCACCAGGAAATACCTGGAGTACAATCCGTGACCTTGCAAGTGGGGAGGCACAGGCTCCACTGCCCTGTCCACCAAGAGACCTTGAAGCTCTTGAAGGAGAAGGTCTGTGTGCAAGGGAGGCCCTGAAGGCTCCCCTGGAAAGTATGAAGGAGGCAGTTGGTGAAAATGCAGTGCTTAGCCCCTGTGGACTATGTCCAACACCTGTCTCCGGTGATGAGGGGCCACTGGTGGGCAAAGAGGGCGAGGTTGGGAGAGCAGGGATGGAGAGGCTACGCTCAAGGAGTCAAAAACCCCCACCCTGCTGAGTGGGAGCACGGGCCGGAGGCTTGGGGGTCCTCTGTCTACGGGGCCCATTACCCTGCCCCTTGGCTTGCTGATCCTGGGGGGCAGCCTGATATTGAGGGTACTGTTTGTAGGCAGTGCCCTTCCTCGGGTAAAAGGGCTTTTTACCCGAGCCCTTCTTTTTATGAGAAGGGGCAGAGGTCTTCCTATACAGCCTTGTCCGTGTAAGGTGCTCTGTTTCGAGCTGGGCGGCCTTCTCGGTCATGGGCTTGCCAAAAAGGTTTTCACCTCGGCAAGGGAGATCGACCAACTTGTCCTGAACCCATGGCTCGAGGTCCGATGACTGCAGTCATGCCTGGCATCAAGCCGCGATGCCGGCTGCCGCAACTCGGGCCGAAGCCTCGAAGCCGTTGTAGGCGGCGCGGGACATGAACTTCGAGCAGTCCCGAATCCCCGAGGACAAGGACTTGAATCTCTGCAAGGGTTCCCCGGAGAGTCCTGCAGAGAACCCGGCCAACTCCTTGGCCAGGTCCCGCAAGTACATGCCCATGTACAGCTGGTAAGACTGGACACGGCAAGCAAACATCGAGCTTTGGAAGCATTTTCTACCGACGCCATCGAGGTTCCGGGCCTCCCGGTCGTGGGGCACCACAGAGTGCATCTTCTGGCTCTTCAGACGATGCATGGCCGATTCCACAACCATGGAATGGTGTGGTAGCTGTGCTTCTAAAAACCAGGGCTCTTCCTGAGTCGATAGATCGAGTCGACTCGCTTGCTTAAAACCGGCGCCGAGGCCGGTGCCTCCCACATCCTGAAGAGGAGCCGTTCCAGCATCGGAGAAACCAGGACAGTAAAGGCCTCCTTCGGAGGAGAGTCATACTGTAGGGTCTCGAGCTCTTCAGCTCGAGGCTCTTCCAAAGGGTCCGCCGGAATAGCCAAGGCAGTGGCCATGTCCAGGACGAACTCCGAGAACCGAATATCCTCCGGAGGGGATCTACTCCGGGGCTCAGACTGCGGTGAGTCCGAAGGGACGCACCGAGTCTTGAACGTATCGGGGGACTCCTCATCCTCCGTCTCCCAGGCGGACTCGTCTGACGAGGAGTCAGGGTCCGACCCTCGGGACCCTGGAGCACCCACCCCGACGCCGGAGGCACCGGCGTCAACGCCCTCGGTCCCGAGCGGGAGGTCGAGGGAGACCGCAACCGAGGTCGACTTTGAGCCATGATGGACTCAAGTATCGGCTCGGTCTCCGGGGTCGACTTCGAAGTCGATGTCCCGGTGGTCGGGGCCGATGCGCCAGACAGGCTGGCCATCAGTGCCCGCTGCTGCTCCATGAAAGCAGACAATCTGCTCTCCAAGGCTGTCATCCTGAGACTCAACTCGGGAGACGCAGCAGCCGACTCGGGCCCCGGTGGCGCCGGGCCCGACGTCGGCTCTCTGGGAGGAGAGGCCTCGAGGACTACGGGGCTTACGTGTCCAGCAGACTCCGGCTCCACGCGAGGAACTTTGGCAGGTTTCTCTTGTTCCACGGGCCCGGGGCGATGGTCGGGGGTCTTAGACCTGGCCCTCGAGGAGCCAGGGACCTCCTCCGACGACGCCCTCGCGAGCCGCTTCTTCCTCTTGCGTTCCCTGTCGGGGAACCCCCTGTCTGAGGAGCTTCGACGGCGCTCGGGATCCGAATCCCGAGATGTCGAGGCCTCAGACAAAGTCTGGGCCCGGTCGGAGGCTGAGTCTGCGAAAAGTCTTTCTTTTTGCTGCTGGCGACTTCAGAATGCCTTGGAAGACATCTTCCCACATGGCCCACACGACTTAGGGTCGTGATCAGGACCGAGGCACCGGAGGCAGCAGTTGTGTGTGTTGGTGAGAGAAATTTCTTACTTACACCGATCACACTTCTTGAAACCGCTGGAAGCCATCGGGGAAAAAAGAGTCCCCGCGAGGTCAAAGGACCGGCCCTCCAGGGAAAAGCAAAAAAGGGCGCGAACGTCAGCCACGAAGGGCAAAAAACGAAAAAGAAGAATCGGGCTTGATACCGGTGTACTGAACCCGGCGGGAGGGGAAACCGGCGTCGAACTGGGAGAAAAAACAGTGAGTATCGCCGAAAAAAATCAACTTTTATCCGGGATGACAGGACACACGTCCGGTGGGCTTCTCGGAAAAAAAGAGACTGAGGTAAGATGTCACCTTTAGGCGGGAAGGGAACCGCGCATGCGTGCCTGCATTCCCAAAGGCTTTCATAGAAAGCTGGGGAAATGCTCCGCTGGGGCTTCATCGGCGCCGATGACACCCATATGTGAAGACTGACTTCCTGCTTGGTCCTGGAGAAAGCAGGACAACATCCGTAGGGCTCTGTGGAAATAGGGAGACTGAGCAAGATGGCACCCTTGTGCGGGAAGGGGACCGCGCATGCGCGATGCAATCCCAAAGGCTTTCATCGAAAGCTGGGGAATTGCTCCGCATGAAGGCTCCGTTGGTGCCGACGTCACCCATATGTGAGGACTGACTTCCTGCTTGTTCCTGGAGAAATTTATGTACAAAAACATTTTTATGTCACCCTTGCACAGCTCAATTTTTTTATTGCTTTTTATTTGCTTTTTATTATTTACTCTTATTTAACATTTATGAGTTTGATTTTAGGATTATTTATATATGTTTTTATATTCATATGATAATGTATTTATATGATGTTGTTTTATTTGTATATTGTATTTTTTGAGGCTTGTGATCCATACCCCCTGAAGAAGACCCAGGCCGAAACACGTTGGGGATAATAAAGAAAAATTCCACACCTGTATTTTTTGCCAGTCTTTGGCACCAGCTCCTTTGTCTTTACATCTTAATCTAAGACTTTAGCAATTTGGTTTACTTCCGGTACCCCATGTCCTACTGTTGCCCCAATTCTAGCTGGTTCTGCTATGCTCTTAGTCTCCATTCGTTATCTCGGCCTGACTCTTGACTCGGCGCTTAACTTTCAAGGACATCTCACTCCTTTCCCATTGCTCCTTCTATTACCTCTGACAGATATTGTGGTGATGCACAGGCAGCACAGCCCTTTAAAAGTGAAAAAAAAGAGGTTTTTTTTTCATAAACGGGGGATGGGCTCACCAAAGCATAGCTCCCAGACAGAAAGAGAAACTAAAGCACACACTAGCACAGCTAGCCTGAAGCCACACCCAGCCTCCAGAGCAGTTGCAGGGAGAAAGAGGGTGGGGCCAGAGAAGGAAACAAGCTGCAGAACATTTAAGCTGCGTCACTCAGCAAGTGAGGCAGAACAGGAACAGGAACAGGAAGGAGGGCAGAGGAGGACGCCCAGAGCACAGGAAAGACTGCAGAGAGAGCCGGCCAGAGGGCAGGAAAGACTGCAGGAAAGAAGCCACGAGGAGAGGCAGAGAGTCCAGAGAGACCAAGGGAAGAGACAGCATTACAAGGCTGTGAGACCTGGTGGTTCAAAAGGGACCAGCCACAACTCCCAAGGCAAGTGTCAAGGTTGTGGGCAAGAAAGGAGCTGGGGAAGAATTCAGAACTATACGTCTGATTCTGAAGACAGCAGCTCAAGTCCTGGGCCCTTAAACAGACAGTACAGAAAGCCTGATAAAAGGAGGGTTTCTGCCAGCCAAGCAACTCATATATTTCCTGAAGTTGAGTTGTTAAGGGAAAGAAGGGCAAGAGGTTCTGACCCAGTTAAAAAGGGGAGCAGGAATCTTAAATGGGGAAAGCTTTTAAAACTTTTAAAAGAAGTGCAGCTGAGCGTTCCAGAACGTGCCCCAAGCCCTGAGCCTTACAGCACACAGGAGGAGATGGAAGTGGAGCTTTATCCAGATAGTCCAATGTCCTCAGAAGAGTCAATGGAATGTGGGCTTTGCACAAGCAATGTTTAACGCTTTTATGGAAGACTGTATGAGACAGGATAAGAAGATAATGTGTGCTGGTGTCAATTAATGCCAAGGAGAAGGGCAGACAAAAAGATAGAAACCTCGTGTTTAAAAGCAGCCAGTTTTACCATTGCTAAAGCCAGGTTAAGAAGGCTGTGGGTTTTAAACTAAGAGGCAGCACATGATTTGTATCCTAGTCTGCAGCAGCTGAGAATAACAGAATTCAAAACAGTCTTACTGAAGTTTAAAGTTTTGTTGAACTGTGCAGTTAACAGTATTATGCTGGTTTGTTAAACTGAAGAAGTCAAAGTTAACCCAAGAGTGGAGAAAACTACTTGGAGAGTGTTTGCTGAGAAAATTTACTGGAGAAAGTATCCTATTTTTCAGTTTGTTATTTTGTTAGCCTTATCAAGGTCATTTGTCAAAATTGACTCTGCAAAGAAAAATAAAAATCAATTTATTTCACAAATTGTCCTGTGAGCCTCATCCACTCGTACTGCTTGCAAAGCAAGCCACAACTACAATAAAAAGGGCCTCAGCTAATAGGTTGGAGCACTAAAAGAAGAGTGATGACCGGCGCGCCCCACTAGGCAGCCGCCTAACTGGGCAGCGCGCCGTCACAATATGCACTATCCACCCATTCCTCTCCCCAAAGGCTTTGACTACACTGCTCTTGTCTTTAGTTATGTCGCGTATAGGTTTCTGTAACTTGGCCTTCTCTGGTATTACTAAAATTCAACTTCATCACTTATAAGTGATACAGAATACAGCTGTCGAGATCATAACACACCAGTTCTTATCCACTTACACTGGCTTCCTGTAGCCTACCGCTTTCAATACAAAATCTTAACACTGACTCATATATATACCAGTATTCCACAGTATTTGGTTGACTTAGTGCAATTCCATACCCCCTCTTGCAGCCTTCGCTCTATCTATATTAACTGCCCTGGTACTCCCATCTCCCTCCCGTGCACACCTCCAATCTACCTGGCACTCTGCATTCTTTTTTTCTGGGACCCTCACTATGGAACCCTCTCCCCTCCACAATACGGCAGGAACCAGTTTTTGCAAAAATCAAAATTCTTCTGAAAACCCATCTTTTTGAACCCGCTTTTGATTTGCAATCAACCATTACCTAACCTCTACCCTCCAGACTCTTAAAGGTACCTTTTCTCTTCTCCTTTTATTCTGCTTTCCACTTTCTTTTTCCTGTCATTTAATGGAGTTCCTTTCTTTTTCTATGGCCTATGACCATTGTGTTTGTTACTAATTGTAAACCACCCTGGGCCAATAAGGCACGGTATATCAAGTATTCTAATAAACAAACATACCATAAGGAGCCTGCATGCAAAAAAATCTTCCCAGCTTAGAAATTCTATACGTTTTTGGATCATTATCACATGGGATTTCCTCAATGTTTGTATAACTAAGATTGGAATACAACGTCTGGAGTGGGGGTGTTAGAGGGTATGTGAAGATTTGTATCCTATCCACAGATAACACCTGCTACAGCTATCAGGGTCCCAGGCACTGCAAGCAACAGTAGTGTGTATCCCTACTGGAGATAGCCTTGCTTCATTGCCTACGCTTCCACAAATCACAGGGGGCTTTTTTCTGTGATTTTTTTTTATCAAATCAATACAGACTACTGGTGACTCAGCAGCCCCTGGGTTTTCTTGTCAAGGTATGACGAAGTAGATTGCCAGGCTTTTTCTTCAGAGACAATGGAGAGTAAAGTGACTTGTCTAATGCTACAAGGAGTGCCAGTAGGAATCAAACCCTGACCTCTTCGGTACTAGGCTGTTGCTCTAACCACTAGGCTACGCCTCCACTTCTCTGGGACATATAATCGGTTATGCAGAACTGCTTGTCCGAATTGAGCATTAGCTCTGGAGGCTTTGTCCAGGCAATAGTGCGCTACGAAGGTATGTGGAGAAGACCATGTCACCGCTTGGCAGTTCTCTGAGATAGGAACAGATTGAAGATTAGCTACAGTAGTAGCCATGGCTCTGACATTATGAGCTGTCACATGGTGTGGAAGAGACAGCCGAGCTTGCAAATAAGTGAAGGATATGCAATCTGCTAGCCAGTTTGAAAGTGTTCTTTTAGATATTGGTGTACCCAGATGACTTTGGTCAAAAGAAACAGAGGATTGGAGATAGAACACCAACGCCCTTTTGTAATCTTGGGGATGAAGTCTGGCCTCAGCCGGGAAGGTGTGAGGCCTTGGAAAGAATGTTGGTAGTGCGACAGACTGGTTCAGGTGGAAGGAGGTGACAACCTTTGACAAGAACTTAGGATGTGTGCGAAGGACCAACTTGTCATGATGAAAAATAAGAACATAAGATATGCCATACTGGGTCAGACCAAGGTACATCAAGCCCAGTATCCTGTTTCCAACAGTGGCCAATCTAGGTTATACGTACCTAGCAGTTTCCCCAAAAGTGGTATAGCGAGCATAGCTTACCAAAGCTTGCAGTTCACTGACTCTGCAAGTTGAAGTGACTGCTATGAGGAAAGAGTAGTTACTCACCTGTAATAGGTGTTCTCCAGGAGCAAAAGGAATCAGTCCTCATATATAGGTGACATCGACGTCGATGGAGCCCTTGCAGAGCATTTCCCCAGCTTTCCATGAAAGCCTTTGGGAATGCAGGCACGCATGCGCGGTCCCCTTCCCGACTAAAGGTGCCATCTTGCTCAGTCAAATGACATAGCTAAAAACAGCACACAAAAATGTAAAAATAAACTATGTACAACTGCAACTCCCAGGAGAGGAGGGAGGTTTGTGAAGACTGATTCCTGCTGCTCCTGGAGAACACCTGTTACAGGTGAGTAACTACTCTTTCTCCAGGACCAAGCAGGAAGTCAGTCTTCACATATGGGTGACTCCCTAGCTCTGGGCTACTGAGGAACACAGGCTGAACAAGAGAACTCCCTATAGTCTCAGCAGCAAAGAAAGGCTTTTCAAGGACACAACCTCCACCGGTAGCCCAACAGAGGGCAGGAGTTGCCTAAACCTCAAAGAGATTCCGGAGTACTGCCTGGCAAAAAGCACTGTCCCTACGGGACTCCCTCTCCAGGCAGTAATGGGCTGCAAAGGTCTGGCTTGAAGACCAAGTTGCAGCCCTGCAGACGTCTACCAAGGGCACAGAGCGGAGATGAGCCACTGAGGCAGCCATTGCCCTGACACGATGGGCCGTGACCCTACCCTGCAAAGGAAGGTCAGCCGCCTTGTAAGCCCAGGTGATACAGTCAGCCACCCAGACGGACAAGGTAAGCTTGGACACAGCTAACCCCAACTTATTGGGGTCAAAAGATACGAAGAGCTGAGAAGCCCTTCTATGCCCCTGCGTAAGGTCAAGGTAGAAGGATAAGGCCCTCCTACAGTCCAGGGTATGCAAGACTGCTTCAGCCTGGCTAGCATGAGGCCTAGGGAAGAATGTTGGAAGAACCACCTCCTGATTGAGGTGGAAAGAGGAGACAACCTTAGGGAGGAACTTTGGATGAGTCCTGAGAACTACCCTGTTCCTGTAAATCCTGGTGTAAGGCCTGTCACAGACCAGGGCTTGAAGCTCACTTACTCGCCTAGCCGAGGTAAGGGCTATCAGGAAGAGTGTCTTCCAGGAGAGGAAGCGTAGTGGACAAGTAGCAATCGGCTCAAAAGGTGGGCGAGTCAGCTGCTGCAAGACCACATTCAGCTCCCACTCAGGGGCAGGAGGACAGATGGAAGGCTTGAGCAAAAGCAAGCCCCTGAGAAAGCGGGACACCAAGGGGTGACCAGAGAGAGACTGCCCCTCTACCAATGAGTGGTGAGCTGCTAGAGCTGAGAGGTGGACCCGAACAGAATTGGACTTAAGTCCCTGATTAGATAAGTGCAGTAAATACTGAAGCACCACTGGCACAGTACAGGAGAAACGATCCTCTGTACGTAGGTGACACCACACAGAAAACTTCTTCCACTTGAGAGCATAGGTTTTTCTCGTGGACTGTTTCCTAGAGGCTAGGACAACCTCCTCAACTTCCTGAGGTAGGCGCCAGGGAGCCAAAACTACCCTTGCAGCCTCCAGGCCATCAAATTGAGAGACTTGAGATTGGGGTGCAGAAGGGAACCCTGGTCTTGTGTGAGAAGGTCGGGTTGCAATCCCAGAGGTAGTGGAGGATCCACCGCCAGTTGAAGCAGAAGAGGAAACCACGGCTGTCTCGGACATCTGGGAGCTACCAGCAGGACTGAGGCATTCTCCTGAAGAATCTTGAACAGGGTTCGGGCCACCAAGGGTGTGGGAGAAAACGCATAGAGGAGGCCCTGAGACCAAGATATCAGAAAAGCATCCGCTGCTATCCGCAGAGGATGTGGTTGCCTGGAGCAGAACTTTGGCAGTTGCTTGTACAGTGGATTGGCAAAAAGATCCATCAAAGGAAGACCCCATTTGAGAAAGATCTTCTGAACTACTGAAGGATTCAGCTGCCACTCGTGGGGCTGCAGAATCCTGCTTAACCTGTCTGCCAGGTAGTTGTCCTGGCCTGGAAGGTACACAACCTTGAGGAGCATGTTGTGCTTGAGGGCAAAAGAACAAAGGTCCTGAGCCTCTCGACAAAGGATCCTGGACCCAGTTCCGCACTGTTTGTTCACATAAAACATGGCAACTTGGTTGTCTGTCTGAATCAGGACAGACTTGTGAGCCAGGGTAGAAGTGAAAGCTTTGAGTGCTAATCAAATAGCTCTGAGTTCGAGGAGATTGATCTGCTGTGCAGCTTCCCAGGGAGACCAGAGGCCCTGGGTGCACTTGCCCAGACAATGAGCTCCCCAGCCTTGCAGGGAGGCATTTGTTGTCATCACTACTGTGTACCCTGGAATCTGAAAAGGCATCCCCTTTCAGTAGATTGGGTGGGTGCAGTCAATAGTTGAAGGAGTGCAGAAATGGTCTGGAAACCCTTATCCTGTCTCTGAGGCTGCCTGTGGCCTGTGACCACTGAGTCCGAAGGCACCACTGTGCAGGCCTCATATGGAGCCTGGCATTGGGGGTCACATGTACTGTCGAAGCCATGTGGCCTAGAAGCCTCAGGCAGAGTCTGGCGGAGACCAGGGACCTGCTGAGAAACTGACTTGCCAAGGCCATCAACCTTTGGGCTCTGTTTTCTGGCAAGAATGCCTTTGCCAGGAGAGAGTCCAACCTTGCCCCTATGAACTCCAAGTTCTGGGAAGGGAGCAAAGTGGACTTTGCGAAGTTTATGACAAACCCCAGGCATTGTAGAAGAGCAATGGTCCTGAGGGAGGCTTGATTGGCCTCCTGACCTGTCTGACCCCTGATGAGCCAGTCGTCCAGATAGGGGAAGACAAAGATGCCCTGATTTCTCAGGTAGGCCACCACCACTGCTAGGCACTTTGTGAAGACTCTGGGGCGGAGGCGAGGCCGAAAAGCAGCACTCTGTACTGATAATGGTTTCCTCCCACGATGAACCTCAGGTACTTTCTGTGGTCTGGATGAATGAGGATGTGAGTGTACACATCCGTTAGATCTAAGGAGCATAGCCAATCTCCCTGCTGGAGGTAGGGCAGAAGGGTTCCAAGAGTAAGCATCTTGAACTTTTCTTTCACTAGGAACTTGTTGAGGTTCCTGAGGTCCAGAATGGGACGAAGGCCACCGGTCCTTTTGGGCACCGGGAAATACCTGGAGTAGAATCCATGACCTTGCAAGTGGGGAGGCACAGGCTCCACCGCCCTGTCCACCAACAGACCCTGAAGCTCCTGACGGAGAAGGTCTGTGTGCAGAGGAGGCCTTGGAGGCTCCACTGGAAAGTATGGGGGTGGCAGTTGGTGGAAATGGAGGGCAAAGCCCTTGTGGACTATCTCCAGCACCCAACTGACCCCGGTGATAAGGGGCCACTGGTGGGCAAAGAGGGCGAGACGACCTCCTGCGCAGGGTTGGGAGAGCAGTGGAGGAGAGGCTATGCTTAAGGAGTCAAAAAGCCCCACCCTGATGAGTGGTAGCAGGGGCCTGAGGCTTGGGGGTCCTCTGCCTACAGGGCCCATTACCCTGCCCCTTGGCTTGCTGACCCTGGGGGGCAGCTTGGGCAGCCTGATATTGTGGGTACTGTTTGTAGGCAGTGCCCTTCCTCGGGTAAAAGGGCTTTTTACCCGAGCCCTTCTTTTTATGAGAAAGGGCAGAGGTCTTCCTCGACAGCCTTGCCCGAGTGAGGTGCTCGGTCTCGAGCTGAGCAGCCTTCTCGGTCATGGGCTTGCCAAAATGTTTTTCACCTCGGCATGGGACATCGACCAACTTGTCCTGAACCCATGGCTCGAGGTCTGATGACTGCAGCCATGCCTGGCGTCGAGCCGCGATGCCGGCTGCTGCAACTCGGGCCGAAGCTTCGAAGCCATCGTAGGCGGTGCAGGACATGAACTTCGAGCAGTTTTGAATCCCCGAGGACAAGGACTTAAATCTCTGCAAGGGTTCCCCGGAGAGACCAGCAGAGAACCCGGCCAACTCCTTGGCCAGATCCCGCAAGTACATGCCCATGTACAGCTGGTAAGACTGGACACGGCAAGCAAGCATTGAGCCCTGAAAGCACTTTCTACCGACGCCATCGAGGTTTCGGGCCTCCCTGCCAGGAGGCACCGCGGAGTGCATCTTCTGACTCTTCAGACAATGCATGGCCGATTCCACAACCATGGAATGGTGTGGTAGCTGTGCCTTCTGAAAACCAGAGCTCTTCTGGAGCCGATAGATCGAATCGACTCGCTTGCTAAGAACCGGCGCCTCCCACATCCAGAAGAGGAGCCGTTCCAGCATTGGACGAACAGGGACAGTAAAGGCCTCCTTCGGAGGCGAGTCATACTGCAGCGCCTCGAGCTCTTCAGCTCGAGGCTCTTCCTCGGGATCCGCCGGAATAGCCAAGGCAGTGGTCATATCCCAGACGAACTCCGAGAACCAGGTGTCCTCCGGGGGGGACCTACTCCGGGGCTCAGACTGCGGTGAGTCCGAAGGGATGCACCGAGTCTTAAAGGTATCAGGAGATTCCTCGTCCTCCGTCTCCCAAGCTGACTCGTCCGAGGAAGAGTCGGGGTCCGACCCCACGGGGCCCTGGAGCACCCACCCCAACGCCAGAAGCACCGGCATCGACGCCCTCGGTCCCGAACGGGAGGTCGAGGGAGACCGCGACCGAGGTCGACTCCGAGCCAAGATGGACTCGACTATTGGCTCGGTCTCCGGAGTCGACTTCGACGTCGATGTCCCGATGGTCGGGACAGATGCGCCAGACAGGCTGGCCATCAGTGCCCGCTGCTGCTCCATGAAGGCAGACATTCTGCTCTCCAAGGCTGTCATCCTGATACTCAGCTCGGGAGACGCAGCAGTCACCGATTCGGGCCCCAGCGGCACCGGGCCCGACGTCGGCTCCCTGGGAGGAGAGTCCACGAGGACTACGGGGTTTACGTGTCCAGCAGACTCCGGCTCCACACGAGGAACTTTGGCAGGCTTCTCTGGTTCCAAGGGCCCGGGGCAACCGTCAGGGGTCTTAGACCTGGCCCTCGAGGAGCCAGGGACCTCTTCCGACGACGCCCTCGCGAGCCGTTTCTTCCTCTTGCGTTCCCGGTCGGGGGCCCCCTGTCCGAGGAGGTTCGACGGCGCTTGGGATCGGAATCCCGAGATGTTGAGGCCTCAGACGAGGTCCGGGCCCGGCCGGAGGCTGAGTCAGAGAAAAGCCTTTCCTTTTGCTGCTGGCGACTTCGTAGTGCCTTGGAAGACATTTTTCCACAGGCCCCGCACGACTTAGGATCGTGGTCGGGGCCGAGAACCGAAGGCAGCAGTCGTGTGTGTCGGTGAGAGACATTAGTTTCTTACACCGATCACACTTCTTAAAACCACTGGAAGCCATCGGTGAAAAAAGAGTCCCTGCGAGGTCAAAGGACCAGCCTTCCAGGGAAAAAGAGAAAAAAGGGCGTGAACGTCAGCCACGAAGGGCAAAAACCGAAAAAGAAGAATCGGGCTCAATACCGGTGTACCGAACCCGGCGGGAGGGGAACCGGTGTCGAACCGGTAGAAAAAGAGCAAAAAACGCTGAAGAATCTAATTTTAACCGGGAAAACTGGACACACGTCCGGTGGGCTTCATGGAAAAAAAGAGACTGAGGTAAGATGGCACCTTTAGGCTGGAAGGGAACCGCGCATGCGTACCTGCATTCCCAAAAGCTTTCATAGAAAGCTGGGGAAATGCTCTGCTAGGGCTTCATAGGCGCCGATGACACCCATATGTGAGGAATGACTTCCTGCTTGGTCCTGGAGAACACCTGTTACAGGTGAGTAACTACTCTTTCTCCAGGACCAAGCAGGAAGTCAGTCCTCACATAAGGGTGACTCCCAAGCTCTGGGCTACCAGGGAACCCAAGCTGAACAAGATCACTCCCTCTAGTCCCAGCATCAAAGAAAGGCTTTTCACTGAAAGAACCTCCACCGGTAGCCCAACGGAGGTCAGGAGTTGCCTAAACCTCAAAGAGATTCCGGAGTACTGCCTGGCCAAAAGCACTGTCCCTACGGGACTCCCTCTCCAGACAGTAATGGGCCGCAAAAGTCTGGCTTGAGGACCAAGTTGCAGCCCTACAGATGTCTACCAACGGTACAGAGCGGAGGTGAGTCACTGAGGCAGCCATTGCCCTGACACGATGTGCCGTGACCCGACCCTGCAGAGGAAGGTCAGCCACCCTGTAAGCCCAGGTGATACAGTCAGCCACCCAGATGGACAAGGTACGCTTGGACACAGTTAACCCCAGATTATTAGGGTCAAAAGATATGAAGAGCTGAGTAGCTCTTCTATGTCCCTGCGTACGGTCAAGGTAGAAGGATAAGGCCCTCCTACAGTCCAGGGTATGCAGAATTGATTCAGCCTGGCTTGCATGGGGCCTAGGGAAGAATGTTGGAAGAGCCACCTCTTGGTTAAGGTGGAAGGAGGAGACAACCTTTGGGAGGAACTTTGGATGAGTCCTAAGGACTACCCTGTTCCTATAGAAGCGGGTGTAAGGCCCGTCACAGACCAGGGCCTGAAGTTCACTCACTCACCTGGCCGAGGTTAGGGCTACCAAGAAGAGCGTCTCCAAGGACAGGAAGCGGAGAGGACGTAGCCATCGGCTCAAAAGGAGGGTGAGTCAGTTGCTGCAAGACCACATTCAACTCCCACTCAGGAGCAGGACGACAGATTGGAGGCTTGAGCAAGAGCAAGCCTCTGAGAAACCGGGACACCAAGGGGTGAACCGACAGAGAATGTCCTTCCACCAGTGAGTGGTGAGCTGCTAGAGCTGAGAGGTGGACCCGAACAGAATTGGACTTAAGTCCCTGATTTGCTAAGTGCAGAAGGTACTGAAGCACTACTGGTACAGCACAGGAGAAAGGATCTTCTGTACGTAGCTGACACCACACAGAAAACCTTTTCCATTTCAGGGCATAGATTTTCCTAGTGGACTGCTTTCTAGAGGCTAGGACAACCTCCTCAACTTCCTGAGGTAGGCCCCAGGGAGCCCAAACTACCCTTGCAGCCTCCAGGCCATCAAAATGAGAGCTCTGAGATTTGGGTGCAGAAGGGAACCCTGATCCTGAGAGAGAAGGTCGGGTTGCAACCCCAGAGGCAGTGGGGGATCCACTGCCAGCTTCAGCAGAAGTGGAAACCAAGGCTGTCTCGGCCATCTGGGAGCCACCAGCAGGACCGAGGCCTTGTCCTGAAGAATTTTGAACAGGGTTCGGGCCACCAGGGGAGTGGGAGGAAATGCATACAGGAGGCCCTGGGACCAGGAAATCAGAAAAGCATCTGCTGCCAGCCGCAGAGGATGTGGTTGCCTGGAGCAGAACCTTGTCAGTTGTTTGTTCGATGGACTGGCAAACAGATCTATGGTTGGAAGTCCCCATTTCAGGAAAATCTTCTGAACCACTAAGGGGTGGGGCTGCATAATCCTGCTCAACCTGTCTGCCAGGGAGTTGTCCTGGCCAGGCAGATACACTGCCTTGAGGAGCATGTTGTGCCTGAGAGCAAACAAGCAAAGGTCCTGTGCCTCCTGAAAAAGGAACCTGGACCCAGTTCCGCCCTGCTTGTTCACATAAAACATGGCTACTTGGTTGTCGGTTTGAACTAGGACAGACTGATGAGCCAGTGTTTGAGAGAAAGTCTTGAGAGCTAAACGAATAGCCCTGAATTCCAGTAGATTGATCTGCTGTGTGGCCTCCCAGGGAGACCACAGGCCCTGGGTGCACTTGCCTAGACAATGAGCCCCCCAGCCCTGCAGGGAGGCATCCGTGGTCAACACCACTGTGAACACAGGAATCTAAAAAGGCACCCCTTGCAGTAGATTGGGTGGGTGCAGCCACCAACGGAGGGAGTTCAGAAATTGTCTGGACACCCTTATTCTGTCCGAGGCTGCCTGTGGCCTGTGACTACTGAGTTCGAAGGCACCACTGTGCAGGCCTCTTATGGAGCCTGGCATTGGGGGTCACATGTACTGTTGAAGCCATGTGGCCAAGAAGCCTCAGCCAGACTCTGGCGGAGACCAGTGACCTGCTGAGAAACTGGTTTGCCAAGTTTATCAGTCTTTGGGCTCTGTCTTCTGGCAAGAACGCCTTTGCCAGCAGAGAGTCTAACCTTGCCCCTATGAACTCCAAGTTCTGGGAGGGGAGAAAAGTGGACTTTGCGAAGTTTATGACAAAACCCAGGTTTTGAAGAAGAGCAATAGTTCAGAGGGTGGCTTGTCTGGCCTCCTGGCACGTCTGACCCCTGATGAGCCAGTCGTCCAGATAGGGGAAGACAAAGATACCCTGATTTCTCAGGTAGGCCGCCACCACTGCCAGGCATTTGGTAAAGACCCTGGGAGCAGAGGTGAGGCCAAAAGGCAGTACCCTGTACTGATAATGGTTTCCTCCCACAATGAACCTGAGGTACTTTCTGTGGTCTGGATGAATGAGGATGTGAGTGTACGCATCCTTTAAATCTAAGGAGCATAGCCAATCTCCCTGCTGGAGGTAGGGCAGCAGTGTTCCAAGAGTAAGCATCTTGAATTTCTCTTTCTCTAGGAACTTGTTGAGATTTCTGAGGTCGAGAATAGGCCGGAGGCCACCAGTTCTTTTGGGAACGAGAAGTTACCTGGAGTAGAACCCTTGACCTTGGAGGTGGGGAGGCCTTGTCCCGCAACAGACCTTGGAGCTCCAGAAGGAGAAGATCTGTGTGCAGGGGAGGCCTTGGAGGCTCCCCTGGAAAGTATGGAGGAGGCAGCTGTTGGAAATGTAGCATATAGCCCTTGTGGACGATGCTTAGCACCCAACTGTCTCCAGTGATGAGTGGCCACCTGTGGGCAAACAGGGTAAGTCGACCTCCTGTGCAGGGTTGGGAGAGCAGGGACGGAGAGGCTATGCCTAAGGAGTCAAAAACCCCCACCCTGCTGAGTGGGAGCAGGGGCCGGAGGCTTGAGAGTCCTCTGCCTACGGGGCCCATTACCCTGCCCCTTGGCCTGCTGACCCTGAGGGGGAGCTTGGGAGGCCTGGTACTGTGGGTACTGTTTGTAGGCAGTGCCCTTCCTCGGGTAAAAGGGCTTTTTACCCAAGCCCTTCTTTTTGTGAGAAGGGGCAGAAGTCTTTCTAGATAGCCTTATCCTCGTGAGGTGCTCGGTTTCGAGCTGTGCGGCCTTCTCGGTCATGGGCTTGCCAAAAAGGTTCTCACCTCGGCAAGGGACATCGACCAACTTGTCCTGAACCCATGGCTTGAGGTCCGATGACTGCAGCCATGCCTGGCGTCGAGCTGCGATGCTGGCTGCTGCAATCACTTATCTTTCCTGTTTATATTGATTGTATTTCCTTTCTTTCTTTCTTTTTTTTTTGTATTGTAAACCGCCCCGATGTAATGGGGGGTGGTATATCAAGTGTGTAATAAACAACAAACAATAAACGGGCCGAAGCCTCGAAGCCATCGTAGGCAGCGCGGGACATAAACTTGGAGCATTCCCGTATCCCTGAGGACAAGGACTTGAACCTCTGCAAGGGTTCCCCAGAGAGACCAGCAGAGAACCCGGCCAGCTCCTTGGCCAGGTCCCGCAAGTACATGCCCATATTACAGCTGGTAAGACTGGACATGGCAAGCAAGCATCGAGCCCTGGAAACACTTTCTACCAAAACCATCCAGGTTCCGGACTTCCCTGCCAGCGGGCACCGCGGAGTGCATCTTCTGACTTTTCATGCGATGCATGGTCGATTCCACTACCATGGAATGGTGTGGTAGCTGCGCCTTCTGAAAGCCAGGGCTCTTCCGGAGTCGATAGATAGAATCGACCCGCTTGCTTAGAACCGGCGCCGAGGCCGGTGCCTCCCACATCCGGAAGAGGAGCCATTCCAGCATCGGAGGAACCGAAACAGTAAAGGCCTCCTTCGGAGGAGAGTCATACTGTAGGGCCTCGAGCTCCTTGGCTCGAGGCTCCTCCTCGTGGTCCGCAGGGATAGCCAACGCAGTGGCCATATCCCGGACCAACTCCGAGAACCGGGTATCCTCTGGAGGGGATCTACTCCGGGGCTCAGACTGCGGTGAGTCTGATGGGACGCACCGAGTCCTGAAGGTGTCGGGCGACTCCTCGTCCTCCGTCTCCCAGGCAGACTCGTCCGATGAGGAATCGGGTCCGACCGTGTGGGGCCTTTGGGCACCCGCCCCGACGCTGAAGGCACCAGCGTCGACGCCCTTGGTCCCGAACGGGAGGTCGAGGGAGACCGCGACCGAGGTCGACCTTGAGCCTTCATGGTCTCGAGTATCGGCTCGGTCTCCGGGGTCGACTTCGATGTCGATGTCCTGGTGGTCGGGGCAGATGCACCAGACAGGCTGGCCATCAGTGCCCGCTGCTGTTCCATGAAGGCAGACAATCTGCACTCCAAGGCTGTCAGCCTGAGACCCAGCAGCCACCAACTCGGGCCCCGGTGGCGCCGGGCCCGACGTCGGCTCTCTGGGAGGAGAGTCCACGAGGACTACAGGACTTACGTGTCCAGCAGACTCCGGCTCCACACGAGGTATCTTTGGAGGCTTCTCCTGCTGAGCGGTTCAGCATGTTCATGTGGATAGAACGCCAGTGTGTACGTTGAAAAAGCTTAGCAACCTCCCCTGAAGAACCCTGGATTGGCGAAACGCTTAGCGCCTGATAGCGTTGGGAAAGAAGTATATAGCTCAACATTGAAAGATATTTGAAGCCAAAGCTAAGTTAAGCAAAGCTAAGCATTTTTTGCTATTTTTCGCTACTGAATGAGACATTTCTAACTTACCATTTTAAGAATACTAAAAAATAAGGTCGCTACCATTCAGTGGTCATTGATGTGAAAGTGAGGGCAATGAGTCAGAGTTTCTGACCTCAGCCCGGAGAAACAGACCACGTAGCTGCCGATAAAAAATTCATTTTGTAAGTCTCATATTCATAACTATCTACAGTCTCAATTTAGAACATATATTACTTCCTCTTTTTTGCCGCCAGGGCTATTAAGCGTCCCCGCACTACCGCTTTCATACCATCCCATACTATCTCCCGGGCGACTTCCGCTCCCCCATTCAATTGAAAATACTCCTTAATACAACACCTCAAACTGGCCACGCCCTCCGGATCTGCCAACAGCAATTCATTTAGCCTCCAGAACCGAAGTCCAGTTCTCTCCTTATAGTAAGCAAGGATAAGGAGTACCGGCACATGGTCCGTTCAGGACACAACCCCAATATCAAATGCGCCCACTCTATCCAACCACTGCGAATCTATCCACATGTCTATTCTACTATACGAATTATGCGGATGAGAGAAATAGATATATGCTCTGTCCCCAACATGACTATACCTCCAAACGTCCACCAGCCCCAATGCAGACATCATTTTAAACAACTTCTTTCTCCCCGTTCTATCCCACCCCCTAGCACTCCCCGAGGTATCCAGGCGGGGATCTACCACCACATTAAAATCCCCCCCCACCACCAAGCACCACCGTCTGTGCTCTTCTATAAGTGGAAGAACAGTCAAAAAAAGGCCCCTGTACTATATTAGGCGCATAAACACAACAGATAGTGATCTCCCTCCCCTCCAATTGCCCACACCAGAGGATATACCTCCCATCCCTGTCCCTAACCACCTCCTTAGTATCCACCAGGAGGTCCTTAGAAAACATGATTCCCACACCCCCCTTTTTATACAATCCACAATTGGCAGCAAAAAGTCCCTTGTCATACTTACCCTGATAGAGCCCCCCTCCCCCGGTGAACTCTTTAAATGGGTCTCCTGCAAAAGGAGTACATCCGCCTAAGCTCAGGTCCCCTCTCTTACTACTGCCCTTCTCTTTTGCCAGGAATTAAGCCCACGCACATTAAGTGTGAGGATCTTTAATTCACGTTCCATTACCAGGAGTCTCTTTTAGCTTCATTATACTCCCTACCGTGGCGAGCCCCCCCAACCCCTCCCTCCCTCCCCCCACTCTCCCTCCCTCAATCCCCCCTCAACCCCTGTTGTTAAGTGACGTCGAGTCGGAGTCGACTCATGGCGACCCTCTGGATAGCTATCCTAAATTGTGTTTGGTCTTCAGTCAGGCGGCTCATTGTTGACAGACTGGTACCTGTAGCTGCTGTTACTGTATCGATCCATCTCATTGCTGGCCTTCCTCTTTTGCGTTGACCTTCTATCTTGCCAAGCATAATGTTTTTCTCTAATGATCGCATGATGTGTCCAAAGTATGAAAGTCGAAGTCTTGTCATCTGAGCTTCTAAAGAAAGCTTAGGTTTGATCTCCTCTAGTACCGACTGGTTTGTTCTTCGGGCAGTCCATGGTATACACAGTATTCGCCGCCAGCTCCATAATTCAAAGGCATCAATTTTCTTCCTGTCTATCTTTTTCACTGTCCAGCTTTCACATCCATATGATGTTATTGAAAATACCATGGCTTGAACAAGTCGAATCTTTGTATGGAGACAGACATCTCTGCTCTTGAGAATCTTATCTAGGTCTTTCATAGCCATTCTGCCAAGAGCAATGCGTCGTCTGATTTCTTGACTGCTTGTTGCTTCTTTATTGATAGTTGATCCAAGTAGGTTAAAGTTGTTCACAACTTCAATTTCTTCTCCTTCAACGATGAACCTGTTGATTATGCCAGTTGTCATGGTCTTTGCCTTCTTTACATTAAGGTGCAGGCCCATTTTGAGACTACGTTCTTTGATTGTGAGAAGCAAATGTTTCAGATCATCTTCACTTTCAGCCAGTAATGTGGTATCATCAGCATAGCGAAGGTTGTTGATGAGTCTTCCACCAATCTTCACACCTCTGTTGTCTTCATACAATCCTGCTTCTCTGATGATTTGTTCTGCATATAAATTAAACAGGTAGGGGGAAAGTATGCAGCCTTGTCTTACACCTTTGCTTATTTTAAACCATTCTGTTTCTCCTTGTTCCGTTCAAACTGTTGCTTCTTGATCAATGTACAGATTGTGCAAGAGAACGATCAGGTGTTCTGGTATACCCATGCTTCTTAATGTGGCCCAGAGTTTCTCATGGTTTATACAGTCAAAAGCCTTGCTATAGTCGATAAAGCACAAATAGATATCCTTTTGGTATTCTTTAGTCTTTTCAAGGATCCATCTCACATCCGCAATGATGTCTCTCGTTCCTCGCCCTTTCCTGAACCCTGCTTGCACTTCAAGTAGTTCTTTTTCCAGGTATGGTTGTAGTCTCTTTTGAATAATCTTCAGTAGAATCTTGCTGGCATGTGGGATCAGAGCGATTGTGCGATAATTTCCACAGTCAGTTGGATCACCTTTCTTTAGTATTGGTATAAACACAGATCTTTTCCAGTCAGTTGGCCATGATGTTGTCTTCCATATTTCTTGGCAGAGCCTTGTGAGTACGGTAACAGCTGCATCAGATTGCTGCAATACTTTTATGGGAATGCTATCAATGCATGGTGCTTTGTTCTTTGATAAGGCTTTCAATGCTGCTTCAACTTCTTCTTTCATCACCAATGGTTCCCGATCATAAGGTACAGGTTGAAACGGCTGTTGGTCCACTTCATCTTTATCATATAAAAACTCTGTACATTCCTTCCACCTTTTCTTGATCTTCTCAGCATCATTCAACATAGAACCTTGAGCATCTTGTAACATTCCAATTCGAGGCTGAAACTTTTTCTTTAACTCTCGTAGCTTTAGGAAAGCCGATCTTGTTCTTCCTCTAATAGTTTCTGCTTCTATTTCCTTGCAAGTGTCATTGTAGTACTTTTCCTTGTCCTGTCTTGCTGCACGTTGGAAATCTCTGTTGAGTTCTGCGATTGTCTTTCTTTCTCCTCTGGCTTTATCTTCTCTGCGTTTCTGGGCAATTTTCAGAGTTTCTTCCGTCATCCATTTTGGCCGTTTTTGCTGTTTCACCTTTTGTACAGACTTCTCGCTTTCTTCCAACACAACCTTCTTGATGTCATTCCATAACTCTTCCGGAGCTCTGTCATTTGTATCTAAAGCAGCAAATCGATTTTGCAGGCAGTCTTTAAATTCCAGTGATATATTCTCAAGGTCATATTTTGCTGCATTCGTGAGTGGTTTGCTCTTTTTCAACTTTAGCTTTAGTTTGCATACTAGTAGTTGATGATCTGTACCACAGTCAGCTCCAGGTTTTGTCTTTGTTGATGTTACAGAGCTTTTCCATCGTTGACTTCCACATATGTAGTCAATTTGATTTTTATATAATCCATTCGGTGAAGTCCATGTGTACAGTCACCGCTTGTGTTGCTGGAAGAAGGTGTTTGAGATGAATAGATCATTGGTCTTGCAGAATTCTATCAGTCTTTCTCCAGCTTCATTTCTGTTGCCAAGTCCATATTTTCCAACTACTTTGCCTTCTTCTTTGTTGCCAACGTTTGCGTTCCAGTCACCCATGACTATCAGGATATCCTGTTTGCATGTTCTGTCAATTTCAGCTTGTACTTGTTCATAGAACTCTTCAATTTCATTCTCTTCAGCAGCTGTTGTTGGGGCATATACTTGAATTATAGTTGTGTTGATAGGCAATCCTCGTAGACGAATAGAGATTAAGCGTTCGCTGACTGCATTGTATTTCATTACAGTTCTTGCAAGTTTCTTCTTTATTATAAATGCAACACCATTTCTTCTTTGTCTTTCATTTCCAGCATAGTAGACCATGTGATCATCTGATGCAAAGTGCCCCATGCCAGTCCATTTCAGTTCGCTGACGCCCAACAGATCAAGTTGTACACATTCCATTTCATTCTTGACCACCTCCAACTTCCCTTGTTTCATGCTTCGTACATTCCATGTTCCAATGTGTAAGACATCTTTACAGCTTCTGACTCTCATTTCATGCGCAGCTACATCAGCAGTCAGACTTCCCGAGGTCTTTGATCCAACCACATCATAAATGCTGGCTTTACTCTGAAAAGTCTTCAGCTTTTCCCCAGTAGCTAGTTGAGTGCCTTCTGACCTGGGGGTCTCATCTTCCAGCACCATAGCACAATTTGTTTTGTTGTAACTATCCATTGGGTTTTCATGGCAAGATACAGAAGTAGATTGCCAGGCCTTTCTTCCGCGCAGTTTAAGTTTGGTGTTGTTGCCGTTGTCACAAAAATGTGATCCTCCGCAGTCAACACTGTCCCATTCTGCTGCTGCCCAGATGGGTGGTTTGTCTTGGTCTCGCACCTCAGCAGAGACCTGTCCATCTTGGGAGACCCTGCCAGTAGTTAAATTACCGATAGTTTAGTTCTCAGCATCACTGATGCACGCAAGCCCTCACAGCACGACAAGCTGCAAACCAAGTGAGAGCCTCAACCCCTATCCCCTTATAATTACACTCACACTCCCCCTCCAAACCCCACCCCCTAGCCCCCCCTCCCAGTCATCACCCACCCCTACAGTCCTCTACCGTGCATGCATTTCCCACATCACCCCACTCCCACCAACCCAGACCCAGGGACCCCTACTCCCCCTCACACCCACCTTCCTCCATAAACCTTCTTAACCAGCTCACAACCCCCCCCACATTCAACAACACACAGTTATCCAAACACATTATCTGCCCCCCACCCCATCCTCCATGTTTCCACAGCCACCCTTTCCACAATTTATTCAAACAAATATATATATCCCTCAGCTTTGGAAGGGTGCTTTCTTTCCCCCTCGAGCAGATTTCCTCTCCCGTCTGTCCACCCGACTCCATCTCTCATCGGAGACTCGCTGCTGCAGGCTCCCCGTCGGCTCCTGCTCTGGAATCCGTTGGACACCCGCCTCTTTCATAGCCTCCTTCAGTGCCAGCACGGTGTCCGCTCTCCGGGTTATCCCGTTGACTGTGAAAGCAAGTCCCACTGGATACATCCACTTATATCATATATTTTCTTCCCGTAGTCGTGCTGTAAACTCCCTCCAGGCCCGCCGGCGCTGCAGCGTGGCTGCGGCCAAGTCTGCAAAGATAGCAATCTCAGCTCCTTGTCACTTAAACTTTCCCAAGGAACGCATCTTACTGGCTATTTTGTCTTTAATCCGGTAATCATGGAAACAGATAATAATGTCTCTAGGCTGCTCCCGCCGCGCTGCTCCAAGCGCTCTATGTGCTCGATCCAACACTACCTCCTCCACTTCCTCACCAGCCTCCTTCAGGACCGCCTCACAAACATCCTTTGCTGTTTTCATGCAATCAAGATATTCGCCCACTTCTGGCACACCTTTTATGCGCAGGTTCTGTCGCCTGGATCTGTTCTCCAAATCTTCCAGCTTCAAAGTCATACTCTCCCGTACTTCCTCCAGAGACTTCATACCCGCTTCCAACGTCTCAGTGTGCAGCTCCAAGTCCTCAAAGCCTCTCTCCACTTACGCCACCCGGCAGCCAACTTCAGTTATATCAGCTCTCAACTGTTCAAACATCCCCTCCACTTCACCTTTGAACCCAGCAATGTCCTTTTTTATCTCATGAAACCACGATTTTAGCTCATCTTTTGTAATATCCACCAAAGCACTTGTAGCAGGATTTTCCTTCTTACCAGTATCAGATATTACCAGACTCCCTGGCAAGTCCTCTGCTATTTGTTTTTCTCTCTCTGGATGGTCTGCCCGCCCACTGCCATAGGCAAACTCCTTCAGGTCAGCTGCTTTCTTCCTGGTAGCTGCCATCTCCAGATTTCTGCTGCAGGCTCCCACCTCCTCTGCTATGGCCCAAGCCTCTTTAGCCTCTATTACAATGCTTAATCACCAATACCTCGTTCCACCACCAGATAGCACCACTTCTTCACTTTTGCATAGCCATGTGCTCCCTTGGTGAAAATAGAAATGCACGCTCAGTAAATATACTCCAACTGCAGATAATTCGGGCCACTCTCATACAATGTTGAAATTCCAGAGTCCTTCCTTCCCCAAGGCACTGCTCGCATCAACCACCTCCGCAGTTAACCGGCCCAGAAGGCAGCACTCCAGCAATCAGTTTCCCCCGCAGACTCACTCCCCCCGCCGGTACTCTCCCGCCGCGGGCCACCTCAGTTCTCTCTGCTTTTCACCAGCGGTTAATTTCCTCCACCTCGGTCCTCGGCGTAGCTATAGCCCCGATACCGCTCCATCCACCTCATGCAGGCACTCACAACTGGAACCTCTCCGGTCTTCGGGGTCCTCCACGTCAGCACAACCGCCAAACACAGCACTAGCACTCCAGCGGGGCTCCACCGCGGGGCACCGAAACAGCAACAGCCTCTTCAGCAGACAGGAATATCCTCGCATCAGTTCTAGAGTTCGGGGGTAAGGGCAAGACAACGCGGCCTGCTTTCATACCGCACACCGCTCAGCCTCATGGCTCCTTTCCAGCTCCTGGGGTTGCGCCGGCCAGGCCTCTCCTCTCTGCCGTTTAGGGGGCATACTTGAGCCAACGATTATGACATTTCCATTTTTCTCTCACTGCTCCACCTCGTCCCGTGTTCCGCCACACTCAGCACCCTTTTTTACTCCCCAGTCACAGGTCCATGGGCTCCCCACCAGCAAATGTGGAATGCCCAGCACGGAGCTTCAGGGAGATGCGGCCATTTTCAATCGGGCTCGCTAGCGCCCCCCGTGATTTTGGATAATTTATCATGAAACCTAAGTCTTGGAGGACATGAATAGTTTGATTTAAGGCAAAGGTGACTGCTGAAGCAGAATCTGCCCTTAGCAGCTAGTTGTCTAAGCAGAGGACTAGAAAGATCTCCAAAGGGAGGAGTAGCCTAGTGGTTGGGGCAAGGTACTTCAGGCCGGAAGGTCGGGGGTTCAATCCCACTAGAGGACAGCAACCTTGGGCCGGAAGGACTGGGGTTTCTAGTCCCACAGATGCTCCTTGTGGTCTTGGGCAAGCCACTTAACCCTCCATTGCCCATGTTCCCTGTAAGTATTAGTGTATGTGTCTCATATCCCTGCATGTTAAATGTATCCCCCAATTGTGTTGTGACCGCTTTGATTGAAGGATAAGGCGGTATCAAAACTGTCTAAATAAATAAATAACGTTCGAAGGTAGGCTGCGACAACAGCCAAACACTTTGTGAAGACTCTGGATGCCGAGGCCAGTCCAAATGGGAGGACTCGGTACTAGTAGTGGCTGTTCTGAAAAACAAACCTAGGACATATTTTGTAGTTTGGATGGATCAGGAAGTGTGTATAAGCATCTTTTAGATCCAGAGAGCATAGCCAATCATTTTGATGGAGGTATGGCAGAAGGATGCCTAGAGAAATAATCTTGAATTTCTCCTTGACAAGAAATTTGTTGAGATTTCAGATATCTAATTATAGGCCTGTGATCTCATCTTTTTTTGGAATTAGGAAGTATCGGAAGTAGAATCCCAGGCCCTGCTGAGATGGGGGAACCTCCTCTATAGCCCCTTGTCTCAGCAGTAAGAGAATTTCCTGCTGCAGCAAGGAGGCATGAAGGAGATTCAAGGAGGGTTGTCTCACAAAGTGAGTGGGAGGAAGAACCTGGAATTTCAGCTGTAGGCCCCGACTGACCAACGGTGTGCAAAATGCACCTCTTCCTGAGTTCATAGGAGGAAGGGGAAGATTATGGGAGAATTGGCCGTGCTCTTTTTGAAGCAGTCAAAAATTGAGGTAGAGTAGTAGCTGCAGGCTGTGGTTTGGTAACCTTGTGTTTCCTGACCTGTTTCTGGCCTTGCTGTCTTTGTTGCTGTTGTGGGGCAGAGTGAACTATGGAGAATAAAACCTTTTCTTCTTAGGGAAGAAAGGTTCTTAGTGGTAGTCTTCCTCTCAGAAGAGTTTACTGTCTTCCTTGAAAGTTTCTTTATGGTGAGGTCGTCAGTTTATATCTCACCGGCCTTTTTCCTCCACCTCTGACCAAATAGATTCTTACCATTACAGGGTATGTTGATTAATTTGTCCTGGACCCACTGTTCCAGGTCAGATGCTTGGAGCCATGCTGTTCTCCTGGCCCCTATGCAGGCTGTAGCAGATCTGATATTGGTCTCAAATGCCTCGAATGCTGCTTTTGTTAAGAAATTTGATGTATTCTGGGCATGTGTCACTAAGACCTGATAAGCTGCCTGTTTGTCAGGGGGCAACGAGGTGGTAAACTCAGAGATCCCTCAATGCATCCTTGAGAAATATGCCCATATGTAGCATATGGGAGTCTATTCTAGAGGCTAGCATGGTAGCTTGGAATGCCTTCCCTTCCAAATGCATCCAGGGTCTTGGCCTCTCTGCCAGGAGGGACAGAGAAGTGATTTTTCTGGCTTTTTATCCTCATCATGACAGACTCCACAACCATGGAGTAGTGGGGGAGTTGTGACTTCTGGAACTCTGTGGAGGGAGGAACCCTATAAATGGTATTGAGCCTTTTGCTCATTGCAGGGGTTGACATGGGGCCTCCCACATCCAAGCCATTAGGTTCTTTAAGATGTTATGCACCGGGAGGGTAGCAGCCTCCTTCTGTGCTGAGAGGTACTGGAGTATATTGAGCTCTTCCGCTCGTGGTTCCATTTCCTTAAGCACTGATACATCGACAGCTGCCATGTCCTTGATAAAATCCTAAAAGGACATGTCCTCAGGTAGCGAATGTCAACGTTCATATGGTGGCGATGGATCCGATGGTACCTCCCCCTTA
Source organism: Ichthyophis bannanicus (assembly GCA_033557465.1). Taxonomy (NCBI): domain Eukaryota; kingdom Metazoa; phylum Chordata; class Amphibia; order Gymnophiona; family Ichthyophiidae; genus Ichthyophis; species Ichthyophis bannanicus. Next base: position 671,052,303 of record CM066032.1, on the reverse strand, counting down.
GGATATTGAAATCTATGGATTCCACTTCGGAGTTCGGAAGGAAGTCGAAATAGTCCTTATGAGATATTCAATACTTTCGCTGCTTGAACGTAGAGGGTATTGGACACGATGGTGCCGAGGCCTTGGTATCGGCTGCTCTGTGGAGCTATGTGAGGTAGGGTATATGCCTGTGTACAAGTGCTGACCTCTGTGGCCATCATCGGCTGAACCGGTGCCGGCTGCAGAGCACTCTATGTAATTGGCCTTACTGCTTCTAAGAGTTTAGCGATGCAGTGCTCGATGGCGATAACACAGTCATCCAATGACGGTACCGGTGGAGGAGTGGCTCCTGATTCTGGTATCGGGGGCTCCACTGAGGATTGGACCTTGGGGGCATCCCCGAACCCGTGTGGCTTTGGAGGGTGATACCTACCGCTGGGTTTGCTTCAATGGACGGTCAGCATCGGAATGCGATAAATGACAGTGTCGATACCGATGCTTGGTGTCCGAAGCTAACACCGACCTGGAAGTCAATGACCTCCATGTCTTCTTTTTCTTAAGCACTGGTGGCTTTTCGTTTGCTGGTGAGGACTTATTTGCATGGGAAGATTTTGAAGGAGTCGACGCTCCCGAGTGCATCAAAGGAGCTGAGTCTGTAGGAAAGAGGTTAGACTTCTGTTTGTCCTGTTCTTTCTACCTCTAGAAGTCATGTGGCAACAGGAGGGACAAGAATCAACGTTGTGGTCTGGGCCTAAACATTTTAGGCACCAAGAATGCTCATCAGTGATAGAAATTGTGCTGGAACACTTGGAGCATTTCTTGAAACCACTTCGGGGCTTCTCCATATTAGAGAATAATATGGAGGCAAAATCAAACTGGGCAATGGTGCCCAATGAGGCCACAGGCCTCAAATTAGTTAGTGAAAAAACTGAAAATAAAATAAAAATTATGTAAACGAAAGCATAAAAAGGGGAACCGGAACGGCGGGGAGTCAAGTCAGTCGACAGGAAGGCAACCTAAATACTTTAGACGGTGCAAGTGAAAACGTTTGAAGTCTCTAGACGTAGTTGACAGGGACGAGGTCTTGATGGCTCTGTGGAAAAAAGATGACTGAGGAAACCAGGAGGGAAGGCAGCCACGCATGCATGGAGGAACGCACTCAAAAGCATTCCTATTAGATGCTCGGGAGTGTTCCCGAGCCGGGCTCAGTCGGTACAGATGTCACCTATATGTGAAGACTACCGTATTTTTCGGCGTATAAGACGACTTTCTAACCCCTGAAAATATGCTCAAAATTCGGGGGTCGTCTTATACGCTGGTATAACTTCTTTTTTTTTTTTTTAACTCTGCGGACGGAGAAGAAACAACAAAACCCCCCCCCAAACCCTTGGTTTTGCTGCTGCTGCCGCTACCGCCGTGGCAGCAGCAGAATCAACTGTCCCGCGGCCCCTTCCCGTCTGCCCGGCAGAGCCCTCAGCTATTAGCTCCATCAGCGGCAGCTTTCAGAGCCGCGAAGAGTAGTATTTCCCTCTCGCGGCTCTGTTAAGCCTGCCGGGGCTGATGGGAATTCCCATCAGCCCCGGCAGGCTTAACAGAGTCGCGAGAGGGAAATCACTCTTCGCAGCTTGAAAAGCCCGCCGCTGATGGAGCTAACAGCTGAGGGCTCTGCCGGGCAGACGGGAAGGGGCCGCGGGACAGTTGATTCTGCCGCTGGTCATTGCCGTGATGATCCTGCGACAGGAGCTGTGCACCAGGGCTTCTTCCATAGCCATGGAATCATGGACCCTGACTCCAGCCACTGGAAGAGCAGATTGATTGCTAGCCTGATGAGACTTGCCTTAGAAATCAAATACCGGTAAATTGCCTTTGACAATTTAGATTTGGTAGGTAGTAAACTGAGACAATGCAATCATAAAACAAAGATTGAGTGCTAATTGCATATGAATCTTTTTAACAAGGTAATGTAAGTCAATATCTTTCAAAGAACGTCTCTACTACTTATTTCAATTAGTTTCAGATAAATTTAACTGAAAAAGGATTGTTCAATGTCTTTAAGAAGTGCACTTTGTAAAACATAGGATTTCCAGCAGTAGATGCTAAAGAATTCAACAGCACTGGCAGATGCCAAAGTGTAATTTTAAGATGGCTAGCTAGAGCTATGAGTTTGTGCAACAAAATGTAGGGTAAATGTGAAGGTCCTCGTGTGTACGATAAATATAAGAGGGGTAGTCTTATACGGCGAGTATAGGCCAAACCCTATATTTTCACAGGAAAAGTAGGGGGTCGTCTTATACGCCGGAAAATACGGTACTTCCTGCTTGTTCCTGGAGATTAACTGAAATAGCCACTGATATTGAGGATGAGTCTAAGTCATAAGGTGCTATATTCTGCTCAAGAGCAGTCTCTTATTGGAGAGAACCGCGGCCATTGAAGACAGTAGCACGAGGTTCTAAGCTGGATCGCGTGGCTTTAATAGGAACTTAAGATGATTACAAGAGGCATCATATCATAAACTTAATAGCTTCTTTAAGTCTCAAAAAGACCAGTCAAGCTGGGCCTCTGAATAAACTATTTTCTCCAGTTCCAAAAGGTTCCAGGTTAGTGAAATGGCAGAAAATCAGTTTTACACCAGACTGAAACATGGAGATAAGACATGAAAATAGGTTTTATTGCTTACACTAAATGTAAACATTAAGCCATATCTGAAACAGATGTAAACTTCCAAAGCAAAGTTTTAGTTACACATTAGGCCAGGGGTTCTCAACCCATTCTGTGGGACACACCTAGCCAGTGTGGTTTTCAGGATAACCGCAATGAATATCATGAGAGAGATTTGCATGCACTGCCCCATCATTCTCTGCAAATCTCTCATATGCATATTCAATATAGTTATCCTGAAAACCTCACTGGGTAGGTGTGTCCCTGAGGACTGGGTTGAGAAGCCCTGCATTAATCAGATGCTCTATAACATGGATGGTTATAAAATAGTAAAACTACTCACTAATAGATGGCGCAGTCAACATTAGGTGCTCAGGCTGGATGGTCCAAGTCTGTTCAATTTTACATGCAGAATCCACAACATTTAAACATAATGGAGGACCTTGAGGACCTTTCACTGGAAGTACATCCAAAGACATGTTGCTGATATGCCCATCAGAATTTTCAGAACCACTAAAAAAAAATCCCAAAACAAAACATATCAGATATAATGCATTATTACAGGGAAGAAATAAGTTCAAAGATTACGTTACCTATGTTAACAGAAAAGGCGTAGTTATTCATCTGTAACAGGTGATCTCTGGGAACAGCTGGAATAGATCTTCACATATGGGTTAACATTACCAACAGAGCCCGTGTGGGAACACTCCCCAGCATCCAATAAAGAAAGCCTTTGGAAGCATTCTACTGCACCTGCGTGCCTGCTGTCCCACCTTCCCAATTTCTCTCCTCAGTTGAGCTTGTAGCTGAGAAGAAGAAAATAAAAGACCCTATAACTCCTAGGGGAGGAGGGCAGGTTGTGAAGACTGATTCCTGCTGCTCCCGTAAATCACCTGTTACAGGTGAGTAACTATGCTATCTCCAGGAACAAACAGGAATGCAGTCTTCAAATATGGGACTCATTAGCTCCCAGGTACCAGACTGGTAAGGGGGGGGGAGGGGAGGAGGAGTAGTACGATTCCTGAGGCAAAGAACATGTAGTTGAAGAGTCTGGAAGAGTTATGGGCCATTGGACTCTATTCCAGGAGGAGATACTCCCCCAATGATAGTCTGATATCTTGCAGAAGTCCGGGACAGAGAGTAGAAATTGAATTTAGGTCCCAAAGAGGTGCTGGAGTACAGCTTGGCCAAAGACAGCATCCCAACGGGAGTGTCTGTTCAGACAGTAGTGTGCAGCAAAAGTATGAATAAAGGACTAGGTAGCTGTCGGCAAATGTCCTTAATGGCTACTGAACGAAGATTGGATATGGACGTTGCCATAGCCCGCACATTATGAGCGGTGACATGATCCTCCAATGAGACTCCTGCTTGTGCATAAGCAAAAGAAATGCAATCTGCTTTCCATCCAGATAGAGTACATTTTGTCATTGGTAGGCCCAGGTGACTAGGCTCAAAGGAAATGAATAATAGATAGAACTAAAGATCACAGAAAATCCTCTCAAAGTAATGGGCCAGCGCTCGCTTGCAGTCTAGTGTGTAGTGCTGCTTCAGCCTGAGATGCATGTGGTCTAGGGAAGAAAACTGGGAGGATTAACAACTGGTTTAGATGGAAGGAGAAAGCAATCTTTGTGAGGAAATGCGGATGGGTGCGCAGAACCACCTTGTCATGGTAGAACAGAATGTAGGGGGATCCACCACTAGAGTCTGCAGCTCGCTGATGTGGCAAGCTGAAGTGAGGGCAATAAAGAAGATGACCTTCCAAGATAGAAACTTCAGTAAAGTGGTCGCTAAAGGTTCGAAAGGTGGTTTTAGAAATTGCACCAGAACCACATTCAGATCCCAAGGCACCGGAGACGGCTTAATAGGTGGCTTGGACAGCAGGAGACCCTGCATAAAGCGTGCTACTAATAGGTGTGAGGAAATAGGCTGTCCATGCACTGGTCTGTGAGAGACCGCAATGGAACCAAGGTGAACTCTCACTGAGTTAGTCTTAAGACCTGTCAAGCATAAATGGAGGAGATATTGTAAAAGCGACTCCACCGGGCAAGAAAAGGGGTCAGGTCCTTTGGGGAGCACCAAGGGGCAAACCCATGCCATTTGAAAGCATAAGATTGCCTTGTGAAATCTTAACAAGATGGAAGGAGGACATCCTTGATCGCCTGTGGTAGATCGAGGTCGGTGAACACTAGCCCTTCAGCAGACATGCTGTCAGGCACAGGGAGTGAAGATTGGGATGGAGGAGCATCCTGTGGTCCTGAGAGAGGAGATCGGACTGGTTGAGTGGCTGAGTCTGCGCAAGGTGAAGAAGCAGAGGAAACCACAGCCAATGGGGCCAAAAGAGGGCTATGAGAATCATCGAGCTCCTGTCGGCTTGTAGCTTGAACAGCATCTTGGGTATCAAGGGGACGGGAGGGAATAAGTAGAGCAGTCCCTGTCCCCAATGGAGAAGGAAGACGTCCGGGGCCTGCTGGTGCAGCAACGGAAGCAGAAGAGCAGAAGCTGCATGTTTTTTGGAGTGGCAAAAATATCTATGAGTGGGGTTCCCCATGTTTGGAAGATCCAAGCAGCTGCCTCCCGATGCAAGATCCATTCATGGGGACTAAGGATATGGCTTAGCCTGTCTGCAAGGACATTGAGTTCACCCGGGAGGCACACCGCTCTGAAGTGGATGTGGTGAGAGATGGCAAAGGACCATAAATGAATCACTTCTTCACACAGGGAGCAGGACCTCATTCCCCCTTATTTGTTTACACAGAACATGGCTACTTGGTTGTCCGTTCTGACTAGAACAGGTTGTTCCAATAGTTGAGATTGAAAAATCCATAGAGCATTTGTCCGTGCCAGTAGTTTGAGCAGGTTTATCTGCAGAGCAGATTCCTGTTGTGTCCACAGTCCCTGTGTAGTCAAGTCATTCAGATGCGCTCCCCAACCCAGCTTGGAAGCATCCATCATCAGGGGAGGCATTTGAAAAGATGATCCAACAAGTAGGTTTTGTGGGAGACACCACCATTGAAAGGACTTGATTAGTTTAGGGGTGATGTGGATCTTGTCTCACAGTCCACCCTTTGCTTGTGTCCATTGGGAAGACAGAGTCCACTGTGCTTGTCACATGTTTAATCATAAGTAGGGGACGACATAGACCATGGAGGCCATGTGTTCTAATAGTCATAGCATCTCTCGATCTGTTACCTAGTTTGCTGTTGTACCCCTTTTGCCAGATCGATGAGGCAGGCACAGCAATCCTGTGGGAGGAAAGCTCAAGCCTGCTGAGTGTCAAGGAGCACTCCGATGAACTCCAAACGTTTGGTTGGAGTGAGATGGGACTTTTGGAGGTTTGTGACAAACCACAGGTGTTTGAGCACCATGATGGTGCAACCAAGGGAGCGTTTTACCTCTTGGAGGGAGTCTCCCCTGATCAGCTAATCATCTAAGTAAGGAAAGCGTAGTTACTCACCTCTAACGGGTGTTCTCTGGGAACAGCAGGAATCAGTCCTCACATATGGGTGACGTCGACGCCGACAGAGCCCACGCAGAGCAAATCCCCAGCTTTCAAAGAAAGCCTATGGGAATTGCTACCACACATGTGTGGTCCACTTCCTGCCCAAGGGTGCCATCTTGCTCAGTCAAATGAGACAGCTAAAAAGACAGCAAAACAAATGAAAAATAATTGGACTGCAACTCTAAGGGGAGGAGAGAGGGTTGTGAGGACCGATTCCTGCTGTCCCCGGAGAACACCTGTTACATGTGAGCAACTATGCTTTCTCTGGGAACAAGCAGGAAGTCAGTCCTCACATATGGGACTTCCCAGCTACAGGCTACCCTGAACCTATAGCCAAAAAAGGATCCTTCATCGAGATACGCATGCAACCACAATGAAAACCCTAACCAGGGAAGTAGAACTCCGGTAGCCTGAACAGAGAAGGGTCGGAGGGTAAGAGTTGCCTAGACCCCAAAAAGGTTACAGAGTATTACCTGGCCAAAGGCACTGTCCTGTTGGGACTCCCTATCCAGGCAGTAATGAGCTGTGAAGGTATGAACTGAAGACCAGGTGGCGGCGCGGGAGATGTTTGCCAGAGGAACAGAGCGCAGGTAAGCCACTGATGCTGCCATAGCCCTGACCCTATGAGCCGTAACACGGCTCTCCAACGGAAGCCTCGCTTCCTCATAAGCCTGGGCAATACAGTCTGCCACCTATGTGGACAGCATACACTTGGCCACCGCCTCCCCCAGCTTATTGGGTTCATAGGAAAGGAAAAGCTGAGAGGCTTTGCGCTCACCCCGAATATGCTGAATGTAGAAGGATAGAGCCCTCTTACAGTCCAGTGTATGGAGGACCGCCTCTGCCCTACTGGCATGCGGCCTGGGGAAGAAGGTAGGAAGAACCACCTCCTGATTGAGGTGGAACAAGGAGACCACTTTCGGAAAAAACTTGGGATGCTTGCAAAGCACCACCCTATTCTTGTAGAACCTGGTATATGGCCTCTTAGCTACGAGGGCAGAAGTGAGTGCAACCAAGAAAACCACCTTCCAGGAGAGATAACGGAGGTGGCACATGGCCAACGGTTCGAAGAGAGTCCGGGTGAGCTGCCCTAACACCACATTGAGATCCCATTCGGTCGCCGGAGGGCGGACTGGGGGCTTCGACAGGAGTAGGGACTTTAGAAACCGGGACACCACTGGTGAACCGAGAGGGGCTTCCGATCCACAGGGTAGTGGTTTGCTGCTAGGGCACTGAAATGCACTCTGATAGAGTTGGATTTGAGCCCCATCTGGGAGAGGTGGAGAAGGTATTGCCGCCCGCTGCTGTTTTATAAAGGCAGTAAAACTGTGCTCCAAGGCCACCATCCTGGACACCAGTCCAGGAGGCTCTGCAGCCTCTGGCTCAGGTGCCGACACATTCGGGCCCGCAGCCGGTTCCCCCGGAGGGGAGTCCTCGACTAGGACAGTATGAACTTGCCTAGGCCGATCCGCATTCGTGTCCCTGCGAGGAATGCTGGCTGGGCGCTACTTCACCGGACACCCCAAGCAAGCGCTTGGGGCTCCGCGACCGGTCCCCAAGGTGCCAGGCCATTTGGCACCATCCAGAGATGCCGCCTTTGAGGGCTTTTTCCTTCTCTGCTGTTCCCTCGAGGGAAACCCCCCCCCCCCCGCTCCGAGGAACCTCGACGACACTCGGGTTCGGAATGCTCCTCCTGAGTCGGGGAGGCCTCAGACAAGGTCCTGGCTCTCGGAGGCATAGGGGAGTCAGAAAAAATCTTATCATGCTGCTGCTGGCCGCTCAGCAAGGCCTTTGAGGACATCTTTATACACAGACCACAGACCGCTGGGTCTGAGGCACCAGAGGCAGCAGTCATGTGTATCGGTAAGGGACAATTTTCCCGCACCGATTGCACTTTTTGAAACCACTGGTAGCCATGGGGGGGAAAAGGACCCCAGCAAGGTCAAAGACCCTTTGGGCTGCCAGCGAGGGAAAAATGGGTGCGAAAAGAAATGCCCAAAGAAAGAAAAATCAAACTAGAGGAACCGACCCGATATCGAGATACCGAGGCCGAAGGCAGGAAGGGCACCGGTGTCGAATCGGTGGAAGTCAAAAGACAAAAAAAAAAAAAAAAAAAATCAACTTTTCCCAGGACACTGCAGACGACGTCTGATGGACTCCATGGAAAAAAAGAGACAGAGCAAAATGGCACCTTTGAGCGGGAAGTGGACCACACATGAGTGGTAGCAATTCCCAAAGGCTTTCTTTGAAAGCTGGGTATTTGCTCCGTGCGGGCTCCATCGGTGTCGACGTCACCCATATGTGAGGACCGACTTCCTGCTTGTTCCCAGAGAAAGATGAAAAGCCCCCCAAGGTGCGTATAATGCATTGCAAAAGTATTTATCCCTCTGTGTTTGACCTGTTCTCTCGCATTACAACCTGGAATTAAAATGGAGCTTTGGGGGTTAGCACCATGTGATATTCACAACATGCCTACGACGTCAAAGGTGCAAAATATCCTTTATTGTGACACAAACAATAATTAAGACAAACCCCCCCCCTGAAAGCAGGAGTGTGCATATGTATTCTCCCCCCAAATTCAATACATTGTAGAGCTACCTTTTGCTGCAATTATAGCTGCAAGTCTCTTGGGGACATCTAGCCACTGGGATTTTTACCCATTCCTTAAGGAAAAACTGCCCCAACTCCTTCAAGATAGATGGGTTGCATTGGTGTACAGCAATCTTCAAGTAATGCCACAGATTCTCAATTGGATTGAGGTCTGGGCTTTGACTAGGCCATTCCAAGACATTTAAATGTTTCCATTTAAACCAGCTTTAGCAGTATGTTTAGGGTCACTGTCCTGCTGGAAGGTGAACCTTCATCCCAGTCTCAAATCTCTGGCAGACAAACAGATTTTCCTCAAGAATTGCTCTGTATTTAGTGCCATCCATTGTTCCTTCAATCCTGACCAGTTTTCCTGTCCCTCCAATGAAAAACATTCCCACAGCATGATGCTGCCACCACGTTTCACTGTGGGAATGGTGTTCTCGGGCTGATGGGAAGTGTTGGGTTTGCGCTACACATGACATTTCCCATGATGGCCAAATAATTCAATTTTTGTCTCATCTGACCAAAGAACCTTCTTCCATGTGTTTGGGGGGTCTGCCACATGCTGTTGTGCAAACTCCAAACATGTTTTCTTATTTATTTCTTTAAGCAATGGCTTTTTTTCTGGCCACTCTTCCATAAAGCCCCACTCTGTGGAGTGTATGGCTTAAAGTGGTCTTATAGACAGATACGCCCAATCTCCACTGTGGATCTTTGCAGCTCCTTCAGTGTTATCCTTGGTATCTTTGTAGCATCTCTGATTAATGCCCTCTATAAGTTTTGGTGTGTGGCCTTCTCTTGTTAGATTTGTAGTGGTGCCATATTCTTTCTATTTTGTTATAATAGATTTAATGGTGCTCTGTGGGATATTCAGAATTTGGGGCATTTTTTTTAATAACGCAAACCTTATCTATACTTCTCCACAATTTTGTCTCTGACCTGTTTGGAGTACTCCTTGGTCTTCATGTTGCTTGTTTTGTGGTGTTGCAGAGCCAGGGGCCTTTCAGAACAGGTATATTTATACAGGCATCATGAGACAGATGATGTGACACCGATTGCACCCAGGTGGACCCTAATCAACTAATTATATGACTTCTGAGGTTAATTGGTTGGACCAGATCTTATTTAGGGGGTTTCATAGCAAAAGGGATGAATACATATGCAATAACAACTTTTCAGTTTTTACTTGTTTTTTTATAAATACAAGGTATTTTATTGTCATTTCACTTCACCAATTTGGGCTTATTATTAAGTCCATTACCTAACATACAAATGAACCTCCATTTTCATTCCAGATTGTACATAATGTGACAAAACAGGACAAAAACCAAGGGGATGAATACATTTGCAAGACACTGTAGATAGACAGCAACGACTGCCATGCATTTTGTGAAGACCCTTGGGGCAGAGGCTAGACAGAAGGGGAGAACCTGGTACTGATAATGGTTTCCTTGAAACATGAAGCGCAGATACTGTCTGTGCAAGTGATTTATCAGTAAATGCGTGAATGCCTCTTTTAGGTCTAGAGAACATAGCTCATCGTGTCTCTGCAGATATGGTAGACGAGCTCCTAGAGCAGCGATGGCGAACCTGTGGCACGCGAAGGCCTTGCAGCTGGCACGCGGGAAGGTCCGCAATTAAAATATGCGGCGCGGCGGGAGGTGAGTGTGCTTTCCTCAAAATTACATTTTAAAAAAAGCTGGCTCTCTGGCTGCTGCCGCTGTCGCCGCGGCAGAATGCAGTGTCCCGCGGGGCCCCCTCTGCGCCGGCTGAGCCCTCTGCCCGGCTTTCAGATTCGCGAAGGGAGAGTGTCTCTCCCTCGCGTCTCTGTTAAGCCCGCAGGGGTAATGGGAAATTTCCCATCAGCCCCTTTAGACGCGAGGGGTTGATGGGAAATTTCCCATTAGCCCCTGCGGGTTTAACAGAGACGCGAGGGAGAGACACTCTCCCTTCGCGAATCTGAAAGCCGGGCAGAGGGCTCAGCCGGCGCAGAGGGGGCCCCGCGGGACACTGCATTCTGCCGCAGTGGCAGCAGCCAGAGAGCCCGCTATTTTTTTTGGACTGCAAATGGGCTGGGGCTGGGGCTGGGGGGCTGTTAGGACTGCTAATGGGCTGGGGCTGGGGGGCTGTTAGGACTGCTAATGGGCGGGGGGGCTGTTAGGACTGCTAATGGGTGGGGGGGGCTGTTAGGACTGCTAATGGGCTGGGGGGGGTTAGGACTGCTAATGGGCTGGGGGGGGGTTAGGACTGCTAATGGGCTGTGGACTGATGGGGGCTGTCTGGAAATGGGGTGATGGGGGTGTTAGAACTGCTAATGGGCTATGGGGGGTGGTTAGGACTGATAATGGGCTATGGGAGGGGGGGCTAGGACAGGAAATGGGCTGATGGGGAGGGGTTAGGACTTGAGGTGGGCTGATGTGGTTAGGACTGGTAATGGGCTGATGGGGGGGGTAGGACTGGCAATGGGCTGATGGGGGGGTTAGGACTGGTAATGGGTTATAGGGGGGGGCTTAAACTGAAAATGGGGTGATGAGGGGTTAGGACTGGAAGTGGGTTGATGGGGGGCTAGGACTGGTAATGGGTTGGGGGGTTGCTATGACTGGAAATGGGCTGAGTGGAAGGGGAGGCTTGAATTGCAAATAGCTGATGGGGAGGGCGCTTGGAATGGAAATGGGCTGTGAGGGAAGGGAGCTAGGACTGAAAATGGGCTGATGGAGCAGCTAGGATAGGACTGGAAATGGGCTGTTGGGGGGAGCTAAGATTGGAAATGGGCTGTGGTGGGGGCTTGAATTGAAATGGACTCATGGAGGGGCTAGAACTGAAAGTAGGCTCATGGGGGGGGCTTGGACTGGAATTGGACTGAGTGGAGGGGAGATATGATTTGACATGGGCTGATGATGGGGCTAGGAAATGACTAGAAGTGGGCTGATGGGGGGCTAGGATTGGAAATGAGCTGATGAAGGGACTCAGACTGAAAATGGATGGGGGAGCTAGGACTGGAAATGGGTTGATGGTGGGCTAGGACGGGAAATGGGCTGATGCAGGGACTAGAAGGGAATGGATGCTGGGTGAGACTGGAACTAGAAGGGAGCTGATGTTGGGGGAGGATTAGAATGGGATGGGGCTGGGAGAGTAAAATGGAGAGGGGAAAAATATTTTGTGTGGGAGGGATGAAAAATCTACAATTGGCCTGGTATTGGGAGAGTAAGTGGGGATTGAGGATGGAGGGGTAAAATTTGTGTGGATGAAATAGGAATGAGGAAAGAGCAAAAGGAGAAAGATTAGTATGTTAAAGCAGATGTAGAGAGAGAGAATGGAAAAAAAACTAGAAGAGAGAAGAAAGAACAAATGGACAGCAGACGATGGACAGTTAGCAGAAAACATGAAGAAACCAGAAGAAAGTGGCTGGAGCAATTGCAACTGAAAAAAAATGCACAAAAGGTAGAAATATCTCTTTATTTTGAATTTATTAACTGGAATATGAAACCTCTGGGAAATGTGCATCATTAACGTCTGTGCTTTGTTTGGTACAAGAGGAAATTAATTTATAGTTTTATTTCTACAGTGTAGTTGTACATTCCAAGTTTGGCTTTTGGGGTTCCCAGTTTAATTATTGCCTTCCTGTTTCTAAATTGAATGAAATCATTAAAACATTATAAATTGCCAATAAATTGAAATGAAAACCAAAGGATTGTGAATCAAATTGATTCTCTGACAATACAAAGATTCCAACCTTTACAAATGATGTTACATAGTTCAGGCAACTTTATAAAGAGTTTTTAGATACTAAAATCTTGTTGTTAAGGTTTAATTGACGTGCTGGCACTTTGAGGAAATTCTTTGGTTTTGTGCGGCAGTTTGGGCACTCGGGCTCAAAAAGGTTAGCCATCACTGTCCTAGAGAAATCATTCAAAACATTTTTTTGACCATGAACTTTAGGTCTCTGAGATCCAAGATGGGCCTGAAGCCTCCTGTCTTCTCTGGAATAAGAAAACATGGAGAGTAGACGCCCAACTTTTCTTGAGAAGGAGGAACTCTTTCTATGGCACCCTGGGACAACAGGGGTGGTCAGCTTTTCTTTTGAGAGAGTACTTTGAAGGGGTTGTATGGAATAATCCCCTGTGAAGCAGGTGGGAGGTAAAGTTTTGAAGTGAAGCTGATAACCCCTTTGGACAATCTGGAGCATCTACTGCTCTTATGTTATGTGGTGCCACCTGTGGGCATAATGACAATGTCTGCCTGCTATGTGGAGGGGCCAGGGGCAGACCAGCAATGCTCTCTAGGAAGGAATCAAAAACCAGGTGCAGGCTGTGCCTATGCTGTTGGTTGAGACTTAGAAGCCTTGGGTTTCATGAGTTGGCAAGACCCTGCTGCTTCTGCTGAGGATACAGAGGATGATAGGCAGCAGAAGGTGGGTAAGAAGGATAGTATTTCTTCTTTTTAGAATAAAAAGATTTCTTGGGAACAGCTTTCCTTTTGGATGGCTCAGTTGTTTTCCTGTAAAGGCATTTTAGGGTGAGATCATGTGTTTCAATCTCCCCTGCTTTTTCCCTCCAATCTTTGCCAAAAAGGTTTTCTCCAGTATATGGGATATTGGCAGGTTTATCCTGGACCCATTGCTCAAAGCCTGATGCCTGTAACCAGACCATTCTGCAAGCCCGAATGCAGACTGCTGAAGTTCTGCTTGTGGATTCAGAAGCATCAAAAGAGGCCCTGGTAAGAAACTTAAACGTGATCTGACCTTGCCTGATGAAAGCCTGGCATGCATTCTGCTTATCCTCAGAAAGCAGGGTGCAAAAGTCTTCAGATCCCTGGTGACATCCTTCAGAAACATGCCCATGTACAGCATGTAAGAATTGATTCTGGAGTCTCTGCTGGGAAGTATGGATGAAAATGTTCTTTGAACTCTTTATGCGGCGCATCGCCGATTCCACCACCACTAAGTGGTTGGGAAACTAAGGTTTTTGGAAGTCTGTGTACTCTGGTACTCAGTACATGGTAACGAGTCCCTTGCTGACAGGTGGAACCATGAGCTGGGCCTCCCACATGTGGAGCATAAGATCCTGCAAGATACAATGCAGTGGTAAGGTTGCTGTCTCCTTGGGCATGGGAGGGTACTGGAGTATCTCCAATTACTCCATCCTTGGTTCCTTTTTCGAGGCTACTGTGATAGAGTGCCCTGCTGCCATGTCATGTCTGAAGTTCTGAAAGGACATATCTTCTGGTGAGGACCAACACCATTCCTGAGGCAGCGAAGGGTCTGAAGGGATGTCGGAAGTTCTCAGGAATCGAGTAAACCAGTGTCAGATTCTGAAGAACTTGAATCAGAGTCCAGCAAGAAATCAAGGTGTCAGCGGTCTTGGGCTCAAACCTTGATGCTTTGTGGAAGTCGATGGTCAATGCAGATATCGATACTCAGAGGTATCAGAACAGAGAGCCATGGGAGCCCGAATCTGTTAGATACCGGGGGCATTGACTGGTTACAACAGAAGCCATCGGCTTTGGGTGCTCTGACAATGCTGATTAGAGGGCCATCATTGGGCTCAATACGTCTGGCTGTAGGCTCGGTACCCAAGGCTGCAAGGAGTGCTGCCAAACTCCTCTCTAGAGCCAGCATACCCTGGTCTAGAGAGATGGCCAATGTCTGGATGGAATCAAGTACTGGGTTACATAGAAACATAGAAACATGACGACAGAAAAAGACCACATGGCCTATCTATAGTCTGTCCTTCCATAACAACAACTATAACAGTCCACTTTTTACCTTTAGAGATCTTCTGTGTTGGTCCCATGCTTTTTTGAATTCAGTTACTGTCCTCGTCTCTATCACCTCCACTGGGAGACTATTCCATGGATCCACTACTCTTTCTGTAAAGAAATATTTCCGCATATCACTCCTGAATCTATCTCCCTTCACCCTCATCCCATGTCCCCTCGTAGCAGAACTCACTTTCAATTGAAAGAGGCTCTCTCCCTGAACATTTATGCCACGGAGGTATTTAAACATCTCAATCATATCACCTCTATCCCACCTTTCCTCTAAGGTGTACGCATTAAGATCCTTAAGTCTGTCCTCATATGCTTTATAATGAAGCCCATTAATCATTTTAGTAGCAACCCTCTGCACTGACTCCAGCCTGTTCACATCCTTTTGAAGGTGCGGTCTCCAGAATTGCACACCATACTCCAAATGAGATCGCACCAAAGACTTATACAGAGGCATTATCACCTCCTTTTTTCTGCTAGCCATTCCTCTCCGTATGCACCCAAGCATCCTTCTAGCTTTTGCCGTCGCCTTTTCTACCTGTTTAGCTACTTTAAGATCAGACACAACCACGCCTAGGTCCCGCTCTTCTTTAGTGGACAAAAGTACTTCACCTCCTATACTGTACTGCTCCCTTGGATTGCTGCAGCCTAAATGCATGACCTTATATTTTTTAACATTAAATCCCAGCTGCCAAATTCTAGACCATTCTTCAAGCTTAGTTAGATCCCTCCTCATGTTATCATGGGTTCTGAGACACCATTCCAGAATATGGAACTGGTAGCTCTCCGGAAGTCGATGTTTTGGGAGCGTCCCAGAGCCTCTCCCACCGGGGCTGTTTGGCTGGCCAATCTTCATCAGAAGCACCTCTAGGGGAGTTGCGATGCTTATGTTGAAACTTCTCCCTGGCATCGTAATCGGTTTTTGATGCCAAAAAGTTGGAAACAGCCACAGACTGACTTACTTCTGAGTTTGGACTCTGAAGAAGCCGGAGAAGAAGTTGGTGCCCTCGAAGTGGAAGCCACTGAAACAGAGTCCAAGGCAAATGAAGAGACCAAACTGTCTGGCTCAGTTCTTGAGGTCTCTCTGTCATTTGTAGGCACAAAGAACAAGTGAGTTCATGTTCAGGACCCAAACATTTTAGACACCAGTCATGTTTATCAGTGGCTGAATGGTACTGGCACACTTAGTATATTTTTGAAACCACTGACTGGCTTTTCCATGGCTGAAAAAGGTTGTCTTTGAGATTGAAGATAAGGCTATGGAGGCCTAGTTTAGTGGTGAGAACCATGGTGAAAATCAATAGAAAATAAAAGAGAAAAAAATTGAAAGTAAAAAAGGAAGAATTATCGGAACTGGTGTCCAATACGACGGACCTGGCATTGATGGGAAGGCATTAGCACGATGTACCCCAAAGGGCACAAAAAAGAGAAGTTTTTTGGCAGTGACAGGATGATGCATCCTACTGGCTCCACGGAAAGCAAAACTGAGGAGAGGAGTTGGGAAGGCAGGCACTGTGGAGTGCTCTCAAAGGCTTTCCTACTGGACGCTGGAGAGCGTTCCTACGGGGGCTCCATCGATTACATTCAGCCATTCCTGCTTGTTCCTGGAGATTACATCTTCCCGGTTTATCAATATTTCTTTCGATACTTCTGATACATCACCTTTATATACACTTCAGGCACAGGTAACTTCCCTACATCTTCTTCAGTAAAGACCAAAGCAAAGAGCTCAATCAGTCTTCTCCACTATGGCCTTATCCTCACTTAGCACCCCTTTTACTCCTCTATCATCCAATGGTCCAATTGACACTCAAGATTTTTGCTAAGAATGTACTTGAAAAAAATTCTTATGTGTTTCTGCTTCCACGGCAAGCTTCTTTTCAAATTCTCTTTGCCTGCCTTTCAATGCCTTGCATTTAACTTGCCAATGCTTATATTGTTTCCTGTGTTTGTCATTTGACTCCTTTTTCAATTTCCTCAAGGGTGCTTTTTTGGCAAAAACAGCCTCTCTGACCGCGCCTTTAAACCATGCTGACAGTTTTTTGGACTTCCTTCCACTTTTCATAAAGCGTAGAATACAGCTGGGTCTGGGCTTCCAAGATAGTAACTTTAAACACCACCCATGCTCGACGTAAATCTTTAACCTTTGCAGCTGCTTCTTTTAGTTTTATTTTAACTATTTACCTCATTTTATCAGTCTCCCATTTGAAAGTTAAAAGGTAGTACTGTGGATTTCCTTGCCGTCTTTCTTTTTATTAAATCAAACGCGATCATGCTATGATCACTATTGCCAAGTGGCCACAAAAACCCCATCTCTTACACCAGATTCTATGTTTCACTAAGGACTAGATCCAAAATAGCTTCCCCTCTTGTTGGTTCATGAACCATCTGCTCCAAGAAGCAGTCATTTATTTCATCTAGAAACTCTCTCTCTAGCATATCCTCCTGTGACACTTACCCTGCAATAACGGAGTAATTGAAATCACCCATTACTATGCTGTAACTTTTGTTAGCTTCCCTGATTTCTTTCAGAGCATTTCATCATCCATCTGTTCATTCTGGCCAGGCGATCAATAGTAAACCCCCACTGCTATTGCCTTCCCCTTTTAACATGGAATTTCTATCCATAGAGAAATGGATAAGAGGAGCATGGAAATTGCTACAGGGCCTTTTTCTGACAAAGTTCTGATACCATAAACTTAGAATACCAAAGAACCAAGGTTAAGGCACTGTTTGGAAAATGCATGGTACAGTAAATCCTTGCAAATCATCAACCAAACAAGCACAGGCTTTGTTAATCTTCCAAAAACAAACCTGACACACACTGTATAATAAAGTTACTTACCTGTAAGCACATATTTTCC
This sequence comes from Ichthyophis bannanicus, assembly GCA_033557465.1. Taxonomy (NCBI): domain Eukaryota; kingdom Metazoa; phylum Chordata; class Amphibia; order Gymnophiona; family Ichthyophiidae; genus Ichthyophis; species Ichthyophis bannanicus. The sequence continues at coordinate 671,034,948 of CM066032.1, read as the reverse complement.
ATGGACAACAGGATACAAATTTTCACAAGGGTAATGTCACTGATTGAGCTTGGCGCAGATTACAGCTTTCCAGCTTTAGATCCTCTCAGAGCTTTTGAGATGTTCACTGACATGTGCATCATTTTCTCCCTGCTGTTCTCATACAAAACGGCCTCAGTCTAATATTATAGCTTAGAGCAGAACACAACTCCTTGGGGAGATGGAAGGATGTGAGGACTTGTAATGTGATTTTTTTTCAGAGGACAAGCAGGATAGGCAAGTCTTCACAGTATGAGACTCCTTAGTTGTAGACTGCCTTCAGAAGAAAAAGGGGAAAATCAAAATGCAAGGTGCTGCAACGGGCAGACACGAACAATGTTTTTTGGTGGCAACTAGCATTTTTCATATTTTTCTTATTTTTGGACCTCAGCTTGTATATTAGAAAAAATGGGCCTGGGAGGATAGAGCTGGATTCTAATCACCAAAGAGAATTTTAGACAGACTGACCAAACCTACTGTCATGTTCGGAGCCTCTTTCTAGACAGTAGTGTAATATGAATGTATGGACTTAAGTCCATGTTGTAGCTTTGCAAATTTCCTCCCATGAAGGCTGATCTCTGTCCTGTCAATACTTTAAGTTAAAAGTCATGTATCTTTATTTATATTCTCCTTTTTAATTTTGTGATTGTACTACACACTTTGCTGTACTATCTAAAGGTTATCTATCAAGTTCAACATCAACATATAACAAATATCTCAACACAGCCATAGTAATCACATTATGAGTTGAAACATAACCCTCAAGAGTCAAGCCTACCTAAGCATAAATGAAGGAGATGCAGTCTGCTAGTCATTTGGATAAAATGAGTGACAACAATAGCCCCAGGTTTATTAGGGTCAAAAGATACAAAGTTGAGTGGAGGTTTGAGGGGAGTTTTAGTCTGTTCTCAGTAGCAGGCTAAGGTTTTCTTGCAGTCCAGTGTGTGCAATGTGCTTTCACTTTTGTGTGCATGATGCCTAAGGTAAAATATTGTTGGGACAATTGACTGATTAAGATGGAAGTCCAACACTACTTTAGATGAAATTGCCTATTAATATTGGCTAACTAAACTCTTAAAGCCTTCAGAACATTCCAGACTGCTTTTGATTCCAGGAAATTTATATAAGCAAATTATAATCCTTGAATATGAACCTCAAGTGGAGTGGAGTAGCCGCCTAGTGGTTAGAACACTGGCTTAGTAACCAAGCAACCAGGGTTCCATTCCCACTAGCACTCCTGGTGGCTTTAGGCAAGTCACTTAACCCTCCATTGCCTCGGAAGAAAGGCCCGGCAATCTACTTCCAGTGACACTGCCAAGAAAACCCAGGATCTTCTGGGTCGCCAGGAGTCAGGACTGACTCGAAGGCACACAATTTTCAATTAATGAACCTCAAATACATGGGGCTTCCCAGTCCAGTTTGGATGCATCCATTGAGAGTACTTTTTTGATAGGTAGAATATGGAAAAGGATATTAATTATCAAAATTGAATGTACTGTCTACCAGGTCAGAATCTTAAAGGGTGCAGTGACAGACAGGACGTCGGAGTCTGTGAATGGCTTGAGTTCACTATGTGCTCAAGGTCCATTGAGCTTGTCTCATTTTGAATCATGTTAGGGGTGTTTGGTGAACCACTGAGGCTATATGGCCTAACATCTTCAACACACTTAACACTGATGTCTACTGACTTTTCTGAATTTCCTTCATTATGGACACCAGATTGATAATTCTTTTCTGTGGAAGAAAGGCTTTTGTCTGAGTAATGTCTAGTGGAGCTCCTTTGCATTCTAATTGAGTTGATGGAATAAACTGAGATATGGCAATTTATGATGAACCCTAGCAACTCCAACATCTGAATGGTAGTGTGCACAAATCTTCGAGCTCCTTCCTGAGACTTGAAAAATCAATTGTCCTGATAGGGAAACATGCATTCCCAATGTGCAGATATGCTGTTGCAATAGCAAGGCACTTTATGATACCCAATGAACTGACGTAAGACCAAAAGGCAGAACATGGTACTGGTAATGGGTACATCCTTATTATTAATCTGTGACTGGAGTCAATTTAAAGATTGTATACACCCCCACATATAAGTCCAGAGAACATAAGCAGTCTCCATTTTGGAGATAAAGAATGAGAGAGCCTATGGAAACCATCTTGAGCTTCTCTTGAACTAGATGCTTGCTCGAGGTCCTTAGGTCTAAGGTGGGATGGAATACCACCATCTTCTTTGTGATCAGAAAATACTTCCCCTGGTGGAATGGGTTTGACTGCATTGGCTTTCAAGAGGAAAGCAATCTCCTTTGTAAGTATTTGCTGATATGGAGAGATTGTTCAAGATCTTGGAGTACAATCTGTTGGAATGTCAAAGGAGGAAGACTGTATCCTAGTCAAATAATTTTTAGTATCCATTGTCTGGATGTTACATGGCGCCAATGTTTTGCATAAAAAACAGCCTCTCTCCTACTGACATTAGATATGCTCATGAGGAGGGGAATCAAAATGATAAAGGGGATGGAAGAATGCTCCTACGAGGAAAGGTTTAAAAGGTTATGGTTTTTCACTTTGGAAAAGAGATGGCTGAAGGAATATGATATGATAGAGGTCTATAAAATGAATGGAGTGGAACGGACAAAGCGTAGTTACTCACCTGTAACAGATGATTTATTTATTTATTTTATTTACATTCTCTTATATACCACACTATTCTGCATCAGTGCAGTTTACATTGAACAAACTGAAATTACATTGAACAGGGCATAATAACTTGGAGATAACTATTTTACAGGGAACATGGGCTATGGAGGATTAAGTGGCTTGCCCAAGACCACAAGGAGCACCTGTGGGACTAGAAACCCCAGTTCTTCCAGCCCAAGGTTGCTGTCCTCTAGTGGGATTTTAAACCCCGACCTTCCGGCCTGAAGTACCTTGCCCCAACCACTAGGCCACTCCTCCACTCCAGGAACAGCAGAAATTGTGTCTTCACATATGGGTGACATCGGTACCGACGGTGCCTGCATGAGAATGCTCTCCAGCATCCAATTGGAAAGCTTTTGGGAGCACTCCACTGCGCCTGCGCAACTGAGTTTGTAGCTGAGAAAAGAGAGTAAATGCAACCCTATAACTTCTAGGGGAGGAGGGCAGGTTGTGAAGACTAAATTCCTGCTGTTCCCAGAGATCACCTGTTACAGGTGAGTAACTTTGCTATTTCAAGGAATAAGCAGGAATGGAGACTTCACATATGGGACTCCCTAGCTCCCAGATGAAGTGAACTCAGAACTGAGAGAGGTTCACCTCGGAGTATGCATGATGAGGTCATGGATCCCACATGGATTTCTGGTATCTTTAAAGTGCGGAATGGAGGGCAGGAGTTGCATCTAAGTCTGAAAGAGGTGCTGGAGTACAGCCTAATCAAACACGGCATCCTATTGGGAGTCCTTGTCCAGACAATAATGGGCAGCAAAGGTATGGACAGAAGACCAAGTTGCTGCTTTGCAAATTTCATCGATGTCTACTGAACCCAGGTTTGCTATTGAGATGGTCATGGCACAAACGTTGTGAGCTGTCCTGCTTTGCCATAGGCAAATGAAATGCAGTCCACTATCCATGGAGAGTATATGCTTAGAAACAGGTAATCCCAGGTGACTGGGGTCAAATGAGAAAACTACGAGGTTTTACGGTAATCTAGTCCTTTGGAGATAGAAAGCCAAGACAAGTTTGCAATCAAGAGTGTGTAGAGTTTCTTCCGCTCTAGACAGATGCGGTTTAGGAAAGATAACTGTAAGGTAAATTGACATTTAAATGGAAGGGAGAAAACACCTTTGGCAAAACATTTGGGTGATTCTGAAGGACTTCTTTGTCATGGTGGAAGCAGGTATAGCACAGTTACTTACCTGTAACAGGTGATCTCTGGGAACAGCAGGAATAAGTCTTCACATATGGGTACGTCGGTACCGACGGAGTCTGCGCGGGAACGCTCCCTAGCGTCCAATCAGAAAGCTTTTGGGAGCATCCCTCAGCGCCTGCGTGCTGTCTTCCCGCCTTTCCAACTGTCTCTCCTCAGTTGAGTTTTATAGCTGAGACAAAAAGAGAGAAAGAGGAAAGGAAGATAGAGAGATACAACTCCTAGGGGAGGTGGGTGGGTTGTGAAGACTTATTCCTGCTGTTCCCAGAGATCACCTGTTACAGGTAAGTAACTGTGCTATCTCCAGGAACAAGCAGGAATGAGTCTTCACATATGGGGACTCCCAAGCTAAGATGCCTGGAGTCCTAGCATGGTGGGGATTGGAACATGCTACACCTCATAATGCCAGGCATCCTGAGGATGGAGAGTAGGAGTTGAAAGAGAGGAGCTGTAGAAAACAGCTAACCTAAAATAGGACTACAGGTAAGGAGTCCTTACATGTATGATAATTATCATGAAAATATTGAAATGAACAATCACAATATGTACCTCACCTACTGGATTGCAGGAAGAGAGGCTGATGGAGTCTACTGGGGATCCAGTAGAGGAATCTTCAAGGTGAACTCACTGAAGTGAAGGTGAAGGTCCAAATCTGGAAGTGACAGGTGACCCAGGTGTCAACTGGGGTAGTACAAAAACGGTAGGTCTTTAGTGGAAAGCTTTATGGAAAAAGCTGGGAACTCTTTTGGCTACAGAGTTACTTACAGTTAGGAGCAAAAGAGGAAGACTGACCGATTTGGACAAACTAGCCCAGTCCTGGAGGGAAGAAGGGGTATGGGGAAAAAGCCCGTATTCCCAAGAAGGACAGATGTCTGAAGGGTTGAAACCTCAGATCTACTGAAGATCCACCCTGTCTTTCCCAACTGGTGAGAGATAGGAAAGATACTGGAGTATGGAGCTTCAGGGATACCTAAATCTAGTGTTAAGGTAAGAGCTGGCAGTACCACAGTAGTGGTTGTGTGCATAATACCTCAGACATACTGTAGGACAGTATGAACATATGCAAGCCCACTGTCTGGAACCTATAGGAAGGTAAAAACCTTTATAAGCATAGACAGAGAGATAAGTATGTAAATACATATCTACCTATAAGGAAGCATCTCGACAGATACACATATATATAGAGAAATATATATATGTGTATATATACATATATATATGGGTATATATATATATATATATATATATATATGGGTATATAGATATGTCTATAGAGAGATCTGGAGGGCATAACATATGCACACGTAGCTTACAGACATATGTATCTATAGAGAAGTATATAGAGATATAGACATACATGAATATATATGTCTAAAGATAAATGTCTGCAATTAAGCAGATAGAGATATGTCCATAAGAACATTCACATGGGAGATGTGAAGAGGAAAGATTCATCTAATAACAAGAAGGTGGAACCTACTTGAGAAGATATATAGAGAATCTATTCCCCCTGGCTAAGATGGTGCAGGAATGCTATCCAGTGAAATAACCAGGAAGGTTGCGTGAAAAAACAGAGGATAATATCAGTCTGTAAACAGCAAGTCCTGAGTCATGTAGAATTCTCGCATGGTAAATGGACAGAAAACGCATAGGATGAGATATCAGGTTGACCACTGGAGGGATACAAAGTGGTATCATGCGTTATGAGTTAAATATGTGCTGTCCATGAAGGAGTAGGATACCATGAGGACAAGCTGCAAGGAAAAAAGAGCATATTCCTTGTAGGAATTGGAGAACTCTTTAGACGTTCATGCAGAAAAGGCTTATGTCCTGTATTATAAAAGGAGATAGTAGGGTGTGGAGAACCCTCACAGTCATGGGAAATGATTGAGGAAGCCTTTTCCAACCATATAGGATAGTCATTAGAGACAAAACCCCATGCTCTCTAGCAAGGGCCCATAGTAGAAAACTTCTCTGTAAGATTGCAGAGAGCATTATGCAGGAGAATTGGGAAATAAAACTGGCTGTTGGAAGAAAAACCAGCTGCCACGTTCACTATGCTGCCAAATCCAAAGGAATTGGGGATGGCAAGAAAAGAAGATAGTGATAAGGATTATCCAAGACAGATGCAAGCATTACCTTGGAAGCACTACTAAGGCCAGACTGGAAGTAGTGGAAGACAAGACTGGAACTTGTGGAAAAGTACCAGTAGTCCAATCACTGAAACACCTGCATGGGCAGCTGCTGAATAAGACAGCAGAGAGAATCCTTCTGTTAGTAACAGAGAGAACAGACAGAACAAGAGGAAAAAATCTTGATCATGTCTGATGAGCTGCCCAAGGAAAGCAGGGAGGTTACTCCAGAGAAAAACTCAACACTAGAAAGGACAGGAAGACTAGAAAGGCTAAGAAAGCCTTCCAGTGGTATGGTAGCACCTTATAGGGGAGGCCCTGAAAAGAGGGCAAAGAAAAATAGGAGCTGAAGGGAGACTCGCCATATGGTAAGTCTACAGAAGGAAAAATTTCATGGTGGTACAGGAGAGAAATATCATGAGATAGTTGGCAAACCTCTCTTCATGGTAGAAAGAGGAGGAAAATCCTGTGACCCATAGACATGAATCTCCTGACAGCTCAGCCTACCTAAGAGCAGGTGGATGTCCTGGAGAACAGGAATCCATGTGTAGAGTTTTAAATGAAAAAACAGTGAAAAAACTTCTGCTGAGAAGAAGTGAACGGTAGGCTAGAAAAAGATTAAGTAGAACCCTATTGAGGGTTAATTTTTCTGGCTTGAGTTTGGATTCTTCAGATCAGAGCAAGGTTTCCCTTGTTTGGGAACATCTGCATGATGGGCAGGAGAAGAATAAAACCTTCTTCTTTTAGGGAAAGAAGGTTTGGTACGGCATTTCCTACCTACTGGGGAAGGAGAAGGCTTAGGATAGCCCTCAGAAACAGGGAAATCAGTGGAGCAATGAGCAACCTGACGTAAAGACTCCTTATTGAAGAGATTTTCTCCAGTACAAGGAGTATTACCCAGTCTTTGTTGTGCCCATCTGTTCAAGTCTGAAGCTTGGAGCCAGGCTCTACGTCGTGCTCCTATGGCTATAGCAGAGGTTGTGCTAACAGACTAAAAAGAGTCAAGGGAAGCACGAGAAAGAAACCAAGAGATATTTTGGCTATGACTAAGTAGTAAGGAATAGTCTGCAGCCTTGGGCTCTGATAGAAAAGGAGTCAAAAGAGATAATTTCTTTGTGACCTCCTGAAGGGATAGACTCATATAAAAAATATAAGAGAGAATCCTTGTTGCCAGCATAGATGTTTGGAAGGTTTGACGTCCAAAAGCATCCAGTGTTCTAGATTCACGACCTGGTGGATAAGAAGAATGCTTCTTCTTGCTTTTTACCTTCCTCATTGCTGATTCCACTACAATGGAATGATGGGGAAGTTGAGTCTTTTGAAACCCTGGAGAGGGGGGCACCTGATACAGAAGATCAGTTGCTGTAGAAGGTGAGGAAACCCTTAAGGGTGTTTCCCATATTCTCAGAAGAAGATCCTGCAAAGAATGATGTAAAGGAAGCATTATATTCTCCTTTTCCCCAGAAGAGCCCTATGTAGGATCACAGCCAGGGATAGGAATAGTAAGGAATGCTGCCATGTCAAGGAGAAATTTCTGAAAAGAAGGATCTCCAACAGGAACCATCCCTGGACAGGCTAAAGTTGAAGAACTAGCCTGGGCACCGGAGGATGTACTGGTCCGGTGCAGAAAAAGAGCCCCAATGGATGGATACTGGTACTGGCGGTTATGACTTGAGACAGTCAGTACTGCATCGTCCATACCAGGTATCGACTCCAAACTAGGTATAGAAAGGAGCGATCCTGGTGAAAAAGGCATGGAAGTATTTGGTCCCGATGGTACTGCAGGAACCGGCATCGATACCGATACCGGTATCTGTGCCGGAATCGGAGGCGATACCGACATCGAAGCAGTCATCGGAGGCTGCTCAAGCGGTACCGAGGCAACCAAAAACCCTTGGTGAGTATCCTCAATACCGCGCATCCGGAATCGGTAAGCGTCAGTTCTGAGACGCGTCGGTACCCAGTCTTCCAGACTAGATATCGATTCCAGACTCGGCATCGAAGGAAGCGAGTCTATCGATGTATGTCTAGAGGGTACCGACGTCGGTGGTCGTATCGGCGATGCTGCCGATACTGGAAAGTCAATCTGGGACATATCAATCCGTCCCGAAGGTACCGAGAACGCCAGATGACGATCCCTGGTGAAGAGTGGATCACTCAACACCAGTGCCGATGCCGGGGTATCGGTACCGCTCGAAGCGGATGCCACCACCGAGCATGGCTCAGGTATGTTCTGTGAGGGGTGAGCCCCAGGAACAACCTGAAACCCCTGAAAGGCTTTGGAGACCGAAGACTCCCGCCGGGGTTTTAAAGCCAATAGGGTCTTGAGGGCAAGGCCGGAGCCGTCATCATGCTTGGCATGAGACCTACAACTCAAGGATTGGCCAGTCTTAACAGACTATTTGTGGGTTACCTGATCCTGTAGAGAAGAAATGGTCGGTGCCCTGACACTGGAAGGGAACGCGGTATCGAGGGAAACTCGAAATGGAAAATCTCTTCTCAAAAAATTGTAGCCTAATGGCTCCAGAGGAAAAGGGTCAGGACCCAAACAGGTTAGACACCAGTCATTGGAGTCTAAAAAGAAAACTATTTCCACAGTTAAGGCACTTCTTAGGAGAAGAAGGCTCCATGATGGAGGGGCCTACAGGCCCAAAAATCTAAGACAGAAACTGAGGGAAAAATACTCCCTGAGTTTGAGAAAAAGAAAAGAAAAAAATCACCGGCGGTACCGGTGGAGGCGGGGAAACAGCCGTGACCACAAAATAACAAGAATTAAAGAAAAACATTTTATGCGGTGACAGGACGTCGTCCTGCCGGCTCCGCGGAAAAACGAAAACTGAGGAGAGACAGTTGGAAAGGCGGGAAGACAGCACGCAGGCGCTGAGGGATGCTCCCAAAAGCTTTCCGATTGGACGCTGGGGAGCGTTCCCACGCAGGCTCCGTCGGTACCGACGTACCCATATGTGAAGACTCATTCCTGCTTGTTCCTGGAGATAGGGAAGAAACGCCACAAAAGCGCCTAGCTGAAGTGAGGGCAATTAGAAAGATTACCTTCCAAGAGAGGAGCTTAAGTGAGGTCATGGCTAAAGGTTCAAAGGGCGGCCTTAAGAAGCTGCACTAGAACGACATTGAGGTCCCAAGCAACTGGAGATGGCTTAATAGGCGGTTTGGACGGCAGGAGACCACTCATGAAACATGTTTCGAGTGGTTGCGTGGAGATGGGCTGTCTATTGAGTAGATGGTGAGAGTCCGTAATGGCATTGAGGTGAACCCTCGCAGAGTTTATCTTTAGACCTGTCGAGGATAGGTGGAGAAGATACTGGAGGAGTGACTTTACTGGAGCAGAAAAGGGACAGAGATCTTTCTGGGATCAGCAGAAAGAGAATCTACACCATTTAAAAGCATATGAACATCTGGTGGAGGGATTTCTAGAAGCCAAAAAGATCTCCTTAACCTCCTGAATAAGGTCAAAGCTTATAAAGCTATGCTCTCAGCAGCCACGCTGTGAGGCAAACAGACTGTGGATTGGGATGGAGTATTGAGCCGTTGTCCTGGGAGAGGAGATCGGGTGCAGATCCCAATTGCAGAGGATGAGTGAGTCAGATCTATATCTGGAGTTCCCCAGGTCTGGAAGATGTAGGATGTTGTGTCAAGATGGAGAGGCCATTTGTGGGGAAGAAGGATGTGACTGTCTGTCTGCCAAGACAGTTAACTCCCCCGGGAGGTACACCATTTGGAGGTTTATTTGATGAGCAATGGCAAAGGACCACAGGTGTAGTGCCTCCTCACAGAGGGCCCAAGAGCCTGTTCCTCCCTGATTGCTCACACAGAAGAGAGCAAACTGATTGTCCATCCTGACTAGGACTGCTTGTGCTCTGAGGTGGTGTTGAAACACCAGGAGGGCATTCAAGATAGCACAAAGTTACAGGAGATTGATCTGGAGTTGTGACTCTTGCATTGTCCAGAGCCCCTGTATAGTCAGGTTGCCCTGATGAGCTCCCCAATCCAGTTTGGAGGCATCCGTCGTTAGGGTGCACTGAAGTGTAGGCATCTGAAAAGGTGACCCTATAAGCAGATTTTCTGGAGAACACCATCACTGAACGGGTGTGGTGAGATGGGCAGTGACTTGGATCCTGTCCCGGAAATGGCCCGAAGCCTGCTTCCACTGGGAGGCAAGAGTCCACTGGGCTGTCTGCATATGTAGTCAGGCACATGGAACGTCATGTACTATAGAAGCCATGTAACCAAGGAGCTGCAGCATCTGTTGGGTGGACAGATGGTCTCATATGAGCATCTGGGATGCTAGTTTGATTAGACAGGCACAACCAAGCTGGGGCAAAAATGCCCTAGACTGTTGGGTGTCTAAGTAGGGCTCCGATGAACTCTAGTTTTTGAGTTGGAGTGAGCTTGGATTTTGGGAAGTTTATCACAAATTCCAAGTGTTGTAGTACTGTTATGGTATGATATAAGGACAGCAACATCTTTTGGGAGGTATCTGCTTTTATTAGCCAGTCGCCTAAGTAAGGGAAGATGAACATCCCCAGAGATCTTAGATAAGTGGCTACAACCGCCATGCACTTTGTGAAGACTCTTGGGACAGAGGCGAGTCCGAAGGAAAGGACTCTGTATTGATAATGTTTTCCTTGAAAGGTGAAGCATAGATATTTCCTGTCCTGGATAAATGAGAATATTTGGGTACACTTATTTTAGGTCTAGAGAATAGAGCCAGTCCTGACTCTGGAGATAGGGAAGAGGAGCCCGGAGAGATTGTGGACTAGAAACATTAAGGTTTCTGAGGTCCAGAATGGTCCTGTACTCTCCAGTTTTCTTTGGCATGAGGAAGTATGGAGAGTAGAAGCCCAGTCCCTTTTGGAGTGTTGGGGTTGGGACATCATCTATAGTGCCCTGAGACAGAAGACAGGACACCTCGTCCTGCAGGATAGCAGTGAGTGGGGGTTGCGTTTGATAGTCCCCCCTTGAAAGTGGAGGGGGCAGAGTTTGTAGATGAAGTCTGTAGCCTTCCTGGACTATGGTAAATGTCCACTGCTCTGAGGTGATGAGGTGCCATCTATGGGCGTAGTGACAGTATGACTGCTACGTGGAGGGATGGAGTCCTCCAGAGGCAGGGTCGCAATGTTCTCTAGGAAAGAGTCAAAAAACAGACGCAGGACTTCCGGTGACGTCATGGAGCTGATGGCAGTGGAGTAGCCTAGCTCTGTCCAATTCCCATAGTTTTATTTGCAAAAAAAAGCGATCCCCTAGCAAAAAGGTGGAAGGGCGGCGGACTCCCACATTTGCCATGTCAGCGAGAAAGAAGCTAGTGGGGTTTCAATTCGCTCATGTGCGTAAGGAGCTGATGGCGGCAGCGGAATCGGGAGGCTCAGAAGAGGGCGGTGAGCCAGGGAGCTTGGAGGAGGAAGCGCTGACTACAGAAGCGCAGGAGGGGAAGTTGATGAAAGTCTGGTTGAAAGTGTTCAAGGCTGAAATGCAGGTGGAGTTGAAGGGGATCCGGAAAGATGTGAAAGACAAGCTGATATTGATTCAGGAGGTGGGCTGCTTAGGGCAACGTGTGGAGGAGATGGAGGGGCACGTGGCACAATGTGAAGAGGAGCTGAAAGAAATAGCGGCCGAACAAGAGAAAATAAAGGCCCAACAGGTGGACGTACAGGAGAAATTGGAGGAGATGGAAGACAGAGCGCAGCACAATAACCTGCGCATTAGAGGGGTGGCGGAAGGTGAAGCCACTAAGGACTATGTGGAGGTAGTACAGAGACTGTGTGCTCACATTTTGCGTATGGAAGGAGAGGGGGAAGGCCCAGTGGTAAGCACAGGAGTTTGGGCCCCCGGCGGGAGAATCAGAGGAGAGATATCATTGCCTGCATGAGCAGTTTCCCTCTTAAAGAGAGTGTTGAATGTAGCCCGGAAGTATGAACGAATCGCGTGGGAAGGCAACAAGGTGGAATTATTTACCGATTTGTTCCGAGGAACGCTGGAGCGGAGGAGGAACTTGAAAGAGGCTACAGCCTTCTTGCAGGGAAAAGGCCTGCAATATCACTGAATGTTCCCTTTTGGGTTGCCGACGACAGTGAATGGGATGTCCCGGAAGGTGAAAGAGGCGGATGAAGCGTGGTCGGTGTTGGGAGAGCTGGGGTGTGAGAACCTACCAAAAGCGGGAGAGAGCGCACGGAGAATGCAATATAAAGCTGTGGAGGGCAAGGTGCATTCTAGCTCTCAATGGCAGCGTGTAGGAGAAAAAGGAAGGAGGCTGAAGAGGATGTCAAAGGAGCGGAAGACGGCGCAAATGGAGGAAGACACCTGAGGAAGCTGGATGGTGGTGGAGTAGGCCGGAGCAGTCAGGCCACATGGGGCGGTAGAGCCCCAGTGAGTATTGGATGATGGACACTGGACTTATAGGGCTTTAAGGGGAAGAATGATGAGGGGGGTGGAGGGGGGGTGAGGGGGTGATGAGGGGGGTGGAGGGGGGGTGAGGGGGTGATGGCGGGTAAGGAGGGGTGATGGGGTGAAAGGACGGGGTTTGGGGAGGGGGGAGTTTAGTAAGAGGTATGGAGGGGGAGGGGGCAGTTGGAATGAGGGGGCCCGCCAAGAGAAAGGGGGCTTTTGATGGCTGGGGGTGTAAAAGTAATGGGATAGGACACGTCATACATGTAAAGTCAGGAGGGGGAAGAGGAGGGGTTGGGGAGGGGTAGGGGAATGGGGGTAGAGGGGGGAGGGGGCATCAGGGGGGGATCAGGGGGGGAGGGGGATGGGCATCTCATAGCAGGGAATGGAGGAGGAGGGGATGTGGGTAATGATCCGAATAGGATCCATAAATGTTAAGGGGCTAAATTCCCCGACTAAGTGTAGTCTGCTGTATAGGGTGATGGAGAAGAATCGTTGGGATGTGGTATTAATACAAGAAAGTCACTTGAGAAGAGGGGATGTGGGGAGGATGCGGAACAGACGCTTTCAGGAGCAATTTTACTCTTGGGACAAAGAGGGGGGAAAGAAGGGGGGTAGCTTTGCTGGTGCGGGTAGGGTGTGGTATTCAGGTGATGAGTGATTTTAAGGATGGGGAAGGGAGAGTGGTGGGATAAAGGGGACGATGGGGTCTGAAGATATTGTTATAATGTCGGTGTATGGACCAAATGGTAATCAGGTTGAGTTCTGGAAAGGGGTACGGAAAATAGTGGAAAGAGTAGGACAAGGGAAACTCATTATGGGGGGGGGGGGACTTTAATGTCGTATTAGCCCCAGGGGTAGACAGGGACCAGGGAGGGGGGGTGTGGGGGAAAGGAGAAACAGACAAGGCTTGAAGCAATTAATGAAACAATATAATTTAGCTGACTCGTGGAGAGAACTAAACCCTAGAGGTAGAGAATATACTTTTTTTCAGCGCCACATCAGAGTTGGAGCAGGATTGATATGCTCCTAGTAGAAAAGGAATGGATGATGGGGGTTAAGGAGGGGGGCATAGTGCCGATAGGATGGTTGGATCATAGCACAGTGGAGGTGAGCATCGGATGGAAGGATCCGGGTGGGATGATATTTTGGAGATTGAATGAGAGCTTATTAAAAAGTAAGGAGGTGGTGGATGATGTAAGGCGGGCGATAAAGGAATACCTGCTATATAATGATAATGGGGAAGTGACTGAGATGACTCTGTGGGAAGGGTTGAAAGCCGTGATAAGAGGGAGGTTTATTAGGTGGGGGGCGAGGAAGAAAAGGGCTAGAGTGGTGAAAGAGGAGGGGTTGGGGATAGCGCTTAAGGAGGCAGAGGAGAGATATCGGAGGTCAGAAGCAAAAGAGGATAGGGAGGAGGTTGAGAGGGTGCGGAGGGAGTTGCAGGCGCTGCAGGTAGAGCAGGTAGCCTTTAAATTAAGGAGAGTAAAGCAGGTGTATTATAAATTTGGGGATAAGCCGGGTAGATTTTTAGCTCGTAGACTTTGGCAGCAAAGGGGGGCTTCAATGATATATCAGATTATGGGGAAGGGGGGACGTGTGGGGGAAGGAAGAAATTCGGGAAAGATTTTGGGAGTTTTATCAGGATTTATATACAAGGACGGAGGGAATAGGGGAAGCGGAGATTTCAGAGTATTTGTAGGGGATAAATTTAGGGGCTTTATCACAGGAAGCTCAAGCCGCAATGAAAGGGAGTGTTACGGGGGAGGAAATAGGGAAGGTGGTACGGGGGTTGGCAGGAGGGAAGGCCCAGGGTTAGATGGGTTGCCGGGAAGCTTTTATAAGGTGTTTCTGGGGGAAGTAGGAGATATCATGGGTAGGGTATTTAATGGAGAACTGGAAGGGGGGGGGGGAATTGTCTTCGGAAATGCTAACTGCGGGGATCACCGTTTTGCCGAAGGCGGGGAAAGACCTGTTAAAGTGTAGCTCCTATCGTCCTATCTCTCTTCTGAATGTGGATGTTAAAATCCTGGCGAAGATTTTAGCGGATCGGTTGGCACCATGGTTGCCGGGGATAATTAAGGATGACCAGGCAGGGTTCATAATGGGGAGACAAGCAGCTGATAATATCAAGAGGGCGGTAGGAGTGGTGTGGGAGGCGAGGCAAGCACATGAGGAGTTCTTATTGATGTCAATAGACGCCGAGAAGGCCTTTGATAGGGTGCACTGGGGGTTGCTAATGCAAGTGTTGGGGAAGATGGGTTGTGGGCCGAATTTTGTGAAATGGGTTGGAGGACTGTATGAGGGCCCGGGTTAAAATTAATGGGTGGTATTCCCAGGATTTTGGGACAGGGGACTAGACAGGGCTGCCCAATGTCACCGCTGCTGTTTGAAATGGTGGTGGAGCCGTCAGCGGAGAGAATTAGAACGAACGAGAGGATATTCGGGGTGGAAAGGGGAGGGCGGTGTCATAAGATCTCTATTTGCTGATGATATTTTGTTATATATGGGGCATCCGCAGCAGTCTATGCAGGAGGTGATGGGGAGGTGTCGGGGTTTAAAATGAATGTAGATAAGACAGAAGTGTTGAAGGTGCATATGAGCAGTGAGGAGGAAGAGCTTTTGCGCAGGCAATATCCTTTGAGGTGGGTCAGCAAATCTTTAGGCTACTTGGGGTTCAGATTCCAGTGAGCTATGCAGATCTCTATAAGGTTAATTACCTGAGAATTATAGGAGACATTAATAAGGATTTAGATGGGTGGTTGAGGTACGAAATTTCATGGCTGGAAAGGATAGTGGCAATTAAAATGAATATTCTGCCACGTCTGCTATATCTTTTTCAGGCTCTACCGGTGGAAATAACAGAGGGCACGATGCGGGCGCTGCAGAGACGTTTTTTTCTTTATATTTGGAAAAGGAAGCCTCCAAGGATCTCACAGGAGGTAATGTTTGCACCCAAGGAGGAGGGGGGGGGGGGTAGGGGTCCCTAACTTGCGAGATTATTATAGAGCAGCCCAACTTAAACATGTTATGGATTGGAGAAGGGATAAGGAGGAGAAACCATGGGTGAGTTTGGAAAAAACGAAGGTGAGGGGAGGGAGATTAGAGGCTTGGGTGTGGGCGCCGCAGGCAGAGAGGAAGAAGTTGGGGAAGGGTACCCCGGCAATGAGGCAGGTGGTGAACGTGTGGGATAGAGTGAGAGCTCTGGAAATAAAAAGAAGGGGAGCGGATTTTCGGTGTTGATCCCGTGGAGAGGCTGGAGAGCTTTTCAACCAGGATGGGAAGGAGGTAGGTTTGATGGGTGGAGTGATAAAGGGTTGGTCTGTGGCTTTCAGTTACTAGAGGAGGGGAAGCTAAAGGCGTTTAGGGTGGTGAGGGAAGAGTTTATATTGGAGGATAAAGATAGATTTGTGTACACGCAGGTATGCTCCTTCCTCAAGTGGGAGTTGGGGAAGGCGGGGATGGCCAGGGAGGTTTCACGAATGGAAGCATTGCGGTATGGTAAGAGGGGTTCGAAAGGAATGATATCGGCTTTATATAAGGGGGTAAAGGGGGAGCCAGAAGGGAAGTTTAGATATATGTTAGAATGGGAGGGGGAATTGGGACAGACGATGAGTCTAAAGGAGTGGAAGGGGGTATGGGATCAGATAAACAAGACGCCCTGGTCGAGTAGTATTAGGGAAAATTGCTATAAAATTATGTTTTGCTGGTATTATACACCGGAGAGATTGCACCGGATGTATCCAGGGGTATCCCCAACGTGTTGGCGAGAGTGTGGGGGAGTGGGGACATTTTGGCACATTTGGTGGAGGTGTGCAAAGGTGCAGGCTTACTGGGGAAGGATTCAACGATGGATTCAATTGAAACTGGGGGTGGAAGTGGACTTGAAGCCACAAAGGGGGGTTTTTATTGTCATGGAGGGGGGAGGGGCAAGTACTGGACGGGGGTAGGATGGTGCAGGCATGTCTTAGTGTGTCCCGGTGTGAGGTGGCAGCGGCATGGAAGCAGAAGGCGGTGCCTTCGGTAACGAAATATGAGGGGAGGCTGTGGTACATAGTACTGATGGAGAAGTTAAGGGCTGCCCGACGGATGAGGGGGGCTAAGTTTGAAATAAGGTGGGGGAAGTTATGGGATGTCTTAGAGGGGGAGGGAGGGAGTAGGGGGAGATGGGGTGGGAGGGGGGAGGACAGAGGATGGGGAAGGATAAGGATACTCCAATCGACTAAAAAGAGGGGGGGCGGGGGTTCTTTGTTGGAAGTAAAGGGGGGGGGAATAATAAATGGAGGGGGGTACGGGGTCAGTAGACAGGGGGTGGGGGGTGTTAAAATATAAAATAATTAAGAAGTGTGTTTGGTGTATATTAATACTGGTAATTATGTTAAATACATTGGCGAGAGGGTTGGAGGAGAAAGCAAAGCAAGTACAGGGGTAACAACCATAGAAAGAGTAGTTACTCACCTGTAAAGCACAGTTACTTACCTGTAACAGGTGATCTCTGGGAACAGCAGGAATAAGTCTTCACATATGGGTACGTCGGTACCGACGAAGTCTGCGCGGGAACGCTTCCCAGCGTCCAATCAAAGAGCTTTTTGGAAGCATCCCACCACGCCTGCGTGCTGCCTTCCCGCCTTTCCCAACTGCCTCTCCTCAGTTAAGTTTTAAAGCTGAGACAAAGAGAGAGAGAGAGGAAAGGAAAGATAGATAGAGATACAACTCCTGGGGAGGTGGGTGGGTTGTGAAGACTTATTCCTGCTGTTCCCAGAGATCACCTGTTACAGGTAAGTAACTGTGCTATCTCCAGGAACAAGCAGGAATGAGTCTTCACATATGGGGACTCCCAAGCTGAGATGCCTGGAGTTCGAGCATGGCATAGGTTGGAACATGCTATCCCCCACAACACCAGGCATCCTGAAGATGGAGGGTAGGAGTTGAAGAAAGAAAATGCTGTGGAACAGCTAACCTAACACAGGACTGCAGGAAAGGAGTCCATGTGTGGATAATGATTGTTGTCAATGATATTGCAAAGAATATTGCAATATGGACCTCCGCCAACAGGATTTCATAGAAGTATGGAGGTTCATGGATCTACTGGAAAGCCAGTAGAGGAACCGTGAAGAGGACCTCACTGAAAAGTGGAGTTAATAAACCTGTAGGAAAAACAGAGGAGGTCAGAATCCTGAAAGGTAACAGGCACCCCTGGTAGGAAAAACTGGGGTAGTACAAAAACGGTGGGCCTTCAGCGAAAGCTGTATGGTAAAAACCAAATTCTTTTGGCGGCAGAGTATCTCACTCTTGGGAGCAAAAAGAGAAAGGCTAACCGATTTGGACAAACAAGCACAGTCCTTGTGGGGAGAAAGGGTATGGGAACCCCTTATATCCCAGGGTGAAGACAAATGCCTGAGGCGTTAAGCCTGTGAGTAACTGAAGATCCACAATATCTCTCCTAACTGGGGTAAGCTAGGAGAGATATTAGGTACAGAGAGCTTCAGAGGTACCTAAACCTGTTAGGTTATGGTATAAGAATTGCTGACTACCACAGGAGTGGTTGTGTGTGTAGAATCCCAAACCTGCTGAATAGCAGAGGTATGGGCAAAATCCCTCTGTCAGAAACAGATAGCTATATGAGCATAGACAGTGAGATAGATAAGTATGTGGAGACAGATCTATCTATAATAAAATATCTCATCAGATACATATATATATATATATATATGTATATATAGATAGATAGATAGATATATGAGTAACATATAAGAATATATCTATAGTGAGATATGGAAGGGCATAAAATACACACAAAGATAAATATGAATATGTAGGCCTAAATATGGGTGTCTGTATTTAAACAGACAGATATATGCCTACAGCATGGTATTCACATAGGACATGTGGAGAGGAAAGCTTCATTTAACAAGGAGGTGCAACCTACTTGAGAAGATATATAGAGAATCTATTCCCCTTGGTTATGATCCGCAATGATGCTAGCTAGTAAAATAACCAGGATGGTTATATGAAAACAGAGGATGATATCAATCTGTAGTCAGCAAGTCCTTAGTCGTCCAAGACTCTAGCATGGTAAGTAGACAGAAGACAGATAAGGATGAGGTATCATGTTGACCTGCTTAAGGGCAAAAAGTATCATACGTTCTTACCATGAGGACGAGCTGCAAGGAGAAAGAGCATATCCCCGATTGGGAATGCTATGGACCAAAGCAGGGAATTGGCAACTCCTTAGCCCTTAGGTAAGAGAAGGCCTATGTCCTTTATGGCAAAAGGAGATAGTAAAAGAAGGGAGAACCTTCTAGTCATGGGAGACATGACTGAAAAGCCTTTTCTAACCATCTAAGATAGCTGTTGGAGAAAAAAAACCCATGCTCTCTAGCAAGGGCCCATAGTGGAAAGCTTCTCTGTAGAATTGCAGAGAGTATGATGCAGGAGAATGAGGAGATAGAACTGGCTGCTAGAGAGCCAGTATCTCTGCCAACTATGCTGCCAAACCCAGGAGAATGGAGATGGCAGAAATAGAAGACCATCTAGAAAGCTTGTAGTGAGATAATCTCCAAGATAGATGGAAGCACTGACTTGGAGCCACTACTAAGACTAGACAGAATGTTAGTGGAGGACAAATCTGGTTGTTTGTGGACAAGAACCAGTGGTCGAAACATTAAGGCTCCTGCATAGGCAGCTGCTAGCAAGATAGCAGAAAGAATCTTACTGTTGAAAAACAGAAAGAACAGGAGTAGAAACTCTGGACATGTCTGATAAGCTGCCCCAAAGTAAGATTGAAACAGAGGAGGTAACTCAGAGAGGAAAACTCCACACTGGAAAGTGAGAAAACTAGAGAGGCTGAAGAAAAAAGCCCTCTGTAATTAATTCCGCTCTTACAGAGGAAAAAGCTTGGTAAGAGGGTGAAGAGAATGGAGCTGAAGAAGACTTACCAAGTAGTAAGTCTATAGAAAGGAAAAAAAAACATGCTGGCACAGGAACTACCATTTAATAGTGGTCAGACCTCTTTTCTTTAGCAGGAAAAGAAGAGAAACCTGTGACCTATAGGCATGAACATCCTGACAGCTCATAGAAATATAGAAAAAATGGATGCCTTTTGGAAAGAGATCCATGTGTAGGGGTTAGAATGAAGCAGTGGATTGCCTCTATTGAGAAGAAGCAACTGTAGATTCTAACCCCAAGAGTCACAAGCATTTGATGATGACTGATCAGAAACCCTGTGGAGGCCGGGTTTGCTGAGCCTGGTGAGAGGTTGGATTCTTCAGACCAGGACGATGGCTCCCCTGTAGGGGAACATCTGTATGATGGGCAAGTGAGGAATAAAACCTTCTTCTCCTGTGGGAAGAAAGTTTGGTAGGACATTTCCTACTTACTGGGACAGAAGGTGGTGTAGAAGAACCCTTAGGAACAGGTAAATCAGTGGACAACTGAGTAACCTGACGTAAAGATTCCTTGTTGAAAAGATTTTCTCCAGTGCAAGGAGTATGTCTCAGTCGTTGTTGTTCCCACTTGGCCAAAGCTGAAGCTTGGAGCCAGGCTCTACGTCGTGCCCCTATAGCTATAGCAGAAGTCCTGCTAACAGACTCAAAAGAGTCTAGGGAAGCACGAGAAAGAAACCAAGAGATATTCTGGATATGCTTAAGCAGTGAGGAATAGTCTGTACTCCTGGAAACTGGAAGGAAAGGAGTCAAAAGATGTAATTGCTTTGTGACCTCCTCAAGAGAAAGACTCATATAAAATATATGAGAGAATTCTTGCAGAAAGCATAGATGTCTGGAAGGTTTGACGTCCAAAGGCATCTAGTGTTTTAGACTCACGACCTGGCGGATAAGAAGAGTGCTTTTTCTTACTCTTTATCCGCCTCATTGCTGATTCCACTACTATGGAATGATGAGGAAGTTGAGTCTTTTGGAACCCTGGAGAGGGGGGCACCTGATATAAGAGATCAGTTGCTCTGGGAGGTGGGGGTACCCTTAAAGGTGTTTCCCAAATTCATAGAAGGAGATCCTGCAAGGAATGATGCAAAGGAAGCATTATGTTGTCCTTTGCTTTGGTGGAAACAGAGCCTGGTGCAGGATCATGTCCTGGAATAGGAATGGCAAGGGATCTTGCTATATCCAGGAGGAAACTCTGAAAAGAGGGATCCCCAACAGGAATCTCCCTTGGACAGGTTAGATCTAAAGAACTAGCCTGAGCACCCACAGAGTTATCCAGAGATATAGAAATAGAAGATCCTGCAGGGTGCAGTGTGGAATGTTTAAGGGATGGTTGCTTGGACTGGTTGTCAGGAACAGCAACCGTCCTTACCACATTGTCCATGCCAGGTATAGACTCCAAGCTTGGTATAGAATGGAGCGATGCTGTTGTAAAAAGCATGGTAGGAGTTTGCCACGATGCTACTGTGGATACAGGTACTGAAGTCAATACTGGTACCGATGTCGGAGTCGGCTCGACAAAGACATCGGAGTAGTCATCAGCGATACTTCAATCGGTACCGAGGGAACCGAAAACCTCCGGCTGCTATCCTCGGTACCGAGCCACTGGTATCGATCGGTGTCGGTACCAAAATCTATTGGTACCCAGTCTTCCAGACTAGAAATGGATTCCAAACTCGGCATCGAGGGTAAGGAGCCTGAGAAGCGAAGCATGGAAGGCACCGACTGTGAGGGTAATGAAGACATCGGTACCGACTTCGGTACCGTGTCCGATACCGGTGAATGAAGGTCTACCAGTGGCAACTCAAGCGGACTCAGGGGAACCGAGAGTTGCAGATCTGAGTCATCGGAACCGAGCCTTCGGTACCGCCGCGAGATGGTACCAAGGCGAGTCGGTACCCAGTCCTCCAAACTGGAGATCGATTCCAGACTCGGCATCGAAGGAAGAGAGGCTGTCGATGCACATCTGGAGGGTACCGACGTCGGTGGCAGTATCGGTGTTGGAACCGATAAGGGAAAGACAATCTGGGATGTATCCATCGGTCCCGAAGGCACCGAGGAGGCCAGATGACGATCCCTGGTGAGGAGTGTTCATCCAACACCAGTGCCGATGCAGGGGTATCGGTACCGCTCGAAGCGGATGCCACCACAGTGCACGGCTCAGGTATGTTCTGTGGGGGGTGAACCCCAGGAACAACCTGAAACCCCTTATCCGCTTTGGAGACCGAAGACTCCCGCTGGGGTTTTGAAGCCAGGAGGCCATCGAGGGCAAAGCCGGAGCTGTCTACATGCTGTGCATGAGACGTACCACTCGAGGACTGGCTAGTCTTAACAGACTGTTTGTGGGTTACCTGAATCAAAGTGGAAGAAGAAGGGGACGGTGCCCCGAAGTTGGAGGGCAACCGTGTATCGAGGGATTCTCGATGTTGAAGATGTCTTCTCAACAAACTGTTGTCAGGACCCAAACAGTTTAGACACCGACTTCGAGGGTCTAAACATAAAGTTGTACCACCACAAACGGAACATTTCGTGGCCATGAAGGAAAAATAGGGGAGGCCTGAAAGGCCTAAGACCCCGTGACACTATGAAGAAAAAATATTCCGTTGAAAAGGAAAATCTTACAAGAAAGAAAAGAAAAACACTGGCGGTACCGGTGGCGTCGGGAAGACAGCCGCGACCACAAGAAAACTAAGAATAAAAAATAAGAATTTTCTGCAGTGACAGGACGCCCTGCCGGCTCCGCGGAAAAACGAAAACTGAGGAGAGGCAGTTGGGAAAGGCGGGAAGGCAGCACGCAGGCGTGGTGGGATGCTTCCAAAAGCTCTTTGATTCGACGCTGGGAAGCGTTCCCGCAAAGACTCCGTCGGTACCAACGTACCCATATGTGAAGACTCATTCCTGCTTGTTCCTGGAGATCAGGTGTTCTCCAGGAGCAGCAGGAATCAGTCCTCACAAATGGGTGACAGACGTCGATGGAGCCCCCGCGGAGCATTTCCCCAGCTTTCTATGAATGCCTTTGGGAATACTGCACGCATGCGCGGTCCCCTTCCCGCCTAAAGGTGCCATCTTGCTCAGTCAAATGACATAGCTAAAAAACAGCACACAAAAATGTAAAATAAACTATGTACAACTGCAACTCCCAGGGGAGGAGGGAGGGTTGTGAGGACTGATTCCTGCTGCTCCTGGAGAACACCTGTTACAAGTGAGTAACTACTCTTTCTCCAGGACCAAGCAGGAAGTCAGTCCTCACATATGGAACCCAGGCTGAACAAGAGAACTCCCTCTAGTCCCAGCATCAAAGAAAGGCTTTTCACTGAAAGAACATCCTACGGTAGCCCAACGGAGGGCTGGAGGGTAGGAGTTGCCTAAACCTCAAAGAGATTCCGGAGTACTGCCTGGCCAAAAGCACTGTCCCTATGGGACTCCCTCTCCAGGCAGTAATGAGCTGCAAAAGTCTGACTTGAGGACCAAGTTGCAGCCCTGCAGATGTCTGCCAATGGTACAGAGTGGAGATCAGCTACTGAGGCAGCCATTGCCCTGACACGATGGGCCGTGACCCGACCATGCAAGGGAAGGTCAGCCACCCATATGGACAAGGTACACTTGGACACAGCTAACCCCAAATTATTAGGTTCAAAAGAGACGAAGAGCTGAGTAGCCCTTCTATGCCCTTGTGTATGGTCAAGGTAGAAGGATAAGGCCCTCCTACAGTCCAGGGTATGCAAGACCACTTCAGCCTGGCTTGCATGAGGCCTAGGGAAGAATGTTGGAAGAACCACCTCCTGTTGAGGTGGAAAGAGGAGACAAATTTAGGGAGGAACTTTGGAAGAGTCCTAAGGACTACCCTGTTCCTATAGAAGCGGGTGTAAGGCCTGTCACAGACCAGGGCCTGAAGCTCACTCACCCGTCTGGCCGAGGTTAAGGCTACTAGGAAGAGTGTCTTCCAGGAAAGGAAGTGGAGAGGACAAGTAGCCATCAGCTCAAAAGGTGGGCGAGTCAGTTGCTGCAAGACCACATTCAACTCCCACTCAGGAGCTGGAGGACGGACAGGAGGCTTGAGCAAGAGCAAGCCTCTGAGAAATCGGGACACCAAGGGGTGAACCGACAGAGAATGTCCTTCCACCAGTGAGTGGTGAGCTGCTAGAGCTGAGAGGTGGACCCGAACAGAATTGGACCTAAGGCCCTGATTGGATAAGTGCAGCAGGTACTGAAGCACCACTGGTACAGCACAGGAGAAAGGATCTTCTGTAGGTAGCTGACACCACACAGCAAACCTCTTCCACTTCAGGGCATAGGTTTTCCTAGTGGACTGCTTCCTAGAGGACAGGACGACCTCCAACTTCAGGAGGTAGGCGCCAAGAAGCCAAAACTACCCTTGCAGCTTCCAGGCTATCAAATTGAGAGATTTGAGATTGGGGTGAAGAAGAGACCCCTGGTCCTGAGAGAGGAGATCGGGATGCAACCCTAGAGGTAGTGGAGTGTCCATTGCTAGTTGAAGCAGAAGTGGGAACCAAGGTTGCCTCGGCCACCTGGGGGCTACCAGAAGGACCGAGACCTGGTCCTTTAGAATCTTGAACAGGGTTCGGGCCACCAGAGGCGTGGGAGGAAACGCATATAGGAGGCCTTGGGACCAGGAAATCAGAAAAGCATCTGCTGCTAGTCTCAGAGGATGCGGATGCCTGGAGCAGAACCTGGGCAGCTGTCTGTTCAGGGGACTGGCAAAGAGATCTATGGATGGAAGTCCCCATCTCAGGAAGATCTTCTGAACTACCAAGGGATGGAGCTGCCACTCGTGGGGCTGCAGAATCCTGCTCAACCTGTCTGCTAGGTAATTTTCCTGGCCAGGGAGATAAACCGCCTTGAGCAACATGTTGTGCCTGAGCGCAAACAAGCAAAGGTCCTGCGCCTCCTGACAAAGGAGCCTGGACCCAGTGCCTCCCTGTTTGTTCACATAAAACATGGCCACCTGATTGTCTGTTTGCACTAACACAGACTGGTGAGCCAGGGTTTGAGAGAAAGTCTTGAAGGCTAAGCGAATAGCTCGAAGTTCCAGTAGAATGATCTGCTGCTGGACCTCCCAGGGAGACCACAGGCCCTGGGTGCACTTGCCCAGACAGTGTGCACCCCAGCCCTGTAGGGAGGCATCGGTGGTCAATACCACTGTGGACCCAGGTGACTGAAAAGGTATCCCTTCCAGTAAGTTGGGGGGATGCAGCCACCAATGTAGGGAGTGCAGGAATGGTCTGGACACCCTTACTCTGTCGCTGAGGCTCCCTGTGGCCTGTGACCACTGCCTCCAGAGACACCATTGCGCAGGCCTCATATGAAGCCTGGCATTGGGAGTCACATGTACTGTCGAAGCCATGTGGCCGAGAAGCCTCAGGCAGAGCCTGGCGGAGACCAGTGACCTGCTGAGAAACTGGTTTGCCAAGGTCATCAGTCTTTGGGCTCTGTCCTCTGGCAAGAAAGCTTTTGCCTGCAGAGAGTCTAGCCTTGCCCCTATGAACTCCAAGTTTTGGGAGAGGAGCAAAGTGGACTTTGCGAAGTTTATGACAAACCCCAGATGTTGGAGTAGAGAAATTGTTCGGAGGGTGGCTTGCCTGGCCTCCTGGCACGTCTGACCCCTGATGAGCCAGTCATCCAGATAGGGGAAGACAAAGACCCCTTGATTCCTCAAGTAGGCCGCCACCACTGCCAGGCATTTGGTAAAGACCCTGGGGGCGGAGGTGAGGCCAAATGGTAGCACTCTTCGGCTCGAGGCTCCTCCTCAGGATCTGCCGGGATTGCCAAAGCAGTGGCCATATCCCACACGAACTCCGAGAACTGGATGTCCTCCGGAGGGGACCTACTCTGGGGCTCAGACTGCGGTGAGTCCAACGGGACGCACCGAGTCTTGAAGGTATCGGGGGACTCCTCATCCTCCATCTCCCGACGCCCTCAGTCCCGACCAGGAGGTTGAGGGTGATCGCGACCGAGGATGACCTCAAGCCTTCTGGTCTCGAGTATCGGCTCGGTCTCCGGGGTCAACTTCGACATCGTCGTCCCGGTGGTCGGGGCAGATGCGCCAGCGAGGCTGGCCATCAGCACCCGTTGCTGATCCATGAAGGCAGACAGTCTGCATTCCAAGGCTGTCAGCCTGAGACCCAGCTCAGGAGACTCAGCAGCTACCGACTCGGGCCCCGGCGGCACCGGGCCCGACGTCGGCTCCCTGGGAGGAGAGTCCTCGAGGACAACAGGACTTACGTGTCCAGCAGACTCCGGCTCCATCCGAGGTACTTTTGACAGCTTCTCCTGTTCCACGGGCCCGGGATAGCGGTCCGAGACCTAGCCCCCTCAAGGGGCCAGGGACCTCTTCCAACGCCGCCCTCGCGAGCTGCTTCTTCCTCTTTCGCTCCCGCTCGGGGAACCCCCTCTCCGAGGAACCCCAACGATGCTCGGGGTCAGACTCCCGAGACGTCGAGGCCTCAGACGAGCTCTGGGTTCGGCCGGAGGCTGAATCGGAGAAAAGCCTTTCCTTTTGGTGCTGACGACTTCGAAGTGCCTTAGTGGACATTTTTCCACACGGTCCACAGATCTTAGGGTCATGATCTGGACCGAGGCACCGAAGGCAGCAGTCGTGTGTGTCGGTGAGAGACATTAGTTTCTTACACCGATCACACTTCTTAAAACCACTGGAAGCCATCGGCGGAAAAAAAGAGTCCCCGCGAGGTCAAAGGACCGGCCTTCCAGGGAAAAGGAAAAAAAGGGCGCGAACGCCAGCCACGAAGGGCAAAATCTGAAAAAATAAGATCGGGCTCGATTCCGGTGTACCGAACCCGGCGAGAAGGGGAACTGGCGTCGAACCGGAGAAAAAAACGCGAAGAAATCGCAAGTAATTAACTGAAAAATCTAACTATTTTCTGGGTGAACTAGGACACACGTCCGACAGGCTCCACGGAAAAAGAGAGACTGGGCAAGATGGCACCTTTAGGCGGGAAGGGGACCGCGCATGCGTGCAGTATTCCCAAAGGCTTTCATAGAAAGCTGGGGAAATGCTCCGCGGGGGCTCCATCGACATCGATGTCACCCATTTGTGAGGACTGACTTCCTGCTTGGTCCTGGAGAAAGAGAACATTGTTCTGAGTTATCTGTGAATTTTTTTTGGGGGGGGGGGGTATGGGAGTAATATATTATGCCGGAGGTGTGTACAGTTGGGCTAGGAATCAATATTCTCGGGTGATGGGGGATGGTGGTTGGATTGTGTTTATGTTGATGTTCAAGGGTTGTTGATGATAAAAATTTAAATATTAAAAAAAAAAAAACAGAAGCAGACTGCGGCTGCAGAGCAGGTTGAGATTTAGCCACCTGTGGCTTCTTTTGTTGCTTAAGAGGCAGCTGCCTCTTCTGTGCGGTCTGATCCTGGTATTGAGAAGCAGAAGTATAAGAAAATAATTTCTTTTTCTTATTGTAGAAAACTTTGCAGATGTCTTTTTCCTAGCAGGGTCAGCTGTTACTCTGGACAGTCTTTTTAGACTAGTTTTTTCTGACTCTGAGTGGACTTATCTTGCCAGTCTTTGCCAAAGAGGTTTTCCCCTGTGCAAGATATGTTGCCCAGCTTATCTTGAACCCACTGTTCAAGATCTGAGGCCTAAAGCCATGCAATTCGACATGCACCAATGCATATTGCTGAGGCCCTGCTTGTGCATTCAAAAGCATCAACAGAAGTCCTATTGACAAACTTCAAAACATTTTGGCTATGCTTAAGTAGGGCAAGATAATTTGCCCTTTTGTTGTCTGGGAGGAGAGGGGCTAAGGCCTTGAGATCCCTGGAGACCTCTTTCAGGAACATTCACATGTAGAGGATATAGGAGTTAATCTTAGCCTAGAGCATGGATGCTTGGAAACATCGACACCCAAAGGAGTCGAGAGTTCTTAATTCTTTACCTGAAGGATTAGAGGAGCAAGTCTTTGAGCTTTTGATTTGGCGCATCGCCGATTCAGTCACCATGGATTGGTGGGGAAGCTGTGGCTTTTGGAAGCCGGGACACTCCAGTACCCAATACATGGCATCGAGATGTTGACTGAGGTGAGATCATGAGAGGCGTCTCCCACATATGGAGCATAAGGTCATGAAAGATTCAGTGCACCAATAAAATGGCTGCTTCTTTGACTGCTGTTGGGTATTGGAAGATCTCTAATTCCTCCGCCCTAGTCTCCTTCTCCGATGTAAATGTGATAGAGACACCTTTGGCTAGGTCTTGATTGAATTCCTGAAAGGACATGTCTTACAGAGATGACATGCATCGCTGTTGAGGCAGGGAAGGGTCCAAAGGAAGGTCCCAGGGCCCCCTTGAATCAAGTGACTCCACATCCGAAACAGGGGAATCTGAATAGGAGGAATCTTGGTATTGATGGGCACGATGTTCGCTGGAAGCTAGATGCCGATACACATGCTCTGAGGTATCAGCCTCGGAAAGCTTCTTGGGTATGGCACCGGTATCTGAAAGAATTTCAAGGGATGGCATGGGTGGGAGCTATGTCCTCTGCAGTGGCCCTGTTGTGCCTGGAACTGGTGTCAATGTTTGTACTATAAACTGTATCGACGGGGCAGTGCCTGTAGCCAAGTGTTTTATGGGTACTGAGGCTGCAAGGAGGGCTGCCAAGCTCTGCTCGATGGCCAGATTGCATTGGTCTTATCGAGGTTACCGATGCTTGGGTGTCTGTGACAGGTATTTGTGCTACTGCCCCAGAGCATGACACCGGTAGCTCTCTGGAGGTTGAGGCCTCAGAAGCATCCTGGGGCCCCTCGATGGCTTTGGAGGACAGGGCGTCCTGCCGGGGTTGTTTAGCAGGCCGATCGACCTCTGAGGCAACACCCGAGGAGTCTCGATGACTTGAGTGAGATCTTCCCCTGGAAGTATTGTCGGTCTTCGATGTGGCCTTGTGCTTGGACTTCAAAGATACCCAAGATCCATGAGAGGATGATGAGGCCCTTGATGAAGTAGACACCATCAATACTGCGTCCGAAGCACAGAGTTCTCCAAATTTTGAAGCCCGATTTTTTAGGCCTCTCCATGCCATTTTCTAACAGAGGGGACAGTCTTCTGGCTGGTGGTCTGGACCGAGGCATTTTAAACATCAGTTATGTGTGTCAGTTGCCAAACTGGTGCTGGCACAATTAGAACATACAGTATTTTGAAACCACTAGTTGGTTTCTCCATGCCTTCCGAATGTAAAGGCTATGGAAGGCTTAAAACCTAAAAAGGGCGTTTTTTTTTTTTTTTAAAGAATATAAAGAAAGAAGTAAAAGAAAAGAATAAGGGAACCAGCAATATCTTCGACAGTGCCAGTGTCAACGGAAAGGCAGAGGCTATCCACAAATGTTTTCTGCGGTGACAGGATTTGCTTCCTGCTGGCTTCGCGGAAAACGAAAAACTGAAGAAAGTGGGTTGGGAAGGCGGGAAGGCAGTCATGCAGGCACAGTGGAGCGCTCCTAAAAGCTTTCTAACTGGACACTGGGGAGTATTCCCGCGCAGGCACCATCGGTACAGAAGTCACCCATATGTGAAGACTATATTCCTGCTAGACTAGGGGGGAGTTATGTGATGTAATGAGCTGAACAGGATGCACTTCTTTCGGTTCCAGGGCTCCTCACACCATTAAGGCATTTGTAACTAATAATTTCCTCCCTTGATGATCCTAAAATAAGTGGAGCCTTACTCCTCAACATCTGGGAGAGAAATGCTGAGCTCCGGCACTTGCCGGCATCCTCATGGCCTCCAAACAACTGCATAGAGAAAAACCACATGTTACAGATACCAAAATAGCTGATGGTACACTGCCAAGCACCGATCACCAGATGAATTTGATCGAGGAGGTGTTGGCAACTGTAGTAAAGGCCCATGATGGACGCTTTCAGGGGCTCATAGACCACATGGAGAGAATCTCCAGCTCAAGGGCAGAATTCACGCATCACCTCAGTGAGGCTGAGCAGCGGGTCTCCCCACTAGAGAATATCAACCAGGCCGCCACCATTCAAAAATTGGAGCAGCAGTTGGTCTACATAAAGAAAAATTAAAGGACTTGGAAAATCATAGTAGGTGGGAAAGCGTAGTTACTCACCTGTAACAGGTGTTCTTCGGGGACAGCAGGAATCAGTCCTCACATATAGGTGACGTTGGCACAGACGGAGCCCTCGTGAAAGCATCACCCAGCTTTCAAAGAAAGCCTTTGGGAGATGCCACCATGCCTGTGTGGTCCCCTTCCCGCCCAATGGTGCCATCTTGCTCAATCAGATGACATAGCTAAAAGACGGCAAAAATAAAAGATGGTAAAGGAGCAACTCCAAGGGGAGGAGGGAGGGCTGTGAGGACTGATTCCTGCTGTCCCCAGAGAATATCTGTAACAGGTGAGTAACTACCCTTTCTCCGGGAACAAGCAGGATGCCAGTCCTCACATATGGGACTCCCCAGCTACAGGCTACTGAAAGCCCATAGCAAAAAACACGGACTCCCTCATGGGGAACCACAAGCAGCAGCAATTAAGTCCATATCCACAGACCACAGTAGGACCCATGTCTGATGAAAAACAGCACTCCGGTAGCCTGAACACAAAAGGGTCAAAGGGTAGGAGTTGCCTAAATCCCGAAAAGGTTACGGAGAACAGCCTGACCGAAGGCACTGTCTCATCTGGATTCTTTCCAGGCAGTAATGGGCTGCAAAGGTATAGACTGAAGACCAGGTGGTGGCACGGCAGATGTTCACAATCGGGACCGAGCGCAAATTTGCCACTGAGGCAGCCAAGGCCCTGACACAGTGCGCCGTGACACGGCCTTCCAGCGGGAGCCCTGCCTGCTCATAGGTGAGGGAGATACAATCCGCCACCCAGGTGGACAGCGTACACTTGGTCACTGCCTCCCCCAGCCTAGTGGGGTCATAGGAGACGAAAAGCTGAGCAGCTTTGCAGTGGCCCTGAGTGCATTGGATAAAGAAGGACAAAGGAATTTAGGGAGCATGCAGAGCACCACTCTGTTCTTGTAGAACCTGGTATAAGGCACCTCTGCCAC
The DNA here is from genome assembly GCA_033557465.1 of Ichthyophis bannanicus. Classification (NCBI taxonomy): domain Eukaryota; kingdom Metazoa; phylum Chordata; class Amphibia; order Gymnophiona; family Ichthyophiidae; genus Ichthyophis; species Ichthyophis bannanicus. The sequence continues at coordinate 671,004,510 of CM066032.1, read as the reverse complement.
TAAGGCCTGAAGCTCGCTAACTCTGAGCAGAGGCGAGTGCAACCAGGAACGCCACCTTTTAAGAGACAGCGTAGGTGGCAAGTAGCCAGAGGCTCAAAGGGTGGGCGAGTGAGCTGCCCCAACACCATGTTGAGGTCCCATTTGGTTGCCGGAGGGTGAACCGGGGGCTTCATTAAGAGCAGACCCTTAAGGAAGTGTGTCACCAATAGCTGGACCGAGAGAGGCTTGCCATCTACTGGGTGGTGGCGCGCCGCTAGGGCACTAAGGTGCACCCGGACGGAGTTAGACTTGAGCCCAGATTGCGAGAGGTGGAGAAGGTACTGTAACACCGAATTCACCGGGCAGGAGAACGGGTCAGCCCCGTGCTTGACACACCAGGCCGAAAACCTGCGCCATTTGAGGGCATAAGCTTTTCTAGTAGAGGCCTTGCGAGAAGACAGCAGGATCTCCACTACCTCACCCGAGAGGCTGAAATGGGCTAGGGTCACCCTTTCAGCAGCCACGCTGTCAACGACAGGGACCCCAGGATGGGGTGCAGAACAGAGCCCCCTTCCTGAGAAAGGAGGCCCGGCGAGATCCCCAATGGGATGCGGGTCTCCACTGTTAATCGGAGGAGTAGCGGGAACCATGGTTGCCTGGACTACCGAGAGACTATCAGGATGAGTGAGGCTCTGCCGCGGAGAGTCCTGAACAAGGTTTTGGCAATCAGCTATGTAGGAGGAAAGGCGTACATGAGGCCCTCAGACCATGAGATGAGGAATGCATCAGTTGCCACCCTGGAGGGGTGGGCCTTCAGGGAACAGAAGTGGGGCAACAGGAAGTTGTCTGGGAGAGCGAACAGGTCCATCACGGGTGTCCCCCAGATTTGGAAGAGCTGGTCGGCCACCCTGGGTCCAGCTGCCACTTGTGCAGCTGGAGGACTCTGCTCAACCTATCGGCCAGCAGGTTGTTCTGGCTGGTAGGTATACTGCCCGCAGGAGAATACCCTATTGGATTGCGTACTAGCAGAGGACCACTACCTCCCGACAGAGGGCACGAGACCCCGTGCCCCAATGTTTGTTCACATAGAACATCGCCACCTGGTTGTCCGTCTGGACCAGCACCAGCTGGTGACGCAAGTGGTGGCAGAAGAGTCTGGTTTAGGAGGGGGTCACACCGGCTCTCCTGGGAAGAACCTGGGAGGTATCTGCTGTAAGTGGAGGAGGTATCCCTCCCTTACCACTTGCAGTACCCACTGGTCAGAGGTCATATTGGTCCATCTGTGGGCAAAGAACGTCAGGCACCACCCTGTGGGCTAGTGAAGGTCTCCCTGGGGAGGGGTAGCCCTGCCCTGGGAATCAAAAACTCCCCCTGAGCTGGGTCCTGGGGCTTCGGTGCCTTTGCCTTCTGAGCTCCATAGCCTTGCTCTTAGGATGAGAACCTTGTTGCTTGTCTGAGAAAGGCTGGTAGTGGTGACTCTATGCAAAGGGACCCTTTTTCCTTAGGAACAAGGGTCTTTTCCCCGATGGTTTCTTGCGGGAAAGGGATGAGGTCTTTTTAGAAAGCCTTTGGGGGAGTCACCACTTTGGCCTCGATCTCGGCTGTCTTGTCAGACATAGGTTTGCCGAACAGGTTCTCCCTGGTGCAGGAGACATCGAGCAGCTTTTCTTGGACCCATTGCTCAAAGTCGGAAGGCTGTAGCCAGGCTTGGCATTGAGCGCTGATGCTGGCTACTATGACTCAAAGCTGTCATAGGCTACTCAGGAGAGGAACTTGGAGCAGGCCTTGATCCCAGAGGTCAGAGAATGGAATTGTTGGATGGGCTCCCCAACAAGGCCAGCCAAAAACCCAGACAGCTTCTGGTTTAGAGCCTTCAGGTACATACAAAGGGAGGAGTGGCCTAGTGGTTGGGGCAAGTTACCTTAGGCCGGAAAGTCAGGGGTTCAAATCCCACTAGAGGACAGCAACCTTGGGCCGGCAGGAGTGGGGTTTCTAGTCCCACAGGTGCTCCTTGTGGTCTTGGGCAAGCCACTTAACCCTCCATTGCCCATTTTCCCTGTAAGTATTAGCATATGTGTCTCATATCCCCTTGTGTTAAATGTATCCCCCAATTGTGTTGTGACCACTTTGAAGGATAAGGTGGGATACAAAACTGTCTAAATAAATAAATACCTATGTATAATTCATAGGCTTGGATATGGCAACCCAGCATTGAACCATGGTAACACTTGCGCCCGAAGGCATTGAGGACTGTGGCTTCCCTTCCAGGAGAAACAGAGGAGTGGGTTTTTTGGCTCTTACGTTTCTGCACGGTCAACTTGACGATCATGGAGTTATGTGGGAGGTGGGGTTTGTGGAATGCCAAGCCCTTCCGGAGGCGGTACATGGCTCTTGAGGCGCTGGCTCACCACCGGTACCGATGCCACACTCTGAGCAGTAGCCGCTTGAGGATCAGCTGCACAGGCACCATGAGGGTTTCCTTAGGTGGAGACTTTTATTGGAGAACCTCCAACTCCTCAGTGCATGGGTCTTCCTCTGCCTCGATCTGCACCGTGAGGGCTCTGGCTATGTCCTTGACAAAGTCGTGGAAGGACATGTCCTCCAGAGGAGAATGGTGCCAGGGCACCAGGTCAGAGGGGATCTCTCAGTGCAGTTTGGTTTCTGGTGATAACTCATTGTCGGTCTTCCACTCGGAATCGAGTGACGATGACAAATCCAAGGCCCTGCGATTCATTGTCTCGAGGCCAGCAATGAGGGGTCGGCAGCCTCCGTGGGACCTGGGGCGGAGACTAGCCTTGAAGGATCAGATGCCCGAGGAATGGGACCAGGACCTCGACTGGTGCCAAGGGTTTACCCAAGGCCTGTGGCACTCTGAGCTCAGCTCGACGACCAGGGACTCTCTCGCAGTCGGAGGCCCGGTCGTCGGGGCAGATGATGCAGATGAACCAGCCATCATTGCCTGCTGCAGGGCTAGGATAGCAGTAATATAATGCTCCAGGGCCGCCATTCTGGTTTCCAAGCCAGAAGACTCTGCAAGTTTCGGTACAGGCACAGAGGATCTCAGACCCAGTGCCAGCACTCGAGTGCATCATCAACGAGGACTACGGCTTTGAAGAACCTTGCATGTTCTCCACCGGCCGAGGAATCCTTCTTGAGGACCTTGGTAGGGTGCTTTCTCTGAGTCACCCGAGTTTTCTTCTATTTCTCCAGTTCCAAAGTCTTCTCGGAGGAGCCCCCACAGCGGGACTCAGAGGACACTTGGACCTCATGGGACGTGCTGGGCTTGGAGCTCGGCGTCGAGGAGACAGGGGTCGAGTCGGACCTGGGAAACAGCTTTTCTTGCAATTCCAACCTCTTTTTATTGGTCTTAGTTGTCCTGGCCTTGCACAGGTCACAGGAGGTGCTGTCATCGTCCGGGCCCAGGCATCAGTCATGGGTGTCTGTCACCGACATGGTTTGACTGCAGCAGTCACATTTATTGAATCCACCAGGGGACATGGTGGGGAACACCCGGACGGGGTCGACAACCCCCGGGTGAAAAAAGGCCCAAACACCGGCTGAGGCAAGCCTTGATCATAAAGGGAAAAAGGGACAGAGAACAGCACAGAGATTGGTGCATGCTCGAGGCAGGAATAGGGACCAGTACGCAAACTGATAAAGCGTAGTTACTCACCTGTAACAGGTGATCTTCGGGAACAGCAGGAATTTAGTCTTCACATATGAGGTGACATTGGGTACCGACGGAGGCCGCGCGGGAAGCTCCCCAGCTACCAATAGGAAAGCCTTCGGGAGCAATCCAATGCGCCTGCGCTGGTGCCTTTCCGCTCTTCCAACATACTCTCCTCAGTTGAGTATATAGCTGAAAAAAAAGGAGAGTATAGAAGAGAGAATAGAGAACCCTACAACTCCACGGGGAGACGGGCGGGCTGTAAAGACTAAATTCCTGCTGTTCCCGGAGATTACCTGTTACAGGTTAGCAACTACACTATCTCCAGGAACAAACAGGAATGTAGTATTCATATATGGGACTCCCTAGCAACCAGATCTCAGAGGACACAGTTAACATCAGACAAGGTCGTTGACCTCAACTTCCCCGTCATGGAGATCAGGTCAGAGTGGGTGGGGGGTAGGAGCTGTCTCTACATCCCAAAGAGATGCTGAAAGACTGCCTGGCCAAAGGCTGCATCCTGGTGGGAGTCCTTGTCCAAGCAGTAGTGGGCCACAAAGGTATGGCTGGAGGACCATGTACCAGCTCGGCAATTCTCAGCAACGGGTATGGTACGTAAGTTGGCATAGAGCCGACATAGCTCAGACATTGTGAGAAGTGACATGTCCTTCGAGGGAAAGTCCTGCTTTGTCATAAGAGAATGATATGCAGTCCGCTATCCAGAGGGATAGGGAGCATTTAGTCACCGGGAGACACAAATGTGCTGGGTCAAAGGACACAAACAGCTGTGAGGTTTCCCTGAGGTTTTGTGTTCTCTGGAGGTAGAAGGCCCGAGTTCTCTTGCAGTTGAGGGTATGCAGAGTTGCTTATGCATGTGAGGCATGCACCCTTGGAAAGAAGACTGGGAGGATGACAGATTAATGTGAAAAGGGGAAACCACTTTCAGGAGGAAGTGGGGGGGGGGGGGGTGTTTGTAGGACTACTTTGTCATGGTGAAAACGCATATAGGGAGCGTGAGCCACCAAGGCTTATAACTCGCTGACACGCCTGGCAGAGATCAGAGCGATGAGGAAGAGCACTTTCCATAATAAGTAGCAGAGATGTATGGTTGCTAACGGCTCAAAGGGTGATTTGAGGAGTTAGCGTAGTTACTCACCTGTAACAGGTGTTCTCCAGGAGCAGCAGGAATCAGTCCTCACATATGGGTGACGTCGGCGCCGACGGAGCCCTCGCGGAGCAATTTTCCCCAGCTTTCAAAGAAAGCCTTTGGGAACTGAAGCACGCATGCGCGGTCCTCTTCCCGCTCAAGGGTGCCATCTTGCTCAGTCAGATAACATAGCTAAAAGACAGCAAAAAATTAGCAAAAACGAAAGCATAGAACTGCAACTCCAAGGGGAGGAGGGAGGGTTGTGAGGACTGATTCCTGCTGCTCCTGGAGAACACCTGTTACAGGTGAGTAACTACGCTTTCTCCAGGACCAAGCAGGAAGTCAGTCCTCACATATGGGACTCCCAAGCTTAAGGCTACCGGAGACCCTAAGCACAAGAATGAGCTCCCTCTAGCTCAGCAGCACAGAAGGAAGGAATCTTCTCTGAATACGTCTCCAACCGATAGCCCAACATCCGGGATGGAGGGTAGGAGTTGCCTATACCTCGAAGAGGTTACGGAGGACTGCCTGTCCGAAAGCACTGTCCCTGCGGGACTCCCTCTCCAGGCAGTAATGGTCTGCAAAAGTCTGGCTTGAAGACCAAGTAACGGCCCGGCAGATGTCTGCCAACGGAACAGAGTGGAGGTAAGCCACTGACGTAGCCTTCGCCCAAACACGATGAGCGGTGACTCTACCTTCCAGCACGAGGCCCGCAGCCTCGTAAGCCCAAGCGATGCAGTCCGCAATCCAGATGGACAGAGTACGCTTGGAGACAGGGAGCCCCAACTTGTTGGGGTCATAAGACACGAAGAGCTGAACCGCCCTTCTGTGCTCCCGCGTACGGTCCAGATAGAAGTTCAGCGCCCTTCTACAGTCCAGGGTATGCAGGACCATTTCAGCTCAGCTGGAGTGTGGCCTGGGAAAGTAGGTCGGAAGTACCACCTCCTGGTTGATGTGAAAAGGGGAAACCACTTTAGGAAGAAACTTAGGGTGAGTCCTTAGGACTACCCGGTTCTTGTAGAACCTAGTGTAAGGAGGATCAGATACCAGGGCCTGCAGCTCACTAACGCGTCTAGCAGAAGTGAGGGCCACCAAGAACAAGGTTTTCCAGGAAAGAAAACGAAGAGGACAGGTAGCCATAGGCTCAAAAGGCGGACAGGTAAGCCGCTGTAAAACCACATTGAGATACCAGTTCGGGGCTGGCGGGCGCAAAGGTGGTTTAAGGAGAAGGAGGCCTCTGAGAAAACGAGCCACCAGAGGGTGGCTGGAAAGAGGTCTACCATCCACCGGCACGTGATGCGCAGAAAGAGCACTGAGGTGGACCTTGACCGAGTTGGACTTAAGGCCAAGATTGGAAAGAGAAAGCAAGTACTGCAAGACCACTGATGCCGAACAGGAGAAGGGGTCTTGAGACTGCTGAGTACACCAGACGGAGAACCGATACCAATTAAGAGCGTAGGACTTCCGGGTGGAAGGCCTCCTGGAGGCCAAGACGACCTCTTCCACATCTGGAGGCAGCTGGAGAGGAGCAAGGACTACCCTTTCAGCAGCCAGGACATCAGATGAAGGGACCGGAGGTTGGGATGCAGGAGCATCCCCTGATCCTGCGAGATGAGGTCAGGCTGAAACCCCAGAGGAAGAGGGGTGTCCACCGCCAGCTGCATCAGAAGCGGGAACCAAGATTGCCTCGGCCACCGGGGAGCCACTAGGATCATCGATGCCTTGTCTCGGAGAACTTTGAAGAGCGTCCGAGACACCAGAGGCATGGGTGGAAAGGCATACAAGAGGCCTGTGGACCATGGAATCAGAAAAGCATCCGCCGCTACCCGGAGAGGATGCGGCTGTCGAGAGCAGAATCTGGGAAGCTGCCGGTTCAGAGGACTGGCGAACAGATCCATGGTGGGGAGGCCCCACCGTAGAAAGATCCGCTGAACCACAAGCGGATCCAATCTCCACTCGTGCGGTTGGAGGATCCTGCTCAGTTTGTCTGCCAGATAGTTTTCTGTACCTGGGAGATAGACAGCTTTGAGGACGATGTTGCGATGGACGGCCCAAGAGCAGAGCTTCTGTGCTTCCTGACAGAGAAGGAAGGAGCCGGTTCCGCCTTGCTTGTTCACGTAGAACATGGCAACCTGATTGTCTGTCTGGACAAGTACTGACTGGTGAGAAATCAGGTGAGAGAAGGCTTTGAGCGCTAGGCGGATGGCTCTGAGCTCCAGGAAGTTGATCTGCTGAGCGGACTCCCAAGGAGTCCAGAGACCCTGAGTACAAGTCCCTTGGCAATGTGCTCCCCAGCCCTGGAGAGAAGCATCGGTCTTCAGGACCTGAGAATGTGCAGGGGGCTGAAAAGTCACCCCGAGCACTAGGTTTGGCAGGTGAAGCCACCATCGCAGAGAGGAGACCAGCTGGTCGGAGATCTGTACGGAGTCCGCTAGGCTCCCAGTGGCCTGATGCCATTGTTTGCGAAGGCACCATTGAGCAGGTCGCATGTTCAGGCGGGCATAGGGGGTTACATGGACCGTGGAAGCCATATGGCCGAGCAGTCTCAGAAATTGCCTGGCCGAGACCAGGGAATTGCTGTGAAAGCGGCTGGCGAGATCCATGAGCCTTTGGGCCCTGTCCAGAGGCAGGAAGGCCCGCGCCTGAAGAGTGTCCAACCTGGCGCCGATGAATTCTAGATCTTGAGAGGGGAGCAAAGTGGACTTTGCGAAGTTTATGACAAATCCCAAGTGCTGGAGCAGAGCCACTGTGCGATGAGTAGCCTGAGTTGCTTCTTGGGCAGACTGGGCCCTGATGAGCCAGTCGTCCAGGTATGGGAACACAAAGAGACCCTGAAGTCTCAGATAGGCCGCCACCACTGCTAGGCATTTGGTGAACACTCTGGGGGCGGAGGATAGGCCGAAAGGCAGTACTCTGTACTGGTAATGACGTCCGTCCACCACAAACCTGAGGTATTGTCTGTGGTCTGGATGAATAAGGATATGAGTATACACGTCCTTCAGATCTAAGGAGCATAGCCAGTCTCCCTGCTGGAGGTAGGGCAGCAGGATTCCAAGGGTAAGCATTTTGAACTTTTCCTTTGCAGGGAACTTGTTGAGGTTTCGCAAGTCTAGGATGGGTCTGAGGCCTCCTGTTCTTTTCGGAATCAGGAAGTATCGGGAATAAAACCCCTGACCCTTCAGGTGGTGGGGCACCGGTTCCACGGCTTGTTCCTGAAGACTTGCTAACTCCTGAAGGAGTAAGTCCCTGTGCAGAGGGAGTCTGGAAGGCTCCCCTGGAAAGTAGGAGGGAGGTACCTGGTGAAAATGAAGAAGATAGCCCTTTTGAACTATCTGAAGCACCCAGGTATCTGTGGTGATGTTGGACCACCTGTGGGCAAAGTGGACCAGCCGGCCTCCTGTGCTGAGAGAAACCAGCTGAGGGGGAGAGGCTATGCTGAGAAAGTCAAAATCCCCCACCCTGCTGAGCAGGGGCCGGTGGTGCAGGCTTGGGGGCTGGCTGCCTACGGGGCCCATTACCTCGACCCTTGGCCTGCTTTCCCTGTGGGGGAGCTGGGGAGGCCTGATACTGAGGGTAGTATTTATAGGCAGCACCCTTCCTCGGGTAAAAGGGCTTTTTCCCCGAGGCCTTCTTCTTTTGAGAAGGAGCAGAGGTCTTCCTTGAGAGACGAGGCCTGGTGAGAGTCTCCGTCTCGATTTGTGCAGCCTTCTCATCCATGGGCTTGCCAAAGAAGTTATCACCTCGGCAGGGGACATCGACCAACTTGTCCTGCACCCAGGGCTCGAGGTCGGACGTCTGAAGCCAAGCCTGGCGGTGTCCACCGATGCTGGCTGCGGCTACTCGAGCCGAAGCCTCAAAACCATCATAGGCTGCTCGAGAGATAAACTTGGAGCACTCCCGAATGCCAGTAGACAAGGATTGGAACCTCTGCAAAGGTTCGTCGGAGAGACCAGCAGAGAACCCGGCTATTTCTTTAGCCAGGTCTCGGAGATACATGCCCATGTAGAGCTGGTATGTCTGGACTCGACAAGCAAGCATAGAGCCCTGGAAGCACTTCCTACCGAGGGCATCCAGGCTTCGGGCTTCCCTACCAGAGGGCACCGAGGAGTGCATTTTTTGACTCTTCAGTCTATGCATGGCCGATTCCACCACCATGGAATGGTGCGGTAGTTGTGCCTTTTGGAACCCGGGGCTCTTGCGGACTCGATAAATGGAATCGACCCACTTGCTTAACACCGGCGACGCCGGCGGGCTCTCCCACATGCGGAAGAGAACCCATTCCAGCATTGGAGGACCGGTACAATAAAGGCCTCCTTCGGGGGAGAGTCATATTGGAGGGCATCGAGTTCTTCGACTCGAGGCTCCTCCTCAGGATCCGCAGGGAAGGCCAAGGCCTTGGCCATATCCCTCACGAAGTCCGAGAACCGGGTATCCTCCGGGGGGGACCGTCTCCGAGGTTCGGACTCGGGGGAGTCCGAAGGGACACACCGAGTCCGAAAGGAACCAGGTGACTCTTCGTCCTCAGATTCCCAGGCCGACTCCTCGACGACCTCGGTCCCGAACGGGAGGCCGAAGGAGACCTCGACCGAGGATCGACTCGAACCCTTATGGACTCGAGGATCGGCTCGGTCTCCGGGGTCGACTTGGAGGTCGACGTCCCGGCGGTCAGGGCAGAAGCGCCAGCGAGGCCAGCGATCAATGCCCGCTGCTGGTCCAAGAAGGCAGACAAACTGCACTCCAAGGCCATCAACCTGAGTCCGAGCTCAGGAGACCCAGCAGCCCCCGACTCGGGCCCCGACGGCGTCGGGCCCGACGTCGGGTCCTTCGGAGGCGAGTCCACGAGGACAACCGTACTTACGTGAGCGGGCAAGTCCACCTCGAGTCGAGGATGTTTTGACGGCCTTTCCGACTCCAAGGACCCGGGACGGGAATCGGGGCTATGCGACCTGGCCCTCGAGGAACCAGGAGCGTCCACCGATCCCGCCCTCGCGGGTTTCTTCTTCCGATGATGCTCCCGGGTAGGAGACCCCCTTTCAGAGGAACTTCGACGATGCTCAGGACCAGAGTCCCGAGACGTCGAAGCCTCTGACGAGGTCCGAGCCCGGCCGGAGTCAGAGAAGATACGCTCCCGCTGGTGCTGCCGACTCCTCAATGCTTTTGAGGACATTTTGCTGCATGGCGTGCAGATCATGGGGTCATGATCTGGGCCGAGGCAGCGGAGGCAGAAGTCATGAGTGTCTATAAGAGACATAAATTTCTTACAGAGGTCACACTTTTTGAAACCACTGGCCGCCATTGGGGGAAAAAGGGCCCCTGCGAGGTCGAATGACCGGGCAGCCAGGGAAAAAAGGAAAAAAGCGCGAAAACTGTCACGAAGGACAAAAAAAACGAAAAATAAAGGACGGACTCGTAACCGGCGTCGTGAGTCCGGGCGGGAAAAGAAACGGCGTCGCGAGTCCGGGCGGGAAAAGAACCGGCGTCGAACCGAAGAAAAAATAGATAAAAATAGAGGAAAATCAACTTTTCTGCGGGGATTCACAGGCAACGTCTGTAGGGCTCCGCGGAAAAAAGACGACTGAGCAAGATGGCACCCTTGGGTGGAAAGAGGACCGCGCATGCGCGCTGCAATTCCCAAAGGCTTTCTTTGAAAGCTGGGGAAAATTGCTCCGCGAGGGCTCCGTCGGCGCAGACGTCACCCATATGTGAGGACTGACTTCCTGCTTGGTCCTGGAGAAGAGCTAGCACCATGTTGAGATCCCATGCCACTGGTAGCAGGCGAATAGGTGGCTTGGTGAGGAGTAGACCCCTCATGAATCGTGCCATGAGAAGAACTGTGGAGATGGGTTTGCCATCGACTGGGTTATGAAAAGCTGAAATAGCACTAAGGAGTACTCGGGCAGAGTTTGATTTAAATCCGAATGAGGATAAGCAATAGAGATAATGCAACAGTGTCGGCACTGATGCTTCGAATGGATTGTGAGTATTTTCAGAGCACTGTGTAGCATATCTTCGCCACTTGAAGGAATAAGTCTTTCTGGTGGAAAGGAGGATGTTCTTGACCTCCGTAGATAGAGAAAATACTGAAGAACTATGCTTTCAGGAGCCAGGCTGTTAGGTGAAGGGATCAGAAATTGGGGTGGAGGAGAGCTCCAATGTCCTGTGAGAGGAGACATGGCTTGGATCCCAGTGGGATCGGTGAGGCTTGTGCCAGGTGTAGTAGGAGAGAAAACCATGGTTGACAAGGCCATTGTGAGGCAATGAGTATCATGGAGCCCATGTCGTCTGCCCTCAGTTTGAAGAGTGTTTTCGAGATTGGGAAGATGGGGGGAAATGCATACAGGAGACACCGACCCCAATGGATCATGAATGTATCCGATGCCAGACTGAGTTTGGATAGTATTTTGGAGCAGAACTGGGAAAGTTTGGAGTTCTGTGGGGTGGCAAAGAGATCTATCCATGGAGTTCCCCAGAGATGGAATACTTCTGTTGCTCTCATCTGATCCAGAGTCCATTTGTGGGGTTGAAGGATGCGACTCAGGCAGTCTGCCAAGAGTTTTCTCTCTCTTGGAATGTAAACTGCATGAAAGTACTGTACATGTCGTGTTGGTTGGCGAAAACCCAAAGTTCACAGGCCTCCTGACACAGAGGGAGAGAGCCAGTTCCCACATTTGTTGATATAGAACATTGCAACCGGATTGTCTGTCCATATGAGGAGTGGACTGTTGGAAATTTGATGTTGAAAAACATGGAGAGCTTTTGTGATTGCCCAAAGCTTCAACGGGTTTATCTGCTGTTGTGACTGTTGTGCTGTCCCGAGACCCTGTGTGCAGAGAGAGTCCGTTTGTGCTCCCTAACCCTATTTGAAAGTACTGGTTGTCAGCACATGTTCATGCTGGGGCACCTGAAAAGGAGACCCTGCTAGTAGATTTGCAGGGTTGCACCACCACCAGAGGGAGTCGGCCACGGGAGATGTTATTTGGATCAGATCCTGTAGATCCCTATGACCCGAGTCCAATGGGTAGAGAGAATCCATTGTGTCCGACGCATGTGGAGTCTGGTATATGAGACAACATGCACTGTGGAGGCCATGTGGCATAGCAGAGTTAGAAAGCACTGTGCTGAAGTCTCTTGGCTTTGTCGCATGCTTGTGGCCAATGCTATGAAGCGGTCCATGTGGTCCACCGGGAGACAAGCTTTGCACTGCTTGGTATCTAGGATGGCACCTATGAATTCCAACCTTTGTGTTGGAACAAAGTGTGACTTTGAAAAGTTTATGATGAACCCGAGGGATTGGAGAAGGGTTAGGGTCTCTTGCTGAGACGAGCAGAGTTCTCCAGGAGAGTCTGCCGTTATGAGCCAATCGTCTAAGTAGGGGAAAACATAGATTTCGTATTTTCGAAGATGAGCTGCCAGTATGGCCATGCATTTTGTGAAAACTCTTGGTGCAGATGCCAGGCCGAAAGGGAGAACCCTCTATTGATAATGGGTTTCTTAACATACGAACCTGAGATACTGCCTGTGGCTTGAGTGTATCAGGATATGTGTATAAGTCTCTTTAAGGTCTAGGGAACAAAGCCAGTCATTTTCTTGGAGGTAGGAAAGAAGGGTCTCTAGGGAGATCTTGAATTTTTCTTTTACCAGGTATCTGTTTAGATTTCTGAGATCCAGGTTGGGCCTGTGGCCTCCTGACTTCATTGGAATGAGGAAGTAAAAGTTTTTAAACCACTCCTGAAGAGTAATTAGTTCTACAGCTCCTTGTTTAAGAAGAAAGCGTAGTTACTCACCTGTAACAGGTGATCTCCGGGAACAGCATGAATTTAGTCTTCACATATGGGTATTGTTGGTACCGACGGAGCCTGCGTGGAAACGCTCCCCAGCGTCCAATTAGGAAGCTTTTGGGAGCATCCCACAGCGCCTGCGTGCTGCCTTGCCACCTGTCCCAACTTCCTCTCTTCAGTTGAGTTTAAAGCTGAGACAAAGAGAGAGAGAGGGAAAGAGAAAGAGATAGAGAGATACAACTCCTAGGGGAGGTGGGTGGGTTGTGAAGACTAAATTCCTGCTGTTCCCGGAGATCACCTGTTACAGGTGAGTAACTTTGCTATCTCCAGGAACAAGCAGGAATGTAGTCCTCACATATGGGGACTCCCTAGCTTTAGGTGCCAGGGAGAGACCCCAGAAGTTGTGTGTCCCTGTGAAAGGGCTCTACTTCCCTCCATGGATCTCTGGCATCCAACCAGGGATGGTGGGTAGGAGTTGATTAGATATGGAACAGGTGTTGAAGAACAGCCTGACCAAACAAGGCATCCCGGCGGGAGTCCTTGTCCAAGCAGTAATGGGCTGTGACGGTATGAACCGAGGCCCAAGTGGCTGCTCGACAGATGTTGTCGATAGACACAGAGTGCAGATGAGCCATTGAAGCTGCCATGGCTCTCACATTGTGAGCTGTGACATGGCCCTCCAGAGGAAGATTCTTACTTTGATAGGCAAAGGAAATACACTGAGCAATCCAGCTGGACAGTGTTCTCTTGGCGACTGGAAGTCCCAAATGAGAAGAATCAAAAGCAACAAAGAGTTGAGAGGACTTTCTATGTTGCTGTGTTCTTTGCAAAGGCTAAAGCTCTTTTACTGTCCAAAGTATGAAGATTCCTTTCTGCATTAGATACATGAGGCCTTGGAAAAAACACAGGTAGGTAGACCGCTTGGTTTAAATGAAAAGGCGAGACCACCTTTGGCATAAAGTGTGGATGAGTCCTAAGGACTACCTTGTCATGATAGAACCATGTATAAGGTGGATCAGCTACTAGTGCCTGCAACTCACTGATGCGGCGTGCTGATGTGATTGCAATGAGAAAGATAACTTTCCAAGAAAGGAATTTCAATGAGGTAGTAGCTAAGGGTTCAAAAGGTGGCTTCATGAGCTGACCAAGAACCAGGTTTAAGTCCCATGCCACCGGCAGTGGCCTAATGGGAGGCTTAGTTAGAAGAAGGCCTCTCATAAATCTTGCTAAAAGAGGATGGGAGGAAATAGGTTGTCCATTTAGAGGCTTGAAAGAAGCTGCAATAGCACTCAAATGGAATCTTACTGAGTTAGTTTTAAGTCCTGCATTGGATAAATGAAGGAGATACTCCAGTAATGATTCCAGAGGTATCGCAAGGGGGTTAAGACCCTTCTGCGAACACCATATGGTAAAACTTTTCCACTTCAAAGCATAAGAGCGTCTTGTGGAAGGCTTCCTGGAAGCATAAAGGATATCCTTTACTTGCTGAGGGAGGTTAAGATCATGAAGATCTAGGCCTTCAGCAACCAAGCCCTGAGATGCAGAGACTGGGGATTGGGATGCCATAACATTCCATCCTCCTGAGATAGGAGATCTAGAGTAGATCCTAACTCCAGGGAGGGAGCTTGAGAGAGATGTAGAAGCAGAGGGTACCACACTTGCCGTGGCCAATGTGGAGCTATGAGAATCATACGGCCTCTGTCTCTCTTAAGCTTGAACAGGGTTTTGTGAATAAGGGGAATGGGTGGAAAGGCATAAAGGAAGTCTTGAACCCAGTGAAGGAGGAACGCATCCCTGGCCTGAGAGCCCTGAGCCGGAATTCTGGAACAGAACCGGGGAAGTTTGGCATTCAACGGACTTGCAAAGAGATTTATGTCTGGGGTTCCCCAAATTTGAAAAATCTTGGCCACCTGGTCTGCATGTAGAGACCATTCGTGCGGAAGCAGAACTCGACTGAGTCTGTCTGCCCAAGAGTTTTGTATGCCTGGAAGATACACTGCCAGGAGATGAATCTGATGCTCTCTGGCGAGGGCCCATATTCGCAAAACTTCGTTGCAAAGCGACAGAGATCCTGTTCCCCCCTGCTTGTTCACGTAGAACATGGCTACTTGATTGTCCGTATGAATGAGGACTGTCTTGTAGCTGAGCAGGGTGTGGAACACTCGAAGAGCAAGGAAGATTGCTCTGAGCCCTAAGAGATTGATTTGTAGATGAGTCTCCTGTGGAGTCCAAGTGCCTTGGGTGGAGAGGTCTTGCAGATGAGCTCCCCAACCCATTGGTGAAGCATCTGTTGTGAGAGTTGCCTGGGGTAAAGGTTGTTGAAATGGGGACCCCAGCAACAGGTTCTGAGTGGACTGCCACCATTGGAAGGACAAAATAAGGCGATTTGTGTTTGCTATTTTGTCTCACAGGCAACCTGATGCCTGGGTCCACTGAGTGGATAAAGTCCACTGGGCTGCTCTCACATGGAGGCGAGCATAAGGAACCCAATGCACGGTAAATGCCATGTGGCCTAGTAGTTGTAACATTTCTTGAGCAGTGAGATGAGGCTTTAGCACTGCTTGAGAAGCTAACTGCACCATGCGAAGGCAACTGGCCTGGGGAAGATAGGCTCTTGCTTTTCTGGTATCCAGCAAAGCTCCTATGAACTCTAGAGACTGAGTGGGAGTTAGACTGGATTTTGGGATGTTTATGACCAGACCCAAATACTGAAGGATACGCATTGTGCAAGATAGAGAAATCCTGGACTCTGACTCTGATGGGGCTCGAATCAGCCAGTCATCTAAGTAGGGGAAGACGAATATACCTAGAGTGCGAAGAAATACTGCTACCACAGCCATGCATTTCGTGAACACCCTTGGTGCTGAGGCCAGGCCAAAAGGAAGCACCCTGTATTGGTAGTGCTTTCCTTGGACAAGGAAAGCACAGTTACTTACCTGTAACAGGTGATCTCTGGGAACAGCAGGAATTAGTCCTCACATATGGGTACGTCGGTACCGACGGAGCCTGAGCGGGAAAGCACCCCAGCTTCCCAGAAGGAAAGCTTTTGGGGCCTCCCACTGCGCATGCGCGCTGCCTTCCCGCATTCCGGACCAACTCTCCTCAGTTCGAGTTTATAGCTGAGACAATAGAGAGAGGAAAGGAAAGAGAGAGAGAGATACAACTCCTAGGGGAGGTGGGTGGGTTGTGAGGACTAATTCCTGCTGTTCCCAGAGATCACCTGTTACAGGTAAGTAACTGTGCTATCTCCAGGAACAAGCAGGAATAAGTCCTCACATATGGGGACTCCCTAGCTAAGATGCCGGGGAGATCCCCCCAAGGGTATGAGACCCTGAAAGGTTCCTCTTCTTCCTATGGATCTCAGGCATCCATTCAGGGAAGGTGGGTGGAGTTGTTCAAGAATGAAACAGGTGTCTGAGGACAGCCTGACCAAACAAGGCATCCGGGTGGGAGTCCTTGTCCAAACAGTAATGGGCTGTAAAGGTATGAACCGAGGCCCAGGTGGCTGCTCGACAGATCTGGTCAATGGACACAGAGTTTAGATGAGCCATAGAGGTGGCCATGGCCCTCACACTGTGAGCGGTGACATGGCCCTCCAGAGAAAGGTTCTTACTCTGGTAAGCAAAAGAGATACACTGAGCAATCCAATTGGAGAGTGTTCTTTTAGAGACTGGAAGTCCCAAATGAGAAGGATCAAAAGCAACAAAAAGCTGAGAAGACTTTCGATGTTGCTGTGTCCTGTGGAGGTAAAAGGCAAGAGCTCTTTTACAATCTAGAGTATGAAGGTTCCTCTCTGCAGTGGATGCATGAGAAGCTGGAAAAAAGACAGGTAAATATACCTCTTGATTAAGATGAAAAGGGGAGACCACTTTAGGCATAAAGTGGGGATTGGTCCTAAGGACCACCTTATCATGATGGAACCTTGTGTAAGGTGGATTAGCCACTAGAGCTTGCAGTTCACTGATATGGCGAGCTGAGGTGACTGCAATAAGAAAAATAACCTTCCAGGAAAGAAATTTCAAGGAGGTAGTGGCTAAGGGTTCAAAGGGTGGCTTCATAAGCTGACCAAGAACCAAGTTTAAGCCCCATGCCACCGGAGGAGGTCGAATGGGAGGTTTAGTTAAGGTTAGGCCTCTCATGAATCTTGCAATAAGAGGATGAGAGGAAACAGGTTGTCCATTGATGGGCTTAAGGGATGCTGCAATAGCACTCACTCAAATGGACTCTTACTGAATTCGTTTTGAGTCCTGCATTGGAGAGATGCAGGAGATATTCCAAAAGAGAATTCAAAGGGAGTGCTAGAGGGTTAAGACCCTTTTGAGCACACCAAATGGAAAATCTTTTCCATTTAAAAGCGTAAGAACGTCTAGTGAAAGGTTTCCTAGAAGCATGGAGGATATCCTTCACTTGCTGCGAAAGATTTTATTTATTTATTTATTGAGTATACATTTGTATACCGCTACTTCCAGCGATCAGCAGCGTTTTTTTTTTGATTACAGATTGGAAATTGTCAAATCATGACAGGAAATTTTTGAGGTATAAACACATTGATTAGACAGGAAAGCACAGCACACAGAGAACTATTTTACAGGGAACATGGGCTATGGAGGGTTAAGTGGCTTGCCCAAGACCACAAGGAGCACCTGTGGGACTAGAAACCCCAGTCCTTCCGGCCCAAGGTTGCTGTCCTCTAGTGGGATTTGAACCCCCGACCTTCCGGCCCGAAGTACCTTGCTCCAACCACTAGGCTACTCCTCCACTCAAGATTGAAGTGTTGAAGGTCTAGGCCTTCAGTAACCAAGCTCTGAGGTGAAGGGACTTGGGGTTTGGGTGCCACAAAGTCCCCTCCTCCTGAGATAGAAGGTCTGGAGCTGCTCCCAAGTCCAGGGAGGGGGCTTGGGAGATGCAGAAGTAGAGGGTACCACACTTGGCGTGGCCAGCGTGGAGCTATGAGGATCATGGACCCTTGATCCCTTTGAAGTTTGAACAGAGTCTTGGAAATCAAAGGAATGGGTGGAAAGGCATATAGGAAGCCCCGACCCCAATGAAGGAGGAAGGCATCCTTGGCCTGCACTCCCTGACACGGAATTCTGGAACAGAACCGGGGAAGTTTGGCATTCCACGGACTTGCAAAGAGGTCTATGTCCGGGGTTCCCCATTTCTGGAAGATTCTGAGTACCTGATCCATGTGCAGGAACCATTCGTGTGGAAGCAGAACTCGACTGAGTCTGTCTGCCCAAGAGTTTTGGATTCCTGGAAGATATACTGCCAAGAGATGGATTTGATGCTCTCTGGCGAAGGCCCATAATCTTAGAGCTTCGTTGCAAAGCGACAGAGAGCCAGTCCCTCCTTGTTTGTTTATGTAAAACATGGCTACTTGATTGTCCGTATGAATAAGGACTGTCATGTTGCTGAGGAGGGTATGAAAAACTCTGAGAGCTAGAAAGATTGCTCGGAGTTCCAAGTGGTTGATATGAAGGGTGGTCTCCTGTGGAGACCAAGTGCCCTGAGTGGAGAGATCCTGAAGATGAGCTCCCCAACCTGTTTGGGAGGCATCTGTTGTGAGGATTGCTTGGGGCAACAAAGGCTGGAAGGGGGACCCCAGCAACAGATTTTGAGTGGATATCCACCATTGGAGAGATCAAAAGAGATGTTTGGAGTTTGCTATTTGGTCTGAGAGAGCTCCTGAAGCTTGAGTCCACTGGGTGGACAAAGTCCATTGAGCTGCTCTCATGTGTAGACGAGCATAGGGCACCACATGTACTGTGGAAGCCATGTGGCCTAGTAGTTGTAGCATCTACCGGGCAGTTAAGTGGTCCTTCGACTGAATCTGGGAGGCTAACTGCACTAGACGTTGGCAACGAGCCTGGGGAAGATAGGCTCTTGCAGTAGTGGTGTCCAACCAGGCCCCTATGAATTCTAGGGACTGAGTAGGGGTGAGCTGAGACTTTGGGAGGTTTACCACAAGTCCCAGATACTGCAGAATGCACCTGGTGGTGTTCAGGGAAATTTGGGCTTCTGACTGGGATGGAGCTCGGATGAGCCAGTCGTCCAGATATGGGAAAACAAAGATTCCCAGAGTGCGCAGAAATGCAGCAACTATTGCCATGCATTGGTGAACACTCTTGGAGGAGAGGCCAGACCGAAAGGAAGGACTCTGTATTGGTAATGTTTTTCCTGGAACAGAAAACGTAGAAATTTTCTGTGGGATGGATGGATGAGTATATGAGTGTACGCATCCTTGAGATCTAGAGAACAAAGCCAATCCTGACTCTGTAGGTATGGAAGGAGAGTGCTTAAAGAGAGCATCTTGAACTTCTCCTTGTAAAGAAATTTGTTCAATTCTCGGAGATCTAGAATAGGTCTGTATCCCCCTGTTTTCTTTGGAATGAGAAAGTAGGGGGAGTAAAAACCTGACCCCTGTTGAAGAAGAGGAACTTCTTCTACGGCCCTCTGGGCCAGAAGGGAGGTTACCTCCTGATACAGAAGGTCGAGGAGAGATGTGGGAGAATTGAAATGTCTCACCATTGTAGAGCCAGAAAGGTTAAGTTCTCTAGTATCAAGTCAAAAACCCTGAGGGGCTTGGGACTGCTGGGTTGCAGCAGCCCCTGCAGGTTTAGGCCTAGCCTGTTTAGGTTGCTGACGCTTAGTAGCAAAGCGACCTGTAGAAGATTGTTGAACAGAAGTGGAAGGAAATCTGCCCTTTTTGTAAAAAGACTTTTTAAAAGATTTTTTCTTGGCTGGAGTGGAGGTAGACTTAGAAAGTCTATCCAGAGCAGCATTTTCTGCATCCATTTGAGTGGCTTTAATTTGCCACTCTTTGCCAAATAGATTTTCACCTGTACAGGGCAGATTTCCTAAACCATCTTGAACCCAGGGTTCTAGATCAAAAGCCTGGAGCCAAGCAATTCTACGAACAGCTATGGCAATGCCTGAGGCTCTACTGGCACCTTCAAAAGAATCAAAGGCTGCCCTGTTGGAGAACTTTGAAATGTCGTGAGTATGCTTAAGCCAAAGAAGGAACTCATCCCTTTTGTCCTCTGGAATAAAAGGGAGAAAGTTGTGCAGCTTTTCTACAACCTCCTTCAGAAACATGCCCATATAAAAGCTGTATGAATTGATTCTGGCAATAAGCATGCTAGCTTGGAAGATTTTCCTTCCAAAAGCATCCAAGGTCCTGCATTCTCTTCCTGGAGGGGTAGAAGAGTGTCTTTTGGTACTCTTTATCCTCTTCATAGCTGACTGCACCACAATGGAGTGGTGAGGAAGCTGAGTTTTTTGAAATCCAGGAGGAGGGAGGGACACGGTACATAGTGTCCAATCTACGAGAATGAGGAGAAAGGGTGAGAGGAGTCTCCCACAAGTCAATTAAATGTTCTTGAAGAATTTCATGAATTGGCAAGGTGACTGCCTCTCTTGGAACCTTAGAGTATCCCAAAATATCCAATTTTTTTGCTCTAGGTTCTTTTTCAGAGGTTACTGAAATAGAGAGTCCTTTAGCTACTTCTACTATGAAGTCTTGAAAGGACAAATCCTCTGGAGGAGACATTCTCCTCTTTGGAGAAGAGGGCTCCTCAGGAAGAGTAAGAGATACTTCAGGAGAGTCATCTAATGAATTGGAATCATCAGAAGACTCGAAGTATCGTCTGTTGGCTTCCAGGGATCGATAAGCGTATCGACCGGTATCCACATCGGGCGTACCCGGAACCGGATCGGTACCGGGAAAAGCCCCGGAACCGGAACCAGTATCCTGGTCGATGTGGATGCCCTGGGTACTGGTATCAGTTGTGGTATCGGAACCGGAGTTGGTACCGCTTGCTGCGGTACCGTGGGCGTCGCAGCCTTAATAAAAGCCATTATGGCCTGCTGCATGGATTGAACAGTATGATCCATAGACGCCACGACTGCCTGGATGTCGGTACTGGAAGAGTGTGCCGGTACCCCAGAGCAGTCCAACAGGTGATCGGTCGAGGCCGTGCCATCGATGTCAACCTGTAACCCCATAGGAGGAGCTTTGGAAGCCGGAGCTTCCCGCCGGGGTTGTTTGGCTGGGGCAGGGTCCTCAGGGTCAAGCCCGGGGGCATCTCGATACATAGAGGGAGATTTGCCCTTTGAGGACCTGCCAGAGGAATGTTTGGTTACCTGAGATCCATCAGGAGAGGAAGACCTGGATGATGTCGATGCTGGAGTATCTGTGGAAAACAGCATATGAAACTTGGCTGCTCGGTTTTGTAAGCCTCGTTTAGACATCAGAGAGCAGGACTGGCAATCCGGGATGGAGTGGTCAGGCCCCAAACATTTAAGACACCATTCATGGGCAAAGTTCCCTCTAATTTTCTGTAGGCTGTGTGCACATAAAATATCAGCTGTGCAGCTTTTCAAGGAAGGTTACATTTTTGTGCGCCACATAACGACTCTTCGGAGTTATATACTTTAAAATTTGACTACACGTCAGAATACAGTATGTACACCACATTGATTGCACTAGAAAATGTTGTAGAACTTGTGAAAACAGGAAATACACAACACCTTTTCAATTTTAAGACATCTGTGTTGTTTTCTATCAGAATCAGAACCGTAAATTTTGTGCGCTCTGTTGTAAAGTATGTGCGCTCGCTCGGCGAGGTGTGTGCGCGCGCACACGCGCACAGCTTAGAGGGAACAGTGTTCATGGGTGTCGGTAACTGAGATGGTACCACTATACTTGGTGCATTTTTTAAAACCAGAAGCTGGTTTCTCCATGAGGGAGAATTTTCTTCAGGCCTAGAGGCCTAAAGAGGAAAATACAGCAAGTGGGGAAAAGAAGATTTTTTTTTTTTTTTTTTTAAAGAAAAGTAAGAAAAAAGAACGGCGGTACCGGTCCGGAGTCGGGGAAAGCAGACACGTGAACAAACAAACAAATTAAAATAAGAACTTCTTCAGCGGTGACAGGAACACAACCTGCTGGCTCCGCGGAAAAAGTAGAACTGGTGAGAGTTGGTAGGAAAGGCGGGAAGGCAGCGCGCATGCCACAAAAGCTTTCATTCTGGGAAGCTGGGGAGCATTCCCGCGCAGGCTACGCCGGTACCGACGTACCCATATGTGAGGACTTATTCCTGCTTGTTCCTGGAGATAAAGCTCGCCAGAGGCTGGTGTTGTGGAGCTGGCTGAGCTTTAGGTGTTTTAGATATCCTGGGTTGATGAGGGCCCTGTTTCTTTTGGGATTGTGTAGGCTGATAGGAAGAGTAGGAGGGGATGGATAATTCTTCCTCTTTTTAGCTCTACAGAGAAACTTAGAGATGTCCTGGGCAGGAACCACCATAGCCTTATGAGGGGCCTGTTTGTCTTCTGGGAGAAGGGAGCTGAACTCAGATAAGTCCCTTGAGACATCCCTTAAGAATGTGACCATATAGAGCATGTAGGACTTTATCCTGGACCCCAACATGACAGCCTGGCATGCTTTCCTGCCAAAAGCATCGAGAGTCCTAGCATCCTTGCCCAGAGGAACGGTTTTTGGAAATTTTGATCCTCCTCATGTCTGTCTACATGGGGTAGCTGTGGTTTACGGAAGTCTGGGCAAGGAGGGACTCTAATCAAGGTATCTAATCTACTGCTAATGACAGTGGAGAGTGGTGTTTCCCACATTCGAATCATCAAGTTTTTCAAAATGTAATGAATAGGAAGAGTTGCTACCTTCGGTGCCGAGGGATACTGGAGAATGTGTAATTCCTCTTCTTTCAGTTCCATTTCCACAGATACTGAGCAGGCTGCTGCCATCTCTCTGAAGAAGTCCTGAAAGGCCATGTCCTCTTGTGAAGACCGACGCCTCATGTGGTGGAGAAGGATCTGATGGAATGTCTCGGACAGGGTCAAAAGCAGCAGACTCAAGTTCTGAGTTGGATGATTTCGAGTCCGTGTCTGTCAATACTTCGGTATAGACTATGCTCGGTTCCCGATGTCGATGACCATGCCAAGCCAACTCGAATGTACAGTATGCGATGCCCCAGAATGAAACAGGGTTGCTGGAGTTCTGGGTATGGAGGAACAGATACTTTGGCAAGGGTTCCAGAAGCACCAGTAGTACAGACATCGAGCGAATGCATCAGAACAGTAAGCTCAGAGGTAGAACCAGGGCCTCGAAGGTCCCGGCACAACGGCTGCCAGGATCATAGCCAGACTGTGCTCAATGGCCCAGACCCACTCATCGAAGGAGACTGACGAGGGCTGCATGACTTCTGGCTCGGAAGCCTGAGCCACTGTCCCTGAGCACGCTATCAGGGGCTCCACCCTAGGACATGGTCCTGGGGTCATCCCCGAGCCCTTCTGTGGATTTGGAGGAGGTATCCTCTCGCAAGGGCTGCTTGGCCGGTTGGCCTAAGTCTGGGTTCACTAATGAAGGATGGTGCCAATAACGAGCATCGAAGTCCGAAGTTGACGCCGAGGAAGGGGAACCTTTCAATGCCGGTGCCGAGACCTTCGATACCTTATCCGACAGAGATCCCGATCGATGCTTCTTGCTATGCTTTGATGCGGAGGATGAATGGGAAGCTTGTGACAACTTTGATGGCATGGAGGTCCCTGAGGAGTGTGCTGAAAGGGCTGAGTCTGACCGAAACAGCTTAACTCGCTGCTGTTCCCAGTTCTTTAGCCCTCTTGCCATCATGAGCTTACAGGCTACACAAGAAGGAACATCATGGTCAGGACCTAGACATTTTAAACACCAGTCATACTGGTCGTTGACTGAAATGATACAACAGCACTTAGTACACTTTTTGAACCCACTGTGGGCTTTCCCAATTTTTGAAAAATGAATGGAGGCCAAATCAAATTGGGCAATGACTGCCCGACCTGAAAAAACACGATGAAAAAAGAAAATATTTGTAAAAGAAAAAGAAATTGGTACGGAACGGTGCGGGACCGCTCCGGACGACAGGGAGGCAAACTGCAAGTACTAGGAAGGTACCAAAAAGAACTTTTAAAGAAGTCTCTTTGTAGCAGGACTAGGACAAGGTCTTGATGGCTCTGTGGAAAAAAGACAATGGAGGAGAATTACTGGGAAGGCGGACATGTATGCGTTGAGCTGGGGCATGTTCTCGCGCCGGGCTCAGGCAGCAGGAGGGGTTGAAACTGACAGGAAGGAGAGAGTAGAAGCCCAACACTACCACCACAACCAGTGGGATGAGGAGTATGGGAGAACTAATGGCTGCCATGACAGAGTGCAGCGACTGACAGAGTCTTCTGGGAGGAGCCAGGTCTCAGTTAGGGCATGAAGATGGAGAGCATTAAAGATAAAGAGATCATTGGGGGGGGGGGGGGGCGGGCACTCGTGAGCCCACGGGAAAATGGCAGTGGCTTAGAGTAGCTCCGCTGCAGGATTCCCCTGCTAAACAAGGAAAAAGATGAAAAAGGCATTAAAAATAAAGTGCTTTTTGGGGCTCCTGAGGCTATAGAGATCAGCCCTGAATAGCTTGTGCTGGTGATCGGCGGTCCCGAGCCTACAAAATAAAGGGAGAAAAGAATTGCAGCTGCTGTGCCCTTCCCTGATGCAGCTTCCAATGCAATTTAAACGTGTGATAAGGAAGCTTATCATAGCTCAGGTAGGAGCTATAGAAAAGATGATGTGACTCTGAACAAGCAACCTGTCAGTTCTGGTAGAAGTAAGAAAACAGAGTTTTCACATAAAAGACTACCAGTCCCAGAATGCACCAGGTTTCCAGCAGCCATGAGAGGGGCTGAAGTGAGAAAACGTGTGTGCAATCAAGAGAGCTATGAGGTAATCCCTAAGCACTCATCTCAAAGGGCAGGGCCTGATTCAACACAGCTGCGCTGTGTTAGGGAGGAGCACACATTAGGACAGAATAAGAATAGAGCTTATTCTTCAGATAACAGCTTCAGGGAGAGCTTCAGCAACGGCTACAAGCTCCAGCCCAGCTACAGGTTTAAGCATCACCTGGAGAAACAGAAGCCAAGCCAAGCGGATAGAGAAAGAAGGAAACTCTCTGGAAGGAAGAGAAGAAAGGCCATTGGAAGGTCTGGGAGAATCCAAGGCAGTACCTATACTGGGAGGTATTCCAAATGCCAGCAGAGTCCATTGGACTGGAGTCAGCCAGAGGAATGGAATGGCAGAGATAGGAATCACCAGTGGCTACCTGGAAGAGAGGACTGCACGTGGAAGGGACTTTCAGACCAAGGCCAGAAGGTATGTGAGAGAAGATCCAGTGTCCAGGGATCAAGATTGGAAGGCTGGACATCAGAATTGGATTACATACTGGCCAGGCTATACAGAGAGGAATTATGATAGCAGGAGAGGCTCAGGTATGAACACTGATCCAGACCCTATCTATAATAGTGAATGGCAGCAAGGGAATAAGCATTCTCATGATAGTGCCTTATGGAAAGACTCGTCTGTGCCAATGTATGATAGTGACCCTATGCTGATTGATGAAGGGGGAGATACAGCAGATGAAACTATTCATTACATGGACTGTTCTCTATCTAAATGCTATTGCTAGCTTTCTGTGAGCAAACACCTCAGCCATCACAAAGAAACCTAACTTTGTTCTTTATTTCCACTGCAAACAGCTCTTAAAGCAGGATTTGGGTTCACACAGTAGCAGCCAGCCAGCTAAAGGGTTTTAGCTGGTCAATTGATAGTAATTAAAGCTGCACCTGATTGTGTGTGTGAGCAAGGGAGAATCACTGCTGGGATCTGCGTGGAAAATAAGCAGAAGTTAACCTAACAAGCAAAGTTTATTCATTTCTTTGTGCCTTTTTATTTGGTAATTATTTGCTAAGAAAACATTAGCTAATTGCCTGACAAGCTGAAGGTTGTTTTCTGATTTGCTTTGTGACTTTATGTTATCCATTTAAACACTGCAAGCAAGTAACCTCATTTATATTGCTAACAAGCATACTTGTGCTGGGTGAATTAAACCCCATCAATAAAAGTAGTATTTTATTGGCTTTAACCACTGGTTTCACAACTCAATTATTGTCTTCAGCTGTGTTTGGAGTGAAAGAACTACATTACCCACAATACCTTGCAAGAATCATATGAATATATGCATCGTCAAGATTGTGTAAGTTCTCACCCTAGGCAGCCGTCTGACAAATGGTAGCAGCTTTTGAAACATCTCCTGCATAAAGTGCCTCTCTGTACACCCCTCCGATTCCCGATTGAGAGCTGCTGGACCTGCATTATGTGTTTTAAACATATTGTGGCTGGATCGGAGGTCCGGGAGAGAGCTGATGCTTAAAATAAAGTACCTGCATGCTTAGAGGTGTTGCAGAGCCGATCGTCAACTTCAGAGGTGAGCCTGCCAGTGGGAGGTGTGAAAGATTCATGCTGGAGCTTTTGTAATGCTGATTTGAAGCCTGGCTGTGAAATCGGGACTTGTGCTGTTGCGGCCATTACCATGCGGTGGTGACACGCATGATCAGTCCTGAGTTCCAGCTCGATTGAGCAGGAAGCAGCTGTTTCCGGTGGCTGAAACTGATCTTAGATTGCTGCCTTGAACAACGTTGCTTGTTGATCCTGATGAACAGCTGAATTTGGCTCAGTGCTGTGCCCGATCTCTTTTCCTGCTGTCTGCTTGAGGATCTGCAATCTGCATACTGTTAAGTGCATCTGTGTGATCACTTCTGCTGCTTCACTTTCAGCCGTTTCCTAAAGTACAGTCAAACTAGGAGGAAACTTCATCAGACTTTAAATGAATCTGGCTCTACTTGATTATCTTGCTAGTGGACTGTCTGCAACTTGCTCAGTTTTGAGAGTGTTCTGGTGTACCCTTTGATATAGACGGGGGCTTGTGTCTTTTCCTGTTGTTCTGGAAGATTTGGCATTAGAATCCAATGGCTACCAAAGCTAAAGGGCCAGAGGCAAGGGATAAGTTGCGCACCTCGCAAAGATTGCTGGGTAAGACCGGAGCGCAGGATGGTTCTCCACGGAAGTTGGTGTCAGAGGAGTCTGGAGAAGAAACACTAAGTGAGTTAGAGCATGGACAAGCAGTGCAATCCACGCACTCTCTTTTGCAGCGTGAACTCCGGAGGGGTTTTGAGCAACTTGCTGCAGAGTTCTGATCTATGCGAGAGGAGGTGATGACTACGATCACGGAACTTTGTGGAGATATTAAGGAGTTCGGCCACCGAGTGGCGGAGGTAGAAACTAAAATGGAAAACCATACTGAAAATCTGGTGAGCTTGCAGTGTGCAGCAGATAGGCAGCGGGCTCAAATAATGGAACTCACATATAAGATTGATGATATAGAAAATCGGGCACGCAGAAATAATGTGCGCTTCAGAGGCATACCGGAGGCTGCAGGTGGAGCAGAGAATTTGAGGGCTGTGATACGAATGCCAACTGCCGGACTTTGAGTGGAGGAGTAGCCTAGTGGTTGGGGCAAGGTACTTCAGGCCGGAAGGTCGGGGGTTCAAATCCCACTAGAGGACAGCAACCTTGGGCCAGAAGGACTGGGGTTTCTAGTCCCACAGGTGCTCCTTGTGGTCTTGGGCAAGCCACTTAACCCTCCATAGCCCATGTTCCCTGTAAAATAGTTATCTCCAAGTTATAATGCCCTGTTCAATGTAATTTCAGTTTGTTCAATGTAAACCGCACTGATGCAGAATAGCGCGGTATATAAGAGAATGTAAATAAATAAATAAATAATAAATAACAACGGAAGAGTTTGCGTCTAGTGGGACTAACATGGAGATTGAAAGGGTGCATCGCGCACTGGGAAAGCCTCCTAA
The DNA here is from genome assembly GCA_033557465.1 of Ichthyophis bannanicus. NCBI lineage: Eukaryota > Metazoa > Chordata > Amphibia > Gymnophiona > Ichthyophiidae > Ichthyophis > Ichthyophis bannanicus. Next base: position 670,977,212 of record CM066032.1, on the reverse strand, counting down.
TCAACCGAGGGATGTTATTTCTTGCTTCTTGCGATACAATGACGCAGAGCTCTTGCTGCGGAGGGGTCGGGAGAAAAAAAAACCAGTCCAATAACAGGATGCGATGGTCTCCCTATACCAAGATCTCTCGACATTCACACTGACACACCGGAGGGAGATGAAACCGATTATAGAGGTGTTGAATAAAGAGGGGATCCAATACTCCTGGTCCTTTCCTTTCCTTTCCGAATGAACTTTATGTTAGGAAACAAAAAATTTCAGCAAGGGATCACACAGAGGCTTGGAGATCGTTTCGTCAAACTGGCCTTGTGGAGGATAATGCACCACCGGTGACAGCAGCCACTAAGTCCCAAACTTTGAAATGGAAAAAGATGGGAAGGAACACTCAATTTTCGAAACAAACCGCCAATGGGTGACTGAAATCTGGAAGGAGAAGAGATTTGAGCACAGATGTGGTAGTCTCCTGAGGAACAGATGCCCGAGACTGTTGAAATAGTAGATTAGTAAGTGGCTAACTCCTATTCGAGGATGTGTATTTGGACTGCGTGTATTGGCTAGATATACTGCCTTTCTTTCATTAATGTATGCGTTCCCTCATTTTGATAGTGGGGCTGCTGCTGGAAGGGTTGGGGGCTGTTTGCTAACATGAGGGTTGGGGTCTAAAGGAGGACAATAAAAAAGCACACACAAAAAAATAATAAAACAAAAGAAAAGAAAAAAAAAAACAAAAGCAAGAGCAGGGCAACCTGGATGGATTAAATTTTGGGTCATTCATACCATGATCTGTCACAGACAGGCAATTGGTGATGATGGGGCGGGAAGGTGGAGTTAAATGGGGTGATGGAATCAAGGGGAGAGCTGTAGGAGGAGGGACGGGGGAAGGGCTTGGGTGGGGATTTTGGAATATTGGTATGGGGAGCGAGGAGGCTGGAAGATGTCATTTTGTCTATCGTTATGGGGAAACTAGGTGGAGGGCAGATATTAGGGTATGGGGAGGAATGGATGCTGGGGTTCGAAGGTCAGTTGGATTTTGTGGTATAGTGGTCACTAGACGGTGGGAGAGGGGAAGAGTACTGCTACAAAATGTTGAGGGCTATTTCTTTCAATGTAAAAGGCCTCAACTCCCCTCGCAAACGCTTACTGTTGTTTAAGGAGGTGAGGTCTTTGAAAGGGGAAATTGTGTTTTTACAGGAGACACATCTCCGCAGTAGTCATCAAGGTTGGCTAAAATGTAAGCCCTATTCTAAAGTATGGGTAGCGTCAGATCAGAAGGGAAGGAAGAAACGTGGAGTGCCCATGCTGTTTCACCAGGCCTTGTCCCTACGGGTGGAAGAAGTTAAGAAGGATACGTTAGGACGATGGTTCTTATGAATGCCCGATTAGATGGGCATTTAATCAATCACTTTGGCTAATATATATGCGCCTAATGAAGGCCAAGTGCAATTTTTGCGCGCCTGAAGGTTATAGTGGCAGAATTTGCAAAAGGACCTATTATTTTGGGCGGAGATTGTAATGCGCATATGGTGCCACATTTGGATTCAATGGGGTGGAATCTGAGGGTGGGTAAAGGGATTAGTCGGGCATTGAGGATGTTTATGACCGATCTGGGTCTGCAAGATGTTTGGAGGGACACCCATTGAGGAGAAAAAAGCTATACATATTACTCGCCAGTTCATCAGGTACATACACATTGTGATAAGGAAGCTTATCATAGCTCAGGAAGGAGCTATAGAAAAGGTGAAGTGACTCTGAACAAGCAACCTGTCAGTTCTGGTAGAAATAAGAAAACAGAATTTTCCCATAAAAGACTACCAGTCCCAGAATGCACCAGGTTTCCAACAGCCATTAGAGGAGCTGAAGTGGGGAAACGTGTGTTCAATCAAGAGGGCTATGAGGTAATCCCCAAGCACTCATCTCAAAGGGCAGGGCCTGATTCAGCACAGCTGTGCTGTGCTGTGCTAGGGTGGAGCACTCATCAAAGCAGAATAAAGGTAGAGTTTATTCTACAGAGAATTATCCTCATCTTGATCCTGATCCTCAGTTTCATCTGGGAGATCCTCATCCTCAGGATCAGCTTGGAGATCCTCATCTTGGACATCTTCATCATCGGGAGGATCATCAGAAGCAGAAGCCAAACCGGACGGAGAGAGAGGGCAAGAAACCCTTTGGAAGAAAGAAGAGAAAAGCCTTTGGGAGGTCTAAAGGAGTCCAGAGCAGTACGTATACTGGAAGGCATTCCAAGGGCCAGCATACACCATTGGACTGGGGAAAGCCAGAGGAATGGTGCTGCAGGGCTAGGAATCTCCAGACGGTACCTGTGAGGGAGACGGCTGCACGTGGAAGGGACCCCAAGACCCGTGCCAGAAGGTATGTGAAGAGAGATCCAGTGTCCAGGGATCTGGATTGGAAGGCTGGACATAAGAACTGGAATACATACTGGCCAGGCTATTTAGAGAGGTACTCTAACAGCAATGGAAGCTCAGGTATGAACACTGATCTATGCCCTAGCTATAACCTTGAAAGACAGCAGGGAAACAAGTATTCTCCTGAGAGTGCTACATTGAGAAATTCCTCTGTGCCAATCCATGATATTGAACCCATGATTGTTGAAGAAGGGGGAGCGGTCTTAGATACAGGCTGTGAATATATGGATTGCTCTCTGTCTGAACTTCTTTGGTAATTTACTGTTACAAAGTACAACGACCATCACAAAGAAATACAAACTTGTTCTTTAATCTACTCAGAAAAGCTCCTGCGTAGGATTTTGAGCCATGCAGTAGAAATTAAGCCAGCTAAGTGGTTTCAGCTGGATAACTGCTAGCAATTGAGCCTTACCTAATTGCTTGTGAGCTCTGAGGGAATCACTTCTGAATCTGTGTGTGAAGATATAAGAAGTTAACCTGAAAAGAACAGTTTTTCCTTTCTTTGTGGGTTTTGCTTGTAGTTTGAAACACTGCTAAGAAAATATTAGCTAAAGCCTACAGAAAAGACCAGTTTGTTACCAACGAGCTCTTTATTCTTTTGCTTTGATTGCTTGACAAGTTCATCTGTTGTTTTCCTGATTTTGTTTTTCTAAGTTTAACACTGAAAGCAAGTATCCTGTTTTGTGCGCTACCAAGCATATCTGTGTTGGGAGAAATAACCCCATAAATAAATATCTTACTGGCTTTACACTCAAGCACAACTAATTATTGTGAGCAGCTGTGTCTGGTGTGAATGGACTGCATTTCCCACAATCCCTTGCAAATCATATTGATATATGCACTTGCCAAGACTGTGAACATTCTCACCCAGGCAGCCGTCTGACAACGTATTGACTACTTTTTGCTGGATCAGCGCCTGCTGGAGGGGGGAGTGGAGGCTGGACATGGCACATTAACATGGTCGGATCATGCTCCCTGTTGGATTTCATTCCCTGGTGACTTGGGTGGAGAGCGGTGGCGGATATGACGATTAGATGAGCGATTTTTAGGAGGGTCCCTGCGGTTCAAGAACATGGACACTTCATACAGGATTTTTTTGAACTCAATGATACTGGGGAGGTTTCATTGCCAGTGGTTTGGGATGCTTTTAAAGCTATGGCTCGCGGTCGTTTGATGGCTGAGTCAGCTCGAATTAAAAAGGCTTGGGTGCAGGAATCTCACAGATTGGAGGAAGAAGCTAAGTGCCTCCAGCTAGAGCATGCGAGGATGGGCTCTCGACGGGTCTGGCACCAGTGGTGAGAAATATGGGCCCGATCGGATGCCTGTGTGCAAAGGGACCTAGATAATATGCGTCGTAAGCTCCAACAAACTTTTTACAAAAAAGGGAACAAAGTTGGGCGATACCTTGCTCTGCGACTCCCAGAGATTCGGGATTTGAGGGAAGGTATGCAGATGAGATCTCAAGAAATACATGCAGTATTTGCTGATTTTTTTGGAGCAATTGTATAAGGCTGAGCCTTTTGACCTGACTCAAGTGAATGATTATCTACATGAAATTTCTTTGCCGATGCTGAATGACCAAGATAGAGAGCAATTGGAAGCAGAGATTATGGCTCAAGAAGTGGTAGACGCTATTCGGAGACTGAAGGCTGGGAAGGCGCCGGGGAGTGATGGGTTCCAGTCGGAATATTATAAAAAGTATAATGCCCAGTTGGTGCCTACTTTGGTGCTGCTCTTTAATGAGGGGCTGCGGGGGCTGCCATTACCATATACTCAAAGAGAAGCTGTTATTGCAGTGATACGTAAGCCAGGTAAGCCGACGCAGGAAGAGGTGTCATATTGCCCTATTTCTCTGTTAAACATCGATGTTAAAATATTAGCCTCGGTGTTGGCTGCCCGATTGACTTGGGCTCTCCCCGATCTGGTGCATCCTTTATTTATTTTTTTATTTATTACAATTTCTTATATACCGCACTATTCGCCATCAGCGCGGTTTACATTAAAACAAAAGACCAGAACAACAGGCTGTTCGGTATTACAGAGAACAAGGTGTACAAACTTGGATAACATGGGTGAACTATTTACATGCAATATCTACAAATAGGCGTTCTGACAAAGCTCTAGAAGTATCATGTAGTTACTTTCTTTGGTGGGGTTAGCTAGGCGTCATTGCTGGGTAGTACTTGAGGAACAGGTGATATTTGAGTGCCTTCCTGAACTGGGCTAAGTCAACGATAGCACGAATGTTTGATGATAGAGCATTCCAGCATCTTGGGGCGCAAAATTTGAAAGCTCTGTTTGCTGTTGTCAGGGTGCATTTTGTCAAGGCCTTCGGAATTGTTAGAGAGTTTATTGATGTTCTTCTGGATCTTTTCGGTGGAACGGTGTGAATGAGCTCTGTAAGTGAGGAGGATGAAAGACCATTGACGGCCTTGAAGGTCAGTAGTAAGGTCTTGAAAACAAGCCTTCCATGTATGGGGAGCCAGTGAAGCTGCTTCAGGATAGGCGTCACATGGTCGCTCCTAGAGGCCCCATGGAGGACCCTTGCTGTGGCATTCATGGCAAGTTGTAGCGGGTTCAAGGTAGATTGTGGGAGGCCTTGTAAAATAGCGTTAGCATAGTCGAAGTGAGGTAAGATTAGTGCTTGGTATATAGTCCGGAAGTCGTCTGGATCTAATAAGGAACGCAGGTGCCTGAGTGTTCGGATCTTGAAGTATATTGCTCTTACTATGTTACCTATGTGTACCTTCATATCAAGACGTTGGTCCAACGTGACCCCAAGGTATCTTATTATTTATTTATTTAGCGTACATTTGTATACCGCTACTTCCAGCGATCAGTAGCGGATTAGATTACATATTGGAAACTGTCTAATCAGGACAGACAAATTTGTGGCATATACAAGGTGATTCGTAGGGTGAGCACAACACACAGTAATTAGGTAATTGGGTTTCTTTTCGTAAGGAGGGAGGGGTTATTTACATATGTACAGTTTTACATATATACATCTTTGGCTCTCTGGGTGGCACAGCTTAGGCCACGTCGACTAAATCAAGTTGTACTGAGTCTGGAATAGGTGAGTCTTGAGTTTTTTTCCGAAAGTCCATCAGGTCTTTTCTAGCTCGTAGCTCAGGCGGCAGTTGGTTCCACAGCGTCGGTGCTGTGTATGAGTATGCTCTGTTACTTGTACCGGTTTTGACCGATCTTATATCTTCCGGTACGCGGAGGGTGTTTAAGTTAGTGGTTCTTCTGCTTCTGTTGGGTGGTTGTGTGCAGATTAGGTTGGAGAGGAAGGATGGCGCTATGTTATGCATGAGTTTGAATGTGGTTATTAGTGTTTTATATTTTATACGAGCTGTAATGGGGAGCCAGTGTAGCTCAATCAGCACAGGTGTGATGTGTTCAGCAAAACTTTTCTTCATAATGATTCTAGCCGCCACATTCTGCGCCATTTGCATTATGTTTAGGGTTTTCTTTGGTAGGCCCTGTAAAATGGCGTTGCAGTAGTCGAAGTGCAGCAAGATGAGAGCTTGTGCAACGGACCTGAAATCATGAGGCTCAATAATGCTCCGTAGTGGTTGTATGACTCTTAGTTTGTGGAAGATGGCCCTGTTTGTTATGCGGAGGTGTTTTTCCATCTTTAGGTCGCTATCGAACGTTACCCCCAGATATTTTATTTCTTTCTTTGTTTGGTAGGTATTGTTGTACAGGGTGATAGTTGCAGGGGGGTTGAAATTTGGTTTTCTGGAGATGTACATCACCTCTGTTTTTTTATGGCTGATCGCCATGTTGTTTTGTTGTAACCAGGTTTGCATCTCGCTTAGGCATTCTTCTAGTTGGATGTAATTTGGGTTATTTGCGTCAAGTTGTGTGTACAGCATAATATCGTCTGCATAGATGTGGTAGTTGATTTTGTGCTTTTGGAAAGTTTCGCAAATTGGTTGCGTATATTATTTATTTATATTTCTTATATACCGCGCTATTATAATCAGTGCGGTTTACAGTTGCAACAAACATACTACAATGTAATAGGCACATTGAGCTTACATAGAACAGGATATTCAAAACATGGAGGAACAAGGGGAACTATATACAGATTATGTACATGTTATGATAATGATTAATCTCAATGGGTATGTAAGGGGTCTGTAACGAATACTAGTACACATGGGTCAGGGTGGAGAGAGAGGGGAAAGCTGATTAACCGTTATCAGTGGGGGGGGATGTTCAATGGGGGGGGTTAGGTGGGGGGTCAAGGAGGTGGGTGCGTGCTTTTCAAACTTGGAGACCAGGTAGTGCTGTATGAACAGATGGTGTTTGAGGGCTTTTCAGACCACCACCAGGTTTGGGGTGGCTCGGAGTTCTGCTGGGAGGGCATTCCAGGCAATCGGTGCAAAAATGGAAAATGCTCTGTTGGCTGTTGACTTTGTACATTTTGTTAGAAACTTGGGGACTTCAATTGTGTTCATCTGTGTAGTTCTCCTGATTCTGTTGACTGTGGTACGGTGGAGAAGTGCATTGATTGGCATGGGGGGCTGGTTCTTGAGGGCTTTGAAGGTTAGTATTAGAATTTTGTAGGTGGTTCTGGCAGGTAGTGGCAGCCAGTGTAGGTTTATCAGGATAGGTGTTATATGGTCCGACCTTGATGCTCCGACTAGAACCCTTGCAGCTGAATTCATGGAAAGTCGGAGTGGGTTTAAGGTTGACTGTGGGAGTCCATGTAGAATGACATTCGCAAAGTCGAGATGCGGTATGATTAGAGCTTGGAATAATGATCGATAGTCAGAGAAATCAAGTAATGGGCGAAGGTGTCTTAGCGTTCGGATTTTGTGATAAATTGCTTTTGTGGTGTTTGTAACATGGGCTGACATATCAAGGCGTTGATCGAGGGTAATGCCTAGGTATCGGATTGTGGATTTAGTCTTCAATTCTATATTATTGATCTGAAGTGAGGGAGGAGGCGTGAAACTCCGATTCCTTGTGACGAATAGGACGTCTGTTTTGCTATTGTTGATCTGGAGATTTTGAGTTAGAAGCCAATCTGATACTGCTTCAAAACATCTCAATATTGGAGAGAAGTCGGGTTGGTCAATCCTAAAAGGTGTGTAGATGAGGATATCGTCGGCATAGGCAAGACATTGGATATTGAAGGAGCGGATTAAAGCACAGATAGGCTGCATATAGATGTTGAACAACAGAGCAGACAGGGATGAGCCTTGAGGTACACCTTGTTTCAGAGGGAAGGGCTCTGATGTCATGGATCCTGTTCTGACTTGTTGCCATCTGTTGCAGAGATAAGATTTACACCAGGCTAGTGCTGAGCCTTGTATCCCTTTTTCTTTAAGTCGGAGTAGAAGTGTCTCATGGTTCACTGAGTCAAAGGCGGCCGCTATGTCCAAGAATATAAGGACAAATCCTTGGTGGATATTGTCAAGGCCTGTGATTAGATTGTTGAAGAGGGTTGTGAGGATGGTGTCAATGCCGTGGGCTGCTCTAAAACCATGTTGGGAGGTGTCCAGGGGTGCTTCGGTGTCCACATGGTGTTGAATTTGTCACAGGACCACTTTCTCAATGATTTTAGCAAGCAAAGGAATGCTTGAAATTGGCCTATAGGATTCAACTTTAGATGTGTCGAGTTTGTTATTTTTCAGTAGGGGTCGAATAGACGTGTATTTTAAGCTTTGGGGGAAGGATCCTGTAGATAAGGACTGATTCAGGATTCTGCAGATAGTTGGGCTGAGGTCATGACGTAGTTCTTTGATCCAGCCTGCGGGGCAGGGATCGTTAGGGGCAGTGGTGAGGTTGATGGAAGCTATGGTGTCAATGATCTCCTCCTTAGAGATTGCAGTGAAATTCAGCAGGGGATTTGTCTGAGAGGTTACATGCAGAGTAGAGGTAGGTATGATGTTGGTGCTTGTGCTGGTTTGGATCATCTTCGACTGAAGGTAATTAGAGTATTCTTGTGGCCGAGGCATGGGTGGGTGATCTTGTGTTGGATCGCCTGTTATGGTTTTTACAATATTGAATAGATCATGAGGTCTGTTTAATGATCGCTTCAATAATTCTGAGTGGTACTGTTTTCATTTTTCCATGGTTTTTTCTCGGTGTCTTTGTAGGTGCGTGGTGTAAGCACAGAGTGCCTCAGGGGTCCGGTTGTGGCGCCACTGTCTTTCTAGTTTGCTTAGATGGATGAGCGATGCATGAAGGTCCTGGGAGTACCATGGGGTGTGTTCGCGTTTTGATATGGTCTTGTTAGTGGATGGGATGCAGGCAGCAGCTCTGATGGCATTATTCCAGGTGGTTACTAGTTCATCAGGATCAAGGGAATCAGTGGCAAGGAGTGGTAGGATCTTCTTGAGGGCACTGTCCTTGTCGAGGGGTCGGAAGCGCGATGTACTAAGACTAGGGGGGGTAAACGTTCTGTTGCTAATATTACAGAGGTCACTGGCGGGTATGTTGAATAGGAGCAGGTGATGATCAGACCAAGGTACAGGTGTTATGGAGTGCAACATATTCTGGGTGGGTTTGGTAGCAGTCTGGGAGGCGAAGATCAGGTCGAGTTTGCCATCCTTGTTATGAGTTGGTTCCTCAACGAGTTGCATATATCCCAGTTCATTCATTGCTTCAAGAAAGGCAGACGAATGTATATCTTGTAGTGAGGGCAGATTAAAGTCTCCCATCAGCTAGGTTGGGGAGCATGTGTTATGAGGGTTACAGGCTAGGTTGATTATTGACGATAAATCATCTGGTGATGGAGATGGTGCTCTGTATAGGAGGTTAATTGAGCAATGTCCATTTGAAATGGAGACTATGTCCAAGTAGGTAGAGCTGGTGGAGTTGATCAAGGAGAAGTGGAGTTCAGATTTAGCAATGATGAGTGTGCCGCCACCCCTCTGGTGGGACCTATGGCAGGCAAATATCGAGTACCCGGACGGTGTCATCTGGTTGACTAGGGCATTATCGCAGTCGGATAGCCATGATTCAGTTATCATTAGGATGTCAAGGTTGTTGAGGGTTATCAGGTCGGTGATAGCAGGCCATTTTGAACGAACCGATCTAGCATTTATTAGGGCGCATTTCAGTAAGCGTTGGTTGTTGAGTTTTTCTGCTTGAGTCTTATACGTTGAAAAGGAGTGAGGAGAGAGCAGAGCCTTGAGGTATGCCTTGGGTTTGTGGGAATGCCTCTGCTTTTTTGTCAAACTGTACCTGTTGCATTCTGTTTGTTATATATGATGAGAACCATTTTAGGGGGGTTCCTGATATTCCTATTGATTTAATTCTGTTCATGAGGGTTTCATGGTGTACTGTATCAAACGCTGCTGAGATGTCAATAAATATGAGTATAAACATTTTCTTTTTGTCTTCTAGGCCTTTGAGCAGGTTGTCTAGTAGTGCAATCAGTAGGGTTTCAACCCCATGATGTTGCCAGAACCCGTATTGCTGATCATCTAGGGTTTCATTGTCGTCCAGGTGGTCTTGTAGTTGTTGTAGGACTGCCTTTTCAATGATCTTTGCTAGGAAAGATATGCTGGATATCGGGCGGTAGGAAGCTGGGTCGTCCTTGTTGAGTGTTTTGTTTTTTAGTATAGGTCTTATGATGGATTTTTTAAGTTGCGTAGGCATGATTCCTTGTTGGAGTGACAGGTTTACTATATGCGAGACGTGTAGGGCAATTTCTTGCTTCGCTGCCTTGACCCATGCGGCTGGGCAGGGATCCAGTGGGGAGGTTGTGGTGTTGATGTTCGTGATTATGTGTATAATTTGCTGGTCTTCAATTTTGCAAAAATTGCTCCAACCCTGGACTTGATTTGCGCTGGTCGCCATGTTGAGTTGTAGCGCTGGGTGGGCTGCGTCCAGGCATTGAGTGGGTTTTGTAGCCGTAAGTTTGCTTGCGTAGTGATTTGCCAGGGTTTGGGCCTTGATTTTGTTGTTGTAGTGGTCCTCCTCAGTCGCTTTGGTTAGTGATTTGACCAGTTCGAATAATTCTCTGGGCTTATTGATGGCCTTATTTAGTAAGTTAGTGTGATGCGTTCTTTTTGCCAAGTTGACCTTGTTTTTGTACTTTGAGAGAAGAGTCAGGTATTCCGTTTTGTGTTCAATGTTTTTGGTTTGCCTCCATTTTCTTTCCAGTTTACAGAGTTCCCTCTTCAATCTGGTCAGCGTTTCAGTGTACCATGGTTCTGTTCTGGATTTAGATGCGTTCGATGGGGCTTTCCATATTGGGTTTGATGCAGCTTGTATTCCTGAGTTCCACCTGTTTATTAGATCGAGGTCCGTGCGTTCCAAGTCTATGTGGGATGTAATGGAGATTATGAGATCTTCTTTGTCGAATTTGTTGAATCTCCTTTGAGGGTGTATTGTTCTCCCAGCTTTCGTGTTTTTGGGTAGGGAGGGCAGTTGAATTTTGAGATCAATTTGGTGGTGGTCTGACCATGGTACTTGGGTTATTTTTATTACGGGTTTTTCTTCGTTTTGCTGCTGTTTGGTGGGTACGAATACCATGTCTAGAGTATTTCCCTTGTCATGGGTGGCGTCACTTATTATTTGCTGGTACCCAAGTTGGACCATGGCTTCTAGGAAGGTGTTCGCCTGAATATGTGGAACTGATGCTAAATTTAAGTCTCCCATGATGATTTGATATTTTTTGATTGGGGTGGTGGAGATGCTTTCTAGGGCTGTAGCCAGTGTTTCGTGGTGTGACGAAGGGGATCTGTAGATTAGACAGATGGATAATGCTATGTTTTCTACTTTGAGTATGTCGATGTCCACAGTTGAGTTCAGGGAGGTGCTCGTTAGTTGTAAGTTGGACTCGGCCACTATTAGAACTCCTCCTCCCCTTTTGTTGGCGCATGGGCAGTTGTATATTTTGTATCTGGGCTTGTTTATTTGGTTTATTATTGCAGAGTCAGCGTCAGTGATCCATGTTTCCGTGATACAGAGGATGTCAGGCTCTTCATCAGTGATGATGTTGTGGATGATGTGTGTTTTGTTCCTTATAGATCTGGCGTTGATGAGGGTGATGTTGTATGCGCCATGCGCCAGCTGGAATGCCTGTATGTGTTTGTTTTGAGTCACCATGGGCTTGTTTCCATGTGTTCTCTGTGGCTTAGATTTACGATGATTCCGTGACTTTTTTTGTCTGATAAGGATAGGACTCTGAATTGGTTCGGGTGCTGGTTCGTCAAGGGCAGGGTGGTATGGAGTGTGTTATGGCTTTTGTTGCTTTTGTTTGCAGATCTGCTTCCTTAACTCTTACTTGGGGTGGTGGAGTGAAATTGTGGTCCCTCGTGATGAAGAGCACCTCAGTTTTCTTGTGTTGAATACGGAGGTTTTGAGATTGGAGCCATTCTGAAACTGCGTCAAAACATTCTATCAGGGGGGAAAGGTCCATTTGATCCGTAGAGAACGGCATGTAGAGCAGTATATCATCTGCATATATCAAACAGTTCACATTGAAAGATCTGATGATATTGCAGATGGGCTGCATGTATATGTTGAACATGAGTGATGATAGAGAGGAACCTTGCGGTACACCTTGCCTTTGATGGAAAGGTTTTGATTCTACAGCTCCGGATTTTACATGTTGCAATCTTCCAGCCAGATATGATTTACACCATTCGAGTGCAGTGCCGCAGATGCCCTTCTCTTTCAGTCGCCCCAGGAGAAGATCATGAATTACTGAGTCGAATGCTGCAGCGATGTCTAAGAAAATAAGCACAAAACCTTGACGGATGTTGTTGATGCCTATGATTATATTATTGAAGAGGGTGGTAAGGAGGGTTTCCACGCCATGAGACTCTCTGAACCCATGTTGGCACTGGTCTAGAGGGGCCACGGAGTCTATGTGATCTTGGATTTGCCTTTGTACCTCTTTCTCAATTATCTTAGCTAGGAGAGGTATACTAGCTATGGGTCTGTATGAGTCGACCCTCTGGGGGTCTAGTTTGGAGTTTTTTAAGAGAGGTCTAATGGATGTATGTTTGAGTGCTGTGGGGATAGATCCGGTTGTGAATGATAGGTTCATAAGTCTTGTAATGAAAGGACTGAACTCACTGCGTAGCTCCTTTATCCAAAGGCTGGGCAAGGATCAGTTTGAACCGTGGTGGTATTGAGAGATGTGATTGTGTCCTCAATGTATTTTGCGGATGGTGTGGAGAACATAGATAGGGACATTAGGCAGGTTGGCTCTTGTGCGGTGGCTGCTGAGAACTTATCTGTCTGTAGTAGTTTAGCCTGCAGGTAGTTGGCAAAGTTTTGCGGGTGAATCTCATCATGCTGCTCAGGAGATGGTTCCTTCGATAGGGTTTTGACTAAATTGAACAGATCACGTGGTTTGTTCAGTGATCTTTTGAGGGTGTCAGTGTGAAATTGCTTCATTTTGGCCGTGATTGTCTCTCGATGAATTGATAAGTGGAGTTTGTAAGCTGTCTGATCCTCTATGGAGGATGATCGGCGCCATCGTCTCTCAACTCTTCGCAAATGTATAAGAGAAGACCGCAGCTCAGTGGAGTACCATGGAGCAGAGTTTCTTTTCCTTGGGGTGTTATTAGGGTGCGGTTGTTGTGCAATGGCGCTAAGGTTGCTGTTCCAGGAGGAGATCAAATCTTCGAGGTTGAGAGTTGTGTCGTTGAGGAGTGGGTGGGTCTCAGACAGGATGAGCTCTCTGTTGAATGGTCGAAAACTTCTTGTTGACGCTCTAGAGGTGCTGTTCAATCTTCTGTTGTCCTGTGGTTGCTTGTTGTTAATGGGTATCTGGAAGTTGATTAGCTTGTGGTCTGACCAAGGTACAGAGGTAACAGACATCACAAGGTCACGGCTTGGTTCAAGGACAGACTGTGGAGCAAACACCATGTCGAGAATATTTCCCTTTATATGCATGGATTCTTTGATTATCTGCTTGTATCCCAGATCTTCAATAGCATCCAGGAGGGCAGAAGCCTGATTTTGATGCAAAGATGGGAGATTGAAATCACCCATTATCCAGTTTGGTGTATTGTGATTGTGGATGTTGGCAGCTAGGTCTAAAATAGTAGGGAGGTCGTCCGGGGAGGATGAGGGGGCTCTGTATAGCAGGTTGATAGAGCACTGTTCGTTTGCAATGGATATTATATCCAAGTTGTTTGTGCTAGTGGAGTCAGTCGTATGGAAATGAAGGTCTGTCTTGGTGAGTATGAGCGCTCCTCCTCCTTTCTTATTTTCTCTATGTCGTATGTGTATAGAGAAGTTGGGGGGTAGGAGTTGGTTGAGGAGGGCATTGTCCTCATATGACAGCCAGGTTTCAGTGATCATGAGTATATCCAGATCATGGAGGGAAATTATGTCTGGGATGGCTGGCCATTTCTTAAGAATTGAAGATGCATTTATGAGGGCACATTTTAGGCTTTGGGAATGAGGGGATTCCTCTTGTTTAGTTTTCCTAGATTGTTGGAGTGCGATGTGTAGCAAGTGAGTGACGCGTGTGAGCTTCACCTTTTGGATAATGATAGGGGGTCCCTGACCATCTTCTCCCATGATTCTGAAGGATTGGAATTTGATTGGATGAGGGGGAAAGGGCGAGGGAGTTCCCAAATCAAACTGCGAGAAGGTAAAAACTGACAAAGGCAATGAAGTGGAAGGCCATTTGGAATCTTCAAATGTGCATGTTTGAAAGGAGACGTGTGGGTGGGTTTGTTGTTTAAATAATGCTGTTAAAGCGGGCTGGTAGGTGCACCAATTTGACTGGCAGAATGACACCGTAGATAATTAGCTGTATCATATGCAGTCAGGGAAGCATCATAGGTATATACAGACATATGGCATGGATACAGATCAGAGAACATGTATAGTTAACAGGCAATAATGTAAATTGCAAAAAGAAAAGGTATATACACGGGCAGTTCACTTAAGCAGTCAGTTGTCAACCATTAGTTATTATCACAATGATAAATTAGTGTTATTATGAAGTTTTAGCCCAGCGACGGGAATGAAATACATATAGTTAGCAGGGACCCATTGGGGCAGGGTCTGAAGAATAATAATGCCTAGGAAGAAGTTCCAGGGTAGAGTACCTGTTTAGCTCTCTGGAGGACTGCGCTCTATTCTGGGACTGCCTTTCCTTAATTCAGCTTTCTGGACTGCGTTTGGTCCCCGCCTAAGGGCCACGCCAAAGGGCCCTCTGGCGAAGGCACGTCTGACGGCGGCTTCTTCTATCGAGTGTGGCTCCTCTTCCTTCTCCCACAGCCCCGATTGGGCTGGAGATCCTGAGGGGGAAAGCTAGCAGGCCCGCTCAGGGTGCTCGACCCCGATCGGGGGAGCAGAAGATGACTGTGGGCTGCTTTGCTGTCCCGCTGACGGCGGCTTCTTCTATCGAGTGTGGCTCCTCCTCCTTCTCCCACAGCCCCGCTTAGGCTGGAGATCCTGAGCGGGAAAGCTGGCAGGCCTGCTCAGGGTGCTCGACCCCGATCGGGGGAGCAGAAGATGGCTGCGGGCTGCTTTGCTGTCCTGCCGACGGCGGCTTCTTCTATCGAGTGTGGCTCCTCCTCCTTCTCCCACAGCCCCGATTGGGCTGGAGATCCTGAGCGGGAAAGATGGCAGGCCCGCTCAGGGTGCTCGACCCTGATCGGGGGAGCAGAAGATGGCTGCGGGCTGCTTTGCTGTCCCGCCGACGGCGGCTTCTTCTGATCAGGTTGGCTACGTGCCTGGCCGACAGGCTGCAGATAATGTTAGAAGAATGTTTCAGGTGATACATGCTGCGCATCAGGAGCCCCAGCCGGCGCTACTGGTGGGGGTTGATGCTGAGAAGGCCTTTGATCGAGTTAGCTGGGGCTTCCTCTGGTGTGTATTAGATAAGATGAGGTTTGGGCCTAATTGTACTCGTTGCATAGTCTTTATCAGGGACCAAAAGCCAGTGTTCGAGTTAATGGGAGTCAATCAAAGCATTTTGAACTGGAGAGGGGAACCTGGCAGGGGTGTCCCATTGTCACCTTTGTTGTTCGCAATGGTGATGGAGCCTCTGGCACAAAGCTTTCGTGAACACCCTGCAGTAGCTGGAGTGAGAGTGGGGTCTCGTGAATATAAAAAAGCACTTTTTGCAGATGATATTATACTATCACTAACGAATCCTGCAGCATCCCTATCTGCAGCGATGCAGCTTTTTGAGGCCTTCTCGCGGGTCTCTGGGTTTAAAATTAATTATGCTAAATCGGAAATTTTGAATGTGGGTGTTCTGGAAGCGATGTGCGCACTGTTGAAATCCTGTTTCCCTTTTCGATGGGTGGCTAAGGCCCTTTGTTATCTGGGTGTGAATCTTACGGTAGATAGGGCTGCGTTGTATAGAGCAAACTATGGCTCCTTACACCAACAAGTTAAAACGGGATTTGGATTCTTGGTCGGGCCTGATGATGTCCTGGTTTGAGCGTATTGCGGTACGCAATTTTTGTATCTGTTCCAGGTACTTCCTATACCCTACCCCATGGGGCCTCGGAAGCCTGGCAGGTTCTGATCATGAAATTCATCTGGAAGTTTAGGCATCCTCAAATAGTTCGTAGGGTCTTATATGCCCAAACAAGACATGGTGCTATGGGGGTCCCTAATCTTCATTGGTACTATGCTGCAGCGCAATGTCGTGCAAGAGTGGAATGGATGAACCCTGCTAGCACTAAATGTTGGGTACAAATGGAAATGGATTTAACAGGTGGAGCCAGACTGGGGGACCGGTTGTGGCTTTGCTCTAAGTTGCGGGGAAGTTTGCGTACCCTTAATCCATATATAACGCATTCTCTTTGTTGATGGGATCTTTTTTTTTGGCCAAGAGGGGTGACCTTGACCCCACTAGCGCCCATAGTTGGTAATAACTCTTTCCCTCCAGGTATGAGTGATTTAGCTTTTCGACAATGGGGACCTAGTCGTATGGGCCAGTTATTTGACAATGGTGTGTTGTGTCCTTTTGCTGATCTGAGGGAGGAAATTGGCATCTCAGACCATCATGTCTATCAGTATGCACAAGGTGGCCCATTGGGTGGGAAAACGAGCTGTTAAGAAGCAAGTTGCATGAGATCTGACGGATGTTGAGCGCCTATGTGAGGACCGTACTAGCACTAAGGGTCTCACTGCTGCCCTGCATGTACATTTGCAGACACAACATGTGGAATTGGCAAGCATAGAGCTCGGTGGATGCAGGAGCTGCATCTTTCATACACTGAGGAGCAATGGGAACAGATTGAGGGTCGACTCTGGCGGAGTTCGGTGGCTGTGAATGCTTGAGAAACTAATTATGAACTACTCTACGGGTGGTACATGACACCAGTGCGAGTAGCACAAGCATTTCCAGGGGTATCAGATTCATGCTGGCAGAACTGTGGCCAGAAAGGCATCTTGGCGCATGTGTGGTGGCTTTGCCCCCGTATCCAAATTTTTTTGGAGGGGGATACAATATCGTTTGAAACAAATGGTTAGTTTGGACATTTCTTGGGACCTGGGTATTTTTCTTTTTGGTAAGAAAGTAACTGGTGGACGACTGCCTCAATTGACGTTGATTCATCTTGGTTTGAATGCAGCTCGGTTAACCCTGGCAACCGTCTGGAAGCATGCATTGCCTCTGACCTTCTCATGCTGGTTGGAACGGATATGGGATATATACATTATGGAACGTGGGGTGGCAGTTGGGAGAATGCGCCTATCCCTGTTTGAACAGGTGTGGGAAGCCTTTGTTTTGAAGTATGGCTCACGATCCACAATGGCTTTGATAATTTAGCTGAAGACATTGGATGGAAGCCTCCAATTGTCGTGGGTCATCTTTCTTCCTTCCCTGGTGCTGTCTGACTGGCTGGAAACCCCCTATATGATAGAGTTGGAAGCAAAGGGTAGATGGATGTGGTGGGGAAGGGACGGGAGGGAGATGGGGAGGGAGGGGGAGGAGGGAGAGGAGGGAGATGGGGAGGGAGGGGGAGGGGGTTGATGGGGGGTAGCTGGATAACAAGAAGGTTTAGTGCCAAAAGATAAAAAAATATATAAGGCTGTGCTGTCGCAATTGTTATGGTTGAGGATCTTGTGTTGTTACCATGTGCATGTACTCCATGTGGAGTTTGTACGGATATTGCTTGTTGTAAGTGTTTGAAAGCCTTTAAATAATAAAAAAAAAAATAAAGAGATCATGAGTAAAGGCAAGTTTATTTGAGATGGAGTGTGCATTCCACAAGGCACATGAGAAAGGGAAAGAGGAAGGGGAAAGGAGAGGGATATGAATATGATTTGAGATGTTGCGTGAAGATCTGTTTTGGAAATGTGACAAAAGTGGAACTGTCCGACCCTCGACCAGGGGCTGGAAATGCAGACGTGTCAACCTGATGGCCCTCACCACCTTGAGACAGTTATGGACCACACTGCTTCCTTACGGTTCCAACAGCCCTGGACCATATGGTCTTGGCAATGGCTCCCCACTCTGAGAGACTGGCATCCATCATCAGGAGGATGCATTAGAATCAACCAGCGGCGTACCCTTCCTTAGATGACAGGGCCACTGCTATCACCACAGGCTGGACCCCACCATCAATGGCATGGGAGCCTAAATTCAAACTCCTGCGAATTCGATGTCCACCGAGCCAGCATGGACTGCTGGAACAGTCGAATGTGAGCATGTGCCCATAGCACCATCTCCATGTTCACTGTCATCAATCTGAGCAGCTGAAAATAATCACAGACTCTGGGAACCTGAGGTGCACTAAACAGCGCCAGGCAATCCAACAGACTTTTGACTTTCTCCTCCGGCAGAAAAACTCTGCCCACTCGAGTGTCAAAACATGCTCCCAGAAACTCTAGGGACTGGGAAGGCAACAAATGGCTCTTTCCCCCGACTGATCACCCAGCCGAGGCTTTTCAAAAAGGACACCACTCGGGATGCTACCTGAGATGCTTCTGAAAGGGAATGAGCCCGCAAATTCAAGTAGTTTAGAAATGAAGAGGAGGGAGATGGGTCAATATTTAGAAGGACAGGTAGAGTTCTAGTGAGGGTTTCTTGAGGAGAGGAGTAACCACAGCATGCTTGATGGCTGCAGGAACAGTTTCCGTGGAAAGTGATAAGTTGAGAATATGAGAGATGAAAGTGATGACAGTGGAGCAGATGGAGGTTAGGAGACGGGTGGGAATAGGATCAGAGGAACGGGTAGTGAGCATGGAGGAGGAAAGAAGATGTGTGGTTTCCTCCTCAGAGATCTTGGAAAGGAAGAAAGGCTAGCAGAGGTTGAGGGGAAGAGCTGAGAGTGAAAGAGGGGGAAGAGGGGATAAAGCGAACCTTGTGGGGGAATTTGAGAGTAATTTTGTGGACTGTGTCATGGAAATAGCTGGCCAAAGTTTGGGCAGACAGGGAAGGAGGGGTCGATGGTGGAGGCACCTTGAGGAGAGAACTGAGAATTGTAAAGAGATGGCGAGGGTCAGAGGCAAGAGAGTTAGTCAGATGGACAGGGCCAATTGCAGCACTGGTAACCTAAAGTGATTAGTGCACCAATTAACTGCCAGACGTTTTCTGGACAGTGCCAAGAAATGAATGTGACCAGTGGGCATGCACTGCAGCCTCAATTTAATCTGTTTTCTGATCGCGATAAAGACTAAGGCATGGTTAGAGGTAATGCTCTCAAGCTTATACGGGGGAGGAAATCTGGAGCAAAAATGAAAGCTTTCGTTAGTTCTCCTTAACACTTGGCCAGCAAAGGAACTCCAGTCACATGGGCAAGATGCCTGAGAAAGAAGGCTCTGAAATGGGAAGAAATGGGGGAGGAAAACAGAGGGAGGAGGAGGAGGAGGAAGCAAGTACCTTTGTTAGTGAAAGAATAAAAGGGGACTTAACACTATCAGAAAGGTGCCATTCACTTTTTCAGTCAGGTGCACTCTTTCTGCTCATTTGGGCTTCCAGCTCAATTTGAACCACGACTGGCATTGACCACTATGAGCCTTTATATTTAATTACCACAGAAATTAGCATTTTATTTTAAACATCCTAGTAAATCAAATCACTTAGCTAAGTCATTGCAGTGACCATCCTTGCCCAAAAGGCATGCAACAGAGTTGTTTCTGAAACACTATAAGCATGTGCCCTAAATCCAGCCAACAGGTAGTACTGTTTCCTCCAGAAGCTGACAATGCTGCTTCCACAGCATCTCTATCCCCAGTGGATCTCTATTTTAATGTCCTTTCAAAATATCTCCAATATTTGCCAGTTTAAACAACATTTGGGAATGCACTGAAAGTGAGAGAAAACAACTAATATCATTATTCAAATATAGTTTCTATGAATTACCTGCGAGATTCCAAGTTACACTTTGCAGACTGTAGATAAGATTCTCCATTAGAGCAGATACTATCAGTACTTCCAAATACAGAAAGAATAACTTTATGCAGATTTCCACAGAATAGCTGTATGTCATTTGATCTTTGAGGTAAATCATACACTGAAATTTAAAAATATCAAAAAACTCAAATGAAAAATTATGACATTATGAAGAAATTACCATGTAATTTTTTTCATTACAGACCTATTCCTTGTATTTGGATATAAACCTCAAAACAAAATGAAGAAATTTTACATAGGGTTCTTTTGTGCATAAAACCTTGTTTTAGACATGTAAAAGGCTTTTAAAATTTTACCCCATGGATTACGAGCATATAAGTACACATGGTAGACAAGAAAGTGCAGGTGTAAGTAAACATATGTGGCTGTATTTTATTTAACAGTTTTTTTAATACTGCTTTATCATTGTAATCAAAGCGGTTTACACTGTAACTTAACCATGATTGTACAGATTTTGTGACACTATTTTGTATAGACTAGTGGGGTTCCCAACCCAGTCCTCGGGCTATACCTAACCAGTCAGGTTTTCAGGATGACTACAATGAATATGCATGAGATAGGGATTTGTATACAATGGAGGCAGTGCTTGCATATCTATCAGGCATATTCATTGTAGTTATGCAGGAAGCCTGGCTGGATAGGTTTGTCCTAAGGAATGGGTTGAGAACCCCTGATATAGACATATAGGTTCTTATGTGACTTTGTAAGATAGCCTTACAATAGGCACCTACTTGGTCTCCCAACCTAGGTGATCTGTTATGAATTTACTCGCTAGGTTGCCTGAAACCACTGAAATTTTACCATCGTTTCAACTTGCTTTACAAAGAGGCGCAATCTGGACTATGCCGTCACTGGGCCATTCACTTTGGACATGAACCTAGTAGCTGTCTCTTGTGAAGGCAATGCTATCTTGGGCTCCTCCTTAAAAAAATATGATTGGCATGATGAACTCAAACAGAACTTGGCATAACTAGGAGTAGGATGACTGCTTAAGTTGGTAGTGGCATCAGAAAATGTGCTGCTCTCGTTGGGCTCAAAAATTAGTTAACTAGGGAACCTGGTGATATCACCTGCCAAGATGGCTGCCACAGCTTGAGCTACATGGAAGAAAGCACCCAATCTGCCCCCCCCTTCCCTCAGTAAGAGCATCAGATGCTGATTGCCGCTTTTCAGTGGCCCCCCTACCCGACTCCATGGCTGTGAAAAGCAAACCCCAGACTTGCAGGATTTCGCTTATAAAAGACCCTCTTCCTCACAGGGAGCAGGGGACAAGATGGCGGTGCAGGCAACAGCAGGGCAAGCGTGGCGTGGCGTGGCCCGGCAAGCAAGGTGGGTGACCCAAGCAGCCCAAATTATTTGGGAACAGGAGAGGGGGCCATCGCTAACCTCCGGGGTCCCAAATGCTAACCTCCAGATTCCAGGAGGTAGTCTTAGCATGGTCCTGTGATATTAAGCAGGACCTGGGCAGCATACGGATGGATCTGACTACTGTTTGGGATGACCTTAAAACTGGGCTGGAGGAACGGCACCACAACCTCAATGATTTGGGAGGCAGAATGGAGTCCGCAGTCCAGTATCAAGGAGAAAGCAGAAAAAATAGCAGGCTTCAATCAGCACATCAGCAGGAGGAAATACAAGAAACTGGAGGACCTGTGAAATTGCTCCTGATGCAATAACCTCTGCTTTAGAGGTATCTCGGAGTGCGCTGAGTTTTTGGACTGCGAACAGGTGGTGGTGGTGCAGATTGCCAAGGCAATCTTGCAGGCAACCAATGTGGAGTGTGCAGGAGTGGGCAGAACTGGACCTGCGCATAGATCGCGCCCAATGAGTGCTGGGCCCTGCGGGGCTCAACAGGCCATGTGACATTATCGCCTGCTATCACGATTATGGTGTGAAGGAGCAAGTTGCTAGTAAATTTCGGGTGATGGGGTCCCCTCCAGTGGAAGAGCTGTAAGGCAGAGGTATTTGCAGACTTGGCCCAGGCCACACTGCATCACTGGCGAGAGATGCAAGATGTTCTCCAAGGGCTCAGAGTGGTGGATGTGCGTTACAGCTGGGCTTTTCCTTTGGCTTGAACTTTATGTTGAAGGGACAGAGGTACCCAGGTGATGACAAGAGAAGAAGCAGTAAAGATTCTGACAGAGGCCAGTGTCACAGGACTGGACTCGGAGCCGGCTTTGGAAGGAGACCAGCGCAAGGAGCACACTAAGTGGCAGCAGGTCGTGTCGGACTGCAGACGCCTGTTTCAACAGTCAGCTGAGGAGGGGTCATACAAGGCCAACAACAACAATACATGATTCTTTGCAGTACAATAAGTTGGAGAAGTTTAGGGAGGTGGGGGTGTGTTTCACTGTTGACCTGTGTGGGGTACGTGAGGGGACTGATTGTTGGGGAGGTGGGGTTAGGAGAAAGGGCCCAGGCACATGAGGGGAGGTGAGAAGGTGGGGAATGGGGAGCCAGAGACTAGTGAGGGAAGGGGGACAATCAGGGTATTGGAGAGAGGTCGGGATGGCCAAGTGGGTGGGGCATCAACTTTGTCTCCAGAAATGTCCTGGTTTGGAGGCTGACAGGATGGAGGTGTCAGGGGATGGGGGGGAGGGAGGGAAGGAAGGAGGAGGAATGATGGAGGTGTCAAGGGATGGGGGGGGGGGAAGAGAGGGGATTATGGGGCCTTGGGTGGGAGGGGGTAGTGTGAGGGCATGGGGGTGGAGATGGGGGGTATTGGATGAGGGATAATTTAAAATTTGCCAATGTCAAGGGTCTGAATTCTCCTATGAAGCGACAGAAGCTGTTTAAGGAATTGCAGCTGTTGGTGGCATCTGTGTAACTTCATACAAGAGACATACCTCCTCAAGGCGCATGAATGGTTGATCTCCTGTAGAAACTACAGTACGAAACTATTCGCCTCTAACAATCTGCAGAAAAAGAAGGGAGGGAGGGATTCATTTTTCTAATGTCCTGAAGGTGGAAATGGGGAGATACTCAGGGATAAGGGGGGTAGATAAGTCCTGGCGCAAGTTAAGCTTGCCCAAGAATGGCTTGTGCTAGGCAATGTTTATCTCCTAATATTCCAAAGGGGGACTTTTATGATCAGTTGGGAAGCTTGGCTCAAAATATAGGCTAGGGCACCCTGGTAGTAAGGGGGTGGATTTCAACATGGTTTGGGATGGAAAGACTTAAAAGGTTAGGGCTTTTCAACTTGGAAAAGAGACAGCTGAGGAGGAATATGATAGATGTCTATAAATTAATGAATGGAGTGGAATGGATAAACGTAAAGTAGATCAGTTGTTCATGCCATCAAAAAGTAGAAAGACTAGAGGACACACAATGAAGCTACAATGTAACCTATTTAAGACTAATAAGAGAAACTATTTTTTTCACTCAACACAATCAAACTCTGAAATTTGTTACCGGAGGATGTAATAAAGCGTAGCTTGGTTTAAAAAAGATTGGGATAAGTTCCTGGAAGAAAGGTCCATGAACCATTCTTAAAGAAGACCCAGGAAATCCACTGCTTGCCCTGGGACAAGCATTGTGGAACCTATGAACCTTTTTGGGAACCTGCCAGGTACTTGTGGTGACCTGGATTGCCCACTGTTTGAAACAGGATACTGGGCTTGATGGATCTTGGTCTGACCCAGTATGGCATTTCTTATGTTCTTATAGAGACAAAGATGCAATGGGAGGCTGTCAGGGGCGGGGGAGAGATAGGGTCCTGTTCTGCAAATTTATGTGGGAAGTGGCTGTCCTGGACGCTTGGCGGGTACTGTACCCCTTGTCACGGTACTATATCTTTTACTCTGTGGTACATGGCACACAGTCACGGATTGATATGCTTTGAGTGGGGCGGGAAAGTGGGACCAGGATCAGGGCAGCTGATATAGACTCGATAACCTGGTCTGAACATACTCCTTTAATAGCGGTACTGACAGGAGAGAAGCAGAAAAGAAGCTGCATATTGTGGAAGCTGAATGACTCCATGCTGGAAGAGGACAGGGAAGTGCAGGATGTGAAGCTGGCTATTCAGCATTACTTCACAGAAAACGATGAGGGGGGGGGGGGAGTGGCAGGGGCCATGGTCTGGGATGGCTTTAAAGCCATGATTCGAGGGGTTGATGAAATGAGGGGCGAGGCTGAAGAGAGAAAAGGAGGTGCAGGAAATAAGCCTGTGGGCAGAGCTTCAGAGATGGGAGGAGTGGCAACTCAAGCCCTCAGAGCAGTCCTGGAGATGGGTGGAAGTGGCTAGAGCCAAACTGAATGGTTTTGCTTGTGGGTAAAATTGAGCGCAATGTGCAAAATTTGTGGCATACCCATTTTGAGTTTGGCAGTAAGGTAGGGAAGCTACTGGCCTATCGACTCTGCAAGCAGAATGCATGATTGCAAATAGGGGGGTTCCGGGATCCACAAGGGTGCCTCTTCACTGAGGAGAAGATACTCCAAGGGGTCTTCAAGGAGTATTACAAAGCCTTGTACTCAGCCCAGCTGGACCCCCGGGATGGGAGCTATTTGGATTTTTTCTCCTTGGGTAGAGGGACCAGAGAGGGTTGCCCTCTCTTCCCACCATTATTTGCCCTTATGGTTGAGCCCTTAGCCCAATGGGTTCGACAGAGCCTGGACATTAAGGAAATAGAGGTGGGAAGAGAAGAATCACGTAAACCATTGTTTGCTGACAACATTATCTTCGTGGTCACCCAGCCACTGATTTTGCTACCCATCATAGTGTGGGAGCTGGGACAGTACAGGAGACACTCGCGGTTTAATCTCAACAAGGGGAAATCGGAGATCCTTAACCTTACGGTAGAAGACTCCCTAAAGGAATGGTTGAAAACATGCTTTCCCTTCCAATGGGTGCCAAAGGGGGTGAAATATCTAGGAGTATATATTGGAAAGGATCTGGAGGTTGCTTCAGCTGAATTACCCGAGACTCCTGCAGATGCTCAATCAGATATTGGGGCACTGTGGGCGAATGCACCTCACATGGACTGGTAGGATGATAGCGAACAAAATGATGGCCCTACCAAAGTTTCTGTATCTATTCCAGGCATTTATTTTATTTATTTATTTTATTTACTTATTTCTTCTATACCGCCCCTTCCAGTGATCAAGGGCGGTTTACATGGAACAAATTATGTATACTACTGTATACTTTATATGGAACAGGAAACTTTCTAACTTTTTACATGGAATAGATTAACAAATTATGTGTACTACTGTATACATTACATTGAAACAGAGAAACTTTCTAACTTTTTACAGTAGTGACAGGTGTAAAAACTGTCCAAACTATTTACATAAGTTATTTACAAGTGATTCTATACAGTGGTTTACAAGATAATCGTGCATCATGTGAGTGTGGTGGAATTTATTTCCATTTTACCAAGAATTTTGTGTGTGTGTGAGGGGGCTGTGTGAGGTTATCTAGTTGTGGTTTAGGGGGGTTCTGAGTTGGTTCTGAGTTGGCATTGCCAGTCCATATGCCAGAAAAGGTGTTGAAGGGCATCAGAAAGAAGGTAGAATACTTTCTGTGGATGGGCAGGCCACCGAGGGTTGCGCAGGTGGTGCTGCAGAGGCACAAGTGTGATGGTGCTTCCGTACTTTGGTTGCTACTACATGGTGGCCCAGCTACGGAGGGATTTATGTATGGCTTCAGGAGAGGGAGCAGCACTGGGTGAAGATGGAATGGGTGGTGCTGAGGAAGTTGGCACAGGGGGGTGGTATATGGAGTGCAGGGAGAGCAAGGGAGTACTTGGGTATGGAGCAAACCGCTTTTGAAGCACTGTGCCGGCTATTAGAGGATCTTCTCAAAACTCTACAGAGGGCTCAAGGCTATGGGAAGGGAAAAAGAGGGACTTATGCTCAAGTGGGAGCAAGATCTGGGGACTTCATGGGAGTGGGAGCATTGGGAGGAGATCTTTAAAACAATAGGGAAGCTGTTGGTATCAGTGAACCTGGTGGAGAACGCCTATAAAGCGCTCTATCAGTGGTACCTGACACCAGTGAGGATGCAGAGGGCAGGCACCATCAAGTCTGCGGCACGTTGGAGCCACTGTGGGGCCCAACGTCTTCCATATGTGGTGGGCATGGTAAAGGAATAAAAGGGTGCTAGAGGGGGTACTGGGACAGGCCCTCTTGAGCGACCCAGCAGTGCATCTCCTTCATAAACAGAAACAGGATTGTTTACTGGGCCAAAGAGGTCTGTGGCAGCACTTGGTGGTGGTGGCCTGATGAGAGATTGCCTGGCACTGGAATTGAGCCCTGCCATAGAGGATGGAGGGGTATGAAAGGAAGATGGGTGCCCTGTATAGTATGCATCGATGGATCACACTACATAAGGAGAGTGTGGCACAGATGGAAAGCCAATAGAGGGTGGTGTGGACATGGCTTCAAAAGGAGAAGGAAGGGAAGGGCAGTAGGGTTAGAAGGGGGAGAGGGCAGGGGCAATAGTTGCGGTTACTATAGACTGGGAGGGGGTAGGGTGGGGGAGGGAAAATGTTTTGGAATTATTGAAAATATTGTATTGCAGAAGTGTATTGTTGATATCCACTCATTGGCTGATTTTCAATAAAAATACATATACAGTTTAAACAAATAAGTTAACTGCATGCTAATTTAAATGAAGGCGATAACCATAGCAATTTGGAACATTTTTTTGTTACAGTATGAAAAAAAAATCAAACAAAATAACTATCCCATATAAAAAAGTGCATTAACCTTCTCATGACTACAAAGTTGTGACAATAGCAATAAGTATGTGTGCGCGGACAGGAAGAGATAGAAAATGACAGTGAAAAAGGCTAATTCTGCCAACCCTGCTTCACATTCTCATTATGCTAAATTCTTATATGTAGCTGAATTTCTTTACTAACTCAATCCACTCGGCAGATTGAAAAGGCTATTTTGGTCTTTATTTTATTTATTTAGACAGTTTTCTACACCACCTTATCTTTCAATCAAAGTGGTCACAACACAATTGGGGGATACATTAAACATGAGGGGATATGAGACACATACACTAATACTTACAGGGAACATGGGCAATGGAGGGTTAAGTGGCTTGCCCAAGACCACAAGGAGCACCGGTGGGACAAGAAAGCATAGTTACTAACCTGTAACAGGTGATCTCCGGGAACAGCAGGAATTTAGTCTTCACATATGGGTATCGTCGGTACTTACGGAGCCTGCGCATGAACGTTCTGCCCTGCTTGTTCACATAGAACATGGCTACCTGGTTGTCCGTTTGAATTAGGACAGTTTTGTAGCTGAGCTGGGTGTGAAACACTCAAAGAGCAAGAAAGATTGCTCTGAGCAATAGGAGATTGATGTGGAGATCGGTCTTCTGTGGAGTCCAGGTACCCTGGGTAGAGAGGCCTTTCAAATGGGCTCCCCAACCCACCTATGAGGCATCTGTTGTTAGAGTTACTTGAGGTGGGGGTTGCTGAAAAGGGGACCCCACCAACAGATTCTGGGGTGATTGCCACCATTGGAGAGACAAAATAAGACGATCTGAGGTTGCTATTTTGTCTGACAGGCAACCTGACGCCTGAGTCCACTGAGTGGATAGAGCCCACTGAGTGGATAGAGCCCACTGGGCTGCCCTCATATGGAGGCGGGCATAAGGGACCACATGCATGGTGGATGCCATGTGGCCTAGCAATTGTAACATTTCCCGAGCAGTGAGGTGAGACTTTAGCACTGCTTGGGAAGCTAACTGCACAATGCGAAGGCAGCGGGACTGTGGAAGATAGGCGCTTGTCTGTCTGGTATCCAGCAGGGCTCCTATGAACTCTAGAGACCGAGTGGAAGTTAGGCTGGATTTTGGGAAGTTTATGACAAGTCCCAAATATTGAAGGATACGCATTGTGCGAGATAGAGAAATCCTGGCCTCTGGCTCTGATGGGGCTCGAATGAGCCAATCGTCCAAGTAAGGGAAGATGAATATTTTTAGGGTGCGGAGAAATGCTGCCACCACAGTCATGCATTTTGTGAACACCCTTGGTGCCGAGGCCAGGCCAAAAGGAAGAACTCTGTATTGGTAGCGCTTCCCTTGAAATACAAAGCGAAGAAACCTTCGGTGAGTAGGATGGATGAGAACATGAGTGTAAACATCCTTGAGATCTAGAGAACAAAGCCAGTCCCGACTCTGAAGGTATGGCAGTAGAGTTCCCAGAGAAATAATTTTGAATTTCTCTTTGAACAGGAATTTGTTCAATTCTGAGGTCTAAAATGGGTCTGTGCCCTCCTGTTTTCTTTGGAATAAGGAAAAGGGGGAATAGAACCCTGCACCCTGTTGATGAATAGGAACTTCTTCTATTGCCCTTTGGCAAGAAGCAGACTGACCTCGTGATCTAACTGGGAGTTGAGAGAGGTCTGAGAATTGAACTGTCTTATCACTGTAGGAGGGGGCATGCTGAGGAAGTGAAGCTTGTATCCCTCTCTTACAATGGACAGAGTCCAACTTTCTGCTGTTATCTGCCCCCATCTGGGGGCAAAATAGCATAACCTTCCTGGAATGGTGGAAGGCTCTGGCCCGTTCAGGGCCAGGAAGACAAAGTTCTCTAGATGGGAATCAAAGCCCCTGTGGAGGCTGAGTCTGCTGAGCCGGTTGAGGCTTAGCAGCCTTTGTTTTTCTTTGTTTAGGTTGCTGCTGAACCTTTTGGGCAGACTGACCTGAACGATGCCCTTGCTGGGTATAGGAGGGGTAGAACTTCTTCCTTCTAGTGAAGAATGGTTTTTTGTAGGACTTTTTCCTTGCAGGATCAGCAGTAGATTTTGATAATCTATTCAAGGTGAGATTATCAGCATCTAGCTCATTAGCTTTCTCTTGCCAATTTTTGCCAAAGAGATTCTTTCCTGTGCAAGGAATATTCCCCAGTTTGTCCTGTACCCAAAGTTCCAAATCAGATGCCTGGAGCCAGGCAATCCTACGTGCGCCTATGGCAATAGCAGAAGTTCTGCTTATGCACTCAAAACAATCAAAAGCTGCACGATTTACGAATTTGGAAACATCCTGAACATGTTTGATAAGTGCAAGATAATCTTGTCTCTTATCATCAGGAAGGAGAGGGCTCATAAGCTCTAGATCTCCTGTAACGTCCTTAAGGAACATTCCCATATATAAAATGTAGGAACTAATCCTGGCAGAAATCATAGAGGCCTGGAAGGTTCGACGCCCAAAGGCATCAAGAGCTCTACATTCACGTCCTGGAGGATTAGATGCATGTCTTTTTGCACTCTTGATCCTTCTCATAGCTGATTCCACCACCATGGAATGGTGGGGCAGCTGAGTTTTTTGAAACCCAGGACAGGGAGGAACTCGACACATGGTATCGAACCTACGAGAATGAGGAGAAGTGGTGAGAGGTGTTTCCCACATCCTTAGCATGAGATCATGCAAGATCTCATGAATAGGCAAAGTAGCTGCCTCTTTGGGAGCTTTAGGATACTGTAAAATCTCCAATTCCTTCGCCCTAGGCTCTGTTTCAGGAGCCACTGTGATGGAAAGACCTCGAGCCACATCCCGGATAAAATCCTAGAAGAATATATCCTCTGGAGGAGACATCCTACGTTTAGGAGAGGAAGAATCCTCAGGAAGAAATACTCTGGTATCGACAGAGCTGTCAGAGTCTTCAGACTCGGAGGGATTCAAAGTATCTCCTGTCCGGGTAATCATGCAGCGCACGATACCAGTACCAATCGAAGTCTATAGCGACAGAATCCGGTACCGACTTGTCAGTACCGGTAGTCCACCTTCCGACGCAATTGGCCCCGGTACCGATGTAGGTGCTGGTACCGGTACCGGTTGAATTATCTGAAGCGGTTTTGGGGGCATCGATGCCGAGAGAAGAGCCACCAGACTGCGTTCAATAGCCAAGAATCTCTGTTCTATCTACGCCGCCGATGCCTGGGTATCAGTACCAGACAAAACGGCCGGTACCCCAGAGCATGGCACCAGTAGTTCTGCCGAGATTGGGGCCTCGAGAACATCCTGGAGCCCCGATGATGCTTTGGAAGCCAAAGCCTCCTGCCGGGGCAATTTTGCCGGTGTGAGTCCCTCAAGGGCAACGCCAGAGGCATCTCGATACTTAGAAGGAGATCTACCCTTTGAGGACCATCCAGACTTATGCTTAGTTACCTGAGAGCCATGGGAGGAAGACGAAGCCCTGGAAGATATTGATGCCACAGATGCTGCATCGTAGGGAAAAAGGGTGCTAAGTTTAGCAGCTCGGTTTTGCCGAGCCCTCTTCGACATCATCCCACAGACAACACACTCGGAGATAGAGTGGTCAGGACCTAAACATTTGAGGCACCACTCATGGGTGTCGGTGATGGAGATAGTACCGCCACACTTGGAACACTTTTTAAAACCCGAAGCGGGTTTTTCCATCGTAGAGGAAAGTTGGGCCTAGTGCCCAAAATGGCGCGTGGCACCAGAGGAGAAAAAAGCTGGAAGACTCCAGGAAAAGGTTTTTTGTTTTTTTTAAGGAAAAGAAAGAAAGAACCGGCAGTACCGGTGTAGCGTCGAAGGAAGGCAGACGCGACCACAAAAAAGAAGAATAAATGGGCTATTTTCTGTGGTGACAGGAAGTGCGACCTGCCGGCTCCGCGGAAAATGAAGAACTGGGGAGAGAGAGTTGGGAAAGGCAGCACGCAGGCGCTGTGGGGTGCTCCCAAAAGCTTCCTAATTGGACGCTGGGGAGCGTTCCCATGCAGGCTCCGTCGGTACCGACGATACCCATATGTGAAGAGGAAGCTTGTTCCTGGAGATACCCCAGTCCTTCCGGCCCAGGGTTACTCTAGTGGGATTTGAACCCCCGACCTTCTGGCCTGAGGTAACTTGCCCCAACCACTAGGCCACTCCTCCCTCCTCCCTTTACCTGCTGTCATTTACTATATTACACTCCCTCCTCCTACCCCCAAAAAAGTCATCCTGATGATGATCTCATGGCAGAACATACAGCATGCTTGGCCTTAAATCACCTATCCCCAGCCTCTTTCCTAACACAACAAAGATGTTTAACAACCCTGGAAGCCCAACTGACCCCACCCCCCAGGACTTTCCTAATCTCTCATACTCATCAAATCAGGAGAGAAGCTTACCTCCTGATGTGGTGCCAACACTAATTCATGCTGCCACAAGAACAGCTCACAGTTTTACCAGAGGAAAGAGAAAGGAAGCAGCTAGGGTCCTGGAGACATTGAAGAAGTTTGAGGGCAGGGATGGTGAAAGGGTATTAGGCATCTTAAGCAAAACTTTAGCTTTGCACCCCGCTGCAATTGGCTCTTAGATGCTTAGTGGCTTACATAAAATTCTGATTATTGAACTCAGTTGTAATCATCTCAACACCATTCCTCCCAGAACAATCTTATTAAAATGCATATCTGGACATCACAGGAAGCATATTCAGTGGCAACTGGCCATTGTCACTTTAAATTAAAACTGGCTATTCAACACAAGTGCATATAGGGTGACTGGCACCAAATATCCGGTTTGTGCTGTCCACAAAGTTAAGACAACCTTTCACCGTCCAGTTGCTTCCGCCCCCATGCAAACAGGAAGTCTGCATCAGAGGAGGCGGAAGCACAAACAGCACACAGCGCCAGAGGTTTTAGTAAGCACTGCAGTGCTGTTTAAAGTCACTGCCATCACTGCAGTTACCAAAGAGAGGTAGCAACAGTGGCAATGGGACACCCTTGGACCGCTGTAGCTCTAGGTGACTGCCCTATTCATCTAATGGTAGCACTAGCACCAGGGGCGGCCCAAGGGGGGTGCGGGGCCATGTGCGGAGACTCGGTGCAGGACCTTATTTGCATAAATATTTGCATAATGTTACCATACACTAACTTTTAGTAAACATGCCTCTTCATGAGTGTATGGATAAAGAAAGACTAAAAGATTTTTACATTACTATAATCCAGTGCCAACCGCCAGGCACATTAGGAACTACTACAAACACTGCCCATTTAGAACCCATAGCAAACCCGCCGTATCCTAACAGCACTACCAGGACTCATAAAGCACCATACCATATCTATCAAAAGGCAACACTGCAAATATTAAACCAATACATTTCAGAGAATAACAATACATGACCTACTGGGGAAAGAGAACAAGTGGCAATGTCAAATAGGAATTACATAAACAGAATACCTCAGCTCAGTTACACATGCAGAACATAGACCATCACCAAACAAGGAATCACAATTTAGAAACAGGAAGACAATAATTAAACTGGGAACCCTAAAAGCCAAACTTGGAATGTACAACAACAATGTAGAAATAAAACTATAAATTAATTTCCTCTTGTACTAAACAAAGCACAGACGTTAATGATGCACATTTCCCAGAGCTGACATATTCCAGTTAATAACTTCAAAATAAAGAGATATCTTTGTACCTTTTGTGCATTTTTTTTCAGTTGCAATTGTTCCAGACATTCTCTTCTGGTTTATTTGTGTCTTCTGCTAACTCTCCATCGTCTGCTGTCCATTTGTCCTTTCTTCTCTCTTCTAGTTTTTTTCCATTCTCTCTCTACATCTGCTTTAACATACTAATCTTTCTCCTTTTGCTCTTTCCTCATTCCTATTTCATCCACTCAAAGTTTACCCCTCCATCCTTAATCCCCACTTAGTCTCCCAATACCCGGCCAATTGTAGGTTTTTCTTCCCTCCCAAACAAAATATTTTTCCCCTCTCCATTTCACTCTCCCAGCCCCATCCTCATCCCATTCTAATCTCCCCCAACATCAGCTCCCTTGTAGTTCCAGCCCCACCCAGTATCCGCTCCCTTCTAGTCCCCCCATCAGCCCATTTCCAGTCCTGGCCCCCCCATCAGCCCATTTAGCACAGTTACTTACCTGTAACAGGTGATCTCTGGGAACAGCAGGAATTAGTCTTCACATATGGGTATCGTCGGTACCGACGGAGCCTGCGCGGGAATGCTCCCCAGCGTCCAAAAGGAAAGCTTTTGGGAGCATCCCACATTGCCTGCGCGCTGCCTTCCCGCCTTTCCCAACCGTCTCTCTCCAGTTCGAGTTTTAAAGATGAGACAAAGAGAGAGAGAGAGGAAAGGAAAGATAGAAAGAGATACAACTCCTAGGGGAGGTGGGAGGGTTGTGAAGACTAATTCCTGCTGTTCCCAGAGATCACCTGTTACAGGTAAATAACTGTGCTATCTCCAGGAACAAGCAGGAATGAGTCTTCACATATGGGGACTCCCCAGCTAGAGATGCCTGGGAGATCACCCAGATTGTGAGTCCCTGGAGAGCTCCATCTCCACCTATGAATCTCAGGCATCCAGTCAGGGATGGAGGGCAGGAGTTGATTACATATGGAACAGGTGTTTGAGAACAGCCTGACCAAACAAGGCATCCCGGCAGGAATCCTTGTCCAAGCAGTAATGGGCTGTGAAGGTATGAACCGAGGCCCAGGTAGCTGCTCAACAGATTTGGTCGATGGACACAGTTTAGATGAGCCATAGAGGCTGCCATGGCCCTCACATTGTGAGCTGTGACATGGCCTTCCAGAGAAAGGTTCTTACTCTGGTAGGCGAAGGAAATACACTGAGCAATCCAATTGGACAGAGTTCTCTTAGAGACTGGAAGTCCTAAGTGGGAAGGATCAAAAGTAACAAAAAGTTGAGAGGACTTTCTATGTTGCTGTGTTCTTTGTAAATAGAAAGCAAGTGCTCTTTTGCAATCCAGGGTATGAAGACTCCTCTCTGCACTTGATGCATGAGGCCCTGGAAAGAAGACAGGTAAATATATCTCCTGGTTCAGATGAAAAGGTGAGACCACTTTAGGCATAAAGTGTGGATTAGTTCTGAGAACTACCTTGTCATGATGGAACCTTGTATAAGGAGGATTAGCCACTAGAGCTTGTAACTCACTGATACGGCGAGCTGAGGTGAGTGCAATGAGAAAAGTAACCTTCCAGGAAAAGAATTTCAAGGAGGTAGTGGCTAAGGGTTCAAAGGGTGGCTTCATAAGCTGGCCAAGAACCAGATTTAAGTCACATGCCACTGGAGGTGGTCTAATGGGAGGTTTAGTTAAAAGAAGGCCTCTCATGAACCTTGCTATAAGAGGATGAGAGGAAATAGGTTGTCCATTAAGAGGCTTCAGGGATGCTGCAATAGCATTCAAATGGACTCTGATTGAATTTGTTTTAAGGCCTGCATGGGATAAATGCAGTAAATAGTCTAGTAACGAACTCAAAGGTATTGCAGAAGGGTTAAGACCATTTTCTGCACACCAAATGGAAAACCTTTTCCATTTAAAAGCATAAGAGCGTCTGGTGGAAGGCTTTCTGGAAGCATGAAGGATATCCTTCACTTGCTGAGAAAGGTGTAAATCTTGAAGGTCTAGGCCTTCAGCAACCAGGCTTTGAGATGAAGAGACTGAGGATTTGGATGCCACAGGGTTCCCTCCTCTTGGGAGAGGAGATCTGGAGCAGACCCCAGGTCCAGGGAGGGAGCTTGAGAGAGATGCAGAAGTAGAGGGTACCACACTTGGCGTGGCCAATGTGGTGCTATGAGGATCATAGATCCCTTGTCTCTCTGAAGCTTGAACAGAGTCTTGGGGATGAGGGGAATAGGTGGAAAGGCATAGAGGAAGTCTTGCCCCCAGTGAAGGAGAAAGGTATCCCTGGCCTGAACTCCCTGACACGGAATCCTGGAACAAAACCGGGAAAGTTTGGCATTCCACGGACTTGCAAATAGGTCTATGTCTGGGGTACCCCAAATCCGGAAAATCCTGGCTATCTGGTCCCCATGGAGGGACCATTCGTGTGGAAGCAGAACTCGACTGAGTCTGTCTGCCCAAGAGTTTTGAACCCCTGGAAGATACACTGCCATGAGATGGATTTGATGCTCTCTGGCGAAGGCCCACAATCTCAGAGCTTCGTTGCAAAGCGACAGAGAGCCCGTCCCCCCCTGCTTGTTCACATAGAACATGGCTACTTGATTGTCCGTATGGATGAGGACTGTCCTGTAGCTGAGCAGGGTGCGAAATACTCTGAGAGCCAAGAAGATTGCTCTGAGCTCTAAGAGGTTGATATGGAGAGATGTCTCCTGTGGAAACCAGATGCCCTGTGTGGAGAGATCTTGAAGGTGAGCTCCCCAACCCTTTGGAGAGGCATCTGTTGTAAGGGTTACTTGGGGTGGCACTTGTTGAAAGGGGGACCCCAACAACAGATTTTGAGTGGATTTCCACCAGTGGAGGGACCAAAAAAGGCGACTGGAGGTTGCTATTTTGTCTGACAGGCAACCTGATGCCTGGGTCCATTGGGGGATAGAGTCCACTGAGCTGCCCTCATGTGAAGGCGAGCATAAGGAACCACATGCACTGTGGAGGCCATGTGGCCTAAGAGTTGTAGCATCTCTCGAGCAGTTAAATGGGATTTTAACTGAATCTGGGAGGCTAACTGCACCAAGCGTAGGCAACGGGCCTGGGGAAGATAGGCTCTTGCAGTTGTAGTATCCAGTAAGGCCTCTATGAACTCTAGAGACTGAGTAGGGGTGAGATGGGATTTGGGAATATTGATCACCAGTCCCAGATACTGAAGAAGATGCTTTGTGCAGGACAGGGAGGTCTGGGCCTCTGACTGGGATGGAGCTCGGATGAGCCAGTCGTCCAGATATGGGAATACGAATATCCCCAGCGTGCGTAAAAATTCAGCTACCACTGCCATGCATTTTGTGAACACTCTTGGAGCAGAGGCCAGACCGAAAGGAAGCACTCTGTATTGGTAGTGCTTTCCTTGGTAAAGGAATCGAAGGAACCTTCTGTGTGTTGGATGGATGAGGACATGGGTGTACGCATCCTTGAGGTCTAGAGAACAAAGCCAGTCCTGACTCTGGAGGTATGGAAGGAGAGTACCCAGACAAATCATCTTGAATTTCTCCTTGTATAGAAACTTGTTCAACTCTCTGAGATCTAGGATGGGTCTGTAGCCTCCTGTTTTCTTTGGGATGAGAAAATAGGGGGAGTAGAACCCTGTACCCTGTTGAAGAAGGGGTACTTCTTCTATTGCCCCTTGGGCAAGAAGGGTAGCAATCTCTTGACCTAGAAGGTCGAGAAGAGAAGTTGGAGAGCTGAACTGTTTCACCATAGTGTAAGGAGGAAGGTTCAAGAAATGTAGTTTGTATCCCTCACTTATAATGGAGAGGGTCCAGTGCTCTGCTGTGATTTGTTCCCATCTGGGAGCAAAGTGAGCTAACCTTCCTGGGATGGTGAGAAGCTCTGGATGTTCTAGAGCCAGAAAAGCTAAGTTCTCTAGTGGAAAGTCAAAGGCCCTGAGGAGGCTGAGGCTGTTGGGTCGTAGCAGTCCTCGCAGCCTGAGGCTTGGCCTGTTTTGGTTGTTGCTGCCTCTTTGTAGTAAAACGACCTTGAGAAGAGGCCTGACCATAACCAGAAGAAAATTTCCCTTTTTTTGGGAAAGATCCTTTCTTGAATAACCTCTTTTTGAAAGGAGTAGTAGTAGACTTTGAGAGTCTATCTAAGGCAGAATTCTCAGCATCCATCTGGGTGGCTTTTGCTTGCCAATCTTTGCCAAACAGGTTTTCCCCTGTACAGGGAAGGTTGCCCAGACCATCCTGTACCCAGGATTCCAAATCAGAGGTTTGTAACCAAGCTACTCTGCGTGCGCCTATGGCAATAGCCGAAGCTCTACTGGCACCCTCAAAGGAGTCAAAGGCTGCACGGTTGGAAAACTTGGATACATCCTGAGCATGTTTAAGCCAGGTAATATATTCTTCTCTCTTATCTTCTGACATAAAAGGAGATAAGGTGTGTAGATGATCTGTAACCTCTTTTAGAAACATCCCCATATAGAGACTATAGGAGTTGATTCTGGCTACAAGCATACTGGCCTGGAAGATTTTCCTGCCAAAAGCATCTAAGGTTCTGCATTCTCTTCCTGGAGGAGCAGAGGAGTGTCTTTTTGTACTCTTGATTTTTTTCATAGCAGACTCTACCACAATAGAGTGGTGAGGAAGCTGAGTCTTATGAAATCCAGGACAAGGAGGAACACGATACATAGTGTCCAACCTGCGAGAAAAAGGAGAGGTGGTAAGAGGAGTTTCCCATATACCTAACATGTGGTCATAAAGAATCTCATGTATTGGTAAAATGGCTGCCTCTTTAGGAGCCTTAGGATATTCAAGAATATCCAATTTTTTGGCTCTGGGCTCAGTTTCAGAGGCTACTGCAATGGACAGGCTTCTGGCCACCTCCCTGATGAAGTCCTGGAAAGACAAGTCCTCAGGAGGAGACATTCTCCTTTTTGGAGAAGAGGGTTCCTGAGGACGGATCTCCGATGCTTCGATAGAAACCTCTGATGCATCAGATTCTTCAGAGGAATCGAAGTATCGACTGTCTGGATGCTCTCGTAGAGCCCGATACGAGTACCGAGGGGTATCGACATCGGGAGTCATTGGTACCGAATCGGTACTAACAGGCATCACTGGATACCGTATCGCTGCTTTTGATGCTGATGCCGATGCAAGCGGTACTGGTATCGGAACTGGAGCTGGAGCTGGATCCGGAACCGGAATCGGTATCGACAACGGAGGTTGTTGTTGTACCGAGGGCGTCGCAGCTTGTATGAAGGCCATAATAGCCCGCTGCATGGTCAGAATATTCTGATCCATCGACGCCACCAATGTCTGGATGTCGGTACCGGGAACCGCCGGTACCCCAGAACATTGTAACAGGTGATCGGTCGAGGCCGTGCCATCGATGTCAACCTGTGACTCCATAGATAATGCTTTGGAAGCCGGAGCCTCCCGCCGGGGTAATTTTGCCAGTGTGGATTCCTCAATAATAAGTTCAAGTACATCTCGATACTTAGAGGGAGATGTACCCTTTGAGGATCGACCGGACTTAAGTTTTGTTACCTGAGATCCATGGGATGAAGAAGCAGCTCTGGAAGACGTCGATGCCAAAGAAGCTGCATCGGAGGGAAACAGGGTACTGAGCTTGGCTGCCCGATTCTGTAACCCTCTTTTAGACATCATGGAGCAGGACTCACAATCCGCGATGGAATGATCAGGACCTAAACATTTTAGACACCTGTCATGGGTGTCTGTGACAGAAATAGTGCCACTGCACTTTGTGCACTTTTTAAACCCAGAGGCGGGCTTTTCCATGAGGAAAAAGACTGTAGGCCTAGGGCCACAGGAGAAAATGCACTGAAGCAGAAAGAAAAAACTTTTAAAGAAAGAATAGAGACCAGTGGTACCGGTCCCCGAGAAGGCAGACACGCGACTAAAGAAAATAAGAAATTCTTCAGCGGTGACAGGAAACACGACCTGCTGGCTCCGCGGAAAAGAAGAACTGGAGAGAAACGGTTGGGAAAGGCGGGAAGGCAGCG
This sequence comes from Ichthyophis bannanicus, assembly GCA_033557465.1. NCBI lineage: Eukaryota > Metazoa > Chordata > Amphibia > Gymnophiona > Ichthyophiidae > Ichthyophis > Ichthyophis bannanicus. The sequence continues at coordinate 670,939,103 of CM066032.1, read as the reverse complement.
CGCAGGTGCTGTGGGATGCTCCCAAAAGCTTTCCTTTTGGACGCTGGGGAGCGTTCCCGCGCAGGCTCCGTCGGTACCGACGATACCCATATGTGAAGACTCATTCCTGCTTGTTCCTGGAGATCCAGTCCTATCTGAGTCCCTTCATCAGCTCATTTCCAATACCAGCCTCCCATCAGCCCATTTCTAGTCCTTTCCTAGCCCCACCATCAGCCCATGTCAAATCCTAGCTCCCCTCCACTCAGCCCATTTCCAATCCAAGCCCCCCATGAGCCTACTTCCAATTCTAGCCCCTCCATAAGTCCATTTCAATCCAAGCCCCCACCACAGCCCATTTCCAATCTTAGCTCCCCCAACACCCAATTCCCAGTCCTATCCTAAGCCCTCCATCAGCCCATTTCCTGTCCTAGCTCCCTCCCCTAAGAGCCCATTTCCATTCCAAGCCCCCCTCCCCATCAGCTATTTGCAGTTCAAGCCCCCCTTTCCATCAGCCCATTTCCATTCCATGCCCCCGTCCCCATCAGCTATTTGCAGTTCAAACCTTCCCTTCCACTCAGCCCATTTCCAGTCTTAGCAACCCCCAACCCATTACCAGTCCTAGCCCCCCATAGCCTATTACCAGTCCTAAGCCCCCATCAGCCCACTCCCAGGCCTAATCCCATCAGCCCATTTCCAGTCCTAACCCCCCATCACCCAATTTTCAGTTTAAGCCCCTCCATAGCCCATTGCCAGTCCTAACCTCCCCATCAGCCCACGCCCAGTCCTAATCCCATCTGCCCATTTCTATTCCTAACCCCCCATCACCCAATTTTCAGCTTAAGCCCCCTCATAGCCCATTACCAGTCCTAACCCCCCATCAGCTCATATCCAGACTTAGCTGCCGCATAGCCCATCACCACTCCTAACCCCCCCCAACCCAGGGAAAATTTAAAATAAAAAAAAAAGCTGTCTGCTGCCGTGGCAGAATCGAATGTGCCGCGGGGCCCCCCCTGCCCGGCAGAGTCTGCCCTCCCTGCATCAGCTCCCTCTCCGCAGTCACACGCACTGGCTTTCAGAGCGCGAAGGGACTAGTTTCCCTTTCGCGGCTCTGTTAAGCCCGCAGGGGCTGATGGGAACTTTCCCATCAGCGCCCGCGGGTTTAACAGAGCCGCGAGGGAGAAACTCTCCCCTCTTGCTCTGAAAGCCGGTGCATGTGACTGCGGAGAGGGAGCTGATGCAGGGAGGGCAGGCTCTGCCGGGCAGGGGGGCCCCGCGGCACACTCGATTCTGCCGCGGTGGTCGTGGCCGCGGCAGCAGACAACTTTTTTTTAAAATTTACTTTTAGATCAGAATGTTCTTTGCGCGGGGCCCTGTGCAAAAAACATTCTCGCTCAATGGACAGGCCGGCCCTGACTGGCCCTACCAGTAAGCTACTACAAATGTTTGTTAAATTTAAAATCCAAATCTCTTCAATCTAAAACAAACCTAAAGTTTTGTGATCACACCACAGAGCAAATCTCCACTTGCAATCACGAGACCTCCTAGTAGATTCTCTCTTAGACACCTAAAAACATGAAAAAATCATACGGGAAACATCAGAGACAATCTTACTTCGGCCTTAACGTCCTAACCCTGAGTGCAAAGGATTGAATGTTGTGAAGAAGCAGAGTTCCCTGGTTCTGTAATTAAAAGAATTAGAAAAATAATCAGCCTAATCAGTTTCTGAATGCCTAAGTCCTGAAAGCGAAAAAACTAGATCTGCCTCAGCAAAAAGGAATAATGAGAATCATAGCCCATCAATCAGTGTGTAAACTTTTCTTGAGAGAAATTAGAGGATAAGAACACAAAAGCCTCAGCACCCAATTTAGGCAAGAGGTTTTTTTTTTGTAATTTATATTTTATTGTCAATTTTCCAGCATTTACATCTTATGCATAAAACATCCCTCCCTTCCTCCACTCCTTCTAACATCAAACATTAACATACACTTTAACTTCAACATTTGTCCCCCCACCCTGCTCGTCCTCCTTCCTGTTGTACATTGCTTTATATTCTTTACTCTACATCTTACAATACACTAGTACACAAACACCATTCTGTCCTCCTATCATCCTGCATCTTAATGCTATGTGTACAAAATATATGCTTTCTTGTACTAGTAATTTACAAAGCAAATCATATAACATTGCTTATATCCCCCCCCCTTTACACCTCCTTCAGCCCATTCGCTTTCACCCCCTCTGCTTTAATTTTTGCAACTCCTCCTTCCCCTCCTCTGCCCCTCCCCCCTCTTCACTGTCCCCCCCTCTTCACTGTCCCCCCCTCTTACCTACTATCCCCTCCTATACCTTGAACCTGTCAGTCATTCCCCTCTCCCTCTCCATGCCATGCATGCTCCATTCCCTCCCTTTGCCAGATGTCATATCATTGTCATACCTTTTTGTGTTTTCCTACTTGATGCATTCTCTGCGCTTCCGTCATGCACAAACTCCATATCTGTTCCAACTTACCCACTACCTCCCTCAACGGGTGTACTTCAACATTCTTCCACCATTGCAAAAGACACATCCTCGCTGCTATAATTCCACATCCCATAAAGATTGCCATATCACCTTCTCCGACTCTCGCCCCCTCATTAAGTACTACCATCTCCGGCTTTAATGGTATCCGCACCCCCGTAATCTCCCCATATAACCTTCCCACCTTCCCCCAATACCCCTGTACCTTTGGGCACTGCCAAGTCATGTGTATCAATTCCCCCGTTGCCCCACACGTTTTCCAGCAGTCACTTGACCTTACTGGGAATATAGCCCATAGCCTCACTGGTGTCCAGTACATCCTAAACCGCAGCTTCAAACTATTTTCTAACATCAGAGTTCCCCTAGCCAGCTTATGGGTTCTCTCATATATTTCTGCCCACCGGCTTTCATTCCACGATCCTGGTATATCCTATTCCCACCGCCGCTGCCATCGCCCCTTCACTCTCCCCTTCTGTAACAACATTTTATATAGTTTTGAGATTGCCCCTCTCTGCGACCACTGTTTCCCCCACAGCTCCTCAAATCATGTAGGTTTCCTTGCCATATCTGCTTTCACCTCCCTTGTATTCAAGTACCACAATTGCACATAGGTATACTGATCTTTTCTTTCTAGACCATATTCTTGCTGGAGTTCCTCAAATGTCCGGATTTCCCCTCCTTTCTGCAACAGCTGCCTTAGCCTCTCCAGCCCTTTACCATTCCACCCCTTAAAAACCTTAATGTCCCCTTCCATTCCCTTATCCCCTACCGCTCCGATAGGTGTATATCTTGAATAATCTTTCCCTTCCAAACTTGTAACATTAGCTCCCTAAATGGGTTATCTTTCCCTTCTTTATCCCTCCATCCTCCCGGATCCCATATTCTCCTCTCTTTATATTCTGCACCCCCTGACTCTATTTGTACCCAACTTAAATTATCCACCTCCTCCCTCCATGCTAGAAGCGCCCTCAATTGTGCCGCTTCAAAATATTTCAGCAAACATGGTATCCCCAACCCCCCTTCTGCTCGCATTTGGTACATGGTCTCCCTTGCTACTTTCGGGCGCTTCCCCTCCCAAATAAACTGCATAATCATATTCTGCAACTTCCCGATCTCCTTCCTGGGCACCTTACATGGCAGAGAGGCGAACCTAAACAACAATCTTGGCAGGATGTTCATCTTCACCATCGCTATACAACCCAGCCAGGACAGCCTTAATCCCCCACATTTTTATATATTTTCCGTCAAAGCTTAGTAATTCCACTGCCTAATCTTTTCTATTGGCTTCCCCAGTTGTATCCCCAAGTACCTAAACTGCTGCTTCACCCACTTAAAATTAAAATGTGAGTTTAACCTTTCCTCCAATCCCCCTACCAGATTAAACACAAGGACCTCTGTTTTCCCCGAGTTCATTTTATAACCTGCGACACTACTAAACCCCTTTATAATTCTTATCAATACTGGCAGAGTAGTCAAAGGCTGCATCAAAGAGAATATTACATCATCTGCAAACAACGCTATTTTCTCCTCCCTCCCTCCCACTCACTATTACACCTTTTACATCCCCCTCCCTCCGCACCACTTCAGCCAAGGGTTCTATCGCCAGCGCAAACAAACGTGGCAACAGAGGGCACCCTTGCCTGGTACCCCTCCCCAAAGTAAACTGTTCAGAGTATCCTCCATTGATCTGAATCCTCGCCCTCAGGCACTCGTACAATGCTCTTATCCCCGCTATATACCTTTCCCCAAATCCCATCTGCTTTAACACTTGAAAGATATATGGCCATTCAACCCAGTCGAACCCCTTCTCCGCGTCCACCGTAACTAATACCACCTGTTCCCCCCTGTCCCCTGAAGATGCCATGCGATATTCATCACCTTTCCTAATATTATCACTCCCTTGCCCCCCCCCCCCCTTCACAAACCCAGTTTGATCTTGGTTAATTATCTTAGGCAAGATCCCCTGAATCCGATTTGCTAATACCTTAGCAAAGATCTTGGCATCTAAGTTTATCAGCGAAATGGGTCTGTAGGACCCACAATACCCCCTTATCCTTACCGGGCTTTGGTATCACTGTGATGCCCGCCTCCCCCATAGAGAGTAGTTACTCACCTGTAACAGGTGTTCTCCAGGAGCAGCAGGAATCAGTCCTCACATATGGGTGATGTCGGCACCGACGGAGCCCCCATGCGGAGCATTTCCCCATCTTTCAAAGAAAGCCTTTGGGAATGCAGCGTGCATGCGCGGTCCCCTTCCCACCCAAGGGTGCCATCTTGCTCAGTCTGATGACATAGCTAAAAGACAGCAAAAAACAAAATAAATGATATGACTGCAACTCTCAGGGGAGGAGGGAGGGTTGTGAGGACTGATTCCTGCTGCTCCTGGAGAACACCTGTTACAGGTGAGTACCTACTCTTTCTCCAGGACCAAGCAGGAAGTCAGTCCTCACATATAGGATTCCCCAGCTTCAGGCTACCGGGGACCCAAAGCTGAACAATGAGCTCCCTCTAGAGCTCCAGCATGTGTGATAGAATCTTCTCTGAGAACACCCCCGTACGGTAGGTAGCCCAACACCAGGGCCAGAGGGTAGGAGTTGCCTATACCTCAAAGAGATTACGGAGTAACGCCTGTCCGAAAGCACTGTCCCTGCGGGACTCCCTCTCAAGGCAGTAATGGGCTGCAAAAGTCTGGCTTGAAGACCAAGTAGCGGCCCAGCAGATGTCTGCCAATGGAACAGAGCGGAGATGAGCTACTGACGCGGCTTTCGCCCTGACACGGTGGGCCGTGACTCGACCCTGCAAGGAGAGGCCGGCTGCCCTGTACGCCCAGGCGATACAGTCTGCCACCCAGATGGACAAGGTACGCTTGGAGACAGGTAACCCCAGCTTATTGGGGTCAAAAGATACGAAGAGCTGAACAGCCCTTCGATGTCCCTGCATACGGTCAAGGTAGAAGGATAACACCCTCCTACAGTCCAGGGTATGCAAGACCATTTCAGCCCGGCTGGCATGCGGCCTGGGAAAGAAAGTCGGAAGAACCACCTCCTGCTTGAGATGGAAGGAGGAGACAACCTTAGGAAGGAACTTTGGGTGAGTCTGTAAGACCACCCTGTTCCTATAGAACCTTGTGCATGGTGACTCTGAGACCAGAGCTTGCAGCTCACTGGCTCACCTGGCTGAGGTAAGAGCTACCAAAAAAACGCCTTCCAGGAAAGAAAGCGTAAAGGACAAGTAGCCATAGGCTCAAATGGTGGGCAAGTAAGTTGTTGCAAGACCACATTCAAATCCCACTCAGGCGCTGGTGGACGAATCGGAGGCTTGAGCAAAAGGAGGCCTCTGAGGAAGCGGGCCACTAAAGGGTGGCCTGACAGAGATTGACCTTCCATCGGTGAGTGGTGCACTGACAGAGCACTGAGGTGGACCCGAACATAGTTGGATTTAAGGTCCAGGTCAGACAGGTGAAGCAAATATTGCAGCACCACTGGTACCAGGCACGAAAACGGATCCTGCTTATGCTGAGCACACCAGGTGGAGAACCTATGCCACTTGAGGGCATAAGATTTTCTAGTGGAGTGCCTCCTAGAGGCCAAGACCACCTCCTCCACTTCCCTAGGTAGCAGTAAGGGAGCTAGAACTACCCTTTCAGCATCCAGGTCATCAAATTGAGGGACTGGAGATTGGGGTGTAAGAGAGATCCCTGATCCAGAGATAAGAGATCGGGTTGCACCCCCAGAGGGAGTGAAGTGTCCACAGCCAACTGCAGAAGGAGTGGAAACCACGGTTGCCTTGGCCATCTGGGGGCTACCAGGATCACCAAGGCCTTGTCCCGAAGCACCTTGAAAAGGGTCCGGGCCACTAGAGGCGTGGGAGGAAACGCATACAGTAGGCTCGGAGACCAAGAGATTAGAAACGCATCTGCTGCTATTCTCCGAGGATGCGGTTGTCTGGAGCAGAACCTGGGTAGTTGACGGTTGAGTGGACTGGCAAAGAGATCGATGGTTGGAAGACCCCACCTTAGGAAGATCTGTTGGACCACCAGAGGATTCAACTGCCATTCGTGTGGCTGCAGAATCCTGCTCAACCTGTCTGCCAGGTAATTCTCTTAGCCGGGCAGATAAACAGCCTTGAGAAGTATGCCCTGTTGGACTGCCCATGAGCACAGGGCTTGAGCCTCCTGATACAGAAGTCGAGATCCTGTGCCTCCTTGTTTGTTCACATAGAACATGGCGACTTGATTGTCTGTCTGAACCAGAACAGACTGGTGAAAGAGAGCATGAGAGAAAGCTTGGAGAACCAAGCGGATAGCTCTGAGCTCCAAGAGGTTGATCTGCTGTGCGGCCTCCCAAGGAGACTAGAGACCTTGGGTGCATGCTCCCTGGCAATGGGCACCCCAACCCTGAAGAGAAGCATCTGTTGTCAGTACTTGTGTTTGTGGTGGTGGCTGAAAAGGCACTCCGTGCACTAGATTCGGGAGATGCAGCCACCATTGCAGGGAGGCCACCAGCAGTTTGGACACCCTTACTTTGTCTCTCAAATGTCCTGTGGCTTGTAGCCACTGAGTTCTGAGGCCCCACTGAGCAGGCCTCATGTGCAGACGGGCATTTGGAGTAACATGGACCGTGGATGCCATGTGGCCCAATAGTCTCAGGAATTGCCTGGCGGAAACCAGGGAATTGCTGTGGAACTGTCTGGCCAAGTCCATCAGTCGGTGGGCCCTGTCTACAGGCAGATAAGCCTTCGCCTGAAGGGTATCCAGTCTTGCTCCTATGAACTCTGTATTCTGTGAGGGGTACAAAGTGGACTTTGCGAAGTTTATGACAAAACCCAGATGCTGCAGAAGGCAGACAGTGCGGAGGGTGGCCTGCCTGGTTTCTTGTGGAGACTGACCCCTGATGAGCCAGTCGTCCAGGTATGGAAAGACAAATTCGCCCTGGACTCTGAGATAGGCCGCTACCACCGCCAGGCATTTGGTGAAAACCCTGGGTGCGGAGGTTAGGCCAAAGGGAAGTACTCCGTACTGAAAATGATTTCCTCCCACTACAAATCTGAGATATTGTCTGTGGTCTGGATGAATGAGGATGTGAGTATAAGCATCCTTTAGGTCTAAGGAGCATAGCCAATCACCCTGCTGGAGGTAGGGCAGCAGTATTCCAAGGGTAAGCATCTTGAACTTTTCCCTCACCAGGAACTTGTTGAGATTTCGCAAGTCGAGGATGGGCCTGAGGCCTCCTGTCCTTTTTGGTACCAGAAAGTACCTGGAATAGAAGCCTTGCCCTCTCAGGTGGTGGGGCACCGGTTCCACCGCCTGCTCCTTTAGAAGACTTGTCAACTCCTGAAGGAATAAGTTCCTGTGCAGAGGGAGTCTTGGAGGCTCCCCTGGAAAGTAGGAGGGGGTTAGCTGGTCGAAGTAGAGCAAATAGCCCTTTTGGACTATGCTGAGCACCCAGGTATCCCCAGTTATGGCTGACCACCTGTGGGCGTACAGGGTCAGCCGGCCTCCTGTGCTGAGAGGGGCCAGCTGAGGAGGAGAGGCTATGCCACTGGAGTCAAAACCCTGCTCCCTGATGTGCAGGAGCCGGAGCTGGTGGCTTGGGGGTTTTCTGCCTACGGGGCCCATGTCCCTGCCCCTTGGCCTGCTGACCCTATTGGGGAGCTGTGGAGGTCTGGTACTGAGGGTAAGATTTGTAGGCAGATGACTTCCTCGGGTAAAAGGACTTTTTCCTCCAAGCCCTTCTTCTTTTGAGAAGCGGCAGAGGTCTTTCTGGACAACCTTGTCCTGGTGAGAGTCTCGGACTCGAGTTCTGCAGCCTTTTCAGCCATGGGCTTGCCAAAGAGGTTTTCACCTCGGCAAGGGAGATCGACCAACTTGTCCTGCACCCATGGTTCCAGGTCCGATGACTGTAGCCAGGCCTGACGGCGTGCATCGATGCCGGCTGCAGCTACTCGGGCCAAAGCCTCGAAGCCATCATAAGCTGCTCGAGACAAACTTCGAGCACTCTCGGATCCCAGTTGACAAGGCTGTGAACCTCTGCAAAAGTTCCTCGGAGAGACCAGCAGAGAACCCAGCAATCTCCTTTGCCAGGTCTCGAAGGTACATGCCCATGTACAGCTGGTAAGTCTGGACACGGCAAGCAAGCATAGAGCCCTGGAAGCACTTTCTGCTGAGGGCATCCAGGTTCTGGGCCTCCCTGCCAGGAGGGACCGAGGAGTGCATCTTCAGACGATGCATGGCTGATTCCACAACCATGGAGTGGTGCGCAGCTGTGCCTTCTGGAACCCAGGGCTCTTGCGGACTCGATAAATGGAATCGACCCACTTGCTAAGAACCGGCATCGAGGCCGGTGCCTCCCACATGCAGAAGAGCAAGCATTCCAGCATCGGAGAAACTGGTACAGTAAAGGCCTCCTTGGGGGGAGAGTCATACTGCAGGGCCTCGAGCTCCTTGGCTCGAGGCTCCTCCTCGGGGTCCGCGGGGAAGGCCAAGGACTTGGCCATGTCCCTCACGAAATCCGAGAACCGGGTATCCTCCGGGGGGGGGGGGGGGGACCTTCTCCAAGGTTCAGACTCCGGTGAGTCCGAAGGGACGCACCGGGTCCAAAATGTGTCCGGGGACTCCTTGTCCTCCGTTTCCCATCCCGACCCCTCCAAGAAGGAGTTAGGCGGCTTCGGCCGGGCGGGCACCGATGCCATCTGCCCCGATGCCGAGGGCACCGGCGTCGACAACCTCGGTCCCGCACGGGAGATCGAGGGTGACCTCGGCCGAGGATCGACTCGAGATCTCATGCACTCGAGGATCGGCTCGGCCTCCGGGGTCGACTTGGACATCGAGGTCCCGGTAGTTGGGGCAGATGCACCGGTGAGAACGGCGATCAATACCCGCTGCTATTCCATGAAGGCAGCCAAACTGCTCTCCAAGGTCGTCAACCTGAGTCCGAGCTCAGGAGACCCAGCAGCCTCCGACTCGGGCCCCGATGGCATCGGGCCCGACATCGGCTCCCCCGGAAGATAGTCCGCGAGGACTACAGTACTCACGTGACCTGGGGCCTCCGTCTCTAAACAAGGTTGTTTAGCAGGCCTCTCCGACTCCGAAGCCCCAAGACGGCGGTCGGGGCTATGCGACCTATCCCTCGAGGAGCCAAGAGCGTCCACCGAAGCCGCCCTTGCGGGTTTCTTCTTCCTGCGGTGCTCCCGCAAAGGAGACCCCCTCTCAGAGGAGCCTTGACGACGCTCGGGGTTGGACTCCCGAGACGTCGAGGCCTCTGACGAAGTCCGGGCTTGGCCGGATGCGGAATCAGAGAAGATCCTTTCGCATTGATGCTGCCGGCTCCTCAATGCCTTGGAAGACATTTTGCCACATGGGACACAGACCAGCGGGTCATGGTCGGGCCCGAGGCACCGGAGGCAGCAGTCGTGTGTGTCGGTGAGAGACATCAGTTTCTTACACCAATCACACTTCTTAAACCCGCTGGCAGCCATCGGGGGAAAAAGAACCCCTGCAAGGTCAAAAGACTGGGCTGCAAGGGAAAAATGAAAAAATGGCAAAATGGCGTGAACGTTAGTCTCTAAGGACAAAAACCGAAAAATGAAATACCGGGCTCGATACCGGTGTACCGGGCCCAGACGGGAAAGGGAACCGGCGTCGAACTGAGAAAAAACACGGATCCACACCGAAAAAAATCAACTTTTTCACGGGTGACCACGACACACTTGCGTTGGGCTCCACGGAAAAAAGAAGACTGAGCAAGATGGCACCCTTAGGCGGGAAGGGGAACGCACATGCGCGCTGCATTCCCAAAGGCTTTCTTTGAAAGCTGGGGAAATGCTCCGCATGGGGGCTCCGTCGGCGCAGACATCACCCATATGTGAGGACTGACTTCCTGCTTGGTCCTGGAGAATCTGAGGAATCCCTTCCCCGTCAGGCACCTTATTAAATACCTGTGTCAGTATCAGTGCAACTTGCTCCCCCATCTTCTTATAAAACTGCACCGTGAACCCGTCAAATCCCGGGGACTTCCCTATTTTCAAAGACTTTATAGCCGCTTTGACATCCTCCTCAATATCCTCTCCTATCCTTTATCCCCTGGTTCAACCTTACTCAACCCACTCTCCAGCAAGTATCTCTTTATCTCCTCCTGTCCCTTTTGCAACTCACTTCGGTACAGCTTTAGATAGTATTCTCTAAAAACCTGACTGATCTCTTTCATACGGTGTACCAGCTTCCCCTTGTTGTCCCTAATACTGTCTATGCATGCTGTCTGCCACTGGGCCCTCAGCCTACGTGCCAAAATCCTCCCCGCCTTATTTCCCCCTTCAAAATATTTTTGCTTTAATACACATAGCTTGAACGCTAGCTCTTTACCTCTCAGCCTACTTAACTCTGCTCTTGCTTTTATCAATTTAGCTATTACCTCCCTATCCCTGCTTCTTTGATGTTGAGCCTCTAGTTGCTTTATCTGTCTTAACAAATCCTCTTCCACTTTCCTCTTCTCTTTCTTAAGTCGTGCTGCTATACTTATCAACTTTCCCCTAATCACTGCCTTTAGGCCATCCCAAACCATCTTCAATTGGACCTCTCCTGTCTCATTGAATTCCAAATACTCTTTTATAGCTACTCTCACTACCCCCACATGCTCTTCTTTGTCCAACAATGAATCATTTAATTTCCAAAACTTAATCCCCTCCTCTTCTACTCCTATATCAAAAAGCACACTAGCAGGTGCATGATCTGACCAAGTAATGTGCCCCCGTTCTGCCTCAACATTTGCAGCCCATTTCCCACCCCCCCACATCATGTCCAACCTGCTGTATGTGCCATGCACCTGGGAATAAAATGTGTATCTGCGCTCCCCTGGATGTCTAATCCTCCATAAATTTATCACCCCTAGTCTCTCCTGCATCCTCTTCATGCTTTGTCTATCCTACTTCCCTCCACTACCCTGCCCGCCACTATTATCCAGCCTGGGGTTACTTGTTAGATTAAAATCTCCCCCCAATATCAACGGGGTATCTCCCAACTCCTCCAGCTCTGTGGTTATTTTGTCGAATGCTTCTCCCTGCCCCTCATTTGGACCATATACGCTTATCACCCACACCTCATCTTCCCCCACTTTCAACTTCACTTCCACCTCCCATCTTTCCCTCTCCCTTCGCCAATTACGAAATGACTATATGCTTCCCCCACCAAAATTCCCACCCCTCCTCTCCTTGGAAGCACCCTCTTCACCGCCAACACTACCTTCGGATATTTTTTTTTGTTAGCAAGTATTCCTGTCCCACTCGTAGATGTGTCTCCCGCACACAAATTATATCTGCATTCATTCGCCTACCCTCCCGTTCCAACATCCTACGTTTTTGCCATGTTCTCAACCCCTTTACATTAATGGTAGTGACCCCTAACTGTTTAGATTTCTCACCACCATTTTGCCCTTTTACCGCCCGCTCTTTCCCTCCTTCCTCCCTCTCCCCCTCTACCTCCCCACCTACTCCCCCCTCCTCCTCCTCCTTGCTCTCCGCTCCCCCTCCCCTCCCCCTCTCAATCCCTCCTTCCCACCCCCTCCCCCTCACTCTTACCCAGGAATATTTAGAGTAGTGCGTCCCCTGCTCCCCCCACCTGCCACACCTCCCACTCCCTTCCCCTCCCACCTACTTTAACTTCTCTCTTACCCCCTTCCAACCCCCTCCCTCCTTACACAAAGCCCCATATTCAAGGACCATTTTCATACACCGCGTAATATTCCAACATTTCAACCATTTTTACCTTATGCTTTACAATTAATATTATCATATATTATATTCCACACAACTGTTTTGTCTCCAGTTCATCATCTGTGCCTTCTCTCCTCTCCTCCTTCTGGGCCGGTTATCTCTTAGCCCTGTCTTTACTCCGGCTGTTCTTCATTCCCTGATGCTCTTCAGGACCTTTGCTTTTTTCCACCTCCTCCGCTCTTTTGTCCATATCATTTTTACCATAATTTTTCTCAGTCCTCATCCCCGCTTCTTGTAGCGCTACTTGCGCTTCTTCCAGCATCTGCACTCTCCAGGTCTTCCCTTTCAGTGTGAACAGCCCAAAAGGATGCAACCATCTATATTTAATATCCCCAGTTCTCAGTGTCCGCGTTACAGGTTGCAGGGCCCTCCTTCTTTGCAATGTTCCAATGGACAAATCCTCATAAATTTCTACCGGGTACCCTTGCCAAGTCAAGGCCCCCAAGCTCCTTATTTTTGTCACAATCCTTTCTTTCATTTTATATCCCGGTAAAGCATATAATTATATCTCTAGGTCTATTCACTCTCACCGCCCCCAGTGCTCTACCGTATGTGCTCTGTCCAGCGCGATCTCTTCGGGAGCCACTTAATCCCCCCCCCCCCTGTCTGAGGATCTCCGAACATATTGAAGCCACCAATTTCACGCTGTCCTGGAATTCCTTTTCCTCCGGCACTCTTCGGATCCTCAAATTATTCCTACGTGACCTATTTTCCAAATCCTCCAACTTATATTGCATTTCCTTTTGCCATTGTGGAGCTTCCTGAAACCTCTTTTGCTGTTCCTCTTGTTGCTGTTCCAGGCTTTACAACCTGTTCTCATGTTCTCCTGCTGTATGTGTCAAGTCCATGATGTCTTCCTTCAGATTTCCTATAAGTTCACTGATCTCTGTTTTCACTGCTTGCACCTCTTTTTTTATTTCACTGAAACATACCTTTAACTCTGTTCTTGGTATATCCTTTAATTTTCCTTTCCTTGCTCTGTAATATTCTTATTTGTAATCCAGTCAGTAGGCTCCAGTTGTTCAACATTTTTATTTTTATTCTCCAGGGCCTTTTGTTCACATGCCCCCCCCCCACCACCCTGAAAGGCATATTCTCTCAAGTCCATAGTTTTCCTTCTCATCGCCATGTTGCCCTTCTGAGCTCACTCCCCTTCTCCCGCTTCAACCACGTTTCTCCAAATGCGTTGGTCCCTGTCACACAAGTCCTTTAGTTTCCCAGATCCGCTGAATTTCTCACTATTATCTTTTTTTTTTAAATGTATTCCTTTCTTCCAGCGCTACTCCAGTGCTCACAATTATCCTTATTGCTCTTCTTCTCCCTTTTACCTCCAGCGTAGTCCTTGAGCTATTCACTTTGCTGCTTTCCCTCTCATTGCTCTTCTCTCCGCTCCCCCTGATGCACTTCAATAGCCATGCTGCCTTTTTACCACTCTCTTCCTTTTTTCCTTCTGCTCTCCTTAATCTCCTCCTTCACTCATGCATTTCCTGTCTCTTGGCTTTGCAGCACTCCTCACCACCTTCGTTGGCACTACTAATCTCTGGTCTTACTCACTCAGCCATTTTTCCGGCCACGCGGTCCCCGATCGCCATTTTCTCTTTGTCTGGACTTCCTTTTTCATTTATACGCTCCCACTCTGCTTGTTCTTTGCTCCTGCCTCTGCTCCTCGCTGATGCAACTGCTCGCTCCCCTGTCGCTCCCGGTGCAGTCAATTGCAGCCTTCTGCTCTGTTCAAGCTCTCTTCCCTCAGCGATCACGCGACTCATTCCCCGACTGCTCCCAGGGCAGTCCGTCCCTGCCACCCATTTTTCACCTCTTCACTTTCTCTCGCTTAACTCCGGTCCAGCATTTTATGCCCCAGCTGCTTTCGGGATCGACCTAAGGTATTTCTGCGCCTGCGGTGCGCTCTGCAAGGGTTACTTTTATTATTTTTGGTAGGGTGAGCCGGAGCGGTGCCCTCACAACGCCATCGGGTTCAGTGATGTCACTTCCTCCTAGGCAAGAGGTTTTTGATGCTAGATTACTCCCCGATCTGCTCCTGGAACAGAATTTGATAACCTTTGTGAGGAGTTGTAAACACATCTATCACAAAAGTTCTCTACAAAGAGAAAAGGTCATTTATCATGCTCTGGTTCAAGAGCTCATTTGGCAATTCAACTATCTACCATAACATTCCTTAATTTGACAAGTGTACTGCTCTTAATATCCCCAAGGACAAGTTTAAAGCCACAATTTGGCAGCTTCCCAACACAAGCAATGTTGACCTGTCCATCCCTGCTTGTTTCGGATGAAGAAGCGCTATCTGGTTGTCCATTTGTACTAACATATTTTGATTAATCCTTGAAAGTTGATGGTCAGCTGTCTCTTGGTGAAAAAAAGAGTGCAGAGTGTGAAGCTCCCAGGCAATGATAAAGATAAAGGGAGAGAAATTACAATTCTGAAGATGAATGCAACTTCCTAGACCATGGGATGATTTTCCAGAGGCTGAAGAGCAGAGATGCTGTCCATCTATTGAAGAATAGGTCAAGCATCTTCCGGAAGAGACTGACCAACCTATTTCTTTCTTATTACTTAATTTGACTCAAATCATTTCCATATGCATCAATTAATCGTATAATGCCATTCGTCATACAGTATCAATTCCTCAATTCTACTACATAATTAAAATACTCATCACAATACTCTCTACCAGCATTCAGATCCCTTGATCTCGTTTTCAGGCTCACTCTTCTCCCAAAAACAGTCTCTGAAAATTGTGTGCGATTAATTACTTCCCACATATATAACTATTCCACCCATCTAAGTCCACCCTTCCCTCCCTCACTCCCCATCCATTTACCATCCTCTCCCCTTAAGGAATGGATAACCCCCATCTCACTCACTTCCCCTCCTTCTTAAGTGGATGACTGAATCATACAGATTATCTTCAGCAGCTTGAGATACTTTCCCTGTTTCCTCCCCCCCCCTCATTTATCCCAAAACCATAAAGCATAGTTATTCCCCTTTAACAGGTGATATCCGGGAACAGCAGGAATTTAATCTTCACATATGGGCGACGTCGGAAACGACAAAGTCCACGTGGGAACGCTCCCCAACATCCAACAGGAAAACTTTAGGGAGCATCCCACTGTGCCTGCGTCACTGCCTTCCTGCCCTTGGAACTCTCCCTCCTCAGTTGAGTTTGTAGCTGAGATAAAAGGAGAGAAAGATAAAAGGAAGAAACCCTACAACTCCTCATGGAGGAGGGTGGGCCGTGAAGACTAAATTCCTGTTGTTCCCGGAGATCACCTGTTACAGGTGAGTAATTACGCTATCTCCAGGAACAAGCAGGAAAGCACAGTTACTTACCTGTAACAGGTGATCTCTGGGAACAGCAGGAATTAGTCTTCACATATGGGTACGTCGGTACCGACGGAGCCTGCACGGGAATGCTGCCCAGCTTCCAATCAGAAAGCTTTTGGCAGCATCCCTCAAGCCTGCGCAGTGACTTCCCGCCTTCTCCACAGCCTCTCTTCAGTTGAGTTGCAGAGCTGAGACAAAGGCGAGGAGAGAAAAGGAAGAAGATAAAAGAGATGCAACTCCTAGGGGAGGTGGGAGGGTTGTGAAGACTAATTCCTGCTGTTCCCAGAGATCACCTGTTACAGGTAAGTAACTGTGCTATCTCCAGGAACAAGCAGGAATGAGTCTTCACATATGGGGACTCCAGAGCTGGAGATGCCAGGGGGAGATCCCATAAAAATGCAAGTGCCTGGATCAGGGGTGCATTTTGTCTCCAGGAATCCCCGGCATCCGAGGTGGGATGGAGGGCAGGAGTTGACAAGAAAGGAGCTGTGAGGAAAGAAACAACATAGTCAAGGACTAGAGGGATTTACAAACTACAGGAGTCCTTGGTAGATATGATGAGTAGCATTAAAAGACATTTAATGTACACTTAAAATATGCAGCTTACCTACTGTATTGTAGGAAGTAGAAAGCACGATGGAGTCTACTGGTTACGCAGTGGCGGAATCTTCAAGGTGACCTCTCAGTAGTGAGGATGAAGATCCAGCCCTGGAGGTAGTAGATGATCCAGGTGTCAACTGGGTAGGATGTGACGTCAGGTCTTTAATGGAAAGCTTTATGGGAAAAGCTGAAAACTCCTTTAGGCATAAGGTCATTAACATTGAGGACTAAAGGAAGAAGACTGACGGAGTTGGACAACTAGCCCAGTCCTGGCGGGAAGAGGGGGACTGGAAAAAAACCCCTATTCCCACTGAAAACAGTTGTGTACTCAAGATAAAGAGGTACATTGTTTTTCCTAGCTGGCGAGAGATAGGAAAAAATATTGAAGCTTGATGCTTCACGGACTTAAAGAAAAAATAGCAGATGTTAGCACCAAAGTGGTTAGTGGTGCCTAACAGTTTCTGCATCGAAATATGGCATGAGACGTAGGGCGACAGACTGTCTAAAACCTCTAGGAGGTAAAACATGTAGTATAGACAGTAAGGGTGATAGTGTGTAAGACAGACCAACCCTTAAGAGGCCCTCCATGAAACACATATATATATAGGGATATATATATACATGTGGCTGGAAGATATATATATATATATATATATATATATATACAGATGTATATTAGGATATGGGTGGTAAAATATATCAAATATATATATATATGATATACCTGAATATATGTAAATTTGTGGGGCATGGTCTAGCACCACAATGGTAATGATATAGGTATGTAGACATATATGGAGATGCTACATACCAGACAATAGGTTGAAGATACATGTCTACCACCCATCCCCATAATTGTACATGGGGAATATAAAAGAAAAAGATTCTGTGCTCTACAAGATGGTGAACCCACTTGAGATATGTAGAGAGAATCTATTTTCAAGGATTGAGGGATGCAGAAAAGCAATCTAACCAGATAACCGTGATGTTCACTTGAGAACAGATGAATATATGAATCTGTGAAGAACAAGGCGGGAGCTCCACAGAACACTGATATGGTAGATGTGGAGAAACGCAGGGGAGATACCAGAGGGACCTATGGAAGGACCCAGAGGTAGCATGCGTAAACAGAAGCCTTGGAGTCCCACGCAGAAGAACTGATATCTCGTGTTAACACCCCAGGCTAGAGGGGGTGTGGAGAACCTTCATAAGTATAAGAAGGGTTGAGAAGTTTTTCCTCACTAATAGAGAAAACTTCAGAGACAAGGTCAGTGCTCTATAGCAAGGCCCTCATAGTAGAAAGCTTCTCTGAAGACTACAGAGAGCATTGTGCAGGAGAGCTATGAGATAAACTGACTGAAGTCAGGTGTGTTGCCATATCCTAGGAGAGGAGATGGTAGAATAATGTGAGAAAGCCTAAACGAGTAGGAGGATCCAGATAGTTTGGAATCACTACTGAGGCTAGACAAAATGTTGAATAAGGGACTGGAACATGGGAAAAAGTCCCAGTAATACTATCACTGGAACTCCTGCAGGCAGAGCTGCTGACGGAAACAGCAGAGATGTTGTCCAGTGCTGAATAAAGAAAAACAGAGAAGAAAAGAGAGGAGATATCTTTTCTCTCTGTCTGGGGAACGAGCTTGCTGAAGAAGCTGTTCAGTATGGTACCCCTCAAGTAATTAGAGGGTGACGTATCCATAGGGTAAGTCAACTGAAGGAAAAAATATTCAGTTGGGATAAAAACTATCAGGGGATAGTTGCAACTGCTCTTCTAGGGAATAAGAAGAGGAGAAGGGTGCAGATCCTGAACAAAGAATTTTTCCCCTCGACAGGCTAATACACTAAAAAGAAAAGCACAGTGAATAAACTTCTAATATGTAGAAGTGAGGTAAGTTACCATTCCCGGCCTTTATGGTCGCTGGGAATGCTGAGACTGGCCAGAAGTGGAGGACTTCAGACTAGGCTGAGGTGTCCCTTGGTTAGGTACAGCCGAATGATGGGCAGGAGATGAATGAAACTTTCTTTTCTTAGGGAAAGAAGGTTTGGTAGGACATTTTCTACTCTTTGAAGAAGGAGGTGGCTTAGAATGGTTTCTAGTGGAAGAACAGTCAGTGGAGCATTGAGCAACCTGACGTAAAGCCTCCTTATTGAAAAGACCTTCTCCTGTACAAGGAGAATGAGCTAGTATAGTTTGTGCCCGTTTGCTCAAGTCTGAAGCCTCAAGCCAGGATCTGCGACGTGCTGCAATGGCAATAGCAGAGGATCTGCTAACGGACTCAAAAGAGTCTATAGAAGCACAAGACAGGAACCAGGATATATTCCGGCTGTGATTGATGAGCAAGGAATAATCAGTAGCCTTGGGCTCTGGTAAAAAAGGGGTCAAAAGAGATAATTTCTCTGTGACTTCCTGGAGTGTTAGACTCATGTGAAAAATATATGAGAGAACTCTGGAGGCCAGCATAGAGTTTTGGAAGGCCTGACGGTCAAAAGCATTGAGTGTTCTTGAAGAACGACCTGGCGGATAAGAAGAATGCTTCTTCTTGCTCTTAACTTTCCTCAGTGCCGATTCCACTACAAGGGAACGATGAGAAAGTTGAGGCTTTTGGAACCCTGGAGAGGGTGGCACTCTGTACCGAACCTCAATGTCTGTAGAAACTTGAGGAAGTCGTAAGGGCGATTTCCAAACCCTGAGAAGGAGATCCTGCAGAGCAGGATGTAAAGGAAACTGTATATTTTGCATTTGTGCCGGTGAGCCATGGGTAGGATCACAACCAGGGATAGAAATATTAAGAAAGGTTGCCATATCCAGGAGAAAAGCTTGAAAAGACTGATCTCCTATGGGAACCATCCCTGGTAAGGCTAAAGGAAAAGCCTGAGCAGCAGAGGACTTACAGTGTACTGCACCAATGCCAGGTATCGGTTCCAAACTAGGCATCGGTGCAAGAACAGGCGTCGACATCGATACTGATACAGGATTAGCAGGTGAAGTCGCCATCGGGAACTGCTGCAGTGGTACCAAGATCATGAAGGAGTTATGGCTGGGATCTCCGGAACTGCCTATCTGGAAACGACAGGAGTCGGTTCCAGGACGCGTCGATATGCAGCCCTCGAGACTAGATATCGGCTCAAGACTCGGCATCGGAGGAAGCGAGGTTATCGATGCATGTCGCGAGGGTTCCGACGCCGGTGGCAGCATTGGCGATGCCGATAACACCAAGGCAGCTTGGGTTACATCAATCGATACTGACGGTACCGAGGATACCCCAGGAGCACCTCTTGCAAAGGCGGTCCATCTCGATGCCGATGCCAGGGTATCGGAACCGATCGATGCCGGTACCATCCCGGATCATGGCTGAGATTGAGGGAAGTCAATGCGGTGCGTATCGATCGGTCCCGAAGGTACCGAGGATGCCCGATGACGATCCCTGGTGAAGAGTAGATTACTCGACACCGGTGCCGATGCCAGAGGCTCGGTACCGCTCGAAGCGGATACCACCCCCGTGCATGGCTCAGGCATGTTCTGTGAGGGGTGAGCCCCAGGAACATCCTGAAACCCCTTTAACGCTTTGGAGCCCGAAGACTCCCGCAGGGGTAAAGCCAATGGATTCTTGAGGGTAAGGCCGGAGCCGTCACCATGCTGGACATGGGACATACCACTCAAGCATTGACTAGTCTTAACAGACTGTTTTTGGGTTACCTGATCCTGTGAAGTAGAGAAACCGGGTACCCTCAGTGCCGAGGAAAAAACGGTATCGAGGGAAACTCTAAATACTGAAGGTTTCTTCACCAAATTATCTCCTGAAAAGTCAGGGGAAAAAGGGTCAGGACCCACACAGTTGAGACACCAACTATTGGTGTCTAAAAAGAAAGAGGTGTTTCCACATCGAATGCACTTCTTAGGAAAAGAAGGCTCCATGATGAAAAGGCCTAGTAGGCCTAAGTAGTTAAGGCAAAAAAACTGAAGAAAACGTTTCTCAGAATTTAGTCAAAAATCCACTGGCGATACCGGTGGCAGCGGGAAATACAGCCGCGACCACAAGAAAACAAAAAACTAAAGAAATTAAAAAGAAAAGTTTCTGCGGTGACAGGAGGACGTCCTGCCGGCTCCGCGGAAAAACGAAAACTGAAGAGAAGCTGTGGAGAAGGCGGGAAGTCACTGTGCAGGCGCGAGGGATGCTGCCAAAAGCTTTCTGATTGGAAGCTGGGCAGCATTCCCGTGCAGGCTCCGTCGGTACCGACGTACCCATATGTGAAGACTCATTCCTGCTTGTTCCTGGAGATTGTAGTCTTCACATATAGGACTCCCTAGATCCCAGATGCCAGAGAAATGACCTCAGAATCAGTAGATTTGCTTCAGAGTAGAAATCAAAGGTCATGGATCCTCCATGGATATCTGGTATCATTAAATTTTGGGACGGAGGGTAGGAGTTGCACTAAGTCTGAAAGAGGTGCTGGAGTACAGCCTGACCAAACATGGCATCCCGGTGGGAGTCCTTGTCAAGACAATAATGAGCAGCAAAGGTATGCACTGAAGACCAGGTAGCTGCTTTGCAGATTTCATCAATGGTCACAAACTATAGGTTTGCCATAGAGGTAGCCATAGCATAAACATTATGGGCAGTGACGTGTCCTTCAAGGGACAGTCCTGCCCTATCATAAGCAAATGAGATGCAATCTTCTATCCAATTGGACAGAGTACATTTAGAAACTGGGAGACCCAAGTGGCTAAGGTCAAAAGGAAATGAACAACTGCGAAGCTCTATGGTGCTCGAGTCCTTTGACGATAAAAAGCTAAGGCACTGTTACAGTCAAGGGTGTGCAAGGTTGACTCTGCCCTAGAGGAATGAGGTCTAGAGAAAAAGACAGGAAGGTAAACTGATTGAGATGGAAAGGAGACACCACCTTTGGCATGAAATGGGGGTGAGTCCTAAGGACAACCTTATCATGGTGGAACCTGGTATAAGGTGGATCTGCCACCAAAGCCTGCAGCTCACTAATGCGTCTAGACCAGGGGTCTCAAACTCAAATTGCTTTGAGGGCCAAATGAGGACTTGTAAAGTAACCCGGGGGCCGCATAAGACGCGGGGCCTCATTTGCATAAGGGGCCTCATTTGCATAAATATTTGCATAATGTTACCATACACTAACTTTTAGTAAACATGCCTCTTTAATGAGTATGGATAAAGAAAGACTAAAAGATTTAGAAACAAGAAGACAATAATTAAACTGGGAACCCCAAAAGCCAAACTTGGAATGTACAACAACACTGTAGAAATAAAACTATAAATTAATTTCCTCTTGTACTAAACAAAGCGCAAACATTAATGATGCACATTTCCCAGAGCTGACATATTCCAGTTAATAAATTCAAAATAAAGAGATATTTTTCTACCTTTTGTGCATTTTTTTCAGTTGCAATTGTTCCAGCCACTTTCTTCTGGTTTCTTCTTCATGTCTTCTGCTAACTCTCCATCGTCTGCTGTCCATTTGCCCTTTCTTCTCTCCTAGTTTTTTTTCCATTCTCTCTCTACATCTGCTTTAACATACTAATCTTTCTCCTTTTTCTCTTTCCTCATTCCTATTTCTTCCACTCAAATTTTACCCCTCCATCCTCAATCCCCACTTACTCTCCCAATACCTGGCCAATTGTAGATTTGTCTTCTCTCCCAGACAAAATATTTTTCCCCTCTCCATTTCACTTTCCCAGCTCCATCCCATTCTAATCCTCCCCCAACATCAGCTCCCTTCTAGTTCCAGCCCCACCCAGCATCCGCTCCCTTCTAGTCCCCCCATTAGTCCATTTCCAGTCCTATCCTAGCCTCACCATCAGCCCATTTCCAATCCTAGCCCCCCATCAGCCCATTTCCAATCCTAGCTCCCTCCCCTCACAGCCCATTTCCATTCCAAGCCCCCCTCCCCATCAGCCATTTGCAGTTCAAGCCCCCCTTCCACTCAGCCCATTTCCAGTCCTAGCAACCCCCCCCAGCCCATTACCAGTCCTAGACCCCCCATAGCCCATTACCAGTCCTAACCTCCCCATAGCGCACTTCCAGTTTTACCCCCCATCACCCCATTTTCAGTCTTACCCCCCCCATAGCCCATTACCAGTCATAACCCCCCTGCCAATAGCCCACTTCCAGCCCTAACCCCCATTACCCCATTTCAGTCAGCCCTTCCATAGCTCATTACCAGTCCTAACTCCCCCCATCAGCCCACCTCCAGTCCTTCCTAACCCCCACCTGCCCATTTCCAGTCCTAGCCCCCACCATAGCCCATTACCAGTCATAACCCCCCTGCCAATTGCCCATCTCCAGTCATAACACCCCCCCCTGCCAATAGCCCTTCTACAGTCATAACCCCCCCTGCCAATAGCCCATTTCCAGTCATACCCCCCCCCTGCCAATAGCCCATTTCCAGTCATACCCCCCCCCTGCCAATAGCCCATTTCCAGTCTTACCCCCCCCCTGCCAATAGCCCATTTCCAGTCATACCCCCCTCCCTCCCTCCCTGCCTGCCTGCCTGCCAATAGCCCATTTCCAGTCATACACCACCCCCCCCCCCCAGGTAAATTAAAAAAAAAAACCTGGCTTCTGCTGCTCAAGCAGCAAAATCAGCTGTCCTGCGGCCCCTTCCCCTGTGCCCGGAGATCCGAGTCTGCTCTATCAGCGGCGTGCTTTTCAAGCCACGAGGAGAGTATTCCCCTCTCGCGCGGCTTGAAACCGCGCGAGAGGGGAATACTCTCTTCGCGGCTTGAAAAGCACGCCGCTGATAGAGCAGACTCGGATCTCCGGGCACAGGGGAAGGGGCCGCAGGACAGCTGATTTTGCTGCTTGAGCAGCAGAAGTCAGGTTTTTTTAAAAATTTGACAATTGATTCTGCCGCTGCCACGGCGGCAACGGCAGAAGCCAGGGTTTTGGGGTTTTTTTGTTTTCCTCCGTATTTGGGCTGCACAAAGTCGTCTCGCGGGCCGCATGCGGCCCGCGGGCCGCGTGTTTGAGACCCCTGGTCTAGACAAAGTGAGAGCAATTAGGAAGATAACTTTCCATGAGAGAAACTTTAGTGAGGTTGTGGCTAAAGGTTTAAAAGGTGGATTGAGGAGCTGCCCTAAGATGACATTAAGATCCCATGCCACTGGTGGTGGCCTAAGGGGAGGCTTGGTCAATAAGAGCATTCTCATGAAATGAGCCACAAGCGGCTGTGAGGAGAAAGGTTGTCTATCCAAGGGATGGTGAGAAGCAGCAATAGCAATGAAGTGAACCCTCACTGAGTTTGTCTTGAGACCAAAGGAGGAAAGATGTAGGAGATATTGAAGGAGAGCCTCCACAGTAGCTGAAAAGGGATTAAGCTCCTTCTGAGAACACCAGGTAGAGAACCTACACCATTTGAGTTCATAAGAACCTTTGATGGATGGTTTTCTGGAGGCTAGCAGGATCTCCTTTACTTCCTGAGTTAGGTTAAGATTTTGTAAGACTACGCTTTCAGCAGCCAAGCCATGAGATAGAGACTGCAGATTGGGATGGAGTGTCATACCTTCCTCCTGGGAAAGCGTCTCAGACTCCCCCCGAGACTCAGGGGGCGAGTCGGAGACAGACGTAGCAGGAGAGGAAACCATAGTAACATAGTATATGACGGCAGATAAAGACCAGTATGGTCCATCTAAGTCTCCCCAGCAAGGCGGTAAGAGCAGGTGCCCCTGACGCTCCATGCAGGTCACCCCTCCCAGTGCCTTTGTTTAGGGGTGCACCCACCGCTCCACATAGGTCATCTCTATTTGTTGAGATATGAGAGTTATGATTATTTTGATTTTATCTTGTTGCTATAAAGGGATCCACTGTGTCCGTCCCAAGCCGCTTTGAATGCAGTCACTGTATTTGCCCCCACCACTTCCATCGGGAGGGCATTCCAAGCATCCACAACCCTTTCAAGTGAAAAAGTATTTCCTGACATTGCCTTTCTGTTTACCCCCTTGCAGCTTCATGTTATGCCATCTAGTTTTACAGCTTCCCCATCTTTGGAAGAGGTTTGTTTGTTCATTAATATTCAAAGTATTTAAAGGTCTGACTCATATCTCCCCTCTCCCTCCTCTCCTCCAGTGTGTACATATTTAGGTCTTCAAGTCTCTTCTCATATGTCTTCTTGATGCAGGTTCCAAATCATTTTGGTCACCTTCCTCTGAACCATTTCCAATTTTTTTTATATCCTTTGCAAGATATGGTCTCCAAAACTGAACACAATATTCCAAGTAAGGCCTCACCAGTGACTTGTACAGTGGCATTAGTACCTCTTCCTTTCTGCTGATAATTCCTCTCTGTATGCAGCCCAGCATCCTACTGGCTTTTGCCACAGCCTTGTCACACTGTTTCGCCACCTTGAAATCCTCAGAAAAAATCATTCTGAGGTCCTTTTCCTGGTCTGTGCACACCAACGTCACGCCCCCTATCACATACAATTCCCTTGGGTTTCTGCTTCCCAAGTGCATGACACTGCACTTCTTCGCATTAAATCTTAACTACCAAGCATTAGACCATTTTTCCAGCTTTTGTAGATCTTTCCTCATGTTATCCACTCCCTCCAGGGAGTCCATTCTGTTGCAAATTTTCGTGTCAGCTGCAAAAAGACAGACCTTTTCATTCAGTCCTTAAGCAATATCACTCACAAATTACATTGAACAGTATAGGTCCCAGGACTGAATTCTGGGGCACCCCGCTAATCACCTTCCTTTCATCCAAGTGAGTTCCGTTTACCATCACCTTCTGTTGTCTGTCAGTCAACCAATTTCTGATCCAGTTCACCACCTTGGGACCCATCCCCAAGCTGTTGAGTTTAATGATAAGCCTCCTATGAGGAACAATATCAAAGGCTTTGCTAAAATCTAGGTAGACCACATCCATCGCATACCCTTGATCTAGTTCTCTGGCAAGATTGTCCTTTGGTAAAACCATGTTGCTTCGGATCATGCAACCTGTTGGTTTCGAGAAAGTCCACTATTTCCTCTTTCAGGAGTGCCTCCATTACTTTTCCTGCCACTGAAGTAAGACTTACCGGCCTGTAGTTTGTAACTGCTTCCCTATTACCACTTTTGTAAAGAGGTACTAACATCAGTCCTTCTCCAGTCCTGTGGAACATCTCCTGTCTCCAAGGATTTATTAAAAACATCCTTTAATGGCCCTGCAAGAACCTCTTGGAGCTCTTTCAGTATTCTGGGATGTATCCCATCCAGTCCCATGGCCTTGGCTACTTTCAGTTTTTCAAGCTGTTCTAACACATCATCTTCTGTGAATGGTGTGGTATCTACTCCATTCCCATTTGTATACTTGTCAATCACAGGTGGACCTTCTCCAGGATTTTCTTTGGTAAAAATAGAACTGAAAAAGTGTAAATGCTAAACAAATACTTCTATGTCACTTTCCACAAATACATTCCCAGCACTTTGAGTCCTGCAATTCCACCTCTGATTTTCCTCCTCTCCCAAATATACCTGAAAAAAGTTTTGTCGCCACATTTAACATCTTTAGCCATCTTTTCTTCTGCCTTAGATTTTGCTATCCTTATTTTTCTTTTTTTTGTCTCTTTTAGTTTTATCCTGTATTCTTTTCTATGTTCCTTTGTTTACGAATTTCTGAATTTTGTGAAAGCTGTGATTTTTGCATTTGTGCAGCCACTTCTTTGGAGAACCAAATAGGTTTCCTTTTCCTCTTGCTTTTATTTACTTTCCTTACATATGTATCTGTTGCTCCTTTTATTGCCTCCTTTAGTTTAGCCCACTGCAATTTCACTTCCCTTATCCCCTCCCACTCTGCCAACTCATCCTTCAGGCACTTGGTCATTTTACTGAAGTCGGTGTTTTTGAAGTCTAGGACTTTGAGCTTGCTGTGATTGGGACCCCGCCTTGGCTTTTATCTCAGACCACACCGTGTGGTGATTATTGCTGCTCATATGGGCATCCAACTGGATATTCGACACGCTATCTCCGTTGGCAAGTACTAAATCTAGCATAGAGCTTTCCCCTGGTTGGTTCCATCACCATTTGTCTAAATAATGCATCTTGGAAGGCATCCACAATATTTTTTTTTACTTTTTTCCAGTTTTGCAGAAGGAATACTCCAATCCACATCAGGTAGATTAAAGTCACCCAATATTATCACTTCCCCTTTCATGACTATCTTTGCAATATCAATAATCAATTCGCTATACATTTCTTCGGTTTGAGTTGGAGGCCTGTAGACCACACCAGTATGGATAACAGTGCCATCTCCTCTTTCCAACACAATCCACAGCGTTTCTTCTTTTCCCCATGTCCTCTGCATTTCAGCAGCTTTAATATTGCTTTTGACATAGAGAGCTACTCCTCCTCCTTTTCTACCCTCTCTATCTCATCTAAATAGATTATAGCCAGCTATAGCTATATCCCATTCATGTGACTCATTTAACCACGTTTTTGTAGTGGCCACAATGTCCCAGTCCATTTCTACCATTAAGGCTTCCAGGTCAGGAACCTTGTTGGCTAGACTTCAAGCATTTGTGCTCATTGCTTTCCAGCATTTAACTGGCTTGCCTGTATTTTGCATGGATTTTGTTTTACATGCCTCTTCCTACTTGGCATTGATGTGTGGGTTAATACTGCGGCTGTTTCCAATGTTATTATGTTTTTGCTGGGAGTGACATCCTGAACTTGTTGTTCTCCATCTATCACCTCCTTTCCCTAGTTTAAATGCCTGTCCACATAATGCCTGAATTTTGCACTTACGATCCTTTTCCCTGCAGCAGAGAGATGTAGTCCATCACACAGTATAGCCTCTTGTTCCATTTATTTCCCCAGTCGCTTATACATCTAAATCCTTGTTTGTACCAGGTTTGGAGCCATGTATTAAAGTTGATTATACAACGCAGCCTTTCTGCCCCCTTATCAAAAACAGGTAAAACTTCTGAAAATGCTATAGTGTTAGCAATGGGTTTGAGTTTCTCCCCCAGAATCTGGAAGTCCTTCTGAACTGTAGAGGCACTGTTTCTAGCGAGGTCATTTGTACCCAGGTGGATGACATCAATTTTGGAGCACTCACTTTCTGCATTAGCTATGGCAACAATTTGCTTTGTATTCCTGCTGGCTGAAGAGCCTGGGAGGCATTTGATCATCTTCCCCTCTTTGAACTGTGTTCCCAAGTTGGTGCTTCTGATGATGGAATTCCTAAGTAGTAGTAGTTTCCTCTTTTGTGTCAGTTTCTTTATATGCAGGGCATCATCGGGAACCACCACCCAGAAAAAAGATTTAGGAGTCATCATGGATAATATGTTAAAACCCTCCGCCCAGTGTGCAGCGGTGGCCAAGAAAGCAAATAGAATGCTAAGTATCATAAGGAAAGGAATGGAAAATAAAACAAAGGATATTATAATGCTTCTGTATCATTCCATGGTACAACCACACCTTGAATGTTGTGTGCATTTCTGGTCGCCGTATCTTAAAAAGGATATAGCGTTATTATAAAAGGTACAGAGAAGAGCCACCAAAATGGTAAAGAGGATGGAAGGCTACTCCTATGAAGAAAGGCTACAAAGGTTAGGGCTCTTCAACCTGGAAAAAAGACGGCTGAGGGGAGATATGATAGAGGTCTATAAATTAATGAATGGAGTGGAACGGGTAAACGTAGATCGATTGTTTACGCTATCAGAATATAGAAAGACTAGGGGACATGTAATGAAGCTACAGGGTAAACTATTTAAGACAAATAAGAGAAAATATTTTTTCACTCAACGTGTAATCAAACTCTGGAATTTGTTACCGGAGGATGTAGTAAAGGCTGTTAGTGTAGCTGGGTTTAAAAAAGGTTTGGACAAGTTCCTGGAGGAAAGGTCCATAAACCATTATTAAAAAGGGACCCAGGATATCAATGCTTGACCCAATACAAGCATTGTGGAACCTGTGTCTCTTGGGGATACTGCTAGGTACGTATGACCTAGATTGACCACTGTTGGAAACAGGATACTGGGCTTGATGGACCTTGGTCTGACCCAGTATGGCATATCTTATGTTCTTATCATTAGAATGGGCATTAACTTTCTCTTTTAAGGATACTTCAGTTTCCACTGATTGGGCAGCTGAATTTCCCAAGGTAGAGAAGGCATTATGCAGGGATCTCTCAATGGCAAGGGTGTCTCCTTGTTACAGGTCGCAATCTACCAGAGCCTACTGTGATCCATTTGTTCCTGGGTTGCTTGATTCTTTGTGGGAGTGGTGGTGGTATTTTTTCAATTTGTATTCTAGAGGAGGTGTGTTTAACTGCAGCTAATTCTTCCTTTAATAGAATCAATTCTTTATGCATGGCAGATAACTTGAGACATATAGGGCAAGCTCTTAGGCCCCAAATAATTCTTCTTAGAATGAAGGCAGCACAACTACTACATTGAAAACACGACATGCTGATTAAGTTGGCTATAAAGCAGTTCTAGGACAAGGAGAAAAGGTGGGTGTTACACCGAATTGAAGGACAGATGTCAATTTATATGATGGACTATATAAGCAATACAACCCTGGAGTGAGTGGGGTAAAGGGTAGGGTGAGTGGGAATTCAAGTGTACCTGGTCAGTAGACCTTCTATGAAGGGAAGGCACACTCAAATCTAAGAGAATATAAACAGGTAATAACTAGGCAGGAAAAACCTATATAAAAAAACCAGCCAAAATAGTAACTGTAGAAATTTATCTTTGCAGTGCTGGATCAGAACCCTTGCTCGGGAAGGGGGGGGGGGGCAGAGCTTGCTACGGTATGGAATGGCAGCCTAGAAGAATAGCTCCCGTTGCCTATGGCGAATCCTGGACCTCTCTCCTCTCGGTGAAAGAAATATTTAGTAAATTTTAGTCTCAGAAAAAGAGGAGAATGTCAGCTCTGAAACTGACTAGACTTGAGTTTCAACAACCGGGTCGGCAGCAAAGAATCGAAACAGAAAACTGCATTTCCACAGAAAATGGCGCCCTGAAAAAGAAACGACCAATGGCCTGCGGGAAATTCTTGGTGAATTAAAACAAGCAAAGGAACTGATAACAGCCAACGCAGCAACTTTAGGGCAAATGCAAGAGGACTTAAATAACTAATCGTTTAGGTACAGTGGAGGTGCAAATACAAAGGCATGATAATCTCCTATTGCAAATGGGGCCACTTACCAAACTTATTTCAGCATGAGAAATTAAAATGGAGGATCAAAACAATCGGGCAAGAAGAAGCAACATTCGAATAACAGAAATACCAGAAGGAACAGAAATAGCGGATACAATTGGATATTTGGAAAATCTGATACCAGAGCTATTGCAAATTACGTTCCTTAAGCCTTTAGAAATGAAACGTGCCCATCGAGTTCCTTCGCATAAAGCAAACAATAGTAAATACCCAAGACCATTTGTGGTAAAAGTACTGCGGTACCCACAAGTTCTACAAATTCTTCAAACAGCCAGACAAAACACCTCCTTACAACTGCAAGGACATAAAATCGCCTTCTATCCAGACCTCAGCAAGAGAATGGTGGAGAATCGAAAAGAACTCTTGGCCTGCCGGCCGATGATGCAGAAACTGCAGGCGAGATATGGCCTGTATTACCTGGCGAAAATGCATGTAACGTTACATACCACCACGCATACCTTTGAAGACCCAGCAGCACTCCACACCTTTCTGCAAGATCAGAACTGAATGGAAACAGGAAGCTGAAGTCGGCAGAATTAAAAATGACATATCAAGATGAGGGGGACTACATGGATCGCGACTGAGGCTGGCTTAGCGGTTGGAAGGAAAAACTATATGAAGATAGGTAGCATGAGAAATACAGCGTACGGTTACTGCTTATATATGATTTCTGTGAACAGTTAATTATGACTAATTAAGGTAACCAAGACCAATGAGATGTGCTGGTAAATAAAGGAGAGAATGAGGGGGAGGGAGGGAGATAAGATGACACACATAAGAAGCAGTGGCAATGAGGGACTTCTGGGACCCTGTTCGTAAAATCGGTGGGGAGAACTTCACCACATAATTGTTTATAGTTAAAATGGTTATGATGTGCTGGCTATATCAACTTGCTAAGGAATATAGGGTGCAAAGAATTGAGGAGCTCCAATTGCCTACTACTGTTGAAAGATAAAGTAGTTAAAGGCGTATGGCTAATCACAGCTTAAATATATTAACCTTAAATGTGAAGGGTATCACAAATCCAATTAAACGTAAGAAAATCTTAATGTACTGTCAATAGCAGAAGGCTAACAGTTTACATACAAGAAACTCATCTTTTACCGAGTCATATAAAGTAGGGTCGGGAGTTTACCAAAATGTCCTGGTAGCGCCGGCAAGGAATAAAAAAGGAGGAGTGATTATAATGATAAGGAGAAGTCTCTCACCGATAATCAAGGAGACTGATAGACCCTAATGGGAGATGGGCCAAGGCCACACTGCAACTAGGCCAGAGAATATATACATTAATGCCAATTTATGCTCCTAATCAAGATGACACAAATTCTTTTATACAGATAATGTTGGAGTTAGTTGAAGCAGCATCAACACAATCCTTGGGGGAGACTTCAATATAATTCAAGACCTCCCTCATTGATAGAACCGCATACAAGCTAAACCTAGAGCTCATACAATACTGCAAAGTATGATCGAATCTTTAGGTTTGACAGAAAAATGGAGACTGCTGCATCCAAACTCCAGAGAGTATTCGTTTTATTCCCTTCCTCAACTCCCAGACGAGAATTGACTTTTTTCTAATATCAAACACACTGGTACCGCAGCTAATGTCCTCTGAGATATGTTCAAAAATGGTGTCTGATCATGCAGTGGTGACACTCGCTCTAGATACACCTTCTTTGCGGCAGGCCCAGACAAGATGGAAATTAGACAAAGCTCTACTGACTGACAAGGCTTTCTTGACCCACATACATTAAAGGCCAAGGAAGTGGTGACACGCATTGCAGCGCTACAGAACTCGAAAGATGAACAAATATTGGAGCAATGCAGAGAGTTCTATTCAAAACTCAATCAGAGACAGACTGGAACGAGAGAGTGTTTGAAAAGATGGTCTCTAATATCACTGGGCCAAAACTCTCTGAAGCCCAAGTGTTATCTTTAGAGAAAGACATTAATGTCATGGAGATTCAACAGGCTATTAATCAGTTAGCCAAAGGCAAGGCGTGTGGACCCAACTGTCGGCCATTAGAATTCCATTCGGTATTTGCAAAACAATTACTACCTATGTTGCAGACATACTATAGTCGGTTATATGAAGAATGCCCAGCTGTTGGCGCACTGGCAGAAGCCATCGTCATCCACTCCAAATCAGGTAGAGACCCACAGAAGGAAGATAATTATCGGCCTATATCCCTCTTAAATGTGGACTACAAAATATACGCTAAAATACTGGCCAATAGATTGAATAAGGTTCTAGATACACTAATTCATCCAGATCAATGTGGATTTATGTCTGGTAGATCTACCACAGACAATGGCAAGTTAATGGCACATGTTCTGGTACAAGCTCAGCGAATATCCGACCCAATTATAGGGTTAGCGCTAGACACTGAAAAGGCGTTTGACAGGGTGGAATGGTCATACTTATTCCAAACACTAAGATGGTTCGGGATGAGAGACAAAATTGTGAAGAGAACTGTAATGTTATATACCAATCCCTCAGCGCGGATGTCTTTCGAACTGTTCAGAGGTACCAGACAAGGATGCCCTCTTTCACCACTTCTCTTCAATTTGGCACTAGAACCATTGGCAAGGATAATTCAACAACATAGGGACATTGATATTAAAGGTTGTCAATGTAAATTATCAGCATATGCTGATGATCTCCTCCTTTTCTTAAAGCCCAGTTCCTTAACAGTGCTGCAAGTTATAGACAAATACTCAGCAATAACAGGATATAAAGTGAATTTAACAAAGAGCACAATAATACCCCATAACTCACGTGTTTCTCTATTGACAATGCAAGACTACCCATTCCAGCTAGCACAATGCTCTTTTAAGTATTTAGGAATTACATACTGGACTTTGATATAAGAAAGTTAGCCAGAATATGAAACTGTGTGAAACAATTATAAAGGACTACACAGCTAAATGGACTCCACTACACTTAACCTGGTGGGGCAGATTAGAAACCATAAAAATGGTTATAGTACCCAAAGTCAATTATGTTCTTAGCATGATCCCTGTTTTATTTGCTCAAGGATTTTAAAAGTTAGGCAGCCTTCTGCTGGCATTTCTATATCGGAACAAAACTCCTAGAATAGTGGTATGAAAACTCAAATTGCCCAAAATAAGAGGTGGCATGCACTTCCCAGACTTTCACTGGTTTCACATTGCCTCTTTTTATTTATTTATTTCAACAGTTTTGTATACCACCTTATCCTTCAAAGAGGTCACAACACAATTGTGGGATACATTTAACACAAGGGGATATGAGAAACATACGCTAATACTTACAGGGAACATGGGCAATGGAGGGTTAAGTGGCTTGCCCAAGACCACAAAGAGCACCTGTGGGACTAGAAACCCCAGTCCTTCCAGCCCAAGGTTGCTGTCCTCTAGTGGGATTTGAACCCCCGACCTTCCGGCCTGAGGTAACTTGCCCCAACCACTAGGCCACTCCTCCCTCTTTGTTTAAACAAGGAGCTCAATGGACCAAAGAAGAAGATCCGGAAGACAGCCCCCCAAATGGCTACAAGTGGAGCAGGCCATATGTGGTCCAATACCAATGAGGGTGCGCACTGGGGCAGTGGGGTCTAAGCAGAAACCACATAATGAAATTAACAGGGACACACAGCAAGCCTGTCAAATGATAATACCATACATAAAGGACGCAGAGAAATATACTCAGGATAAGCCAATTTGGTTAAATCCGAGGCTTCTAATTGATGGGAAGCCCTTCATTTGGAACAAATGGATGAAATGTGGTATATGGAAGCTGGGCCAACTGATACAAAACACATTTAAATCTTTCCAGATGTTACAACAAGAATACGGCTTGCCTGGCAAATGTCTCTATCAATGGTGCCAGTTTCGCCATTGCTTAAGTAAAGCAGGAGTCCCTCCAATTCAGATGTGTCCGGGATGGCCTCTATATCAGAAGATGCAGGAAGTGCAAAAGGGCACTCAACCAATATCGAAGTTCCTTACCTTACTGCGTTTAGGGACGAAGAGAAAGTGTATTGGAACTCAATTAATCTGGGAAGGAGAAGCAGGAGAATTGGGAAATCCAAAGATATGGGACACCTTTTGGGGATCTCAAATAAGGATTACTCGAGCAGCCTCCCTCACACAAACGCTATATTCCCTGGCTCATCAAGCGTACTTAACTCCGTTAAAAGTGGCTAAATGGCAACCTCGGGCAGGAAATCGGTGTTGGTCGTGTGGGGCTGATATAGGCACACTGTCACATATGATACATTACTGTGCGAACCTGCAGAGATATTGGCAGTAGGTTTGGCAACGTATTATTCAACTCTTAAATATTCAGGAGCCTCTCACGTATCGTATAATAGTATACAAATCCCAGGCAGAAATTTCCATGTTAGAAAAGCAGGACTACTCAATTCTAGATCTAATGATAAGTCTAGCCCTAAAAGCAATTTGTTGCGCTGGAAGAACTTCTCAAATCTAAATATAGAATATTGGTGGAATCTACTATGTACCCATCGATCATATGAAGGAGCCTATGTGGAGCAAAATCCATACTGCCAAAACGTGCTCAAAAAATGGGATACCCTAAATAGGCAATTATTGCACACATAGTCACTAGAGGTGTTAGCCATGTTCGAATTACAAAGGTTACTCCCTTGGTAGTGAAATCAGAGAAACCCAGCGAGATTACTTAGTAGGCAATGTAATCAGGAGCAGTAAATTTAATATAATGCACCAAACTGATCACAGCCAGCAATATTGTAACAGGCTGTACTATATTTATGTTATTGTTTTTGTTGAATGTTAATGCTTGAGAAATATGATGGTTGTATTTGAATATAAAACTCAATAAAAAGAATTATATAAAAAAAAAGAACCCTTGCTCAGGTAGCAGAGAGACTGATTGAATTAACTCAGACAAAAGAGTTAATTCAATCAATGCGGGGCTATGAGAATCATTTTGCCTCTGTCTGCTTGAAGCTTGAAGAGTGTTTTGCGAATCAGGGGTATGGGAGGAAAGGCATACAGGAAATCCTGACCCCAGTGAAGGTGGAAAGTATCCACCTACTCTAAGCTGGTCATCGGGGTTCTGGTGCAGAAACCGAAGACGACCTTTTTGCCACTCTGCAAAACTATTTTCGGAGATCCACAGGTCTGAAAGATGAAGGAGGTCGTCTACGGATGTAGGGACCATTCATGTGAAAGAAGGATCCGACTCAATCTGTAGCTATATCGCTTGGAGGTGTATCCAATGAGCAACAGCAAAAGACCAAAGCTGGAGAGCCTCCTGGCAGAGGGCCCAAGAACCCGTTCTTCCCTGTTTGTTCACATAGAACATGACTACTCGATTGTCCATTTGGACGAGAACTCTGTGGCCCTGTAGGAGTTGTTGAAACGTCTTGAGGGCATTAAAGATAGCAAAAAGCTCCAGGAGATTTATCTGGAGCTGCAACACCTGCTCCATCCAGAGGCTCGTGAGTGGAGAGAGGGCCTAAGTGGGCTCCCCAGCCCAGTTTGGGGGCATCCGTTGTCAGGATGTGGAGGCATCTGAAAAGGTGAACCTACGAGAAGATTTGTTGGGGTACACCACCATAAAAGGGACTTGGTGAGCAGGTCTATGACTTGGATCCGGTCCTTGAGACCTGTGCTTCTACTGTAATGCCAGGGTCCATTGAGCTCTTCGCATGTGCAAGTAGACATATGGGATAACATGTACTGTAGAGGCCATATGGCCTAGAAGATATAGCATCTCTCTGGCCGAGAGATGGTCTCTGAGCCGTACTTGAGATGCAAGTTGTACTAGTCAAGTACAACGGTCCTGTGGTAATAATGCCCTTGACCATCGAGTATCTAGAAGAGCTCCTATGAATTCTAGTGTTTGAGTGGGAACTAGATGGGATTTTGGAAGATTTATCACAAATCCCAGATCTTGCAGTACCAGCATTTCACGAAGGAGAGATAGATGAACCTCTTGTGAGGTGGCTGCCCTTATTAGCCAGTCGTCTAAGGGAAAATGAATATCCCGAGAGTCCTTAGATATGCAGCTACAACTGGCATGCACGTTGTGAAGACTCTTGGAGCAGAGGTGAGTCCGAAGGGAAGAACTCTGCATTGATAATGATTTCCCTGGAAGATGAAGCGTAGATACTTCCTGTGTTCTGGATGAATGAGGATATGAGTATACGTTTCTTTTAGATCTAGAGAACAGAGCCAGTCCTGACTCTAGAAATAAGGTAGAAGGGTTCCTAGTGAGACCACCTTGAATTTCTCCCAGACTAGAAACTTGTTTAGGTTTCTGAGGTCTAAGATGGGTCTGTATCCTCCGTTTTTCTTTGGTATGCGAACGTAGGGGGAATAGAACCTCCATCCCTTGTTGGGATGTTGGAACCTCGTCTAAGGCATGCTGTGACAGGAGAGAGGTGACCTCTTGCTGCAGGAGAGCAGTGAGTAGAGGTTGAGAATGATATTCCTCCACTAGGGTGAAGGGAGGTATGCTTTGTAAATGAAGCCTGTACCCCTCTCGCACTATGGTTAGCGTCCACTGCTCTGAGGTGATAAGATGCCACCTGTGGGCATAACGGCAAAGTCTGCCTGCTAAGTGGAGGGGGTGGGGGTTCTCCAGGGGCAGTGTGGCTATGTTCTCTAGGAAGAAATCAAAAACCAGGTGCACATTGGGTCTTGTAGCTGGTTGAGATTTAGGAGCCTGTGGCTTCTTCTGTTCTTGGGAGGCTGTGGCCTCTTCTGGGTAACCTGAGGTTGATATTGAGAAGCTGGGGGGTAAGAAGGGTAAAATTTTTTCTCCTTATCATAGAAAGCTTTCTTTGCAGCTGCTTTCTTCTTGGCAGGGTTGGCAGTAGTTTTGGAAACCTTGCGATGATCCCCTCTACTAGTCTTCAGAATTTTCCTGAAAGCAATACTGTACTGTCTTTATACTTATGAAAATCTTACCATCTACATGTGACAATCAACAGTGAAACTCGGTCTCAGACTAACAATGGCAACGCTTAGAATGTTTCTCCAAAGCGATATGCCTGTTCGCATCAATGACCATTCCAATTCACTGTTATTTTCACCAGTGATTCATTAAAATATACTTTCTTATCATTAGATGGAATTTTAGACTCAATATCAGAATCTTCTGAAATTCATTTGCACTTGTTTATCTGTGCACTAATGTATTTAAGATGGTGCTTTGCTTATCTCGATATCATTGGTGCTAATCCCCGACGCCACCAAAGGGTACCGCTACTGCGTTTTGTTATTCTTCTTCAGGGGGAATATCTTGATATTAGCACGATCTACAAAACAACCCAAAAATTACTCAGTTACATCTCGATCGCCGGATCACTAATGTGTATAGGAAACCGCTCATACAAAATGGAGCACCCACCTTTAAGCTTGCGGCTAAACCATACACCCTCTTCTCTTCGAAATTTGGGAAGTGTGCTGAAAAACGCCGCGCCTGCGTGGAGATGTACTCACTTGAATTTAAAGGGAAAAAGAGCGCTACGGAACCACCAATCAGAGGAAAGCAGAGGTGTTTCACAGTATTTGCTAGAGTGCAAGCATATTAGACACGTGATGGTATTAAACACATGCTCGCCATTCAATGTACGTATTGAGAAAGCAGAGGTGTTTCACAGTATTTGCTAGAGTGCAAGCATATTAGACACGTGATGGTATTAAACACATGCTCGCCATTCAATATACGTATTGAGACCAGTGGCCCCTACAGTCCCTAACCGGAAAATCCATTTTTGCTCCTGAATTACCAAGGTTTGAGAACGGGATTTGCCCCTCCTACCGGTAAGCACTTGTTCTATCGCAAAACAACGGAGGTCTATAAACTCCTGAAGAAGAATAACGAAACGCAGTAGCGGTACCCTTTGGTGGCGTCGGGGATTAGCACCAATGATATCGAGATAAGCAAAGCACCATCTTAAATACATTAGTGCACAGATAAACAAGTGCAAATGAATTTCAGAAGATTCTGATATTGAGTCTAAAATTCCATCTAATGATAAGAAAAAGTATATTTTAATGAATCACTGGTGAAAATAACAGTGAATTGGAATGGTCATTGATGCGAACAGGCATATCGCTTTGGAGAAACATTCTAAGCGTTGCCGTTGTTAGTCTGAGACCGAGTTTCACTGTTGATTGTCACATGTAGATGGTAAGATTTTCATAAGTATAAAGACAGTACAGTATTGCTTTCAGGAACATTCTGAAGACTAGTAGAGGGGATCATCGCAAGATTTTGGTAGTAACCTCCCTCTGATAGTGGACCTAATCGGAGAGTAGTTTTGGAAAGCCTATTGAGGGTGGTATTCTGAGATTCTAACTGAGAAGCCATATCTTGCCAATCCTTCCCAAATAGGTTTTCACCTGTACAGGGAATATTACCCAGCTTGTCTTGAACCCATTGTTCAAGGTCTGATGCTTGAAGCCATGCAATCCTACGTGCATCAATGCAGATGGATGTCACTCTGCTAGTGTACTTAAAGTCAAAGATTGCCCTATTGACAAAACTGAAAACATTCTGGACATGCTTGACTAATGAAAGACAGTCTGCTCTCTTATCATCCGTGAGAAGAGGCGCCATTGATTCCAGATCCCTAGTTACCTCCTTAAGGAACATATCCATGTAGAGTATATGTACCAGTCTTATATATTATCTTATGTAGCAATTCGCCCTACCTATTCTATGTAACTTGAAATGCATTTTATTGTTAAATATCCCGTTTTACTATGTAAATAGTTTTACTACTGTTCTATGTAACTTGTTACATTATTTGTAAACCGCCCCAATCTCTGGAAGGGGTGGTATAGAAGCATTAAATACATAAATATGTATGAAGTTATGTGAGCTGAAAGCATGGGGGTCTGAAAGCACCGCTGCCCAAAGGCATCGAGGGATCTTGACTCTACCTGGGGGATTGGAGGAGTGCATTTTAGAATGCTTAATTTGACGCATAACCGATTCCACTACCATTGAGTGGTGTGGAAGCTGTGTTTTCTGGAAACCGGGACTTTCTGGTACTCGATACGTGGTATCGAATCGCCTAGTATGGGGAGAAATGGTTAGGGGTGTTTCTCACATCTGGAGCATAAGGTCCTGGAGTGTGCGGTGAATAGGCAGAGTAGCTGCTTCCTTAGGAGCTGTAGGGTATTGGAGGATCTCCAATTCCTCTGCTCTGGGCTCTTTTTCGGATGCAGGTATAATGAAAGGCTCCTCACCATATCCTTGATAAATTCTTGAAAAGACATATCTTTGGGAGGGGACATGTGTCGTTGCGGTGACAGTGAGGGTTCCTCCAGAAGACTGCATTTCTTGGGTACCGATCAATTCATCATCCAAAGAAATGGAATTGATAGAGTCAAAGTATCGGTGGGAGCGATGCTCCTGGTCTTGTAAGCTCCAGTACGGATCGAGATCGGTATTGGCTTGAGAGACTTGTTGTACTGGTACCTGGGAACCGGGAACGGACAAGGGCTGGGATGGGTTGAGTGTGTCAAGCGGCATGAAACCTGATGCCGACTGCATTGGCACCATCAATGGTACCAGTGCCGGCGTTACCGCCACCGCCAACAGAGCCACTAGACTTCACTTAATGGCCAGGATATGCTGATCCATAGAGCTTGCCGATGCCTGGGTATCGGTACCAGAAGCATGGACTACCGTCCCAGAGTATGGCACCAGGAGCTCTCCTGAGGTGGCGGCCTCGGGAGCATCCTGAACCCCTTTGGTGGGGGTGTTTTGCCAGATGATCCAGCTCCAGGACAATGCTCGAGGCATCTCTGTTTATATAGAGATCTACCCTTGGGAGGACGGCCTGTCTTTGAGGAAGACTTGTGTTTTGATACCTGAGATCCATGAGAGGACGACAATGCCTTTGATGATGTTGAAGTGAGTGAACACCACCATTGTATTTCCATTCTTACTAGCACCTCTAGAGCCTTTAAAGCTTGTGTCCATAAACTTTGTAATTTGGGGCACTCCAAAAAGGTATGTATCAAGATAACCCTCATATTCTTGCACTTGCACTCTTCTCCTTCCCATATTTTCATCTGGGTTCTCTTTTCCCTGGTTATATAAATTCTGTGTATGATCAAATATTGCAGTTCTTGTAAATCTACACTAAGGGTACTCCTATAAAAATGCCTGAACAGGCTCTGAAATTGGTGTTGCATTATCTCAATATCCCAGGTCATGAGTCCATACTTTGGCTAGCTGCTCCAAGTAGGTTGGTTCCTTTGTCTCCTGACAATAGTTCCTTCACATAGACAGCTTACTAATTGGGATGTGATATGCATAACGCCCTCATCCTGCTCTTGCATCTGCATTACTTTTTTGCATTTCCAATCCAGCTCCCCAAAATAATACCTGATTTACAGATAACTACTGCTACTTAACATTTATATAGCGCTACCAGTCGTACGCAGCGCTGTACAGCACAGATATGTAAGAGACAATCCCTGCTCATCAGAGCTTACAATCTAGTCGAGACAAGACACACAAAACACGGAAGGTGTAGGCAGGGGTGGAAGCAAGGAGAGATAAAGAAATAAGCAGTTATTAGGAATGCCCCTTTCTTGTTTGACTCATTCAAAACTAGGAACCAACCCTCATTCAACTGGAGGCTCTCCGTCCTTCTGCAACACCTTGCTGTCCAGCCTTATGGCTCCCAACCCAGGCTCAAACTCTAGGTTCCCCTGTATAGCTAGCATGGGGGAGATTACACTTAGTCTTATATCACATCTAGACTATGCAAATACAACCTACTCTGGCTTTCTGGCATTTGAAATAAAAAATATACAATCCATTCAGAATATAGCTCTCCGCATCATGATTTCCGCCCGAAAATATGACCAACTCCTCTTTTCATTGATCATCACTGGCTCCCTATCTCTTTCAAAACCATGTTCAAAATTCTTTCTTTGGCCCACCAGGCCTTGCATACCAGGGCAAACTTGGCCCATCACTCACCCTGGACGCCCCCCGCACACACACTGAGATCATTACATGGAAATCGCCTTCATATTCCTTCACCATCTCAGGCCAAATATAAAATAACCTGGCAGTCTACTTTCTATATTAAGGCACCTTTGCTTTGGAATTCTCTACCACCGGATTTATGTCTAGAACACTGCCATCCCAGATTCTGTTCAGCCCATAAGATCCATCTGTTGGAGAAAGATTTTGGCCCCCTGTGAATGTAGCCCTGGGCGGAAAAGAGTTATATAAATGTACATGTTGCATGTTGTCTCTCTCAATATATATCTATATATATATAAACAATCTTTTCTTTTCCGTTTTGCATATTGTAGTTCCTTTCTATGTAACTGTTTTTATAACTGTAAACCACTTTGATTATGCCGTCTTGAAAGGCAGAATACCAAATAGAGTAGTTACTCACCTGTAACAGGTGTTCTATAGGAGCAGCAGGAATCAGTCCTCACATATGGGTGACTTCGGCGCCGAAGGAGCCCCCATGCGGAGCATTTTCCCAGCTTTCATAGAAAGCCTTTGGGAATGCAGCACGCATGCGCGGTCCCCTTCCCACCCAAGGGTGCCATCTTGCTCAGTCTGATGACATGTATATATATTTGTCACCTTCCAGAGCTTCATATAACTTCACAGTAAAAATCCAAAAACCAGCTCCACTCTTTACCTCAGAGATAATGCAATTAGTTAATGTTTTTAACTTAAACACTACTATGTTTTAGCGAATAGGTCTCAGACTTGACTCGGGCGACCTACTGAACTCATATGATTGAGTAGCGCCTCAGCTTGCATCAATGACCCATAATCGCTGCTTTTTCCTCTTTATCTTTTTGATCTTTACAATTATGTTATTAAATCCATAAAGCATTAAAGCTCGCCAAAACTTAAATCTGAGTAAGAATGTGGAAAAATTGCTTATCCAGAACTGATGAGATTCTATCCCAGGGGATATTCTTAATCCATATTCCATGAGAATGTTTTCCACATATATTAATCCATCTACAAAGTTAAAACAATGAAGTCTCAGTATTCAACTTTCTGTGCAATGTCGTTCTAATATAAATGATTTAATAACTTGCAATGTGAGACAGATATTCACGCACCCCTCTATATGAAGGCAACTGATCTCAACCGCTGAGACGCAGCGCATGCGGACCTTGTCTCCTGAAGGTTTTTTTTTAAAAGGGCTTTAACAAACCAGGTGACTCCAATCTTAAAATGCATGCTCAACAACAGATTCCCCACTCAATCTGCGCGTTGAGGCCATTGGGGGACACCGTATTTAACTTAAAAATCCATCTCTGTTCTTGTCGTAACAATGTAAGATCTCTAGATTTTCCTCCCAGAAAGACAACCATACAAGAACTTACAACACAAGCACTGGCAGATAAAATCATTTCTAAAAAAGAATGTCAATATTTAAATGAGACAGATATTACTTTGGCCAAATTTTATTTGGTTCCTAAAATACATAAGAGTATTACTCAACCCCCAGGGAGACCAATCGTGTCTACAAAAGGTTTGGTATTGGAGCCATTGTCGGTTTATGTTGATTCTTTCCTCCGCCCACTTCTTTCACTCATACCTTCTTACATCAGAGACACCTCACATTTTTTGCAAATTTTGAAAGACCATACTCAATGGGCAAACGCACATAATATTTTATTGGTAACGTTAGATGTAGTTTCTCTTTATACAAGTATTCCGCAAGAGGCGGCTGTGACTGTAGTCGCGGAGGCTCTTCAAAGTAGGAATGACCAGTGGTTAGGGAAAGAAAAAGGGCGCTAAGCCCATTAAGAAAAAATGAAGAAAGAAAGAAAAAACTATCCCCAACAGCTCTAAGAAGGTAGAGCAGGGGAAGGACGGGTAGAGGACCGGTGCAACGGAAAATAGAAGGCCAGTAGGCCAAAAAAACAAGACTTTTCCCGAGGGACGA
Source organism: Ichthyophis bannanicus (assembly GCA_033557465.1). Classification (NCBI taxonomy): domain Eukaryota; kingdom Metazoa; phylum Chordata; class Amphibia; order Gymnophiona; family Ichthyophiidae; genus Ichthyophis; species Ichthyophis bannanicus. The sequence goes on along the minus strand of CM066032.1, from coordinate 670,896,797 downwards.
GGACATGCGTTCGAAGGGCTCTGGAGAAAAAGGGAGAATGAGCAAGATGGCACCCTTGGGTGGGAAGAGAACCACGCATGCATGAAAGCAATCCCAAAGGCTTTCTTTGAAAGCTGGAGAATTGCTCAGCATGGGCTCCGTCGGTGCTGATGTCACCCATAAGTGTGGACTGACTTCCTGCTTGTTCCTGGAGAACCAGCACTTCGGTAGCCTGAACACAGAAGGGTCTAAGGGTAGGAATTGCCTAAACCCTGAAAAGATTACAGAGCAAAGCCTGGCCGAAGGAACTGTCCAGCCAGGATTCCCTTTCCAGGCAGTAATGAGCTGCGAATGTATGGACTGAAGACCAGGTGGTGGCCCAACAGATGTTCACCATCGGGACAGAGCCAAGTTTGCCACAGAGGCCACCATGGCCCTGACACAGTGCGCTGTGATACAGCCTTACAGTGGGAGCCCCGCCTGTTCATAGGCGAGGACAATACAGTCCGCCACCCCAGTAGACTGCGTATACTTGGTCACCGCCTCACCCAGCCTACTGGGGTCATAGGAGACGAAAGGTTGTGTGGTTTTGCAGTGGCCCTGAGTGCGTTCGATATAGAACAAAGCCCTCTTCCAGTCCAAGGTGTGAATTACTGTCTCCGGCCTACTGGAGTGAGGTCTTGGAAAAAAAGTAGGAAGTACCACTTCCTGGTTGAAATGGAAGGACAATACCACCTTTGGAAGTAATTTAGGGTGCGTGACGAGTATCACCCTTTTCTTGTAGAACCTGGGTATAGGGTGCCTCTGCCTCTAAGGCCTGGAGCTTGCTAATTCTGCGAGCGTAGCTGAGTGCAACCAGGAATGCCACCTTCCATGAGAAGTAACGTAGGTGGCAAGTAGCCAGAGGCTCAAAGGGTGGGCGAGTGAGTCTTCCCAATACCACGTTAAGGTCCCATTCGGTTGCCGGAGGGTAAACCAGGGGCTTCGATAAGAGCAAACCCTTAAGAAAGCAGGTCACCAACAGCTGGACAGAGGGGCTTGCCATCCACCGGGTAGTGGTGTGTGGCCAGGGAACTGAGGTGCACCCTGACGGAGTTAGATTTAAGCCAGGATTGCAGGAGATGGAGAAGGTACTGTAACACCAGTCCCACCAGGCAGGAGAATAGGTCAGTCCCGTGCTCGGCACACCAGGCCGAAAACCTGCACCATTTGAGAGCATAAGCTTTCCTAGTAGTGGCCTTCCAAGAGGTCAGCAGGATCTCCATTACCTCAGCGGAGGGGATGAAAGGGGCTAGGGTAACTCTTTCAGCAGCCATGCTGTCAGTGACAGGGACCCCAGGTTGGGGTGCAGAAGAGAGCCTCCTTCCTGAGACAGGAGTCCCAGAGAGTTCCCCAATGGGATGGGGGTCTCCACCATTAATCGGAGGAACAGCGGGAACCATGGTTGCCTATCAGGATGAGCGAGGTCTTGTCGCGGAATGTCCTGAACAGGGTTTTGGCAATCAGTGGTGTGGGAGGGAAGGCATACATGAGGTCGCGAGATGAGGAATGTGTCCGCTGCTACCCTGGAGGGGTGGGCCTGCTGGAAACTGAAGCGGGGCAACTGGAAGTTGGCCACAGTGGCGAACAGGTCCATCATGGGTTTCCTGCAGATCTGGAAGAGGCGGTCGACCATAGTGGGGTACAGCTGCCACTTGTGCAGCTGGAGGACACTGCTCAACCTTTCGGCCAGCAGGTTGTTCTGGCCTGGTAGGTATACTGCCCACAAAAAAATACCCTGTTGGATTGTGTACAAGCAGAGGACTACTGACTCCTAGCAGAGGACTACTGCCTCCTAGCAGAGGGCATGAGACCCTGTGCTCCCCTGTTTTTTCACACAGATCACCACCACCTGGTTGTCCGTCTGGACAAGGACCAGTTAGTGATGCAGGTGGTGGCAAAAAGCTTGCAGGGCTAAGTATATCGCCCGCAGCTCCAGGAGGGTGATCTGCAGAGTGCTGTCATCCGGTGACCAGCTGCCCTGGGTGCAGAGTTCCTCGCAGTGGGCTCCCAGCCGAGAAGGGAGGCGACCGTGGTAAGGACATATAAGGGGCTCGGGGCCTGAAAAGGCATGCCCACCTCAAGATACCAGGGAGACTACCAGCAGGCCAGAGAGTCCGCCAGTTGATGGGTTACGGAGACTCTGTCTCGGAGGCACCCCATGGCCTAAGTCCACTGGTCTCAGAGACACCACTACGCAGCCCTCATGTGAAGGCGAGCGTCTGGGGTTACGTGGACTGTGGAAGCCATGTGCCCGAGATGGCACAGAAGGAGCCGAGCGGGTACGGAGGGACTGTATATCCCATGCCAGAATCCTGAGGCGGTTGCTCGGTCCCTGGTCAGCAAGGCCTTTGACTACAGTGTAAAGTTTTACTCTGATGAACTCCAGACACATTGTGTGAGGAGGAGATGAGACTTGGGGTAGTTTATGACAAAACCCAACTGCTACAGAACCTGGATGGTGCGTGCGGAGGCCTGCTGCACCTCCGAGGCCGTGCCTCTCTTTATGAGCCAGTTGTCTAGGTAGGCGAAGACAAAGACCCCCTGGAGGCGAAAGAAGGTGGCCACAACTGCCAAGCATTTTGTGAAGACCCTTGGGGCAGAAGCCAAGCCGAAAGGGAGCACCCTGTACTGATAGTGCCCGCCCCCCACTATGAACCGCAGGTACTGCCTGTGGTTGGGGTGAATGAGGATGTGAGTATAGGTATCCTTCAAGGTCTAAGGAGCTTAGCCAATCTCCCTGCTGGAGGTAGGGCAGCAATGTTCCAAGGGAGAGCATCTTGAACTTCTCCCTCACCAGGAATTTGTTGATGTTGAATTTGATGATGATGGGAGGAGTGGCCTAGTGGTTAGGACAAGGTACTTCAGGCCGGAGGGCCGGGGGTTCAAGTCCCACCTGGGGACAGCAATCTCAGGCCGGAGGGACTGGGATTTCTAGTCCTATAGGCACTCCTTGTGGTCTTGGGCAAGCCACTTAACCCTCCATTGCCCATGTTCCCTGTAAGTATTAGCGTATGTGTGTCATATCCCCTCGTGTTAAATGTATCTCCCAATTGACCGCTTTGACCCGGTGAAAAGCAGGATATAAATACAGCTAAATAAATAAATAAATAAAATAAATGTTGTGCAGGTCGAGGCTGGGTCTTAGGCCCCTGTCCTCTTTGGCATAAGGAAGTACCTAGAGTAGAACCCCTTGCCCTGGAGATGATGGGGCACCAGTTCCACCACTTTGTCCTTGAAAAGACCTGCCAACTCCTTCAGTAGAAGGTCCCGGTGGAGGGGAAACCTGAAGGGATCTCCCGGAAAATAAGGGGGAGGTGCCCAGGAGTTGGTGGTGATGGTCAACCACCTCTGGGCATAGTGGGTCAGACGTTCCCCTGTGGGCTGCTGGCCTTCTTGGGGTGGAGAGGCCATGCTCAAGAAGTCAAGAACTCACTCCTGGCTGGGCCAGAGCTGGTGTCTGGGGTTTTGGAGCCTTCTGCTTACGAGGGCCATGCCCATGTTCCTTGGCCTGCTGACCCTGTTGGGGAGCCAGGGAGGCCTGAAAAGGTGGGTAGTTTCTGTAAACAGCCTCTTTCCTCAAGTAGAAAGACTTTTTACCCGAGCCCTTCCTTCAAGGAGGGGCAGCAGTCTTGTCGGTCATGGGCTTGCCAAAGAGATTCTCTCCTTGACATGGGACATCAACCAATTTGTCCTGAACCCATTGCTCGAGGTCGGATGACTGTAGCCAAGCTTGGCATTGTACACTGATACCTGCCACCGACTCGAACCCTTCATAGACTGCCCGAGACATGAACTTGCGGCAAATCACGGTCGGTCTTGGCCAGGTTCTTGAACAACTGCATGGGTTCCTCGGAGAGACTAGCTAAGAGCCCAGCGAGTTCCTTCGCCAGGTCTCTCAAGTACATGCCCATGTACAGCTGGTATGCCTGGATGTGGCCGATCAGCATCAATCCCTGGTAACACTTGCTGCTGAGGGCATCCAAGGTGCGGGCCACAGTGTGCATAACTGCCGAAGAGATCTACATTGACACCAAATCTCTTCTCCGAGAACACTAGAAGCTAGGAGAAGTCTACCATCTGCTGAGACAGAGAAATTACAGAAGCTCCCCTTGAAGCATGGGTTTTTATACTAAGGATGATGTCACAAAGCTTCAGGAATTTTTCTCTGTCTCACCATCTGCTGGTAGGGGGACACAACCCACTAATAGTCTGGACTTGTCTAGCAGGATGTATTTGGAAAAACTCATTCCACTGAGCAAAAACACTCCTGTTTTATTATGTGCTCAATTTGTCAAACTCTAGGTTGAATACTTCCTCAGTTGAAAGTTTCTCTCAGTATGATTGCAATCTATCATGCACAGCTCAGATGCCCATCCTCTCTACATTTAATACTTAAATACACAAAAGGTCTCAAGCATGAAATTGCAAGTTAAACCTCCAGTTCTTTGGGACCTGAACATTATTCCCACCCAACTGATGAAATGACAGCCTCCATAGAGCCAAAATATCTCACCAGAAGGTGTTATTCCTGGCAGCTATCAGAGTAAATGAATTGCAAGTGTTAATACTGTCTCTGCCTTATTTCCAATTTTCTCTCAACAGGGTGGTAACTCTGGACACATTTGAGTGGAGTAGTCGCATAATGGTTAGAGCACTGGCTTGGGAACCAAGAGACCAGCATTTGAATCCCACTAGCACTCCTTGTGAGCTTGGGCAAGTCACTTAACCTTCCATTGCCTCAGAAAAATCCAAGTTATCAATGTCCCTGTTTAATGGACATTACCATTAAGTTACAATGATCCAAAACGGCTGAGTAACACGGTCTTCTAAACATTTTATTTATTTATATTCTCTTATATACCGCGCTATTCTGCATCAGTGCGGTTTACATTGAATAAACTGAAATTACATTGAACAGGGCATTATAACTTGGAGATAACTATTTTACAGGGAACATAGGCAATAGAGGGTTAAGTGGCTTGCCCAAGACCACAAGGAGCACCTGTGGGACTAGAAACCCCAGTCCTTCCGGCCCAAGGTTGCTGTCCTCTAGTGGGATTTGAACCCCGACCTTCCGGCCTGAAGTACCTTGCCCCAACCACTAGGCCACTCCTCCACTCCTGCCCTATTTAATTGGCAGGCTAACTGCAGAACTCATTGGTATCATACTCTTGGTCTACCACTTCAGAGCATGGTGAAAACTCACCAACTGAGAGTGGTGATGACCTTACACTCTCAACTTTATTTGTTGTCAGTGGAACAGATTTGCAGAGTGGTCACCTAGTCAACAGTGTAAACTTTCACACAACAGTACTGCCTGGACATATCCTGAAAGGGCAGTGGCTTTGGTCAAGCTATTCTGCAGTGACTGTTCATCACCTAATCAATTTCCCCACACTCCGCTTTACCTCATCACCTTGTCAAGCTAGACCTTTCAAAAAATGTCCAGCCTTCAGCTTTGGGATTTCCCGCTACAGTGGCTGAGATTAACCTGCTTGTTGATGAACAAAGTATAGTTGCTTATCTTTCATGGGTACACTCTGTAGGAAAGAGGATAAATCAGGCACGCAATCCCACCTGCTTTCCAAGTGAATTAAACTTAGGATAATGTTAAAGTTTTGTTAATGGCTGAAGGCAGTTATGCATGCAGGGCACCTGTGCATGCATAAAAGGGGCACTAGATCATCATATTTCAAAGTCTACTGGTGTACAAAAATACAAAATTGACCTTTAAGGGTTCAAAGCAGCTCCAAATAGGGTACATCTCTTACTATATCCAGGGTATGAAATCTCTTTTGAAATATATTGACAGGAGGTCTTAGAAAAATAGCACTGGCAGGATTAATATGAAAATCCAAGACCAAGGGTAGGAGCTTATAATGTTTTTGGTGCAACACCCTTTTATGTTAAATCACTAGCATCTGAAGCCCACCTTCCACGGGCTAAAGTGATGGCCACAAAAATTGCATCTTTTCAGAACTATACTGGTACCCTAATTAAAACAGGATCAAATATTTTAAAGTATTCTCAAATATTGAGATGTTAAAAAAATGTACTAGAATACCTAGCCAGATACAAGAAACACACATATAATTAAGCGTAATTACTCACCTGTAACGGGTGTTCTCCAGGGACAGCAGGAATCAGTCCCCACATATTTTATTTATTTATTTATTTACATTCTCTTATATACCGCGCTATTCTGCATCAGTGCGGTTTACATTGAACAAACTGAAATTACATTGAACAGGGCATTATAACTTGGAGATAACTATTTTACAGGGAACATGGGCTATGGAGGGTTAAGTGGCTTGCCCAAGACCACAAGGAGCACCTGTGGGACTAGAAACCCCAGTCCTTCCGGCCCAAGATTGCTGTCCTCTAGTGGGATTTGAACCCCCGACCTTCCGGCCTGAAGTACCCTGCCCCAACCACTAGGCCACTCCTCCAGGCATAGGACTCCGCATGGAGCATTTCCCCAGCTTTCAAAAAAAGCCTTTGGGAATGCCACCATGCATGCATGATCCCCTTCCAACCCAAGGGTGCCATCTTACTCAGTCATGTACATAGCTAGAGCACTCACCAAGAAGATGGCAAACTGAAGGCAAGCCAGTGAATCTGAAGGCAAGCCTGAGGACTCCGCGTCCATGGAGAGCCATATTTCAGTAGCCTGAACAAGAAGGGTCGGAGGGCAGGAATTGCTTAAACGCCAAATTATGGAGTACCGGCTGGCCAAAGGCCGAGTCCCAACGGGACTCTCTCTCCAGGCAGTAATGTGCTGCAAAGGTATGAGTGGAAGACCAGGTAGCAATCTGGCAGATGTCCACCAGTGGCCTTGAACATAGGCTAGCGACCGACTTCACCATTGCCCTGACACTGTGTGCCGTGACTTGGCGGTCCAGAGATAGCCCAGCTTGGGCCTGGGTAAAGATGCAGTCTGCCACCCAAATGGACAAAGTTCAGTTGGTGACCGCCAGCCCCAGGTGGCTGGGGTCATAGGAGATAAAAAGCTGCCCAGCCCTGCAGTGGCCCCGAGTCTGCTGCAGGTAGAAGGAAAGGGCCCGCTTGCAGTCCAGGGTATGGGGAACTGCTGACGCCTGGTCGGCATGGGACCTCAGGAAGAAGGTGGGAAGTACTACCTCCTGGTTGAGGTGGAAATCTGAGACAACCTTCGGGAGGAACTTGGGGCGAGTCCGAAAAACCACCCTGTTCTTGTAGAACCTTGTGTATGGCGCCTTGGATATCAGTGCCTGGAGTTCACCGACTCTACGGGCGGAGGTGAGAGCCACCAGGAAGGCCACCTTCCAGGACAGGTGCCGCAGGGAGCAAGTAGCCATGGGCTCAAAGGGCGGCTTGCTCAGCTGTGTGAGGGTCACACTGAGGTTCCATTGGAGGGCAGTGGAGGGCAGATAGGGGGCTTGAGGTTCCAGTGGAGGGCAGATAGGGGGCTTGAAGAGGAGCAAGCCCTACATGAAGTGTGTGATAAGGAAGCTTATTAAAGCTCAGGGAGTAATGACAAAAGAGGAGAATTTACTCTGATTAAGGGACCTGTGCTAGCAGGTTATAGAAATAAGACAGCTTGTTTCCCTAAAAGACTACATGATCCAGAATGCACTTGTATGCAGAAAGTCCCTAGGGGAGCTAGAGTGGAAAAGCATGAGTCTAATCAGAGAAAGCATTATGTCATCCCTAATCAAACAGCCTCTAGAAGAATGCTTAATCCACAACACCTGAAGAATGCAAGGGTGGAGTTGCAATCTAAGCCCTTTAAAGCTAGAGGGGAATCTTCGGGAAGACAGAAGGAGAAGGGGAATCAGAAGGAGAATGAGAACAGAAGGAAGAACAACCGGAACCTGAAGGAACAAGGACAAGGAAGCAGACGGTCCAAGAGAGGAGCTCAGAGAAGTACCTATGCCTGGAGAGATACCCGGGGGAAAGAAGAATCTTCAGAGGACTGGAAAAAGCCAGAGGTCTGTAGATCCACAGCCAGGGACCCTCTAGCAACGCCTAGGAAGAGGCCTGTTGCAGCTAAGGAAGAAAGGAGCCCAAATACCTCTTGGAGGACGTCTGGAGAAAAGATCCTGAGGTCCAGAGATACCAACTGGACAGGACACAAAAGCTCTATTGCATACTGGCCAGAATACCAGAAGAAGCAGCCTGACGCTTGCCTGGATTCAGGTAGGAACTGTGAATGTTTCTCTAGCTTTGAGCAGTGCAAACAACAGGGAAACAGTTTCTCTCCGTGCAGAAGTCAGTTCCTAAAGCCCTCTGAGTCAGACGGAGAAACAGAATCTATGCAATTTCAAGAGCAAGGTTCAATATTTGATACAGAAGATAATTATATGGACTGTTCTTTGAGTAGGTTGTTATTTTAGGAAAATCCTAAATATCAGAGCAAACATCAAAAGGAAACATTCTAAATATTAGCTTCCCATAAAGTTTTGTTGAAAAGAAAAAAAGTTTTTGGGAAGGTTTTGTACGTGTGCTGAAATCAAGCTACTGATTGCAGTTAATTGTCACCTGCTGGTGGAGGGGAGCCCAGCACAAGCCGTGCACACATAGGATTAAAAAGTTCTTTTCTGTATGGAGAAAGTGAGCATTGCTTTTGTATAAAGAAGTTTCCCTCTTTGATTTGTTTTTCCCCAGCACTGCTAAGGAGTTTATTAGCAGTGGCTGAAAGAAGCCTTTCTGTTCTATAAAGGACTCTGATTCTTATTTGCATAATATATTTCAGTTGCCTTATTTTGTGTTGAATAAACCCTGAAGTAGTTATCTGGAAGGTGTTACCAAGCATATCTGTGTGTGGGATAATCACCCCATAAATAAACTCTAATTTTGTCTACACTCGACCAACTACAAGAGTTTTCATTATCTTAAAAAGGCAAGCTTTGTGTGAATGGACTTCAACCACCAGAATCCTTTGCAAGACAGTTAATTTGCATACTTGCCAAGATGGTGGTACCTTCATAACAAGCACCCCCTTTTACAAGTGAGAGACAAAGGGTTGCCCCTAAAGGGGTTTGCCCTTGATGGGATGGTGGTTTGCTGAGATGGCACTCAGGTGAACCCTGACCAAGTTAGACTTAAGGCTGCCTCCGTGAGATGCAGCAGGTATTACAGGACTGAGTGTATAGGGCAAGAGAACAGGTTCACTTAGATCTCCGAGCACCACATTGAGAACCTGCGCCACTTGAAGGCGTACACCCGCTTGGACGAGTCTTTCCGGGAGACCAATAGGATGTCCTCGATGTCCATGGGGAGATGACGAGGAGCTAAGCAGCCAAGCTGTAAGGGACAGAGACCCCAGATTGGGGTGAAGGAGCAGGCCGCCCTTCTGCCATCAGGAGCCCCGATGAGTTTGAGAGGGATTGGGGGTTCTGTCAAGATACTGAGTAGCAGAGGGAACCACGGCTGCCTGGGCCACCTCAGGGCCATGAGGATCATCGAGGCCCTGTCTCGCTGGACTTTGAGGAGGGTCTGAGCTATGAGCGTTGTGAGGGGTAGGAGAATACAGCAGGTCCGTCGTCCACGAGAGGAGGAAGGCATCCGGAGCCATCCTGCCTGGGTGCAGGATGGGGCCACAAAACCGGGGAAGCTGTGTGTTTGCAAGACTGGCAAAGAGATCCAGGTCCGGGGTACCACAGTACTGGAAGAGTTGCTGCACCGTCTCGGGGTACAGGCGCAACTCGTGCAGCTGTAGGACTCTGCACAGCCGGTCTGTCAAGGCGCTGTCCTGGTCTGGGAAATAGATGGCTCAGAGGGTTACATCCTGGCTCACTGAAAATGAACACAGGACCACTGCCTCTTGGCAGAGGCTGTAAGAGCTGGCAACCCCCTGTTTGTTCAAGTAGAACCTTGTGACTGGTTGCCCGTCTGAGCAAGCACCACTCTGTGCCGCAGGCGGTGCCAGAAGGCCTTCAGTGCAAGGACGACGGCTCGGAGCTCCAGCAGATTTGACGACTCTCCTCGTTGGACCAAATCCTTTGGGTGCGCAACTCCTCGTAATGGGCCCCCAGCCTGAGAGGGAGGCATCCGTAGTCATGACTGCCTGGTGGGTCGGGGTCTGGAAGGGCATGCCTCAAAGCAGGTTCTGCGTGTCCTGCCACGAGATCAGGGACTCCATCAAACAAGGTGAGACCGAGATGGGGTCTGAGGCAGCCAGTCGCCTGGGTCAAATGTGCCCGGAGGCACCACTGCACATCGCTTGCATGTTGAAGCGGGCGTTAGGCATGACATGGACAGTAGAGGCCTTGTGGCCGAGAAGGCGAAGCATCGACTGTGCTGAGATGGTGCGGTGGCTCTGTATGTTGGACGCCGGGGTTCTGAGGTGGTCTGCCCTGTCCCGGGGAAGGAAGACTGTGGCCTGAAGAGTATCCAGGCGAGCCCCTATGAACTTCAGGGATTGTACCGGAGTAAGGTGGGATTTTGGGTAGTTGACCACAAGCCCAAGTGCTGCAGGGCTTCCGAGACAGTGTCCTCTTTTATGAGCCAATTGTCTGGATAGGGGTAGACAAACATGCCTTGTAGATGGAGGTGGTCCGCTACCACCGCAAGACACTTGGTGAAGACCCATGGGGTGGAAGTGAGTCCGAAGGGAAGCACCCTGTACTGGTAGTGGTTCCTTCCTATCACAAAGCGCAGGTACTGTCTGTGCTTGGGATGGAGGAGGATGTGTGTATAAGCATCCTTTAAGTCCAAGGAGCATAGCCAATCGCCCTGCTGGAGGTACGGCAGCAGTGTTCCAAGGGGGAGCAGTTTGAACTTCTCCCGCACCAGGAATCTGCTCAGGTTCCTCAGATCGAGGATGGGTTGGAGACCTCCTGTTCTCTTCGGGATGAGGAAGTACTAAAATCCCCTTCCCCTGAGGTGTGGCGGGATGATTTCCACTGCCCGTCTTTGAACAGGCCTGCAAACTCCTGAGTTAGTAGGGCCTGGTGCAGGGGAATCCGCCAGGGCTCCCCAGGGAAGTAAGGTGGAGGCAACTGGTCAAGATGGAGGAGACTGCCCTCACGTGGGAATCCATCCCCACCGATGCCTGGATCCTCCAGGTCATCCAGGAGGGCTAAGTGGATCAACCTTCCCCCCACCAGCAGCTGGTCGTTCAGCGGTGAAGAGGTGATGCCGATGGCATCAAAACCCCGAGGCCAGGTGTGCTGGAGCCGGTGACTGGGTCCTTCTGTCCCTTAGGCTTGCGGGATCCATGGGCTGCACCTCTTACCGTGATCGCCCGGGATTGGGTTTGGTGTAGACAGGTAGGGAGGGCAGCCCCTGTATGGGTGGCCCTTTCTGGTGAAAAAGGGTTTCTTGCCCTGCAGTTTCTTCCTGGGGAGGGAGGTCGTCTTCCAAGAGAGCCGAGTACAGGTGAAGTAGTGTCTCAATCTCAGCCGCCTTATCTTCTATTGGTTTACTGAGGAGCTGCTCCCCGAGGCAAGGGATGTAGAGGAGCTTCTCCTGGACCCACTGCTCCAGGTCGGATGATTGGAGCTAAGCCTGCCAGCGGGTGCCGATGCCGGCCGCCGCTACACAGGCGGAGGACTTGAAGCAGTCATAAGCTGCTCGTGAGCGGTACTTAGAGCTCTCTCTGACAGACTTCATGAGCGCCTGGAAGCACTGGAGGTGGACCCCGCCGCAAATGCTCCGAGCTACTTAGTGAGGTCTCAGAGGAACATACCAATATACAGATCCTAGACCTGGATGCAGCATGCTAGCACAGAGCCTTGATAAGCTTTTCGCCCGAGGGCGTTGAGAGCATGGGACTCTCTGCCCCGGGGGGGGGGGGGGGAGTTGGGGGACTAAAGATCAAGTCTTCGGGCTCTTCTGTTTATGCATGGCCGATCCAACCACTATGGAAGTGTGGGGAAGCTGTGCCTTCCGGAACCCCGGTTCCCGCTGGACCTTGTACATAGAGTCCAGGTGTTTGCTGATGATGGGGACAAAAGCCAGGGTCTCCTATATATCGAGGAGCCAGTTAAGGATGGAAGGGACCAGAACCATAAGGGTTTCCTTTGGTGGTGCCTCATATTGGAAGATATCAAGCTCCTATGCTCGGGGCTCCTCCTCCAATTTGGTGGTGAGTGCAAGGGCCTGTGCCATATCCCGGACAAACTCAAGAAAAGAAGTGTCCTCTGGAGGGGACCATCATCTCTGCGATGGCGGGGAGGGGTCTGAGGGAAGGTCTCGGTGAAACAGTGTCTCTGGTGAGGTTTCCCCATTGGATTCCCAGTCCAAAGAGTCCCTGGAGGACTCAGGGTCGGGCGGCTCCAGAGGGGTTGGTGACCCCTGCCAGGCTCCCGAGGCCAGAGCCTGTCTGGAGCCAAAGGCATTCGCCCCAGATGATCTTGCGCCCAAAGAACAGGATGGAGATAGAGACCCTCGCTGAGGACGCTCACAACGTATCTGGCTCTCGCGGGTCACTGCAGCAGCCCGGGGAGTCGTCAAGATCCCTGCGGTCTCATGACACGTGCCAGTAGATCCAGGCATCTGTACCTGCTAGGCAGCGAGGAACACAGAAACACTACGTTCTAAGGCCAGCATTTGTGCCTCCCACTCGGGAGTGGGTCCCTGAGACACTGATCTGAGGTGATTGGGTTGGGTGTTGAGACTGGGTGCCACTGCTGGAGGCTTCCGCATCGGTTTGAGGTACTTTTCTCGACCGCTCTCTCTCAGACTCTTCGGACTGCCATAGAGAGCTGAGAGACCATGTGCCCGACTTCTCAAGCTTGTCTTCGTGGCCTTCTTTTCTTTTGCTCATGTTCAGGGGACCCTTGGTCAGAGTGCCTGCAGGCCCACGGAGGGGCCTTGGGAGACTCCAAGTCTTACAGGGCCGTGGAACACGATGCTGCCGGGGGACGAGTCTGCCTTATGGACGATATCATCTAGCTTCTGTTGGTGACTCTGGATGGCTTTAGAAGACATCTTTTTGCAGAGGGAGCATTGCTCCGGATCATGGTCAGCTCCCAGACACTGAGGGAAACAGTCATGGGTGTCTGTGAGAGACGTTCTTAGAACACCGATTGCATTTTTTGAAACCGGAAGCCAGGCAAAAAGAACCTCTGCGAGGACGAAGAACTTTGACGCAGCCAGTAGTTAAAAAAGAGAGCAAAAGCACAAAAAGGCGAAAGAAGGGAAAAGCGAATCCTGAATCCAACGGCTGAGGCAGTGAAACTCGAATTAGCCGGGGAAATGACGGTGCAGACGTCACTCATATGTGAGGACTTCACCCTGCTTGTTCCTGGAGAAAGGGGCATGAATACTTACAGACAAAATCTTTTAAAGAAAACATCTGCAGATACTGTTTGAACATACTTGAAAATAATATAGAATTTACATTACCTTCAGTCACAAGTAGTTCACCTTGAAATTCCTCATCAAACTTCATGTTTCTTAGTAGGCTATTTTCAGAGATTTTTCTTGAAGACTCATGCTTATGAAACAAAGCCCTGTTAAAAAAAATGTTTCCCCAGATTAGTTTTACAGAACAAATATAATAGAAGTACTGTACATGGGTTAAACTTTATGTACAATAAACAAGGATAGGAAAAAAAAGTATGTGGAGTATAGCTCATGGAATTTTTTTCAACCTGTGTGTGTTTATCTGCCATGGAGGAGAGAGTGGTGGGGTGGAGTAGTTTGAATGGAGCAGTACCCAAATATTGTTGATTTGGAAAGAATAATATGGCAAGGTGTGATAATATGGAGGTCATTTTAAAAACCTTGTACCACAATTCTACGTGTAAATGCCAACCAACATTTACATCTGAAGACTACATACATGTATAAATGTTGCTTTTAGAAGGTAGTGATTTACATATAGAATTTCATTTATTAAATTTAGCAGACGTTTCTAAAACAAAGCTCTAAGCAACCTACCACAAATACTAAACATAGCACATCAGCATTAAAGCATCAACAGCCAAGCTTTAACTTGTTTACAGAAATGAAAATATCCAATAATGACAGGATTTCTTGACGTAAAGTGTTCCATCCTATGGCATTTCTTATGTTCTTATGTTCTTATAGTACAGCCACTGAAAATGCTCACTTGTGTTACTTGAAAGGTGGCATATTTCATTCTAGGAACAACCATATGCCTCTTTCCAACAGAGCATAAATTTCTCTCTGGTATTTATAGCTGAAGTAAATCTTGACAATAACTTGGTGCCAACTGGGATAATGCTTTAAAAGCTAATACTTTAAAGTGGCATCTTGCATTAACTGGCCACCAATGGAGAGCTTGCAACATAGGAGTAACAAAGATCCCTAGCTTTCAGTCTACCTACTAATCTTGCAGACTAATCTCTGTAGTTCCCTACTTGGAAGTCCCAGATATATATTACAGTAGTCTAAATGGACACCAACTAAAGCCTGAACATCCATAAATTATCCTGGGTGAGCAAGGAGCATAAGGTGACATTTTACTTACCAGGTAATGTCCTTTCCTGGAGGCCTGCTAGACGCAGCCCCCCCTGCCAGCAGAGGTGGAGACTGAGAACAATCGGAAACTTCCAGTGATGATATCTTGCTACTTGAGCTGGTGCAGCTAGGGGCATGTGTTAGTATTCATAGCCAACATACTAACAAAATCAAACCTAAAAAAACCCCGTAAACTTAACTAATCAAAACCAAAAATTTGTTTTTTGCAAAATGCTCTAGAGCAAAAATAAGTAAAAGGTGACCTTTTTAAATATTATTTGTGCATTTTTTTATTGGAACCCTTGTTGAGAATGGCGAATGCTGTTAGAATAACAGTCTTCCTTTTCAATCTGTATAAGTGACACTAAATAAGCATCAAACTTGTTTAAGCACACAAAGAGAAAACGTAGTTACTCACCTGTAACAGATGTTCTCCAGAGACAGCAGGAATCAGTCCTCACTTACGGGTGATGTCGGCACCGATGGAGCCCACACGGAGCAATTCCCCAGCTTTCAAAGAAAGCCTTTGGGATTGCTGCCATGCATGTGTGGTCCTCTTCCCGCCCAAAGGTGCCATCTTGCTCAGTCAGGTTCCAGAGCTAGAGCCCTACTAAGCAGAATGGCAAGGGAAGGACATTAAAAATGCAACGCCTTAGGGAAGGTGGGAGGGTAGTGAGGACTGATTCCTGCTTTCCCTGGAGAACACCTGTTACAGGTGAGTAACTACGTTTTCTCCAGGAACAAGCAGGAAGTCAGTCCTCTCGGGACTCCCCAGCTACAGGCTACCGAAGCTGTAAGCCAAAAACACCTCTGCGAGGCCATGAGCAGAAGCCGATGTCCAAAGGGAGCCCGAGTCTTCGGATCCTTGGGGCAAGCTCTCGGTAGCCGCAGAAGGAGGGTCGGAGGGCAGGAGTTGCTTATACCCTGAACAGACTATGGAGTACAGCCTGGCTGAAAGCGCTGTCCTGGCGGGACTCCCTCTCCAGGCAGTAGTACAAGGCAAGGGTATTCGCTGAAGACCAGGTCGCCGCCCAGCATATGTCTGTCAGAGGCACTGAGCGCAGCGAAGCCACTGACGCCGCTTTGGCGCGGACTCTGCGTTGTGACTTGACGATCCAGTGGGGCGCCCGCTGATGCAGTCCACCACCCAAATGGAAAGGATGCGCTTGGTGACTTCCAGCCCCAGGCAGTTGGGATCATAGGCAATGAAGAGCTGGGTAGACCTGCAATGTCCTTGGGTGCGTTCCAGGTAGAAGGCAAGAGCCCTCTTGCAATCAAGTGTATGCAGGACCTCCGATGCCCAGTCGGCGTGAGGTCTTGGAAAGAAAGTCGGCAAGATCACCTCCTGATTTAGATGGAAATCCGATACAACCTTCAGTAGGAACGGGATGGGTGTGGAAGACCACCCTGTTCCTGAAAAACCTGGTGTAGGGGTCCTCAGTCATGAGGGCTTGAAATTCATTGATTCGCCGCGCCGAGGTCAGTGCCACCAGGAAAATCACCTTCCAGGAAAGGTGCCGGAGCAAGCACATCACCATTGGCTCAAAGGGCAGCCGCATCAGCAGCATGAGCACGATGTTCGGGTCCTATTCTGCTGGTGGAGGCCGGATGGGAAGGTTTGGAAAGCAGGAGGTCCTGTATGAAGCGGGAGACCAGAGGCTGGCCCGAGAGCGGTTTCCCTTTGACGGGCAAGTGGTTGGCCGAGATGGCGCTCAGGTGAACCCTGACCAAAATGGACTTCAGTCCCACCTGCGAAAGGTGGAGAAGGTACTGGAGAACCCAACAGGTGGAGCAGAATGGATCGATCCGGAGCTCGGAGCACCAGATCAAAAACCACCGCCATGTCAGGGCATAGGCCCACCTCGTCGAGTCCTTCCTCGAAGCGAAGAGGACGTCCTCGATCTCCGCCAGGAGGTACAGCGAGGCTAAAGAGACCCGTTTGGCCGCCAGGCTGTCAGGGATAGCGAGACCAAGTTCGGATGAAGCACCCGCCCCTCCTCTTGGGTCAGCAGACCGGGGACACTGCCCAGGGGAACCGGAGGCTCCAACAAGAGCCAGAGGTGAAGCAAGGAACCAAGGTTGTCGAGGCCACGAAAGAGCCACGATGATCAGCGAGGCTCGATCTCGCTGGATCTTGTGGAGGGTCCTCCCCAGGAGAGGAGTGGGAGGAAACACACAGCAGCCCAGAGGTCCAAGACAGGAGAAATGTGTCCGGGGCCACCCTGCTTGGGTGTGGTGTTGGCCCACAGAAGTGGGGGAGTTGCACGTTCACCGGGCTGGCGAACAGGTCCATGGACGGAGTCCCCAAATGGCAGAACAGGTGGACAGCCACCTGTGGACTCAGGCACCACTCGTGCAGGCGGAAAAGCCTGCTGAGCCTGTCAAGGACATTGTCTTGGCACAGGAGGTAGACAGCTCTTAGGATCATGCCCTGGTGGCCTGTGAAGGAGCAGAGGATGACTGCCTCCCAGCAGAGGAGGCGGGATCCCGTGCCCCCTTCCTTGTTGATGTAGAACATTACGACTCTGTTGTTGGTCTGCATGAGCACTGCTCTGCATGAGCACTGATCTGCCCCTCAGGTGGCGCTCGAAGACCTTTCAAAGCCAACTGGACCGCTTGAAGCACGAGCTGGTAAGTTATCAAGATGAGTTTGTGCGGATGAGTCTGGAAAGGCATGCCCCGAAGGAGGCTCTGGGGGTCCTGCCACTAGACTAGGGACTCGACTAGGCTGCAAGACACCTGGACAGGGTCCCGAAAGCGGCCAGAGGCCTGGGTCCATTGTGCCCGGAGGCACCACTGGGCCTCTCTTGCATGTGCATGCGAACATGGGGAACGACATGCACAGTCGAGGCCATATGCCCCAGGAGGCACAGCATGGCCCATGCAGAGACTCTGGGCCAGCCCTGAACCTCGGAAGCCAGAGCACATTGTCGATCCGCGCGTGCTCGAGGGAGAAAAGCGGTCACACGCTCTGTGTCGAAAAGCGTGCCGATGAACTCCAGGGTCCATACCAGTAGGAGGTGGGATTTGGAGTAGTTGATCAGAAACCCGAGGCGCTCAAAGAGGAGAACAGTGCGCTACGCCTAGAGCTCAGCCTCCCCTCCGAGTTAACTGAGATGAGCCAATCGTCTAGGTAAGGTTAGACAGATATGCCCTGAAGTCGAAGGTGAGCCGCGGCCGCTGCCAGGCACTTGGTGAAGACTCGCGGTGCAGACGTAAGCCCGAAGATGAGCACTCTGCACTGAAAGTGCTCTCCCTGCGCCCTAAAACGCAGGCACTTCCTGTGCTTGGGGTAGACAGGAATGTAAGCGTCTGAGATCTAAGGAGCATAGCCAATTGCCCTGCTGGAGGTAGGGCAGCAGGAAGCCAAGGGATATCATTTTGAACTTCTCTCGCACTAGAAACTTGTTCAGGTTCCTGAGGTCGAGGATGGGGCTGAGGCCCCCCCTCACCTTCCTCTTCGGAATGAGAAAGTACCGGGAATAAAATCCCTGAACCCAGAGGTGCAGCGGGATCCTTTCGACCGCCGAGGAGGTTGTTCAACTCTTGCTGCAAGTAAGTCTGGTGCAAGGGAAGCCGGGTAGGCTCCGCCGGAGAGAAGGGAGGAGGGGATCTGTCCAGGCAAAGATGATACCCATCCCAAATCACCTGTAGGACCCAAGTGTCTGAAGTGATAGCCACCATTCAGTGGCAAAAAGAGACTGGCATCCTCCCACAGGCAGAAGCAACCTCGGGGGAAAAGAGGGTATACTTTCGGCATCAAAACCCCTGTGCTGGCTAGGGTGGCGCCGGTGGCTAGGCATTGGGCCCCTTGGACTTCCGATGACCCTGAGCACCCCCTTTGCTCTGAGTGCAAGCCGCCAGTGTGGAGACAGGTGGGTATGGTGGGTATCCCCGATAGGGGAGCCCTTTCCTCTGGAAGAAGGACTTTTTGGTGTGCTGCTTCTTCCGTGGAAGTGAGGATGTTTTGCGAGAGGGACGGGTGCGAGTCACAAATTCTGTCTCGATCTCAGCTGCCTTGTCTTCCTATGGGCTTGCCGAACAGCTTTTCACCGAGGCAGGGGACCATCCATGAGCTTCTCCTGGACCCACTGCTTAAGACTGGAGCCATGCCTGGCATTGGGCTCAGATGCCCGCCACTGCTACACGGACAGAAGATTCAAACCTGTCGTACATGGCGTGGGAAAGGTATTTTGAGCAGTCTACGACTGACCTCAGGAGGGCCTGGAACCTGAGGAGGTGGTCCCCACCCAGACCTGCGGAAAAAATGCTGAGCTCCTTGGCGAGGTCGCACAGGAACATACCCATATACAACTGGTACGCCTAAATGCAGCATGCCAGTATAGATCCCTGGTAAGCTTTGCGCCCAAGAGAGTCGAGGGCACGGGATTCCCTGCCAAGCAGGACCGAAGAGTCTGACTTCATACTCTTCTGTTTCCACACAGCAGATTCAACTACCATGGAGGTGTGAGAAATTTGGGTCTTCCGAAACCCCAGGCTACGCTGGACCCTATACATGGCATTGAGTCTTGTACTAACATCAGGGACCAATGCAAGCGTTTCCACATGGGGAGGAATAGCCGGGATAGAATGGATGGTATCGGAACCGTAAGAGACTCCCTGGATGGAGATTGGTACTGCAAGATGTCAAGTTCTTCTGCTCTCGGCTCCTCCTCAGTCTGCATTGGCAGGTTAGGGGCCCAAACCTTATCCCACACAAATGCCAGGAAAGAGGTGTCCTCTGGCAGTGACCGCCTGTGCGAGGCAAGCGGGGATGGGGCAGAGGGGAGATTCTGTTGGCATGGGTTTCCGGGGAAGTTCCCCTGTCCGATTCCCAGCCCAAGAGGTCAGAGGACTCCTCGAAGTCAGGCTGGTCCCCGCGCTCTGTGGCCAAGGCCCACTTGGAGCCGTAGGCACTGGCTCTGGAAGACCTCGTTCCCGAAGAACGGGATGGCAAGACCGGTGCCAAGGACTCTCATGAGGCCTGCAGCTCTCGGGAGTTGCCAGGGCAGTTGACGGGACCCCAGTCGGGTGACCCTCGGTATCGAGGCACGAGCCAGCCATGCTGGGCAAGAGCGCCTGCTGGGCAGTGAGGAAGACAGAAATGCTGTGCATCAGTGCCAGCATCCGGGACTCCCACTTGGGGGTGGGTCCCTGTGACGCCGGGGTTACCAGGTCTGGCGTGGTGGAGGAGGAGAGGGGGTCCTCACCGGGACGACCTTCAGGAGACTGGGCACCATTGCTGGAGGCCTCTGTGTCCGTATAAGGAACCTTTCGAGGCTGCTCCTTGTCTGACGCTCGGGAACACTGGGGAGGGCTAAGGAAATGAACGCGAGACTGCTCGCGCTTATTCAGAGCCCCTGATAGCGACTTCGAGGTCTTCTTCCGCCGTTCCATCTCAGGCGAACCCTGATCAGAGTGACACTTAGGCCGCGGGGTCACTGCGGGGGACCCTGCCTGCGGTGGATCGGAAGAGCGAGGTGCCACCAGGGATCCCGGGGTTGCCTTGCGGAAAATGTCGGACTTCTGCTTGCAGCTGAACAAGAATTTAACGGACATTTTCTTACAGAGTGAGCAGAGCTCCAGGTTGTGGTCAGCCCCTAGACACCGTAGACAGCAGTCGCGGGTGTCCGTGAGTGACATTTTTGGAGCATTTGTCACACTTCTTAAATCTGGTGGCCTTAGGGGCAAAAAGAGCCCCTGCGAGGTCGAAAACCCTCGAGGCCAGCGGTTGGAGAAAAAAAGGGTGTGAAAAGGGCCCGACAGAAAAAAACACTAAGGAATAAAGAAAAAGGGATCCCCTAGCCCACAGTCAAAGCAGGGGTGAAGGGGAGGATGGGAGAGGACCGGTGCAATCGGGAAAAAAAGGGGCCAAAGGCCGAAGTAAAAAACGTTTTCTGAGGGACGATGACGTGCGTCCAAAGGGTCCGTGGAAAAAGGGAGACTGAGCAAGATGGCACCTTTGGGTGGGAAGAGGACCATGCATGCATGGCAGCAATCCCAAAGGCTTTCTTTGAAAGCTGGGGAATTGCTCCACGCGGGCTCCGTCGGTGCCGACATCATCCATAAGTGAGGACTGACTTCCTGCTTGTTCTTGGAGAAACACAAATTAAAACATAACACTTAACTTGCAAATGCAATGTCCACAGGGGCTTTTTTGGAAACACTCATCAATCCATATAAATTCTTCAGAGACCCTGATATTCATCCATAGCAACACAAACTGTTTCTCAAACTTCAGACTTATCTTTGAGCTCTGCATCAGGCTTTTTGTTTTTATCCAGGATTATCTTGAACTGATCCTGCACTTCTCTCCAATTGCGGCATGAGTTCTACATCCTCCATCATGCTATTAATTATCAGCATCAGATGACGCCATAACCAATGAAAAAGTTCCAAATATTCTATGACCATTCAGTAAGAAAAAAACAGAGTTGTAATACTATATGTCCTATATTAGGCTCCACCAGTCAATCTCTAAATTAAGGCCAGCGGGGTGCACAGTTCTCAAAGTAAATCCAGGGCTGCTGTTGATATTATAATCGAGATTCCCTATCCCTTCCGCATGGATCAGGGACTATATGTTCAATCACTCTCCATGTCAGCTGATGAAAATGATATTTTTTCTCCAGACAATGAAATACAATTGGTGCTGTGAGGATTTTATTTTTCAATTGTGAATCATGTTCTCCCAATCGACCTTCAATAGGTCTAATCATCCTCCCCACATATAGTAAGGGACAGAGACACTAGCTGATGTTCTGCCCAAGAGGAAGCCTAGGTCCTGGTTGAAAGAGCCTGCAAGCCAACTGGCACTGCCTTGCCCTTCACTATACAGACCGAGGCTATCACTTCTTTCACCCAGCAGGCTATGGAGGCCTTGGAGACTACCTCCCCTTTCCAAAGGCCTCCAAAAACAATCTGCCCATTTGACGAAGAGACTCCATCCACTTCAAATACCACCGAACAATCCAGCAAGTGCAACTGCCTATTCTCCTCTGAGATCCCTGATTGTGGGAAGGCCGGAAAAGAGATACCTTGCTTCAGATGGAACAGAGTCACAACCTTCAGTAAAAAGGAAGACCACCTCCTTAGAGAACACTAGGAATGGTGTTCTGTATGACAGTGCCTGAAGCTCCAAGATATGCCATGTCGAACTGATGGCTACAAAAAAAGACAACTTTCAATGTGAGTTCCTTCAAAGAGGCCGCGGCCAGGGGTTCAAAAGGCTCCTCTGTCAGGGCCGAGAGAACCAGATTAAGATTCCTTGGTGGGACAATGACCTGTAGGGTAGCCAAACGCCTTCAAAAGAGTTGGACACCACCGCGGCTGAATAGCCTGCGCACCTTAGCCTCACCTGTTCAATAGCCAAGCCATAAGCAAGAACTGATCCATCTGGGGCATGAGAATGGGCCCCTGAGAGAGCAGGTTGATTCTGCTCTAGAGACGCCTCAGTTTGGCAATCAATAAGCGCATGAGATCCACATACCATGGCCTGCACAGCCAATCCAGTGCAATTAGTATCACCAGTCCCTTGTGCGCTTCTATGCACTGCAGGAGCTGCCCTATCAGTGGACAGGACAGAAACACAGCAAGGCCTCCAGTGGGCCAGCTTTGTTCTACAGCAACCAGACCTTCTGACATATGCTCCCTGTGCCTGCTGAAGAGCCTGTTTGCCTTGGCATTGACTTGCGTCAACATCAGATCCATGATGGGAGTACCCCAACATACTGTGAGCTCACAAAACACTGTTGTGTTCAGTTCCCACTCGCCCGGGTTCAACCAGTGATGACTGAGAAAATCCGCTTGAATTTTTCTTTGCCTGCCATGTGGGCGGTGGAGAGTGCAGTGAGATTCTCCTCCACCTACCGTAGAAGCGGCTGAATGTCGTTTGCCAACACTGCGCTGCCCGTGCCACCTTGATGATTGATGTAGACTACCGTGGTCGCGTTGTCGGAGCAACCACCCAATGAGTCAGTCATTCAGAAAAACTGCAGGGCCAGGAAAACCACCTGCAGCACTAGGTGACTGATGGACCATGTGCTCTCCCCTCCTGTGACCATGGGCCTTGCATAACCTGTCCCTCGCAATGCACCCCTCACCCTGTGAGGCTAACATCAGTCATCAGTACAACCTAGTCCAGCAGCTCCAGGGGCATCCCTTCTGCGAGGTGCTCTGTCTATAGCCACCACGCAAGACTCATCCCTTGCCTCGAGTGGACAGACGAGCACCTGAGGATTATCCAGAGTTATTCCCTTGTTCAAACTCGTGGGTCAAATATCACTGAATCATGCTGGATGATACCGATGGCAGAAGGGGAAGCCTGATCTTGAAGTCTTGCAAGTGAGGTGAGCTACATAACAAAAAAGACCATAAAAGAGTGACCTCGTGTGAGCCCTTGCCCAAGGGACTAAATCTAGTATGGCTGCCATTGTGCCTTGGAGCTGGAAGCTTGCTGTCACTGGAAGGCTGCCAACTGTGCCAGACACTTGGCTAATCTCTCGGTGGTCAAGACGACTCTGCTGGCATGGGTACTGAACCAGCTCCCAAGATACTCCAACAACTAAGAGGGCTTCAGGTGACTCTTCCTTTGATTTACTACCCAGCTGAGGCCTTCCAGAAACTGGACCATTCATGCTGTCATCTTGACTGCTTCCAGAATTGCACACAATATTCAAGATGTGGTCTCACCACGGAACAATACAGAGGCATTATAACATCCATAGTTTTAGTCTCCATTTCTTTCCTTATGATTCCTAACATTCTATTTGCTTTCATGGCTGCCACTGCACACTGGGCATAGGGTTTCAATGTACTGCCCACAATGTCTAGATCCCTTTCCTGAATGGTGGTTCCTAATGTGTAACCATTTATTATGGAACCGTAGTATGGGTTGTTCTTCCCTAAGTGCATAACTTTGTACTTGTCCACATTAAATTTCATCTGCCATTTGGATGCAACCCTGACTGGGGAAACAAAGGAGTTGGGAAGAACCATCCAGGGCTGCATGAGAGTCTGTACTAGCCTTTAGGTCTTGGGTAGTTCTCTTATCTGTGATTTCCACTTCCAACTGCATATCTCAATCACTCGTACAGTGTTCACAAAGAGAATCATAGGTCTGGCTCGGCATTTATTACAAACTAGAGCTTTTCATGTGCTGACATGCAGGGCTTTCCATGTTCAACACACAATAACTGGACTTCCATGTTTAACTTTACACGTGGACCCTTTGCACATGTAAGTCAAATGTGTAACCCTACATGTGTGCAGCCACAGGCTAAAAGTGCACCAGAAAAAGAAGAAATTAGCACTTAAAAACACAATACTGAAGCCAATGATAGGCCACACACATGGAAAGTTGGACTGCCCCCATGGCTCTGGCTGACAAATGCAGGCATATGAAACAAGTCAAAGATTGCACTAATCCCCATGAAGCCAAGGACAGAAAACAGTGCTGGGCTCAGGCTGCTCTGCTCTCACTTCACATACCTTCTCTCCTTCTGAAGGAAGTGGCCAATGAAGGAAGTGGGAGGGAGGCTAAAATCTGTGTGAAGACAGGATCTTGATCCAGACAAATCTCGGTCTCTCCAGTGGTCTAGCAGGTCAGGGGCACTGATGGGGAAGACTGCCGTTTTTCTCCCTCCGTGCAGAAAATGCCAAGCAGGGTATTTTAGAGAATCTCTAGAGACATTTGCTGTCTAGCTCTACCAAGTCCACGGCACCCCTTAGGATGGCTACCCAGGAGCTAATCCATTTCCAAAATCAACCTGCGCCAGTCCTGCATCCATAATCTGCTAGAGACAGAACTACTGACGTATGCCCCTGGCTATACTAGCTCAAATAGGTTGCTGTCGCTGGAACTTTTGAGTAAGGACTATCTCTATCTGTGTTTGTACAGCACTGCGTATGCCTTGTAGCGCTTTATAAATGTTTAATAGTAGTAGTAGTAGTTCTCTATCTCCACCTCTGCTAGTAGGGGTACATATCCCACTTGTCTTGAGTGGTCTAGCAGGTTGATCTGGAATGGGTAAACGTTTTTCAAAGTTACAAGACATGACGTTCAGAAAATTAATTTTTTTTAATCAATATAAACCCTCAGCAATGCCACAGGATGAACTGATTCAGAAGGGGCATGGTTTAGGTAGTCCAAAATACTATGTCTGTATATTCCCATTTTATGATGAAAATCTACATATATTTTAAAAAATTCTGGGAGAGGCTGTTTCATCTGGACCAAGGAGCCTGGAGAGAGCTATGCTGAGGCTTGTTTGGACCCTGTGCTACTTCCTGCATTGGTCTTCGGGGACGTCAGGAGCAGGGTGTCACTGATATTTCTGGTCCAGCGGCTTAAATTCCCAGCACAAGCCACAGTAGAGCAGAGAGGCTGTTCCATCTGCACCAAGGAGCCTGGAGATTGCTGTTCTGAGGCTTGCTTGGACCCTGTGCTACTTCCTGCATTGGCCTTCAAGAGACATCAGTTGCTGATATTTCCAGTCCCCTGGCTTAAATTCCAGCACGAGACGTAGTACGTGACCAGTGGTCATGTGATCTAAGGGGCATGACCAAAGGAGCATGATCTAAGGGGCATGACCAAAGGGGCAAGCTAGGCCGCTTTTGGCGCCCCTTTGGAGCCATTTGTGAAGCTGAGAGGAGCACGGTCATGATATATCTGGTACAGGTACATTCTTGGGTTTGCTATAGTAATGGAGAAGAGGAAGGCAAAACTTAAGGATGTTCCTAGGGCACTCAAGCTATGACTGTTGGCCCGATAGACACCTTTGTTCTGTTACAGGGTAAGGGTGGAGAGGGTCCTGGACCTTCTCCAGACTTGAGCCCCATTAGTTCTGAGCTGCCTTCATTAAGCCCAGACGCACGTTCACCACCTACTGCTCCAGCAGGGAGTCAGATTGCTACTGGTTTTGTTTCTACTCCATTGGGAAATAATGTACTCCAGCTAGCCTCAATTGCAATCAGGGACTGAATGTTAATATCTCTGTCTCTGCTTCCACTGTGGGAATTGTATCTCCAGTACCCTCTGTGTTGGGTGGGATTGGAGGGATTGCTCCGTCTGGGTCAACATCTCCCTTAAAGCCTGCAGTATTTAGTAAGGCTTTGGGGAATGGTTCACCCATTCCAATGACCTTCCCCCTAAGGAGGTCATGAATTTGGAGATCTGATGGATTATAGCCAAGATGGATGTTAATCTGGCCGTCTTTCGCAGTTGTGCCATGAGGCTGTGAACCGCGTGGCTGTCCTTGAAGGGGAGCTGCAGTCCTTGAAGGGGAGCTGCAGTCCCAGCAGGGTCCATTAGAGGATACTAGGAGTAGAATGTCTGCTTTTGAAGGGACTGCTAATGCTTTACTGAAGGATAGAGAACAGGATTGATAGGTTGGAGAATTCTCTGAACGTACTGAATTTGCGATTTGTTAATTTTCTGTGCTGTGTTAGGATTTCTGCTGTGGAAATGCTTAGGTCTTATTTTGTGAACATTGTGCATATGGCGGATGATCAGTCCCCTGAGATTACGCATGCATATGTTTTGTTCTCTGTAAAAAATATAGCTGAGGCAGTTTGGTTTGTTCGCCCGAGGGGGATCTGACTGTGCTCTTGGGGACACTGGTAGAGGAGACACTTAACAGGGGTACTTTGGTTGCTTTCCTTTGGCGTCTTTTCCTCTTTCCTTAAGGTCAGAACTCAATTGTTTCAGCGTTCTCCTATATATGTATATCTAGATGTTTCTTTTAAATCAACAGATTCGGAAGGGTTTTCTTCAATTAAAACCTAGAGCAGTAGACTTTAGGTATGACATTCTATCTAAAGAACCCAAGAAAACCTTTGGTGAAATACAGTGTTTCCCCGAAGATAAGACCGGGTCTTATAGTTATTTTTGCTCCAAAAGATGCACTAGGGCTTATTTTCGCGGTAGGGCTTATTTTTTTCATATGATATGCTGTTGCTGCGGGCGGCATGCACATGGAAGCTGTGGATGCGGGCAGCATGACAGCACAGAATGAGTGGCACTGCAGCTCCCGCCCGCACAGATGATGGAAGTGGTCCGTAGCACAGCACTGGCACCTGATCGGCGTCGGGGAGTGGAGCAGAAGGAAAGCTCCTCTCCAGTCCACCCGCCGAAGCCAATCAGGCGACCCCACCACCAATTACCGGGTATGATACTTAAAAGAGAGAGCCCTTGGCGCGAAGGAAGTGGCCTGCATTACAGCACCGGCACCCGATCGGCATCGGGAAGTGGAGCAGGAGGAAAGCTCCTCCCCGGTCCACCTGCCAAACCCAATCAGGCCACAACAGCACCAACTATGGTACTTAAAAGAGAACGCACTTGGCGCGAAGGAAGTGGCCCGCAGCACAGCACCGGCACCGGATCGGTGTTGGGGAGTGGAGCAGGAGGAAAGCTCCTCCCCAGTTCACCCACCGAAGCGAATCAGGCCACAACAGCACCAACTACCGTAGTTAAAAGAGAGCGCCCTTGGCGCAAAGGAAGTGTCCTGCAGCACAGCACCAGCACCCGATTGGCGTCGGGGAGTTGAGCAGGAGGAAAGCTCCTCCCCGGTGACCCCCCCCCCCAGGTACCGAATCTGTCAGACATGATCTGCACTAGGTCTTAGTTTCAGGATAGGGCGTATATTTATGGTAATCACAGAAAAACGTGCTAGGTCTTATTTTCAGGATAAGTCTTATTTTCGGCCAAACACGGTATTTGGGGACAGACTATGTATTTATGGAACCAGCTGAGTTGTTGGTATTAATTCAATCCCATGAGAAGCAGGATGATTGATATGATTTTTTAAATGTTTTTTTTCTACAGTGTTTACAGAGACTGCTGTATTGTAGTAGGCTAATTTTATAATAGGGTGTATTAATGTTTTTTTTATAGCCCTATAAGTTATATGTTTGTTTATTGTATTGAATGTTGGGGGCTCTCTCTTCCATTATGTTTTTCTGCTAGGCCTGGTTGTTTTGCTGGACCTTTTCCTGTAGTTGCTTAATTGTTTAAGTGATGTTATTTTTATTATGTATGTTCTATTTGAGTAAACTTAATAGATATTATAATTTAAAATTAAAAAAAATTCTCCAGATGACATTTTTACCTGTTCAGAGAGATACACACAACTATTAGCTACTGGTTCATTTGGACTCCAGGTCTGCAACAGGGATAAAAGAGGTCAAATGGACTTAACACCGCCTGAAAAATTCAAATGTTACATCACCTGGCTCCACAAAAGACTCCATTGTTCAGCAAAGTCTTTTGTAAAATACTCAGGAAATTCTGAATGTACCAACTTTGACATTGCATTTCCCGCACTGAGATCCTATGCAAAATGGGGATTCACATCCAACTATCAGATGTCACTGTCAACAAATTTGGAAGGATGGATCTTACAATATAAGCATGGGATATCACTTTCTCGTAGCAACGGGTAGTGACATTTTTCTTCCACTAGTTGGCAGTACACATAGCAACCAACAGCAAACTGCAGAGTCCTGTCACTAGACATAACCATAGATCGCAATAATTAAGGCGGCTATAATGTTCCTTTACTATGTTTCACTTTAAAATTTACAACAAAGAAAATGAAATGTATATATGAATCACTACACGACAGCCCAACAGAGATAGTGGTGAGGCAGTATGCAGATCATGCCTCAAGGAATTATTTCCAATACTCTTCATGAACGTGTATCTATTTATCTTGTTTGCGTGAACTTTGCGTCTCTGGACTAGCTGTCTTTCTCAGTGACCAGGAGAGTAAAGAGGAGAGGTAAGGCAGTTTATAAGAAGCTAACTGCTATGTTTCAGAAACAGAAAATGATGGCAGATAAAGACCATATTGGTCTTTCCAATCTGCTCATCCATGTAAACCACTAAGCTCTACAATCCTTTCCTCTTCTTTAGAGATCTTCTTGTCCCATGGCTTTTTTTAAATTCAGTCCTTGTCGTCATCACCTCTTCCGAGAAGCAGTTCCACACATTTCAACTCCCGTTACATAAAGAAATATTTCTTCAGATTACTCCCAAGTATCCTTTTTTACCTTCAGTGTATCAGTATTTCTGTGCTGCAGATGTTTCAACTCCTCCTCCTCCCATAAAAATGCAATTTTGTTTTGTGGTGTTTTTTTTAGGGGCAGGGGGCGCTTTATCTCTCTGGAATCATGGTCCAACGCGGCCCATTTTGGAATGTAATGTGTGCGTTCATCATTTTCCACCCACACCAAATTTGGGTTTGTTCCACAAACGTTTTGGTGATTTTTATTTTTTTGCCTTCTAACACAGATATTCTCAACTGCTCATGTATAATTTATTTTCAAGAATGCAATGGGTTGTAAAGAAAGCATAGTTACTCACCTACAACAGGTGATCTCCTGGAACAGCAGGAAAGCAAAGTAACTCACCTGTAACAGGTGATCTCTGGGAACAGCAGGAATTTAGTCCTCACATATGGGTATCGTCGGTACCGACGGAGCCTGCGCGGGAACGCTCCCCAGCGTCCAATCAGAAAGCTTTTGGGAGCATCCCACAGCGCCTGCGTGCTGCCTTCCTGCCTTTCCCAACTGCCTCTCTCCAATTGAGTTTTAAAGCTGAGAAAGAGAGAGAGAGGGAATGGAAAGAGATAGAGAGATACAACTCCTAGGGGAGGTGGGTGGGTTGTGAGGACTAAATTCCTGCTGTTCCCGGAGATCACATGTTACAGGTGAGTAACTATGCTATTTCCAGGAACAAGCAGGAATGTAGTCATCACATATGGGGACTCCCTAGCTTTAGATGCCAGGGAGAGACCCCAGAAGTTGTGTGTCACTGAGAAGGGCTCCACTTCCCCCTATGGATCTCCGGCATCCTATCAGGGATGGTGGGTAGGAGTTAAGTATGGAACAGGTGTTTGAGAACAGCCTGACCAAACAAGGCGTACCGGTGGGAGTCCTTGTCCAAGCAGTAATGGGCTGTGAAGGTATGAACAGAGGCCCAAGTGGCTGCTCGACAGATGTCGTCGATAGACAGAGTTCAGATGAGCCATTGAGGCTGCCATGGCTCTCACATTGTGAGCTGTGACATGGCCCTCCAGAGAAAGGTTCTTACTCTGATAGGCGAAAGAAATACACTGAGCAATCCAGTTGGATAGTGTTCTCTTGGAGACTGGCAGTCCCAAATGAGAAGGGTCAAAAGCAACAAAGAGCTGAGAAGACTTTCTATGTTGCTGTGTCCTCTGTAAATAAAAAGCCAGAGCTCTTTTACAGTCCAGGGTATGAAGATTCCTCTCTGCACTTGATGCATGAGGTCCTGGAAAAAAGACAGGTAGGTAGACCTCCTGGTTGAGGTGAAAAGGCGAGACCACCTTAGGCATAAAGTGTGGATTAGTCCTAAGGAATACCTTGTCATGATAAAACCTTGTATAAGGTGGATTAGCTACTAGTGCTTGCAAGTCACTAAAGCGGCGTGCTGATGTGATTGCAATGAGAAAGATAACCTTCCAAGAAAGAAATTTCAAGGAGGTGGTAGCAAAAGGTTCGAAAGGTGGCTTCATGAGCTGCCCAAGAACCAGGTTCAAGTCCCATGCCACCGAAGGTGGTCTAATGGGAGGCTTAGTTAGAAGGAGGCCTCTCATGAATCTTGCTATAAGAGGATGAGAGGAAATAGGTTGTCCATTTAGAGGTTTAAGAGAAGCTGCAATAGCACTCAAATGGACTTTTACTGAATTTGTCTTAAGGCCTGCATTAGACAAATGGAGGAGATACTCCAGTAAAGATTCTAGAGGTATAGCAAGGGGGTTAAGACCCTTTTCTGAATACCAAATAATGAACCTTTTCCACTTGAAAGCATAAGAACGTCTAGTAGAAGGTTTCCTAGAAGCATAAAGAACATCTTTCACTTGCTGAGAAAGATGAAGATCTTGGAGATCTAGGCCTTCAGCAACCAAGCCCTGAGATGCAGGGACTGGGGATTGGGATGCCGTAACATTCCGTTCTCCTGAGATAGGAGATATGGAGCAGACCATAACTCCAGCGAGGGAGCTTGAGAGAGATGTAGAAGCAGAGGGTACCACACTTGCCGTGGCCAATGTGGTGCTATGAGAATCATGTGGCCTCTATCTCTCTGAAGCTTGAAAAGGGTTTTAGGAATTAGGGGAATGGGTGGAAAGGCATACAGGAAGTCTTGACCCCAGTGAAGGAGGAAAGCATCCTTTGCCTGAGCTCCCTGAGCCAGAGTTCTGGAACAGAACCGGGGAAGTTTGGCATTCCACGGACTTGCAAAAAGGTCTATGTCCGGGGTTCCCCAAAGTTGAAAAATCTTGGCCACCTGGTCTTCATGCAGAGACCACTCGTGTGGAAGGAGAACTCGACTGAGTCTGTCTGCCCAAGAGTTTTGAACGCCTGGAAGATACACTGCCAGGAGATGGATGTGATGCTCTCTGGCGAGGGCCCACAGTCGCAGAGCTTCGTTGCAAAGCGACAGAGAGCCTGTTCCTCCCTGCTTGTTCACATAGAACATGGCTACTTGATTGTCCGTATGAATAAGGACTGTTTTGTAGCTGAGCAGGGTGTGGAACACTCGCAGAGCAAGGAAGATTGCTCTGAGCTCCAAGAGATTGATATGTAGAAAACTCTCTTGTGGAGTCCAAGTGCCCTGGGTGGAGAGGTCTTGCAGATGAGCTCCCCAGCCCATTGGAGAAGCATCTGTTGTAAGAGTTGCTTGGGGCAGAGGTTGCTGAAAGGGGGACCCCAGCAACAGGTTTTGAGTGGACTTCCACCATTGGAGAGACAAAATGAGACGACTTGTGTTTGCTATTTTGTCTGACAGGCAACCTGAAGCCTGGGTCCATTGGGTGGATAAAGTCCACTGAGCTGCCCTCATGTGAAGGCGAGCATATGGTACCACATGCACGGTGGATGCCATGTGGCCTAGCAACTGCAACATTTCTCGAGCAGTTAAAAAGGGCTTTAGGGCTGCTTGAGAAGCTAACTGCACCAAGCGAAGGCAATGGGCTTGGGGAAGGTAGGCCCTTGCCTTTGTGGTATCCAGCAGGACTCCTATGAACTCTAGAGACTGAATAGGAGTTAGAATGGATTTTGGGATGTTTATGACCAGCCCTAAATACTGAAGGATACGCATTGTGCAGGATAGAGAAGTCCTGGCCTCTGACTGTGTTGGAGCTCGAATGAGCCAATCGTCCAAGTAAGGGAAGACGAATATTCCCAGAGTGCGTAGAAAGGCTGCTACTACAGCCATGCATTTCGTGAACACCCCTGGTGCTGAGGCCAGACCAAAAGGAAGCATCCTGTATTGGTAGTGCTTTCCTTGAAAAAGGAACCGAAGGAACCTTCTGTGGGTTGGATGGATGAGGACATGGTTGTACGCATCCTTGAGATCTAGAGAACAAAGCCAATCCCGACTCTGAAGGTATTGAAGCAGAGCTCCGAGAGAAATCATCTTGAATTTCTCCTTGACAAGGAATTTGTTGAATTCTCTGAGATCTAAGATAGGTCTGTATCCCCCTGTTTTCTTTGGGATAAGAAAATAAGGGGAATAGAACCCTGTGCCCTGTTGATGAAGAGGCACTTCTTCTATTGCCCCTTGGGCAAGAAGGATGGTAACCTCCTGACCTAATAGGTCGATGAGAGAGGTCGGAAAATTGAACTGCTTCATTATTGTGGGAGGGGGCATGCTTGAAAAATGAAGTTTGTACCCCTCTCTTATGATGGAGAGTGTCCAACGCTCTGCTATTATTTGCCCCCATCTGGGAGCAAAATGGCATAACCTTCCTGGAATGGTGGACGGTTCTGGTCCTTCCAGAGCCAGAAAGGCTAAGTTCTCTAGCTGAAAGTCAAAGACCCTGAGGAGGCTGAGGCTGCTGAGCCGGTTGAGGCCTAGCAGCCTTTGCTTTCTTTTGTTTGGGTGTTTGCTGACGTTTGGTTGAAAACTGACCTGTAGAAGATGCCTGCTGACCATAAGCAGGATAAAATCTCTTCTTCTTAGAAAAAGGTGTTTTCTTGAACAACTTTTTCCTAACAGGATCAGCAGTAGATTTGGATAGTCTATCCAAAGTGGAATTTTCAGCATCCATCTCATTGGCTTTTTCTTGCCAATCTTTACCAAACAGGTTCTCACCAGTACAAGGGATATTTCCCAATTTATCTTGTACCCAGAGCTCTAAATCAGATGCTTGGAGCCAAGCAATTCTACGTGCACTTATGGCAATAGCCGAGGCCCTGCTTATACATTCAAAGCAGTCGAAGGCTGCACGGTTGGAGAATTTAGAGACATCTTGGGCATGTTTGAGCCAAGTGAAAAACTCCTGCCTTTTATCCTCAGAGATGAAAGGACTTAAAGTCTGTAGATGATCAGTAACTTCCTTTAGGAACATTCCCATGTAGAGACTATAGGAACGGATTCTTGCAGCAAGCATGGAAGCTTGAAAGACTCTATGTCCAAAAGCATCCAGAGTTCTGCATTCACGTCCTGGAGGATTAGAGGCATGTCTTTTTGCACTTCTAATCCTTCTCATAGCAGATTCCACCACAATGGAGTGGTGGGGAAGCTGAGTTTTATGGAAACCAGGACAAGGAGGGACACGATACATAGTATCTAACTTACAAGAATGAGGAGAGGTGGTAAGTGGTGTTTCCCACATCCTCAGCATGAGATCATATAGAATCTCATGAATGGGTAAGGGCAGCTGCCTCCTTAGGAGTTTTGGGATATTGTAAAATATCCAACTCCGTGGCCCTTGGCTCTGTTTCAGGGGTCACAGTGATGGACAGGCCCCGCGCCACCTCTTGGATGAAGTCTTGGAAAGACATGTCCTCTGGGGGAGACATCCTGCGTTTAGGGGAGGACTCCTCCTGTGGAAGCATCATCGTTGCATCAACAGAACTTTCAGAATCCTCAGATTCTTCTGAGGAATCGAAGTATCGCCTGTCTGGATGCTCTTGCAGAGCCCGATACCTGTACCGAGCAAAATCGGTATCGGGAATACCCGGTACCGGGGAATCGGGACCGGCGGGCATCGAAGGACAGGGTACCAGCATAGCAGACATCGAGGCCGATGTCGATGCTATCAGTACCGGTTGCGATACCGATACCGATGCCGGAGCAGGTGGAGTTGTCTGTCGCGGTACCAAGGGCATCGATGACACAAGGAAAGCCGCTAGACTGCGTTCTGTGGACGGAATTCTCTGGCCCATAGATGCTGCCAATGCCTGGAAATCGGTACCGGTGGAAACTGCCGGTACCCCAGAGCATGGCACCAGGAGATCTGTCGAGGCCGAGCCATCGAGAACATCCTGGAACCCCGATGATGGTGCTTTGGAAGCTGAAACCTCCCGCCGGTGTAATTTTGCCGGTGCAGAATCCTCGAGGGCAACGCCAGAGGCATCTCGATGCTTAGGAGGAGATCTACCCTTTGAGGACCGGCTAGATTTATGTTTAGTTACCTGAGATCCACGGGAAGAAGCAGCAGCCCTGGAAGACGTCGATGCCACCGAAGACGCATCAGAGGGAAACAGGGTACTGAGCTTAGCAGCTCGGTTCTGTCGACCCCTTTTAGACATCATAGCACAGGACACACAATCTGTGATGGAGTGGTCATGACCTAAACATTTTAAACACCATTCATGGGTGTCGGTGGCGGAAATGGTACCGCCACATTTTGTGCACTTTTTAAAACCTGAAGCAGGTTTTTCCATATTAAGGAAATTTGTGGGCCCTAAGGCCCAAAAAGACAGGTGCACCTGAAGAAAGTAAAAGAATGGATAAATTAATTTTTTTTTGAAAGAAAAGAAATACCGGCGGTACCGGTAGAGCGTCGGGGAAGGCAGACGCGACCACAAAAAGAAATAAAGAAATAAGGAAATTCTTCTGCGGTGACAGGAACACGACCTGCTGGCTCCGCGGAAAAAGAAGAACTGGAGAGAGGCAGTTGGGAAAGGCAAGAAGGCAGCACGCAGGCGCTGTGGGATGCTCCCAAAAGCTTTCTGATTGGATGCTGGGGAGCGTTCCCGCGCAGGCTCAGTCGGTACTGACGAAACCCATATGTGATGACTACATTCCTGCTTGTTCCTGGAGATTTAAGTCTTCACATATGGGTATCATTGGTACCGATGGAGCTTGCATGGAAACGCTCCCCAGCGTCCAATAGGAAAGCTTTTGGGAGCATCCCACTGTGCCTGCGTCGCTGCCTTTCCAACTCTCCCTCTTCAGTTGAGTTTATAGCTGAGACAAAGGAGAGAGAGAGAGAGAGAGAGAAAGAGAGAGAGAGATGGGTGGATTGTGAAGACTTAATTCATGCTGTTCCCGGAGATAGCATAGTTACTCACCTGTAACAGGAGATATCCGGGAACAGCAGGAATTTAGTCTTCACATATGGGTATCGTTGGTACCGACGGAGCCTGCACAGGAACGCTCCGCAGCGTCCAATTAGGAAGCTTTTGGGAGCATCCCACAGCACCTGCGTGCTGCCTTCCTGCCTTTCCCAACTGCCTCTCTCCAGTTGAGTTTAAAGCTGAAACAAAGAGAGAAAGAGAGGGAAAGAGAAAGAGATACAACTCCTAGGGGAGGTGGGTGGGTTGTGAAGACTAAATTCCTGCTGTTCCAAGAGATCACCTGTTACAGGTGAGTAACTATGCTATCTCCAGGAACAAGCAGGAATGTAGTCTTCACATATGGGGACTCCCTAGTTTTAGATGCCAGGGAGAGACCCCAGAAGTTGTGTCCCCCCTGGGATAGGGCTCCACTTCCCCCCATAGATCTCTGGCATCCAACCTGGGATTGCGGGTAGGAGTGGATTAGGTATGGAACAGGTGTTGGAGAACAGCCTGACCAAACAAGGCATCCCAGCGGGAGTCCTTGTCCAAGCAGTAATAGGCTGTGAAGGTATGAACTGAAGCCCAAGTGGCTGCTCGACAGATGTCGTCGATAGAGTGCAGATGAGACATTGAAGCTGCCATGGCTCTCACATTGCGAGCTGTGACATGGCCCTCCAGAGGAAGGTTCTTACTCTGATAGGCAAAGGAAATACACTGTGTAATCCAGTTGGACAGTGTTCTCTTGGAGACTGGAAGTCCCAAATGAGAAGGATCAAAAGCAACAAAGAGTTGAGAGGACTTTCTATGTTGCTGTGTTCTTTGCAAGTAAAAGGCTAAAGCTCTTTTACAGTCCAAAGTATGAAGATTCCTTTCTGCATTTGATGCATGAGGTCTTGGTGAGACACAGGCAGGTAGACTGCTTGGTTAAGATGAAAAGGCGAGACCACCTTTGGCATAAAGTGTGGATGAGACCTAAGGACTACCTTGTCATGATGAAACCTGTTTAAGGTGGATTAGCCACTAGTGCTTGCAACTCACTGATGTGACGTGCTGATCTGATTGCAATGAGAAAGATAACTTTCCAAGAAAGGAATTTCAATGAGGTAGTAGCTAAGGGTTCGAAAGGTGGCTTCATGAGCTGACCAAGAACCAGGTTTAAGTCCCATGCCACCTGTGGTGGCCTAATGGGAGGCTTAGTTAGAAGAAGGCCTCTCATAAATCTTGCTATAAGAGGATGGGAGGAAATAGGTTGTCCATTTAGAGGCTTGAAAGAAGCTGCAATAGCACTCAAATGGACTCTTACTGAATTAGTCTTAAGTCCTGCATTGGATAAATGAAGGAGATACTCAAGTAATAATTACAGAGGTATCGCCAGGGGGTTAAGACCCTTCTGCGAACACCATATGGTAAACCTCTTCCACTTAAAAGCATAAGAGTGTCTAGTGGAAGGTTTCCTGGAAGCATAAAGGACATCCTTTACTTGCTGAGGAAGGTTAAGATCATGAAGATCTAGGCCTTCAGCAACCAAGCTCTGA
Organism: Ichthyophis bannanicus; assembly: GCA_033557465.1. Classification (NCBI taxonomy): domain Eukaryota; kingdom Metazoa; phylum Chordata; class Amphibia; order Gymnophiona; family Ichthyophiidae; genus Ichthyophis; species Ichthyophis bannanicus. The sequence goes on along the minus strand of CM066032.1, from coordinate 670,860,516 downwards.
GATGCAGAGACTGGGGATTGGGATGCCATAACCTTCCGTCCTCCTGTGACAGGAGATCTGGAGCAGACCCTAAATCCAGGGAGGGGGCTTGAGAGAGATGTAGAAGCAGAGGGTACCACACTTGCCGTGGACAATGTGGAGCTATGAGAATCATCCACCCTCTGTCTCTCTGAAGCTTGAACAGGGTTTTGGGAATTAGGGGAATGGGTGGAAAGGCATAAAGGAAGTCTTGACCCCAGTGAAGGAGGAAGGCATCCCTGGCCTGAGAACCCTGAGCCGGAATTCTGGAACAGAACAGGGGAAGTTTGGCATTCAACGGACTTGCAAAGAGGTCTATGTCCGCGGTTTCCCAAAGTTGAAAATTCTTGGCCACCTGGTTCTGCGTGTAGAGACCATTCGGTGGAAGCAGAACTCGACTGAGTCTGTCTGCCCAAGAGTTTTGTATGCCTGGAAGATAAACTGCCAGGAGGTGAATACTGGTGTCCCATGATATCTTTCTAACTTGGTCCGTGTCTCCATGCCCCTCAACGCTCCCTGCGCTCCATCCATGCTAACCGTATGTTTCTTCCCCCCCCCCCCCCTGCCTCTGCTCACCTCGAATCCACCCGTTCCTCTGCCTTTTTCTTCCTTGGTCCCAGGCTCTGGAACTCTCTCCCCCCTGCCCTCCGTCTTGAATTATCCTTTTGTAAATTTAAAGCCGTTCTGAAGACCCACCTTTTTTGTACTGCCTACGATTTTCCCTTTCCCTCCTCCATCCCTACAGACCCCTCATAGGTTGTCTCGTTTTCCTCAGTTTGTCGGTCTGTCTATCTCTGACCTACTCCTCTGTTCTCTTTCCTTTTTCTACCTCTGTCCCTTTCCTATTGCACTAATGGAGTTCTGTTTCTTCTATCCTCTCTTTCTAGCAGCAATGTTATGTCCCTTATTTTAAGCTTGTTGTAAACCGCGCCGGTGGTATATCAAGAAACGAATAAAGATAAAGATAAGATACTCTCTGGCAAGGGCCTATAGTCGGCAAAGCTTCGTTGCAAAGCGACAGAGAGCCTGTTCCCCCCTGCTTGTTCACGTAGAACATGGCTACTTGATTGTCCGTCTGAATGAGGACTGTCTTGTAGCTGGGCAGGGTGTGGAACAGTCGAAGAGCAAGGAAGATTGCTCTGAGCTCCAGAAGATTGATGTGTAGATGAGTCTCCTGTGGAGTCCAGGTGCCTTGGGTGGAGAGGTTTTGCAGATGAGCTCCCCAACCCACTGGTGAAGCATCTGCTGTGAGAGTTGCCTGGAATAAAGGCTGTTGAAAAGGGGACCCCAGCAACAGGTTCTGAGTGGACTGCCACCATTGGAGAGACAAAATAAGATGACTTGTGTTTGCTATTTTGTCTGACAGGCACACTGATGCCTGGGTCCATTGAGTGGATAAGGTCCACTGGGCTGCTCTCATATGGAGGCGAGCATAAGGGACCACATACACTGTAGATGACATCTGGCCTAGTAGTTGTAACATTTCTCGGGCAGTGAGATGAGGTTTTAGCACTGCTTGAGAAGCTAACTGCACCATGCGGAGGCAACGGGCCAGGGGGAGATAGGCCCTTGCCTTTCCGGTATCCAGCAAAGCTCCTATGAACTCTAGGGAGTGGAGGAGTGGCCTAGTGGTTGGGGCAAGGTACTTCAGGCCGGAAGGTCGGGGGTTCAAATCCCACTAGAGTACAGCAACCTTGGGCCGGAAGGACTGGGGTTTCTAGTCCCACAGGTGCTCCTTGTGGTCTTGGGCAAGCCACTTAACCCTCCATAGCCCATGTTACCTGTAAAATAGTTATCTCCAAGTTCAATGTAATTTCAGTTTGTTCAATGTAAACCGCACTGATGCAGAATAGCGCGGTATATAAGAGAATGTAAATAAATAAAATAAATAAATAAATAGGGATTGAGTGGGAGTTAGACTGGATTTTGGGATGTTTATGACAAGACCCAAATATTGAAGGATACACATTGTGCAGGATAGGGAAGTCCTGGCCTCTGACTCTGATGGGGCTCGGATGAGCCAGTCGTCTAAGTAGGGAAAGACAAATATCCCTAGAGTATGGAGAAATGCTGCTGCTACAGCCATGCATTTGTGAACACTCTTGGTGCTGAGGCCAGGCCAAAAGGAAGCACCCTGTATTGGTAGTGCTTTTCTTGAAAAAGGAACCAAAGAAACTTTCTTTGGGTTGGATGGATGATTACATGAGTGTACACATCCTTGAGATCTAGAGAACAAAGCCAATCCAGACTCTGAAGGTATGGCAGCAGAGTTCCCAGATAAATCATCTTGAATTTCTCTTTTAACAGGAATTTGTTCAATTCTCTGAGGTCTAAAATAGGTCTGTCCCCCCCTGTTTTCTTTGGGATAAGGAAATAAGGGGAGAAAAACCCTGTACCCTGTAGATGAATGGGTACTTCTTCTATTGCCCCTTGGGCAAGAACCATAGTGACCTCCTGACCTAACAGGTTGACAAGAGAGGTCTGAGAATTGAACTGTCTTACCATTGTGGGAGGGGGCATGCACAAAAAGTGAAGCTTGTACCCCTCTTTTATAATGGAGAGTGTCCAATGCTCTGCTGTTATCTGCCCCTATATCTGGAGGCAAAGTGACATAACCTTCCTGGAATGGTAGAAGGCTCTGGACCATTGAGGGCCAGGAAGGCTAAGTTCTCTAGATGAAAGTCAAAGGTCTTGTGGAGGCTGAGACTGCTGAGACAATTGAGGCTTGGCAGTCTTTGCTTTTCTTTGTTTAGGTGGCTGCTGACCTTTTCGGACAAGCTGACCTGCGGAACGTCCCTGCTGGGAATAAGAGGGATAAAACCTCTTCTTCTTGGAGAAGAAGAAATCTTTCAAGAAACCTTTTCTTGCAGGATCAGCTGTGGCTTTGGATAATCTATCCAAAGTGGAGTTGTCAGCATCCATCTCATTGGCCTTTTCTTGCCAATTCTTGCCGAATAGATTCTCAGCTGTACAAGGGATATTTCCTAGTTTGTCCTGCACCCAGAGCTCCAAATTGGATGCCTGGAGCCAGGCAATTCTTCGTGCACCTATGGCAATGGCAGAGGTTCTGCTTATGCACTCAAAACAGTCAAAAGCTGCACGATTGACAAACTTAGAAACATCTTGAGCATGTTTAACTAGTGTGAGAAAGTCCTACCTCTTGTCCTCAGGAAGAAGAAGGCTTAAAACCTCCAAGTCTCCTGTGACTTCTTTAAGGAACATTCCCATATATAGTATATAGGAACTGATTCTGGCAGAAAACATGGAACATACGACATCCAAAGGCAAACAAAGTTCTACACTCATGTCCTGGAGGATTAGAGGCATGCCTCTTTGCACTCCTGATCCTTCTCATAGCTGATTCCACTACAGTAGAGTGGTGAGGAAGCGGAGTTTTTCTGGAAGCCAGGACAAGGAGGGACTCGATACATGGTATCCAGTCTGCGAGAGTGAGGAGAGGAAGTAAGAGGTGTCTCCCACATTCTCAACATGAGATCATGCAGAATCTCATGGATAGGCAGAGTAGCTGCCTCCTTAGGAGCTTTGGAATATTGTAAAATCTCCAACTCCTTAGCCCTGGGCTCTGTTTCAGGAGCCACAGTAATGGACAGACCTCAAGCCACCTCCCTGATGAAATCCTGAAAGGAAATATCTTCAGACATCCTATGATTACGAGAGGAAGGCACCTCCAGGAGAAGTATGCCGGCACCGGCAGAACTGTCAGAATCCTCGGAGCCCTCCGAGGATTCCAAGTACAGTCAAACCTCGGTTTTCGTATGCCCTGGTTTTCGTACGATTCGGTTTTCGTTGACTTTTTTCATCAAGATTTTGTTTCGGTTTTCGTACGTTGTCTCAGTTTTCGTACAGCATTTTACCCCCCCCCCCCCCGTACCTGCCATGGATTAGCGTGAGCCAGCGATCTCCCACGGAGCTTGAGCCAGCGATTCTGCGGGACCTCTGGGGAGCCGAGGAGTTCAACGCTCCAGCGTGGCCTGCCCGAAACTGCTTCCTGCCCCGGACTCTCCCCCGATTGACGCTGCTGCCAGCCGCGGTATCCGGCACAGAAGAAAGCTGCCTGATAGGCTCCTGCGGGGCCTGCAGGCTGAGCCCTCACTATTGCCTGCGGTCTGAGCAGCGGTCTGAGAAACGGGAGGAGGAACCTATTACAAACGTCTGGAGCTTGGCTGTCGCGCTGCAGAACTGAAGGGGAGATTTATCGGGACCAAGCGACATCCACGTGGCAGCCGCCGGCGCTTGTCACCATCCCTCACCAATACGATCTATCCTGAGAGGGGTACGTCTGCCTGCTGCCTCTTCCCCTGCACATCCCTTGAACCGGGACAGGAGCTGGTGACCGAATCTGCTTCTCCTTGGCGGCCCAGTCTCCCGCCGGGGCCCCTGCCCTCCCGATTGGATTCTGGGTGTCCTGCAGGCCTGCACACGCGGCCTCTCCTTGAAACCTTGCAGTCTGCAGCTGCAGGCTCCTGCTGGCACAGCCCCACGCTGTTCTCTGACTATCACCTGTGTCAGGCTACTACCTTAGGGGGGCCGGAGGCAGCCTAAGACTCTCTGTCCCACTGTTTCTCAACTGCCTGCTGCTTGGCTGACACTGCCTCTCCACCTCTCCCGACACTGTGTAGGAGTGGCTGCCCTACAGGCTGGTGTGACTTCGGGCACTGTCCTCTTTCTGGTGCCCTTACTTTTGCTGACATTGGCACTACCTCTCCTGACACTGTGAGCTTGGTAACTGGGTGTGATGGCTGCTAAGTTAAAAGGCAGGCTGGAGTCCCGATTGTGCAGACGGCCAAGATGGCTGTTCCCACCTCCGCTGCTGGTGGTGATTGCTCGATCCCCAGAGGGGAGAGCAGCTGGAGCTGGCTGGAGTGCGTCCCATATGCCAACAAAAGTCTTCAATAAAGGTAAAAGTGATGTTACATGCTCATTTATCCATTTCATTAGTCATTTATATGTATTTCTCATTGTTTTCTGTATGTAAAAAGATAGTTATTCTCTATAAAATGTATTTTTTGTCAATATTTTTGGGTGTCTGGAAAGGATTAATTGAATTTACATTATTTCTTATGGGAAATCTTGCTTCGGTTTTAGTCCGTTTCGGTTTTAGTCAGACTTTTTTGAACGGATTAATCATGAAAACCAAGGTTTGACTGTACCATCTGTCCGGATGCTCTTGAAGAACCCGATACCCGTACCGATCGAAGTCGGTACCGAGGGGCATCGGCACCAGTGTATCGGTACCTGACAGCATCGCATGACTGGGTGCCGGCAAAGCCGACACCGATGTCGATGCTATCGGTACTGGTACCGACATTGGTACCGGCGTCGGTAGCGGTACAACTGTCTGACGTGGTTCCGAGGGGATCGATGCCGCAAGGAGAGCCACCAGACTGCATTCAATAGCAAGGAATCTCTGGTCTATCGACGATGCCGATGCCTGGGTATCGGTACCGGAGGCAGCTGGTACCCCAGAGCATGGCACCAGTAGTTCTGCAGAGGTCGAGGCCTCGAGAACATCCTGGAGCCCCGATAATGCTTTGGAAGCCGAAGCCTCCTGCCGGGGCAATTTTGCCGGTATGGAACCCTCAAGGGCAACGCCAGAGGCATCTCGATGCTTAGGAGATCTACCCTTTGAGGACCGGCTAGACTTATGTTTGGTTACCTGAGATGAAGCCCTAGAAGACGTTGATGCCACAGAAACTGCATCGGAAGGAAAAAGAGCACTGAGCTTAGAAGCTCGGTTCTGTTGACCCCTTTTGGACATCATGGCACAAGCCATATATACTCGGTAATGGAGTGGTCAGGACCTAAACATTTAAGAAACCACTCATGGGTGTCGGTGAGGGAGATGGTACCGCCAACACTTGGTGCACTTTTTAAAACCCGAGGTGGGTTTTTCCATAGTGGAAAAGTTTTGGGCCTAAGGCATTGAAATGGCGCGTGCACCTGAAAAGAAAAGTTTGGAAATAAATAAGATTATTTTTTTTAAACAAAAGAAAGAAAGAAAAGAGAACCGGCGGTATCGGTATAGCGTCGAAGGTAGACGCGACCACAAAAAAATAAAGATTAAGTTAACAATTTTCTGCGGTGACAGGAACAATGACCTGCTGGCTCCACGGAAAATGAAGAACTGGAGAGAGGCAGTTGGGAAAGGCGGGAAGGCAGCATGCAGGCGCTGTGTGATGCTCCCAAAAGTGTCCTCCTAATTGGACGCTGGGGAGCGTTCCCGCGCAGGCTCCGTCGGTACCGACGATACCCATATGTGAGGACTACATTCCTGCTTGTTCCTGGAGATCACCTGTTACAGGTGAGTAACTACGCTATCCCAAGGAACAAGCAGGAAAGTAGTCTTCACATATGGGGACTCCACAGCTGAGAGATGCCAGGGAGATGACCCCAGAAAGCTGTGAAACCCAGGTTGAGATGGGTCATGCTTCCTCCCATGGATCTTTGGCATCGAAACCCAGGACGGCGGGTAGCAGTTGTTCTAAGTCTGAAAGAGATGCTGGAGAAGAGCCAGGCCAAATGAGGCATCCTGACGGGAGTCCTTGTCTAAACAGCAGTGGACTGCAAAGGTATGTACCAAAGCCCATTAGCTGCTCTACAAATGTCGTCAATGGACACTGATCGAAGGTTAGCCATAGACGCTGCCATTGCTCTCACATTGTGAGCTGTGACATGACCTTTGAGAGAAAGAGTAGTTACTCACCTGTAACAGGTGTTCTCCAGGAGCAGCAGGAATCAGTCCTCACATATGGGTGACATCAACGTCGATGGAGCCCCCATGCGGAGCATTTCCCCAGCTTTCTAAGCCTTTGGGAATACACCCACGCATGCGCGGTGCCATTCACCCCCAAAGGTGCCATCTTGCTCAATCAGATGACATAGCTAAAAGACAGCACAAAAAACAAAACAAACTATGTACAACTGCAACTCCCAAGGGAGGAGGGAGGGTTGTGAGGACTGATTCCTGCTGCTCCTGGAGAACACCTGTTACAGGTGAGTAACTACTCTTTCTCCAGGACCAAGCAGAAAGTCAGTCCTCACATATGGACGACTTCCTAGCTCTGGGCTACCAGGAACCCAGGCTGAAAAATAGAGCTCCTTCTGCGAAGCCTCAGCATCAGGGAAAGAATTTTACTGAGAAGAGATCCCACCGGTAGCCCAACAAGAGGGCTGGAGGGCAGGAGTTGCGTAAACCTCAAAGAGATTCCGGAGTACTGCCTGACCAAAAGCACTGTCCCTATGGGACTCCCTCTCCAGGCAGTAATGGGCTGCAAAAGTCTGGCTTGAAGACCAAGTTGCAGCCCTACAGATGTCTGCCAACGGTACAGAATGGAGATGAGCTACTGATGCAGCCATTGCCCGGACACGGTGAGCTGTGACTCGACCCTGCAAGGGAAGGTCTGCTGCCCTGTAAGCCCAGGTGATACAGTCCGCCACCCATAAGGACAAGGTACACTTAGAGACAGGCAACCGCAAGGTGTTTGGGTCAAAGGAGACGAAGAGCTAAGTAGCCCTTCTTTGACCCTTAGTACGCTCAAGTTAGAAAGACAAGGCCCTTCTACGGTCCAGGGTGTGCAGGACTTCCTCAGCCAGGCTGGCATGGGGCCGAGGGAAGAATGTTGGAAGAACCACCTCCTGACTGAAGTGGAAAGAGGAGACTACCTTCGGGAGGAACTTAGGATGAGTCCTAAGGACTACCCTGTTCCTATAGAAACGAGTGTATGGCCTGTCACAGACCAGGGCTTGAAGTTCACTCACTCGTCTGGCCGAGGTCAGTGCCACTAGGAAAAGAGCCTTCCAAGAAAGGAAGCGGAGAGGACACGTAGCCATCGGCTCAAAGGGAGGGCAAGTAAGCTGCTGCAAGACCACATTCAACTCCCATTCAGGGGCTGGTGGACAGAGAGGAGACTTTAGCAAGAGCAAGCCTCTGAGGAACTTGGACACCAAGGGGTGAACTGATAAAGAGTGCCCTTCCACCTGTGAGTGGTGGGCTGCCAGAGCAGAAAGGTGCACCCGAACAGAATTAGACTTAAGACCCTGATTAGACAAGTGTAGCAGGTACTGAAGCACCACTGGCACAGGACAGGAGAAAGGGTTCTCCTGTCGTTGGTCACACCACAAGGAGAACCGCTTCCACTTCAGGGCATAGGTCTTTCTGGTGGATTGCTTCCTAGAGGCCAAGACCACCTCTTCAACTTCCTGGGGCAGGCCCCAGGGAGCCAGCACTACCCTTGCAGCCTCCAGGCCATCAAATTGAGAGTTTTGAGATTGGGGTGCAGAAGGGAACCCTGATCCTGAGAAAGAAGATCGGGTTGCAACCCCAGAGGGAGTGGGGTGTCCACCGCCAGCTGTAACAGAAGCGGGAACCAAGGCTGCCTTGGCCATCTGGGGGCTACCAATATGATCGAGGCCCTGTCCCTTAGAATCTTGAACAAGGTTCGGGTCACCAAGGGCGTGGGAGGAAATGCATACAGGAGGCCCTTGGATCATGATATCAGGAAGGCATCTGCTGTGAATCTTGTGGGATGCGGTTGCCTGTTGCAGAATTGAGGCAGCTGCCGGTTCAGGGGACTGGCAAAGAGGTCTATGGATGGAAGTCCCCACTTCAGGAAAATGTTCTGACCACCAAAGGGTGCAGTCGCCATTCGTGAGGCTGTAGAACCCTGCTCAATCTGTCTGCCAGGAAATTTTCCTGGCCAGGGAGATAGACTGCCCTGAGCAGCATATTGTGTTGAAGTGCAAAAGAGCATAGGGCCTGTACTCCTGACACAGGAGCCTGGACCCCGTGCCCCCTTGTTTGTTGACATAGAACATCGCCACCTGGTTGTCTGTCTGCAGCAAGACAGATTGGTGGGCCAGGGTGTGAGAGAAGGCCTTGAGGGCTAAGCGTATCGCCCTGAGTTCGAGGAGATTGATTTGTAGTGTGGACTCCCAAGGAGACCACAAGCCCTGTGTGCACTTGTCCAGACAATGTGCACCCCAGCCCTCCAAGGAGGCATCGGTTGTGAGTACCACAGTGGAAACAGGTACTTGAAAAGGAATTCCCTGTAGAAGGTTGGGGGAGTGCAGCCACCACTGCAGGGAGTTCAGGAAGGGTTTTGACACCCTTACTTTGTCTCTTAGGCTTCCTGTAACTTGCTTCCACTGAGTCCTGAGACACCACTGTGCAGGCCTCATATGCAGGCGGGCATTGGGGGTCACATGCACTGTTGAAACCATGTGGCCCAGGAGCTTTAGACAAAGTCTGGCGGATACCAGTGGGCTGTCTAGAAACCGGCTGGCCAAGTCCATCAGCCTTCTTGCTCTGTCTTCTGGCAAGTAAGCTTTTGCGTGCAGGAAGTCTAACCGTGCCCCTATGAACTCCAGGTCTGGGAGGGGAGCAAGATGGACTTTGCGAAGTTTATGACAAAGCCTAGTTGTTGAAGGAGAGAGACAGTACGGAGGGTGGCTTGCCTGGCCTCCTGGAGAGTCTGACCCCTGATGAGGCAGTTGTCCAGATAGGGGAAGACAAAGATACCCTGGTTTCTCAAGTAGGCCACCACAACCGCCAGGTACTTTGTGAAGACCCGTGGGGCGGAGGTTAGGCCAATGGGCAGTACTCGGTACTGAAAATGGTTTCCTCCTACCACGAACCTTAGGTATTTTCTGTGGTCTGGATGAATGAGGATGTGAGTGTACGCATCCTTCAGATCTAAGGAGCATAGCCAATCTCCCTGCTGGAGGTACGACAGCAGTGTTCCAAGAGTAAGCATCTTGAACTTTTCCTTTTCCAAGAATTAGTTGAGATTTCTCAAGTCCAAAATGGACCGGAGACCTCCAGTTCTCTTTGGCACAAGAAAGTACCTGGAGTAGAAGCCCTGCCCCAGCTGGTGGGGAAGTACAGGCTCCACCGCCCTGTCTTGAAGAAGACCTTGCAGTTCCTGGAGAAGGAGTTCCTGATACAGAGTAGGCCTTGGAAGCTCCCCTGGGAAGTAGGAGGGGGGTACTTGATTGAAATGGAGCAGATAGCCCTTCTGGACTATGCTCAGTACCCAAGCATCTCTTGTGATGGGCGGCCACTGGTGGGCAAACAGGGCCAACCGACCTCCTGTGCAGAGGTGGAGAGGCTATGCAGTGGGAGTCAAAAAACCCCTCCCTGCTGAGTAGCAGCAGGAGCTGGAGGCTTGGGGGCTTTTTTCCTACGGGGCCCATGTCCCTGCCCCTTGGCCTGCTGACCCTGATGGGGAGCTGGGGAGGAGTGAAAATGAGGGAAAGGTTTGTAGGCAGATGCCTTCCTCGGGTAAAAGGTCTTTTTCCCCGAGCCCTTCTTCTTATGAGAAGGGGCAGATGTTTTTCTGGACAACCTTGTCCTTGTCAAAGTCTCGGCCTCGAGCTCAGCGGCCTTTTCGGCCATGGGCTTGCCGAAGAGGTTTTCACCCCGGCATGGGACATCGACCAACTTGTCCTGTACCTATGGCTCGAGGTCCGATGACTGTAGCCATGCCTGGCGTCGAGCACCGATGCCGGCCGCCGCTACACGGGCCGAAGCCTCAAAGCCATCATAGGCCGCCTGGGAAATGAATTTGGAGCATTCCCGGATCCCCGAGGACAAGGACTTGAACCTCTGCAAAGGTTCCCCCGAAAGGCCAGCCGAGAACCCGGCTATTTCCTTAGCCAGGTCCCGCAAGTACATGCCCATGTACAGCTGGTAGGACTGGACACGGCAAGCAAGCATCAAGCCCTGGAAGAACTTTCTGCCGATGGCATCTAGGCTTCGGGCCTCCCTGCCAGGGGGCACCGCAGAGTGCATCTTCTGGCTCTTCAGACGATGCATGGCCGATTCCACAACCATAGAATGGTGTGGCAGCTGCGCCTTCAGGAACCCAGGGCTCTTTTGGACTCGAAACATGGAATCGATCCGCTTGCTCAAAACCGGCGCCGAGGCCAGTGCCTCCTACATTCGGAAGAGGAGCTGTTCCAGCATCGGAGGAACCGGCACAGTAAAGGCCTCCCGCGGGGGAGAGTCGTACTGTAGGGCATCGAGCTCTTCGGCTTGAGGCTCCTCCTCTGGATCCGCAGAAACATTCAAAGCCTTAGCCATGTCCCTGACAAACTCCGAGAACCGGGTGACCTCTGGTGGGCACCTACTCCGGGGCTCAGACTGCGGTGAGTCCAAAGGGACACACCGAGTCCGAAAGGTATCGGGGGACTCCTCGTCCTCCGTCTCCCATGCAGACTCATCCGAGGAAGAGTCGAGGGGCTCCGACTGTGCGGGCTCCAGCAACACTCGCCCCGACGCCGGGGGCCATCGGCGTCGGCGCCCTCAGTCCCGAATGGGAGGTCGAGGGAGACAGTGACCGAGTCCGGACTCAGGCCTTCATGGCTTCGAGAACCGGCTCGGTCTCCGGGGTCGACTTAGACGTCGACATCCCGGTGGTCGGGGCAGATGCACCAGTCAGGCTGGCCATCAGCACCCGCTGCTGATCCATGAAGGCAGACAGTCTGCACTCCAAGGCTGTCAGCCTGAGTCCAAGCTCAGGAGACTCAGCAGCTACCGACTCGGGCCCTGGCAGCGCCGGGCCCGACGTCGGCTCCCTGGGAGTAGAGTCCTCGAGGACAACAGGACTTATGTGCTCGACAGACTCCGGCTCTACACGAGACACCTTAGTTGGCTTCTCCAGCTCCAAAGGCCCGGGGAGGCGGTCAGGGGTCCGAGACCTGGCCCTCGAGGAACGGGCATCCTCCAACTCCGCCCTCACGAGCTTTCTCTTCCTCTTATGCTCCTGACTGGGGGACCCCCTTTCAGAGGAACCCCGACGAAGCTTGGGGTCCGACTCCAGAGACGTCGAGGCCTCTGACGAGGTCCGGGCTCGACCGGAGGCAGAGTCAGAGAAAATTCTCTCCTTCTGATGCTGCCGGCTTCTGAGTGCCTTAGTGGACATCTTTCCACACGGGACACAGACCTTGGGATCATGGTCCGGCCCGAGGCAACGCAGGCAGCAGTCGTGTGTGTCGGGAACAGACATGAGCTTCTTACAACGATCACACTTTTTAAAACCACTTGAGGCCATCGGGGAAAAAAGGGCCCCCGTGAGGTCAAAAGACCGGCCCTCCAGGGAAAAAGAAAAGAGCGCGAACGCGTGCCACGAAGGGCAAAAAAACGAAAAATAGAGATCGGGTCGATACCGGCGTACCGAACCCAGGCGGGAAAGGGAACCGGCATTGAAATGGACAAAAAGAGAGCGAAAATCGCAGAAAAAAATCAAACATTTCCAGGTGACACGGATTCACGTCCATTGGGCTCCACAGAAAAAGAAAGACTGAGCAAGATGGCACCTTTGGGCGGGAAGGGGAACGCGCATGCATGGGTGTATTCCCAAAGGCTTTCTTAGAAAGCTGGGGAAATGCTCCACATGGGGGCTCCATCGACGTCGATGTCACCCATATGCGAGGACGGACTTCCTGCTTGGTCCTGGAGAAAGTCCCTTACTCTCGTATGCAAAGGATATGCAATTTGCAATCCATTTAGACAAAGTTCGCTTGGAAACTGGAAGTCCAAGATGACTAGAATCAAAGGCGACAAAAAGCTGGGAAGACTTTCTATGTTGCTTAGTTCTCTGAAGGTAAAAGGCCAAGGTTCTTCTACAATCCAGAGTGTGAAGATTCCTTTCTGCATTGGATGCGTGATGCCTAGGGAAGAATACAGGAAGGTAAACCGATTGGTTTAAATGAAAAGGCGAAACCACCTTTGGCATAAAATGAGGGCGAGTTCTAAGAACTACTTTATTATGGTGGAACCTTGTATAAGGAGGAACAGCCACTAAAGCCTGGAGCTCACTGATGCGTCTTGCAAAAATGAGAGCAATTAGGAAGATTACTTTCAAGGAAAGAAACTTTAGAGATGTAGTGGCTAAGGGTTCGAAGGGCGGTTTCATCAGCTGCCCAAGGACAAGATTTAAATCCCATGCCACTGGTGGTGGCTTAATGGGAGGTTTAGTCGAGAGTAGATCTCTCATAAATCTTGCTACAAGTGGTTGAGAGGAAACAGGATGTCAATCTAAGGGCTTGTGGAAAGCTGCAATGGCACTAAGGTGGACCCTTACTGAATTGGTCTTAAGACCAGAAGATGATAAATGGAGGAGATACTCCAGTAACCCCTTCACTGGCACTGAAAAGGGATTAAGTTCCATTTTAGAACACCAGATAGAGAATCTTTTCCACTTAAAGGCATAGGCCCGCCTTGTGGAAGGTTTTCTTGAATCCAAAAGGATATCCTTAACCTGCTGAGAAAGGTTGATATCTTGGAATTCTAGGTTCTCAGCAGCCATGCCTTGAGGTGTAGAGACTGAGGATTCAGGTGCAATAGCATCCCGTTCTCCTGGGAAAGAAGATCTGGAGCACAACCCAACTCCAGAGGTCTGGTTTGAGAGACGTAAAAGCAGAGGATACCATGTTTGTTGTGGCCAGCGTGGGGCTATGAGGATCATATGGCCCTTATCTCTCTGAAGCTTGAACAGAGTTTTGGGAATGAGGAGAATGGTTGGGAAGGCATAGAAGTCCTGACCCCAGTGGAGGTGGAAGACATCCCTTACCTGACAGGTCTGAGCCGGAATTCTGGAACAGAACCGGGGAAGTTTGGCATTCTGAGGACTTGCAAAGAGGTCTATATCTGGAGTTCCCCAGATCTGAAAAATTTGAGAAATTTGCTCTGGATTAAGAGACCACTCGTGTGGCAGTAGTACTCGACTGAGTTTGTCTGCCAAGAGATTTTGTGTGCCTGGAAGATACACTGCTAGTAGATGGATTTGAAGATGCCTGGAGAATGCCCAGAGGTGTAGAGCTTCGTTGCACAATGCTTGAGACCCAGTCCCACCCCGTTTGCTCACATAGAACATGGCTACTTGATTGTCAGTCTGGACCAGAACTGTCTTGTAGCTTAGGTGGGCCTGAAAATCTTGAAGAGCATAGAAGATGGCTCTGAGTTCCAGGAGGTTTATATGAAGACAAGCCTCTTGCTGGATCCAGAGACCCTGAGTGGGGAGATTGTCCAAGTGAGCCCCCCAGCACAACTTGGACGCATCTGTCGTCAAGGTGGCCTGGTGTAGTGGCTGCTGGAAAGGAAAGCCTACGAGAAGGTTTTCCAGCGATTGCCACCACTGTAGGGACAAAATGAGATGTGTTGAGTTTCTGATTTTGTCCGTCAGGCGACCTGAGGCTTGTGTCCACTGAGAGGTTAAGGTCCACTGAGCTGCTTGCATGTGAAGACAAGCATAGGGAACCACATGGACAGTGGATGCCATATGCCCCAGCAGCTGAAGCATTTCTCGAGCAGTTAGAAGAGTTTTCATAGCTGCTTGAGATACCAGCTGGAGTATTTGAAGACAACATAAGAACATAAGATATGCCATACTGGGTCAGACCAAGGTCCATCAAGCCCAGTATTCTGTTTCCAACAGTGGCCAATCTAGGTCATATGTACCTAGCAGTTTCCCCAAGAGACACAAGTTCCACAATGCTTGTACTGGGTCAAGCATTGATATCTTCGGTCACTTCTTAATAATGGTTTATGGACCTTTCCTCCAGGAACTTGTCCAAACCTTTTTTAAACCCAGCTGCACTAACAGCCTTTACTACATCTTCCGGTAACAAATTACAGAGTTTGATTACACGTTGAGTGAAAAAATATTTTCTTTTATTAGTCTTGAATAGTTTACCCAGAAGCTTCATTGCATGTCCCCTAGACTTTCTATTTTCTGATAAGGTAAACAATCGATCTACGTTTACCCGTTCCACTCCGTTCATTAATTTATAGACTTCTATCATATCTCCCCTCAGCCGTCTCTTTTCCAGGTTAAAGAGCCCTAACCTTTTTAGCCTTTCTTCATAGGAGTATCCTTCCATCCCTTTACCATTTTGGTGACTCTTCTCTGTACCTTTTCTAAAATCGCTATATCCTTTTTAAGATACGGCGACCAGAATTGCACACAATATTCAAGGTGCGGTCTCACCATGGAATGATATAGAGGCATTATAATATCTTTTGTTTTATTTTCCATTCCTTTCCTTATCATACCTAGCATTCTATTTGCTCTCTTGGCCGCCGCTGCACACTGGGCCGAGGGTTTTAACATGGTATCCACAATGACGCCTAAATCTTTTTCCTGGGTGGTGGTTCCTAATGTGGAACCTTGCATCGTGTAACCATAGTTTGGGTTGTTCTTCCCTAGGTGCATAATCTTGCACTTGTCCACATTAAATTTCACCTGCCATTTTGATGCCCAGTCTTCCAATTTATCAAGATCCTCTTGCAATTTTTCACAATCCTCTTGGGTTTTAACAACTTTAAATAGTTTTGTGTCATCTGCAAATCTGATAACCTCACTCATTATTCCACTTTCCAGGTCATTTATGAATATGTCAAAAAGCAGCGGACCCAGCACAGATCCCTGGGGTACACCACTATTCACCTTTCTCCATTGGGAAAATTGGCCATTTAGCCCTACCCTCTGCTTTCTACCTTTTAACCAGTTCCTGATCCACAATAGTACATTGCCTCCTATCCCATGACTCTTTAGTTTTGCCAAAAGTCTCTGATGAGGGACCTTGTCAAAGGCTTTCTGAAAGTCCAGATACACAATATCAACCGACTCACCTTTGTCCACCTGTTTATTCACTCCTTCAAAAAAACATAACAGATTAGCAAGACAAGATCTTCCTTGTCTAAAGCCATGTTGGCTGTCTTCCATTAGGTTGTGACTATCTACATGCTGAGTAATTTTATTCTTTATGATGGTTTCTACCATTTTTCCCAGTACTGACGTCAGGCTCACCGGTCTGTAGTTTCCCGGATCACCCCTGGAACCCTTTTTAAAAATTGGTGTTACATTGGCGATCCTCCAATCTTCAGGTATTAGAGATGATTTTAATGATAGTTCACAGATTACTGATAGCAGGTCTGCAATCTCATATTTCAGTTCTTTCAACACCCTTGGATGTATACCATCCGGCCCAGGTGATTTGCTACTCTTCAGTTTATCTAATAGTTGTAATACATCTTCCCGATGTATCGATATTTCCTTCAATTCTTCCGCACCTTTAAATACCACTTCAGTCATGGGTAACATCCCTACATCTTCCTCAGTAAAGACCGAAGCAAAGAATTCATTCAGTCTCTCCGCTATCGCCTTATCGCCTCTCAGTGCTCCTTTAACCCCTTTATCATCTAATGGACCAACTGACTCTCTCACAGGTTTTTTGCTACGAATGTACTTGAAAAGGTCTTTATTTCGTGTTTTTGCTTCCGCAGCAAGCTTCTTCTCAAATTCTCTCTTTGCCTGCCTTATCAATGCCTTGCATTTGACTTTCCAGTGCTTGTGCTGTTTCCAGGTTTCGTCGTTTGGCTTTTTTTCCATTTCCTGAAAGATGCTTTTTTGGCAACAGCCTCTCTGACCTCACCTTTAAACCATGCTGGCAGTTTTTTGGACTTCCTTCCACTTTTCTTAAAGCGTGGAATACAGCTGGTCTGGGCTTCCAAGATAGTATTTTTCAACAACACCCAAGCTTGATGTACGTCTTTAACCTTCGCAACTGCTCCTTTTAGTTTTTTCTTAACTGTTTTCCTCATTTTATCATAGTCTCCCTTTCGAAAGTTAAAAGGTAGTACTGTGGATTTCCTTACTATCCCTCCTCCACTAATTAAATCAAAGGTGATCATGCTATGATCACTATTGCCAAGTGGCCCCAAAACCCTTATCTCTTGCACTAGATCTGGTGTTCCACTAAGGACTAGGTCTAATATGGCTTCCCCTCTGGTCGGTTCATGAACCAGCTGCTCCAAGAAGCAGTCATTTATTTCATCTAGGAACTTTATCTCCCTAGCATGTCCTGACGTGACACTGACCCAGTCGATACCGGGGTAATTGAAATCACCCATTATTATTACTGCGCTGTAACTTTTGTTAGCTTCCTTGATTTCTTTGAGCATTTCATCATCCATTTGGTCATTCTGGCCAGGTGCTTGATAGTACACCCCCACTGCCATCGCCTTCCCCCTTTTATATGGAATTTCAATCCATATAGATTCTACAGCAGATTTTGTTTCCTGCAAAACTTTAATCCTTTCTGAGTCAATGCCCTCTCTAACATAGAGTGCAACCCCTCCACCAATTTGATCAGCTCTATCATTACGATATAGTTTGTACCCAGGTATCACAGTGTCCCACTGGTTGTCCTCCTTCCACCATGTCTCTTATATTCCAATCATATCTAACCTTTCATTTAGTGCTATATATTCTAACTCTCCCATCTTATTCTTTAGACTTCTAGCATTTGCATACAAGCATTTTAGAGAATGTATTTTATTCATGTTAGTTTGGCTATTGTTAGACATGGGTAAATTGGGATCTTTAAGCTCTGTCTGCTCCTTACTTGAGGGCATTTGGGCTACTTTACTCTTTTGTGGAACCTCTCTGCTTTTGATAGTATCCTTCAAGGATACATTCTTCCGAAACATCCGCTCTTGGGCGACTGTCGGCTTTCCCCTAATATCTAGTTTAAAAGCTGCTCTATCTCCTTTTTAAAGGTTAATGCCAGCAGCCTGGTTCCATCACGGTTAAGGTGAAGCCCATCCCTTCGGAAGAGCCCCTCCTTTCCCCAGAATGTTCCCCAGTTCCTAACAAATCCAAAACCCTCATCTCTGCACCATTGTCTCATCCACGCATCCACGTGGTTGTGGCAGAAAAGCCTTTGACTGCCTTGTGTCTAGCCGAGCCCCTATGAACTCTAGAGACTGAGAAGGGGTGAGATGAGATTTTGGGAGGTTTATGACTAGTCCCAGGTACTGCAGGATTTGTATTGTGCGGGAGAGTGCGAAGCTGGCTTCTGGAGCTGTTGATGCTCGGATGAGCCAGTCATCTAAGTAGGAGAAGACGAATATCCCCAGAGTTCTCAGGAATGCTGCTACTACTGTAATGCACTTTGTGAAGACTCTTGGGGCAGAAGCCAGTCTGAAGGGTAGAACCCTGTACTGGTAATATCTTCCTTGAAAAAGGAATTGAAGAAACCTCCTGGTATGGATGAGAATGAGTGTATGCATCCTTTAGATCTAGAGAACATAGCCAATCCTGACTCTGAATGTAAGGAAGAAGTGTTCCGAGGGAGATCATTTTGAATTTTTCTCGGAACAGATACTTGTTCAACTCTCTGAGGTCCAGTATGGATCTGTATCCCCCTGTTTTCTTTGGGATGAGGAAGTAGGGGGGGAGTAGAAACCCATGCCCTGTTGGGATATAGGTACCTCTTCTATTGCCTCTTGAGCAAGTAGTGAGGTGACCTCTTGACACAAGAGAGTGGTGGAAGGGCCCTGAGAATTGAACTGTCTTGTTATTGTTGGTAGGGGGCATACTGTGAAAATGGAGTTTGTACCCCTCTCGTACAATGGAAAGAGTCCAGTTTTCTGATGTTATTTGTTGCCATCTTCTGGCACAATGACAAAGTCTGCTGGGGATGGTGAGAGGTTCTGGACCTTTCAGGGGCAGGTTGACCAAGTTCTCTAGGAAGGAGTCAATGCCCCTGAGAAGGCTGAGTCTGCTGAGCTGGTTGAGCTCTGGGGACTCGGGTCTTCCCTTTGCTATCTGGGTTGTTGTTGCCCCTTCTGGGGAGCATGAACTGGACAGTGGACAGCCTGGGTGTAAGATGGGTAGAATTTCTTTTTCTTGTTGAAAAAGAGTTTAATTGTCTCTCTCTTGCTGGGTTGGCTGTAGCCCTTGATAATCTGCTCAAGGAGGTATTTTCAGACTCAAGCTGGTTAGCTTTGTCTTGCCAATCCTTGCCAAAGAGATTTTCTCCTGTGCAAGGAATATTTTCTAGCTTATTTTGCACCCATTGTTCTAAGTCGGATGCCTGAAGCCAGGCTGCTAAGAGAGCCCTAGGCTGCGATCGATGTCCAGGATGCGCTGATCCATAGCCCCTGCTGATGCCTGGATTTCAGTACCGGTGGAAGAAGCCACGACACCAGAACATGGCACCAGGAGTTTTTCTGATGTGGAAGTTTCGGGAACATCCTGGAGCCCCGTTAATGCTTTGGAGACCGGGGCTTCCCACCAGGGCTGTTTTGCTGGTATTTTTTCCTCGAGGGCAACGCTAGTAGCATCTTGATGCTTCGAAGGAGATCTATCCTTTGAGGACCGGCCGGTCTTGGAAGACCTGGGTTTAGTTACCTGAGATCCATGGAAGGAAGATGAAGCCCTGGAAGACATTGAAGCAACGGATATCACATCTGCGGCAAAGAGAGCTCCCAGTTTTTCAGTTCTGTTCTGCATGCCTCTCTTGGTCATCTTTCTACAGAGGTGACACTCCGATGGTAAATGGTCAGGATCTAAACATTTAAGACACCAGTCATTGGTGTCGGTAGCAGAAATGGTACAGCTACACTTTGAACATTTTTTGAAACCACTAGATGGTTTCTCCATTTTAGAAGAGGGCCTAGTGCCCAAAATGGTGCCTGGCACCTAGAGGGGACAGACCCTCCAAAAAGAATTATTTTTTCTTTTTATGAAATAAGTAAGAAAATGAAGAAAAGACCGGTGGTACCGGTATAGGCGTCGACAGTGAAGGCAGATGCAACCACAAAGAGAAATTAGGCCTTACCTGCTAACTGTCTTTCCTTGAGTTCTCTCCAGGCCAGTCCAGGAACAGTAGGGCAGTCAACCTCCTCCAGCAGCTGAGGACTGAATAACAAAGTTTTGCTGACAGCCTATCCAGCTCCCCCTGGTGCCAGAGACTCAGTCTTCTTTTGACAAAGCAGCTAACCTATCTAAACCAACTTCCAACCTCTTCAAATTCCAACTCCTTTACTCCTGTTTTTTTTTTTTAAACAAACTCCACCCCCTCCCCCAATCCCTCTAGGAAGGGAGAAGCTAAGGCACAGCCGTCCTAGACCCCTTCACGGAACCAAGCCTGGCACTACTCCAGAAAAAAAACCGAACAGATTACTCCCCAACAAAAAACTCCACCTCAAGAATCTTTTCAGCTCGCAAACGAACGGGGAGGGCCCTGGACTGGCCCGGAGAGAACTCAAGGAAAGACAATTAGCAGGTAAGGCCTAATTTCTCCTTCCATTTCGTCTCTCCGGGCCAGTCCAGGAACGGTAGGGAAGTACCAGAGCAGTACCTTAACACCGGGAGGGACCAGCAAGCCCCGCCAACACGGCCGATGACCCAACATTTAATTGTATATAGTTATCCCCAGTTCACACCCAGTTTACCTTCCCTGTTATCTGTAAACCTAGATCAGTTATATATTGACAGGTATGTTGTTGTTTAATGTAAACCGCACTGATGATGAATAAAGCGGTATATAAAAACTGTTAAATAAATAAATAAACATTTGCGTCCCCCCTAGCCTGAACATCCAATCGATAATGCCTTGCAAAAATATGAAGAGACGACCAAGTTGCCGCTCTACAGATATCCACCGGCGGAACTAAGGCAAGTTCTGCCCACAAAGTCGCCTGAGCCCGAGTAGAATGAGCCCTGATACCATCGGGAAGAGACTTCCCCTGCGCCGTATACGCCACTGCAATAGCCTGTTTTATCCAATGGACAATCAATGCCTTGGAAGCCGCCTCCCTCTTGTGCGGTCCCCCAAAAATCACAAACAGCCTGTCTGTTCTTCGGACTCCGTCCTCCTGAGGTATCTACTGAACACCCTAGCCAGATCCAACTTCCTTAGGGACCGATCCTTGTCTGACTTTCCCAAACTAGGAAATGTCGGAAGAGAAATTGGCTGATTTAAATGAAAACCAGACACCACCTTCGGAAGAAACGAAGGCACCGGCCGAAGCACTACCTTCTCTGCCGAAAACTGAATGTATGGCTCCAGACACGAGAGCGACACGAAATACGCCTTGCCGAACACAGCGCTACCAGGAAAGCCAACTTCCAAGACAGCTCCCTCAAACTCACTGATCCTGCGGGTTCAAAGGTAGACCTCACTAACGCTTCCAGAACCAAATTTAAGTCCCAGAGCGGCACCACCAGTCTCCTCAGTAGCCTTACATTCTTCGCCGCCCTGAGGAACCTCAGAACATCGGGATGCGTGGTCAAGACCGCCCCTCGCACCGGACCACGATAGCAAGCTAGAGCTGCCAGCTGAACTTTAAGCGAACTGAGAGCAAGCCCTTTCTCTAGCCCTCCCTGCAGAAAGAGCAATACTTCCGGCAAGGACGCCGAAAAAGGCTCAACACCCCTGTCTGCACACCAACCTTCAAATATGCGCCATACCCGCACGTAAGCCAAAGCAGTTGACTTCTTCTTAGAATGTAAAGCACAGCTACTTATCTATAACAGGTGATCTCTGGGAACAGCAGGAATAAGTCTTCACATATGGGTACGTCGGCACCGACGGAGTGTGCGCGGGAACGCTTCCCAGCGTCCAATCAGAAAGCCTTTGGAAGCATCCCACCACGCCTGCGTGCTGCCTTCCCGCCTTCCCAACTGCCTCTCCTCAGTTAAGTTTTAAAGCTGAGACAAAGAGAGAGAGAGCAGAGAAGGGAAAGATAGAGATAGAGAAAAAACAACTCCTAGGGGAGGTGGGTGGGTTGTGAAGACTTATTCCTGCTGTTCCCAGAGATCACCTGTTACAGGTAAGTAACTGTGTTATCTCCAGGAACAAGCAGGAATGAGTCTTCACATATGGGGACTCCCAAGCTCAGATGCCCAGAGGGAGTCCTAGCATGTTGCAAGTCTAGCACGAGCCATGCCATTCCTCAGGACCTCAGGCATCCTGGGGATGGAGGGTAGGAGTTGAATACAGCAAAGGTGCTGTGGAACAGCTGGTTAGAACAGGGCTTCAAAGGGGAAGAGCCTGTATAGAGGGCATTTAGTAATATAATATTGTGATGTGGGCCTCCCTTGTTGGCATTGCACAAGTCCACTGAGGTAGATATGGATCTGTTAGAAGAGCCAGTGAATGCGCTTAAGAGGTACCTCACTGAGAAGTAGAGGTAACAAGTAGAAAAAAACAAGTGGAGGTCAGAACCCTTCAGGGTGAGAACAGCCCCAGGAAAAAAAACAACTGGGGTAGTATAAGAGGTAGAGCTTCAGCGGAGACGCAGAAGGTACTATTGAAGTAAGCTTAAGCTGGTTTGGTCCAAAAATAGTACAATCCTTGGACCAAGAGAATAAATGAGTCTGGTCCAACTGGACTGGGGTTGGCAGCAGTCCATGTAGGGGAGAAAGGGTGTGGAGACCCTTGTATCTGATAAGAAGGAAGGACAGACTCAGGAGCGTTAAGCTTTAGAGTAACTGAAGCTCCGCAATGTCTTTCCTAAATGGGGATAATTAGGAAAGAAAAAAGGGACATGGAGAGGTTCAGGAGTACCTAAACCTAAAAAGGTTATGGTAAGGAAAAAGTTTTGTTAATTACCACGGGAAGTGGTTATAGTGTAGCCCCCTAAATATGCTGGCACAGCATTGATAGGGGTAGTGCCCATCTGTCAGGATCAGGTAGAGATGCAAGGATATGTGAACCTAACAGAGATAGATAAGTAGATGGATACAGATCTATCAAAAAACATATCTCATTATATCTGAAAAAAATAAATAAATAAATATATATATATATATATATATATATAAATATATACACCCATACGGTATATAGGCATATATGTATAAAGAGATATGTATGGGCAGAAAAACATACAGATAGATATAGATAAGTATATATATGTATCTATATATAGCTATATATACCTATATGAATATATCGGTATACAGACACTTGTCTCCAGGCGTATGGATAGAGAGATGTCCATAGAACCTCATCCCCTCTGGGGAAAGAGGAAGATGTATTTGACAGCAAGAAGGTTGATATCTACTTGAAGAGATATGTAGAGAATCCTCTTTTCCTGGTTATGACTGGTAGAGTCAGAGGAAAAGTTTCCCTGACAAGAAGAGTCTGAAGTCTTTACAGAATTTGAGCTCTTGGATAACCAGGATGGCCTACGTGAAAATTGCAGAAGATAACTTCAGTCTGCAGACACGAAGTCCAGATTTCTCCAGAATTTCAGTATGGAGGATGGATAGAGGACACCCCTGGAGGAAGATACCCTAGTGACCCACCTATGAGGTCAAGATGGGTATTAGGTGTCCTCTAGCTGTCTGTGAAGAAGTTTATCTCTGACTAGAAGATCCAAGGAGATATGGGACAACTCAGGGAATTGGCCCTCCTTGAGGTTTCCATGGAATGAAAGGCCTGAGGCTTATGCCTCAAAAGAGATTTAAGATGAGATGGTAAGGGTAGGAAATACCTGCCAGATATGGAACATGACTGGGGGATCGCTCCTAACCATCTGAGGTTATCTGCTGGGCCAGATACTGATGCTCTCTAGCAAGGGCCCATAGTGCAAAGCTACTCTGTAGAGATGCAGAGAGCATGCTGCAGGTTGGTTAGAAGAAAAAACTGGCTGTGGAAAGCCAGTAGGCGACCAGCTATTCTGCCAAAGACAAGGGGGCAAAGAATAGAAGGTAAGCAACCAGACTGTGACAACAGGGTTTCCCAAACGAGGCTACTAGCCAGTTTGGGACCTAGCAGTAAGGCTAGGAGGATTGCTAGTGGAGGGGAAGCCCTGATTGTGTGGTGAACAAAACCAGTGGCTTAACCACCAGGAATTGCTGTATGTGCAGCAAATACCAGGGCAGCGTGGAAAAACATGTTTTCCCTCTTTCTTTTTTGGATTGGGAAAAAGAAAGAACAGACATGGTAGGACTTCCTATAGTCTGATGAGCTGCCCTAAGGTAACAAGGGAGGGAACAATTCCAAAAAGGAGAACTTCCCCGGCAGAACAGGTAGAGGACCACAGGGGCTTACCGGTTTAAAGAGTCCCTCTTACAAACCAATGTTATAGAAAGAGGGAGGTAAGACAGAGTTGCAAGAGACCGACTATGGAGGAAGTCTCTGACCGATGAGATGATACATGCCAGTACAGGGAAACAACTGTCTATTGATAGTTGTTACCTCTGTTTCCCTCAAGAGGAAAAGGAAAATCTGTTAAGTATGGGCATGAGCATCATAAAGACTCTTAGAGTTAGAGAAAAGATGTCTCATGAAGAGATATCTAGGAGGGTTAGGATGAAAATTGGTGCAGATACTTCAAGTGAAAAGAAGCAGACTGCCACCCTAACCACCAACCAAGAGGGATAATGATCTATTTGAAACCCTGCGACTGCTGGGTTTGTTGACCCTGTTGAGGTTGTGGATTCTTCAGACCAGGATGATGTTTCCCCTGTTTGGGAACATCTGTGTGATGGGGAAGAAAGTTTGGTAGGACATTTCCTACCTACTGGGAAAGCAGGAGGCGTAGGACAGCCTCTAGAAACAGGACATTGAGCTGTTAACTGAGCAACCTGGAGTAAAGACTCCTTGTTAAAGAGATTTTCTCCAGTGCAAGGAGTATTTCCCAGTCTAACTTGTGCCCATTTGTCTAAGTCTGAAGCTTGGAGCCAGGCTTTACGTCGTGCCCCTATAGCTATAGCAGAAGTCCTGCTAACAGATTCAAAGGAGTCTAGGGAAGCACGAGTAAGAAACCTAGAGATATCTTGAGCATGACTAACCAGTGAGGAACAGTTTGCACTCTTGGGCTCTTGAAGAAAAGGAGTCAAAAGATGTAATTTCTTTATGACCTCCTCAAGAGATAGACCCATATAAAAAATATATGAGAGAATTCTTGCTGAAAGCATGGATGCCTGGAAGGTTTGACGTCCAAAGGCATCTAGTGTCTTAGACTCACGACCTGGCGGATAAGAAGAGTGCTTTTTATGACTCTTCACCCGCCTCATTGCTGATTCTACCACAAAGGAATGATGAGGGAGTCTTTTGAAACCCTGGAGAGGGGGGCACCTGATATAGAAGATCAGTTACTCTGGAAGGTGGGGGTACCTTTAAAGGAGCTTCCCACATTCGTAGAAGGAGATCCTGCAAGGAATGATGCAAAGGAAGCATTATGTTCTCCTGTGCTTTGCTAGGAATAGAGAGGGACTCTGTATTCCTTCATGTAGGAACCTGTCCAGGAATAGGAATGGCAAGTGATTTTGCCATATCCCGGAGGAAAGCCTGAAAAGAAGGATCCCCAGAGGGAACTTCCTTTGGATAGGCTAGATCTGATGAAGAACTAGCGTTGGCACCGAGGGATCTATCCAAGTATATAGGAATAGAAGATCCTGAATGGTGCAGTATGGGCTCCTTAGATGATGGTCGCTGGTGCGGCAGGTCAGGAGGACCACCGACAGTCGGTAGCACATCGTCCATGCTAGGGATCGATTCCAAACTCGGCATCGAGGGAAGCGAGCCTGACGAGAGAAGCATGGAAGGCACAGACAGCAATGGTAATGTGGATATCGGTACCGACTTCGGTACCGTATCTGATACCGGTGGATGAAGGCCAGCCAGTGGCAACTCTAACGGTATCGGAGGAACCAAGAGTTGCAGATCCGAATTATCGGAACCGAGCCTTCGGTACCGACGAGTGTCGGTACCAAGGCGAGTCAGTACCCAGTCCTCCAGACTGGAGATCGATTCCAGACTCGGCATCGAAGGAAGCGAGTCTATCGATGCACGTCTGGAGGGTACCGACGTCGGTACTAGTATCGGTGCCGGTACCGATACTGGAAGGTCAGTCTGGAGCGTATCCACCGGCCCCGCAGGTACAGAGGATGCCAGACGACGATCCTTGGTGAGGAATGTTTCATCCAACACCAGTGCCGATGCCGGGGTATCGGTACCGCTCAAAGCGGATACCACCACCGGGCATGGCTCAGGTATGTTCTGTGAGGGGTGAACCTCAGGAACAACCTGAAACCCCACAGAGGCTTTGGAGGCCGAAGACTCCCACCGGGGTTTTGAAGCCAGTGGATTCTCAAGGACAAGCCCGTAGGCATCTCTATGCTGTGCATGAGAACTGCCGCTCGAGGACTGGCTAGTCTTAACAGATTGTTTTTGGGTTACCTGATCCTGTGTAGAAGATGATATGGTCGGTGCCCTGAAGTTGGATGGGGACCGCGTGTCGAGGGGAACTCGATGTTGAGAACTTCTTCTCACAATACTATTGCTCGAGGGCTCCGGAGGAAAATGGTCAGGACCCAAGCAGGTTAGACACCAATTGTGAGTGTCTAAATATAAAGTTGTACCGCCACAGTTTGTACATTTCTTGGGGAAGTGGCTGGCGGTTCCATGGAGGAAAATGGAGAGGCCTAGAAGGCCTGAGAAACCGTGAGACACTAAGGAGGAAAAATATTCCTTAAAAAAGAAAAATTTCACAAGAAAAGAAAGAAGTAACACCGGCGGTACCGGTGGCGTCAGGGAAGGCAGCCGCGACCACAAGAAAACTAAAAAATAAAAGAAGAATTTTCTGCGGTGACAGGAGGACGTCCTGTCGGCTCCGCGGAAAAACAAAAACTGAGGAGAGGCAGTTGGGAAGGCGGGAAGGCAGCACGCAGGCGTGGCGGGATGCTTCCAAAGGCTTTCTGATTGGATGCTGGGAAGCGTTCCCGCGCAGACTCCGTCGGTACCGACGTACCCATATGTGAAGACTCATTCCTGCTTGTTCCTGGAGATCATGGTGTCTATTACGGACGCCGAGTAACCCTTACACCGCAACTTCGCCCTTTCAAGAGCCAAGCCGTAAACGAGAATCGATCCACCTGCGGCATTAACACGGGACCCTGACTCAGCTGACTGATGTGATCCAGCAGCCTCCAAGTTCGATCCACGAGAAGCCGCACCAGGTCCGCATACCAAGGCCTCCTTGGCCAATCCGGCGCTATCAGAATCACCTGGCCTTCATGAAAAGTTATCCTAAGAATTACCTGACCGAGCATCGGCCAAGGCAGAAATACGTATAGCAGCCCTTCCGACAGCCACGGCTGCACTAGTCCATCCAGGCCCTCGGACATATGTTCCCTGCGCCTGCTGAAAAAACGCGCCGCCTTGGTATTGGCCAGAGTGGCCATCAAATCCATGACCAGATGTCCCCACCGCACCGTAATGTCGTGAAAGACTGCCGCATTCAGCTCCCACTCTCCCGGATCCAAGAAGTGGCGACTGAGAAAATCAGCCTGCACATTGTCCTTTCCTGCTATATGCGCCGCCGATAGGGCTACCAACTGACTCTCTGCCCAGCGAAACAACTGCTGACACTCGTCCAGCAGGGCTGTACTGCCTGTGCGCCCCTGTTGGTTGATATATGACACCGCCACGGCATTGTTGGAGAAAACTCGAACTGCCTTTCCTAACACCAGGGCTTGAAAGGCTTGCAGAGCTAAGCGTACCGCCCGCAGCTCTAGGCGACTGATCGACCATTGCGCCTCCTCCGTGGACCAGCAACCCTGTGTCACTTGGGCAAGACAATGAGCTTCCCAGCCCGACAGGCTGGCATCCGTGGTGACCAACACCCAATCCGGCTGTTCCAGCGGAATGCCGGCCTGAAGATGACTGGGCTCCAGCCACCACTCCAAGCTGTCCCTGACCTCCTCTGGACATACCAGCCGACGAGACAAAGGATGTTCTTGTGGTGACCACCTGGACAGCAGAGCCCATTGAAGCGGCCGCATATGATTCCATGCCCACGGCACAAGTTCTAACACCGCCGCCATGGAACCCAGCAGCTGCAAGTAACGCCACGCCGTTGGGGTCCTCATGCTCAAGAACGCTCGTACCTGTCCCACGATCTTCTGAACACTTTCCTCAGGCAGGAATACCCTCCCAGCTACCGTATCAAACAAGGCTCCGAGATTCACCAACCGGGTTACCGGTCGCAGCTGACTCTTGGCCAGGTTTATTACCCAAACAAGACCTTCGAAGAACTCCACCACTCGCCCCAGAGCCCTGCTCGACTCCTCCTCAGACCCTGCCCTCATCAACCAGTCGTCGAGGTAGGGATGTACCTGAATTCCTTCCTTGTGCAACGCTGCCGCTACCACCACCTTTGTGAACGTGCGCGGTGCCATGGCCAGCCCAAACGGCATCGCTCTGAACTGAAGTGTCCCATGGGAACCGCAAAGTGCAGAAATCGCTGATGCTCTGGCCTGATAGGGATATGCAGATAAGCTTCTGTGAGATCTATGGAAGAAAGTAGCTCTCCCAGCTTCACCACTCTTATGACTGACCTCAACATCTCCATCTGGAAATGCGGCACCCCCAAGCAGCGATTCACATGCTTTAAATCTAGAATGGGCCGAAGTGTCCCCTCCTTTTTGGGAACCACAAAATAAATTGAGCATCAACCTAATCCACACTGCCCATGCGGCACCGAAACCACGGCTTGCAGGGCCAGCAACCACTGCAAGGTGCCGTTTACCGCCTTTCTCTTTGTCTGGGATCCGCCTGGAGACTTCACAAAAACCTCTCTCAGGGGCTGAGAGAACTCTAGTGCATAACCTTCTCGGATGATCTCTAGCATCCAGTGGTCCATTGTCACTGTGGCCCAGACGGAGAAAAACTCCTGCAAACGCCCCCCTACGGGCACCTCCGCCTGGGCCGTCTGTCCTTCATTGCGGCTTCTTAGAGGGATTCTGCTGAGGGGAAAAATACCCCCTACCAAATCCCCGCGCCCCTCAAAAGGGCTGCCCCCTGGCTTTAAAGCGCCCTCTCTGATAGGGAGCAAAGCGAGACCCTCTAAATTTATGAAATTCTCTGCCTTGCCCTCTCTGCATGCCCCCGGCCTGGGAACCTTCAGGTGATCCTCAGGCAGCCGACCGCCTTTGGAATCCACCAAGTCCTTCACAATTTTCCCCAAAGAGCAGCTTGCCCTTATAGGGGAGCCTACTTAGACGAGCCTTTGAAGATGCGTCCGCCACCCAATTCCTCAGCCAGAGGAAGCACCGAGCAGCAATAATAGACACCATGGACTTTGCGGAAATTCTCACCAAATCATAAAAAGCATCAGCCAAATATGCAGCTGCCGACTCCAATTTCACTCCCTCCGGCGACAAGCTCTCTTCGCTTTCCTGCGAACCATCTACCTGGAGCCAACGAATGGAAGCTCTGGACACATAGGCCCCACAGATCGAAGCCTGTAGGGATAGCGCACACGAATCAAAAACTTGCTTAAGAATCACTTCCAACTTAAGGTCCTGGAGATCTTTGAGGGCCACACCCCCCTCCACTAGGATCGTAGTCTTTTTAGTCACCGCCGAAACCAAGGCATCAACCTTGGGCATCCGCAGCAGGTCCTTCTCCGTCTGCGGCACCGGGCAGACATGACCTATAGCCCGGCTACCCCTTAATGTAGCCTCCGGGCACTCCCATTCGGACTCCACCATCTGTTTTATCACTCTGTGGACTGGAAAACACTTCTGCTCCACTTTAAACCCCTGGAGTAGAGAATCCTCCGGAGCTGCTGGAAGTGCGATATTAAGAGCCGCCAAAGACTGGGCAATTAGAGCCCCCAGCTCCTCCTTCCGGAACACCCTGAAAACATTCGGGTCGTCGCCTGGCAGCAGCTCACCTTCCTCCAACTCCACGGCCCAGGGATCCAACACTGAATCTGACAGAACTTCAAACTCCTCTGTCCCTCTGGGCTCCACTGCCTGCTGACTGAAAGGGTCAGAACCCCCTCCCAAGTCCAAGGTCTGCGTAGAGGATCCCTCACTCGGATCCGCCATACCAAAACCTGCCCTCTGAGAGCGCACTCCCTGAGAGGGCTCACTTTTGCCACGAGACTGCTCCATCTTCAAGCAATAAGCTTTATGCAACTCCAGGATAAAATCCTCGGGGGAAAAAAAAGCCCACATCGAGCCCCACAACTCTGAGGCCTTCGAGCGAGAGGAAATTGGGCCTAAGGCAGGCTTTTTCGACTTTAATTTCCTCTTTCCCGGCTTATCCTGTAGCGCGGGAGAAACGGCAGCTTGCTGCATCATGGCCGCGGTTCCCGCCTTCTCTGCAGCCTGCGGCCTATGCAAAATCTCTCCCGATGCCGCCTTCTCCTCAATCGCTGATTCCAGGAGCCGCTGAGATCTACTACCCCGTCGCCAACAGGTACGGCACAGCCCCGGCCCCCCTAACCCTCGGCAAAGTCCGCACTGTGTGCACGCCGCCGAAACTGGCAGCATGCGCGTGGAGAAGAAAGCACACGCAAAAACCTTCCGGCTGCGAATCCGACACTGAGCACACCACAGCTCCTACCTGAAATGAGCCCGCTGCAACAACCCGATTGCTCTCAATTGTGCTCCCGCTCTCGCTGCTAGCGAGATCCAAAGTGGGTCCAGAGGCAGAGGGACGTGCGATGGGGCTCCCAGGCACTTGTCCCTTCCCAGCAGTGACCGCTATACTGCAGTTAATGCAGGCTCTGCCTCTGCTGCCCTTCCGCTCAACTGAATCCCCCCCTGGACTTACAGCCCTGCTAGGACCAGCCAGGACCTCCGCAGATCTCTCTTAGACCCTCGGCTCTATATTAATTATGTATGTATGTAGTATTATTTTTTATTTATTTCCAATTAGTCCCCTCTGGCCTTTCCTGAAACGGGAGCCTGTCAGCCACACGTCCTTCCAAGCTGCTGAGGACTGAGTCTCTGGCACCAAGGGGAGCTGGATAGGCTGTCAGCAAGACTCTGTTATTCAGTCCTCAGCTGCTGGAGGAGGTTGACTACTCTACCGTTCCTGGACTAGCCCGGAAAGATGAAATGGAAAAGAAAATGTTATTTTATTTTATTTATTTTTCTTATATACCGCGCTATTCGACATCAGTGCCGTTTACATGAAACAGAGGTTTTTACGGTGCAGAACTACACTGTAATTACAAATAACAGGGATCTCAACTTGGATAACCAGGGTAACTATTTACATATTGTGATGGGGAAAGTGTATCTGAGCCTATGGAACTGGAAGAAAAACAGGCTTTTACGTTTAAGGAAAGAGACAGGCCAGAAAGCAGTGGTTTTCAGACTGCAAGCGAAGAGAGAAAACCACACATAGTTGCTGGGTACAGACCACGCCCAAGCTCTGAGGCAAGCTGTGAAGTTAATGAGAGGCACCTGGGGGAGGAGCACGGCCCAATAGTTCAGGCACACTCATATAAGCCCAGGGGACTAGAAGAGGGGAGAGAGACCACCAGGGAAATGGAAGGAGAGAGGACCACCAGGGGTGCAGAAGGAGAAAGAAACTTCAGGGGAGCTGAATGACAGTTTTACCAGGGTCAGCACCAGAGAGAATTCCAAAGGAAACCAGCACACAGGAAGCCATGTTCCAGAAGGAAGTCAGTACTGCAGGGGAACTGCAGCTGATTCTGGAGGCAGGAGGATTTTGCCTGGGAGAGCTACTGACAAGGAGCAAGGTACGATAGCAGCAGCTCATGAACTCGGTGGAAAACTGCCAACTCCCAAAAGGTGTGTGAATAGAAATGTAAATAAAAGTAATGTGAGCCAGTTAGAGGCTCTGTGCTGGTTAATGAAAGAAAAGAATCTCCATGTGCCTGCTAAGAACCCTGAGCATAAAGAGAAGTCTCGCTGGAGAAAGGTCCTAGAGCTGTTAGAAGAGATTAAGCCTGAGTTTGAGCAAGCTGATATAGACCCAGATATAACAGACACAGGTTATGAAGAAATGCAAACGGAAGGTTATGATTCTGACCAGGAGTCTGTGGAATCATTAATGGATTGCTCTTTATGCAAGAAAACAGCATAAAAGTTCTAGGTTTTAAAAAGGAGAAAAACCTAGAAACAAATTGTCCTAGTAAAACTGACAGAAGCAGTTAAAGTTTATTTGCACATCCAGGCAGGACATACATTCCTGCTATTCGTGGCACAGAATGACCCCCTAAATGTACACACACAGGTCATAAAATACTATGACTTGAGTGTGTTCTTTACAAATCTAGGCACATTCATTTACACAAAGTCTAGGGTTGGCGTAGGTGCTCATGCCTAGGCTAGGCATGTGTATTTTATGACTTATGCCCCATGTTATAAAGAAAAGTAGGTGCCTGCCATTTTAAAATAAATTATGATTAGCATTCTTTGGAATGTGCTCAAACTAGGTGATCCATATAAAATTATCCTCAAGGTGTATCCATAATTTGGTAGGCAATATTTATTTATGGTCGTCTTCTGAATTTAACTTAGCTTAATTATTTTTGGACACTCTAGTTATAAAGCTGAAATTTTGGTTCTAGGGAAAAAAAAACACAAGTTGGGTCTAATTCCTCCAACAATACTAAATGGTTATCCTCTCCCTATAAACCCAATGTCTGGAAGTTTAGGTTAGACCATATTCTGGTTTCAATTGTATGCTTCAAATTGCCCCAATTGTTCATGTAGATAGAGTAGCTTCATTGGTTACATGTTGAAGACAGAGATAGATTTAAGGTTTATTTATTATTAACTTTAAAGCACTCAAGGGGCTGGGATCAGTGTATTTAGGAGAAAAGTGCAGATTTATGACCTCCTTTGATCCCTTCAACCCACCTTCAGGTGCCTTGTGTGAGAATGAAGTGAAAAAGGGATTGTGTTTTTTTTCCTTACTGGACCATGTTGATGGAATTCACCACTGTGGTAATCTACCCACAGAGTGATTGTTTGAGAAAAGGGTTTAAAACAGGGTTTCTTCAACAATACTATGGTAGATAACGTATTAGAGAATTTTAGATTATTTATTTTAAGGTCATTGTAATTTCATAATGTTTATATTTCTACTTTTTACTTTATTGCATATTATTTCATGCTATATTTTGCCCTGAAATCTCAGGGAGGAAAAGCATTTAAGAAATGTAACTAAATAAAATCGAATAAAAACATGCTGGATCAGATAAAAATATCATCAAGACCAAAATCCTACCTGTAACACTGGCAAATCCAGGTAATCAGATCCCATGAATAGATGGACTGCCACAGTGGGGTTACTGAGGGTAATTTTGTAACAGGTCACTTATCTGTGAAAACCAAGTAGGTGCCTATTTGTCGTTTATTTAATGAAGACACACAGGAATACTATAGAGTAATGAGAAACTGTTCCCAAAATACATATCACTCCTTCACACATCCGTTACATAAAACAATACACCAGCACAAGAGCCCTCACATATGTGGCCCCAACACTGTGAACTCCCTCCCTGACCAGCTAAGAGCAAGAAAAGACCTTATGCAATTCCGTAGAGACCTAAAGACATACCTGTTTATAGAATACTTCGGGCACTCAGTGAACCCCACAAATTCCCAAGAAACGCAAGGACTCCACAGAAACCCAACCTAACGAGTCCACAGAAGCCCAACAGCAACTACGACTGAACATGTGAACTTTCATAAGACTGCCTTAGCAATGATAATGTACATAGTTCTCTGTATATAGTTTGACCATGTTACATGTTAGACGTTAAATGTATATAGTTCCAATATTTACTGTAAAAGTTGTGCTTATGTTCGATGTAAACTGTCTCTGATCACAGGAACCTTGTTAAATAAATAAATACTAAACATTTTATTTTTTATTTATTGAACAGTTTTATATACCGCCTTTCAGCAACATCAAAGCGGTTTACATCGAACAAAACTATAACGTTACATTGTAACTTATCAGCATACAAAGGAAAGGTAGGGTGTCATTATTAGCACGTGCTATCTGATGCAACTCCCAAATCATTCCTATGGGCAAAGTGGCAGATAGGACCATATTTACTAAATGTCAGTGTGCACAGTGTCATAAAATACTAATCCCACCTAGATTGAAGCCATGGAGTGGAGGGGCAGCATGAGACCAGAAAGACCAGCATTCAAATCCCACAGGAACTCCATGTGGCCTTCAGCAAGTCACTTAACCCTCCACTGCCTTAGGTACAAAATAGAGTAGTTACTCACCTGTAACAGGTGTTCTCCAGGAGCAGCAGGAATCAGTCCTCACATATGGGTGACGTCGGCGCCGACGGAGCCCCCGTGCGGAGCATTTCCCCAGCTTTCAAAGAAAGCCTTTGGGAATTGCAGCGCGCATGCGCGGTCCCCTTCCCGCTCAAGGGTGCCATCTTGCTCAGTCTGATGACATAGCTAAAAGACAGCAAAAAATTAGCAAAAATAAATCATATGACTGCAACTCCAAGGGGAGGAGGGAGGGTTGTGAGGACTGATTCCTGCTGCTCCTGGAGAACACCTGTTACAGGTGAGTAACTAGTCTTTCTCCAGGACCAAGCAGGAAGTCAGTCCTCACATATGGGACTCCCCATCTTAAGGCTACCGGAGGCCCCAAGCTGAAAAAATGAGCTCCCTCTAGAGCATCAGAACGTAAGGAAGGAACCTTCTCTGAGAATGCCCCCGACCGGTAGCCCAACATCAGGGCCGGAGGGAAGGAGTTGTCTAGACCCCAAAGAGATTATGGAGTACTGCCTGTCCGAAAGCACTGTCCCTGCGGGACTCCCTCTCAAGGCAGTAATGGGCCGCAAAAGTCTGGCTTGAAGACCAAGTAGCAGCCCGGCAGATGTCTGCCAACAGAACAGAGCGGAGATGAGCCACTGACGCAGCCTTCGCCCTGACATGATAAGCCGTGACTCGACCCTCCAATGAGAGGCCAGCTGCCCCATAAGCCCAGGCGATACAGTCAGCGACCCATATGGACAAAGTACGCTTGGAGACAGGTAACCCCAACTTATTGGGATCAAAAGAAACGAAGAGCTGAACAGCCCTCCGATGCTCCCACGTACGGTCAAGGTAGAAGGATAACGCCCTCCTACAGTCCAGGGTATGCAGAACCATCTCAGCCTGGTTGGCATGCGGCCTGGGAAAGAAGGTCGGAAGAACCACCTCCTGATTGAGGTGGAAAGAGGAGACAAGGTTAGGGAGAAACTTAGGGTGAGTCCGTAAGACTACCCTATTCTTGTAAAACCTAGTATAAGGGGGATCAGACACTAGCGCCTGAAGTTCACTTACACGCCTAGCAAAGGTAAGAGCTACCAGAAACAAGGATTTCCAGGAGAGAAAACGGAGAGGACAGGTAGCCATAGGTTCGAATCCGCTGTAAGACCACATTTAAATCCCACTCAGGGGCCGGTGGACGTAAAGGAGGCTTAAGCAGGAGGAGGCCTCTGAGGAAACGAGCCACCAAAGGGTGGTTGGAAAGAGGCCTCCCGTCCACCGGCGAGTGGTGCGCTGAGAGAGCACTGAGGTGAACCCTGACAGAATTGGACTTAAGGCCTAAATTGGAGAGGTAAAGCAAATATTGCAATACTACCGCTACCAAGCACGAGAAGGGATTCTCATTGTGCTGAGTACACCATGCGGAGAATCTACGCCACTTAAGAGCGTAGGATTTCCTTGTGGATTGTCGTCTAGAGGCTAAGACAACGTCTTCCACCTCTCTAGGCAGTAGTAGGGGAGCCAGAACTACCCTTTCAGCAGCCAGGCCATCAGATGAAGGGACTGGAGGTTGGGGTGCAAGAGAGATCCCTGTTCCTGAGACAGGAGATCGTGTTGAATCCCCAGAGGAATAGGAGTGTCCACCGCCAGTCGCAGCAGAAGTGGGAACAACGGTTGCCTCGGCCACCTGGGGGCTATCAGAATCATTGAGGCCCCGTTGTTGAGGACTTTGAACAGTGTTCTGGACACTAGTGGCGTGGGAGGAAACGCATACAGTAGGTCTTTGGACCACGGGATCAGAAACGCATCCGCTGCTACTCTGAGAGGATGCGGTTGTCTGGAACAGAATCTCGGGAGTTGCCTGTTCAGAGGACTGGCGAAAAGGATCCATAGTGGGGAGGCCCCACCTGAGAAAGATCTGCTGAACCACCAAGGGATTCAATCTCCATTCGTGTGGTTGCAGGATCCTGCTCAGTCTGTCCGCCAGGTAATTTTCTTGACCTGGTAGGTAGACTGCCTTGAGAAGGATTCCGTGATTGACGGCCCAGGAGCACAGCCGTTGTGCTTCTTGACATAGAAGGAAGGAGCCTGTGCCTCCTTGCTTGTTCACGTAGAACATGGCAACTTGATTGTCCGTCTGGACCAGTACAGACTGGTGAGACGTGAGATGAGAGAAGGCCCTCAGAGCTAGGCGTATCGCCCGTAGCTCCAGTAAGTTTATCTGATGAGCAGCCTCCCAAGGGGTCCAGAGACCTTGAGTACATGCCCCTTGGCAATGCGCTCCCCAACCTTGGAGAGAAGCATCTGTCGTCAGCACCTGAGAATGTGGAGGGGATAGAAAAACCACTCCGAGCACCAGATTCGGAAGATGAAGCCACCACTGTAGAGAGGAGACAAGCAGTGTGGATATTCTTACTGAGTCCGCAAGGCTCCCTGTGGCCTGATGCCACTGAGTGCGAAGGCTCCACTGAGCAGGCCGCATATGCAGGCGGGCATTGGGGGTTACATGAACCGTGGAAGCCATATGGCCGAGAAGTCTCAGGAATAGCCTGGCGGAGACCAGGGAATTGCTGTGAAACTGCCTGGCTAGATCCATCAATCTGTGGGCTCTGTCCACAGGCAGTAAAGCCTTCGCCTGAAGAGTGTCCAGTCTTGCTCCTATGAATTCCAAGTTCTGGGACGGGAGCAAAGTGGACTTTGCGAAGTTTATGACAAACCCCAAGTGCTGAAGCAGAGCCACAGTGCGAAGGATGGCTTGACTGGTCTCCTGGGAAGATTGGCCCCTTATGAGCCAGTTGTCCAGGTATGGGAACACAAAAAGACCTTGAAGCCTCAGGTAGGCCGCCACCACCGCCAGGCACTTGGTGAACACCCTGGGGGCGGAGGTTAGGCCAAAGGGTAGTACTCTGTACTGGTAGTGGTTTCCTCCCATGACAAATCTGAGATATTGTCTGTGGTCTGGATGAATAAGGATGTGAGTATAAGCATCCTTTAGATCCAAGGAGCATAGCCAATCTCCCTGCTGGAGGTAGGGCAGCAGGATTCCAAGGGTAAGCATCTTGAACTTTTCCCTCTCCAGGAACTTGTTCAGATTTCGCAAGTCTAGGATGGGTCTGAGGCCTCCTGTTCTTTTTGGTACAAGTACCTGGAATAAAAGCCGTGACCTCTCAGGTGGTGGGGCACCGGTTCCACAGCCTGTTCCTTTAGCAGACTTGCTAACTCCTGAAGGAGTAGGTCCCTGTGCAGAGGGGGTCTTGGAGGCTCCCCTGGAAAATAGGAGGGAGGTACCTGGTGAAAATGGAGAAGATAGCCCTTTTGGACTATATGGAGCACCCAGGTATCTGATGTGACGGCTGACCACCTGTGGGCAAAGTGGGCCAGCCGGCCTCCTGTGCTGATATGAGCCAGCTGAGGAGAAGAGGCTATGCTTTCTGAGTCAAAAACCCCCACCCTGCTGAGCAGGGGCCGGTGTTGGTGGCTTGGGGGCCTTCTGCCTACGGGGCCCATGACCCTGCCCCTTGACCTGATGACCCTGTTGGGGAGCTGCAGAGGCCTGATAATGAGGGTATTGTTTATAGGCAGATGACTTCCTCGGGTAAAAGGACTTTTTTCCCCCGAGTCCTTCTTTTTCTGAGAAGGGGCAGAGGTTTTTCTGGACAGCCTAGTCCTGGTGAGAGTTTCTGTCTCGAGCTCAGCAGCCTTTTCAGCCATGGGTATGCCGAAAAGGTTTTCACCCCGGCAGGGGACATCGACCAACTTGTCCTGTACCCATGGCTCGAGGTCGGATGACTGCAGCCAAGCCTGTCGGCGGGCACCGATGCCGGCCCCGGCTACGCGGTCCGAAGCCTCAAAGCCATCGTAGGCTGCTCGAGAGATAAACTTCGAGCACTTCCAAATACCAGTGGACAAGGCCTGGAACCTCTGCAAAGGTTCCTCGGAGAGATCAGCAGAGAACCCGGCAATCTCCTTTGCCAGGTCCCGGAGGTACATGCCCATGCAGAGCTGGTATGTCTGGACACGGCAAGCAAGCATAGAGTCCTGGAAGCATTTCTTACCGAGGTCATCCAGGTTCCGGGCCTCCCAGCTGGGAGGCACCGAGGAGTGCATCTTCTGACTTTTCAGTCGATGCATGGCCGATTCCACAACCATGGAGTGGTGCGGTAATTATGCCTTTTCGAACCCTGGGCTCTTGCGGACTCAATAGATAGAATCGACCCCCTTGCTTAACACCGTCGTCGAGGCCAGGGTCTCCGACATGCCGAAGAGCAGCCGCTCCAGCATCGGAGGAACCGGAACAGTAAAGGCCTCCTTCGGGGGAGAGTCATACTGGAGGGCCTCGAGCTCTTCGGCTCGAGGCTCCTCATCGGGATCCATGGGGAAGGCCAAGGCCTTGGCCATATCCCGCACGAAGTCCAAGAACCAGGTATCCTCCGGTGGGGATCGTCTCCGAGGTTCGGACTCCGGTGAGTCCGATGGGACACACCGAGTCCGATAGGTGTCGGGTGACTCTTCGTCCTCCGTCTCCCAGCCCGACTCCTCGGAGGAGGAATCGAGCGGCTCCGGTCAGGCGGGCACCAATGCCCTCCGCCCCGACGCCGGGGGTACCGGCATCGACGACCTCGGTCCCGAATGGGAGGCCGAGGGAGACCGCAGCCGAGGATCGACTCGAGCCCGCATGGACTCTAGGATCGGCTCGGCCTCCGGGGTCGACTTGGACGTCGAGGTCCCGGTGATCGGGGCAGATGCACCAGTGAGACCGGCGATCAATGCCTGCTGCTGTTCCATGAAGGCAGCGAAGCTGCTCTTCAAGGCCGTCAACCTGAGTACGAGCTCAGGAGACCCAGCAGCCCCCGACTCGGGCCCCGACAGCGTCGGGCCCGACATCGGCTCCCCTGGAGGAGAGTCCACGAGGACTACAGTACTCACGTGCCCAGGAGACTCCATCTCGAGACGAGGTTGTTTGGCAGGCCTCTCCGACTCCAAAGACCCGGGACGGCGATCGGGGCTATGCGACCTGGCCCTCGAAGAACCAGGAGCGTCCACAGATGCCACCCTCGCGGGTTTCTTCTTTCTGCGCTGCTCCCGCAAAGGAGACCCCCGCTAAGAGGAACCTCGACGCTGCTCGGGGCGGAAGAGTCCCGAGACGTCGTCGAGGCCTGTGATGAGGTCCGGGCCCGTCCGGACGCGGAGTCAGAGAAGATTCGATCCTTTTGGTGCTGCCGACTCAACGCCTTTGAGGACATTTTGCCACACGGACCACAGATCATCGGGTCATTATCGGGTCCGAGGCAGCGGAGGCAGCAGTCATGTGTGTCGGTAAGAGACATAAGTTTCTTACACCGATCACACTTCTTAAACCCGCTGGCAGACATCGGGGGAAAAAGGGCCCCTGCGAGGTCAAAAGACAGGGCTGCCAGTGAAAAGAGAAAAAATGGCGCGAACACTAGTCATGAAGGACAAAAAACGAAAAATAGAGAGTGGGCTCGATACCGGCGTATCAGGCCCGGGCAGGAAAAGGATCCGGCGTCGAACCGAAGAAGAAGAAGAACAAAAAACAGGGAAATCAACTTTTTCCTCGGTGAAAAACGAACTACGTCCGTCGGGCTCCGCAGAAAATAGAAGACTGAGCAAGATGGCACCCTTGGGCGGGAAGGGGACTGCGCATGCGCGCTGCAATTCCCGAAGGCTTTCTTTGAAAGCTGGGGAAATGCTCCGCACGGGGGCTCTGTCGGCGCCAACGTCACCCATATGTGAGGACTGACTTCCTGCTTGGTCCTGGAGAATAGATTGTAAGTCCTCTGGGGACAGTGAGATGCCTACTGTACCTGAATGTAACTCACCTTGATCTACTACTGGAAAGGTGAGAGCTAAATATTAAAAAAAAAACAGCCTGCAGCTTGGAAATCTACCTTGCGGAACAAATCGTGACCAAGATGACTGTCTTGAGCATGAAATCCTTTATGTTGAAACATTTTTTTATTATTAGAAATAACCCACCAGCATACAGCACAGTGCATCCCAGTACAACAATATGGTAACAGCAATTCAGCAAGAATACAAGAGACAATGCACAACAGCGTACATCACACCAGGCCAACATCATATAGAAGAAAGATTGAAACATGAAGACCGCTGATACAGCATAGAGGAAACATACATAACCAACAGCAGATGGTACTGAACCACCGCGCTCACCAAATTATCCAGGGAGGAGTGCACCCTCTTGGCAGGAATCACCCCCACCCCACCCCACCCCACCCACCAACCAACCCCCCCCCTCCCCGTTGGGATATAGTCAAGCACGTGCCGCCCGTTAGTCCCAACACGAAGTAATACAAAGAGCTTGGACAAGCCCAGGGTGGTTTCTGCTCCCAGGCCCGTCCCCAGCTAGGCAACCATCCCCCCAAAGACCCATGAAAGTCCCGTTCCTTCCCAATCCTATCCCACCCCCCCCAATGCCACCCACCCTGATAACCAAGCTAATAACCCAACCCAACCCCTATATCCACCCCCCCTTTTTTTATTCCCCCCTTCCCCCCCCCCAAACCAACTAGCCAAGGTACGGACTGTCAGGGCTGCTACTACCGGCACACAGGCAGAGCCATCCGAGAAAGAAGACCAGAGAAAGCAAGACCAGAACGGGAGAAGATTGTGGGTGAGCAAAAGTATAAGAAGCGTTATCGGAGAGAGAAAGAACAAGAGAAAGAAAAAGAAGAAAAAGAAGAAGAAGAAAAAGAAGAAAGAAGAAAAGAGGAAGAAAAGAAGAAAGGGGCCCAAGACACAAGAGAAAAGAAAGGGAAAGAGAGAAGAAAGAAAAACAAGAAAAACAAGGAGGAGAAATGAGAAAGAGGGAAAAAGGAGATCTAAGAGGGAGCGCAAAGAAGAGAAAAGAGAAACAAAGAAGTCAAGGCATACTCAGAATCCTGCTATGCACCCGCCAGGGCAAAGATTGCAGATGAGGACCCCAGCTATCCAGGAAACAGTGCCAACGACAGGCTGCCCCACGGGCACGTAACATTTCCATAAGCAGGAGCCTATGGAGCTGTATCCTCCAAAGGCCGTATGTTGGGCCCCGGGCCTCGAGCCACTGTTGTAAGATTACCTGACGAGCGGGCACCAATACCAGACGTAACCAACGCAAAGCCGCAGGCCCCAGCACTGCCCCCCACGAATCCTCCCAGACATCTAGAACAGCATTCCCTGCAGACAAAACTACCGACTGCTGGAGGCACACCGTTAGATGCCCCATTATGCGCCCCCAATAAACCCGAATCTGAGGGCATTTCCAAAACATGTGGCCCAGAGACGCTCTAGGCTCAGCGCAACGCGGGCAACAGTGAGTAGTACCCACTCCGGCGCGCCAGGCCAAGGGGGCAAAATACAGACGACGTAATACTTTATATTGAGTGTCTCTGTACAGCACCGACACAGTCAGTGAGGTAATATCAGCCAGGCTACGGAGCAATCCATCACCCTGAACTTCTTCTCCCAACTCTGCAGTCCATGCCCCTGCCAGAGAGTCGATGCCCAGGGGCAAGGCCGCCTCCCACAACATATTGTGCAACCAAGATACCCGCGTCCCGGACTCGCCCCCCAATAACGCAAGCTCAACCACCGAGCAAATTTCCGTTCGTAAATGTACCCGGGGGACCCGCCGAACAAAGCTACGGAGTTGGGCATACAAGAAAAGGTCACGACCCTCCAGAGCGTATTGTTGGCATAGCCTGGGGAAACCCACCATCTCGCCTTCCGGGGTGACCACGTGCTCGAGATTCACTATCCCCAATTGTTCCCACCGTGTAAACTGTGATCCCCCCATACCGGAGGCGAAATCAGGATTACCCTTAATAGGAAGATAAGGAGAGGAAGCCGCGCATAGCCCCCTCTCCCGGCAGAAGAGCCTCCAGGCCGTCCGCAAGGGAGCGAGCACCACCCTCGAAAAAGTACTCTCGAGCCCTTTAATCGGGGTGACGTGTAAAAGATATCGCAAATGAAAGGGATACGCTGTGCCCCGGAGCATCGCCATAGGAGAGTAATCCTCCAGATCCCACAACCAATCGTGAGCAAAGCGCAGCAAACAAGCGATGTTATATTTCCGAATATCTGGGAAACCCAGCCCGCCCAAGCTGCGAGGCTGACTGAGGACCTCAAGGCGAACCCTCGGTCTCCGCCCCTGCCACAAAAAATCTGTTTAACAGGTGCCTCAAACGCCGGAGATCGAGGCGTTGGAGA
Source organism: Ichthyophis bannanicus (assembly GCA_033557465.1). Lineage (NCBI taxonomy): Eukaryota > Metazoa > Chordata > Amphibia > Gymnophiona > Ichthyophiidae > Ichthyophis > Ichthyophis bannanicus. Next base: position 670,818,442 of record CM066032.1, on the reverse strand, counting down.
AGCAACGGGAGAGTCTGGAGCATATAAAGGAGCTTAGGGAAGATGACCATTTTACACAGGGCTACTCGCCCCCCCAAGGAGAGTGGCAAATCACGCCATTTGCCAACACAGGTGTCGACCGCCTGCAATACCTTAGAAACATTCAAACGATAGAGCTCCCCGACATTCCCCGGTAAATAGATGCCTAAATATTTGAAATGGCCACTCGCCCATTTTAAAGGAAAGTCGCCCGGCCACCCCCAGTGCCCACCCTCGCCAATCAACATAGCTTCAGACTTGTCAAGATTAAGGCGGAAACCCGAGGGAACCCCGTAATCCCAAATAAGCTGTAACAAAATGGGAAGCCCCGTAAGGGGGTCACCCAGATGAACCAAAAGATCATCCGCAAAGGCCGCTACGCGGAAGTCCTCCCTCCCCACTGAGACACCATGAAATCCGACATCGGATCGAATTCGAATTAAGAGCGGTTCCAAAGTCAGAACGAATAGAAGGGGCGACAGCGGACAACCCTGACGCGTTCCCTTCTGGATCGCAAAGTCGGCAGTCAATGCTCCGTTAATCATAAGGGCTCCAAGCGGGTTAGCATACAAGAGTCTTATCACATCCACAAAGAACCCTGTAAAACCCATCGCGTCCAGCACTTGATACATAAAGCCCCAGTTCACTCTGTCAAATGCTTTCTCAGCGTCGAAACTGATGAGCAAAGAGCGCTGCCCTGCCCGGCGTCCCGCACAAAGAGAGAGCAGGATCCGCTGGAGACTATACGCCGCATGGCGGCCACGAACGAACCCCACCTGTTCCTGATGTATCAGTGTCGGTAAAATAGCGGCTAACCGATCCGCCATTATTTTCGCGAGGATCTTAATATCAACATTTAAAAGTGAAATGGGTCGGTAGGACCCCGGAAGAAGAGGATCCCTCCCGGCTTAGGTAGAATGGTAACCACGGCCTTATTCGGCTCAAAAGGGAAGGCCCCGCGCAGCACCAGATCGTCAAAATAGCCCACCAGGGGAGCGACCACAGCATCCCCCAGAAGTTTATAGAACTCTCCCCTATAGCCATCCACCCCCGGAGCTCTGCCATTCTTGAGGTTCTTAATGCCCGCCTGTACCTCCTGGCCTGAGATAGGCTGGTTGAGAGCCTGTAAATGCTCCGCATTAAGTCGCGGCAGAGCACAGCCCGCCAGAAATGTGCGTCCCTCCTGCACCCCATCTCCCTCCCTTGCATACAAATGCCGAAAAAAATCTAGGAAAGCACACTCAATGTCTTCTGCAGATTTGCAAAGAGTCCCATCCGCGCGTTTAACAGCCCCAATGCGTTGGGGTCCCCCCGGGGGCCTCACCAAAGAAGACATCAACTTCCCCGTCTTGTTACCATGCTGATACAACTGATATCGGTAGTATAGCATCGATTTTTGGGCCCGGCTGTGGAGAAGCGTCTCCAATTCTGTTTGGATTTCCCGCAGATATCTATGGTTCGCAGCAGTCTTATGTCCAGCCACCACCCTCCGTGCTTTGCCCAATTCACGCTCGAGCAACAAAATCCTCTGCTGCAACCGTTTACGCTTCTGGCTATGAAAGCTAATGATCTCCCCACGAAGAACAGCCTTCCCCACTTCCCAAAAGAGAGCAGGAGAGATGTCCGGGCGGTCATTAAAAGCCACATACTCCTTCCAGCGGGCTCGAAGGTGCGCCTCGAATAGCACATCCCCACTGAGATCCAATGGGTATCTCCAGAGACGATTACGGCGAGGACCAGCACCCCGGAGCTCCAAGAGCACCATCGCATGGTCTGACAAAACAGAGGACCCGATCTCGGCCCGGGAGACCCGACTAAATAGCGAATCCGAAATCAAGAAGAAATCAATACGGGACCACGTGCCGTGAGCTCGAGACAGGTGGGTATAATCCTGATCCCCCGGGTGCAGGACCCGCCAAATATCCAAGAGCCTGTGCGCCTCGCAGAGCCCCCACAAGCGCCGCCGGGCCCTCCGACTGCCACCCCCCGTCGTACCCGAGCGATCCAGCGTGACTTCCAGCACTTCGTTGAAATCCCCTCCCAGTATAACCTGATAACCACCAGTATCAGCCAAGAAGCAGGTAAGCGCCAAGTAAAAACTAGATTCATACACATTCGGGCCATAGGCAGAACATAGAGCAACTTTTACACCGTTCATCAAGCCCCATACACAGACATACCGACCCTCCGGGTCCGCTACAACCCGCTCTTCGACCCAACTCACAGTTTTATTGATCAAGATAACCACACCCCTCTTTCTTCCCACCGCTGGAGCCCCATATAAACGAGTAAATGGCCCCTTGCACAGCTTAGCATGTTCGGCTGTGGACTGGTGGGTCTCCTGCAACATGATTACATTTAACCGCTGACGCTTAAGATGTTGAAACACTTTGTAACGCTTCATGGGGGAGCCTAGCCCACAGACATTCCAAGAGGCTACTCTAATAGGCTCACCCATAATCGTGAATCCAATGGATCTGCCATAGAACATTATGCCAACGAACAACTAAGTGGGAACCCCCCCAGCCTGGGGCCCCCACCCCCCAAAATGGCACACCTAACCCAGATAGCCTTACCCAAATAGCCACCATCCAACAGCCGGCCCACACCCTACCCCAGCCCTCCTGAAAACAATTGGTACCCTCCCCTCCCAACCCTTTATTCCCCATCAACATGAACCCCTGTAGCTTGCTAACCCTACTAACCCCATCCCACCCCTCCCCCGCACCAAACCCTAGAGCAAACTCCCCCCCTCCCTCCCCCTCGCCACCCCCATTTGCCTCCACCCGCCGGCCACGTAGCTCCGGCACCACCATGACTTCTTAAGCATGAGGAGCCCCCCCCCCTTCCCCCCAGCCCCAACCAAACTATCCACCCCACGCCCCTCAACCTATCCCCCTCCCACCCTCACAAACAAGTCCTGTCTCGCATAGCACTCCGTGAGCAGAAAGAGCTAGCACAAGCCCCCTCCCTGCAGAAAAAACACACAGAGCACAATATCAATGGTGGCAGTATCCGGCCCCACGGGGGACAATCCCCCATCGCGCGAACAGAAGGCGCATATAGGGGGCGAACCCCAATGCAACAGTGTAAAGAAAAACAGAGACAAGGCCAAACTGCTCGCGCAACTGGAATTCAGGCAGCAATAGCCACGGCTAGCAGGCCCAGGCGGAGCCCCACACCGCCACGCCCCAGCGAGCAGTGGCGAGGTAGCATCCCGCCCAAGCACCAGCCAGCCCATGAGGCCCAACACACCACCTCCGCAAGATCATAGACAGCAGAATTAGTAAAAAACATTCGTACAGTAACGTGATAACAATAAGTGCAGTAAAAATACTAATTATAATCATAAGTATAAATAGAAAAAAAGTAAATAGAAGTAAATATAAATATAAAGAAATATAAACAAATAAAAACAAATATAAATATAATTATAAATATAAGTGGGGGTTTATTCTTGGGGCATGGGGATAAAAAAAAAGGAAAAGAAATTTTAAAGCATAAAAAACAAAAAAAAAAAAAAAGGGGAGGAGGGAAAAAGGAAACAAACCAACCAACTAAATGGGAGAAAAGAAAGAGAAAAAACCCCTCCCCCGCAGACTAAGAAATGTACATCATCTTTGGCAGGAGAACATAACCTTACTAAAGGCAGTGAGAATGGAAAAACATGATATCAAATTGCAAACCATAATGAGAGTCAGAGTTCAAGACACTACGGTGCCCGTGAAACATAGATCAAAAATAGACCATGGCCTTGCCGATATCCCCTCAGAAGACCGGCCCAAGCGCCGGCCCGAGCGTCCAGAAAGCGAGGCAGGCCAGCAAGAGCCTCACCGCTTGGCCAACGGGACCGGGGCTAGGCACCCCCAAGGCAGGAGAACCAAAACAGCGTCACTAGGACCCCCCACCTCGTTGAAACGTTCCACAAGAACTGAGGAGGGGAGTGAGAGAATGTTCAGGCGCCCAAGGATGCACAGCATTCGCACTCGTCACCGCTCCGTCAGTCAGCCGAGGCTGTGGTAGTAAGTCAGCGCCTCCTCTGGGGACGAAAACGCCCGACGTCCGCCGGGGGCATCCACCCTCAGGGTCGCAGGGTAGGCCAACGTGAATCAGATGCCCCGCTCCACGAAGCGCCCACAGACCTCCTTGAAGGCTTTCCGTCTGAGAGAGACCCCAGCGGAGAGTAGTCCTGGAAGATCAGGATCCGGGGAGTATTGGCTCGCAGGACCCCTTCCTTCTGCCCCTCATTCAAGAACCTTGCAATCACAGCTCGGGGCCGATTGTCTCCAGCGCGAAGGGGCCCCAGCCTGTGCGCTCGCTCCAGGACGATACCCCCAATGCCCTCCTCCAGGGGTAGGTGTGCCGGCAGCCATCTCTCCAGGTAAGCCCGCAGGTCGCGGTCAGGCACAGACTCCTCCACTCCAATAAACGTAGATTGTTTCTCCTACTTCTGTTCTCGAGATCTTCTAATTTGTCTTGGTGCTTAGTGAGGGCCTCCTCCAGCTTTTTAATCCGGGCTTCGTCCTGGACCCGCGTGTCTTCCAGGGAGCCGATGCGCCTCTCGGCAAGCTCAACCCGGGCTGTGAAATCCAACACAGCCTGCCCCACGGCAGTAATCTGTGCCGCCAAGCCCCCGAAACGATCCTCGAGGGCATCTACCACTGCTCTGGACACCTCAGCCACCATCGCTGTTGTATCCACAGGCAGCGGGCCCTCCGGTGCTCCCTCCGCCATCTTGGCCTCACCGCCGCGTGGTTTCTCCCGCCGGACTGATTTCGTCGCCATGCAGCGCGCCCTCTCAGCAACTGAAATGCTGCGGTCCGGCTCCGATCTACAAAGAAGCAGCTCCCCCAATTCGACGTAGCAGGAGAGGAGGAAAGATTAGAAAACGGGCTGGGGGGAAGAAGAGGGCTCCGGAGCTAAGAGAGATGCGTCTCACCTAGCTCACCATGCCACCGGAAGTCCCGCATCAAATCCTTTAAAAGAGCCGTGAGGCCAACAGGATCATGGAAGCCTTGTCCCACTGAACCATGAAGAGGGTCCGCGTGATTAGTGGTGTGGGAGGGAAGGCACATAGGCGGCCCTCCAACCATGACATGAGGAAGGCGTCCGCCGCTATCCGGGATGAGTGCGGATGGGGACAGCAGAAGCAAGGCAGCTGAGCATTGATTGGGCTGGCCAAAGAGGTCCAAACTTGGGGTTCCCCATAGTCTGAATAGCCGCTGCGCCACCCTAGGGTCTAGGCACCACTTGTGTGGCAGGAGGACCCTGCTCAGTCTGTCTGCCAGGGCATTGTTCTGGCCCGGAAAGTATACTGCACAGAGGAGCATTCCCTGACTGATCGTGTACCGGCAGAGGGCTACTGTCTCCTGGCAGAGGGGATAAGACCCTGTGCCCCTTGTTTGTTCAGGTAGAATATCGCGACCTGGTTGTCCGTTTGGACCAGCACTGACTGGTGCTTCAGGTGGTGTTGGAAGGCTCTGACTGACAGAAAAATGGCTCCGAGCTCCAGAAGGCTGATCTGATACTGGCTCTCCTCCTGAGAACGGCTGCCCTACATGTGCAGTTCCTCGCAATGGTCACCCCAGCCCAGTAGGGAGGCATCCATAGTGAGGACCCTCTGGGGGTTTGGGTGTTGAAAGGGCATGCCCTTTTGCAGGTGCTGTGCATCCTGTCACCAACTGAGTGACTCTGCTAGTTGATGGGACAGTGAGATTCTGTCCCAGAGCCTGCCCGTGGCCCGAGCCCACTGTGATCGGAGGCACACCACTGAGCTGCCCACATCTGCCGGATGTCTAACGAACTTAATCAGAAAGGTCCCTAACACTCGTGCAAGAAGGAAGCAGCACAAACACCCTTATAAAGACCACATTCTCTACAGGCATCACCCAGAATCCGCTCCGTAGAGCATTTGAGCATTATGCCCCTTCACTATGGAATTCCCTATCACACAGAGCAAATACCGATACCGCTGACTTCAGAAAGCTCCTAAAAACCTACCTATTTAAAGAGCATTTTGATACCTCAGGAGTCACACAACTTCCCTGACAACCCAACTCAAACTGTAAATATTTCCAAAATGTATCATATGTAAAAAGTTACAAATGTTGTAAGATGTCATGTTAATTGTTCTGTTGTCAGTTACTAATGAACCGTTCTATGTAAAAAAGTTATGTTCGAAGTAAAACTGCTCTGAGAATCGGAAAAGCGTTATATAAAAAAATGTTAAATAAATAAATAAAAATGTGGAGGCAGGTGTCAGGGACCACATGGACTGTGGAAGCCATGCGGCCTAGCAGGTGAAGCATGGACCGCACCGACTGCGTGGCTGTGCGCACCTTGGTTGCCAGGGGCCTGAAGTGATCTGCCTGTCTAGGGGGAGGAAGGCCCTGGCTTGGAGGATGGCAAGGTAAGCCCCTATGAGCTCCAGGTCCTGTGTTGGAGTGAGGTGGGATTTGAGGTGGTTTATCACTAATCCAAGATGGTGCGGGCCATGGCCTGTTGCACCTCTGAGGCCGTGTCTGCTTTTACTAGACAGTCGTCCAGGTATGGGAAGATGAAGGCCCCTTGGAGATGGAGGTAGGAGGCCACCACTGCTAGGCATTTGGTGAAGACTCTTGAGGCGGAGGCCAGGCCAAAAGGGTAGTACCCTGTACTGGTAGTGGTCGCCCCCAACCATGAACCTTAGGTACTGCCTGTGGTTGGGGTGGATCAGGATGTGGGCAAAGCATCCTTTAGGTCCAAACAGCATAGCCAATCTCCCTGTTGGAGGAAGGGCAGCAATATTCCAAGGAAGAGCATTTTGAATTTCTCCCACACCAGGATTTGTTCAGGTTCTCAAGCCTAGGATGGGCCTTAGGCCTTCTGTTCTTTTTGGAACCAAAATGTACCTAGAGTAAAACCTTTTTCCTTTTAGGTGGTGTGGTACGGGCTCCACAGCCCTGTCCCTGAGAAGGCCTGCAAGTTCCTGCAGTAGCAGGGCCAGGTGCAGAAGAGTCCAAGAGGGTTCTCCTGGAAAGAAAGGGGGAGGCGCCTGGTCCAAGTGAAGGAGATAACCTTCCCTGACCGCCTGAAGTGCCCAGGAGTCTGTGGTGATGGCAGTCAACCGGTGGGAAAAATGAATCAGGTGCGGCCGCCCTCCCCGGTGGGAGCTGCGCCCCCCATGGGTGGAGAGGCTATGCTCTGGGAATCAAAACCCCGATCCAGTCTAGACTGGAGCTGGTGTCTGGGGCTTGGGGCCCTTAGGCTTATGTGGGCCCTGGCCTGCTTCCTTGCCTGATGACCCTGCTTAGGAGTCTTGGGGGACCTGGTATGGGTGATAGCCTCGATAAGGCTGGCCTTTCTGGTGGAAGGAAGGCCTTTTCCCCGATGGTTTCTTCTTGGGAAGAGTGGACGTCTTTCTTGAGAGTCGAGTCCTGCTGACATACTCTCTCAATCTCCGCTGCCTTGTCCTCCCATTGGCTTGCCAAAGAGGTTTTCATCGAGGCCCATTGAGGAGTTTTTCCTGGACTCATTGTTTGAGGTCCAATGCCTGAAGCAAGGCCTGGCGCCGAGCACTGATGCCTGCGGTGGCCACCCTCGTGTTCGACTCAAAGCCATCATAGGCCACTCAAGACAAATACTTTGAGCACTCCCCGACAGACTTTGAGAGGGTCTGGAAGCATTGGAGGTGGTCCCGCTGAGACTTGCCAAGATACTCCCGAGTTCCTTGGTTAGGTCTTGAAGATACATGCCGATATACAGCTGATAAGCCTGTATGTGGCAGTCCCGCATTGAGCCCTGGTAACATTTCCGCCCGAGGGCATCAATGGCGTGAGACTCCCTGCCTGGGGGGCACCAAGGAGTGAGTCTTTGGGCTTTTTGGTCGACACATGGCAGACTCAACCACAATGTAGGTGTGAGGGAGTTGTGCCTTCCTGAAGCCAGGTCCTCACTGGACCCAGTACATAACATCCAGGCATCTGCTAACAATCGGCACTGATGCTGGTGTTTCCCACATTCGGAGGAGGCGGTGCCCTAAGATGGAGGGGACGGGGACTGTGAGGGCCTACTTGGGTGGGGCATCGTATTAGAGGATTTTGAGTGCCTCCATGCAAGGGTCCTCTTCTGACTCTGTGGTGAGGGACAGTGCCTTCACCATGTTCCGAGCAAACTCAAGGAATGAAGTGTCCTCGGGCAGAGACCAGCGCCAGCGGGGATGGATCCAAGAGGAGGTCACACTGTGCTCGTGTCTCTGGGAAAGTCTCAACATCGGACTCCCAGTCCGAGTAATCCATCGAAGACTCGAGGACCGATGGCTCTAAAGGCCTCAAGGCCCAATGGCTCTAAAGACCTCGAGGCCCGATGGCTCTAAAGGGTTTGATGAATCATGGCTGAGGCTTAGCCTGTACCAGAGGCGCTTGCCGGGGAGGATCTCGCTCCGAAGGACTGGGAGCAGAATAGAGACCCTCGCCGAGGATCAGCTCAAGGCATGGAGCTCTTGAAGATCTCTTCAGCAGCCCAGGGAGTCCTTGGTATTGAGGTCCCTGCGGTCTCAGTGCGAGCAATAGCGGGGCTGGGCATAGACGCTTTCTGCAAGGCAAGGAATGCAGAAACACTGTGTTCCAACACAATCATCCTGGCTTCCTACTCGGGGGTTGCAGCCTTCGACACTGATGTCGGAGTGATCAGGTCGGGTATTGGGGAGGAGAGGGGAGTCCTCGATGGGATGGGCCTTGGGGGTCCGAGATCCATCGCCAGAGACCTCGGCGACTGTCCTGGGTACCTTCACTGGCTGCTCATGCTCCAACTCCTCGGATACCCTCCAGGGACTGTGGGACCACACACGAGACTTGCCATGTGTGTCCCCTTCCCAGAAAGAGGTCCTCGAAGATTTCTTCTGTTTCTTATGCTCTTGGTCCAGAGAACCCTGGTCGGAGTGTCCATGTGCCCGCTTGGTGCCGTGGGGGCTTTACGTGACTCTGAGAATCCGTGCAGGGCCTTAGAGCGCATGGCTACCAGAGATACCGGGGCTGAGTCTGACCTGTGAAAGATATCATCTTGCTTCTGCTGGCGACTATGTTTGACCTTAGCAGACATCTTTTTACACAGGGAGCATGCCTCTGGGTCGTGGTCGGCACCCAGACACCTGAGGCAACAGTCATGTGTGTCGGTAAGGGACATATTCTTGGAGCACTGATCACACTTCTTAACCCCGGTGGCCATTGGGGCAAAAAGGGGCCCCAGTGAGGTCAAAGACCTTCGACACGGCCAGGGATTGAAAAAGGCATGAAAACCGTGCTGAATGGAAAAAGCATAACTAATAGGTTCCGACATAGGGGCAACGGGGCTCGGAGGCGGGTAAAGGACAGGTGCTAACCAGATAATGCACAAAAGTGCACGAGGAAATCAACTTTTTTCCAGGAAAGAGAGACGAAGGTCTGTAGGGCTCCGCGGAAAAAGGTAGAATAAGTAAGATGGCACCCTTGGGTGGGAAGGGGACCAGGCATGCATGGCAGCATCTCCCAAAGGCTTTCTTTCAAAGCTGGGGAGATGCTTCCCCAAGGGCTCTGTTGGCATCACCCATATGTGAGGATAGACTTCCTGCTTGTTCCTAGAGAAGACAGTAGTGGATTTTCACGTCCCTTGCAGGAGTGGGTGCACTTTTGGCTCCTACTCTGTACCTGCAACATCTGCCAAGTTCAAGGTGGATGAGACCCTGGGATCAACACCGCCAGCTCCTCCCTGCGGAATAGGCAGATCACACCAGTCTCTTCACAATCCTCTGAAGGCGAAAAGTACTACTTTGTCCACATCAGAGCCCAGCACAGAGACACGCGAATCCAAGTTACAGTCCAAAACTCAAACAGATCCCAGCTACTCCCCATCTCCAGGGAGCACTTCTTGCCAGGGCCACTTGGTCAAAGGCAGTCAAACGGGGCTTTCACTCTCAGCCTGCCCCTCACAAGACTGTGCCCAAGGGAACACAGAGGCTGAATTTCCATGCCAGAACTACCAGGCTTGCTGTAAAAAGGAAAAGAATTTTGGGGAGGACAATCTGGAGTCTGGAAGCTCTCCTTGTGGAAATGACCCCCCAATACCCACGGGCATAGCTGCTGCAGAGCCCCTAAATGATAAGGAGCGGCTCACAGCACAGTTGCTGGACCATCCAGTCGCCAGCTATACTTATCCACAGTGACATCACCTCCTGCCCTCAGGCAAGCAAGGATGGACTAACTGCCTCCCCGGACAAGAGAGTAGGAGCAGACCCTCTAGGGATTACTCTGAAGTGCCATGCAAGAAGAGCAGAATCCAGAAACCGGAGATAAGACACCACGCTTGCCACAGGCCAAACAACATTTTCTGGAAAAGCCAGAGAGAGTTAAGGCGAGTATTCACAACAGCAAGTGTTAAGGCCACGGTGGCCCGAAGGTGCGCATTAACTGCATTTTACTGCAATGCACATTAAAGGCGCTAGTGTAAAATTCGCATTGTAGCCACTTGGGCGGAATGAGCACATAGTCCACATGACCGCCAGGCGCACGATAGGAGAAAATGCTACTAATGCGCGCAGAGAACGTCAGGAAACCACACCGCGTCAATGGTCCTCAGCGGTCCACCCCGAATTGCATGCCAGATGGAATCAAGAGTCTCAAACAAGGAAAATGATGAGGTCAGCCCTAGGTAGAGGATACGTCCCGGACTCAGCTTTACTCCCCAAAACTGTTTCACTGGCTTTGCAGCACTGTTTTTAAAGTGGCTGGCAGGCAGATTCCTTTGAGAGCCTTCTGCAATCTTCCGGAGAGAGCAGTGGGAAACAGAGGAGGAGGGGGCATTGAGGCTGTCTGAGGCTGCTACACTTTTCCAGAACCTTCAAATTTCTGGCTGCTTAACATGCTCTTATTATGAGGATCTGAACCAATTTTCCCTGCTCCTATGGCTACCAAAACAACCAGTCTAGTGGAGCCTCCCTTCAGATTTTCTTCAAAGAAAAGAAAATCCATCCACCATCTGCTGGAAACAAAGAAAATAATGAAGAGATCTCTGGTGGCTGAAGCATATAGAGGCATGGGAGCAATGTCCTTGAAACATGGGCTTTTCATTGGTTCTTTGTTTCCAGCAATCTGCTGGCAGAGGAACACAATCCACTTGTCTGGACTGGTCTAGCAGGACGATATGGAATTGGCATTTAGCCCTACCCTCTGTTTCTTATCTTTTAACCAGTTCCTAATCCACAATAGTATACAATTCCATGACTTTCTAATTTCTGCAAGTCTCATGAGGGACCTTGAGAACAGATTTTCAGAAAGCCTGTTACCCTATATTGTCTTAGTATTGCCTCTATCTAGATAAAAGCAGTGCTTGCTGAAATATACACATATTTGGCGCCTGCCACAATCTGGATACGGGCACTATATACGCATTTCTTTAATCACCACAGCTGGTTTTGAAATATACGGACCATGGAGTTTAAATATCAGCCTATATACTTTTTTAGAAAGTGATTGAGAGGCCTCCATATTAGTGTTTTAATTAAATACTGTATCTAAGTTTGGGTAATCAATACTTTACCGACGATTACTGTTTCCTTGATATTTCATCTCCAGAAAAGAAGACTACTGTAGCTAACAAAGCTGTAGTAGGGGTACATAAAGTTTGTTCTCTTCTAGTTGAACGACATGTTATTCTTCAGGACCTAAAAACAAAGACCATATTATTTTAAAATGTTTGCATTTTATTAGAAATAAATCTGCATTTAATGTAATATGTTGCTTCAAGTTTCACACATACTTAATATTTCTTCCAATTAGAAAAAATTGCTTCCAGATACCATGGAGCACTTTTCTTGTTCATTATCCATTAAGTTTCACATTTGTTTTATTTCTAGACTTAGATTTTATTCCCAATTTAAATGGCCCTTAAAATTCCTCTTTTCACCTAACTACTATCACACTTTCATCGGTCCTGTTAAAATAAAACAAAAAAATAAAAAGCAAATTCTCATCACCACAAAACCACTCCCCAACAATCTAGCAGTTGATCACTTAAGACGACATTCCCTCAATCCCACCACCTGCCACAAATTTGCCCTCTAAGGGGTATGTTTACTTAGCTCCATGCTGGTAACACATGCCTGGGCCACATTACCAGTGAGGGACTTGGCGCTAACTACAGGGGGGCGGGTAGTTACCATGTTGACATGGCAAAACAGTCGTGGGAACAACTAATATCACCCACTGAGGTAGTGTGTGTTGTACCCACGCTCCTTGAGACACTAGCTGCGCCGCCTTGGAAATGCCTCCGTTCCATCGAAAATGTGTAAGGCCCTGTGCTACATTTTAGTGTGGTGCCGATACCATGTGGTAACCCTGTGCTACCCTGGTAGCACACCTTAGTAAACATGCCCCTAAATTTTGATGTTGCAAGATTTAAAAGTTAAAGTCTAGGATCTGAATTTTAGTCTAATAAAAACCCTCATTCATGGTCTTTCCTACTCTCCCTTTTATAAAAACTGGTTGGCCCAGGATTTGGGCCTGCTATCTGCCTTACTGTAGCCAATATGGTCAATGTTTTCTGTCACAGTAACATGGCAAAATTACTGTGCAGCTCTTCCATAGCTCCCATGTATTTTAAACTTTGACAATTACAAATTAGCAATTATAAAATAGTTTAGAAATCCCATATTAAGGATATGATAAAGCAAACGAACTATATTATATTGGAATAAGATATATTACCACTTGCGTTCTTTCCTTAAGTACAAACTTCTCTGGAAAAATACTGAATACATTAGGATCCATTAAAGTTGTTGCCTGAATGTCTGCATAACATAGTGATTTAACAAAGGCTGCTCGTGAGCCTGTATTTCTCACAGACAACTGAACTCTGCTCACTTCACCAGAAGATATCCCATGCAGTGTTATGACATAATTGTCAGACAATTTTTTAACATCTTCCAAAATGATATTGCTTGTTCCTCCATAGCCAGACAAAGGTATCTTAAAAAAAAAAAAAAAGTAGTCATAAAACAGGTAAGTTAAAATACAACTTTATCTAAAGTCACAGACTATACCAAAATCACCAACTTCCTTCTCTTTTTTTCTGGAGCCATTATATGGATTATGCACCACAGACATGCTGCCACATTTGTCATAGCAGGATAGTTTTCTGCAGAACACATTAGAATTTAATTTGAACAAAAAGACTTATACAATTAGAACACTTAAAGCACATTTTTCAGATTTAAGAACACTAATTAATACATAGAATGCTAGTACTGGCCAATCAATGAAAAGATTCAAAGAACATGAACATGAAGAGCCAATGTTGAAAACATGGAAATCCTTTTATTCCATGTTTGACTGGTATTGCTCTTTAAAACAGACATCATATTAATTACTCTTGCCTTATTACATGTCTTCATATTTGGCTAGAAATTATATAAATTACACCAAAGCTATTATGACTTTACCAAACTAGCAAAACAAGTAAACATTAAAGTTTGATGATGAATATTCGTCAATGTTCACACCATTCTGAAATCAGGGTGTGTAAACGTGTGTCAAATAAGATTAACAAACATCAAAACAGTAAATTCAGCGTAGTTACTCACCTGTAACAGGTGTTCTCCAGGAGCAGCAGGAATCAGTCCTCACATATGGGTGACGTCGGCGCCGACGGAGCCCTCGCGGAGCAATTTTCCCCAGCTTTCAAAGAAAGCCTTTGGGAATTGCAGCGCGCATGCGCGGTCCTCTTCCCGCCCAAGGGTGCCATCTTGCTCAGTCAGATGACATAGCAAAAAGACAGCAAAAACTAGCAAAAACGAAAGCATAAAACTGCAACTCCAAGGGGAGGAGGGAGGGTTGTGAGGACTGATTCCTGCTGCTCCAGGAGAACACCAGTTACAGGTGAGTAACAAAGCTTTATCCAGGACCAAACAGGAAGTCAGTCCTCACATATGGGACTCCCAAGCTTAAGGCTACCGGAGACCCTAGGCACAAAAATGAGCTCCCTCTAGCTCAGCAGCACAGAAGGAAGGAATCTTCTCTGAATACGTCTCCAACCGGTAGCCCAACATCCGGGATGGAGGGTAGGAGTTGCCTATATCTCGAAAGCACTGTCCCTGCGGGACTCCCTCTCCAGGCAGTAATGGGCTGCAAAAGTCTGGCTTGAAGACCAAGTTAGCGGCCCGGCAGATGCCTGCCAACGGAACAGAGCGGAGGAAAGCCACTGACGTAGCCTTCGCCCGAACACGATGAGCGGTGACTCTACCTTCCAGCACGAGGACTGCAGCCTCGTAAGCCCAAGCGATGCAGTCCGCAATCCAGATGGACAGAGTACGCTTGGAGACAGGGGAGCCCCCAACTTGTTGGGGTCATAAGACACGAAGAGCTGAACCGCCCTTCGGTGCCCCCGCGTACCGGTCCAGGTAGAAGTTCAGCGCCCTTCTACAGTCCAGGGTATGCAGGACCATTTCAGCTCGGCTGGAGTGTGGCCTGGGAAAGTAGGTCGAAGTACCACCTCCTGGTTGATGTGAAAAAGGGGAAACCACTTTAGGAAGAAACTTAGGGTGAGTCCGTAGGACTACTGGTTCTTGTAGAACCTAGTGTAAGGAGGTCAGATACCAGGGCCTGCAGCTCACTAACGCGTCTAGCAGAGTGAGGGGGCCACCAAGAACAAGGTTTTCCAGGAAAGAAAACGAAGAGGGCAGGTAGCCATAGGCTCAAAAGGTGGACAGGTAAGCCGCTGTAAAACCACATTGAGATCCCAGTTCAGGGCTGGCGGGCGCAAAGGTGGTTTAAGGAGTAGAAGGCCCCGGAGAAAACGAGCCACCAGAGGGTGGCTGGAAAGAGGCCTACCTTCCAACCGGCAGGTGGTGCGCAGAAATAGCACTGAGGTGGACCTTGACCGAGTTGGACTTAAGTCCAAGATTGAAAAGGGAAAGCAAGTACTGCAATACCACTGATGCTGAACAGGAGAAGAAAGGGGTCTTGAGACTGCTGAGTACACCAGACGGAGAATCGACGCCACTTAAGGGCGTAGGACTTCCGGGTGGAAGGCATCCTGGAGGCCAAGACGACCTCTGCCCACTTCTGGAGGTAGCTGGAGAGGAGCAAGGACTACCCTTTCAGCAGCCAGGCCATCAGATGAAGGGACCGAAGGTTGGGGTGCAGGAGCGTCCCCTGATCCTGCGAGAGGAGGTCGGGCTGAAACCCCAGAGGAAGAGGTGTGTCCACCGCCAGCTGCAGCAGAAGAAGCGGGGAAACCAAGGTTGTCTCGGCCACCGGGGAGCCACTAGGATCACCGACGCCTTGTCTCTGAGAACCTTGAAGAGCGTCCGAGACACCAGGGGCATGGGGTGGAAAGGCATACAAGAGGCCTGTGGACCATGGAATCAGAAAAGCATCCGCCGCCACATGGAGAGGATGCGGCTGTCGAGAGCAGAATCTGGGAAGCTGTCGGTTCAGAGGACTGGCGAACAGATCCATGGTGGGGAGGCCCCACCGGAGAAGAAAGATCCGCTGAACCACAAGCGGATCCAACCTCCACTCGTGCGGTTGGAGGGCCCTGCTCAGTTTTGTCTGTTTTCTTGACCTGGGAGATAGACAGCTTTGAGGACGATGTTGCGATGGACGGCCCAAAGAGCAGAGCTTCTGTGCTTCCTGACAGAGAAGGAAGGAGCCGGTTCCGCCTTGCTTGTTCATGTAGAACATGGCAACCTGATTGTCTGTCTGGACAAGTACTGACTGGTGAGAAATCAGGTGAGAGAAGGCTTTGAGCGCTAGGCGGATGGCTCTGAGCTCCAGGAAGTTGATCTGCTGAGCGGACTCCCAAGGAGTCCAGAGACCCTGAGTACAAGTCCCTTGGCAATGTGCTCCCCAACCCTGGAGAGAAGCATCGGTCGTCAGGACCTGAGAATGTGTAGGGGGCTGAAAAGTCACCCCGAGTACTAGGTTTGGCAGGTGAAGCCACCATCGCAGAGAGGAGACCAGCTGGTCGGAGATCTGTACGGAGTCCGCTAAGCTCCCAGTGGCCTGATGCCATTGTTTGCGAAGGCACCATTGAGCAGGTCGCATGTTCAGGCGGGCATAGGGGGTTACGTGGACCGTGGAAGCCATATGGCCGAGCAGTCTCAGAAATTGCCTGGCCGAGATCAGGGAATTGCTGTGAAAGCGGCTGGCGAGATCCATGAGCCTTTGGGCCCTGTCCAGAGGCAGGAAGGCCCGCGCCTGAAGAGTGTCCAACCTGGCGCCGATGAATTCTAGATCTTGAGAGGGGAGCAAAGTGGACTTTGCGAAGTTTATGACAAATCCCAAGTGCTGGAGCAGAGCCACCGTGCGATGAGTAGCTTGAGTGGCTTCTTGGGCAGACTGGGCCCTGACGAGCCAGTCGTCTAGGTATGGGAACACAAAGAGACCCTGAAGTCTCAGATAGGCCGCCACCACTGCTAGGCATTTGGTGAACACTCTGGGGGCGGAGGATAGGCCGAAAGGCAGTACTCTGTACTGGTAATGGCGTCCGTCCACCACAAACCTGAGGTATTGTCTGTGGTCTGGATGAATAAGGATATGAGTATACGCATCCTTCAGATCTAAGGAGCATAGCCAGTCTCCCTGCTGGAGGTAGGGCAGCAGGATTCCAAGGGTAAGCATTTTGAACTTTTCCTTTGCAAGGAACTTGTTGAGGTTGCGCAAGTCTAGGATGGGTCTGAGGCCTCCTGTTATTTTCGGAATCAGGAAGTATCGGGAATAAAACCCCTGACCCTTCAGGTGGTGGGGCACCGGTTCCACGGCTTGTTCCTGAACAAGACTTGCTAACTCCTGAAGGAGTAAGTCCCTGTGCAGAGGGAGTCTGGAAGGTTCCCCTGGAAAGTAGGAGGGAGGTACCTGGTGAAAATGAAGATAGCCCTTTTGAACTATCTGAAGCACCCAGGTATCTGTGGTGATGTTGGACCACCTGTGGGCAAAGTGGACTAGCCGGCCTCCTGTGCTGAGAGAAACCAGCTGAGGGGGAGAGGGCTATGCTGAGAAAGTCAAAAACCCCACCCTGCTGAGCAGGGGCCGGTGGTGCAGGCTTGGGGGCTGGCTGCCTACGGGACCCATTACCCCGTCCCTTGGCCTGCTTTCCCTGTGGGGGAGCTGGTGAGGCCTGATACTGAGGGTAGTATTTATAGGCAGCACCCTTCCTCGGGTAAAAGGGCTTTTTCCCCGAGGCCTTCTTCTTTTGAGAAGGGGAGCAGAGGTCTTCCTTGAGAGACGAGTCCTGGTGAGAGTCTCCGTCTCGATTTGTGCAGCCTTCTCATCCATGGGCTTGCCAAAGAGGTTATCACCTCGGCAGGGGACATCGACCAACTTGTCCTGTACCCAGGGCTCGAGGTCGGACGTCTGAAGCCAAGCCTGGCGGCGTCCACCGATGCCGGCCGCAGCTACTCGAGCCGAAGCCTCACAACCATCATAGGCTGCTCGAGAGATAAACTTGGAGCACTCCCGAATGCCAGTAGACAAGGATTGGAACCTCTGCAAAGGTTCGTCGGAGAGACCAGCAGAGAACCCAGCTATTTCCTTAGCCAGGTCTCGGAGATACATGCCCATGTAGAGCTGGTATGTTTGGACTCGACAAGCAAGCATAGAGCCCTGGAAGCACTTCCTACCGAGGGCATCCAGGCTTCGGGCTTCCCTACCAGGGGGCACCGAGGAGTGCATTTTTTGACTCTTCAGTCTATGCATGGCCGATTCCACCACCATGGAATGGTGCGGTAGTTGTGCCTTTTGGAACCCGGGGCTCTTGCGGACTCGATAAATGGAATCGACCCTCTTGCTTAACACCGGCGACGACGCCGGGCTCTCCCACATGCGGAAAAGAAGCAGTTCCAGCATTGGAGGAACCGGTACAATAAAGGCCTCCTTCGGGGGAGAGTCATATTGGAGGGCATCGAGTTCTTCGACTCGAGGCTCCTCCTCGGGATCCGCAGGGAAGGCCAAGGCTTTGGCCATATCCCTCACGAAGTCCGAGAACCGGGTATCCTCCGGGGGGGACCGTCTCCGAGGTTCGGACTCGGGGGAGTCCGAAGGGACACACCGAGTCCGAAAGGAACCAGATGACTCTTCGTCCTCAGATTCCCAGGCCGACTCCTCGGAGGAGGAGTCGACCGGCTCCGGTCGGGCGGGCACTGATGCCATCCGCCCCGATGCCGAGGGAGTCGGCGTCGACGACGACCTCGGTCCCGAACGGGAGGCCGAAGGAGACCTCAACCGAGGATCGACTCGAGCCTCATGGACTCGAGGATCGGCTCGGTCTCCGGGGTCGACTTGGAGGTCCACGTCCCGGCGGTCAGGGCAGAAGCGCCAGCGAGGCCAGCGATCAATGCCCGCTGCTGGTCCAAGACGGCAGACAAACTGCACTCCAAGGCCGTCAACCTGAGTCCGAGCTCAGGAGACCCAGCAGCCCCCGACTCGGGCCCCGACGGTGTCGGGTCCTTCGGAGGCGAGTCCACGAGGACAACAGTACTTACGTGAGCGGGCAAGTCCACCTCGAGTCGAGGATGTTTTGACGGCCTTTCCGACTCCAAGGACCCCGGACGGGAATCGGGGCTATGCGACCTGGCCCTCGAGGAACCAGGAGCGTCCACCGATCCCGCCCTCGCGGGTTTCTTCTTCCGATGATGCTCCCGGGTAGGAGACCCCCTTTCAGAGGAACTCCGACGATGCTCAGGACCAGAGTCCCGAGACGTCGAAGCCTCTGACGAGGTCCGAGCCCGGCCGGAGTCAGAGAAGATACGCTCCCGCTGGTGCTGCCGACTCCTCAATGCTTTTGAGGACATTTTGCCGCATGGCGTGCAGATCATGGGGTCATGATCTGGGCCGAGGCAGCGGAGGCAGAAGTCATGAGTGTCTGTAAGAGACATAAGTTTCTCACAGAGGTCACACTTTTTGAAACCACTGGCCGCCATCGGGGGAAAAAGGGCCCCTGCGAGGTCGAACGACCGGGCAGCCAGGGAAAAAGGAAAAAAGCGCGAAATCTGTCACGAAGGATAAAAAACCGAAAAATAAAGGACGGACTCGCAACCGGCGTCGCGAGTCCGGGTGGGAAAAGAACCGGCGTCGAACCGAAGAAAAAATAGAGAAAAATCAACTTTTCTGCGGGGATTCACAGGCAACGTCTGTAGGGCTCCGCGGAAAAAAGACGACTGAGCAAGATGGCACCCTTGGGCGGGAAGAGGACCGCGCATGCGCGCTGCAATTCCCAAAGGCTTTCTTTGAAAGCTGGGGAAAATTGCTCCGCGAGGGCTCCGTCGGCGCCGACGTCACCCATATGTGAGGACTGACTTCCTGCTTGGTCCTGGAGAAATCTCATTTACATACGTCCCTCTCATATAACTCAATCTGTTTAATTTTTGAGGTTAAGAACAGGATGTAAATTATCCATATACAAAGAGATGAGTTTATAGAGAAAAAAAGTAGACTCTCTTACAGTGAACTTAATCCCCGGTTGAGATGATCGATATGCCAACTGCTTTATTTCCAGTTTTGCTGACATACAGGCCACACGAGTAGGTGTAAACATCAAAAGGATTTTCATATCTTCTTTTGGACGGATTACAAGCTCCCGATTACTGGTCAACCTCTCTTCTGGACCAAATGTATTTTGCAGCTTAAAAACAAACAAAATAAAAGTTAAAACTAAATCTTAAAGGTAAAAAAACGTTTACCAGATGTAAAAGATACATTTAAAACTGAATTCTGTGACTTACTCCATCCCATTCCTTACCTACTTCAATAATTTCTTCTTTCCCTGTCCCAGGTGCAATATATTTAGCAATGTGTACTATTCCTTCCTTCTGGGAAACAGCTTTATAAGCCTATTCCAACATACTCTCCTTTTTTAAAATATAAAAACTGACCTATGAAAAGAATTCTAGCATAAAAAAGATAAAATATGGGTTGCCGTCTTAAAAACTAAGAAAAGGAATGCATTCAAAAATGGAGCCTGGGAAGTTTATTTTAATGAACTCTATTTGTGTTTTCATTTTATATTTGGCTAAGTAAATTTCCTAGCTGATCTGTTTGTATAACAGACATTTTATATCATCTCAGTTCTGCAGCATTGAAGAGACATTATTCACACAAAACCTCTGTGACAGAAGGGCAATTTCAAAGTGGCAGTGGAAAGCATTTGAAGCATGCTGTGGTGATACTACCTAAGTTTCACCACTTCCTTATCTCTAATAAAAGATTATGACAACTATATGGCAAATCAGCAAGTCTTTCCTTATGTTTTCCCTGCTGGATGAGAACCACAATCATGATAGCCTGTGGATGTCAAATGCCATGACTGAGGCTCACAGTGCATTCTCAAACATATCATAGGCCATGCTGACCATATGCTTTTGGTGATCCTCAGTCTCTATAAAGTATTCTACCCATTTCT
The DNA here is from genome assembly GCA_033557465.1 of Ichthyophis bannanicus. Taxonomy (NCBI): domain Eukaryota; kingdom Metazoa; phylum Chordata; class Amphibia; order Gymnophiona; family Ichthyophiidae; genus Ichthyophis; species Ichthyophis bannanicus. Next base: position 670,798,018 of record CM066032.1, on the reverse strand, counting down.
TGAGAAAAACTAGGTGAACTCCTGGGCTACCTTCAAAGATTGAATGCAAGTACTACAACTCTAGATCTGGGAGAACAAAAACAGAAGAATGGCAAAATGCTTAGCAACTGAGATTTAATATAAAAAATGTAGTCATGCATGCAGAAATACAAAGAAATTGTGAGCCCTTTGAGGACAGGGAAATACACAGTGAATCTGAGACTGTAACTCACCTTGATCTTCTCCTGGAAAGGAGCGAGCTAAATACTAATAATAAATAAATACAATAAAATAAAATGTCTCCCAGCTGGAGCATGCCAGCTCTCAGGGAAAGCGCAGTTACTCAACTGTAACAGGTGATCTCCGGGAACAGCAGGAATCAGTCTTCATATATTGGTAACGTCAGAGCCTGGCGTGGGAACACTCCCCAGCATCCAGTAGGAATGCTTTAGGGAGCGTTCTTCCACAAATGCTTGACTGCCTTCCTGCATTACTTCCTGGTCTTCTCAGTCAGGTGAATAGCGGAGAAATAATCTTTATATACCAGGAATAAGAAAAAATGGGACAACTTGATGGGGAAGTGGGCAGGTTGTGAAGACTGATTTCTGCTGTTCCCAGAGATCATCTGTTATAGGTGAGTAACTATGCTATCTCCAGGAACAAGCAGGAAGTCAGTCTTCACATATGAGACTCCCTAGCTCAGGAAAATTGAACGAGAGAAGAACCCCGGCGCAGCTAGAGGTTGCAGGAGGGATCAGACAGACTCAGCTTGTCCAGAGCACGCCTTGCAAGGTAGTTAGATTGGCGGTGGGCTAGTTGTCTAAATTTGAAAAAGGTTACAGAGAACATCTAGACTGAATTGAGCATCAGCTCTGGAGTCTTTGTTCAGGCAATAGTGCACTGTGAAAGGATGCAGAGACGACCATGTCGCTGTTTGGCAGATCTCTGAATAGGGACAAACCGAAATTACCTACAATATTAGCCATGGCTCTGACATTATGAGCTGTCACACAGTGTGGAAGAGACAGCCCAGCCTGCAAATAAGCGAAGGATATGCAATCTGCTAGCAAGCTTGAAAATATTTTTTTTGGATACTGGTATCCCGAGATGACTTTGGTCAAAAAACAAACAACTGGGGGGGCGGAGCCTGATGTCCAGCGGGTTAGACGCTTCGCGCTGAAGCTCCCGAGAGGCCTACTCAGAATCCTGACTTAATACCTACATAAACTTAATATTTTGCTCCGAACTTACCGGGGTACCTCGGGGGGGGATGGCGGCCCACAAACCAGCGCGCTTAGACTTCGGGTCTCCCTCTTCTTCACACGGAAAACGCTCCAAAACAGAGTTGTCTTCCCCACAAAAGATAGTTTCACTTCGGGAAAACCCCGAAATGCAACAGGAGATCTTGGAGGAAATACGCGGTGTGAAGGAACTGGTACAGTCCAACGGAGAAGCGCTCCGAGCCATGCGAGAAGACTTCGGTATGCTTCAGGACCGGCTTGATGGTCTTTCACTACGGCAGGACAACATGGCGGGGGTCCTCGACTCGCACGCGGTGCGCTTGGAGAAACTGGACAAGGCTGAGCGTCAGATACAGAATCTTCAAAAAGAGTTAGAGGATAGCAATAATCGAGCCCGTCGCAACAATGTAAGGCTCATTGGAGTACCGGAGGGGGCGGAAGCAGGCGATATGAGAGTATTCCTGGTCCAAACTCGCCCCTCCTTGCTGAAGATCACTTTTCACAGAGATCTGGAAATTGACCGCGCACATCGTGTTCCTACCAACATGGCGCTCAATCGGACGACCCCCCGGCCTATCATCTTTCGATTACTGAGATATCAGCAAGTTGAGCAAATTCTAAATGCTGCCCGGGCGAATCATCATCTGGAGTTTGAAAGTCATAAAGTCTCCTTCTTCCCTGACTTGGCAAAGCCCACAGTTGACCGTCGGAAGAGACTCCTTGCTTTTCGCCCTAGACTTCAACAGCTACAGGCTCGCTTTGGCCTATTGTATCCAGCGAAGCTCAGAGTGACTCTCCATAACCAAACTAGAACATTCGAAGATCCTGATCTACTAGCAACATTTTAGATTCCAAAGAAGCAGACCAGATGCGCTAATCCAACAACTTGGATCTGTAATCCGCCGGATCTGCCCGCCATTTTGAATGGCCCGACGCGGTGATCACAGCCTGGAACAGAGACTGCCTGGACTTTTCTTTCTTTCTATATATAACTTTCTTGGTCTCCTATCCCTCCATGATGTGCACCTCGGTTGGATTCGGAACACGCACAGCTATACAGGTTATATGTTTCAATTTAGGCCTTCTCTGGGGTTTCTCCCCGCAGACATATGGTCGCCAGTAATTTCTGGGGTTCTGCTTCTTCTCTAATGCACTTCGGTGCTTATTTTTTTATATGGGGCGCTTCATTGTTTTTCATTAGCTTATTTTCTATCATGTCATGTGTACAGCCATATACAGTTAATATGAGGGACATTGTGAAATTATGTGCGTTATCATGTTCTTTTTCAGAATTTTTAACCCTTCTGAATGGCCTTATGTAAGATCTTATCACTGAACGTAAAAGGCATCAATAGTCCAATCAAAAGAAAGAAAATCCTTAGCTATCTTAATCATGAGCATGCTGATTTAGTGTTTCTTCAGGAAACGCATTTAAACTCCGCTGAAACACTGAAACTTAATGCTAAGCCTTACATGGTGGCTGCCTACTCTCCCGTGGGGTAGCCATCTTGGTTAAGAAGTCTTTGCAAGTTACTGTAATGGATACTAGCTCTGATAAGGAGGGTAGATGGGCCCGTGCACATCTTAAGGTTGGAGATAGTGAATTATGCTCCGAATGTGGATAACCCTGCTTACTATGCAAGTATTGCGCAGTTGGCACAGGCCTCTGCCAATACTCCATTAATACTTGGCGGCGATTTCAACCAAGTACTTGATCCTTTGATAGACTACCGCCTAGAACGAGTGGTCCACCCAAGAGTCTTGATACCCTCACAGCTCTGATGAAAGATCTTGCGTTAGTAGATATATGGAGGCTGCTTCACCCCTCCGATTTAGAGTTCACCTTTTTCTCAGCCCCCCATCACTCACAATCTAGAATAGATTTTCTTCTTATCTCCAAAGCACTGATATCCCAAGTGGACACGGCTAGGATTCATCCTCTCCATATCTCAGATCATGCTGCCATATCTTTCTCATTACATGTCACTACGCAAGGTGAACATCCCCGTGCTTGGTTTTTTGGGGCATGGCTATTTCCCTAATTACGAAATACTGGAAAAATAGCTCCCATCTGAGCCCCAATGAATGGTGGAATCATGTCTGTCTCTACAGTAAATATGAGCAAATACCTCGTATGTTAGCTTCTTCCGTTCAGACCCCCCACCACTTGTCTAAATGGAAGATGCTTAACGACTATGTTCAAACTGCTAAATGCTCTCATCTGACTGTTTAAATCTGTGTAAATCTCTGTCACATGAGCATTCTGTATCGCAGATACTATTTCTGTTTGTTTTGATGTACAATTACTGTTGTTTGTAAGCGCTTATATGATGATACTTATCAGCTTAGAGAAGAAGCATAGGGGTGGGGGGTAATTGGGGTTGCTTTTCCTTATTGTATGCTTGTATTTGTCTCCTTTGGTGTGTTGTTTCTTTTTGCTTGTTGTAAAATGAAAATAAACGTTTAAAAAAAACAAACAAACAAACAACTGAGAGGATTGGCAATAGTCCTTAGTACAGTCTAGACAGAATGCGAACGCTCTTTTACAATCTAGGGTATCAAGTCTGGCCTCAGCCGGGGGGAGGTGTGAGGCCTTGGAAAAAATGTTGGTAGCAAGACAGATTGGTTCAGGTGGAAGGAGGCGATGACCTTCGGCAAGAACTTAGGATGTGTGGAAGGATCATCTTGTCATGGTGAAAAGTGGTATAGAGAGCATAGCTCACCAAAGCTTGCAGTTCACTGACTCTTTGTGCTGAAGTGTCTGCTAAGAGGAAAAGAAACTTCCATGTTACAAACTTTAAAGGAGCTGAAACCACTGGTTCAAAAGGACTGCGCATGAGTTGTGCAAGAACAACATTTAGATCCCATGGTGCAGGAGGTGGATGGAAAGGCAGCTTGGTCAGGAGAAGAATGGGCATAAATCTGACTACTAAGGGGTGAGCTGAGATAGGGCAGTTCTCTAAAGTATGGTGGGAGGTGGCAATGGCAGATAAATGTACTTGCACCAAGTTGGTATTAAGCCCAGAGGACGACAAATGGAGCAGGTATTGGAGTAAGTCCGGAACGGGACATGTGAAAGGTTCTAGTGTTTTATGAGAACACCAGATGGAAAACTTGCACTACTTAAAAGCATAAGAATGCTTGGTTGAATCTTTTCTTGAAGATAGGAGCACATGCAACACGTCCTCTTGGAGATCTAAGTGCAAGAGGACAAAGCACTCAGCCTCCACACCATCAAGCAGAGTGTCCTGAGGTTGGGGTGCAGAAGGGTCCCCTGTTCGAGAGAGTAGGGTTGGTGAATAATTGAGCCTGAGCAAGTTGAAGAAGCAGAGGAAACCATGGCTGTGTGAGCCATTAAGAGGGGATGAGAATCATTTGTCCCTGGTCAGCCTGGAGTTTGAAGAGTGTTTTCGCTATGAGTGGATGGGGAGGGAAAGTATAAAGGAGATCCTGTCCCCAGTGGATGAGGAACACATCTCCCTGTGAGAGGACAGATCCTCGGGCAGAAGTGTGGTAGTTGGGCATTGAGGGAAGAAACAAAGAGATCTATTCATGGCATCCCACAAAGGTGGCACAAATGTTGCGTTACTTGAGGTTCCAGCATCCACTCATGTGAATGGAGGATCCGGCTTGGTCTGTTGGCTAAGTGATTCTCTGCTCCTGGAAGGTATACTGCATGAAGATGAATTGCCCAGTTCCATAGGTGGAAGGCTTCCATACATAGGGCCTGAGAGCCTGTTCCCCCTTGCTTGTTTATATAAAATATAGCCACCTGGTTGTCCACCTGTATGAGAAGAGTGTGTCTCTTGAGTTCAGGAGAGAAGACTGATGGCATTGAAGATCTCCATGAGCTCTAGAAGACTGATCTGGAGAAGCACCTCTTGAGCGGACCAAAGGCTCTGTGTTGTCAAGAAATTGAGATGGGCTCCCAAGCCTAGTTTTGATGCATCGGTCATTAGGGTATAACGCAGTACAGACTTCTGAAACCTTATGAACAGGTTCTGCGGTGTGAACTACCAGTGAAGAGCTGTTCTCATTTGCGGTGTGATGTTGATGAGGTCAGATAGGACTGCTTCCACTGTTGTGAGAGTCCACTGCCCAATCCTCATGTTGAGATGGGCATGGGCACGACATGTACCGTGGAAGCCATGTGGCTTAAGAGGCGTAGAAATGTTCTGGCCATAACTGAAGATTGTTGTTGGACCTGTGTGGCTAAGGCAATGAGACTGAGGCATCTGTCCTCTGGCAGAAACGCCCTGCTTCTTACTTTATCTAATCGAGTTGCTATGATCTTAAGGTCCTGAGTTGGCGTGAGATGTGATTTTGGATAATTTATCACAAAACCCAACTCCTGGAAGACATGTATGGTTTGATTTAAGTGACTGTTGCAGTGGAATCTGCCCTTAGCAGCCAGTTGTCTAAGTAGGGGGAACAGAAAGATCCCCAGAGTTCAAAGGTAGGCTGCAACCACAGCCAAACACTTTGTGAAGACTCGGGGTGCTGAGACCAGTCCAAATGGGAGGTCCAAATGGTAGTAGTTGTTCTGAAAAACAAACCTGAGAAACTTTGTGTCATCTGGGTGGATCAAGATGTGTGTATAAGCATCCTTTAAATCCAGAGAGCGTAGTCAATCGTTTTGCTGGAGGTATGGCAGAAGAGAGCCTAAAGAAATCATCCTGAATTTCTCCTTAAGGAATTTCTTGAGATTTCAGAGATCTAATATAGGTCTATGATCTACCACTTTTTTTGAAATTAAGACATATCGGAAGTAGAATCCCAAGCACTGCTGAGACGGGGGAAACTCCTCTATAGCCCATTGTTTCAGCAGTGAGAGAATTTCCTGCTGAAGCAAGAAGAAGTGAAGGAAATCCAAAGGAGGTTTGTTCCACAAAGTGAGTGGGAGGAAGATCCTGGAATTTCAGCTGTAGGCCCTGATTGAATAGATGTAAAGTCCAGGGCTTGGAAGTGATGTTGCTCCAACGATGTGCAAAATGCACTAGTCTTCCTGGGATCAGAGGAAGAAGAGGGAAAATTATGGGAGAATTGGCCATGCTCTTTTTGAAGCAGTCAAAAACACTGAGGAGGTTAAATAGAAGCTGCAGGCTGTGGTTTCATAACCTTGGGTTTCCTGACTTGTTTCTGGCCCTTCTGTTGCTGTTGGAAAGGCAGAGTAGCCAGAATACGAATGATATGGCGAATAAAGCATAGTTACTCACCTGTAACAGGTGTTCTCTAGGGACAGCAGGAATCAGTCCTCACATATGCGTGAAGTTGGCACCGATGGAGCCCTCATGGAAGCATCCTCCCCAGCTTTCAAAGAAAGCCTTTGGGAGATGCTACCACACATGTGTGGTCCCCTTCCCGCCTAAGAGTGCCATCTTGCTCAGTCAGATGACATAGCTAAAAGATGGCAAAATAAAAGATGGTAAAGAAGCAACAACAAGGGGAGGGGGGAGGGTTGTGAGGACTGATTCCTGCTGTCCCAGGAGAACACCTGTTACAGGTGAGTAACTACGCTTTCTCCGGAAACAAGCAGGGAGTCAGTCCTCACATATGGGACTCACCAGCTACAGGCTACCGAAAGCCCATAGCGAAAAACACAAACTCCCTCACGGGGAATTGCAAGCAGCAGCAATTAAGTCTCATCCACAGACTACAGTAGGACCCCTGTGTCCAATGAAAACTAGTACTCTGGTAGCCTGAACACAGAAGGATCAGAGGATAGGATTTTCCTAAATCCCGAACAGATTAAAAAAGCACAGCCTGGCCGAAGACACTGTCCCATTGGGACTCCCTTTCCAGGCAGTAATGAGCTGCAAAGGTATGGACTGAAGACTAGATGGTGGTCCGGCAGATGTCCACTATCGGGACAGAGCGAACGTTTGCCACCAAGGCCCTGACACGGTACACCATGACATGGCCTTCTAGCGGGAGCCCCGCTTGCTTACAGGCGAGGGTGGTATAGTCTGCCATCCAGGTGGACAGCGTACGCTTGGTCACCGCCTCCCCCAGCCTACTGGAGTTGCAGGAGACAAAAAGCTGATTGGCTTTGCGGTGACCCCAAGTACATTGGATATAGAAGGACAAAGTCCTTCTACAGTCCAAGGTGTGAAGGACCGTCTCTACCCTACTGGAGCGAGGTCTTGGAAAGAAGATAGGAAGTACCACTTCCTGGATGAGATGGAAGGACAATACCACCTTCAGAAGAAATTTAGGGGGTGTGTGGAGCACCACCCTGCTTCTTGTAGAACCTGGTATAAGGTGCCTGCGCCTGCGCCACTAAGGCTTGAAAGCTCGCTAACTCTGCGAGCGGAGGAGTGTGTAATCAGGAACGCCACCTTCCATGAGAGGTATCGTAGGTGGCAAGTAGCCAGAGGCTCAAAAGGCAGGAAAGTGAGCTGCCCCAATACCTCACTGAGGTCCCATTCGGTCGCTGGAGGGTGAACCAGTGGCTTCAATAAGAGCAGACCCCTAAGAAAGCAGGTCACCAGTGGCTGGACCAAGAGGGGCTTGCCATCCACCGGATGGTGATACGCCGCCAGGGCACTGAGATGCACCTGGACGGAGTTAGATTTAAGCCCGAATTGCGAGAGATGGAGAAGAGACTAACACCAGTCCCACTGGGTAGGAGAATGGGTCAGTCCTGTGCTGAGTATACCAGGCTGCAAAACCTGCGCCATTTGCAAGCATAAGCTTTCCTAGTAGAGGCCTTGTGAGAGGCCAGCAGGATCTCCTCTATCTCACCGGAGAGGTTGAAAGGGGCTAAGGTCACCCTTTCAGCAGCCACGCTGTCAGAGACAGGGACCCCAGGTTGGGGTGCAGAAGAGAGCTCACTTCCTGAGACAGGAGTCCCAGAGAAGTCCCAACAGGATGGGGGTCTCCACTGTTATTCGGAGGAGCAGCGGGAACCATTGTTGCCTGGGTCACCGAGGGGCTATCAGAAAGAGTGAGTCCTTGTCACGGAGGGTCCTGAACAAAGTTTTTGCAATTAGTGACATGGGCGGGAAGGCGTAAATGAGGCCCTCAGACCACAAGACGAGGAACGCGTCCGCTGTCACCCTGGAAGGGGGGGGCCTGCCGGGAAAAGAAGCGGGGCAACTGGAAGTTGTCCAGACTGGCAAATAGGTCCATCACGGGTTTCCCTCAGATCCGGAAGAGACGTTCTGCCACACTGGGGTCCAGCTGCCACTCATGCGGCTGGAGGACTCTGCTCAATCTGTCAGCCAGCAGGTTGTTATGCCCTGGAAGGTATACTGCCCTTAGGAGAATACCTTGTTGGATTGCATAAGAGCAGAGAAGCATCGCCTCCTGGCAGAGGGCGCGAGACCCCGTGCCCACATTTGTTCATATAGAATATTACCACCTGGTTGTCTATCTGGATAGGCACCGGCTGGTGACGCAGGTGGTGGCAAAAGGCTCGAAGGGCTAAGTATATCACTCATAGTTCCGGGAGGTTGTTCTGTTGGGCACACTCGTCTGGTGACCAGCTGCCCTGGGTGCAGAGTTCCTCGCAGTGGGATCCCCAGCCGAGCAGGGAGGCATCAGTGGTAAGGACCTTTAAGGGGCTCGGTATCTGAAAGGGCATGCCCACCTCGAGATATCAGGGAGTCTGCCACCAGGACAGAGAATCTGCCAGTTGACGGGTTATAGAGGCTCTTTTCTCGGAGGTGCTTCGTGGCCTGAGTCCACTGGTCTCAGAGACACCACTACGCAGCCCTCATGTGGAGGTGAGCATCTGGGTGACGTGGACCATGGAGTTTATGAGAAAGCACAAGTGCTGCAGGACCTGGATGGTGCATGCGGTGGCCTGCTGCACCTCTGAGGCCGTGCCTCCCTTTATGAGCAAGTAGTCCAGGTAGCAGAAGACAAATACCCCCTGGAGGTGGAGGAAGGCGGTCATGACTGCCAGGCATTTTGTGAAGACCCTTGGGGTGGAGGCCAAGCCAAAAGGCAACATCCTGTATTGATAGTGCCTGCCCCGACTATGATCCACAGGTACTGCCTGTGGTTGGGGTGAATGACGATGTGGGTACAGGCATCCTTCAGGTCTAAGGAGCATAGCCAATCTCCCTGCTGGAGGTAGGGCAATAATATGCCAAAGGAGAGCATCTTGAACTTCTCCCTCACCAGGAACTTGTGGAGGTTGTGCAGGTCAAGGATGGGCCTTAGGCTCCCTATCCTTTTTGGCACAAGAAAGTACCTGGAATAGAACCCCTTGCCCTTGAGATGGTGGGGCACCGGTTCTACTGCTTTGTCCTCGAGAAGACCTGCCAACTCCTTCAGTAGAAGGTCCCGGTGGAGGGGAGACCTGAGAGGCTTTCCTGGAAAATAAGGGGGAGGTGTCTGAGTTAGGTGGGTGAGATAACCCTCCCTGACTACCCAAAGTGCCCAGGAGTCGGTGGGTGGTGATCAACCACCTCTGGGCATAGTGGGCCAGATGTCCCCCTGTGGGCTGCTGAAATCCTTGTAGTAGAGAGGCTATGCCCAAGGAGTCAAAACTCCCCTCCTGGCTGGGCCGGGTCCAGGGCCAGTGCCTGGGTTTTGGGGTCTTCTGCTTATGAGGGCCATATCCATGTCCCTTGGCCTGCTGACCCTGTTGGGGAACCCGGGAGGCCTGAAAAGGTGGGTAGTTTCTGTAAGAAGCCCCTTTCCTCAGGTAGAAGGACTTTTTACCCAAGCCCTTCCATCAGAGAGGGGTAGCAGTCTTTTTAGAGAGCCTGGTCCTCATCATGAACCCAGTCTCCAGCTCGGCAGCCTTGTCAGTCAGGGTTTGCCAAAGAAGTTCTCTCCTTGGCATGGGACATCAACCAATTTTCCGAGACTCACTACTTGAGGTCGGATGACTGTAGCTAAGCTTGGCGTCGTGCAATGATGCCCGCCGCAGCTACTCAATCCGCCGACTCGAACCTGTCACAGGCTGCCCGAGATATAAACTTGTGCACTCACAGACGGCCTTAGCCAGGTTCTTGAACCACTGCAAGGCTTCCTCGGAGAAACCAGCTGAGAACCCGGTGAGTTCCTTCACCAGGTCTCCAACTGTACATGCCCATGTACAGTTGGTAGGGGCCTGAATGTGGCAGATGAGCACTGAGCCCTGGTAACACTTTCTGCCGAGGGTGTCCAAGGTGCGGGCCTCCCTGCCGGGGGTTACCAAGGAGTGCGTCTTCTGATTTTTCAGCAGACGCATGGCCGAACCCACCACCATAGAGTTATGCGGCAGTTGTGATTTCTGGAAACCCGGGCTCCAGTGGACTCGATACATTTAGTCGAGCCGCTTTCTCATCACTCATCACCAGCACATATGGATCATCAGCCGTTCCAAGATGGGAGGAAATGGCACTGTGAGAGATTCCCTTGGAGGAGCCTCGTACTGGAGGATTTCCAAGTCATCCACCCAAGGGTCCGCCTCTGATTCCATAGGGAACACCAGGGCCTTAGAGATATCTTAGACGAAATCAAGGAAGCCCATATCCTCCAGCGGGGACCGCTGCCGAGGCTCCGAGATGGGAGAGTTTAAGGGGACGTCGCAGTGGCGACAGGTATAGGGGGATTCTTCATCCTTCATTTCCCACTCGGAGTAGTACATCGAGGACTCATAGGAGGGATGATCCATGGACCTCAGGCTGACCACAGGCTGTGGTCTCCCAATGCTCCATGGCTGGGATGATCGTGGTCCCGTCAAGCGGGAATTGGATCGAGACCTCAGCCGAGGAGCAGCTTGGCCTCCGGGGATGCCTTGGACGTCGAGGGCCTGTTGGTCAGGGCGGATGAACCGGTCGTACTGGACATCAGTGCCCGCTGCTGGTCCATGAAGGAAAACTGCCCTTCAGGCCCGCCATTCTGGACTCCAGGCCAGAAGGTTCCGCAGCCTTTGTTGTGGGCACTGAGGGACTAGGGCCTGATGCCAGCTCCCCTAAAGGGGAATCCTCGATGAGGATAATGTCTGGGGACCGAGGCAGGCCGCTCCTTCTCCAATCCCTCCGACAAACGTCTCAAACTGCAAGACCAGGCTCGAGGAGCACCCGGCCGGTTGGATCCATCCAAGGACGCTGCCTTTGAGGCTTTCTTCTTCTTTCTGGATTCTCTCAAGGGAGACCCCCCTTTCTGAAGACCCACAGCTGGGTTCGGGTTCGGAGGGGTCTGCCCGAAGTGTTGAGTCTTCAGATGAGGCCCTGGCCTTCGGAGGCACCGGGAACTCAGGGAAAAACTTATCGTGCTGCTGCTGGAGGCTCTTGAGGACCTTGCTGGACATCCTTTTGCAAAGACCGCAGTTTGCCAGGTTGTGGTCTGGCCCGAGGCAGCAGAGACAGTAGTTGTGTGTCAGTTAAAGACATGATTTTCGAGCACCGATCATACTTCTTAAAGCCACTGGTAGTCATGGGGGAGGGGAAAAGTACCCCCGCGAGGTCAAAGACTCGCGGGGCTGCCAGTTGGGGAAAAAAGGCGCAAAGATGCCAGAAAAAAACAAAGAAAACTGCAAAAAAGACCCGAGCTTGATGCCGAGGCAGCGAGGTCGGGTGGCGGGAAGAGTACTGGTGTGATACCGGAGGAGAGTATGAAACTCAAGAGAAGAAAAATCAACTATTTTCGGGGACAAGCCAGAACAGCATCTGAAGGGCTCCGTGGAAAAAAGGTGACTGAGCAAGATGGCACCCTTGGGCAGGAAGGGGACCACGCATGCATGGTAGCACCTCCTAAAAGATTTCTTTGAAAGCTGGGGGGATGTTTCTTCGAGGGTTCCGTCGGTGCCAATGTCACTCATATGTGAGGACTGACTTCCTGCTTGTTCTCGGAGAAACCTTTTCTTCTTAGGGAAGAAAGGGTTTTAATGGTAGTCGTCTTAGAAGAGTCTGCTGTGTTCCTTGAAAGCTTCTTCATGGTGAGGCCGTCAGTTTCTATCTCACCTGCCTTCTCTAACCAAAGGGGTTCTCACCATTACATGGTATGTTGAATAATTTGTTTTAGACCCACGGCTCCAGGTCAGATGTTTGGAGCCATGCTATCCTCATAGCCCCTATGAAGGCTGCAGCAGATCCGATATTGGTCTCAAATACACCAAATGCTGCCCTTGTAAAGAATTGTGATGTATTCTGGGCATATGTTACTAAGGCCTGATGAGCCGCCTGCTTGTCAGGGGGCAACAGGGTGGTAAACTCCAACAAATCTCTTGATACATCCTTGAGAAACATGCCCATATGTAGCATATAGGAGACTATTCTAGAGGCTAGCATGGTGGCTTGGAATGGCTGCCCTCCAAATGCAGCCAGGGTCCTGGCCTCTCCCCCCGGAGGCACCGAGGAATGAGTTTTCTGTCTTTTTATCCTCCTCATGGAAGACTCCGCAACCATGCAGTGGTGCGGGGAGTTGTGACTTATGGAAACCTGGGGAGGGAAGAACCCTATAAAGGGTATCAAGTCTTTTACTCACTGCAGGGGATTACATGAGGGCCCTCCCACATCTGAGCCATTAGATTCTTTAAGATGTTATGCACTGGGAAGGTAGCAGCCTCCTTCGGCGCAGATGGGTATTGGAGGATATTGAGCTCTTGCTTTATTTCCGTAGCCATTGAGAGCTGCCGCCATGACCTTAATATAATCCTAAAAGGACATGTCCTTGGGTGGCGAACATTGACTTTCATAAGGTAGCGATGGATGGGTGGGTATTGGAATCTGTGGATTCCACGTCAGAAGCCTCTTTGGAATCAGAGTTTGGAAGGAAGTCAAAATAATCCTTATGAGATGTTCAATACCTTCGCTGCTCAGAGCTTTGCTATTTAAATGTAGAGGGTATCAGACCCAGTGGTGCCGAGGGCCTTGGTATTGGCTGCTCTGCAGAGCTATGCGAGGCAGGGGATGCCTGCCTGCCTAAGGGTGCCGAGCTCTGTGACCATCGTTGGCATCGGCAGAACTGGTGCTGACTGCGGAGCACTCAATGTCATCGGCATTACTGCCGCTAGGAGCTCAGCAATGCTATGCTCGATGGCAATGACACAGTCATCCAATGATGGTACCGGGGGAGGAGTGGCTCCAGACACGGCTGTGTGGATCACAACTCGTGATGCCAGTATCGGGGGCTCTACCGAGAATTGGACCTCGGGGGCATCCCCAAACCTCTGTGTGGCTTTGGAGGGTGACATCTCCCACCAGGGTTGCTTCGATGGATGGTCAGCAACGGAATGCAATAAAGGACTGTGTCAATGCTAATACTCGGTGTCCGAAGCCGACCTGGAAGTTGATTACCTCGATGCTGAGGCAGATGTCTTCTATTTCTTAAACAATGGTGACTCCGAGCGATGCTTTTCCTTTGCTGATGAGGATTTAGATGCATGGGAAGACTTTGAAGGAGCGGACACCCCCAAGAAGTGCACCGAAAGAACTGAGTCTGTAGAAAAGTTTGCCTTCTGTTTGTCCCAGTTCTTTCTAACTCTAGAAGTCATGTGGTGGATCAGGACAAGAATCGATATTGTGGTCCGGGCCTAAACATTTTAGGCACCAAGAATGCTAATCAGTGATAGAAATTGTGCTGGAAAATGTGGAGCTTTTTTGGAAATCACTTTGGGGTTTCTCTATATTAGTGAATAATATGGAGGGAAAATCAAACTGGGCAATGGTGCCCAATGAGGCCACAGGCCTCAAATAAAGTTTTGTAAAAAAACCTGAAAATAAAAATTATGTAAAATAAAAATAAAAAGGGGAACCAGAATCAACGGTGAGTCAAATCAGTCGATGGGAAGGCAACCTAAGTACGTTTGAAAAATTTTTGGTCTCTAGACACGGCTGACAGGAACGAGGTCCCGATGACTCCGCGGAAAAAAAAGATGACGGAGGAGACCAGGAGGGAAGGCAGCCACGCATGCGTGAAGAAATGCTCCCAAAAGCATTCCTATTGGATGCTGGGAAGTGTTCTCATGCTGGGTTCAATCGGTGCCGATGTCACCCATATGTGAAGACTGACTTCCTGCTTCTTCCTGGAGATATGATGGTCCACAGGCCCTTGGGCGCCCAAATGGAGTTCCCCAGATCTGTGGAACGTCTCATCCCCAAAGCAAGGGCCGGGGGAGGTAACACTCATCAGGGAATTGCAACCAAGCTAGACCATGTTCAATGGTAGATATCTGCTCATGAGCCAATAGGTAAAACACAAACCTCCTATGGTTCAGGAGCATAGCTCCCTAGGTGCACATATGCACTGCTGCATGGCTACCCATGCAGGGGAGGTGGTGGTTTGACAGCACATATTGGTGCCAAATCTGCATTTTGCCAGTTGTTGGTACACCTCATTTGCATGCCCCCTCCCCAACTGTGCTCTGCAGTCTCCAACACTGGCTATCAGGCCAATTCTGGCTGTTTTAACCAAGCACAGGCCCTATCTCCCAACTCCTCCACAGCACACACTAGTAGTCCTCCCACATCTATCCAGTGCATATGCAAACATGACCATCATACTTTCCAATCGCTGCTGAGCATGTAAATGTGTGCCTACTCTTCCAGGTCCCAGCAGGTACACTCATGTGCTACAGGCCCTGGTTTTGTAGCTGTCAGGCTGTGGTGCTTCACAGTCATGATGGCCCTATGATATTAGTGCCTAGGTGAGTATCTGGTTTACATGTAAAAATCACCATCCTACATTGCCAAGAATGGTATATTTGTTTTCTTTATACGCACCAACACTCTGGAATGCCCTTCATCCCTCAGTACAAGTCATCATGGACATATCTACTGTACATTCAGGAAAGCCTTAAAGACTCACTTTTTCCAGCTGACTTATGACCACATAACATAATGAAGAACTTCCATTATGCTGACTCTCATAATGCCGACCTCTCCTCTCTCTTAGTCTTACTTGGAGTCCCGACCCTCATCATGTGGTTTTAGTGATCCTACCTCTCCCAACCTCCCCGCTACATTCCCTCCCCCTGCCCCCCACCCCTCCTATCCTTCCCCTTTTAATCCCTTCCCCCTTCTATCCTGCCTTGTTTTAGTTGATGATTACCTGCCTCTGTTACTTGGTTTTTGCAATTTTTTCTGTTCTATGTAAAGTTGCTTGTACCTTGTTTGATGTTTTACACCTGTTCTATGTAAAGTTACTTGACTGTTCTTCTTTGTAAACCACTCTGATACTAAATAGGGAGAAATTTCACTTACCGTTAATTTCCTTTCCTGGAATTCTGCTAGACCAGTCCAGACAAGCAGGTTGTGTTCCCCTTCCAGCAGATCTTGGAGACAGAGAAAAAAACCTCCAGGGCTCTGATTGGTTGAGCTCTGGCAGGTACAGGCATACCCCTAGGGGTCCTCCTCAGTATACTCTGATTAGCAAACAATGTTACTATGAAAACTGACCAACAAGGCCAACAAAGCCGCTGTGAGAAGACTGTCTCAACTATATACATGAACAAGAGATGCGCCAAGGCGTCTCTAGGACATCCCACTGTATTAACATTCTTTAGGACATCTGGAAAAAAAGGATTTTCGGCTCCACTGCACCAATAATACTGTAATTGACAGCCGGGTGGGACCTGGACTGGTCTAGCAGGATTCCAGGAAAGGAAATTAACGGTAATTGAAATTCTCCTTCCATTTCATCCTGCTAGACCAGTCCAGACAAGCGGGAAGTACCCAAGCTAACAACCTCTAGGGTGGACAGAGAGAGCTGCTGAGAGCACCCCAGCTCCAAACTGACTGTCTTCTCGCGCCTGGACATCTAGTCAGTAATGCCGAACGAACGTTGACGACGACCAGGTTGCCGCGTGACAGACATCGAGAGGAGCAACCTGAGAATGTTCAGCCCAGGAAGTTGCCTGGGCACGAGTGGAGTGCACCGGATACCTATAGGTACCGGTATTCCTTGTCCAATATAGGCTACCTCAATGGCCTGTCAGAGCTGTAGGAATGGACAGATAAAGGGATACCAGAATCCCCAATATGTAATTGAAGATGGATGAATTTCTTGATACAAAATGTGTTTAGAAGTTTGACTTCTCACCTACTTCCTTTTAAATAGAACAGAATGTCATGGTCATGGGTTTCTGTGTAACTGTCTTTAAAATAGATGGAACAGTGTTAACGCAAGCAAAAAGAACATAGGCTATGAACTGTGCAACCATAGTTCATTGTACAGTCACTGCTGACAAAACATAATTTTTGCAACTTTTGCAATTTTAAATTTCATCTAATATACTGTAATCAGATCTTACTCTGTAAAAGGAACTTTTGCGACACCTTGTGTTATTTCATGGTTATAATAAATGATTGTTACTTCCTCTTTTTCTCTAATAAAAGGAGCTTTTTAGGAGGAGGACTTTGAATTCAATAAGCATGTAATTATGCCTGTCCATAGTCCGCTTATTGTCTTCCCTATGAGCTCAAAGAAATTATCACTTTGTGTGTGTGTGTTTGTGTTATGTATTACTCTCTGCCTGTCTCTCACTGCTTGATGGACCAGAGACCTAAAGAGCCGTGGTATTGTGGTTAGATCATGGAGTTTTCTTCAGGAGCCATCTAGCAAAAGTGGACTTAGAGGCCGCGAAACCCTTTCGAAGACCCGCAAAAAGTATGAAGAGATGGTCTGATTTACGAAAAGAATTGGTAACTTTCGGATACTGCTAAAGGATTCTCTTGAGGTGTACTGTCCTGAGATTCTTATGCTGCCCAGAGCATTTGCTCTTTCGAAAAGACAGACAGTAATACAGGCTGATTGAGATGGAAAGGCGTAAGGACCTTAGGCAAGAAGGAGGGAACCGCTCGAAGAGAGATGCCCTCTGCAGAGAAGGAAACATAGGGATCCCGACAAGAAAGAGCTTGCAATTCGGAGATTCTACGAGCTGAGGTTATTGCTACCAAGAATACTGTTTTAAGTGTTAAATCCCGAAGAGCGGCCTCTTTGAGGGGCTCAAAGGGTCGGTCCATAAGTGCCTTCAGAACTAAGGTAAGATCCCAAAAGGGGTAGTACCGGACGTACGTAGCACTTTGACTCCTTTGAGAAACTGAGTCACCTCCGACTGCGATGCCAGTGAGTGCCCATGCACCGGCCCACGGAAACAAGTTAATGCGGCCACGTGCACTCAAAGAGTTCCGAGGGCTAACCCCTTATCCAGGCCCTCCTGTAGAAAGGCGAGGATTTCTGGAATGTCTGTACGCCATGGGGAGACCTCGCACCGCGAACACCATAACTCAAAAACGCACCAAAATGCGAGCGTATGCTAGAGATATCGAAGACCGACGAGCATTAAGAAAAGTAGCCACCACTTTGCTCAAGTAGCCCTTGCGGGTTAACTTGCGGCGTTCAAGAGCCAAGCTGTGAGTAGGAAGCGGGATTTTCCATGGCGATTGGACCCTGTCAAAGAAGGGTTGAAGAAGCTGTGAACTGCAGAGGAACTTCCCGAGACATGCTCACAAGATCTGCATACCAGGGCCTTCGGGGCCAGTTTGGCGCTACCAGGATCACTGGCCCTGGTGCTCCATGATGCAATGGAGAGCTTTCCCTATCATGGCCCACAGAGGAAACACGTACAGAAGAATGTGGTTCGGCCATGGCTGTGCCAATGTATCTATCCCCTTTGACCTGTGTTCCCTCCAGCGACTGAAAAAAACTGGCACCTTGGCATTTGATGGCGAGGTGATGAGGTCCATTGCCAGCAACCCCCACCCTTTGCACTATTTCCTGAAAGGCTTCCGGAGCAAGTTTCCCATTCTCCAGGATCGAGAGTGTGTCGGCTGAGAAAGTCGGCCTTGACATTGCCTGTCCCCACGAAATATTGTGCTGAAATGGCCCGCAAATGCCTCTCCACTCAAGGGAAAAGGAGATTCATTTTCTCTTGTTACTCCCGGACACTTTTGTGCCCCCTTGGTGGTTGAGATAAGATACTGTAGTTGTGTTGTCAGAGAGGACTCGAACTGCCTGATTCTTCAGAGAGTGTAGAAAACACCGCAAGGCGAGGCGGACAGCCTGAGCCTCTAGCCTATTGATAGTCCAATGAGACTCGTGAGGCGCCCAAGTTCCTTGCGCTGTATGAGACAGGCAGTGAGCTCCCCAACTGGAGAGACTGGCATCCGTTGTCACTAGTATCCCCCTGGAGTAGATTGCGCGGGGGACAGCCACCAACGGAGACTGCATCTGACTGCCAGCAGGAGCGGGAGATGGAGTTGATAATCCTCCGATATTGGTGACCAAAGAAAGAGAAGTGCCTTCTGAAGACAGCGCATATGAGCCCTTGCCCAGGCACCAGCTCGATGGTGGCCGCCATAGTTCCCAGGATCTGAAGGTAATCCCAAACCAGAGGAGAGGAGTAAAGCAGGAATAAGCGAAGTTGCACCGACAGCTTGAGGAAGCGCTCTTGGCCGTCAAAAACACGCGGCCCTGATGGGTGTCAAATCTTGCCCCTAGAAAGCCGAGTTGCTGCGAAGGGTGGAGGCAGCTCTTTATGCAATTGATTACCTAACCTAAACCTTCTAGGAAGGAAACTACCATGGATATGGTGCTGCGGGCCTCTGGAGAGAATCCGCTCAAATAACCCAATCGTCCATGTAAGGATGCACCGGATCCCGTTTGCGCAAGGCTGCGACTACTACCATTATCTCTGAAAAGGTCCGAGGAGCGGAGAGGCTAGGCCAAAAGGCATTGCCTGAAACTGAAAAATGCTGTCCGAGGACTGCGAACCGTAGAAAGCATTGATGCTCGGGCTGAATGGGGATATGAAAGTATGCTTCTGCAAGGTCGAGAGATGCAAGGAATTCTCCCTTGCCGCATCACCTGAATGACAGAGTGAAGTGTTTCCATCCGGAAGTGAGGAACTCGAAGGCTGCAGTTGACCCCTTTGAGATCCAGAATTAGCCGAAATGAGCCGTTCTTTTTGGGCACCACGAAATAGATGGAATAGCGGCCTAGCAATCTCTCTAAGGCTGGAACTTGACGAATGGCGTTGAGTAGAAGAAGCCGGCGCAGTGTAACTTGGATGGCCATTCTTTTCCTGGGCGCCCCTGCTGGAGAGAGCAAGAAAGCGTCGGAAATAGGACGCCAGTAGTCGAGGGAATGGCTCCTCGATATAATGTCGAGAACCCATCGACTGGAGGTTATATTTGCCCACTGTCGAGAAAAGAGTGCCAATCGAACTCCCACCGGAGGCAGGGTCTTGAGTGGGCTGCCCGCCCCATCAGCGCGAAGGACGTGCGGTTTCGGAGAACTTCCCTGACCCTGAATAGGACTCACTGCCTTTCTGAGCTCCTCGAAAGGACTGAGTTCTCTGTCCAAAGCGCCGAGAGGGAAGCAAAGAGGGCGAAGGCTTATATGAGTGGTATCTGCAGGAGTCACGAGGTCTTGAAAATCATCGAGAGTTCTGATTATAAGACCGGAAGGAACGCCATGATGTGGTCTTCAGGCGATCTTCCGGCAGACATTGGGGCTTAACTTCTCCGAGATCCTTCACCAATTTATCCAGATCTTCCCCAAACAGGGGTCTTCCCTTAAAATGGAGTTTCGAGAGGCGCGTCTTGGAGGCGACATCCGCTGCCCACTGTCGCAGCCATAGCCATCTCCTTGCCACTGTTACTGCTGCTACCGAATGAGCTGAGGTGTGCAACAAATCATAGAAGGAGTCTGCCAAAAAGGCAGTGACGGATTCTAGACGTCCCATGGCTGGATCATCTGGTAGATGCTGAATCCAGCGCAATAAGGCCCAGAATTCTAAAGCCTGCACTGGTTCGAGATGGGACTTGGGTAGTTGACCAAGAAACGCAGGCCTTCTAGTAGAAGGGTTGTGCACAATGCCGCCCGCCGAGTTTCCTCGACCGAGGATCCTGTGATGAGCCAGTCGTCGAGGTAGCAGAAGATCAATACGCCCTGATGCCTGAGACAGGCGGAGACTGTGGATAGGCATTTCGTGAAGACCTGCAGGGCGGATGAGAGGCCAAAGGGGAGCACCCTGTACTGGAAGTGCTCTCCCTCCCCGCACCCTGAAGCACAGGTACTGCCTGTGCTGGGGGTGGCTCAAAATGTGGGCGTAAGCATCTTTTAGATCCAAGGAGCAAAGTCAATCGCCCTGCTGGAGGAAGGGCAGCAGGACACCAAGCGATAGCATCTTGAACTTCTCCCGCACCAAGAACTTGTTTAGTCTTTGGAGGTCGAGGATGTGCCGCAGTCCCCAGTCTTCTTCGGGACGAGGAAGTACCGGGAATAGAAGCCCTGACCTCTGAGGTGCAGAGGGACCTTCTCGACCGCCCACTGGGCGAGGAGGGAGACTAGTTCCCGCTGCAGAAAAACCTGATGCGCGGGGAGTCGGAGGCGGCTCCGCTGCGGAAAAGGGAGGTGGACGCCTGTCCAAGCGGAGGCGATAGCCGTCTTGGATGACCCGGAGGACCCAGGTATCCCGAGGTGATGGAAGCCCAAAGAGGGGCGAAAGAGGGCAGGCCCCCCCCACTGGCTGCTGAGTCGCCGGAGGGTGAGAGGCTATGCAACTGGCGTCAAAACCCCCGTGCGGGTTGTGGTGGAGCCGGGGTTTGGGCTTTAGGCCCTTTCAGCTTGCGGTGACCCTGGCTGGACTTTCCCTGCGCAGGAGGGGTCGGTGTAGGGGTTGTCAGGTATGGCGGGTAGCCTCGGTACGGAAGGCCCTTCCTCGGGAAGAAAGGCTTTTTGGCCTGTTGCTTTTTTCCCGGGGAAGGGTGGAGGCCTTGCTCGAGAAACGGGAATGGTGACGAACTCAGTCTCTATCTCCGCGGCCTTATCTTCCATCAGCTTGCCAAAGAGCTGCTCACCAAGGCAGGGGACATCCAGGAGCTTCTCCTGCACCCACTGCTCCAAATCTGAGGATTGGAGCCATGCCTGCGACTGCCACCCGAGCTGAGGACTCGAAACCATCGTAGGCGGTATTTTGAGAGGTATTTTGAGCAGTCTGCAACAGATTTCAATAGGGTACTGAACCTATTGAGAGGTTCGCCCTTGAGACCCATGGAGAAGCCTCCGAGCTCTTTGGCCGAGTCGAGCAAGAACATGCCCATGTATAGTTGGTACACTTGAATGCGACAAGAGCATTGATCCTTGGTAAGCCTTGCGGCCTAGGGCATCAAGGGCTCTCGACTCGCGACCCGGGGGGGACCGATGAGTGCGATATCGGACTCTTCTGTTTTCTCATGGCTGAGTCCACCACCATGGAAGTGTGTGGGAGTTGGGTCTTTCTGAACCCAGGGCCGCACTGTACCTTGTACATACTGTCGAGGCACTTACTCATGATGGGGACCGAGGCAGGTGCCTCCCACATGCAGAGCATCAGCCGGGACAAGATGGGAGGAACTGGAACAGTGAGAGACTCCCTAGGCGGGGACTCGTACTGAATGTCGTCAAGCTATTCAGCTCGAGGGTCCTCCTTGGCCTGGGTGGCCAGGTTAATAGCCGGTGCCATATCCTGAACGAACACCAGGAAGGATGTGTTCTCGGGTGGCGAGCGCCGCTGAAACGCAGCAAGGAAGGGGTCCGACGGAAGGTCCCGGTGGGTAACAGATCTCCGGGGAAGTGTCCCCACTGGACTCCCAGTCCATGAACTCTGACGAGGAATCTGAACAGAGCAGGTCACCTTGTCCAGTGGCCGAGGCCCGCTTGGAACCAGAGGCCCTGGAAGATATCGCCCCCGAGGAACAAGAGGGCGAGTGAGAGAGACGTCGAGGACCCTCGCGAGGCCCATGGCTCTTGGGGGTTTCCTAGACAGATTTCGGTGTCCCACGCAAGGGACCCATGGTTTCTGGGTGCGAGTCAGCGAAGCTGACTGTGAGCGCCTGTTGGGAAGCGATGAACATAGAAACGCTGCGTTCCAGTGCCAGAATGCGGGATCCGAATGTGGGCATGGGGCCCTGTGACGTCGACCCCAGGGTCAACGGGTCGGACAGCGAGGAGGTCCTCATCGGGGAGGTCTTCATCGGGATGGCCCTCAGGAGACTGGGTGCCTTCGCCGGAGGTCTTCATATCTGGGCAGGGTACCTTGCAGGGCCACTCCTTGTCCGACTCTCAGGAACGTCGAAGGGGGCTAAGCGACCGAGCGTGGGAGCCCCTGACAGCGACTTAGAGGCCTTTTTTTTCTTGCACCGCTCCACACCAAGGGACCCCTGGTCGGAGTGCCGTCGCGAGAGCGGGGCCAAGGTGGGAGATCCCACAGGAGGAGAGACGACCAAGGGTGCCACCAGGGACTCTGAGGCTGCCTTTCTAAAAATGTCTTCGGACTTCTGCTTATGACTTAGCAGGGCTTTAGAGAACATTTTCTTACAGAGCAAACAGAGCTCCGGATCATGATTGGCCCTGAGACACCACAGACAAGAGTCATGGGTGTCCGTAATGACATGTTCTTAGAGCATCTATTGCATTTTTTGAATCCGGTGGCCATAAGGGAAAAAATGGTCCCCATGTGGTCGAAGACCCACGTGGCCAGCCTTTAGGGCAAAAAAGAGCAGAAAGTTCATTGAGGCAAAAAAGGCAAAGAAAACCGTCCCCTAATAGATCTAAAAAGGCAGAGCAGGGGTTGGATGGGTAGAGGACTGGTGCAACCGGAAAATAAAAGGCCATAAGGCCAAAACAAAATACTTTTTCCGAGGGACGAGGATGTGCATCTGACGGGCTCCACGGAAAAAGGGAGACTGAGCAAGATGGCACCCTTGGGCGAGAAGAGGACCAGGCATGCGTGGCAGCAATCCCAAGGCTTTCTTTGAAAGCTGGGGAATTGCTCCGCCCGGGCTCCGTTGGTGCCGACGTCACCCATAAGTGAGGCCTGACTTCCTGCTTGTTCCTGGAGAACTCGGATATCCACCTTGCGGAACAAACTGCACCAAAACCACCTCATTAAGCGCCAAGTTCTTCAGAGTAGCGTGCTTCAACGGGTCAAAGGGCACTTCCACCCTCATCCTAAACGTCTCTATCATATCATATCTCCCCTAACCCGCCTTTCCTCTAAAGTAAACATATTAAGATCTTTAAGTCTGTCCTCATATGCTTCATAACAAAGACAAGTAACCATTTTTGTAGCCACCTCTGCACAGACTCCACCCTGCTTATATCCTTTTGAAGATGTGGTCTCCAGAATTGCACATAATATTCCAAATGAGGTCACACCAGAGGCATTATGACTTCCTTTTTTCTGCTGGCCATTCCTCTCCCTTTACACACAAACATCCTTCTGGCTTTCGCAGTCACATTTTCAACTTTAAGATCATCAGACACAATTATACACAGGTCCTGCTCTTCTTTTGTGAACAAAAGTGCCTCACCCTCTACAATGTACCGCTCCTTTGGATTTTTGCAGCCCAAATGAATGACCCTGCATTTAATAGCACTAAATTTCAATTCTAGACCATCAAGTTTATCTAGATTCCTCTGTGGTAGGCTATGGCCTAGAATAGCCTGTAACTGTATGAGAGGCCTGTGAGCTAGGCCTGAGTCCCAGCCCCCACCTAAGAATAAGAATGCTGAGAAATACCAAAGTCAGTATAAGTTAGAGAAACTGCTTTAAACCGCTTTTTGATAAGGTTGTATAAGTCCTTTGTTGAATATTCTATGCTGATGACAGACATGTACCAGTGCTCTGTATTCACACATTTTCTAAGCTAAGCAATGACCTTGTAGGAGAAAAGTATCAAAGTTTAGAACTGTGCCTTTGTTAGAGAGTTCTGAGCAGGTGGAACAGAGTACTGGGCCCACAGAAAGATCCTAATTGGATGGGTGCAAGGGTCAGTAGGACCAATAGAAAGTTTGCCTGTATTAAAATGAAGAAAGGTATAAAAGGTGTTGTTTACTGGACTCCATTGCACAGACCATTTTGTTTGTGACATTTGCCTGAGACTGTGCACAATAAATTGGCTTGGATCTTTGAACTGACTCCTGGTTTTATTCATTGCGTGCACTTCGCTGCAACACCTCCTCATGTTATCTACTCCTTCCTGGGTGTCTACTCTATTGCAGATATTGGTATCATCTGCAAACAAGCAAACCTTATCAAACAGCCCTTCCGCAATATCACTAAGATGTTAAAAAGAATCGGACCAAAGACAGATCTTTGTGGCACACCACTGGGAACATTGTACTTCTCCTCAGAGTGAGCTCCATTTACCTGTACCCTTTGTCGCATCCCATTTAACCAATTTCTAACTTAATTGGTAACTTTAGGGTCCATCCCTAGGGTGCTGTTTGTTTATTAATCACCTGTGTGGAACGGTGTCAAAGGCTTTACTGAAATCTATGTACACCACATATAGGGCTCACCCTCGGTCCAACTCCCTGGTCACCCATCAAAGAAATCAATCATATTTGTCTGACAAGACATGCCTCTGGTGAATCCTTGCTGCCTTTCATCCTGCAATCCGTTGGACTCCAGAAACCTCACTATTCTCTCTTTTAGTAAGCTTTCCGATAATTTACTAATCACAGAGGTTAGACAAACAGGCCTATAGTTCTCAATATCATCCTTACATCCACTTTGGTGTAAAGGGACCACAGGTGCCATTCTCCAGTCCTCTGGCACCATTCTCGATGCCACAGAAGCATTGAACAGACAGACAGTAGAACCGCTAGAATGTCCCCAAGTTCCCTCAGTATTCTCAGATGTATCCCATCTGGATCCATTGCTTTGTCCACTTTTAATTTAGCTAGTTCCTCACAATCTTCTGAAAATTGTTTGAGATCCCAGTCACTTTTATTCCTATTTGTGGTGTTTTCTGAGGTCCTGGCGCCTGACACTTCATCTGTGAACAAAGAACAAATATGTGTTAAGCAATTCTACTTTATCCTCATCAATTTCTACATATTCCTCCCCTTCACCCGAGTCTGATAATACCACTTTTGTCCTTCCTCCTCTCACTAACATATCTGAAAAATGTCTTATCCCCCTCATTTTATTGCACTGGCTATTTAGAGCAGTTACTCACCTGTAACAGGTGTTCTCCAGGAGCAGCAGGAATCAGTCCTCACATATGGGTGACATCGACGTCGATGGAGCCCTTGCGGAGCATTTCCCCAGCTTTCTATGAAAGCCTTTGGGAATGCAGGCACGCATGCGCGGTTCCCTTCCCGCCTAAAGGTGCCATCTTGCTCAGTCAAATGACATAGCTAAAAAACAGCACACAAACATGTAAAATAAACTATGTATTACTGCAACTCCCAGGGGAGGAGGGAGGGTTATGAGGACTGATTCCCGCTGCTCCTGGAGAACACCTGTTACAGGTGAGTAACTACTCTTTCTCCAGGACCAAGCAGGAAGTCAGTCCTCACATATGGGTGACTCCCAAGCTCTGGGCTACCAAGGAACCCAGGCTGACCAAGAGAACTCCCTCTAGTCCCAGCATCAAAGAAAGGATTTTCACTGAAAGAACCTCCACCGGTAGCCTAACGGAGGGCTGGAGGGCAGGAGTTGCCTAAACCTCAAAGAGATTCCGGAGTACTGTCTGGCTTGAGGACCAAGTTGCAGCCCTGCAGATGTCTACCAACGGTACAGAGCGGAGGTGAGCCACTGAGGTAGCCATTGCCCTGACACGATGGGCCCTGACCCGACCCTGCAAAGGAAGGTCAGCTGCCCTGTAAGCCCAGGTGATACAGTCAGCCACCCAGGTGGACAAGGTACGCTTGGACACAGCTAACCCCAAATTATTAGGGTCAAAAGATATGAAGAGCTGAGTAGCCCTTCTATGTCCCTACGTACGGTCAAGGTAGAAGGATAAAGCCCTCCTACAGTCCAGGGTATGCAGAACTGCTTCAGCTTGGCTTGCATGAGGCCTAGGGAAGAATGTTGGAAGAACCACCTCTTGGTTAAGGTGGAAGGAGGAGACAACTTTTGGGAGGAACTTTGGATGAGTCTTAAGGACTACCCTGTTCCTATAGAAGCGGGTGTAAGACCTGTCACAGACCAGGGCCTGAAGCTCACTCACTCGCCTGGCCAAGGTTAGGGCTACCAAGAAGAGTGTCTTCCAAAACAGGAAGCGGAGAGGACAAGTAGCCATCGGCTCAAAAGGTGGGCGAGTCAGTTGCTGCAATACTACATTCAACTCCCACTCAGGAGCAGGATGACGGATTGGAGGCTTGAGCAAGAGCAAGCCTCTGAGAAACCAAGGGGTGAACCGACAGAGAAAGCAGTTACTTACCTGTAACAGGTGATCTCTGGGAACAGCAGGAATAAGTCTTCACATATGGGTACATCGGCAACGACGGAGTCCGCGCGGGAACGCTTCCCAGCGTCCAATCAGAACGCTTTTGGGAGCATCCCAACACGCCTGCGTGCTGCCTTCCCGCATTTCCCAACTGCCTCTCCTCAGTTAAATTTTAAAGCTGAGACCAAGAGAGAGAGTGAGAGAAAGGGAAAGATAGAGATAGAGAAATGCAACTCCTAGGGGAGGTGGGTGGGTTGTGAAGACTTATTCCTGCTGTTCCCAGAGATCACCTGTTACAGGTAAGTAACTGTGCTATCTCCAGGAACAAGCAAGAATGAGTCTTCACATATGGGGACTCCCCAAGCTAAGATGCCCGGAGGGAGTCCTAGCATGTTGCGAATCTAGAATGAGCCATGCTACTCCTCAGAACCTCAAGCATCCTGGGGATGGAGGGTAGGAGTTGAATTACAGAAAGGTGCTGTGGAACAGCTGGACTAGAACAGGACGTCTATAGAGGAAGACCCTGTATAGATGACATTTAGTAGTAAAAATATTGAGTGCAATATTCTAATATGGACCTCCCTTGGTGGTATTGTAAGAAGTCTATTGAGGTTCATATGGATCTGTTAGAAGAGCCAGTAGAAGATCCTCAAAGAGTACCTCACTGTGAAGTAGAGGTAATAAACTGTAGGAAAAACAAGTGGAGGTCAGAACCCTTCAGGGTGAGAAATAGCCCCAGGGGAAACTGGGGTAGTACAATGAGGTAGGGCTTCAGCGGGAAACGCAGAAAGTACTATTAGACAAAGCTTAAGCTCTTTTCGCCGAAGAACAGTACAATCCTAGGACCAAAAGGAAAATAAGTCTGACCGATTTGGACTGACAATAGAAATAGTCCATGTAGGAGAGAAGGGGTATGGAAGACCCCTGTATCCGATAAAGTAAGGACAGACTTAAGAAGTGTTACAGCTTTAGATTAACTGAAGATCCGAAATGTCTTTCCTAAATGAGGTCAATTAGAAAAGAAAAAGGTACATGGAGAGCTTCAGAGGTACCTAACCCTGAAAGGTTATGGTAAGAAAAAATTTGCTAATTACCACAGGGAGTGGTTGTATGTGTAGAACCCTAAGCATGCTGGCACAGCATTGATAGGGGTAGTGCCCATCTGTCAGAGTCATATAGGAATATATGGATATATGAACCTAAACAGACAGATAGATAAGTACATAGATACATATCTACCTAAAAGATATATCTTGACAGATATATATATATACAGGAAAGTCAATCTGAGTCGTATCGATCGGCCCCGAAGGTACCGAGGATACCAGATGACGATCCCAGGTGAAGAGTGGAACACTCGACACTGATGCCGGGGTATCGGTACCGCTCGAAGCCGGTACCAACCCAGAGCATGGCGGAGATACAGGAAAGCCAATCTGGGTCGTATCGATCAGCCTTGGAAGGTACCGAGGACACCAGATGACGATCCCTGGTGAAGAGTGGAACACTCGACACCAGTGCCGGGTTATCGGTACCGCTCGAAGCGGATACCACCCCCGAGCACGGCTCAAGTATGTTCTGTGAGGGGTGAGCCCCAGGAACAACCTGAAACCCCGTAAATGCTTTGGAGCCCGAAGACTCCTGCCAGGGTTTTATTGCCAATGGGGTCTTGAGGGCAAGGCCGGAGCCGTCATCATGCTGGGCATGAGACTTACCCTTCAAGAATTGGCTAGTCTTAACAGACTGTTTGTGGGTTACCTGATCCTGGAGAGAAGAATAAACCGGTGTCCTCACCTCAGGAGGAAAAACGGCATCGAGGGAAACTCGAAAAAGGGAAGGTCTTCTCCCAATAATACAGCCTGATGGATCAGGGAAAAAAGGTGTCAGGACCCAAACAGTTTAGACACCAAGCATTGGAGTCTAAAAAGAAAACGTTGTTTCCACAGTGAAGGCACTTCTTAGGGGAAGAAGGCTCCATGCTGGAGAGGCCTGGTAGGCCCAAAAAAGTTAAGACAAAAACTGAGGAGAAAAAATCTCTAAGTTTAGAAAAGAAAAGAATAAAGCACCGGCGGGAAAGACAGCCGCGACCACAAGAAAACAAGAAATAAGAATTTTAAAGAAAAAAGTTTCTGCGGTGACAGGACGATGTCCTGTCGGCTCCGCGGAAAAACGAAAACTGAGGAGAGGCAGTGGGAAAGGCGGGAAGTCAGCGCGCAGGCGCGAGGGATGCTCCCAAAAGCTTTCTGATTGGATGCTGGGGAGCATTCCCGTGCAGGCTCCGTCGGTACCGACGTACCCATATGTGAAGACTCATTCCTGCTTGTTCCTGGAGATCACCTACCAGTCATGGGAGCATGACTGGGTGAACCCCTCCTAACCATCTGGGATTATCTGCTAGACAAGATACTAATGCTCTCTAGCAAGGGCCCATAGTGCAAAGCTACTCTGTAGAGTTGCAGAGAGCATGTTGCAGGTTGGTTAGAAGAAAAAACTGGCTGCTTAAAGCCAGTAGGTATACTATTCTGCCAAAAACAAGGGAATTGGAGATGGCAAAGAAAAGAAGTCAAACCAACAAGCCTGTGATAATAGGGTTTCCAAAAAAGGTTGATAACTTGTTTTGGGTTTACTACCCAGGCC
The DNA here is from genome assembly GCA_033557465.1 of Ichthyophis bannanicus. Lineage (NCBI taxonomy): Eukaryota > Metazoa > Chordata > Amphibia > Gymnophiona > Ichthyophiidae > Ichthyophis > Ichthyophis bannanicus. The sequence continues at coordinate 670,769,055 of CM066032.1, read as the reverse complement.
GGAAGGATTGCTAGTGGAGGACAAACCCTGGTTGTGTGGTGAACAGAATCAGTGGTTTAACCACTAGGAACTGCTGCATTTGCAGCAATTACCAGGGCAGCGGAAAAAAAATCTCTTTTTTTTGTAGACTGGAAAAAGAAACAGACATAAGCAGGAGTGGTAAGACTTCCTTATTGTCTGATAAGTTGCCCTAAAGTAAGAATGTGAAAGGGGGAGACAACTCTGGAAAGGAAACCCCTTCCTGGAATAGGTAGAGAACCATCGGGGCTTACCAGTGTAATAGAACCACTCTTACAAACCGAATGTTGTAGTAAGAGGGCAGGTAAGACAGAGTTGAAGGAGACTCACGATGTAGTAAGTCTCTGAAAGGTAAGATGATACATGCTAGTACAGGGAAAACTGTCTTATTGATAGTTGTTACACCTCTTTTTCCCAGTAGGAGGAAGAGAAACCTGTTAACTATAGGCATGATCATCATAAAAACTCTTAGAGGAAAAAGAAAGGATGTCTCGTGAAAAGAGATCCATGAGAATTTAGGATGAAATTAGTGTAGATGCTTCAAGTGAAAAGAAGCAGACTACAAACTCTAACCCCCAAACAGGAGATGTAATGATAATCTATCTGAAACCCTGCGACTGCTGGGTTTGCTGAACCTGTTCAGGTTGTGGTTTCTTTAGCCCGGTCCGCTGTTTCCCCTGTCTGGGAACATCTGTATGATGGGTAGAAGATGGATAAAACTTTTTCCCCTTAGGGGAACAAAGTTTGTTAGGAAATTTCCTACCAACTGGGAAAGAGGAAGGCATAGACAAGCCTCTGAAAACAGCAATGTCAGTGGTTAACTGAGCAGCTTGGAGTAAAGACTCCTTGTTAAAGAGATTTTCTCCAGTGCAAGGAGTATTTCCCAGTCTTTCTTGTACCCATTTGTCCAAGTCTGAAACTTGGAGCCAGGCTTTATGTCGTGCCCCTATAGCTATAGCAGAAGTTCTGCTAACAGACTCAAAGGAGTCTAGGGAAGCACGAGTAAGGAACCTAGAGATATTTTGAGCATGACTAACCAATAAGGAATAGTCTGCTCTTTTGGGCTCTTGAAGAAAAGGGGTCAAAAGTAGTAATTTCTTTGTGACTTCTTCAAGAGATAATCCCATATAGAAAATATATGAGAAAATTCTTGCTGAAAGCATGGATGCCTGGAAGGTTTGTCGTCCAAAGGCATCCAAAGTCTTAGACTCACGACCAGGCGGATAAGAAGAGTGCTTTTTAGTACTCTTAACACGCCTCACTGCTGATTCTACAACAATGGAATGATGAGGAAGTTGAGTCTTTTGAAAACCTGGAGAAGGGGGCACCTTGTATAGAAGATCAGTTGCCCTAGAAGGTGGGGATACCGTTAAAGGAGTTTCCCACATTCAAAAGAGCAGATCCTGCAAGGTCTGATGCAAAGGAAGCATGATGTCCTCCTTTGGACTCCAGGGAATATACAGAGATTCTGTATTCCCTGGTGCAGGATCTTGACCAGGTATAGAAATGGTAAGTGACTTTGCCATATCAAGCAGGAATGCTTGAAAAGAAAAATCCCCAGAGGGAAGTCCTCTAGAAAGAGGAGTACAGGCTAGATCTGTTGAAGAACTAGCATTGGCACCCAGGGATCTATCCAAATTCAAGGGGTGGAGCATCAGACTGTCCTTACAGGATGGTCGCCGGATCGATTCCAAACTCGGTACCGAGGGAAGCGAGCCTGTTGAAACAAGCATGGAAGGTACCGACAGCGATGCTAATGTGGATACCGGTACCGACTCCGGTACCGTATCCGATACCGATACATGAAGACCAGTCGGTGACAGCTCTAACGGTACCGAAGAAACCGAGCGTGCCCGACATGGAGTATCGGAACCGTGCCTTCGGTACCATCTGGTGTCGGTACCAAGGCGAGTCGGTACCCAGTCATCCAGACGGGAGATCGATTCCAGACTCGGCATCGAAGGAAGCGAGTCTATCAATGCACATCTGGAGGGTACCGACGTCGGTACCAGTACCGGTACTGGGATCGATACCGATACTGGAAGATCGGTCTGCAGCGTCTCTAACAGGCCCGAAGGAACCGAGGGCGCCAGACTGCGATCTTTGGTGAGGAATGTTTCATCCAACACCATTGCCGATGCCAGGGTATGGGTACTGTTCGAAGCGGATGCCACCACCGAGCATGGCTCAGGTATGTTCGGAGAGGGGTGAACCTCAGGAACAACCTGAAACCCCATTAAGGATTTGGAGGCCGAAGACTCCCACTGGGGTTTTAAAGCCAGTGTGTCCTCGAGGGTAAGGCCAGAGGCATCTCTATGCTGTGCATGAGATCTACCACTCGAGGACTGGCTAGTCTTAACAGACTGTTTTTTGGGTTACCTGATCCTGTGAAGAAGAAAGGGTGGTCGGTGCCCTGAAGTTGAATGGGGACCGCGTATCGAGGTGAACTCGATGCTGAAGACTTCTTCCGACTATACTGTTGCAGGAGGGACACTCCAGCGGATAGTGGTCAGGACCCAAGCAGTGTCTAAAATCAATTTTGTACTGCCACAGTTTGAACATTTCTTAGGGATAGTGGCTGGCGCTTCCATGAAGGAAATTGAGTAGGCCTAGCAGGCCGAAAAAAACGTCAGGCACTAACAAGGAAAAAAGTATTCCTTAAAAAGGAAAATTTACAAGAAAAAAGAAAAGAAATACCGGCGGTACCGGTGGCGTCGGGGAAGGCAGACGCAACCACAAGAAAACCAAAAAATAAAAGAAGAATTTTCTGCGGTGACAGGAGGACGTCCTGCCGGCTCCGCAGAGAAACTAAAACTGAGGAGAGGCAGCTGGGAAAGATGGGAAAGCAGCACACAGGCGTGTTGGGATGCTCCCAAAAGCGTTCTGATTGGATGCTGGGAAGTGTTCCCGCGCGGACTCAGTCGGTGCCGACGTACCCATATGTGAAGACTCATTCCTGCTTGTTCCTGAAGATTGGTCTTCCACCAGTGAGTGGTGAGCTGCTAGAGCTGAGAGGTGGACCCGAACAGAATTGGACTTAAGTCCCTGATTTGATAAGTGCAGTAGGTACTGAAGCACTACAGGTACAGCACAGGAGAAAGGATCTTCTGTACGTAGCTGAAACCACACAGAAAACCTTTTCCATTTCAGGGCATAGGTTTTCCTAGTGGACTGCTTTCTAGAGGCTAGGACAACCTCCTTAATTTCCTGAGGTAGGCCCCAGGGAGCCAAAACTACCCTTGCAGCCTCCATGCCATCAAATTGAGAGCTCTGAGATTTGGGTGCAGAAGGGAACCCTGATCCTGAGAGAGAAGGTCGGGTTGCAACCCCAGAGGCAGTGGGGGATCCACCGCCAGCTGAAGCAGAAGTGGAAACCAAGGCTGTCTCGGCCATCTGGGAGCCACCAGCAGGACCGAGGCCTTGTCCTGAAGAAGTTTGAACAGGGTTCGGGCCACCAGGGGAGTGGGAGGAAACGCATACAGGAGGCCCTGGGACCAGGAACTCAGAAAAGCATCTGCCGCCAGCCGCAGAGGATGCGGTTGCCTGGAGCAGAACCTTGTGAGTTGTTTGCTCGATGGACTGGCAAACAGATCTGTGGTTGGAAGTCCCCATTTGAGGAAAATCTTCTGAACCACTAAGGGATGGAAATTTTGTTTATTAACACATGCAACAGAATAACAAACAAAAAGTAAATACAATCACCCCAACCAAGTCCCACACCCCCCCAAACCCCCCCCCCCGACATATCACAAAACAAATATCACAACCCCCCCGTGACCCGCCTCCCCAAACCCACCACCAAACCCAGCAATCAACACACGTGCCCCTCCTCCCAACAACAACCCACAAACGTCTCTGACAATGTCCATGTCCACTACCCCCCGCGGTCCATTGTCCCTGCCCGACCCAACCCCTCCCTACAAGAACACCCCAAAGCAGTCCACACATTGTCCGTCTTGCAATCCCTGAACCCCTCCCCCACACAACAGTCCCCACCAGTCCAAATGTTCATGCAGTCCTCCAGTGTGTGGGAACTGCCAGACTCCCCCCCCCAACCCCCTCAAAGACAGAGTCCCCTGTCCCCATCCCTCCCCCTGCAGCGGGAGCAGCAGCTCCCCCTCCCTCCACCCCAATCCCTGCCCCCACCCCATCCGTCCCACAGAACCAAACACATAAAAAAAAATAAAATAAAATAAAAAAAAAAAGCCTCCCTACCCCCACCCCCCAAACAGAAACATAAGGGCATCTTAAGCCCATCCCCAACATAATCCCACCAAAACAAAGCATAACTAACCATACAAATCAAAGGCTAAAAACAAAGCAAAAATAACATAACCCCTGTGCTGCCCTGCGATCAGCCAGCGGAGCGGGATGCCCAGGACACAAAAAGGACATACAAAACCACTAACAACAACAACAATTGGGACAGCCCCCTCGAAGAGGAAAGGGAGAGCGGACAAGTGGTCTCACCCCTGAAGCAGCACCAGCTCACCCCCCCCCCCCCCCGGGAGAAAAACAACCCCAAAGTCATACTCAGAAATAAACCTCAGGGAAGGAAACCCAACCCCTCCTGCCACACCCCTCCCCTAGTGAAACAAAAACAAACCTCAGAGCCCTACAGGGACGATAACCCCAGGGAACCCCTCCCCCTCACGGGGGGCGGAGGGTGAGGTGACACCACAGACGCTCCCAACGATGGGCTTCCACCACCCGCCTTTCACGTTGCGCCATGCTGGACACTTCCTCCAGAATGTCCCGCACCACCTCGTCGAGGGGCAGGACCAACCCCCGGGTCGAGACATGACAGCGCGCTTGCCACAGGTGGTAGCGCACTACAGCCGTGACGAGGTAGAGGGTCCCGGAGTCCTGCCTTAGAGGAAAGGACCAGGCCCCGTACACCCACTCCGCATACGTGAGGAGGGAAAGGTCGCGCAGGTGAAGAGCAGCGGACACCAACCGGCAGGCCTCCACGTTAAAGGGGCACTGCCGGAGGAAATGGTCCATGGTCTCCGCCTGCCCCTCACACCCGGCCCTCGGACAGACCCGCTCGGCCTGTGACCTGTACTTGAGGTTGTCCCTCACGTACAAACGCCCGTGGAAAGACAACCAGGCTACATCCCGAACCTTCTTCGGTAGCCGAGGGGAGTTCAACAGCCGAAGGCCCCGCTGCATCACATCCGCCGGACAGTCCCGCAGGGCCCACCGTGGTTGATAGTGAGTACCATCCGGTATAATCCTTTTCGCCCCAAGGACTGGGCGAGCGGGTCGGTCACCCCCCACCGCCGAATGAGCCCCACCATCACAAATACGTACGATGGGGCCTGTTCCCCTCTCCGGCGCACACGTGGGACCGAGGACGCCCCCTCCCACTGCTCCCAGAAGCGGGAGAACCATTCCCGATAGGAGGCCACCCACCAAACCCCACCCCCTTCCCTCATCCTACCTAAGTGAAACGCCATAGACAAGACTGACAGGAAAACAAGGGGGTGCAACATACCCAAACCACCCTCTGCCCGATCCAGGCAGACGATGTTGCGCTGGACAGGGTTCAAGTGGTTACCCCACAGAAAACAGAAAAAGACGGCACAGACAGACGCCTGACGGGACAACGGAAGGACGAAGACCGTGGCTACGTGCAGAAAGAGAGGAAGCAGAAACGTCCCGAGGAGTTTGATCTTCTCCTCGTACGTACACCTCCACCCCCTCCACCGCAGCACCCGACACCGTGCAGTCTCGAGACAACGGTCCCAATTGGACTCCGCACAGTCCTCCGACCCGAAGACGAGGCCCAAAACGCGGACCTCCCCCACGGGAGGAGGAAAGGGGGCGCAGGAAGGCGGGGAGGCCTCCGAGGGGCCCAACCACAGCGTCTGGCACTTGCTGTGGTTGACAACAGAGTGGGCTACCCACGAGTACTCCTCCACGGCCTCCCGCAGGGCCTCCACCCCTTCAGTGCCGTCCACGTAAACTGAGATGTCGTCAGCGTAGGCAACGACGGTCACCGGGGACGCACCAGGCGCCTCCAGGCCCCGTAACCCACCTGAGGACAATCTCCGGAGGAAGGGGTCGAGGGAGAGAACATACAGCAGGGGGCTCAAAGGGCACCCCTGCCGCACCCCCGAGGCGACACCAAATGGCCGTCCGAGCCACCCGTTAATAAACGGGAAGCTCACCCCCCCTCGGTACAGCGCCTGCACGACGAAGAGGAAACCTGCAGGGAGGCCGAAGTGCTGGAGCACCACCCACAGGTACCGGTGACTGACTCGATCAAAGGCCTTGGACTGATCCAAGGAGACCAACCAGTGGTCCCGTTGGAGCGACCGGCCTCTTTCCACCATCTCCCGGACTGTGGCGACAGCGTCCAGAACCCCTCTCCCCCGAACGGAACAATACTGGGAAGGGGACAGCAAATCGCCCGACACCTCCACCAGTCGGTTGGCCAAACACTTGGCCAGGATCTTCCGGTCCGCGTTCAGAAGAGAGAGCGGCCGCCAGAAGTCCAAGGAGCTATCGTCCTTCCCCTTGGAGAGCAGCAGCAGGACAGACTCGCGAAATGACCGCGGGAGATACCCCGTGTCCATGATCTCCTGAAACAGGGAGGTCAGGAAGGGGGCCAGCTGGGCAATGAAAGTGCGATAGAACTCCACAGGGAGCCCATCGCGCCCAGGCACCTTCCCCAACGGCATGGCACGAATCGCCCTCTCCACCTCCACCTGCTGAATCGGTGCAGCGAGTGCATCAACCTGTGCCTGGACCACAGCCGAATACACCGGGGGAAGGCCCAGGTACGTTCGGAGATGGGTGAGGTCCACGGGGCGATCCCCAAACAGGTCCGAGAAGTATTCCCCCACCATCCGCAAAAGGTCTTCCTGGGAGGTATGAATGGTACCGTCCTCGCCCCGCAGGGCCATGACCTCCCGACGCTGAACCCTCTCCCTGCAAGTCCGGAAAGGGTCTGGAGTGGCGCCCCCACCGGCCGCCCCCTCGAAGCATAGGGAGGCATGGCGATCGTAAAGCAGGCCACGGAGCTGGACGCGCACCTCTTCAACCTCCTCCCGCGCTGCCCCTCGGGATACCAAACGATCCAGCGACCTCCGGAGGACAGTGTAGGTGAGGTAGCGGGATCGAGCCATGGAGGTACCCCGGGAACGGAAGAGTTGTCGGGCACGCGTCTTCACCTCATCCCACCACGCGCCACGGGAAGGAAAAACACCCAACAGGGTCTCCTGGTCTGCGAGAAAGGCCAAGAACTCCTGGACCACCTCTGATGTTGCCAACAACTGCACATTCAGTCGCCACAGGCCAGGACCCCTGCTAAGCTCCTCGTGGTTAGCCAGGAAGGACACGGAGAGGACGCGGTGGTCCGAAAAGTCAACCGCCTGCAACTGCGGAGGGGAACACTCCACCCGGGCACTCACATATATCCGATCGATACGACTCCTGCAGGTCCCATGGTAGTAGGTGAAACCCGGCGACCGTGGAAAGGCCCGGTGGAAAACATCCACCAGGTCAGCCGTCCGGGTCATCTCGGCCAAAAAGAGGCCCTCGTAACTAGGTGGGCAACGCTCCCCCCCTCGGTCCTGCAAAAAGGTGGTGGTGTTGAAATCCCCGGCGAGGACCACCAAACGGGAGGTGTGTAGGTAGGGGCGGATGACCCCAAACAGGGTCTTCCGCGCCAACTTAGACTGGGGGCCGTAGACCACCACGAAACGAAACCGATGAGGCCCACAGTAGCCGTCTAAGAGCAGACACCGGCCCTGCTCCAGTTCCCACACGTACTGCACCTGAAATCGGTTAGACGTGAACAAAACCGCTACTCCTGCGTAGGGCTGTGCCGCAAGTGACCAGTACGAAGGGCCCCACCTCCACTCTCGCTTCGCCCGATGAAGGCTAGCGAGCGAGGTGAGCCTGGTCTCCTGCAAGAAGATGACATCCAGCCCACTCGTAGAAAGAAAATCATAGGCCGTAGCCCGCGCCTGGTCTGAGAAAATGCTGGCCACGTTGATGGTGGCGCACGAGAACGCAGGAGTGCACGCCATGCCTATTTCGAGTGCAGTGACCCTTTCCTCCTCTTCTCACCAACCCCGGGATCCCCAGAATCCCGCTTGCAGGACACGCCCGTGAGCTGGAGCAATTCCTCCTGGTCCACGTCGACCACCTCGAGGATCTCCTCCTCCTCCCGCTCAACCCTATCACCCCAGGAGGTGCTGGCGCCCCCGGGACCACCAGGCAAAGCTGTCGCGAGGGCAGACCCAGCCCCCACGGGATGAGGAGGCACAAACGGGTCAGGGGTCGGAGGAATGACCTCCTCCGTGGGGTCCACCACCTGTGCAGCCCCCCCCTCCCCGGACAAGGACTGAGACAATACGACAGTGCCCACCCCCGCGGGGGAGGCCAGGGCGGCCGGGTCAGCAGGGGGCTCCTGCGAAGGCCCCGAACCCAACTGCGGGGGTACAAACCCATCCTCCCTCACCCGTCGGGCGCCAGTATCCCCCTTGATTGGAGGACCCTGACTGCGGCGCGCCTTCGGCATCTTTGAAGGTCGCCGCTGAGGAAGAGGGGCCGCCCCCGCCGCTAACCGCTCCGAGCGCCGCACAGGAAGCCCTGCCTCCACAGGCAAGCCCTCATCTGCCTCAGCCGCATCAGCAGCCAAAAAGACAAAACGGTTGATGTCCAACACGGGCTCTGCATCCGGCAACGGGGATGTCTCCCGTTTCTTCCTTTTGGACTTGCCACCCTTGGAAGGGACCGTAGTCCATTCCTCAGGTGGCACCACCCTCAACCCACTATCCTGTCGTGATACATTAACCTCCACCACATCAACCCTCTCCTCCTTCCTACCCGAATCCCCTCCCCCTGGTGGCTCCCTCGGCTCGATGGACTCCTCTACCCTAGGGCCCTCGGACTCCTCCTGAGGGAGAGGGGCCTCCACAACCTCCTCCCGCACAGAAGCCCGAGGTGGAGTGACGGCATCCCCCCCCGGTCCATTGTGTGACGCGGAGGGGCAGCGGGCGAAGGGGTGGCCCAACTCCCCGCAAAGGTTACACCGAATTAGCAGACACCCGGCCGAGGCGTGACCCCGTCCACCACAACGGGTGCAGACCTGCTCGGGACAGTTCATGCTCAAATGGCGAAATGAGCCACAGCGGTGACACTCGCGGGGTTGCCCGGGGTAATAGCACAAGATGCGATCCCGACCGAGAAAACCGGCCGAGGGCACGTGCTGCACCACGTTTCCCACCTCACGCAAACGGATCCTGCCCTTCCACGACCCGTCCCACACCCCTAGGGGCCCAGTGCCCTTAACCAGGGGTGCGAGGAGCACCGCATGGCGCGACAACCAAAACTGGATGTCCTGCCCTGGGAGCGACTCATTCCTGGATAGGATGGTCACAGGTACCGTCCCCTGGCGAGAGATAGGCACAACACGAAAGTCAGCCCACCCTCCCTGCCCCCTCTGCTGCTGGTATCGGTCCCAGAAAATCTCCAGCCCCCGTCTCAGCATGAAACTAACATCATATTCAATGGTGTTGTTCATGTGGATAAAGGCGTAGAGATCTCCTGGGAGAAACCCCAGCCCAAGGACCATCCTCAAGACCTGTTCCCTGGCTGGAGGGGACCCCTCCCCAGCCCATCGGATCTGCGCCACGTTGCGCCGTCGGACCTCACCCCCTACCCCTCTTTGGAACCCTCCCCCACCTCCTCCCCCTCCTGCGGGACCATTCCCCTGGGAGTTCCCCCTCCCCCCACCTTCACCCGACTTCCCCGGAGTGGTGCCCGACCCCCTCAGAGCCTCCGCAAAGGTACGGGGGGGGGAAGCCGACCCCCCAGCTCCCATCCCCTGCCTACCTTGGCCTTCCCCTGCTGCTACCTGCGGGGGATCCTGCTGCTGGTCTGCAGGATCCACAATCTCCGCACATGGGGCGACCTGAGAACTGGGCAAGATCATCTCTGCCAAAACCGAATCTGGAATGCTATCCTTTCCGGATCCCTGGGTGCCACCGAGAACCCCTGGATCACCCCCTGCCGCCACCTCCATCTGCTGAAAGGCAGCAAAGGCCCCAGGAGGGCCCGTCGGGGTCTCCAAGGCTAATCGCAGGGCATCACAAACCTGGTTCTCGGTGACACCCAGGGGACCGGAAGGCTCCCCCAAACCTCCTTCCCGCGTTCCCGACCCAGCGCAAGGCTCCTGGGTCTCGGCCACCACTACCGGGGACGGACCCCGCTCCCCTTCATTCCCGGGATCCAGGGGGACCACCGCCCCCCCTGACCCTACTGAGGACAACTCCTTCCCTTGTTCCAAATCAGCCACTCCCTCCTTCCCCACTATATGACCAGTCATCCGCTCCCCCCTTTCCTCCATCCGCCCTTCCCCTAACCCACCGTCCGCTACCCCCTTTACGGCTACCGACAACAAGGCAGAACCTGCCCGAGACAACAGGGCAGATCCCCCACCCAGAACATCCCCCACACCTCCACCCCCCTGCCCCTTGTCCCTCTCAGGTCCTACCTGGTTGTCGGTGCCAGACGTGGCACATGGGTCCAGAACCACCTGGCCGGTAGCCAAGGCTCTCCAGCAGGAAGGGCGGACGCCCCCTGCGAGCCAGGCCCCCTTCCGCCACACTGGCGTAAACTGCAGGCGCCTGTTCATCCCGCTCCGCTGACACAGATGTCAACGAAACGTTGTGTCCCTGCGCTTGACTCCCCTCAATGGCTGCAGAAAACGAACAGCAGCCCTACCCTGCTCCTTCCCTTGTCCTGCACCCCTCCGGTGCCAGACAGCCACTTCTGAAAAAGATGGGCGGCCATCCTGCAGCCGTCGAGGAGCAGGAAGAGCAGCCAAAACAGGGGAGTCGCTATTCACAGCAGCCCCCCCACCCAAGTCCGCACTGAAAATCCGGTATCCACCGCAGGGGAATGAACTCGGCGGTCAAACAGCACAGAGCCTTGAGATCCCCGACGCTGCTGCATCGGATCCGAGTGCGAATCACCACCTCGAGGACATTTTTCAGCGGAGGACGAGCGGGGAAATCCCGGCAGAGCCTCCTCAGCCCGCCGTCGCTGATCCTGCGGCAAGGCAAAGACAGAATCCCGGCTCGCTTCACACTTCCGGGAATACCCGGAAGTGACGTTACACCCCTGGCGGCGGCCATCTTGGAGTGTCGATCGGGCTGGGGGAAGCCCTGCAGAGACCTCCTCCATCGGGGCAATCCTTGCATCGGCGGCAACGGTGAGAAGCCTGACGTCACGGGGAACTGCCTGGCAGCCATCTTGGGGCACCCCACCAACACACGCTGATGTCGGGAGAAAGCAGGAAAATGAAAGGGAAAGGCCTGCTGATAGGAAAGATCAACTCCTCTGAAACCCTGCTCACTGCCCAATTCATTAGTGCTGGATCTCGATGTCTGCATTAGGGTCGTCGGCGGGGCTGTCATCATTGGCTCAAAAGAATCTAGGTGGGCAGGGACCCCGCCCCCAAAACGCCCAGGCACCAGCTTTCACCAATTCAACTTCACCCTGAAAGGGCAACAGAGAACGAGACTGTCGATTTCCTACCGGCTTACCCACCCCCGGGGGTCTCCCCTGGACTACAGATCTACCCTGCCATCTATCATAGTTATGATACACTTCAGACAGGGACCCACAACCCTGGCTCCTCAGATAGATGATTTCCTGGTGTTTAGCCTTCAAGGCCCGCTTTACCCCCTTTCTATAGATGGTATAGGCCACCCACTCCTCACCGGGAATGGTGGCCTGCAGGCTCTCCAGGTGGGAGAGCTGAGTTTCCAGCTGGGCCGCCTCCTTCTGGAGACCCTGGAGCCGCCGTACTGCCACCACAATCTCCTCTGGGGCCCTAGCTGGTTTCTGGAAGGATGGCAGGCCCGACCCTCCGTCCTCATCCTCACTGGAAGAGGTAGAGGCCTCCTCCAGGACCCGAGGCGGAGGGGGGAACCCACCTCCTCCAGCACCGTATGGGGCAGGCTTCCAAGGCCTCCCCAGGGCCTCTCCCTGCCTCCACCCAGCCTCCACACCCTGCCTGGGGAGGAGAGAGGAGCCTCCTCCCTGGGGCAGCGGGCCCAAACCTCCGGGCAAGTGGGTCCCTGTTCCCTGACCATCTGTAGTCCTACCTGGGGAGGCCCCCTCCTGGGGTATCGGCTGAAGACAGGTCCCAGCATCCTCAGTAGTCTGCACCAAAGGAGGCCTACCAGGCCTGGTAGGCCTCTGAGCCTGGGCCTTTCCTGCTGGAGGTGGCCCAGGGCCCGACATCCAGCCACAGGAAGGAAGCAGGAACTCCTCCCTACCAGGAGCTCTTCAGAACAGGTCTGCTCACCACAACAGCTGAACAGGAAGTGGGAGGAGCTGCCACTCGTGGGGTTGGAGAATCCTGCTCAACCTGTCCGCCAGGTTGTTCTCCTGGCCAGGGAGATATACTGCTTTGAGAAGCATGTGGTGTCTGAGAGCAAACAAGCAAAGGTCCTGTGCCTTCTGACAGAGGAGCCTGGACCCCGTTCCGCCCTGCTTGTTCACATAGAACATGGCTACCTGGTTGTCTGTTTGAACTAGGACAGACTGATGAGCCAGGGTTTGAGAAAAAGCCTTGAGGGCTAACCGAATAGCTCGGAACTCCAGGAGATTGATTTGCTGTGCAGCTTCCCAGGGAGACCAAGGCCCTGGGTGCACTTGCCTAGACATTGAGCTCCCCAGCCTTGCAGGGAGGCATCCGTGGTCAAGACCACTGTGAACGCAGGACTCTGAAAAGGTACTCCCTTTTAACAGATTGGGTGGGTGCAGCCACCACTTGAGGGAGTGTAGCAAGTGTCTGGACACCCTTATCCTGTCTGAGGCTGCCTGTGGCCTGTGACCACTGAATACGAAGACACCACTGCGCAGGCCTCATATGGAGCCTGGCATTGGGGGTCACATGTACTGTCGAAGCCATGTGGCCTAGAAGCCTCAGGCAGAGTCTGGCGGAGACCAGTGACCTGCTGAGAAACTGGCTTGCCAAGTTTATTAGTCTGTGGGCCGTGTCTTCTGGCAAGAATGCCTTTGCCAGCAGAGAGTCCAACCTTGCCCCTATGAACTCCAAGTTTTGGGATGGGAGCAAAGTGGACTTTGCGAAGTTTATGACAAATCCCAGGCTTTGAAGAACAGCAATAGTTCTGAGGGTAGCTTGTCTGGCCTCCTGGCACGTCTGACCCCTGATGAGCCAGTCGTCCAGATAGGGGAAGACAAAGATCCCCTGATTCCTCAGGTAGGCTGCCACCACTGCCAGGCATTTGGTAAAGACTCTGGGAGCGGAGATTAGGCCAAAAGGTAGTACTCTGTACTGATAATGGTTTCCTCCCACAATGAACCTGAGGTACTTTCTGTGGTCTGGATGAATGAGGATGTGAGTATACGCATCCTTGAGGTCTAAAGAGCATAGCCAATCTCCCTGCTGGAGGTAGGGCAGAAGTGTTCCAAGAGTAAGCATCTTGAACTTTTCCTTCTCTAGGAACTTGTTGAGGTTTCTGAGATCCAGAATAGGTCGAAGGCCACCGGTTCTTTTGGGTACCAGGAAATACCTGGAGTAAAAGCCTCGACCTTGCAAGTGGGGAGGCACAGGCTCCACCACCCTGTCCACCAACAGACCCTGTAGCTCCTGAAGGAGAAGATCTGTGTGCAGGGGAGGCCTTGGAGGCTCCCCTGGAAAGTATGGAGGAGGCAGTTGTTGGAAGTGTAGCAGATAACCCTTGTGGACTATGCTTAACACCCAACTGTCTCCAGTGATGAGTGGCCACTGGTGGGCAAACAGGGCGAGGCGACCTCCTGTGCAGGGTTGGGAGAGCAGGGACGGAGAGGCTATGCCTAAGGAGTCAAAAACCCCCACCCTGCTGAGTGTGAGCAGGGGCCGGAGGCTTGGGGGTCCTCTGCCTACGGGGCCCATTACCCTGCCCCTTGGCTTGCTGACCCTGAGGGGCAGCTTGGGCAGCCTGATATTGTGGGTACTGTTTGTAGGCAGTGCCCTTCCTCGGGTAAAAGGACTTCCTACCCGAGCCCTTCTTCTTGTGAGAAGGGGCAGAAGTTTTCCTAGACAGCCTGTCCTTGTGAGGTGCTCGGTCTCGAGCTGTGCGACCTTCTCGGTCATGGGCTTGCCAAAAAGGTTTTCACCTCGGCAAGGGACATCAACCAACTTGCCCTGAACCCATGGCTCGAGGTCCGATGACTGCAGCCATGCCTGGCATCAAGCCGCGATGCCGGCTGCCGCAACACGGGCCGAAGCCTTGAAGCCATCGTAGGCAGCGCGGGACATAAACTTAGAGCATTCCCCGGATCCCCGAGGACAAGGACTTGAACCTCTGCAAGGGTTCCCCGGAGAGACCAGCAGAGAACCCGGCCAGCTCCTTGGCCAGGTCTCGCAAGTACATGCCCATGTACAGCTGGTAAGACTGGACACGGCAAGCAAGCATCGAGCCCTGGAAGCACTTTCTACCAAAACCATCGAGGTTTCGGGCCTCCCTGCCGGGGGCACCGCGGAGTGCATCTTCTGACTTTTCAGGCGATGCATGGCTGATTCCACAATCATGGAATGGTGTGGTAGCTGCGCCTTCTGAAAGCCAGGACTCTTCTGGAGTCGATAGATCGAATCGACCCGCTTGCTTAAAACCGGCGCCGAGGCCGGTGCCTCCCACATGCGGAAGAGGAGCCATTCCAGGATCGGAGGAACCGGGACAGTAAAGGCCTCCTTCGGAGGAGAGTCATACTGCAGGGCCTCGAGTTCTTCGGCTCGAGGCTCTTCCTCGGGGTCCGCCGGAATAGCCAAGGCAGTGGCCATATCCCGAACGAACTCCGAGAACCGGGTATCCTCTGGAGGAGATCTACTCCGGGGCTCAGACTGCAGTGAGTCCGACGGGACGCACCGAGTCTTAAAGGTGTCGGGAGACTCCTCGTCCTCCGTCTCCCATGTGGACTCGTCCGATGAGGAATCGGGTTCCGACCTTGTGCGGCCTGCGAGCACCCGCCCCGACGCCGAGGGTACCGGCTTCGACGCCCTCGGTCCCGAATGGGAGGTCGAGGGAGACCGCGACCAAGGTCGACCTCGAGCCTTCATGGTCTTGAGTATCGGCTCGGTCTCCGGGGTCGACTTCGAGGTCGATGTCTCGGTGGTCGGGGCAGATGCGCCAGACAGGCTGGCCATCAGTGCCCGCTGCTGGTCCATGAATGCAGACCGTCTGCTCTCCAAGGCTGTAAACCTGAGACTCAGCAGCTCCCGACTCGGGCCCCGGTGGCGGCTCCCTGGGAGGAGAGTCCACGAGGACTACAGGACTTACGTGTCCAGCAGACTCCGGCTCCAGTCGAGGAACGTTGGAAGGCTTCTCCTGTTCCACAGGCCCGGGGCGACGGTCGGGGGTCTGAGACCGAGTTTGAGGACCCCGGGACCTCTTCCGACGACGCCCTCACGAGCTGTTTCTTCCTCTTGTGTTCCCGGTTGGGGGACCCCCGTTCCAAGGAGCCCCGACGGTGCTCGGGATCCGACTCCCGAGATGTCGAGGCCTCAGACGAGGTCCGGGCCCGGCCGGAGGCCGAGTCAGAGAAGAGCCTTTCTTTCTGGTGCTGACGACTTCGCAGTGCCTTGGAAGACATCTTCCCACATGGTCCACACGTCTTAGGGTCGTGATCAGGACCGAGGCACCGGAGGCAGCAGTCGTGTGTGTCGGTGAGAGACATGTTTCTTACACCGATCACACTTCTTAAAACCACTGGAAGCCATCAGGAAAAAAAGAGTCCCCGCGAGGTCGAAGGACCGGCCTTCCAGGGAAAAAGAAAAAAGGGCACGAACGCCAGCCACGAAGGGCTAAAACCGAAAAAAGAAGATCGGGCTCGATACCGGTGTACCGAACCCGGCGGGAGGGGAACCGGCGTCGAACCGGAGACGAAAAAGAGCAAAATCGCCAAAAAGTCAAACAATTTTCCGGGATGACGAGGACTCACATCCGGCGGGCTTCATGGAAAATGAGCGACTGGGGTAAGATGGCACCTTTAGGCGGGAAGGGAACCGCGCATGCGTGCCTGCATTCCCAAAGGCTTTCATGGAAAGCTGGGGAAATGTTCCGCAAGGGCTTCATCGACGTCGATGTCACCCATATGTGAGGACTGACTTCCTGCTTGGTCCTGGAGAATAATATGTTACTGTTATAGCACTGAATTTATTAGTATGCACTTCGAAACCCTTGAAAAAATTAAAGTAAAAAAACCTTTAAATACATCTTTAATAGAGCATGTCAATTTTCAATCTGCCATTCCTAGCCCCTGTCCTTTGAACTGAAATGCATTATTATATCTGCCCATAAATGTCAAAAGAATAACCTAGTCCCTCTGGGAAGGAAATAGCATAAGTTCAAGCCCTGCCTTTGGTTTTATAATTCAGTGAATATCCCTAGTAGGTCCATTACATAAGTGTGAATGGGTGGGTCTATATATCCTATAAATTAGAGAGACAAGGGGGAATAAGTTGCAAACCAGAGATAAATCTCAGGGACAAGCAAGACAAATGAAGTTAGGCAGGAAAATAAAGAGGAACGGGAAAGAAAAGTTGTCCCTGGGGAGGGAGCTGGGCTATATGCTACAGAAGTGGCATAGAAAAGAAGGCAATGGAGGACCTGAATACAAGGAAGAAGGAAAGCAGCTAGAATTGCAGCCTTGATGCAAAGAGGAAGCTGACCTTTTTTTAAACCCAACCAAAGTGGTGAATAAAAGTAAAATAATTCAACTCAGGGAGCTTTCTGAACACATCATAAAGCTCTACAATTTGTTGTTCATAGATTTTAAGTCAGAATGAAATAAAGCCTCCCTACTTCTAGTAGTAATGGAAAAGCTGCATTACTAAGGGACCAATTTGCTGCATTTGACTGGTTTACTGGTTTTGGAGGTAATGACACTCTCCATGGGGACATGTCAATAGAGGAGTATTTAACAAAACTCAAGTACAGGGTTTGGAACTGACCCCTTTCTTCTTCACCCTTTCTGTAGTGTGCTCCCAGGCACTAGGGAGTAGGACTTGGACCAGAAGGACTAGAGCTTTGGAGAAGCATCCCCAGAGTCTTTGTTGCTGAATCTGAAGAGGGGGAATTCTTTGCACAATTATCTTGCCTAGGAGCTGAAAAGCAGAAGGACTTGTGTGAAGAAAGTGCCAGCTGGTGAAGGACCGAGGAGCAACACAGACCATCATGTGCCCTACACCAGGTTGGAAGGATTTTGAATTTTTCACAGGATGAAGATCTGGAGTCCAATGAAGTCTAAAGCTACTGGACTGTGAATGTTCTTTTTCTAATACTTCTCTCTCCAGTTATGACCACCCTGACTGATTTTCCTTTGTTTCCACTTTTGTTATCATTCCCTTTCAAGAACTCAGCAGTAGAATTTTATTTCTTTTGAACACTGTGGGTTTGGATATGTTGGGAGTGAGTAGACTGAGAACTGGTTGGGTAAGTACCACAAAGTTAGGGCCCTGGAAAGCGTAGTTTCTCACCTGTAATAGGTGTTCTCCGGGGACAGCAGGAATCGATCCTCACATATGGGTGACATCAGCGCCGATGGAGCCCACGCGGATCCACTCCCCAGCTTTCAAAGAAAGCCTTTGGGAGTTATACTGCTCACGCATGGTCACCTTCCCTTTCAAGGGTGCCATCTTGCCTCAGTATGCTATAGCACAAGATGGCTAATAAAATAGCAAGAAGCAACTCCACGAAGAGGAGGGAGGGTTGTGAGGACTGATTCCTGCTGTCCCCGGAGAACATCTATTACAGGTTAGTAACTACGCTTTCTCCGGGAACAAGCAGGAAGTCAGTCTTCACATATGGGACTCCCAAGCTACAGGCTACTAAAAAATCTTGTAGAAGCCACAGGCGACCCAAAAGGCGGAACGTAAAGGACAGCAGGAAGCGCTGGATGGCTGGAAGTCCGGCACTGCAGCAGCAGCATCGAAGATGCAATCTGCTCTCCTGTAGCCTGAATACAAAGGTCTGGAGGGAAGGAGTTGAACTATTCCCCAAAGAGATGACAAAGTACTGCCTGGCTGAAGGCGCTATCACGCCGTGAGCTCTCTTCCAAGCAGTAGTGCACTGCAAAGGTGTGCATAGAGGACCAGGTAGCGGCCTGACAGACGTTTGGTAAGGGAACTGAGCACAGGTTGGCCACAGAGGCCGCCATGGCACGCACATTGTGTGCTGTGACATGATGGTCCAGAGAAAGCCCCGCCTGCTGGTAGGCAAAGGAAATGTAGCCGGCTACCCATCATGAGAGGGTGCACTTGAAAACTGCAACCCCAAGACAACTGGGGTCAAAGGAGACAAAGAGCTGCATTGAGCAGCAGTGTGGCTATGTTCTCTGAATGTAAAAGGACAAGGCCCTCTTGCAGTCAAGCGTGTGCAGAGAAGCCTCCTCCCTGGTGGAGTGAGGCCTGGGAAAGAAGGTGGGGAGCACCACCTCCTGATTCAAGTGGAAGGCAGAGACCACCTTTGGCAGGAACTTGGGGTGAGTCAGAAAGACCACTCTGTTCCTCTGAAATCTTGTGTAGGGCATATGGGCCACCAGCACCTGCAGTTTGCTCACGTGACTGGCAGAGGTGAGCGCCTCTAAGAAAATGACCTTTCAAGACAGGTACTTGAAATGGCAGGTAGCCAAGGACTCAAAGGGGGGAGCCATGAGCTTCCCCAATACCATATGAAGGTCCCATGTCACTAGCAGTGGAAAGATGGGGGGCCGAGACAGCAGGAGGCCTCTCATGAAACGGCCCACCAGAGGGTGCCCAGAGACAGCCTGGCCATCCACCGTGAGGCCAAATGGCACAGAGGTGCACTCTGACCATGTTGGACTTGAGGCCAGCCCTGGAAAGATGCAAGAGGTATCGCAAGACATCTTACACTGCACAGGAGAAGCGGTTAAGACCTCTATCCGTGCACCATAGCAAAATCCTGTACCATTTCAAGGCATACGCCCGACACGTGGAATCCTTACGCGAGGCCAGCAGGACATCTTCCATCTCTCTCGAGAGGCAGTGGTGCGTCATAGCTAACCTCTCAGCATCCAGGACATCAGGGCGAGGGACAGGAGGTTGGGATGAAGAAGCGTCCCGTTCACCTGTGACATCAGGTCCAGAGAGCTCCCCAGTGGCAGTGGGTTCCTCCAGGATAGCTGAGGAAGCACCATGGTTGCCTGGGCCACCTGGGAGTAGTAAATATGACTGAGGCTGCCTCCGCTTGTATCTTGAGGAGCGCCCGGGGGACTAGGGGTGTAGGCAGGAATGTTTACAGAAAGCCCCTGGACCAGGAGAGGAGGAAGGCATCTGCTGCCTCCCATCCCCAGGCTGGCCTCCAGGAACAGAAGCACGGCGGCGAAAGACATCCCCCAGTACCGCGGGATTCAGCTGCCACTCGTGGGGCTGGATGACCCGGCTCAAACGGTTGGCCAGAACGTTGTGCTGGCACTGCAGGTAAACTGTTCTGAGGGAAATGTTCCACCCTGCTATGAAGTTCCAGAGGCGAACGCCTCCTAGCTGAGGTGGTACAACCCTGTGCCGCTCTGCTTGTTGAGGGAGTACATCGTCACCTGATTGTCCATCTCGATTTGAACCACCTGTCCCATCAGATGGTCCTGGAACACCCACAGGGCATGGTATACTGCCCTGAGTTCCAGCAGGTTGATTTACAAGGCCCTCTCCCCTGGAGACTGCAGGTGATCGCAATGGGCTCCCCAGCCCAACTTGGATGCATCAGTTGTGAGGATGTGCTACACTGGAGGAGCCCCGAAAGGCAGGCCAGCTCTGAGGTTGAGGGGGTCCTGACACCAGGCAAGTATCCTGTTCTTCAGGTGGCCAAAAACCTGTGTCCACTGGGTACTGAGCGTCCACTGGACCTTCTGCATGTGGAGGCAAGCAAAAGGCGTGACGTAGACCGTAGATGCCATTTGCCCCAACAGGCAGAGCATCTGTCTGGCTGTCACTACTGAGCAGTCCTGCACATCCTGTGCCAAGGCTGAGAAGCGCAACACGCACTCCTGCGGGAGGAAGGCCCGTGCCTGGGTGGAATCCAGCAGGGTGCTGATGAACTCAAAACGCTGGGTTGGTAACAGATGAGACTTTGGGAAATTGACCACAAACCCTAGGCACTGTGGCAGTCCTATGGTGCAGAGAGCTGTGTTGCGCACCTCCTCCGGCAAGATGGCTCTGATAAGCCAGTCATCCAGGTAGGGGAAGACAAAACCCCCCCAGAGATGGAGGTGGGTGGCCATGACCGCCAGGTATTTGGTAAACACCTGAGGAGCTGAGGCCAGTCTGAAGGGGAGCACTCTGTAATGGTAGTGTCGGCTTCTGACAACAAAACGGAAGTACTGATGGTGCCTTGGATGAATCAGGATCTGGGTGTTTGCATCTTTGAGATCCAAGGAGCATAGCCCCCCCCCCCCAATGCTGCGCCTGCGGTGCTGTTTGGGGCTTGGGGGCTTTTGGCTTATGGGGGCCGTGCCCCTGTGCCTTGGCCTGCTGCCCCTGAGGGGAAGCCTGGTAGGCTGGAAACTTGGCATAACCCCCGTAAGCCTTCTTAGTCTTTGGGTGGAAGGACTTTTTCTCTGAAGCATTCCAATGGATAGGGTCAGCAGTCTTCCTGCTCCGGGGACGTTCTTGCTAAGTACAGCTCCATGGCTGGCGCCGATGATCCAGAGGTACCGGCCATTGGGCCGCGCTGTGCCTTGAGCAATGCAGAGAAAGCACAGTTACTTACCTGTAACAGGTGATCTCTGGGAACAGCAGGAATAAGTCTTCACATATGGGTACGTCGGTACCGATGGAGTCTGCGCGGGAACGCTTCCCAGCGTCCAATCAGAAAGCCTTTTGAAGCATCCCAACACGCCTGCGTGCTGCCTTCCCAACAGCCTCTCCTCAGTTAAGTTTTAAAGCCGAGACAAAGAGAGAGAGAGAGCAAGGAAGGGAAAGACAGAGATAGAGAAATGCAACTCCTAGGGGAGGTGGGTGTGTTGTGAAGACTTATTCCTGCTGTTCCCAGAGATCACCTGTTATAGGTAAGTAACTGTGCTATCTCCAGGAACAAGCAGGAATGAGTCTTCACATATGGGGACTCCCAAGCTCAGATGCCCGGAAGGAGTCCTAGCATGTTGCAAGTCTAGAACGAGCCATGCTATTCCTCAGGACCTCAGGCATCCTGGGGATGGAGGGTAGGAGTTGACTACAGAAAAGGAGCTGTGGAACAGCTGGCTAGAACAGGGCTTCAAAAGTGGAAGACCCTGCATCGAGGGCATTTAGTAGTAAAATATTGTAATCTGGGCCTCCCTTATTGGTATTGCACAAATGCACTGAGCTACATATGGATCTGATAGAAGAGCCAGTGAATGTGCTCAAGGGGTACCTCACTGAAAAGCAGAGGTAATAAAACAGAACAAAAACAAGTGGAGGTCAGAACCCTTCAGGGTGAGAAAGAGCCCCAGGAGAAAACTGGGGTAGTATAAGAGGTAGAGCTTCAGCGGAGATGCAGAAGGTACTATTAAAGGAAGCTTAAGCTGTTTTGGTCCAGAAACAGTACAAATGTAGGACCAAGAGAAAAAAATGAGTCTGACCCAACTGGACTGGGGTTGGAATCAGTCCATGTAGGGGGAAAGGGTATGGAGACCCTTGTATCTGATAAGAAAGTAAGGACAGACTCAGGAGCGCTAAGCTTTAGAGCAACTGAAGCTCCACAATGTCTTTCCTAAATGGGGTCAAGTAGGAAAGAAAAAGGTACATGGAGAGCTTCAGGAGTACCTAACCTGAAAAGGTTATGGTAAGGAAAAAGTTTGTTAATTACCACAGGAAGTGGTTATAGGTGTAGCCCCCTAAGTATGCTGGCACAGCATCGATAGGGGTAGTGCCCATCTGTCAGGATCATATAGGAATGTAACGATAGGTGAACCTAACAGACAGATAGATAAGTAGATGGATACAGATCTATCTAAAAATATATCTCATTATATCTATAAATATATATGTGTATATATATATATATATATATATATTGTGGGCCGGCACCCATACTAGGCGGTGGCCTAGTGGGGGCGGCGGGCCATATTAACTTGTGCCTTGCTTCAGCCTAGTAGCTGAGGCCCTTAATTGTGTAGTTGTGGGGCAATAAAGCAGTCCAAGTGGAAATAGGCTAACACAGGAAAATTTATTTTTAAATTCTGTTTTAATCATCAAGTTTGCAATTGGACCTTGGCAGAAGGCTCCAAACCATGAACAGAAAGTGAGGATATTTTCTCCAACAAAAAGCTTCTCTATAAAGGTATTTCAGCAGTGCTATGACAAAGCAGTTTCTTTCAGTCCTTGCAACAAACATATTTCCTTTTTAGCCAAACAAAACACAGTTGAAAGTCACTGTTATACGCAAAGTCCAGCTAACCTTGTTAGCTTCTCCCAGCTGTTTCAGGTAAGCTTAAAACATTCTCTGCTTCTCAGTATAGGAACTAAACTGCTGTTTAAAACATTTTCATAGCAGAAATACTATTGCAGCTTTAAAAGACGAGACTTCTGTCTTTCCAGCACTTCTCAGTAGCAATTATTCAGAATAACTACTTCTTGGGCTTTCTTCACACTATCTCTTTAAGGGCTACAGACCTCCTTCCCTTTAGTGAAGCATTTTAAAGGTACTGTCTGCTTTACCTTGTTTTGTAGAAGCATTCTTCCTAGCAGGCTTTTTTAACAGGCACCGTTCCTTACTTAGAACCTGGGCTGCTTGCCTTTGAGTCAGAGTTATAATCCTTTTAACTCCCTCAAGCTTCTTCCTGCTCTTCTCTCTTGCTTCTTGCTCCGTTGTTGAATTTCCCAACAACTATTCTGGCTTTTCCTCTGGCTCTGCCATTCCCTCTGGCTCTGCCACTCCTCCAGCCAGTTCCTTCGGCTTCCCTCTCCACTTGCTGACTGACTGTGTTTAAATGTTTGCCAGCGTGCTTCCCTTTCTGGCCCCACCCTATCTCTCCCTGCTGTTGCCATGGAGTCCGGGCGTGGCTTCAAGCTAGCCTTGCAAGTGTGTGTTTCTCTATAACTTTCGTTTTGGGACCTGTGCTTAGGTGAGCCCATCCCCCTCTTAGAAAAAAAGTTTCTTTTTTTCCCTTTCCCAGGTCTGTGCTGCACCTGCCTTACCACAATATATATATAAATATATACACATATAGGGTATACATGCATATATCTATAAAGAGATAGGTATGGGCAGAAGACACACAGATAGATATAGATAAGTATATATATATATATCTATGGATACCTAGATGAATAGGCAGGCATATAGACACATGTCTCCAGGTATATGGATGGAGAGATGTCTATAGAACCCCATCCCCCCATGGGATATAGGGAGGGAGGAAGATTCAACTGACAGCAAGTAGGTTGATACCTGCATGAATAGATAAATAGAGAATCCTTTTTTTTTTTTTCTGGTTAATGACTGGCAGAGTCAGAGGAAAGGTCTCTCTGACAAGGAGAAGGCTGAATTCTTTGCAGAATTTGAGCTCTTGAATAACCAGGAATGGCCTACGTGAAAATTGCAGAGGATAACTTCAGTCTGCAGACAGGAAGTCCAGATATCTCCAGAATTACAGTATGGAGAATGGATAGAAGACGCCTCTGGAGGAAGATACCCTAGTGATCCGCCTATGAGGGCAAGATGGGTATTAGGTGTCCTCTAGCTGCCATTGAAGAAATCTATCTCTGACGAGAAGACCCAAGGAGATATGGGCCAAGCCATGGAATTGGCCCTTCTTTAGGTTTTCACGTAATGAAAGGCCCGAGGCTGATGCCTCAAAAGAGATTTAAGATGAGATGGAAAGGGTAGGGAATACCTGCCAGACATGAAACATGACTGGGGGAACCCTCCCCCCCCAACCATCTGGGGTTATCTGCTAGGCAAGATACTAATGCTCTCTAGCAAGGGCCCATAGTGCAAAGCTACTCTGTAGAGATGCAGAGAGCATGCTGCAGGTTGGTTAGAAGAAAAAACTGGCTGTGGAAAGCCAGAAGGTAACCAGCTATTCTGCCAAGGATAAGGGGGCGAAGAATAGAAGCTAACCAATAGGGCTTCCCAAACAAGGTTGATAACCTGTTTGGGAGTTAGCACTGAGGATTGCTAGTGGAGGGGAAGCCCTGGTTGTGTAGTGAACAAAACCAGTGGCTTAACCACTAGGAATTGCTGTATCTGCAGCAACTACCAGGACAGCATGGAAAATTTCTTTTCCCTCTTTATTTTTTAGATTGGGAAAAAGAAACAACAGACATGGTAGGACTTCCCATTGTCTGATGAGCTGTCCTAAAGTAACAAGGGGGAAGACAACTCCAGGAGGGAGAATCCCCCGGTAGAAATAGGTAGAGGACTATAGGGGCTTACCCGTGTAAAAGAGCCACTCTTACAAACCAAATGTTGTAGTAAGAGAGAGGTAAGACAGAGTTGCAAGAGACCGACTATGGAGGAAGTCTCTGACAGGTGAGATGATACATGCCAGTACAGGGAAACAACTGTCTATTGATAGTTGTTACCTCTTGTTCCTCCAAGAGAAAGAGGAAAATCTGTTAAGTATGGGCATGATCAGCATAAAGACTCTTAGAGAAAAGATGTCTCATGAAGAGATATCTAGGTAGGTTAGGATAACTTTAGTGCAGATACTGCAAGTGAAAAGAAGCAGACTGCCACCCTAACAACCAACCAAGAGGGACAATGATCTATTTGAAATCCTGCGACTGCTGGGTTTGTTGACCCTGTTGAGTTTGTGGATTCTTCAGACCAGGGCGATGTTTCCCCTGTCTGGGAACATCTGTATGATGGGCAGATGATGGAGAAAACCTTCTCCCTCTAGGAGAAGAAAGTTTGGTAGGACATTTCCTACCTACTGGGAAAGAAAAAGGCATAAAGCAGCCTCTGGAAACAGGAAAGTCAGTGGACAACTGAGTAACCTGGAGTAAAGATTCCTTGTTGAAGAGATTTTCTCCAGTGCAAGGAGTATTTCCCAGTCTTTCTTGTGCCCATTTGTCCAAGTCTGAAGCTTGGAGCCAGGCTCTACATCGTGCCCCTATAGCTTTAGCAGAAGTCCTGCTAACAGACTCAAAAGAGTCTAGGGAAGCACGAGTAAGAAACCTAGAGATATTTTGAATATGACTAACCAGTGAGGAATAGTCTGCACTCTTGGGCTCTTGAAGAAAAGGAGTCAAAAGATATAATTTCTTTGTGACCTCCTCAAGAGATAGACCCATATAAAAAATATATGAGAGAATTCTTGCTGAAAGCATGGATGTCTGGAAGGTTTGACATCCAAAGGCATCTAGTGTCTTAGACTCACGACCTGGCGGACAAGAAGAGTGCTTTTTATTACTCTTCACTCGCCTCATTGCTGATTCTACCACAATGGAATGATGAGGAAGTTGAGTCTTTTGAAACCCTGGAGAGGGGGCACCTGATATAGAAGATCAGTTGCTCTAGAAGGTGTGGGTACCTTTAAAGGAGCTGCCCACATTCGTAGAAGGAGATCCTGCAAAGAATGATGCAAAGGAAGCATTATGTTCTCCTTTGCTTTGCTAGGAACAGAGAGGTATTCTGTATTCCCATGTGTAGGATCTTGTCCAGGAATAGGAATGGCAAGTGATTTTGCCATATCCAGGAGGAAAGTCTGGAAAGAAGGATCCCTAGATGGAAGTTCCCTTGGATAGGCTAGATCTGATGAAGAACTAGCGTTGGCACCGAGGGATCTATCTAAGTATATAGGAATAGAAGATCCTGAATGGTGCAGTATGGGATCCTTAGATGGTGGTCGCTGGTACGGCAGGTCAGGACCAGCGACAGTCGGTAACAGGTCATCCATGCTAGGGATCGATTCCAAACTCGGCATCGAGGGAAGCGAGCCTGACGAGAGAAGCATGGAAAGTACCGACAACAAAGGTAAAGTGGATATCGGTACCGTATCTGATACCGGTGGATGAAGGCCAGCCGGTGGCAACTCTAACGGTATCTGAAGAACCGAGAGTTGCGGATCCGAAGTATCGGAACCGAGCCTTCGGTACCGACGGGAGTCGGTACCCAGTCCTCCAGACTGGAGATCGATTCCAGACTCGGCATCGAAGGAAGCGAGTCTATTGATGCACGTCTGGAGGGTACCGACGTCGGTACTAGTATCGGTGTCGGTACCGATACTGGAAAGTTGGTCTGAAGCGTATCCACCGGGCCCGTAGGTACCGAGGACGCCAGACGACGATCCTTGGTGAGGAATGTTTCATCCAACACCAGTGCCGATGCCGGGGTATCGGTACCGCTCGAAGCGGATGCCACCACCGGGCATGGCTCAGGTATGTTCTGTGAGGGGTGAACCTCAGGAACAACCTGAAACCCCACACAGGCTTTGGAGGCCGAAGACTCCCACCGGGGTTTTGAAGCCAGTGGATTCTCGAGGACAAGGCCGGAGGCATTTCTATGCTGTGCATGAGAACTGCCGCTCGAGGACTGGCTAGTCTTAACAGACTGTTTTTGGGTTACCTGATCCTGTGGAAAAGAAGATATGGTCGGTGCCCTGAGCGTGTCGAGGGGAACTCGATGTTGAAAACTTCTTCTCACAATACTATTGCCCGAGGGCTCCGAAGGAAAATGGTCAGAACCCAAGCAGGTTAGACACCAATTGTGAGTGTCTAAAAATAAAGTTGTACCGCCACAGAGTTTGTACATTTCTTGGGGAAAGTGGCTGGCGGTTCCATGAAGGAAATGGAGAGGCCTAGAAGGCCTGAGAAACCGTGAGACACTAAGGAAGAAAAAATATTCCTTAAAAAGGAAAATTTTACAAGAAAAGAAAAAAGAAACACCGATGGTACCGGTGGCGTCGGGAAAGGCAGCCGCGACCACAAGAAAACCAAAAAATAAAAGAAAACTTTTCTGCGGTGACAGGAGGATGTCCTGCCGGCTCCGCGGAAAAAGGAAAACTGAGGAGAGGCAGTTGGGAAGGTGGGAAGGCAGCACGCAGGCATGTTGGGATGCTTCCAAAGGCTTTCTGATTGGACGCTGGGAAGCGTTCCCGTGCAGACTCTGTCGGTACCGACGTACCCATATGTGAAGACTCATTCCTCCTTGTTCCGGGAGATAACTGCATTCCAGGGCCGCCATCCTGGTCTTGATGCCAGTTAGTTCCACAACAGCTGACTTGGGTCTCAAGGTCGTCAAGCCCGGAGCCACATCTCTTGTAGGGGAATCACCAATAGCGATAGTGTCGGGGGACCTGACCCCCATCCTCCGAAGTTGTGGGAGTCTCCTCCTGCTGGGGCTACTTGGAGGGCTGCTCCCGGCCATCACTGTTGGGTCGAGGACTCTGCGCCCTGGAGCCATAGGTCTTATCTGCCAGTCCAGGGTCAGACCTCATCTTTGACAATGTCCTGGACCCACAGGGAAGGTCCTTGGAGGACAATCCCCAGTCCGAGTCTCCATGACCCCTGGCCTCTGACTGAGCCTGGGCGCGTGACGAGTTGCTAGATGCTGGTGTCGAAGGCAGGAATTCTACCACTGATACCGATCCCGAGGCAGACTTGCCAAATAGCTCCCCCCTGCCACCTTTTACGCTCCTTACGGGTCTTCGCCGACATCTGTTGGCAGAGCAGGCAGGTAGACAAGTAGTGGTCCGCCCCGAGGTGTTTAATGGAGGTATTGTGGTGGTCCGTGTGGGACATAGTGCAGTTGCACTTGCCACACTGCTTGAAACCACTGACCGAGGCCATAGCGGGAAAAACGACCCCTGCGAGATTAAACTTGGACATCTTGGTCAGCCAGACCGCGAGCAAAAACTCACATGCCAAAAAAAAAGAAAAGTAAAAAAGATTACCCAAGAAAGAAAAAAAACATGATGCCAAGGTGGTGGACTTAGGCGGCGGGAAGGTGATCAGAACTGATCCCGGCAAAAGCACAAAGTCAAACTTGAAGAATTAGTTGAAAAAAATTGACTTTAACTGGGGGGCACAGACAGAATGTCTGCAGGGCTCTGTGGAAAAAAGACTGAGGCAAGATGGCACCCTTGGGCGGGATAGTGACCGTGCATGCGCAGTGTAACTCCCAAGGGCTTTTTTTGAAAGTTGAGAAGTGGGTCTGCATGGGCTCCTTTGGCGCCAATGTCACCCATATGTGAGGACGGACTTCCTGCTTATTCCCAAAGAAAACTCCTTTTCTTCCTTCCCTGTCCAACAATGGCCCCAGGTTCAAGATAACTACCTATACCCCCTTCACGGACCTTGTGCCACAAGGAGATATCTCAAGGTTATATATTGTAATTTTGTAAATTTTGTGACTCTCTATGAAAGAGAAAAAGAAATCTGGGTGTCCCTTATGACAGTATATATAGGACTATCACTTGAACCACCGGATAGGCACAGAATACTTCATCAATTACATTCTGTAGTTTATAATGAAGAAAGAAATGCAGTATACTACTTCTGCCATGGGAATTTATAAGCTCATCTACCCAAAATGGTAGAAAACCAGAAGAATCTCAAGGGGCAGACTGGGTGGGCAAATTGGCCCCTATCTGTCATTATTCATCATACAATGCCTCTCATGATAGACTTGCTGAAATAGGAGGCTGAAGCTAAACCACTGATCTACTCAGCAGAGGCAGCTCAAAGGGCCGTTAGTAACAAAGAGAAGCAAGCACTTGCTGGGTAAGTAAGATCCAGATGTAGGACGGATTAATGCAGAACTTCATTTATATCAAGGACAAAGGATACACGTGAGGCTTGGAGGCAATGTTCCCACAAAGTTGCAACTAAAAGATGATAAGTAGCAGCACCCCTCCTCACAGACAGCAGAAGCACTCCCCCCCCCATCACAGATAGCAGCAGCACAGGTGGAGGACTCCTGTGCAGCTTCACAGGAACATTGCTTGGGGAACACAACCTCTTCCTGGGCCCCTCTATAAACATAAAAGAAAAAGGAAATGGCGAAGGTGCAGAACATTTTAAGGTCAATTGGACCAAAAGGAAAGAAGGACCAAGGGGGAGCATTTTTGGAGATGACTTGGTTTTAATTTAATTTTTATTTTATTTGAGCTTGCAGGTGTGCTCTCTCTCTCTCTCTCTTGCTGTTTGCATTCAGCTGGTGAGAGCTTGCCTCATGAGGGAGAATCAACCATAGTCACACAGGACTATTCCCAATGAAATAGCAGTGAAGTGGCACTGACATGCAGGGAGAAGGTACAGAGAATAGCATGCATTCATAGCCAATGGCCATGCCAGCAGACATCACAGGCAAGCAGAGCGGGAGTACCTCAGAGGTAACCTTGTTGCACAATAATTTACAGGTGTGTCTCTAGGAAAAGAAAAGAGTAGTGTTAGTACAGTGCACACAGAGGGACTAAAAACAAGAACAGGCAAAAGTGACACATGAGGATCCGAGATGCCTGGAGCAACTGAGGAAGATGCTAGTTGGTTGCTTCACCAGGCTTTGGGTCATAAGAAACAGGTGGGTTTCTCCAGATTTTGCATTCTCAGTGCCAAATGTTTTCACATATAAAAGCTCCCTAAATGCTTTGGATCAGAAGTTTAAAAACTCACAAAGATTGTTTCAGCTGTTTGCATCAGGCGCTTACTTACCTGGCTGGTAAAATGACACACCCCTTTGGTGGAAGACCCATTTTAGCAGTACCATATCATTTGTTTTAAACTCAGGAAACCCTCCTTTTAAAGCATGAGCTGCGTTCTCCAGCAGATACATTTTACAGAAGAGGCACTTTATCTTCCTTTTTCCTCTATCCTGACTTTGGTTCTGTCTTCCACCCTTTTGGTGGCTTCCAGTACAAGAGATGCCTCCAAGTACAATGAAGCATGACCAGGGCTGCTGCCAGATGATCCATGCACGCAAGGCAGTTTGTCCCATTGCATGCATCAAGATGTTGCTTCGAGTTCTTTAAGAAATGTGACGGGATAAAAGCTTGACCTCTCATGGTGCCATCTGCTATCTCCTGAGCATGCTATAAAAAGGTCTACTTCTCTGAATGATATACTATCAAAAAATTAGAATGTCACAATATTTATCATCAGGGATTAGATATCATCCTGATAGCTTCTTTATCAACTCACTCTTATGGTCATTCTTTTTACAATCTATGCCAAACCTTTTTTTCATATACTGAGTGTAAGAGAGGGTCTCAGACTTAATGGCACTGTTTTAAGACTTCAAACTGTCCAACGCATGTGCCTATTTGCATCAATGACCGATTCTCCACACTTTTCAAAATAAGAGATGTATCGCAAACATGCATGCTGTTGGTGAACCAAATTACAAACAACAAGTTATCAAAAACACAAGTATTAACTTATCTTTCTTTATAACTATATGCTTGATATGGTTCGGTTCCCACTAGCGTGTTTGATGAATCCCGGCAAATCCCAACGCCTTTCCTAGGTGCCACCATCGCGTTTCACTTGGCTAGTTTCATCAGGGGATTACCCAAACTCTTATCGCCAAACAGTACTAACTGCTGCATGCGTCTCATTAGCTACTAAAGCCACAACCTCTCAACCAGCTTGATCGTCGAAAACGCCACGCATCTCTTGAGCATGGACAAGACGGCTATTTCAGTGCAGTTTGTACTGCTGGATTCCTGGTACAGAGGCAGTCTTCAATTTGAATCTAGCTTCAACTTCCACAGTAACTTATCAAATAAGCCTATCAGTTTACCATAGTCATGCATTTTACCTCTTGAATAAGAAGGGAAGAGATTCAAACATAATACATACAGTGTGATGAGCTCCCTCCAATGTTTAAAGATGAGAAATGCAGCTGAGAAAAGCTAGCTAACCATCAAACCTTTGAAAGTATCTCCTGCTTCTGAGCTCTGAGACCTACTTCTCAAAATCAGTTGGCTTTAGAGAGTTTTCCCGAGCATGCATGAGATAGATCTGCATAAACTGGGTTACAATTACATTTATTTATTTCATATACTGTCAATCTTCGAAAAGCTAAGCAGGGTACAAGTGCAAATCCAAAAGGGAAACAACACATGGCAAGATCAGACAAGTAGGGGGACCAATGACAAAGGAAAACACTACAAGGAGGCCAAGGTTAGCATATAGTGCACTTGCAATAGGTAGGTCCTAAAAGACAGTAGGGAGAAGGGGAAATAGTAAGAGCATGCTAATCAGAAGGGCAACAGAGGGGAAATTCTGAATAAGGTAATGGGCCTTCAGGACAGACTTAAAATGCCATAAGGAAGACTCCAGTCTAATGTCTTCCAGGAGGCCATTCTAAAGAGTAGCAGCCAAAACAGTGAAGCAAGAGTCCTCATTCCCTTATGCTGTGTATACTTGCCAATGCACACAAATTTCTTTTTTTTTTTTTCCATTAGCAATTTTTATTGATAGGAAAAAAAATTTGCCCCCCCAACAGGCTCTGCATATACCAAGAACAGGTCTTCATCTTCAAACAACAGTGAACAAAGAGACCCTCATAGGACAATAGCAAATTTAACCTCCCCTCCCTCATTCCTAATTTCTCTCTCCACCCCATTCCTCCTCCCACCCCCGAACCCTAAGAATACCTCCCACACCCGAACTCTAAGAATCCATTCATTACAAATTCAGTAACATGCAAACTAACTCAGTAAATTCAAACACATATTATCACCCAATCTCTCCTTCCCGAAGCTCCCGCAGTCCCGTATGTATCACATTTTCCTTTTCCAGCCATGGTCACCACACCTCATTAAAATGTGCTATCCGTTTTTGCCTCAATGCAATCAACCTGGGCATCATGCACACATGATCCATGTATCCCCTCCACGTATCCACTGAGGGTAATTGTTTCACTCTTCCAGTGGCAGGCCAGTAGCAAGCAGGCAGCAGTCATAGCCATACATACCAATCGTTCTTCCACCCAGTTAGCTCTGGGTAAGCCCCATTCAGCAATGCCACCTCCAGAAGCTTAGCAAGGTGTTTCCCCAATAACAACCCACACTAATCAAAAATATTATCTTAAAATCGCTGTGCCTCCACACAAAACCACCATATATGTAAACACGTTCCCTCTTCCCCACATTTCCTCCAACAGACAGTGGAGTCCTTCCCAAATATTTTAGATCACTGCTTAGGAGTACAGTGCCACCTATAAAGAAATTTATAATTGTTCTCCAGCATATTACAGGCTATAAACCCCTTGTAAATATTCCAAATGGTGTCTTCCACTTCTCATCCCCCCCACTGTTCCCCTAAATCCTCTTCCCGCCAGGATTGAAAGCCAT
Source organism: Ichthyophis bannanicus (assembly GCA_033557465.1). Lineage (NCBI taxonomy): Eukaryota > Metazoa > Chordata > Amphibia > Gymnophiona > Ichthyophiidae > Ichthyophis > Ichthyophis bannanicus. Next base: position 670,736,769 of record CM066032.1, on the reverse strand, counting down.
ACCTTACACCTTCTGATCTCAACATAAGTCCATACAACTGCCCAATCAAGCCTTTAGTCCCCACCTTTTGGAAAAACCCTTCTATAGGCCAAGGCTCCTATCCAACCTCCTTCTTAATAAGCTCTGCATATAGTGTACCACTTGGGAGTAACGATACTTATCAAGAGGAGGCAAATCATACTTTGCCCACAATGATTCAAAGCTCATCACTTCCCCTCCCTCTAACAAATACTCCACCTGACAAAGCCCCTCCTTCTCCCACCTAATAAACTCAGGATTGCTCATCCCTGGGGGAACTCATGATTATACCACACACTAACAAACCGGGAAATACTGCCCTATTCCAAAAACACCGATCTCCACTTCTTTAAAGTATTAACCATATAAGGATTCTCCAGTCCCTTACGGGTCATACCCTGCCCTGGAAGCCATGCTCTCATCCCAAGTGGCAGCACTCCACCTTCTGATTGCTCCAATTTTACTCAATCTTTGGGGGATCTCCTCTTTCCACTCCTTCACTGCCCGCAATTGGACGGACTCATAATAATATTGGAAATTTGGAATACCAAGGTCTCCCCTCTCCCACTTCTGGTGCAGAATCTCACAGACAACTCTTGGTTTCTTCCCCCCCATATAAACTTAAAAATTAGTGTATGAAGTTTTCTGAAGTAGGTGTCCGGTATTCCTAAAGGAAGGGTCCCAAACAAGTATAGGAACTGGGGTAACGCCATCATCTTAATATTAACTATCCTCCCAAACCATGAAAGTTGCAGCCCTCCCAGCCTCGATGAGTCTTTGTTAACAGTGCTCCATAATTTTCCTGAAATAGTTTAGCCGCATCCTCTATGAAATGAATTTCAAAGTATTTTATCTTCCCTTTGGCCCACTTAAACGGGAAACATTGTTTAAGATCCCCCATCAGTCTAGCCAGGCAAGATAAATTTCAAGATTTCAGATTTACTGGCATCCACCTTGAAGCCTGACACTCTTTCAAAATTCTCAAGCTCTTCCATAAACACTGGCAATGATCTTTCCGGGCGAGTCACATAAAACAGAATGTCGTTCGCAAAGAGTGCAATTTTATGGCTACAATAACCCACTGTCACACCCTCCATCCCTCATGCTCCCTCACCCACTGCGCCAACCGCTCCATTGTTACCACGACAAGTAACTGTGACAGAAGACAGTCCTGTCACGCCCCTTGATAGAGCTCACAGGATTCCATATAGCTCCCATTTAGATTCAGACGTGCTTGGGGCCCTGCATATATAGCCCATACCCAAGTTAGAAAAAATGGGGCTGGGGGAAATTTCCTAACACCTGGAACATAAAAGGCCAATACAGCCTATCAAAGGCTTTCTCAGCATGAATTGCAAGGAGTACCCCAGGGTTTCCCGCCCGCTGAACCGCCCTAATAAGATTGAGAGTTCTTCTAATATTATCTACGGCCTGCCTCCGTGATACAAATCCCATCTGATCGGAGTGGACCAACTCCTCCATTTTAGGTAGCAACTGCACGGCCAAAATTTTGGTTAGTATCTTAAATCAGCCTATATGAGCTACAGAGCATGGGATCCTTATCCTCCATTGGTAAAATAGTCACCCCCCGCTTCCCTTAGAGGTCCAGGTAAACTAACATTCTCAAACAGCTTATTGTACATTTTGGTCAAAATTGCCACAAAGTCATCGGCAAAACTTTATAAATGTTGGCTGAATAACTGTCCAAACCAGGCACCTTCCTGCCTGGCATGGACCGAACAGCCAACAAAACTTCAGGGGCAGAAATTGCCCGATTCAGAAGCCCCTGATTGGCCTCCTGCACTTTTTTCCTTTTTAATAATATGTCCCATTTCGAATGCTGTTAGTACTAGATTGTCTACACTCCTTTTTAGGTTTATAGCTGGATCATCATCTAGCCTAGTATAAAAGGATTTATCCCCCAATTGCCTGTTTATTTCTTGAATGCAGACGTCCTTGTCCATTACTACTAATGCTCCTCCCTTATCAGCTGGTTTAATCACAATCTGAGTATTTGCCTGCAAAGATCTTATAGCTTCTTTTTCTGTGTGGGACAAGTTATAAAAGGCCGATTTCGGTTTTTCATCCAACTCCGATACACGTTTCAAAACCACCCATTCAAAGGATTCTATGAGGGGGTCTGTGTGTGAAGGAGGAATCCATGATGAAGTTTTACGTATTATCGACTGATCAGTATTTGATTGCTCTATGTCATTGCTCTCAGTCATCTTATAACTTTCCTGCCCCTTCAAGTAGTGGTGGTTGCATGTATATATATTTTTTAGCCCCGTTTTATTTATTTATTGTTCTGGCTGTTAATATCAATGATGGCTGTTTCAAGAAGTTCTTGCCCCCTTCAATGGCGATCCTTTTTTCCTTTTCCTGCCATCAGTATGTTTTTTATATGATTATAATATAACCTTTTTATATGATCTTTTAATATCTTTTGAATTAGGAAGCAATAATCCCTCTCTAATAGTCCTCTCTTTTACATCATTTATTATGATCATATACATACGGTCCAGGTTGGGGTCCGATTGTGAAACTTTAGCAAAAGCACCGATGGCTGAGAAGCAATCTTTAACTTCATTTCTTAACACACCTATTATGTCTCAAAATTATTTTGACACTGGGATAAGCTCCGTGATTTATGGATCTGGTTTTTATGTGTCGGTTGTAAGGTGCGTGTCAATATCTTTGAATTAATTTGCATATTTATTTATTTAAATGAAACATGCAATCAGATTTGTCTCTAGTTTATTTCCTTTTTTAAGTTTCATTTTACTGTAGCCTTTGTTCTTAAATGCTAGAATGCTCCCCCCCCCCCTTTTTTTTTTAGCATGTCACAACATTTATTATGGATTTCTAACCTCTGAAACCATGGCCCTTTAACCCCGCATTTTTGGCGCAGAAATTATTTGAGTGGAGTGTGCTCAAGCCGGCGTTCTCAGTTTGTTGCGTTGCTGGACAGAAGACTTTGGTCAAAGCAGTAAGGTAAATGTGACTATTTTAAACCTATGCTAGCTTGTATTACAGATCGTAGCCAAGGGGAGATATATAGAATAGCGACTGGCAGTGTCCTTTCAACTGATGTTCTTGCCGTGCATATAGCTTGTCTGCTAAGACATTCTTTATGATTGTATGCTCTAATTCCTTGATCTCAATAAGATTTTTCAGATAACAAATGTTTTCACTTCCAAACTTGAGGGCTAAATGAATACCTATGGGCTCTGTAGAAATAGTCCTTTTCACTCCTGCTCCTTGTTCTTTTAGCACACTGAGGAATGAGTATTGTGATAAGGAAGTTTATCAGGATCCCAGAGCCAGGGATAAAGAGAAGGAATTTACCCTTATAAAAGGACCCATTTTACCAGGTCAGAGACACAAAACTCCCTTTACACCTAGAAAGCAGGTAATTCCTAGCTATAATAGGTTGCAGAATGCCCCTAGTGGAGAAAAAGAGAGGGAATACAGGCCCAGGGTAAGGAACCCTTACGTCACTGAATTCCCCAATTACTCAGCTGCCACGAGGCAGTTTGATCTCCAACACCTGAGAGGAGAGGGGGTGGAGCAGGCACCTGAGAGGTTTAAGACTAGGTCAGTTTATTCAGAAGGGAGAGGCAGGAGAGGAAGAAGAGGAAAGGAGGGAGAACGTGAGAGCAGTAGGAGTGCCTACTGGAAGAGGAATGGATCTGGAATAGTGAGAACAGCAGGAACCAGGAACACAAGTTGGAGAACAGGACGTGGAAGCACCGGTGAATGGTGGCCAGAGCATGAGAGAGGAGAAGCTGCTACAAGCTTTGACCCAGGTATGAGCATTAGAAGCTTGCCTAATTCTGAGCACTACAGAATTGCCAGAGACAGCCTTAGCACTAACGGAAGGCAGTCAGCTAAGACCTCTGAGCCAGAAACAGAGGATGTGCCAATGCAACTGGGTGAACCAGACATAGCTTTAGAAGAAGTAGTCTCATTCATGGATTGCTCTTTATGCCAGTCTTCCAATACAGAGGTGTTGAAAGGGAGTCAACCGTAAGGAAAACCTCCAGTGTCCGGTAGCTCTAAGAGCCTGTGGTTAACTTGTGAAGGTACTGAGTTAAAGGCAAAATACCTTTTTTTACTGTGCAAGCCAAAGCTGCCTAATTAAGTTGGTGAATCAGCTTTGAGCCAGAGCAGTGCTCAGCCTGAAGCTGTATTAACGGTGAAAGTAAGGAAAGCTTTTGTTTGGTTGTTTATAAGAAAACCTTGCATAGAGAATTGCTTGCCTGTGAAGAGTTTAACTGACTTGTTGAAAGTTTTTCTCTGTTTAAGAAGACAAACAGTGTTCTGGACTGAGAGAAAAAGAAACCTGCTTTAGGGAAAGCTGTTTTCTGTTTGTTTGATCAGCACTGCAAGCCATGCCTGATAGCATGGGCTGTTAAAGTATTTATGTTTATACTGGAGAACATTGCAAGCTGTTTTGTTTGGAATTCATTTATATCCTGATGTTCATTTACAAGAATCCTGGAGAAATAATCCAAAGGTGGAATTTGTGAACCTTAGCGTGTTTTTTTTCAGTTAATAAACTGTCATTACCTTACCACTCAAGGCAACTACAAAGGTGTTTTTTTACCTGGAGGTTTAATACTTTCTGACTGAACTACCTTTCCCATAAGGCTTTACAAGACAATCAGTCAGTTAAAAACCAAAAGGTGAATCTCTCTAATGACAACCACGCCCCTCCATACTGCATGTAAGGGGCTATTTGCATGACAGTATATAAAGAATGACTGTTTTATGTTCTGTTTTTAGAGAGAAAGGAGTTTTAACTCCATATGACTCTACAACGGTTTGTCTTTGTTTCTCTTGATTGCATAATACACATTTGATACACTTCTGTTCAAGTTTTTAACTAATTATTTAACTATTTATTGATTTATTCCATTGGTTTATTTGCCCATGTTTTAATGTTTTTTTAATGTCTCCTAATGTTTAAGGATGGCTATCTTATGATCTGTTTAGAAATTGTTTTTATGTGTTTGATATTTCTTCTAATTATTTATGTTCTTAGTGTGCCATTGAACCCCTGAGGATGGCATCACTGAAACACGGCGGTGCCGGGTTTGGCTCTACTCACCCCGGAAATGTGAAATTTACGAATAAATTATGGTTTGTTAATAAAACGTTCTGAACCGGTTTGGACCCATTTTACATCGTACTTGTGCTTTCTAGTTGGACTCAAAATTTCCACAAAGTCATCAGCAAAAACTTTAGAAATGTTGCCTGAATAACTGTCCAAACCAGGCACTTTCCTGCAAGGCATGGACCGAATAGCCAAGACTTCAGGGGAAGAAACCACCTGATTCAGAAGCCCCCGTTTGGCCTCCTGCACCTGCAGGAGGTTTATCCCCTCCAGGTACTGAGATATTTCCCCATTAAAAGCCTCGTAATCTGTCTGGTACAACTCTCGGTTGTATTTCAAAAAAACAATCCCCGATACCCGCCCTATCATTTATCTCCAATCCCTTGCTACTTTTGATTTTGAAAATAGCATTTCAGGTGTGCAGTGATTGCGACTTCGCAGCTAACAGCTTGAAGGCCTTATTTTCCTGCTCCAAATGCTTTTGCTTTAACATCTCTAGGGCATGATTCACTTCAACTGTCAGCATCCACTGTAAATGTGCCCTTTCCCACGCAGCTGAGCTTTCCCATCTTTTCCCAACAATCCACTCTTATCCTGTCTTTCCAGGTATGCAATGGAAGCACTAATTGCCTCTTTCCACTGCTCCCTCTACCTTTTCTTAAAACTCCCAATAGCTATCAGCTTACCCCACACCACCGCCTTAAGCCCTTCCCACAAGGTCCCTGGGTGAATCCCCTCCACATCATTTAGTTCCAGATACTCCTGTATTACCTTCCGCACCTATCCCTGGACCTCCCCATCATCCAGCAGGGCCTCATTAAGCCTCCAAAACTACAACCCCTTATGCACTGGGCCTAACACTAAATCACACCATATGGGTGCATGGTCTGACCATGTGATTTCACTATACCACAATCACCTACCCTCCCCCAATAACCCTTTCTCCACCAACAGGTAGTCTATACGTGAGCAGGAATCATATACTCTTGAACAGAAAGTGAAATCCCTCCCCCCTTTGGGTGACTGTCTCCACACATCCACCAAGCTCAGGTTATCAATAAAGTTCTCTATTTTTCTCCTTCCCAATTCAGAGCTCCTTGCCCAGCCCTTGGAAGTATCCAAAAAGAGGTGAAAGGTCATATTAAAATCCCCTCCAATAATCACTTGTCCCTCCCCAAAGTCTCTAATCTTAATAGCTAATGCATCAAAGAAATCCCCCTGGCCCTTGCTGGAGGCATAGACATTGACTATGGTCAGCTTACACCCTCCAATCTCTCCCTGAAGCATAAGAAAGCAACCCTCCTTATCCTTCTCTTCCCGTTTCACCTCAAATGCCAGGTGAGAAGAGCAAAGGATCCCCCACGCCCCCCTCTTTTTATGCTTCATATTGGATACCCAGTAGCATGTAGCAAATCCCAAATCCCTCACTAACCCCTCATCCTTCCTCAAGAAGTGGATATCCTTCATAATTTTAACTCCTTAAACATCAACTGTCTCTTTTGAAAGGAGTTGAGTCCCTTCACATTTAAGGACACCACCCTCAAGTCAACCCCCGTGGTCTTTCCCCGCACTTCCCATGCCTATGCCTCACTTGCCTTTGACCAGGGCCAGGCCCTCCCCCCGCCCCATTCTCCTCTCCCTCCCCCCATATCTACCATGTCACATTCCTGTGCTTCCCATGGCCCCCCCAAACATGAACACTCATCCATCTGCTCACCCACTTCTGTAACATCAAACCAATACTTCACCGCCCTGGACATACACACTGCCACTCTCTTCCTACCATCTCATCCACTTTCACTCCAGGTAGACCACCCTTTCCAGCCCATCAAAGCTTCTCCCCAGAGTTCCAGTCCTCTTTGGTAGCATATTAATGGAATAGGGCTATTATGTCTCTGGGCCTGCCCAGTGTTCATGGGCCTAGTGCTCTGCCTGCCTGGAGGGTCGCCCTGCTAATATCTTGGACCAGCTTATGATAGCTCTGTCTGTCCTTGCCCTCTGGGACCCCATGGATCTAAATGTTATTTCTGTGAGCCTTGTTCTCCATGTCCTTCTCCAGCTTCACCCATATCTCCTGCTGTACTGATTCAAAGCTTTATATATTCTTGCCATTGCTTCTTCCTGCTCCTCTATCTTCTCTTCGATACTGTGTGTGCGGTTCTCCAACTCTGTGAGGTCTGCACACACCTCATCTACCCATGTGTGGACCTCTGCTTGGAACCCTGCCAAATCCGTTCTGAGCTCCTGAAACCATTCTGCTGTGTCTGAGTATGGCGCCTATAGTTCACCAGAGCCATCCTCCGCTCTTCCGGTAGCCTGGATTGCTTTCTCTGGGAAGCTCTTTCCTCCTTCGCTTGCCATTTTGCTGCCCGCTCCCTTCTGCTGTTCCTTAAATGAAAAGGGACCAAGATACATGGCAGCTTTCTTACTCACCATTTGGCAGTGCACCTCTTACCTGCTCGCTACCACGCTACTTTAGGGGGAATTTATTTACTCTTACTCCTTGAGAGCTGTTTGCAGGTCGGGTGCTGCGGAGCCTAGTGCTCAAGTCGCAACCTCCACTCACACTGTAAATGGAAGCCTATACAAATTTCTCTCATGCAAATACATGATGAATATCCTGAACTCTGACTGGTAGTGGGCTGCCCAACAACATACCCTTGTCACTAGTGAAATACATCAATGAAATTAAAATTTTTTAAAACATTAGAATGCTAGGATCCTGGCTGACCCAGGTGACCTGTTCTCTGTGCCAGTATTCTCATAAGAGACATAGAAGGAACACACTATATTTTCACAGACTAAACAAAAAACAATTACAAGTACATAAACATAAAACACACAGCACGTAATAGGATCTGATTATATTTGCAGTAGGTAGGCACTCCATTTCACATGATCTCATCAGGACTCATACGGATCGACTGGAAAACAAGGAGAAATTTTCCATATCTGCTAATTTCCATTCCTTGAATGCTGTTGGATCAGTCAAGATGAGTGAGTTATGCTCACCAACCAGCAGGTAGAGACAGACCAGAGTAATTTTCAGTAATGTCATCACTTATATATACATTCATGCAGCACGGCAAGAAGCCAGTATGACACTTCCCAAGCAGAAAGCAAAACTGAAAAATTCTGAATAAGTAATAATGAACAACAATACCTTTGTACAAACCTTTGGCTCTCTTACCATACTTGCTTCTGCATCAGGCATTTATAATGAAAATAGTAATTACACTTACCTGGTAATTGTAGTTCCTTGAGTGACGACAGCTTAGTCCTCCACCACTGGGTAGTGCACCTCCTCCTGCAGCTTGGAGACTGGACCAATCAAAACTTGGCATCACTGGAAGTAGCTTGCTGGCATTCCCTTACAGCTCCAGTGAACTATTGACAAAGCAGACTCAAAAGAGCAACAAGTAGCTAAACACTGAAAACTATTAAAAAGATTAACAAATTTGAAATCTCCCCAAAACGCCCACGAAATTAGCCATAGGGGAAATCCGCCCACCCCCCTGCCGAGCCACAGCAAGCCAGCAAAAGAAAGGACCAGACAAGCTAGCCCGACTGAACTTAAGAGTTGGATACCAACTGGAAATACTCACCTGTATAGGTCCCTATGAGGATGGACCGCATGCCGTGAGAACTTATAATCCTGAGGGCGGGCATGAGGACTAAGCTGTCGTCACTCAAGGAACTACAATTACCAGGTAAGTGTAATTACTATTTCCTTATCGTTCCTCCAGCTTAGTCCTCCACCACTGGGATGTAACAGAGCAGTACTAACGGGAGGGACCCTGCCATCCGGCACGGAAGACTGCCGAACCAAAACAGGCATCCCTAGCCGCCAGAACGTCCAGCCGATAGTGCTTACTGAATGTATGCAACGGCGACCATGTTGCCGCCTTACAAATTTCCACCGGCGGAACTAGACTGTGCTCCGCCAAGGATGCCGCCTGTGCTCTCGTCGAATGAGCCCTCAAACCCATCGGAGCAGAGTGCCCCTGCAGCAAATATGCTGAAACAATGGCCTCCTTGATCCACCTGGAAATAGAAGCTTTCGCCGCAGCCTCGGATTTTCTGCGGCCCCCAAACAGGACAAATAACCGATCCGATTTGCGGAAGGACTCGGTGACTGACAAATAACGGCGCAACACTCTCTTGATGTCCAGGCGACTAAGGCCCCGATCCGAAGCCTGCTCCCCTGCCGACCACAGGACGGGAAGCGAAACCACCTGATTGACATGAAAGGAAGACGATACCTTAGGAAGAAAGGAAGGCACCGGCCTGAGAACCACCTTTTGCGAAGAAAAGGACAGAAAAGGTTTCCGGCACGAAAGTGCCTGAAGCTCTGAAATACGCCTAGCTGAACAAATAGCCACCAAAAATACCACTTTCAGAGTCAAATCTTTCACCGAGGCTTTTGATAAAGGCTCAAACGGCGCTCCACTCAGCGCCCGCAACACCAAGTTGAGATCCCACGGAGGGACAGCAACCCGACGAGCCGGCTGCAACCTGGAAACGGCTTTAAGAAAACGTCCAACATCGACGTGAGCCCCCAGAGAAACACCTTGCACCTTACCTCTGTAACAGGCTAGGGCCGCCAGTTGCACTCTTAAAGAACTGGCGGCCAAGCCCTTATCGAAGCCATCCTGTAAAGCACAGTTACTTACCTGTAACAGGTGATCTCTGGGAACAGCAGGAATTAGTCCTCACATATGGGTACGTCGGAACCGACGGAGCCTGCGCGGGAAAGCTCCCCAGCTTCCCAGAAAGGAAGCTTTTGGGGCCTCCCACTGCACATGCGCGCTGCCTTCCCGCCTTCCTGACCAGCTCTCCTCAGTTCGAGTTTATAGCTGAGACAATAGAGAGAGGAAAGGAAGATAGATAGAAGATACAACTCCTAGGGGAGGTGGGTGGGTTGTGAGGACTAATTCCTGCTGTTCCCAGAGATCACCTGTTACAGGTAAGTAACTGTGCTATCTCCAGGAACAAGCAGGAATAAGTCCTCACATATGGGGACTCCCTAGCTAAGATGCCTGGGAGATCCCCTTCCAAGGGTTCGCCATCTTCGTATGGATCTCAGGCATCCATCCTGGGAAGGTGGGCAGGAGTTGTTCAAGTATGGAACAGGTGTTTGAGGACAGCCTGACCAAACAAGGCATCCCGGCGGGAGTCCTTGTCCAAACAGTAATGGGCTGTGAAGGTATGAACCGAGGCCCAGGTGGCGGCTCGACAGATCTGATCTATGGATACAGAGTGAAGATGAGCCATAGAAGTGGCCATGGCTCTCACATTGTGAGCTGTGACATGGCCTTCCAGAGAAATGTTTTTACTGTGGTAAGCAAAGGAAATACACTGAGCAATCCAATTGGAAAGTGTACGTTTGGAGACTGGAAGTCCCAAATGAGAAGGATCAAAAGCCACAAAAAGTTGGGAAGACTTTCGATGTGGCTGAGTCCTGTTGAGGTAAATGGCAAGAGCTCTTTTACAATCTAAAGTATGAAGGTTCCTCTCTGCACTGGATGCATGAAGAGCCGGAAAAAAGACAGGTAGATATACCTCTTGATTAAGATGAAAAGGAGAGACCACTTTGGGCATAAAGTGGGGATTCGTCCTGAGGACCACCTTATCATGATGAAACCTAGTATAAGGTGGATGAGCCACTAAGGCCTGTAGTTCACTGATGCGGCGAGCCGAAGTGACTGCAATAAGGAAAAGGACCTTCCAGGAAAGAAATTTCAAGGAGGTAGAAACCAACGGTTCAAAAGGTGGCTTCATAAGCTGACCTAGAACTAGGTTCAAATCCCATGCTACCGGAGGAGGTCGGATGGGAGGCTTAGTTAGAGTCAGGCCTCTCATAAACCTTGCAATAAGAGGATGAGAGGAGACAGGTTGTCCATTTATAGGTTTTAAAGATGCTGCAATAGCACTCAAATGGACTCGTACTGAATTCGTCTTAAGGCCTGCATTAGAAAGATGCAGGAGATAGTCTAATAGAGAATTCAAAGGAAGTGCTAGAGGGTCAAGACCCTGTTGAGCACACCAAATGGAAAAGCGTTTCCATTTGAAAGCATAGGAACGCCTCATGGAGGGTTTCCTAGAGGCATGAAGGATATCTTTCACTGGTTGAGAAAGATTGAAGTCATGAAGGCTTACGCCTTCAGTAACCAAGCTCTGAGGTGTAGGGACTTGGGGTTTGGGCGCCACAAAGTCCCCTCCTGCTGAGACAGAAGGTCTGGTGCCGCTCCCAGGTCCAGGGAGGGTCCCTGGGAGAGATGCAGAAGTAGAGGGAACCACACTTGGCGTGGCCAGCGTGGAGTTATGAGGATCATCGATCCGTGATCCCTCTGGAGTTTGAACAGAGTCTTGGGAATCAAAGGAATGGGTGGAAAGGCATATAGGAATTCCTGACCCCAATGCAGGAGAAAGGCGTCGTTGGCCTGAGCTCCCTGACACGGAGTCCTGGAACAGAACCGGGAAGTTTGGCATTCCACGGACTTGCAAAGAGGTCTATGTCCGGGGTTCCCCATTCCTGAAAGATTCTGCCTATCTGGTCCATATGTAGGGACCATTCGTGTGGAAGCAGAACTCGACTGAGTCTGTCTGCCCGAGAGTTTTGAACCCCTGGAAGATATACTGCCAGAAGATGAATTTGATGCTCTCTGGCGAAGGCCCATAATCGGAGAGCTTCGTTGCAAAGCGACAGAGAGCCTGTCCCTCCTTGTTTGTTTACGTAGAACATGGCCACCTGATTGTCTGTCTGAACTAGGACGGTCAGGTTGACAAGGAGGGTATGGAAGACTTTGAGGGCAAAGAAGATTGCTCGCAGTTCCAGGAGGTTGATGTGAAGGGTGGTCTCCTCTGGAGACCAAGTACCCTGAGTGGAGAGGGATTGCAGATGGGCTCCCCACCCTGTTTGGGAGGCCCAGCAAGGGATTTAAAATACACGCGCCCTCAGGCGCCGACATCCGGCAGCCCCCACCACCACCAGCAGCTCTCCCCTTCCCGGGGATCGAGCCACCGGCAGCAGCAGGGGCCTGCTGACTCCCGACGCCCAATCCGGGCCCAGCAAGGGATTTAAAATACACGCGCCCTCAGGCGCCGACATCCGGCAGCCCCCACCACCACCAGCAGCTCTCCCCTTCCCGGGGATCGAGCCACCGGCAGCAGCAGGGGCCTGCTGACTCCCGACGCCCAATCCGGGCCCAGCAAGGGATTTAAAATACACGCGCCCTCAGGCGCCGACATCCGGCAGCCCCCACCACCACCAGCAGCTCTCCCCTTCCCGGGGATCGAGCCACCGGCAGCAGCAGGGGCCTGCTGACTCCCGACGCCCAATCCGGGCCCAGCAAGGGATTTAAAATACACGCGCCCTCAGGCGCCGACATCCGGCAGCCCCCACCACCACCAGCAGCTCTCCCCTTCCCGGGGATCGAGCCACCGGCAGCAGCAGGGGCCTGCTGACTCCCGACGCCCAATCCGGGCCCAGCAAGGGATTTAAAATACACGCGCCCTCAGGCGCCGACATCCGGCAGCCCCCACCACCACCAGCAGCTCTCCCCTTCCCGGGGATCGAGCCACCGGCAGCAGCAGGGGCCTGCTGACTCCCGACGCCCAATCCGGGCCCAGCAAGGGATTTAAAATACACGCGCCCTCAGGCGCCGACATCCGGCAGCCCCCACCACCACCAGCAGCTCTCCCCTTCCCGGGGATCGAGCCACCGGCAGCAGCAGGGGCCTGCTGATGACTCCCGACGCCCAATCCGGGCCCAGCAAGGGATTTAAAATACACGCGCCCTCAGGCGCCGACATCCGGCAGCCCCCACCACCACCAGCAGCTCTCCCCTTCCCGGGGATCGAGCCACCGGCAGCAGCAGGGGCCTGCTGACTCCCGACGCCCAATCCGGGCCCAGCAAGGGATTTAAAATACACGCGCCCTCAGGCGCCGACATCCGGCAGCCCCCACCACCAGCAGGGGCCTGCTGACTCCCGACGCCCAATCCGGGCCCAGCAAGGGATTTAAAATACACGCGCCTTCAGGCGCGCCCGCGACTGGCGGGCCCGCGCCTGAGGGCCTCGCCAGAGGGCCCTTTGGCGTGGCCCTTAGGCGGAGCACGAGAGGCGGCACACCAGATGCCTCACCAGTGACCTAACTGCCGGACACCTGACCAAGATTCCAGCGTTCTACCAACATCTGAACTGTGAGAATGTGTTTTTGTTGAATATCTCCATCTATTGTAAGCCACATTAACTTACAAAGTAACCTGATAGCATCATAACGTATTAGATACTATCTTAGCAATACAATCTTACCAGTTGGAAGTCAATTTAAACTGCCAGCTTTGCACTTCTTACAGTGTTCACATTACTGCAATACTGCATTCTCTCTGTAAAGTTAGTCATTATCTTGCCTGCAAACTGTACCTGCTCTATTGTGCGCTCTCATATAATTACTCCTCTACAGTGTCTCACACACAATCCAAACCCTCAGAATGGCCCTCCAGGTCGCTGTCATTCTTAGCCTCTACCTCCTCACCCACTGGCTTGGAACCTCCCAATCTCTCTACATACCACATGGCAGGATTCCAATCCTGAATAGCCATGGCAAAAGATGGAATAGTCCTCCTTACTTCAACACAGAAAGTAACACCTACCCACGCCACTCCCACCTGATACATGTAGCACTCCAGCTATCCAATACACCCAACCAGGAAAAACCTTGTAGATGCCGACCCCTAAAATGTGCCATCATTAACGCACGTTCCATCCGCAAAAATGGCCTGTTGTCCTTGACACAATCTCCTTCTATGACCTTGAGATCCTCATGATCACAGAAACATGGCTATCACCAGAAGACAACGTCCTCCTCAATCAACTACTTCCCCCCAATTTTTCCATACACACGAAACATAGGGAAAACAAAAAAGGAGGAGGGGTGCTCATAATCTCCAAATCAGACCTCAACTTCCAGATTGTGGACTCTTCTAGCACAACCAGCCTGGACACTCTCTCTGTTGCTAACCAACAATTCTCCCTTACCCTATTATATAGAACACCATCTACGTCTCCAGTTGACCTTCCAACCATCATTGACCTTGCAGCTAACACCCGCACTCCCAACAAACCAATTTGGATAATGGGTGATTTCAATCTCCCATCGCTACACCAAAACCACGCAAATGCGTTCCTTGATGCAATGGAAGAGCTGGGTCTCAAACAAATCATAAATGAACCCACACATACAAAAGGGAACATTCTGGACTTGGTTTTTATGCCACATCCAGTCAAGGACAAAAGCCACAATCTGCCAACATCAGTCGTGGATGTACCCTGGTCCGACCACAAATTGATCATTATCCAGATTCCCAGCAACAATGACCAGCTGAACAGAAGCCAACCCAAGAACATCACCTCTCGAACTTCCACTAGATGCTTCCGCCCCTTCGATAGGGAACTCATCCTTTCGGAGACCCCATCACTCATCAACAAAACAACACCTGACCTTGATGAACTAATCTCTCACTGGAATTCCAGCCTGCTTGCCATCTCACAACACCCAAACCCTAAAAATACAGCAAGAGCGAAAAGAAAATCCGCCCCATGGTTCTCTCCTGACCTACGCGCTTCCCTCATGCAACTACGTAGACTCGAACGCCGATGGCGCCGATCACGCTCACCGGAAGATCAGACCGCATACCTAACCCACCTTGCAATACATCGAGGAACAATCTCTATCAGAATGAGACAATATCACACTGACACCCTAAAGAGGTCATTGAATAAACCTCGTGACCTCTTCAATTTGGTCAAATCCCTCTCAAAGGAACCATCACCCGAGCAACACATCAACATACACCCACAAGATTTCGCTGATTATCTGCAATCCAAGATTGTACAAACTAACAAGGTCACAGCAGTCCAATATCAAGAACCAGCGGACCTCTCTCCACTTAACTTTTTTTTCCACACCATCCAAATAATGTATTGAGAACACCATAGCATCACTCAACACCTCCACTGCACAGACCGACCCATGTCCAGCTTTTTGGATCAAGGAACTACGAGATGTGCTCAGTCCTGTCATCGCAATATAATGAAACTCTCCTTTACAACAGGTTATTTTCCCACTTCACTCAAGCAGACTTCCATTAGACCATTACTGAAAAACCCCAAACTGGACCCCCAAAGGGTGGACTCCTATCGACCAATAGCTAGCATCCCCATCTTAGCCAAAATAATTGAGAAGGAAGCACAACGGCAAATTCAAGATCACATAGACTCTGTTGCTCCCTTAGATAACTGCCAACATGGGTTCAGAGAACATCATGGGGTTGAGACACTACTCACTGGTCTAATCAACAATATCATCACAGGAATTGACAACATCCATCAAGGTTTTGTCCTCATCTTCCTAGACATCGCCGCGGCTTTTGACTCCGTGAGTCACGAAATCCTCCTGGGAAGACTAAAAGAAAAGGGTGTCTGCAACAAGGCACTAAAATGGTGCAAGTCTTATCTGGACGATAGATGGCAATATGTGAAGTCTGGATCAGAAGAGTCTAGCCACTTCCATCAAAAACAAGGGGTACCTCAAGGATCCTCATTATCCTCCTTACTCTTCAATATCTACATGCAGCCCATTTGCAATATCATAAGATCATTCAACGTAAACTGCATGATATATGCAGATGACATTCTTTTATACATGCCTTTCTCCACAACCCACATGGACCTGACCCCACTCACAGATTGTTTCAATGCAGTTTCAACATGGCTCCAGACACAGAACCTACGTATCCAGCATAAAAAAACAGAGGTCCTTTTCATCTCCAGAGACTCCAGCTTTACGCCCCCATCCCACGTCAGTGTCAAGGAAGCTGATTTGCAAACTAAAGATGCAATAAAATATTTGGGAGTTACCCTGGACCAACATCTAGACATGAGACGCCACATAAGCAGCGTAGTCAAAGCCATCTACTTCAAAATCCGTTCCCTCAAACACCTACGCTCCCTGCTGGACCCAGACGATTTCCGTACCATATATCAAGCGCTGATCCTGCCGCATTTTGACTTTGCAAATGCCATCCTACAAGGTCTCCCCCAATCCACACTAACCCCCTTACAGTTGGCCATGAATGCCGCAGCTAGGGTCCTCTACGGTGCATCCAGAGACGACCACGTGACTCCTATTCTCAAACAGCTACACTGGCTACCAATTCACGGGAGAATCACCTTCAAATCCCTTGTATTAGCATTTAAGGCAATCAAAGGCACCTCATCCCTCTCACTCACGAATCTAATCCACATGGTCCCCCCAACAGAGCAAGAAGAACATCAGCTGTAAACTTGCTAGCAATACCAAAGGCTTCAACAAAGTCCAACACGAACACCACAAACAGGGCATTCAGTTTTTATGTACCAAAATGCTGGAACACCCTACCCCCTGACATTAGAGCCATTACCAATCTATATCAGTTCAGGAAGGCTCTCAAAACATACCTTTTCTGCCAATACTTCCCAGACAGCAACTGAACTAGATATCCCCTCCAAGAAATGACCCAATCTAGAAATGCCCTCACACTGCAGTGTAGATAGTTTATGTATATAGTTAACCCAGTTATCCAAGTTTGTACTCCTGTTCAATGTAAAACCTGACAGTTTGTCGTTATGGTCGTTTTGTTATGATGTAAACCGCGCTGATTCTAAATAGCGCGGTATATAAGAAACTGTAATAAATAAATAAATAAATAAATCTGTTGTGAGGGTTGCATGGGGCAACAAAGGTTGGAAGGGGGCCCCCACAACAGATGGATATCCACCATTGGAGGGACCAAAACAGACGCTTTGAGGTGAGGATTTGGTCGGAGAGCACTCCTGATGCTTGAGTCCATTGGGTGGCCAAGGTCCATTGAGCTGCTCTCATATGAAGACGAGCGTAGGGCACCACGTGAACCGTGGAGGCCATGTGGCCCAGAAGTCGCAGCATTTCTCTGGCTGTCAAGTGACTGCTGGACTGAGCTTGGGAGGCCAAGCACACCAGACGTTGGCCCCGGACTTGAGGTAGGTAGGCTCTTGCAGTGGTGGTGTCCAACTGGGCCCCTATGAATTCCAGAGACTGAGTAGGGATAAGTTGAGACTTGGGAAGGTTTACCACCAGTCCCAGATACTGCAGAATGTGCCTTGTGCGGTCCAGGGAAATCTGGGCCTCTGACTGAGATGGAGCTCGGATGAGCCAGTCGTCCAGATATGGGAATACAAAAATTCCCAGACCTCTTAGAAATGCGGCAACAACTGCCATGCATTTGGTGAACACTCTTGGAGCAGAGGCTAGACCGAAGGGAAGTACTCTGTACTGGAAATGTTTTCCCTGAAACAGAAATCTTAGATATTTTCTGTGGGATGGGTGGATGAGTATATGTGTGTACGCATCCTTGAGATCTAGAGAACAAAGCCAATCCTGACTCTGAAGGTATGGAAGGAGAATGCCTAGAGAAAGCATTTTGAATTTCTCCTTGTACAGAAATTTGTTCAATTCTCTCAGATCTAGGATAGGTCTGAATCCCCCTGTCTTCTTTGGTATGAGAAAAAAAGGGGAGTAGAATCCTGTCCCTTGTTGAAGAAGAGGAACCTCTTCTATTGCCCCTTGGGCAAGGAGAGAAGAGATTTCCTGACACAACAGGTCCAGGAGAGATGGGGGAGAATTGAAGTGCCTCACCATGGTATGTGGAGGAAGGTTGGAAAAATGAAGTTTGTAGCCCTCTCTGATGATAGAGAGGGTCCAGTGCTCTGATGTAATTTGCCCCTATCTGGGAGCAAAGTGAGCTAACCTTCCGGGAATGGTGAGGGGCTCTGGTTGTTCTAGAGCCAGAATTGTTAAGTTCTCTAGGGGCAAGTCAAAACCCCTGAGGGGGTTGAGCCTGCTGAGGAGTGGCAGACGCTGCAGGCTTTGACCTTGCCTGTTTAGGTTGCTGACGTTTAGCAGCAAAGCGAGGCTGAGAAGATTGTTGGCCAGTATTTGTGGAAAATCTGGCCTTCTTGTAGTAAGGCCTCTTGAAAGACTTTTTCTTGGCAGGAGTAGAGGTAGACTTAGAAAGTCTATCTAATGTAGCATTTTCTGCGTCCATTTGAGTGGCTTTAATTTGCCAGTCTTTACCAAATAAGTTCTCACCTGTACAAGGCAGATTCCGTAAGCCATCCAGGACCCAGGGTTCTAGGTCAGAGGCCTGGAGCCAAGCAAGTCGTCGGGCTGCAATAGCAATGCCCGAAGCTCTACCGGCACCCTCAAAGGAATCAAAAGCTGCTCTGTTGGAGAACTTAGAAACATCTAGAAGCTGTTTCACCAGAGAAATGAACTCCTCCTTTCTATCCTCAGGGATAAAGGAGGCAAAATGTCGTACCTTTAGGGCAAGTTCCCTGAGAAACATGCCCATATACAGACTGTATGAATTAATCCTGGCTATAAGCATACTAGCCTGGAAGATTTTCCTACCAAAATAGTCTAGGGTCTTACATTCCCGCCCTGGAGGGGTAGAAGAGTGCCTTTTGGTACTCTTAATCTTTTTCAGCGCAGACTTCACCACAATGGAATGGTGAGGCAGCTGAGTTTTTTTTAAAAACCAGGAGAAGGAGGGACCCGGTACATGGTGTCCAACCTACGGGAATGAGGAGACAACTTTAGAGGAGCCTCCCATAAGTCCAGCAAGTGTTCTTGAAGGATTTCATGGATAGGCAGGGTGACTGCCTCTTTAGGAACCTTAGGGTATCCTAAAATATCCAATTTCTTTGATCTAGGTTCTTTTTCAGAGGATGTGGTAATAGAAAGTCCTTTAGCTACTTCTATAATGAAGTCTTGAAAGGACAAATCCTCTGGTGGAGACATTCTCCTCTTTGGGGAAGAAGGCTCTTCAGGAAGAACTAGAGACAGCTCATCAGAGTCATCAGAGGAGTCAAAATCCTCAGAAGAATCAGAGTATCCTCTATTTGCTTCCAACGCACGATACGCATACCGATCGGTATCGACATCGGGCGTACCGGGTATGGGATCGGTATCGGGTGAAAACCCAGATCCGGCATGCGGAACCGATCTGCATTTGGAAGACGATGGTCTCGGTTCTGGTATGGAAGACAGTACCGGAACCGGACCCGGAACCGCTAGATGCGGTACCGAGGGCGTCACAGCGTTAATGAAAGCCAGAACGGCCTGCTGCATGGTCTGGACAGTATTGCCCATAGATGCCACTGCTGCCTGGATGTCGGTACCGGCATGGGCCGGTACCCCAGAGCAGTCTAACAGGTGATCAGTCGAGGCCGTGCCATCGATTTCAACCTGTAACCCCATAGATGGTGCTTTGGAAGCCAGAGCTTCCCGCCGAGGTTGTTTGGCTGGGGCATGGTCCTCAGATTCAAAATTGAGAGCCTCTCGATGCTTTGAAGGAGATTTGCTCTTTGAGGACCTGCCCGAAGAAGGTTTGGTTACCTGAGATCCATCCGGAGAGGAAGACCTAGATGACTGTGATGCTGGATTATCTGAAGCAAACAGCACATGGAATTTGTTGGCCCGGTTCTGCAAACCACGTTTAGACATCTGGGAGCAGGATGGGCAGTCCGGAATGGAGTGGTCAGGCCCCAAACATTTAAGACACTAGTCATGGGTGTCTGTAACAGAAATAACAGCACTACACTTGGTACACTTCTTGAAACCAGGAGCTGGTTTCTCCATGAGGAGATTTTGTGTAGGCCTGAGGCCTAACAGAAGTCACCAAGTTGTGCTAAAAAATAAAAGCTTTTTTTTTTTAAAGAAAGAAAAGAAAAGAGAGACCGGTGGTACCGGTTTCGGTATGGGGAAGGCAGGTACGCGGTCTAAAGAAAGAAACTAAAATAACAATTTCTTCAGCGGTGACAGGAACACGACCTGCTGGCTCCGCGGAAAAAGAGAAACTGAGGAGAGCTGGTCAGGAAGGCGGGAAGGCAGTGCGCATGTGCAGTGGGAGGCCCCAAAAGCTTCCTTTCTGGGAAGCTGGGGAGCTTTCCCGCGCAGGCTCCGTCGGTTCCGACGTACCCATATGTGAGGACTTATTCCTGCTTGTTCCTGGAGATAAAATCCAATACCACCAGGACCGAAGCCGTGGCAGCGCGGACTTGATGCCTCGAACACCAATCCTCGAAGATATGCCAGACGCGCACATACGCGAGCGAAGTTGAACGTTTACGCGCCTGAAGCAAAGTCGACACCACGGACTTGGAATAACCTTTCTTCTTTAACTTCGCCCTTTCAATGGCCAAGCTGTAAGCGAGAATCTCTCGACCCGCAGCATCAGGAGCGGACCCTGAATCAACAGCTCCGGCGACAACAGGAGGCGCCACGGAGTTCCGTCCAGCAATCTCACCAAGTCGGCATACCACGGACGCCTGGGCCAATCCAGCGCAACTAACAGCACCCTTCCGTGATGTGCCTCGATGTGCTGGATCACCCGACCGAGAAGCACCCATGGAGGAAATACGTAGAGAAGACCTATCGAGGGCCACGGTTGCATGAGGGCGTCGATTCCTTCCGACATGGGCTCCCGTCTTCTGCTGAAGAACCGACCCACTTTTGCTGAATGGAACGTGGCCATGAGGTCCATGGCAGGCATTTCCCAGCGACGCACCAACTACGCAAAGACCGTGGGATGCAACTCCCACTCCCCTGCATCCACTTGCACCCTGCTGAGAAAATCCGCCGTCACACTGTCTTTTCCGGCTATGTGCGCCGCCGATATCACCTGTAAGCACAGTTCTATCCATGCAAACAGCCGCTGGGATTCGTCCTCCAGGGCTGAGCTTCCGGTGCCGCCTTGCCGATTTATGTAAGCTACTGTCGCCGCATTGTCGGAAAGAACCCGCACCGCTTTGTGCGTTACTTGGGCTTCGAAACTCTGCAGGGTGCGAAACACCGCCCTGAGCTCTAACCGGTTGATCGACCAGCCGCTCTCCTCCGGAGACCAGAGACCCTGAGCAAACTCCACTCCGCAATGCGCTCCCCAGCCCGCCAAACTTACATCCGTTAACAGTGGAATCCATTCCGGCGGTTCTAAAGGCATTCCTGCTCGTAAACACGCCGGTCGCAGCCACCACTGCAGATCTTGGCAGACTAGAAACGGGCAGGGAAGTCGTTTGCTCAACGAGTTGGACTGATTGGACCAGCGTCGAAGACGGGCCTGCTGTAACGACCGCATGTGAAACCTGGCCCAAGGAATGACTTCCAAAGTCGCCGCCATCGTGCCCAGCACCTGCAGGTATTTCCAGGCCGACGGCGCTGGAAGCTTGCGGAAGTCCCGTACCAGGCGCCTTAGAGCCAGAGCTCCGTGCTCTGTCAGGAACACCGAGCCCCTTTGAGTATCGAACTGCACTCCCAAGTACTCGAGAACCTGGGTCGGAACTAGATGGCTCTTGGCTACATTGATCACCCAGCCGAGAGACTGTAGGAGAGCTATCACCTTTTCTGTGGCGGCCAGGCTCTCGGCTCGGGACTTTGCTCGAATCAACCAATTGTCCAGGTAGGGATGTACCAATATTCCTTCTTTCCGTAACGCTGCCGCAACGACCACCATAATTTTGGTGAACACGCGCGGCGCCGTCGCCAATCCGAAGGGCAGAGCCTGAAACTGGAAATGCCCCCAAGGAAGTGCGAAGCGCAGAAATCTCTGATGAGATGCTCTGATGGGAATATGGAGATAAGCCTTGGTGAGGTCGAAGGACGTCAAAAACTCCCCGCGCCGAACCGCGACAATAACTGACCGCAGCGTTTCCATGCGAAAATGCGGCACCCGAAGGAAGCGATTTACACCCTTGAGGTCTAGGATGGGCCGAAGAGAGCCATCCTTCTTTGGCACCACGAAATACATAGAATAGCGACCCATGCCGTATTCTGCTGGCGGGACAGGAACGACTGCGCCCAGTTGAAGAAGATGGTCCAAGGTTTGACGCACCTGTAATGCCTTTTGAGGACTCCTGCAGGGAGAGAGCACGAATGAGTCCAACACCGGCCTCGCGAGGTCTAAGGCATAACCGTCGCGGATGATCTCAAGTATCCACTGGTTGGACGTAATGTGGGTCCAGGCAGAAAGAAACCTCCGAAGACGACCACCAATCGGCTGAATCCCTGCCTGGACCCGCCGCCCTTCATTGCGGCTTTCGGGAGACTGCAGAGGCCGTCGCAGCGTATCCCCTACTTGCACCTCGAAATCCCCGAAATCCCTGGGCTCGAGACGCGAATCTACCTCTTTGAGACCCTGCAAAGTGGGGCGACCGAAACCTCTGAAAATCTCGAAACTGCCCCCGAAAAGCCACAGCAGATTTTCCCCGCCTGGGCTTATCTTCCGGCAGTCGGCCCTCCCTTGGACTCGCCCAACTCCTTAACTAACTTTTCCAGATCTTCCCCAAACAAGAACTGTCCCTTAAAGGGAAGCTTGCCAAGACGCGCCTTGGAAGAGCCATCAGCCGCCCAATTTTTTAGCCAGAGTGCTCTGCGCGCCGCCACTAAAGAGGCCATACTATTCGACAAAACTCTGATGAGGTCATAGTGTACATCCGCCAAATACGCCGAGCCAGATTCCAAGCGCTGCATCTCCCACACTTCCTCTGGCTCCAAGGATGCGGGCTGCCTTAGTCGCTGAACCCAGCGAAGGCAGGCCCGTGCGATCCAAGCTCCGCATATGGAAGCCTGTAACGCCATTGCGTCCGCCTCAAAAGATTGCTTCAGCAACCCGTCCATTTTCCGATCTTGTGCCTCCTTCAAGGCCGCACTGTCTTCTACTGGGATAGTGGTCTTTTTAGTCACCGCTGAGACCGCAGCATCAACCTTCGGGGAGCGGAACTTCTCCTTGTCTTTGTCCGTGAGAGGATACAACCGATTCATGATCCGTATCCCTTTAAGGCCAAATTCGGGAGTATCTCACTCTGTTTGGATCATCTGAGCGATCACCTTGTGGATAGGGAAGACCACCTGCGTCTGACGTACCGCTTGAATAATGGGATCCGCGCCATCCTCCTCTTCAACCGGTGGCTCAGCCGCCAGCCTGAGCGTCTGAAGGGCTTCTGTAATAAGAGCCGGCAACTCCTCCTTCCGAAACACTCGGATGATTCTGGCCTGGTCCTCCGGCTCAGCAATCTCTCCTTCCTCTAAGTCATCTGTGTCCGCATCCACATCAAACTCAGCCTACTCTCCCTCCTGTTAGTCCACTGCAGCCAGGAGAGAATCAGCCAGCCGCGGTCTTTTGGAGGTCTTTAAACCCGAGGAGTCATGCTCTGCCATACCAGACCGCCCACTAGAGGAAGAAATAGGCAGGGGGGAACCCCCAAGACCCTGCCGCCTGCGACAAAAGGCCTCATGCATTAGCAGAACAAAGTCTGGAGAAAAACTGTCCATCTGGGACGTGCCTGCAAGATCCAACTGTGGTCCAGGAGCCGCAGGCCTCAGTGCTGGCGGAGATGATGAGGGGCCTGCTATCGCCCCCTCCCCCTCTGCTACCCCGAGCGCTGTGGGAGCAGAAGTGGCCATGGAACTCTCCAACTGTTGCTCCATACTGCGGGAGGCAGAGGCGCAGCAAAGACAAACCACTGTCTCTGCGCTGGTGCCCCTACGAGCACCACAAATGACACACTGGGAACTACCTGACATGGACTGCAGCTGTGGGGAAGGTAAGTATGCTCAGAGTCCAGAAACACTAGCCCCAAGGGAAAGTGCTGCCCCTCCTGGCCGGCCACTTAGGTCCAGGCTACTGAAGGAAATTATGTAAAGTATTTACCTTAGAGTTCCCTTCTGTTTTAATGCCCCTTTGGTTTTTCTTGTTTTTTTTATTGAACTGAGAAGGCTGCCTAGACAGAAGAAAAAGCGGGAACCCCTGACACCTCACTGGCGTGCCTGAAACCGGGGATCAAAAGAAAGGCGCCGAAAAGGGAAAAATAAAAGGAAAGAGAAAGGGAAAAATAAACCAAACAACCAAACCCCAGCAAAAACAGTCAAATACCTGTGCTCGGACTGCCGCCCGGATGAGAAGGGCGCTCCAGAGCCCGCGGCTAACGTACCGCCCGACTCCCGAAGGCTGCAGGAGACGCGAACCCAAAATGGCCGCGTCTCCACATGGGGTTTTGGCACGCTGTGCTGGCGGCCCTCTGGGCACCGAAAAACAGCCTCCAATCACTCCCGGACGGCCAGCACTCCAAATGCACTCTCCGGCCCCTGAAGAAGAAGAGAGATAGAGAGGGAGACGCGCCCCCGCTAGCTAGATTGTAAGGCCTCCCCGACAGGAAAGGGACGCTGTCTACAACGCCGCGGGCTGCCGCCTGACAGAGGCGGGCCGGCGGTGTGCTAACCCAGGAGCTCTGCCCCGACCAGTCCTGGGGGTCAGAGATCCTAAGGCAATCAGCCTTTCTTAAACTGGGCTGCGGCTTGGCAGGGGGGGAGGAGAGCCCGAGAGGGTCCCCGAGCCCCAGAAAACGTTAGTCCTCCTTTATGTTATTTATTAATTTTTTTTTTTTTAAAGTAACAGTCCCCTGAAAAGGACCCACTCACTCATAGAGACAGAGTGATGCCAAGCCAAATTCAAAGCCAATTAGAAATTTTAAGAAATCTATCTAGCTCCTTATCTGTTTCTCTAGTGAGCCCAGCACCTAGGCTCACTATGTCCTCCTGCTGCTTGGAGACTGGACACACTGGAGCTGTAAGGGAATGCCAGCAAGCTACTTCCAGTGATGCCAAGTTTTGATTGGTCCAGTCTCCAAGCTGCAGGAGGAGGTGCACTACCCAATGGTGGAGGACTAAGCTGGAGGAACGATAAGGAAATGCCATTAAAAGGCAGCAGGGCTCCCAAAGCTCTAGAAGTAATCTTTCAGGACATGTCCTGCACTGGTCTAGCAGGATTCAAGGAAATGAAATTAGCAGGTATGGGACATTTTTCCTTCCTTATCATCTTGTTAGAACAGTCCAGAGATGAGTGGTCCATACCCAAGCAGTCAGAACCTGGGAGGAAGATGCTGCTCCAGACAGAACTGCTTTGCCAAAAGGTGCCATCTGATCCATCTTGCACATGCAACCTGTACTGCTTCACAGAGATGAGCAGGTTGCCACCTTAAAGAGTCCTCTGGAGGCAAGAAGGTAGACACCACCCAGGAGGAGGCTTGTGCTTTAGTGGAGTGAATTCTGACTTCCCCAGCACATGTTTCCCACACAGAAGGTAGGTTGAATTAATAGCCTCCTTAATCCAGCGGGCAGTCAAGGACTTGGCTGCTGCCTGTCCTTTTCTTGGACCACTGAATAGACAGATGTTGTTGAATGACCATGAAAAGCATCCTATAGAACAAGGCCTGTAGCTCTAACACCCACTTGGCAGACACAACAGCCACCAGGAAAAACACCTTGAGGGTCAAATCCTTACGAGACCATCCAAAGGGGGACCTCTCAGCACCTTCATCACCAGAAAAAGACTCCACTGCAGTACAATTGGATTCACTAGCAAACAGATCTGCTACACCTTCTTGAGGAAGCGGAATACATCAGGATGTGTCGCTAAAGACATTCCCTGAGCAAGCCCCCGGTAGCACACAAGGGCCATCACTTGAACCTTGAGTGTTCAAAGCTAAACCCTAATCCAGCCCAGACTGCAAGAAGGATAAAATGGCAACTATGTATGCCTTCCTGGCATTCAGGGCCTAAGAGGGACATCACCTCTCTAAGCCCCTCAAATAGGCCAAGGATGTAGAGGCCCCCTGGGCCTTAAGAACAGTGTCAATTACCTAGAGTATCCTTTCTTAGACAAGGGCCAAGCCATAAGTGAGAAGTGAATGGGATTCTCCATGATCAGGGGACCCTGCTGCAGAAATTTCTCTCTTCTGAGATAGCAATAGAAGGGACCCCAATCAAGAAATCCATGTAACATGGCCTGCATAGCCAATCTAGTGCCATCAGAATGATCAAGCTTATGCAAGACTGAATTCTATGCAAATCTTTGCTCACCAAGGGCCATGGAGGAACAATATAAAGGAACACCTTATGGAGCCACTCTTGAAGAAGGGCACCCAAACCTATCAGCTGTGGATCCTGCGGATGAAAAAGTTTTTTTTCAACTTGTTATTCTCCTGGACAGTCATCAGATCGAACAATGGTAGGCCCCATCTCCACACAATGAATCGAACACGCAAGGGCTTTGTTCCCACTGGCTGGGATCCATAGTGTTCTGACTCAAGAAGTTGGCCTGCAAGTTGTCGATGCCAATTTTGTGGGCTGCTGACAAAGCCAACAGATAAGCCTCCATCCAACAACAGAGCTCTGCCTCCTTTGTGGCCATCCCAGCACTGCAAGTGTTATCTTTTTTGTTGATATACACTATTCCTGTGGCATTGTCTGAGAAAACTTACACTGTTTTGCCCTCCGGGAGAGATCGAAACCTCTTCAGAGCCAGGGGGAACTCTCCAGAGCCAGAGCCTCCAGCACCCTTAAACAGACTGACTCAGACAAGGCACGCCCAAGCCCAGAAGGCTGGCATCTATGATGGCTATTACCCAATCTGGCACCTCCAGAGGCATCCCCATTCATCAAGGGATGAGTTTGTAGCCACCAAGCCAATTCCCTCTTGATCTTCGGGGAAGAGGAAGGCATTGTACGAACAACTGGGAACAGGAAGACCAATGAGTCAGAAGGTGTCCCTGCAGGGGGTGCCCTAGCCCAAGATACCAATTCCAGGGTCAACACCACGGACCCCAGAAGCTGCAGGTAGTCCTAGGCCCTGGTTGCTGCCTGAGAGCAAAAGCCCGAGTTGCAGCTGTAGCTTGTCAATCCTTTCCAGGCTGAGAAACACCTTTCTAAAGAGAGTGTTGAAGCGGTCACCCAAATACTCCAAGTCCTGTGAAAGAACTAGGTTGCTCTTGAGGTAGTAGATCACCCATCCCAGCTTCTCCAACCACTGTATCACCTGGGTCATGGACTTCTCCTGGAATCAGAGAGAATCAACCAGTCATCCAGATACAGGTATAACCCTAGACTCCTCGTTTCTGCAGGAAGGCTGCCATCAGAACCATGATCTTTGAGAAGGTGCGAGGTGCCATGTCCAGGCCAAAAATCAGGTAGACACAAAAAAGAGAGCACCTGCTCTTGCAATAGATGCCAGTGGAACACAAGGAGCAAGAGAGGTATATTGGTCAGAGGAATCTTTATTGGGTAAAACCCCGACGCATTTCGGCAACACCTTCCTCAGGGGGTACGCAGCTTGCGATATAAAATAAAGTAAAATAAAATAAACATATGTCATATTATACAGCCAAAGCGAATATTTACACAATCAAACAGGACCATGGAAATAGTATAGACATGACAGTTAAAAAATAATTGAAGAACAATAATTAAAAGTTAAAAAATGTGTGTAAAAAACACAGGATAACACAAGACAAAAAAAACATATTCAAATTAATTATAACCAATGCTATAAAACAGGACAATTGGATAAGAACATTACAATGTATAGACAAAATACTCACAAGAACACCCATGGTGTATTTCATGTATGAAGTGGTATAGAGAGTTATACTTTTACTATAAGGTCAAATATACAAGACAGAGTTAAAATGTGAATACATATTATGCAGTGCTCATATTACTAACGTTGTACATGACTAGTAAAAAAGGTTCCATTTAAAATTATAATATAGGTCATGTGGAAAACACATTGAGAAAACGTGTTGAAAATAGGTACCCCGAGTGTGATTAAATGTTGTAAATATATATGTGTATTTATATTGTGGGCTCTTGAGACTAGTGTTATATGAATGCCAGCAGTATGGACATTTAATAGCTATTGGAAAACCTATAGTACTGTTTTGGATAAAAAATACATAGTGTACTGGTCCTCATACCAGGAATTCAATTGTGAAGCCATGAAATAATACATCAATCTATGACTCAAAAGCTTGCACAAATAAATTGTTTCAATGCAGGATGCATGGAGATGAATGCTAGTGTAATGCTTATACATGTATCTAAATGTCTGTTTTTGAGAAACAAGCCGCAAGTATATTCGAAAACGTATGTTAAAGAAGCAGAACTGCAAAGGCATGGGAATTGTGTGTAACTTAAAATTATAGATTATCCAACGTGTCAACCTACAACATTCAAAATAAGTAATGAATTATCGGGCTGCTAGTTGTTGAAAAACGCTCCGGTTGATAAACAGGTCTGCGACTAAAAAGCTGTTTGATTATTTTCATCTAATTTCCATGTATTTTGGTGTGCTGAAAACAAATAAAATATTGAAAAAACTCCTAGATGCCATGATTTGCCACAACATGCAAAATTGTCTTCAAATTTTTTCAAATTACTATTAATTAATTCAAATTACTATTAATTAATTCACATAAGTGCATTTAAGATTGTCGCATAGCAGACCCAGCGGAGCCTATGGAGATAGATGGAGAAGTAGCAGATAAGGCTGGCACTGACGTTGGTAGAAAGCACATGTCAGGAAGTTGCTATGAGCAACGAAAACAAATGAGGTCACGAGCCATAGAGACACACCCAGCCAGCAAGGAAGCTAGGTGGTTATCACCTGATGCAAGTCAGCTGGGGGGAGGTGCTGCTCGGAGATACCTAGATAAGCACAGCTCACAAACAGTTAGGCAGAGCTACAGAGAGAGCGGCAAGAGCTGTGAGAGCTACAGGAGGAGCGGCAAGAGCAGAGAGAGCTGCAAGGGCTGCAAGAGCTGGAGAGAGAGCTGTGGAGAAAGCGTGTCTGACAATCACTACGGAAGCCTGAATGGAAGTTTGAATGATTACCATGAGTGCTTGAGTGAGAAGCCAAGACAGCTGGACTCAGAGAGTGAAAGTGAGGATAACGGCAATTGTGGAAAGAGCTACAGAGGAGGTAGCAAAGCCAGGAGAGGAAGCCTCAGTTACCAGAGGAGCCCAGAGAGTGTTGGAAACAGCCCAGGTTGGAACGGAGCTGGGAGGAGAAAGGTAAAAGCTGAAGAGTTTTATTTTTATCCTGAAAAGGGAAGCACAGGGCTTGGCTATAGGAAGCAGTTCCCTGAAACACAGAAGCCTTATGAAGCCAGCTTAAGGGAAACAGAGAAGTTTCACTACCCTTATAACAGGCATGAAAAGGTTAAATGCTTTTTACCTGATGAAGCTAATATCTCTGGAAGGAATGTAAGGAGCAGAGTCTCAGAAAAACTGCCATTTCAAACTCCAGCCATATACAGAATCCTGAGCCAGGCAGAGGCAAGCGGTAAGCCAACTTCCTCTAATAGAAGTGCAGGAGAATATTATAGTTTACCTAACAACCACCAGCAGGGGAAAGGCTCTTACCCAAAGAAGTTCAGTGAATGTGGTAATAGCAGTCAGTCTACTCTCACAGAGAGAGAAAGAGAAGTACGTCAGAATAGAGAGAGACTGTTTGAAGAGGTCCCACATGCTGAGAGGAAGGAGATATTAAGTACTGGTGAAGAAGCAATGCAATGTGAACCGTCTGAAGCTGATATAAGCACGGAGTATATGGATTGTACAGTTTCTATAGCAGACAGCATATCCTCTTTAAGGTAAAAAGGGAATTAAGAGCTGTTGAAGCCTGACATTGTAAAGGAAGGCTTGTATCTGCTTGTGAAGGACTGTTTTGAGATACATTTGTTTTACTGCTGAGAAGAAGCTATTTTTGTTACATTTTTCCTTTTGTTATATGCCCAGGAAGGGTTATGTTTTACTTTTGTTTGTACCACGATAAGAAGTCCTTTTGGAAGGGGAAATAAAGCCCTCATTAACCTTACCATCGTTCCACGACTGATTTTTAACTGGCAGCACAACTACAACTACCAGAAGGCCAGTTACACTGAAGCCCCAGTGCAGTGCCCTGTCCAACCAACAGGTACACAGCACGGACGGGTGACAAGATATAAAATGCCAAAAAAAACGTAAAGGGGTTGTCCGAGTTATGTAAAAAAAAAAATATAGCACTGTAAATCTGATGGTCAGCAATATATACATAAGCTAACCAAGTTTTAAGTCCGTGCTTCTAATGGTAGAAGGGGTTAATCTTTCCTGAAGAATCCAGTGGGAGGGAGACACAGGGCAGATAGCAGCAGCTCCGGTCAGTGCCGGGGGGCGTGGCCAGCACTGTGACGTCTCGTGTACAGACACAGAACTGCTCTCTCCTGCATGCCACACTTGTGCACGAATCATCATCAGGTTCTTGGTTCTAGGCTGTTCACACTTTTTCATCGCAATTCGTGTTAGCTCGTCATTCTTCAACCGTTATGTTATGGCTCCGCCAAAGTGTATTAATTCGCCAGACAGTTTCTGTTTCATCTGTGGTGAATATACAGTGTTGAAGCAACAACAGAATATTACACACTTTGTGAAAAAAGTATACTTTGCATACTTTAGACTAAAAATTGGAGATCAAGATAAACTCTGGGCGCCTCATAAAGTGTGCAAACGGTGTGTTGAGGACCTCCGAAACTGGTTCAAGGGTAAGAAAAAATCTTTCCGTTATGGGATTCCTATGGTATGGCGAGAGCAAAAGAACTATAGTGACGACTGTTACTTTTGTTCATGCGATGTGAAAGGGTTTAATTCCAAATGGAAGCATTCCATTTCATACCCCAATCTTCACTCGACAAATCGTCCCATCCCCCATGGCACAGATATACCAGTACCCAAGCCCCCTGCTACCTTGGAAGAGATACCTAGCTCCGATGAAGGTGAAGTCATACCTGAACCAGATGACGAATCAAGTTCTGACTTTGAAAATGATACAAGACCAAAATTGTTTTCTCAGGAGGAGATGAATGATTTGGTAAGAGACTTGAATCTTCCCAAAGATGCCGCTGAGTTACTCGGATCAAGGCTGAAAAGCAGGAATTTATTGTTGCCAGGAGTGTCATCTTCATGGTTCAGACATCGTGAAAAGGAGTTCGTTCCTTACTTCGCCCAGGAAGACAAGTTGGTTTATTGCATCGATGTCGAAGGTCTGATGGGTCAATTTAAAATCCAATATGATTCAGAGCAATGGCGTCTTTTTATAGATTCTTCAAAAAGAAGTCTCAAAGCAGTTTTACTCCACAACGGTTTTTACGCTTCCATACCTGTAGGTCATTCCGTACACTTGAAGGAAACCTACGAGAACTTGGAATTGGTTCTTCGTAAACTTAAATATGAAGACCATGGTTGGCAAGTGTGTGAGGACTTGAAGGTCTTGTGCATGCTGCTCGGGCAACAAGCTGGATATACCAAATATCCTTGTTTTCTGTGTCTATGGGACAGTCGAGACCGACAAAATCACTGGACCAAGAAGAGTTGGCAGCTGAGGGTGCTAACAGTCGGTGAAAAAAATGTCCTCCGAGAAACTTTGGTACCTTCCCATAAAGTTCTTCTACCACCTCTCCACATAAAATTGGGATTGATGAAGCAATTCGTAAAATCACTTCCAAGAGATGGAGAATGCTTCAAATACTTGGTCACCATGTTTCCAGGCCTGTCGGAGGCAAAATTGAAGGAAGGTGTGTTCGTCGGACCAGACATTAGAAGGCTTATAGTTGATCAAGAGTTTGTCAATACCATGACGGAACCTCAAAAAGAAGGGTGGACTGCATTTAAAGAAGTCGTACAGAAAGTTTTAGGCAATAACAAAGATCCTCACTACAAAAAGGTCGTCGGACGAATGCTGAAAGCATTTCAAGCTTTAGGTTGCCTGATGAGTTTGAAAGTGCATTGACTCCAGTCACACCTTGACTACTTTCCTGAAAATTTGGGAGCTGTGAGTGAGGAACAAGGTGAACGATTCCACCAAGACATTAAAGAGATGGAAAGGAGATACCAGGGAAAATGGAGCATTACAATGATGGCAGACTACTGTTGGATGCTTCAGAGAGACATTCCAGATGCTACTCACAAGCGTAAATGCACCAAGAGGAGCCTCACAAGGAAGAAGAATCGAGTTTAGTGTGTGTAGGTGAGCTAATTTCAGTTCAAAAAAGGATTTTCATGAAAATATTGTAATAAAACTTTAATTTTATAAGTCTATTTCCATATATTTTGAGGTATTGCCTTATTTAACATAGTTACCTAAATTGTCAGGAAACATGATGTCCTATGACAAAATGGAGTCATTTTCGGATTCAGCACACCAAAAAACAAAGATTACGTGGAATAACCAAAACAGCTCTGGAAAAAAATTTTTTTTGCAGACCTGTGTAATGCATGTCTGAGAAATTACTGACCTTGAGATATGGGATCAAGTGGACACACCGTGGAACATATGTATTCAAGATTGAAAACCAATACTTTAAAATAAAGAAAAGTATATAGATTGAATTTAATGTGCAAAAGTGAAAACAGAGCTAACGTAGGCTGGCTACCAATTATTAATAAACGCTTCAGTTGATAAACAATATCTGAAAAAAAATATTAACCTTAAATGTGAAAAGCAAGAAGTCTCGTCGTGAAATGTTTATATCCAAAGTTGAGAAGCGGACAATTGAAACGAACGGTGTTATTTAAAGACGCTAAAAAACGCGCCAAAATGAAGGTGAAACCTGATCTTGTGGGTGGAGTTTTGCCCCCGGTCAAACTCAATGCAGTGCAAGTGTGGGGAGGAATGTGCAAGTGCCATGGAATGTATAATTAGTTACACAAATAAAAGTACTATATATTGAGACTGACAATGTAATTGATGAATCAAGTATGTAAAAAGCCTTATTAATGATATACAGACGATCTTAAAAATAGACATAAAACTATATTAAAATTATATTAGAAATGTGATGTTCTTATCCCATGTCTTATCCATAGTGAAAGCGACCTATATTATAATTTTAAATGGAACCTTTTTTACTAGTCATGTACAAGGTTAGTAATATGAGCACTGCATAATATGTATCCACATTTTAACTCTGTCTTGTTTATTTGACCTTATAGTAAAAGTATAACTCTCTATACTACTTCATACGTGAAATACACCATGGGTGTTCTTTTGAGTATTTTGTCTATACATTGTAATGTTCTTATCCAATTGTCCTGTTTTATAGCATTGGTTATAACTTAATTTGAATATGTTTTTTTTTGCCTTGTGTTGTCCTGCGTTTTGTACACACATTTTTTAACTTTTAATTATTGTTCTTCAATTATTTTTTAACTGTCATGTCTATACTATTTCCATGGTCCTGTTTTGACTGTGTAAATATTCGCTTTGGCTGTATAATTGACATATGTTTATTTTATTTTACTTTATTTTATATCGCAAGCTGCGTACCCCCTGAGGAAGGCGTTGCCAAAACGCGTCGGGGTTTTACCCAATAAAGAGTCTCAGGCCAAAAATCAGGGCACAGGATGCAGAAGAACTACTAATGTTGCTCCTCCTGTATTGGAATATGGAAGTATGTTTCAGAAAGATCCAAGGTTAGAAACTCCCCTCAATGGACTGATGCAATGACCGATCTAGAGTCATCATGCAGAAATGGGCCCCCTTAGCTTGGCATTGACTGCTTTCAGTCCCGAATGGGTCAAAATGACCTGCCTGTTTAGGGCACCATGAAGTGAATGGAATCCCGGCCTTGTTCAGAAGAGGCCACAGGTACGATAGCCTGTAATTGCAGAGGCAATAAATTGTTTCCTTGACCACCACTCTCTTGGATAAGGAACTGCAAGGAGATGTAACAAAGGTGTCCAAAAGAGGCTCTGAAAACCCCTTTGCGTGCCCCTTTTAAAAGATCTCAAGGACCCATTATTCTGGCATGAAATGGGTCCATTCCAAGTAAAACAGCTGGAGACATTGCCTAACTGCCTGTGCCTTGGAAAGGTCCAGTCAGATTTCATGCAAGGGCTTATTGGGACCTGAGGAGGTTCCTACAGAGTTCAGAGATCGCTGGGATCCCTGAAAGGACTGACCTATTTTAGGTTTAGACCCACAGGAGGAATAGGCTGTGCTTGAAATATTTCCATCTCTAAACCACTCCCATTCTCCATACTGAGCCCTATGCAAAGAACCCCTGGAGCCTCTGTTGGTAAGCCTTTCCAAGGTCTTTCATCGGCTTCTTCAGGTCCTCCCCAAAGAGCAACCTGCCCTTAAGAAGGCGATTGTTTAGCTGCAGCTTAGATGCTCCATTGGCAGACCAGTTCCAGAGCAAGAGTCACTTACATGCCACCACAGCAGTTGCCATGCTCTAGACTTCAATCTTGCTATCTTTGGGATGTTTGGCAATTGCTGGATCCAGCATAAGAGTGCTCAGGCTACCACACCTGCATAAAGCACTGCCTGAGTACTCAGCTGAAGCCATGAAGGCATTCTTGAGGAGGGCTTCCATCCTCCTATCATGAGACTCCTAAGCACAGTGCCTCCTTCCACCAGAATGGTTATATTTTTCTTTACCGGTGTAATCAGGGCATCCACTTTAAGGATCTTAAAGCAGTTCCATCTCCATTTGCGGTAGAGGATACAGATGAGCCAGGACCTTGTTGCCCTTCAGTCCCAGCATCTCCCACCAAGAGAACATGAGCTTTTGCAAGGGTTCAGGGAGGGGAAAAAAAACTGGAGGGACACAGCAATCCCTGTAAGATATGCTCCACTTGTGAGGAGGCCCCATAATGTGCTGACAGGGCCAGCGCTACCACTAGGCAAACTAGGTGGTTGCCTGGGGTGCCAGCCCTCTGAGGGCACCTACTGTTGCGCTGTTGCCCCCCTCTGGGGCCTTCAGCGATGGCAATACTTCTCA
Organism: Ichthyophis bannanicus; assembly: GCA_033557465.1. Lineage (NCBI taxonomy): Eukaryota > Metazoa > Chordata > Amphibia > Gymnophiona > Ichthyophiidae > Ichthyophis > Ichthyophis bannanicus. The sequence continues at coordinate 670,701,903 of CM066032.1, read as the reverse complement.
AATTGCGACGCAGTGCTTACTAACATGCTGGTGCTGTGTCGCAGTTTCCTACTCTTCACAATGTGCCATTTCCATCCACCCTCTGAAACTGGAAGTGACCTCGGAGGGGGGCAGAAACAGCATATTGTGCAGAGTAGGAAACTGTGGCACAGCTCTGGAGTTTTATAAGCACTGTGTTGCAATTTGAGGGGTACTGCGATAGCTGCAGGCCTCAGAGAGGCAGCAGCGGTGGCAGGGCAGCAGGATGAAGGGCCCACCTAGGGCGTTTCCAATCCTTATGTGCGGAGCCATCATGGCATCCTGAATAAAGATGGAAAGGTCCTCCCTGTGACAAAGGCAGATAACCCACTATTCTGTCTCACTCTCAGGGGGAAACTCCTATTCCACCAATGACAAGTCCTTTTCTTCTCCCCCTCAAAGGGGACGGGACAGGACTGGACTCTCAGAGGAATAGACAGGCAAAAATGAAGGATGGGGACACTTAATCCCCTTGCAGCCAGGGGCCCCTGAGTACCTCATAAGGTGGTCAGGGACTCTGATCCCTAAGAGGTGCTACCACACAGCTGCAGAGACTGAAAACAGCCTGTGAACTGTTTCAGGAGCTGCTGCTCAAAGCGGACAGCTGGCCATGGGACCCTGGAGGATTCTAAGGGGCCTGTCAACATGAGCTTGCAGCTGCCTCACTATGCTCCCCTTCAGCTGGGACCATGCAGTCATCCAAAATGGCTGCCACACCTCCTGGCAGGAAAATTGTAGGAGACATGGTAGAGGCAGCAAAACTGGCATCGGGTTCTCGGCCCCCTGTCGGGGAGTCCTCTCCTTTGTGCCTGGCATGGTGATAGAGCTCAAACGTAGTCAAAGTATAAAACAGTGAAAGAAAAACCCCAATAGAAAACTATGACGAAAAAGTGACCCCCTCCCCCGATCAGTAAGGTAATACTGCACCTATCAAGCCAGCCAAAGAAATCTGGGCAGGGCCTCCCCAGCCACCCAAACAGGCCTGTGAAGTCCTGGATCCCTGAAAGGGGATTTCTTTTCTTTTTCAAGCAGAAAAGATAGAAAGCCAAAGAAAGAAACAGGACAACAAAAATAAAAATAGAGAAAAATAAGCAGAAAATGCAGAAACAGGACAGTGAGAGGGAGGGAGGCCTAGGTCCAGATTTACCAACACCCTCAAGGGCCCAGCGGGATCCTTCTGTCTACTCTCCAGCCCACCAATGCTGCAACATGTGCGTTACAGCGCTGGACACAGAGGAAATGCCGGCTTGTTGAGACAGTGGGCGTACCCAAGCACCAAGCAAATATAAGGCCAAGATCTGAAACACACAGACCACAAGAGCATGATCTGGGCCAAGGGAGACAGGCCTATCTGCACCACTGCAGCAGTCCACACACTGACACCTGCTGGAGGCAGACAATACTGGCTTCTCTCGGTGCTGCATCAGAGGATATACATCACTGAAAGTTGCTCTGGTCTATCTCCTCCTGCTGGCTGGGAAGCACAATCCACTTATCTGGGCTGGTCTAGCAAAATGATGAGGAAGCAATGCTTAAAGTGTAATCATATCTATTCATCAGCAACATATAAACTGTGAGAAAATATTGTTAGAGGAATTAAATCCCTACGTTATTAGAGAGAATCAGGGTGTCAAACAGGCACCAGTGTTCTAGTGCATAGGAACTATATTAAAAAGGGATGAGGGGCTCATGGCACACACTGGGAACAGAGGATAGATAATCTGGGACATTTCTGAACCAGAAAAAAATAATCAGGTCAGTTTTCAAAGGAACTTACATGTTCAGCTGCTACTAAACCGGTAAGTCTCCTATCTGGGGATTTTCAGCAACACTATATGGATAGTACTGCCAATTTGGCACTATGTGGATTCTGCTGGAGTAGAGCAAGGGTGTTCCACTTAAGTATGGGTTCCTTTTACTAATACTTAGCATGCACTATCTGCCACATAGCCCATAAAAATAGAATGGGCCGTGGAGCAGATGGCGTGCACAAAGCATTAGTTAAAGGGGTCCTATCTTAGCAGTGATATTCAGCCACTATCAGTATAGCTATGCAGTTTAATTTAGGATGGAAAAAGAGCTGTCCTAAATTAAATTACTTAACCGTAAGTACAGTAGCCATATATCACCACTAAATGTAAAAAAGGCATATTTTAGATAGTACTTGGAGATCGGAATTGAGACTTTGAGGATGCAACAGAAACAAATACAGGTGTATTTTAGAAAAGGCTCTAATAGGTATGGAGCCTTTTCTAAACTATGAATAAGGAGTGCTCGTGTATGTGCCAACACTTGGGCCAGAGGAGTCATTCTGCAAATATACACATGGGAAAAATCAATGGGGTAAACTCGGCAACTTCCATTTATAGATGTTGATAGCTACATGTGTACGTTGGCCATTTTATGAATGTACACATAGAAAAGCTGCCAATCAGGGCTGGCCTGTCCACCGGGCGGGCTAGGCAGACGCCTAGGGTGGCAGACCTCTGTGGGTGGCATGGAACGGCGCCCACAGCAGGCCGTGTGCTTCGGCACACATGGCCTGCTACTTCCGAGGTCCTTACAAGTTTTCTTGAAGGGAGGTCAGAAGCGGCAGGCTATGTGTGCCGAAGCAAACACAGGCGCTATCACTGTGCCAAGCCTTCCACTCTTCACCGACCCCGCTAATGGAATCGGCGGCAGTGTGGGTGGGGGTGTGGTGGCAGCATGGCTCTGCTCGGAAGGGGGGGCAGCATGGCAGGGGCCTCTGCCTAGAGTGGCAGAAGCCCTTTGCCCAGCATTGCTGCCAATTAACTACAGATGCTGCTATCTTTGTCTAATTTTAATTTTGAAGGGGAAATAAACAATGGGGGATTAAGGAGGATAATCCCCTTAATCCATCCAATCTAAGGCTGGCTAAAACTCATTAAAGACCACCCAAGCACTATATGAATAGTGCTGGAAGAGTAAAGGCAAAGTGTGGGGAGGTCTGTTTAGTTATCCAGTGAGCGGCAATATTTAATATGCAATCTGGGCTACTATCCAGATAAATTTAGGATAGCAAAACTTTATCTAGATATTTATATGCATCGCTACTCTCTTGATGGTGAGCAAGCTGCTCATATAGTACTGCTGAATATCAATGGATAGTACCGGTTAGGGAAATTTTCTGAATAATGGCAGCTATTATCTGGAAAACATTCTTTGAATATCAGACAGTCTTTCTGATTGACACCTAAAATGGCTGGTCTTCGACGTCCAGTTTTGTAAAATGTAGTACTTACACGATCAAAATCCCAAGTAACATTGCTCTTATTTCTGAATGCGTGTCTTCATAAAGCATAGCTACTCACATGTAACAAGTATTCTCCAGGGACAGCAGGAATCAGTCCTCACATATGGGTGACGTTGGTGTTGACGGAGCCCCCACGGAAGCATCTCCCCAGCTTTCAAAGAAAGCCTTTGGGAGATGCCACTACGCATGCGTGGTCCCCTTCCCACCCAAGGATGCCATCTTGCTCTGTCAAATGACATAGCTAGGACGGTAGTAAAAATAGAACAATGTAGGAAGGCAACTCTTAGAGGAGGGAGGGTTGTGAGTACTGATTTCTGCTGTCCCTGGAGAACACCTGTTACAGGTAACTACGCTTTCTCCAGGAACAAGCAGGAAGTCAGTCCTCACATTTGGGACTCCCTAGCTCCAGGCTGCCAAGGTCTGAACCACGACAGTACCAACAGTAACCAAGTTGGGTAGCTGTGAGTTGCAGAAGATGAGTTCCCAACTGAGAGACTCTGCAAGACCCTAGCGTCCAGTGGCACTATCACTCTGGTAGCCTGAACACAGAAGGGTTGGAGGGCAGGAGTTGCCTACAACCGGAAGAGATTACGGAGTACCGCCTGGCCGAAGGCACTGTCCCGACAGGACTCGCTCTCCAGGCAGTAGTGAGCTGCGAATGTACGAACTGAAGTCCATGTGGCGGCCTTGCAGATCTCCGTCACTGGCACTGAGCGCAGGTTCACCACCGATGTGGCCATCGCTCTCATGCGATGCACTGTAATCTGGTGTTCCAGGGAGAGCCCAGCTCGCTCATAGGCAAGGGCAATACAGTCCGCCACCCAAGTGGACAGAGTTCGCTTAGTCACAGGAAGCCCCAGTCTGCTGGGTTATAAGAAACGAAAAGCTGAGGAGCTTTGTGATGGCTTTGAGTCCGCTTTAGGTAGAAGGCCAGGGCCCGTTTACAGTCCAGTGTATGGATTATAGTTTTCTCCCGACCAGCATGAGGCCACGGGAAAAAGGTGGGAAGGACCACCTCCTGGTTGAGGTGGAAAGGAGATACCCACATTTGGGAGGAATTTGAGGCGAGTGTGGAGCACCACCCTGTTCTTGTAGAATCTTGTATATGGCGGCTTTGCCACCAGGGCCTGAAGTTCACTCACTCTGCGAGCAGATGTGAGAGCCACCAGGAAGGCAACCTTCCATGAAAGATACCGCAGGTGGCAAGTAGTTAGAGGCTTGAATGGTGGCCTGGTGAGCTGTGAGAGCATCATGCTGAGGTCCCATTCTGCCGCTGGGGGGCAAACAGGGGGCTTAGACAACAGGAGGCCTCAGAGGAACCGAGAAATTAGGGGCTGACCTGAGAGGGGCTTCCCCTCAATAGAGTGATGGTGTGCAGCGATCGCACTCAGGTGCACTTTCACAGAGTTTGACTTTAGTCCAGTGTGCGACAGATGCAGTAGATACTGGAGCACTAGTTGCACCGGGCAGGAAAAAGGGTTCTCCCGCCTCTCGCACACCATATTGAGAATCTTCGTCACTTAGAGGTATACACGCGCCTCATGGAGGGCTTGTAGGAGGCCAAGAGGACCCTGCTTGACTTCTCATGGGAGGTTGAAGGGGGCCAAAGCTATCCTTTCAGCAGTCACGCCCTTAGCATTAGAGACCCCAGATTAGGGTGCAGGAGGGAGCCCTCCCCTTGAGACAGGAGGTCCAGGGCACAGCTCAGCGGGACCAGGAGTGTTGCTGACAGGAAGAGCAGCAGTGGGAACCAAGGCTGTCTGGGCCACCTGGGGACAATTAGTATCAGTGCTGCCCCCTCGCACTGGACCTTGAAGAGGGTCCTGGTGACCAGAGGGGTCAGCGGAAAGGCATAGAGGAGGCCTTCTGTCCATGGGATCAGGAAGACATCTGCTGCCACCCTTGCAGGGTGCGGTTGCCATGAGCAAAAGCGGGGCAGCTGTGCATTGTCCAGGATGGCAAAGAGGTCCATCACGGGTGTCCCCCAGAGGCGGAAGAGCCATGAGGCTACTCTGGCGTTCAGGCACCACTCATGCGGCTGGAGCACCCTGCTCAGTCTGTCAGCCAGGAGGCTGTCCTGGCTCGGAAGGTAGACCGCTTGCAGGAGCATGTTGTTGTGAGCTGCAAAGGAAAGGAGGGCCACCGCCTTCTGGCAGAGGGAGTATGACCCTGTGCCCCTCTGCTTGTTGATGTAGAACATGGCAACTTGGTTGTCCATCTGTATCAGCATCGGCTGGTGTTGCAGACAGTGGCATAATGCCCGAAGGGTCAGGAAGATTGCCCTGAGTTCCAGAAGATTGATATGTAGCAGGGATTCCACCTGGGACCAGCTGCCTTGTGTGCCATGGTCCTTGTAATGCAGCCCCCAACTGAGGAGGGATACATCTGTGGTCAGAACCCTCTGGGGCTTGGGTGCCTGGAAAGGCATCCCGGCCCAGAGGTGGTGGAGAAGTTGCCACCAGTTGAGGGACTCCGCCAGCTGGCAAGTTACCCTGATCCTGTCCCACAGTCTGCCCGTAGCTTGAGCTCATTGAGAGCAGAGGCATCACTGAGCTGTCCGCATGTGTAGGTGGGCTAGTGGGTCACGTGGCCCGTGGAGGTCATGTGGCCTAGAAGGCAGAGGAGGAGATAGGCTGGCACCAAGTGATGGTGCTGCACCTCCGCAGCTAGCTCTCTGAGGTGGTCTGTCCTTTCCCTGGGAAGAAAGGCTTTGACCTGCAGGGTTGCCAGCTGAGCGTCTATGAATTCCAGGCTCTGGGCTGGAGTGAGATGAGATTTGGGATAGTTGATGATAAACCACAGGTGCTGCAGCAGGAGGGTTGTGCGCCCTGTGGCCTGATGGGCCTCTACGGCCGTGCTGCCCCTGATGAGCCAGTCTATGTAGGGTAAGACAAAGACCCCTTGTAGATGTAGGTGGCAGTGACCACTGCTAGACATTTTGTGAAAACCCTTGGCAAGGAGGCCAGGCCGAAGGGTAGCACCCGGTACTAGTAGTGTCCTCCTCAAACCACAAACCATAAGTACTGCCTGTGGGAGGGGTGGATCAGGATGTGTGTGTAAGCATCCTTTAGGTCGAAGGAGCAAAGTCAGTCTCCCTGGCTGAGGTAGGGCAGCAGTGTTCTAAGGGAGAGCATCTTGAACTTCTCCATCACCAGACACCTGTTTAAGTTTCACAGGTCTAGGATGTGCCTGAGGCCCCCAGTCCTCTTTGGGACAAGGAAGTACCTGGAATAGAAGCCCTTGTCCCACACGTGTCTGGGTACAGGTTCTACTGCTTTGTCCCTGAAAAAGACCTGTGAGCTCTTTGAGCAGCAGGGTCTGGTGAAGGAGGGGCCATACCGGCTTTCCGGGAAAGAATCTGGGTGGAATCTGCTGCAGGTGGAGGAGATATCCTTCCCTGACTACCCGCAGTATCCAAAGGTCCAAGGTGACTGAGGCCCATCTGTGGGCAAAGAGCACCAGGGGCCCTCCTGTGGGCTGGTGAAGGTTTCCTGGGGGAAGGGAGGCCCTACCCTGGGAATCAAAAGCTCCCCCCAGGCTGAGCGGGAGCGGGAGCTGGAACCTGAGGCTTGGGTGTTTTTGCCTTCTGAGCCTTGTGTCCTTGCCTCTTGGTGTGAGAACTCTGCTGATGGCTGGTACTAATGACCCTGTGTAAAGAGGCCTTTTCCCCGATGGTGTTTTGCGGGGATGGGATGAAGTCTTCTTAGAGCGCCTCTGATGGGTCACAAACTCTGCCTCGATCTTAGCAGCTTTGTTGACAGTGGGTTTGCCGAAGAGGTTCTCACTGGTACAGGGGACATTGAGCAGTTTGTCCTGGACCCATTGATGGAGGTCGGAGGATTGCAGCCAGACCTGGCACCGGGCCCTGATGCCAGTTACTGCAACTTGAAGCCAGTTTGTCCTGGACCCATTGCCGAAGAGGTTCTCACTGGTACAGGGGACATTGAGCAGTTTGTCCTGGACCCATTGATGGAGGTCAGAGGATTGCAGCCAGGCCTAGCACCAGGCCCTGATGCCAGGCACCGCAACTTGAAGCCATCACAGGGAGCCCGGGAGAGGAACTTGGAGCAGTCTCGCTCCCAAGGTCAGGGTCTGGAATCATTGGAGGGGTTCCCTGATGAGGCCTGCTGCAAACACTGACAGTTCTTTGGCCAGTGCCTTTAAGTACATGCCTATGTAGAGTTCATAGGCCTGGATCTGGCAATATAGCATTGAACTCTGACATCATCTGTGCCCGAGGGCCTCGAGGGCCTGGGCCTCCCTGCTGGGAGAGACAGAGGAGTGAGTCTTCTGGATCCTGAGCTTCTGCATGGTCGGCTTGATGACCATGGAGTTATGCAGGAGCTGCGGTGTGTGAAACCCCGGCCCTTTCCAGATGCGGTACATAGTGTCGAGCCGATGGCTAATGCTGACTTCTCCCGCATTCGGAGGAGCAGCCTCTCGAGGATTGGTTATATGGGCACCTGAGGGTTTCTCTAGGTGGGGTCTCATACTGGAGAATCTACAACTCATCGGTGCACAGGTCCTCCTCCTCCTTGGTCATATTACTGATGAAGTCATGGAAAGCTACGTCCTCGGGAGGAGAATGGCTTTGAGGCGCTGGGGGAAATGGGTCCAAAGGAATGTCTGTGTGCCTTCTGGTGTCCGAGGACGCATCGTCTTCCCACTCGGAGTCAAGAGGTGACAAGGAATCCGAGGCCCTGCACCTGCCTGTGGAGGACCTGGGGTCTGAGTCACGGACACTGGCTGGTGAGGGCTAGATACCTGACGAGTGGGACTGAGATCTTAACTGGAGCTGAGGACCTCCTTCGAGACCAAGGGCACTCGATGCTCGGCTCGATGACAGGGAACTCCATCGCAGTTGAGGACCCGGTTGTTGGGGCAGAGGAACTGACCACCACCTGCTGCAGGGCCAGGATAGCAGTGATGTTCTGCTCCAGGGCCACCATTCTGATTTCCAGGTCAGAAGGCTCTGCAGCCTTTGGCGCAGGCACTGAGGACTTTGGACCTGGTGCCGGCACTCTAGGGAGCGTGTCCTCGATGAGGATTTCGGTCTTGAGGAACCTTGCACACAGTCTCCGCCAGCCAAGGAATGCTTTTTGAGGACCTTGGTGGGACACTTCTCGGAGTCGCCTGAGTCCCTCCATGGAGTTTTACTGGGTTTCTCTGGTGCAACCTCAGTGGAATTCAATGACTTCTTCTTCTTATCCGGCTCTGCAGCCACGGGACTCCGAGGACACCCTGGCGTCGCAGGATCTGCTGGACTTGGAGCTCAGTGCCGGGGAGGCAGGTGCCGAGTCGGACCTAGGGAACACCTTTTCCTGCAACTCCAACCTTTTCTTGTTGGTTTTGGCCAACATGGCCTGGCAACTGGTCACAGGAGGTGCTGTCATGGTCCGGGCCCAGGCAGCGCAAGAAGCAATCAAGGGTGTCAGTAATGGACATAGTTTGACTGCATCGGTCACACTTTTTGAACGCACTGGGAGACATGGTGGGAAACACTTGGACAGGGTCGATGACACCCTGGCAAAAAAAGGCATGAACGCTGGTCGAGGGAGACCTCAAGAAAAAAGGGGCCGGGAGGTGCCGGCTCAAGGTAGGAAGAGGACTGTACACCTACCGGAAAACTAACTTTTAGGAACAGTTTTGTCAAGGACCTTTCCGGGGAAACAGGATATACATCCATTGGGCTTCACAGAAAAAAGGAGACTGAACAAGATGGAACCTTTGGGTGGGAAGGATACCACGCATGTGTGGTGGCATCTCCCAAAGGCTTTCTTTGAAAGTTCGGGAGATGCTTCTGTGGGGGCTCCATCGGCACCAACGTCACCCATATGTGAGGACTGAGTTCCTGCTTGTTCCTGGAGAATAAGGCCATTCCTACTGCAAAATGCACCTGTATTTCCCAAGCAAGCCTTTTGTACAACACTCCAGAAATTGTGTATGTCCCAATCTGGACTTGGCATTTCATACCTAGATGCCCCTACTCAAAACAGGGCTTTGCATATTTATACAGTAAGATTTTACGGCATGAAAGAAAGGAGACCCAGGAAGAGAACAAGAATAGGGATCAGAGCCAAAATCTGGTAAGCTGATGCTTAGTGGATGCTGGGCTAGTATTACATTTTTCAGCTCTCTTCTGTTGCCTGCTAGAGGAAGGACACACCATGGGGGGGCACTTACACTGCTATCATCTACCCACTCACGCCGTTTGGTTTTGTGTGTTTCAAAATCTTCCAGGAGGGTCTCCATCAGATTCTTGGGACGCTGGGGTCCAGCAGCCTCATCAGAGAGAAAATCAGGCTGAGGTGAGGAACCTTCTGTTGTTGGAGACGGGGGAGGTCTGATCTTTTCTATTTTTCCTGAAATACAAATGGAGGGAGAAAGTAAGAGTGTGAGTGAGGTTTCAGTGCTGGTTAGTCTTGTGATTAGAACCCATCAAGAAAAGCACAGCTGCAGCCAGAGAATCTACTATGAGGATGAAGCAAGACAATGGCACAGATACATTTAACTATCTTTTGTAATTTTTGACTGGCAAAGTCAAGCTGAAATTGGCTTAGATTTATTATTGTGAGGGTTTTTTCATGCTGTACCTCACTTCAGGTGTTGTGTCATTTTAGCATGTTTAAGTGTTTCCAATAGATAAGATGGTAGGGGCCAAGATGGGGGAACGATCTCCTGAATGAGCTCTATCGAGTCTGGGCTTAAACTTTGTTGGAGTTTCTGCTGTACTGTTTCCCTTGATGCCTAAGTGTAAGAGGAAGCCGATGGGATGCCACCCCCTGAAGCGTTTGACTAAAAAGGCTTCTCAGACCTTTGTGTAGCCCTAACCTATATTGGGCTACTCTTGTCATGGAAAGGAATAGCCCCAACCTAGGAAACAACATTTTGCTCAGCCCGTAAGGTCTGATGCCACCTCTGGGGCTGCACTAACTTGAGACTGTGGAGTCATAAAGCAGGGTGAGAGTATTCACTCACAGAAATAGCTGAACTAGGACGGCTCTTCTCTCCTAATGTGATGTCTAAAACAGCAGCAGATGGAGGGATGATGCTGCTAAACGTGGAGGCGAGTTTGCTAGGTTGGAAGCAGAGGCTAATTTGATAGCAGCCATGGCTGTGGTTGGAGTTATGGATGAGAGGGGGTTTGATAAAATCTAGAATTGCTTCATTCCGGGTAAGGGAGGGGCTTTTCCAAAGGGAGGGGCTCCACCTTAACCGGGATGGAAACAGGCTGCTGGTATTAACCTTTAAAAAGAAGATAGAGCAGCTTTTAAACTAGATATCAGGGAAAAGCCAACAGTCGCCCAAGAGCGCATGGTTCGGAAGGATGTATCCTTGAAGGATACTAGCACAAGAGGGAAGTTAGGGCATCCCGATAGGGAGGTTCCAATAAAGATAAAAGTAACCCAGATGTTCTTCAGTACAGAGCTGAAAGATTCCAAATTACACCTATCTACTGATAACCAGATTAATATGAATAAAATAGAACCTCTAAAATGCCTGTATGCAAATGCTAGAAGTCTAAAAAATAAGATGGGAGAGTTAGAACATATAGCACTAAATGAGAGGTTAGATATGATTGGTATCTCAGAGACCTGGTGGAATGGGACACTGTGATACCTGGGTACAAACTATATCACAATGATAGGGTAGATCAAATTGGTGTAGGAGTAGCGCTCTGTCTTAGAGAGGACATTAAGTCATATAGGATTAAAGTTTTGCATGAAAAAAATACACTCTAGAATCTCTATGTATAGAAATCCCATGTACAAAGGGGAAGGTGATGGCAGTGGGTGTACCGTCCGCCTGGCCAGAATGAACAGATGGATGATGAAATGCTAAGGGAAATCAGGGAAGCTAACAAAAGTTTTAACATAATACTAATGGGTGATTTCAATTACCCCGGTATCAACTGGTTCAGTGTCACTGCAGGACATGCTAGGGAGATAAAGTTTTTAGATTAAATAAATGACTGTTTCTTGGAGCAGCTGGGGTCATGAATAGACAAGAGAGGAAGTTATTTTGGATCTAGTCCTTAGTGGAACACAGGATCTGGTGCAAGAGAAAAGGGTGTTGGGGCCACTTGGCAATAGTGATCATAACATGATCGCATTTGATTTAAAAAGTGGAAGCAGGACAGCAAGGAAATCCACAGTATTTTATTTATTTATTTGGTTATTTATCCTGTCCAAATTGCTCAGGGCAGGTTACAAATTACATACATAATAATAAAAGTAACATAACACAGATAGACAATACCTCATAACACACAATATCTATTCTTCATACAAATAATAGTACAAGACATTACTTAATTTACAAGATCTTACAATGGCCACTAACAAACAATCTGATTGAGACCTCAGAGTACGGGCTGGGATATACTTCTGCAATTTACTTACAACATAGGCTGGAAGATGACCATAAAAATATTTAAAAATACAGCACTTCTGAATCGGTAGCCAATAAAGTGATCTCTAAAGCTCAAATAAAAAAAATCAGTCTCACAGAAGCATTCTGTATCAGTTGTAGTTGTTTTTTTGATTTTGCAAGCAATCCATAAAATAGAGTGTTACAATAATCGAGCCTTGATGTTATAAATGTATATACAAGTTGCAAAATCTCAGACTGCGAAAAAACTGATGGATCTTATATAAGTGTTGCAAGTAATAGAAATGTATCAATCAAAAGAAAGATCACTCTCAACAATAACTCCCAGACTGCAAACCTGACTCTTGATTTGAAGCTCTACTCCCTGAAAAAAAGTTTTGGGATAGGAGAGGAGCTATTACGATGAAGCCATAATAGCTCAGTTTTTGAAGGATTAATCTGCAACTCATTCTATACCATCCACTGTTTAATCAAACAGGACACCAATCTGGTAAGTCCAGAAGTTCAATCTATGCCCAAAGGAACATACAGCTGAATATCTTTATTGGAATACTTGATATACCATGCCTTCGTAGCATCAGGGTGGTTTACAATTAACATATCATCAGCACAAGAGTGTACCTGAATCCCTTGGGCGGAAATCACATCAATTACAGGCTTGATGTAGATGATAAAAAAAGAAGGGGGTGATCAGGCCCCTTGTGGAACAACATTTTTCAATGGCCTGGGATTAGAAATCATGTTTCCCACTGCTACATATTGACACCTGTCAGTCAGGAACGACTTAAACCAAGTAAGTGCCAGTACTACCTTTTAACTTTCAAAAGGGAGACTATGATAAACTAAGGACAATAGCTAAGAAAAAAATAAAAGGAGCAGCTGCAAAGGTTAAAGATTTACATCTAGCATGGGCGTTGTTATCTTGGAAGCCCAGACCAGATGTATTCCACACTTTTAAGAAAAGTGGAAAGGAGGCCAAAAAACTGCCAGCATGTTTTTAAGGAAAGGTCAGAGAGGCTGTTGTAGCCAAAAAACCATCTTTCAGGAAATGGAAAAAGGAGCCAAAAGATGAAAAGTGGCCACAACATAAGCACTGGGAAGTTAGATGCAAGGCATTAATAAGGCAGGCAAAGAGAGAATTTGAAAAAACGCTTGCCATGGAAGCAAAAACACATAATAAAAATTTTTCAAGTACATTTGTAGCAAAAACCCTGTAAGAAAGTTAGCTGAACCATTGGATGATAGAGGGGTAAAAGGGAGGACAAGGCCATTGCGGAGAGACTGAATGAATTCTTTGCTTTGGGTCTTTACTGAAGATGATGTAGGGAAATTACGCATGCCTGAAATGGTATTTAAAAGTGATATATAACAAGAATTGAAAGAAATATCGCTAAATCGGGAAGATATATTACAAGTATTTGATAAACTGAAGGGTATACATCCGAGGGTGTTGAAAGAACTGAAATATGAGATTGCGTACCTACTATTACTAATCTGTGAACTATCATTAAAATCATCAGTAATACCTGAAGATTGGAGGATGGCCAATGTATCGCTAATTTTTAAAAAGAGTTCCAGGGGGATCTGGGAAACTACAGACCGGTGAGCCTGACATCAGTACCAGGAAAAATGGTAGAAACCATTATAAAGAATAACATTACTGAACATGTAGATCAGTGGTTCTCAACCCAGTCCTCTGCGACCCCAGGCCAGTTAGGTTTTCAGGATATCCACAATAAAAATGCATGAGATAGATTTGCATGCACTGCTTCCATTGTATGCAGATCTATCTCATTCATATTTATTGTGGATATCCTGAAAACCTGACTAGTCTGGGGGTCCCAGAGGACTAGGTTGAGAACCACTGATATAGATAGTCATGGTTTAATGGGAGAAAGCCAACATGGATTTAGCGAAGGAAAGTCTTTTCTTACTAATCTGTTATATTTTTTTTAAAAATGTGAATAAATAGGTAGACCAAGGTGAGCCGGTTGATATAGAGTATTTGGATTTTCAGAACATCTCTCATGAGAGACTCTTGGCCAAATTAGAAAGTCATGGGATTGGAGGCAGTGTACTATTGTGGATCAGGAACTGGTTAAAAGCTAGAAAGCTGAGAGTAGGGCTAAATGGCCAATTTTCTAGTGGAGAAAGGTGGATATTGGAGTACCCCAGGGATCTGTGCTGGGCCCACTGCTTTTTAACATATCCATAAATGACCTGGAAATGGGAATAAAAAGTGAGGTGATCAAATCTACTGATGACACAAAATTCTTCAAAGTTGTTAAAACGCAAGAGGATTGTGAAATTTAAAGTGGACAAGTGCAAAGTTATGCATCTAGGAAAGAGTAACCCAAATTATGGTTACACGATGCAAGGTTCCACATTAGGAACCATCACCCCGGAAAAAGATTTAGGCGTCATTGTGGATATGTTGAAACTCTCTGCCCAGTATGCAGCTGCAGCCAAGAAAGAAAAGAGAATACTAGGAATCATAAAGAAAGGGATGGAGAATAAAACCAAGGATATTTTAATGCCTCTGTATCATTCCATGGTGCGACCGCACCTTGAATATTGTGTGCAATTCTGATTGCCGTCTTAAAAAAGATATAGCAGAATTAGAAAAGGAACAGAGAAGAGCCACCAAAATGGTAAAGAGGATGGAAGGATACCCCTATAAGGAAAGGCTTAAAATGTTAGAGCTTTTCAACTTGGAAAAGAGAAGGGAAATATGATAGATGTCTATAAATTAATGGATGGAGTAGAACGGGCAAACGTAGATAGGATGTTTACGCCATCAAAAAGTAGAAAGACTAGGGGACACGCAATAAAGCACAGTTACTTACCTGTAACAGGTGATCTCTGGGAACAGCAGGAATAAGTCTTCACATATGGGTACGTCGGTACCGATGGAGCCTGCGCGGGAACGCTCCCCAGCGTCCAATCAGAAAGCCTTTGGGAGCATCCCACAGCGCCTGCGTGCTGCCTTCCCGCCTTTCCAACTGTCTCTCCTCAGTTTAGTTTTATAGCTGAGACAAAGAGGGAGAGAGAGGGAAAGGAAGAGAGATAGAGAGAGAGAGACAACTCCTAGGGGAGGTGGGTGGGTTGTGAAGACTTATTCCTGCTGTTCCCAGAGATCACCTGTTACAGGTAAGTAACGTTGCTATCTCCAGGAACAAGCAGGAATGAGTCTTCACATATGGGGACTCCCTAGCTTTTGATGCCAGGGAGAGAGCCCAGAAGTTGTGTGTCCCTGGGACAGGGCTGCACTTCCCCACCTGGATCTCTGGCATTCCATGAGGGATGGTGGGTAGGAGCTGATTAAGTATGGAACAGGTGTTTGAGAACAGCCTGATCAAACAAGGCATCCCGGCGGGAGTCCTTGTCTAAGCAGTAATGGGCTGTGAAGGTATGAACCGAGGCGCAAGTGGCTCCTCGACAGATGTCGTCGATAGACACAGAGGGCAGATGAGCCATTGAGGCTGCCATGGCTCTCACATTGTGAGCTGTGACATGGCCCTCCAGAGAAATGTTTTTGCTCTGATAGGCGAAAGAAATACATTGGGCAATCCAGTTGGAAAGAGTTCTCTTGGAGACTGGTTGTCCCAAATGAGAAAGATCAAAAGCAACAAAGAGTTGGGAAGACTTTCTATGTTGCTGTGTCCTCTGTAAGTAAAAAGCTAGAGCTCTTTTACAGTCCAGGGTATGAAGATTCCTCTCTGCACTTGATGCATGAGGCCCTGGAAAAAAGACAGGTAGGTAGACCTCTTGGTTGAGGTGAAAAGGCGAGACCACCTTAGGCATAAAGTGTGGATTAGTCCTAAGGACCACCTTGTCATGATGGAACCTTGTATAAGGTGGATTAGCTACTAGTGCTTGCAATTCACTGATGCGGCGTGCTGATGTGATTGCAATGAGAAAGATAACCTTCCAAGAAAGGTATTTCAAGGAGGTAGTAGCTAAAGGTTCAAAAGGCGGCTTCATAAGCTGACCAAGAACCAAATTTAAGTCCCATGCCACCGGAGGTGGTCTAATAGGAGGTTTTGTTAAAAGGAGGCCTCTCATGAACCTTGCTACAAGGGGATGAGAGGAAACAGGTTGTCCATTTAGAGGGCTAAGGGAAGCTGCAATAGCACTCAGATGGACTCTTACTGAATTTGTCTTAAGGCCTCCAGCAACTCCAGCAACGATTCCAGAGGTATTGACCGGGGGTTAAGATCCTTTCCAGAACACCAGATGGTAAACCTTTTCCACTTGAAGGCGTAAGAACGTCTAGTGGAAGGTTTTCTGGAAGCATACAGAACATCTTTCACTTGTTGAGAAAGAGGAAGATCCTGGAGATCTAGGCCTTCAGCAACCAAGCCCTGAGATGCAGAGACTGGGGATTGGGATGCCACAACTTTCCGTCCTCCTGAGAAAGGGGGTCTGGAGCAGACCCTAACTCTAGGGAGGGAGCTTGAGAGAGATGTAGAAGCAGAGGGTACCACACTTGCCGTGGCCAATGTGGTGCTATGAGAATCATGTGGCCTCTGTCTCTCTGAAGCTTGAACAGGGTTTTGAGGATCAGGGGAATGGGTGGAAAGGCATACAGGAAGTCTTGACCCCAGTGAAGGAGGAAAGCATCCCTTGCCTGAGCCGGAGTTCTGGAACAGAACCGGGGAAGTCTGGCATTCCACGGACTTGCAAAGAGGTCTATGTCCGGGGTTCCCCAAATTTGAAATATCTTGGATACCTGGTCCATATGTAGGGACCACTCATGTGGAAGCAGAACTCGACTGAGTCTGTCTGCCAAAGAGTTTTGAACACCTGGAAGATAGACTGCCAGAAGATGAATGTGATGCTCTCTGGCGAGGGCCCACAGTCGCAGAGCTTCGTTGCAAAGCGACAGAGAGCCAGTTCCTCCCTGCTTGTTTATGTAGAACATGGCTGATTATCCGTGTGGACAAGGACTGTCTTCTGGCTGAGCAAGGTGTGGAAAACTCGCAGAGCAAGGAAGATTGCTCTGAGTTCCAAGAGATTGATATGTAGAGAAGTCTCCTGTGGGGACCAGATGCCCTGGGTGGAGAGGTCCTGAAGATGAGCTCCCCAGCCCATTGGAGAAGCATCTGTTGTAAGAGTTGCCTGGGGTAGAGGCTGTTGAAAGGGAGACCCCAGCAACAGGTTTTGAGGGGACTTCCAACCCTGGAGGGACAAAATGAGGCGACTTGTGTTTGCTATTTTGTCTGACAGGCAGTCTAATGCCTGGGTCCAGTGGGTGGATAAAGTCCACTGAGCTGCTCTCATGTGCAGGCGAGCATATGGTACCACATGAACGGTGGATGCCATGTGGCCTAGTAACTGCAGCATTTCTCGAGCAGTTAGTAGGGGTTTTGACTCTGCTTGAGAAGCTAACTGCATCAAACGAAGGCAGCGGGCCTGAGGAAGATAGGCCCTTGCCTTTGTGGTATCCAGCAGCGCCCCTATAAACTCCAGGGACTGAGTAGGGATCAAATTGGATTTTGGGATGTTTATTACCAGCCCTAAATACTGGAGGATACGCATGGTGCAGGTTAGAGCAGTCTTGGCCTCTGATTGAGTGGGAGCTCGAATGAGCCAGTCGTCCAGATAGGGGAAGACAAATATTCCCAGGGTGCGCAGAAAAGCAGCAACCGCTGCCATGCATTTCGTGAACACCCTTGGTGCAGAGGCCAGGCCAAAGGGGAGCACTTTGTATTGATAGTGCTTCTCCTGGAAAAGGAACCGAAGGAACCTTCTGTGAGTTGGATGGATGAGAACATGAGTGTACGCATCCTTGAGATCTAGAGAACAAAGCCAATCCTGACTCTGAAGGTATGGCAGCAGAGCTCCTAAAGAAACCATCTTGAATTTCTCTTTGACTAGGAATCTGTTCAATTCTCTGAGATCTAAAATGGGCCTGAAGCCCCCTGTTTTCTTTGGGACAAGAAAATAGGGGGAGTAGAACCCCTTGCCTTGTTGTTGAGAAGGCACTTCCTCTATTGCCCCTTGGGCTAGAAGAGTGGCAACCTCCTGCTCTAACAGGCTGAGGAGGGAGGTTGGAGAATTGAACTGGTGCACTCTTGCGAGAGGGGGCAAGCTGGAAAAATGAAGTTTGTACCCCTCTCTTATGATGGAGAGTGTCCAATGCTCTGCTGGGATTTGCCCCCATCTGGGAGCAAAGTAACATAACCTTCCTGGGATGGTGGAGGGCTCTGGTCCTTCTAGAGCCAGGAAGGCTAAGTTCTCTAGCAGAGAGTCAAAGGCCCTGAGGGGGCTGAGATTGCTGGGCTGGAGCAGGCCTCGCAGCCTTTGCCTTGGTCTGTTTGGAGGATTGCTGACGTTTGGAAGGAAACTGAGCTGCAGAAGATGCTCTCTGACTATAAGCAGGATAGGATCTTCCCTTTTTAGAAAAAGGTGTTTTCTTGAACAGCCTTTTCTTAGCAGGAGCAGCAGTAGATTTGGATAGTCTATCCAAAGCAGAATTTTCAGCATCCATCTTTTGCTTGCCAATCTTTACCAAACAGATTCTCCCCTGTACAAGGGATATTTCCCAATTCATCTTGGACCCAGGTCTCCAAATCAGATGCTTGAAGCCAAGCAATCCTACGTGCGCCTATAGCTATAGCTGAGGCTCTGCTTACGCATTCAAAGGAGTCGAAAGCTGCACGGTTGGAGAATTTGGAGATATCCTGGGCATGTTTGAGCCCAGAGAGAAATTCTGGCCTTTTACTGTCCGACATAAAAGGACTTAAAGTCAGCAAATGGTCAGTGACTTCTTTTAAGAACATTCCCATGTAGAGACTATAGGAATTTATTCTCGCAGCCAGCATGGAAGCTTGGGAGACTCTTCTACCAAAAGCATCCAGGGTTCTACATTCACGTCCTGGAGGATTAGAGGCAAGTCTCTTGGCACTTCAAATCTTTCTCATTGCAGATTCAACCACAATAGAGTGGTGAGGAAGCTGAGTTTTATGAAAACCAGGACAAGGAGGGACACGATACATGCTGTCTAACCTGCGAGAATGAGGAGAGGTGGATAGAGGTGCTTCCCACATCCTTAACATGAGATCATACAGAATCTCATGAATAGGCAAGGTAGCTGCCTCTTTAGGAGTTTTAGGATATTGTAGAATATCTAACTCCTTAGCTCTAGGCTCTGACTCTGGGGCTTCTGTAATAGAGAGACCCCGAGCCACCTCTCTGATAAAGTCTTGAAAAGACAAGTCCTCTGGAGGAGACATCCTTCGTTTAGGAGAGGACTCCTCCTGTGGAAGAAGCATCGCTGCATCGACAGACTCTTCAGAATCCTCAGTCATCAGAGGAATCGAAGTATCGTCTGTCGGGATGCTCTTGCAAAGCCCGATACCCGTACCGACCGGGATCGGTATCGGGAATCATCGGTACCGGGGTATCGGTACTGGAGGGCTGCAAAGGGCAGGGTACCGGCATGGCTGACACCGAAGCCGATGTCGATGCCACCGGTCCCGGAATTGGTGCCGATGGCGATACTGGAGCCGGTACCTGCGGAGTAGTCTGATGCGGTACCACGGGCATCGATGGCACAAGGAAGGCCGCCAGACTGCTGCCAATGCCTGGAAGTCGGCCCCCGTGGAGGCCACCGGTACCCAAGAGCATGGCACCAGGAGATCTGTTGAGGCCACGCCATCTAGATCATCCTGGAACCCCGATGATGATGCTTTAGAAGCCGAAGCCTCCCGCTGGGGTAATTTTGCCGGTGCAGAATCCTCGAGGGCAAGGCCAGGGGCATCTCGATGCTTGGAAGGAGATTTGCCCTTCGAGGACCGGCTGGATTTATGTTTAGTTACCTGAGATCCATGTGAGGAAGAAGCAGCCCTGGAAGACGTCGATGCCACCGAAGCCGCATCAGAGGGAAACAGGGTACTGAGCTTGGCAGCTCGGTTCTGTCTACCTCTCTTAGACATCATGGAACAGGACACACAATCTTTAATGGAATGGTCAGGGCCTAAACATTTGAGACACCAGTCATGGGTGTCGGTGACGGATATAGTACCGCCACATTTTGTGCACTTCTTGAATCCTGAGGCAGGTTTTTCCATATTTAAGGAAAAGGTTTTGGGCCTAAGGCCCAAAACTGAAGTACACCTGAAGAAAAATAAAAAGTCTTTTTTTTTTTTTAGAAAAGAATAAGAACCGGCGGTACCGGTATAGCGTCGAGGAAGGCAGATGCGTACAGAAGAGAAATAAAGAAAAAATAAGGAAATTCTTCTGCGGTGACAGGAACACGACCTGCTGGCTCCACGGAAAAACAACAACTGAGGAGACACAGTTGGAAAGGCGGGAAGGCAGCACGCAGGTGCTGTGGGATGCTCCCAAAGGCTTTCTGATTGGACGCTGGGGAAGCTTTCCCGCGCAGGCTCCGTCAGTACCGACGTACCCATATGTGAAGACTCATTCCTGCTTGTTCCTGGAGATAGCTAAAATGCAATCCATTTAAGACCAATAGTAGGAAAGTTTTTTTCACTGAACCATAATGAAACTCTGTTATTGGAGGATGAAGTTAAAGCTGTTAGTGTAGCTGGGTTTAAAAAAGGTTTGGACAAAATCCTGGAGGAGAGGTCCATAAACCATTATTAAAGAGGACCTGGGAAATCCACTGCTTGCCAAGGGACAAGCATTGTGGAACCTGTGTGCCTTTTTGAAAACAGGATACTGGGCTTGATGGACCTTGGTCTGACCCAGAATGGCATTTCTTATGTTCTTATGAGTTCGCGCCCCTGCAGTCTTTGCTCCGACCAGAAAAGGTGCTCATGAGCATGACTGTACCTAGCCCTGTGCGAGTGGTGCTGCCAAACGGGGCGCAAAGGCTTAAGGGGCGCATTTCAGCTGTCTGCCGTTGCCTGCCGCCACCACTTTTTCTTCTCTCAGCAGCGGCAGGCAACGGCAGAAAGCTGAAATGCGCCCCTTAAGCCTTCTTGCAGCATGCTAAGCAGGTCTGGTCCCTCCCTCCTCTGACGAGGCGTCAGAGCAAGGAGGGAAGATCTGCTTAGCGTGCCAGTGACCTGCACATTGGGCGCGCCTCTTCTCTCCCGTTGCCATCCAGAAAGTGACTGGATGGGGGGGATGGGGGGCGCGCGTCCGATGTACAAGTTGCACAGGGCGCGAGTCACGCTCGGTGTGGCCCTGCTCGTGAGGCTATATGGTCAGTGTTATAATCGGCTCATGGTTTATGGTTTAGGCATTTGATATATTGCCCTTTACTTAAGCATCAGAGCGGTTTACAGGTATATACTAACAGATACTTTTTATTCCCTTGTCCCCGAAGGGCTCACAATCTAAGTTTACCTGAGGCAATGGAGGGTTAAGTGGCTTGCCCAAGGCCACAAGGAGCAGCCATGGGATTAGAGACCTCAGTCCCTCCGGCCTGAGATTACTTGCCCCCATGTGGGAATTGAACCCCCGGCCCTCCGGCCTGAGGTAACCTGTCCCAACCACTGAGCCACTCCTCCCTCGTAAGGTCTGTTCTGGCTTTATTAATTATTTCTTTAGCTAATTCATTTAAGTTTTCTGATTTGGAGGCTAAAATGACTGCTCAAACAAGAAAAGCGGAAGAAATTAGCTCACCCGTAACACAACTGAATGAATAAGTTGTAAGAATTCATGGTGCGGGATCAAGTTAATGGGAGGCAGATTCAAAGCGATTTAACTGGTTAGTAGACCTGCTATCCCCCATGGTCAGCAGGATATTGAGGGGCGCTCTAACTGTTTAGTGCTGCTAAATATCACCACTATCCAATTTGTATGCCTCGACACTAGCCGAGTAATGTCAGAGTGTTCCAGGGATGAGCCAGTCAGCAGTGATAGTGAGCCACTGGTGTTAACCCTAATTGATTAAAGTTAGGACAGCTGAATGGCTATCCTAACTTTAGCCTGTTTAGGTTTCTAGCCAGTGGCTGAATATCACCGCAGATGGTTAGCTAATCGGCAATGAGTATCTGAGTTTATATTACGATGGAGACGGCTCGCCACTTTAGGTGTGTTAGCTGCTGAAGATGCCCCCCAGTTTTTCTAAGGAAGGCTGAAAAACTGGAGGACCAGAAAGATTTAAATGTCCCTCAGGTTGAGGCGGCTGCCCCTGAGGGAGCTTTTCTCCAGGGTTTTAAATATCCTGAAGCAGGAGTGTCTCTCTTGCAAAGGCGCCTTATTTGCCATAGACAAATCTGGGGGGGGGGGGGGGTGGGGGGTGCAGAGCAAGCAGAAGCCTCATTAGTTTCTTCGGACAGTTTGAACTGAACCAAGATATTGGAAAAGTCAGAGGTAATAGTAGTGAGTAGTGGCGAGAGGTACACTATTCTACGTGACAAGGAGGCACTACTTCGTCTATAATCTTGGAAGTTTTCTTTTTGGGAGGGAAAATTCAGATTTTTCCTGATATATTTAAATGGATGCAAGATAAAACCAGAAATTTCTTCCTCCTATGTCAAGAAGTGATCTCTCTAAGGAAAAAAAGTTCAGCTAAGATTTCCTTGTAAATGTATCATCCAATATCAGAATAAGACTTGGTATTTTTTTGATCCTTCCCAACTGAGATTCTTTTTTGGATGCTAAAGGACTGGCATGACTGCTCTAACTCTGACTTTCATCGGACAGTGAATTTATGGTTTGGGTATTACCCATTTTTCTTTTACCTGTTCTTAATTTATCTTTATATAGTTGTGCTGCTTGGCACCTCCCCCTCCCCTCTTACTGTCTGACTAAATACAAGTTCCAAAGACATATTTTATTTTCTGTAAATTATATGTGGAGTTTTGGCTTGATGCAATGTAATGTGTGTCATCTTTGATGTAATTTGAAATTTGACAATAGAAAAAATAAAATAAATCAACAGGAATATAATCTTGTTTTCATACCCAGCAGAGAGCTTGTAGTTTAAATTTAAAAACACAGAAGAGAGCTTTCTGGTTAAATTTAGAAACAGGCAGAGAGCTTGTAGTTTAAATTTAATAGTCACTCAGGGCCTAGCATCCGCAAAGTACTTTTAGTTTAAATTTAAAACACAGAAGAGAGCTTTCTGGTTAAATTTAGAACCCAGCAGAGAGCTTGTAGTTTAAATTTCATAATAAGTTAGAGCCTAGCAGCAGCAAAGAGCTACAATTTAAATCAAATAAGAATATAGCTTACCTCAGCAGCACAGGACAGGGTACTGTGTAGCAGCCCTCTTTTAATAAGTCCTCACATATGGGTGACATCGGCGTCGACGGAGCCCTCGTGCGGGGCATTTCCCCAGCTTTCAAAGAAAGCCTTTGGGAATGCAGCGCGCATGCACGGTCCCATTCCCGCCCAAGAGTGCCATCTTGCTCAGTCTGATGACATAGCTAAAAGACAGCAAAAAATAAAATGAAATATATAGGACTGCAACTCCAAGGGGAGGAGGGAGGGTCGTGAGGACTGATTCCTGCTGCTCCTGGAGAACACCTGTTACAGGTGAGTAACTACGCTTTCTCCAGGACCAAGCAGGAAGTCAGTCCTCACATATGGGACTCCCCAGCTCTAGGCTACCGAGAACCCCAAGCTGAAAAATAACCCAACACAAGGGCCGGAGGGTAGGAGTTGCCTAAACCTCAAAGAGAACACGGAGTACCGCCTGTCCGAAAGCACTGTCCCTGTGGGACTCCCTCTCGAGGCAGTAATGGGCCGCAAAAGTCTGGCTTGAAGACCAAGTAGTGGCCCAGCAGATGTCTGCCAACGGAACAGAGCGGAGAGGAGCTACTGACGCAGCCTTCGCCCTGATACGGTGGGCCGTGACTCGACCCTGCAAGGAGAGGCCGGCTGTCCTGTACGCCCAGGCGATACAGTTTCCTACCGAAATGGACAGGGTACGCTTGGAGACAGGTAACCCCAGCCTATTAGGGTCAAAAGAGACGAAGAGCTGGACAGCCCTTCGATGCCCCTGCGTACGGTCAATGTAGAAAGACAACGCCCTCCTACAGTCCAGGGTATGCAAGACCATTTCAGCCCAGCTGGCATGCGGCCTGGGAAAAAAGGTCGGAAGAACCACCTCCTGATTGAGGTGGAAGGAGGAGACAACCTTTGGAAGGAACTTAGGATGAGTCCGTAAGACCACCCTGTTCTTATAGAACCGTGTGTACGGTCTATCAGAAACCAGAGCTTGTAGTTCACTCACACGCCTGGCCGAGGTAAGAGCTACCAAGAACTATGCCTTCCAGGAAAGGAAGCGTAAATGACAGGTAGCCATTGGCTCAAACGGTGGGTGAGTAAGTTGTTGCAAGACCACATTCAAATCCCACTCAGGGGCTGGTGGACGAATCGGAGGCTTGAGCAAAAGCAGGCCTCTGAGGAAACGGGCCACTAAGGGGTGGACCGACAGTGACTGGCCCTCTACCGGTGAGTAGTGCGCTGACAGAGCACTGAGGTGGACCCGAAGAGAGTTGGATTTAAGGCCTAGGTCCGACAGGTGAAGTAGATACTGCAGCACCACTGGTACCAGGCACAAAAACGGATCCTCTTGGCGCTGAGCACACCAGGTGGAGAACCTAAGCCACTTGAGGGCATAAGATTTCCGGGTGGATTGTCTCCTAGAGGCCAAAACCACTTCCTCCACTTCCCTAGGTAGAAGTAAGGGGGCTAGAACTACCCTTTCAGCAGCCAGGCCAGCAAATGGAGGGACTGGAGGTTGGGGTGCAGGAGAGATCCCTGATCCTGAGACAGGAGATCGGGTTGCACCCCAAGAGGGAGTGGAGTGTCCACCGCCAATTGCAGAAGGAGTGGAAACCACGGTTGCCTCGGCCATCTGGGGGCTACCAGGATCAGCGAGGCCCTGT
Organism: Ichthyophis bannanicus; assembly: GCA_033557465.1. NCBI lineage: Eukaryota > Metazoa > Chordata > Amphibia > Gymnophiona > Ichthyophiidae > Ichthyophis > Ichthyophis bannanicus. The sequence continues at coordinate 670,677,402 of CM066032.1, read as the reverse complement.
CCCGAAGAACCTTGAATAGGTTTCGGGCCACTAGAGGCGTTGGAGGAAACGCATACAGCAGGCCCGTAGACCAAGAGATTAGGAAGGCATCTGCTGTTATTCGCAGAGGATGCGGTTGTCTGGAACAGAACCTGGGCAGCTGACGGTTCAGTGGACTGGCAAAGAGATCGATGGTTGGAAGACCCCATTTTAGGAAGATCTGCTGGACCACCAGGGGATTCAAATGCCATTCGTGAGGCTGTAGAATCCTGCTCAGCTTGTCTGCCAGGTAATTCTCTTGGCCAGGTAGATAAACTGCCTTGAGAAACATGCTTTGTTTGACTGCAAAGGCACACAGGGCCTGTGCTTCCTGACACAGAAGCCTGGATCCTGTGCCCCCTTGTTTGTTCACATAGAACATTGCTACTTGGTTGTCTGTCTGAATCAAGACAGACTGGTGAGAGAGGACATGAGAGAAAGTTTGCAGAGCTAATCGAATAGCTCGCAACTCCAACAGATTGATCTGCTGTGTGGCCTCCCAAGGGGACCAGAGGCCCTGAGTGCATGCCCCCTGGCAATGTGCACCCCAACCTTGAAGAGAAGCATTGGTCGTTAGCACCTGTGTGTGTGGTGGTGCCTGGAAAGGCACCCCTTTGATCAGGTTTGGGAGATGCAGCCACCACTGCAGGGAGGCCGCTAGTAGTTTGGACACTCTTACTCTGTCTCTTAAGTCTCCTGTGGCCTGTATCCACTGAGCTCTGAGGCACCATTGAGCAGGCCGCATATGGAGACGAGCATTTGGAGTTATATGGACCGTGGATGCCATGTGGCCCAAAAGCCTCAGGAAATGTCTGGCAGAAACCAGCGATCCACTGCGAAACTGCTGTGCCAGAGCCATCAGTCTGTGAGCCCTGTTCCCGGGCAAATAAGCCATTGCTTGTAAGGTATCCAACCTTGCCCCTATGAACTCTATGTCCTGTGAGGGGAGCAAAGTGGACTTTGCGAAGTTTATGACGAAGCCCAGGTGCTGGAGAAGAGAGACAGTGCGAAGAGTGGCTTGTCTGGCCTCCTGTGGAGACTGACCCCTGAAGAGCCAGTCGTCCAGGTATGGAAAGACAAAGATGCCCTGGTTTCTGAGATAGGCCGCCACCACCGCCAGGCATTTGGTGAAAACCCTGGGTGCGGAGGTTAGGCCAAATGGAAGTACCCTGTACTGAAAATGGTTTCCTCTCATTACAAATCTGAGATATTGTCTGTGGTCTGGATGAATGAGGATGTGAGTATAAGCATCCTTCAGGTCTAAGACGCATAGCCAATCTCCCTGCTGGAGGTAGGGCAGCAGTATTCCAAGGGTAAGCATCTTGAACTTTTCCCTCTCCAGCAACTTGTTGAGATTTCGCAAGTCTAGGATGGGCCTGAGGCCTCCTGTCCTTTTTGGTACCAGAAAGTACCTGGAATAGAAGCCTCTTCCTATCAGGTGGTGAGGCACCGGTTCCACCGCCTGCTCCTGTAGAAGACTTGCCAACTCCTGAAGGAGGAGGTTCCTGTGCAGAGGGAGTCTTGGAGGCTCCCCTGGAAAATAGGAGGGAGGTAACTGGTTGAAGTGGAGCAAGTAGCCCTTTTGGACTATGCTCAGTACCCAGGTATCCCCTGTTATAGCTGACCATCTGTGGGCGTACAGAGTCAGCCAGCCTCCTGTGCTGAGTGGAGCCAGCTGTGGGGGTGCAGTGAGAGTCAAAACCCCGCTCCCTGCTGTGCAGGAGCCGGAGCTGGCGACTTGGGGGTTTTCTGCCTACGGGGCCCATGTCCCTGCCCCTTGGCCTGCTGACCCTGTTGGGGAGCTGTAGAGGCCTGGAATTGAGGGTATGATTTGTAGGCAGTGGCCTTCCTCAGGTAAAAGGGCTTTTTCCCCGAGCCCTTCTTCTTCTAAGAAGGGGCAGAAGTCTTTCTGGACAGCCTTGCCCTGGTGAGAGTCTCAGTCTCGATTTCTGCAGCTTTTTCAGCCATGGGTTTGCCAAAGAGGTTCTCACCCCGGCAAGGGACATCGACCAACTTGTCCTGGACACATGGCTCGAGGTCCGATGACTGTAGCCAGGCCTGACGGCGTGCACCGATGCCGGCCGCTGCTACTCGGGTCGAAGCCTCGAAGCCATCATAGGCTGCACAAGATATAAACTTCAAGCACTCTCGAATCCCCAATGACAAAGCCTTGAACCTCTGCAAAGGTTCCTCGGAGAGGCCAGCAGAGAACCCAGCAATCTCCTTTGCCAGGTCTCGGAGGTACATGCCCATGTACAGCTGGTAAGTCTGGACACGGCACGCCAGCATAGAGCCCTGGAAGCACTTTCTACCAAGGGCATCCAGGTTCCGGGCCTCCCGGCCGGGGGGCACCAAGGAGTGCATCTTCTGACTCTTCAGACGATGCATGGCCGATTCCAAAACCATGGAGTGGTGCGGTAGCTGTGCCTTCTGGAACCCAGGGCTCTTATGGACTAGATAAATGGAATCGACCAGTTTGCTGAGAACCAGCGCCGAGGCCAGTGCCTCCCACATGCGGAAGAGCAGCTGTTCCAGCATCAGAGGAACCGGTACAATAAAGGCCTCCTTCGGGGGAGAGTCATACTGGAGGGCCTCAAGCTCATCGGCTCGAGGCTCCTCCTCAGGATCCGCAGGGAAGGCCAAGGCCTTGGTCATATCCCTCACGAAGTCTGAGAACTGGGTATCCTCTGGGGGGGGGGGGGGGACCTTGGCTGAGGCTCGGACTCCGGTGAGTCCGATGGGACGCACCGGGTCCGAAAAGTGTCTGGGGACTCCTCGTCCACCGTCTCCCACCCCGACCCCTCCGATGAGGAATCGAGCGGATCCGGCCGGGCGGGCACCGATGCCATCCGCCCCGACGCTGAGGGTACCGGCGTCGACGACCTCGGCCCCGTACGGGAGGCCGAGGGAGACCTTGGCCGAGGATCGACTCGAGACCGCATGGACTCGAGGATCGGCTCGGCCTCCGGGGTCGACTTGGACGTCGAGGTCCCGGTGGTCGGGGCAGATGTACCGGTCAGACCGGCGATCAGCACCCGCTGCTGTTCCATGAAGGCAGCTAAACTGCTCTCCAAGGCCGTCAACCTGAGTCCAAGCTCAGGAGACTCAGCAGCCTCCGACTCGGCCCCCGACGGTGTCGGGGCCGACGTTGGCTCCCCCGGAGGAGAGTCCACGAGGACTACAGCACTCACGTGACTCGGGGACTCCAGCTCCACACGAGACAATTTCGCAGGCCTCTCCAGGTCCGAGGACCCGGGAAGGCAGTCGGGGCTATGCGACCTGGCCCTCGAGGGACCAAGAGCGTCCACCGATGCCGCCCTCGCGGGTTTCTTCTTCCTTTTGTGTTCCTGTGAGGGAGACCCCTGCTCAGAGGAGCCCCGACGATGCTCGGGGTCAGACTCCCGAGACATCGAGGCCTCCGACGAAGTCTAGGCCCGGCAGGACACGGAGTCATAGAAGATCCTTTCTCGCTGATGCTGACGGCTCCTCAACGCCTTTGAGGACATTTTACCACAAGGACCACAGATCATTGGGTTATGATTGGGCCCGAGGCACCGGAGGCAGCAGTCGTGTGTGTCGGTGAGAGACATCAGTTTCTTACACCGATCACACTTTTTGAACCCGCTGGCAGCCATCGGGGGAAAAAAGGGCCCCTGCAAGGTCAAAAGACCGGGCTGCCAGTGAAAAAGAAAAAGAGCGCGAATGCTAGTCTCGAAGGACAAAAACAGCTCCAGGTTCGATACCGGTTACCGTGCCCAGGCGGGAAGGGGAACCGGCGTCGAACCGGCAAAACCCCACGAATCTTCGTAGGAAAAATCAACTTTTAACCGGGTGACTAGGACACACGTCCGTCGGGCTCTGTGGAAAAAAGAAGACTGAGCAAGATGGCATCCTTGGGAGGGAAGGTAACCGCGCATGCGCGCCGCATTCCCAAAGGCTTTCTTTGAAAGCTGGGGAAATGCTCCGCACGAGGGCTCCGTCGACGCCGATGTCACCCATATGTGAGGACTGACTTCCTGCTTGGTCCTGGAGAAACCTCTATTATCAGTGCCATTCTGGCTTTAAGCATCTGCTGGTGTACAAGCACTGGGTCAGTGGAGCCCATACGTCCTGGGCTCCAGTGGATGGGCAGGGAAAGGTCTGATGCTGAAGGATCATTCAGAAAGAAAAAAAATCAGAAAAGGAGTTGACTTCCTGAAGCTTACTATGGAAATACCAACTCTAGCCCTACCACCATTAAATCCTGAGCTTGACATATGAAACATATACAGTATTAAAACAGGGAGGGAAAATTTTCAATTATAATCTGAATGGTACTATTTAGTGTTGATTTAGTCAGGGCTCTTGTGGACACAGAGAATTGTTTTGCAAGTGGTACTGTAGGCGGTCAAACAAGAATTAAAAGAAAAGACTGTATTGTACACCATTGCAAGGGTTTCATATATATGGACAAAGCATATAGCTTTGGCTATTACAATTTTTAACTCTGACCAACTTCTTCAGGTACAAGGGCACAGACTGCATGCAGTACACAAAAGACCCACTTGAGGGCACCGCAACACAGCTTAAACTAAACCGAACCATTTATAATGGAAAAAAAAACCTGACAACACAGAATTTACAAATATGTATGTGTGATTCCATAAGCCTGTGGCCTAACATCTGAATAATTTCATGCCACAAAGGCGATAGATACAGGGCTTGCAAGGGCGGCATGCCATTTTCATGAGAGCTAGTGCTGAAATTCATCCTTTCTTTCTATTTGACACCTCAGCTTTGAGTGTGTTTTGTGGGGCTATCATGGATTCACTCCACAGCTCATGCTATATTCACATGCCTAGGACTATGCCACATCTGCAAAGTTCTCCACATTAGCACAAAAAAGGTGACATGCCCAATTATTGCATATCTGAAGAAAAAAGATTTCAGCACATCTGTTAACAAGCTGTTTGGATGAACACCTGAAGAAACCGTTTCCTTTTTCTTTAAATAAGCCTTTGAATGGTTTCAAATTATTTGTCAGCATGCCCATGGGGCAATTTGCTTTTACATCAGCACTTAAAACAAGCCCTCTCTAGCAATGACAATTACAATCATAAGCACCAGTGAATTAAGGTGGTATGGATCACACATCTTAGAGATCAACTCTGCGACTACCTTTCCAAAACAAATACACTCCTCTCTTACCAATTTGGATTTCGCTCCACGCACAGTACTGAAACCATCTTGACTTCTGTTCTCAACGATATCCACCCTCCCACAATCAGGGTAACTTCACCTTGGCTGTCTTAATAGATACATCTCTTCTCTGCATTTGATCTTGTCGACCATGCTCTACTCTGCACGCGTCTTCATGATATTGGCTTGCGCAGCACCATTTTACATTGGTTCTTCTCATTTCTCTCTGTCCTCTCTTTTCCCGGTTTCTCACTCTTCCTCGCTCTCCCCCTCTTTTCCTCTCACTTGTGGTGTCCCTCAAGGATCTGTTCTTGCTCCCCTGTTGTTCAACATTTTCCTTGTACCTCTTGCCACACTAATTCAGGATGCCGGTATCATTGCCCATTATTACGCCGATGATATCCTTCTCCTCTGGCACACCTCCTCATACTCTCCTGATCTGTTCGCTGTCAATGCTTGTCCACGGGTGGCCACCTGGGCTGTCGGATCACCTCCTAAAACTTAATCCTCAAAAGACAGAAGTGCTCTAGTTCACTGACTCTCTCCCTCCACCGTCTTGTTTGCCTCTTTTGGGTTTCACCCCTCTCGCCCTTTCCACTTCTTTTAGGTATCTTGGTGTCATCTTAGACTCTACACTCACTTTCCACGATCACATCAGCTCCATTGTCCAAAGATCATTCTTCGCACTGCGTCAAATTCGTTCTTTTCGTTCCCCCCTCACCACACTGGCTCTTACTACCCTTATTCTTTCCCTAATAATCACTTGCATTGATTATTGCAACATCTTTCACACCAGTTTGCCTGCATACAAAGTCCATCCCTTGTAGATCCTACAAAACACCACCCTTCGCCCCGTCACTCACGCGTCCAAGTATGACCACATCACCCCTCTCTTTCTCCAGCAACATTGGTTGCCCATCCTCTCTCGGGTTCAGTTTAAGATCTGTGATAAGGAAGCTTATCATAGTTCAGGAAGGAGCTATAAAAGAGGTGAATTGGCTCTGAACAAGCAACCTGTCTTTGCTGGTAGAAATACTAAAACAGAATGTTTTCATAAAAGACTACCAGTCCCAGAAATAGAAATTACACTTACCTGGTAATTGTCGTTCCTTGAGTGATGACAGTTTAGTCCTCTACTTCTGGGTTGTGCACCTCTTCCTGCAGCTAGGAGACTGGGCATGTCAAAGTTGTGACATCACTGGATATAGCCTGCTGGTATCTCCCATCAGCCTCCAGTGTACTATTGACAAAGCAAACTCAAAGGAACAACAAATAAGTAACTATAGCATAACTTTAAATAACTCCCCATTCTTCACCGGAGGAGCCTTTTAAACCGTATCCGTCTTATATTTTCGTTTCTCTCTTTTTTTTAACTTTACATTCATGTCCCCCCTATGCAACCACGTATCCTATACCATCACCTCGTTTAAATAAGAGAAAAGAAAGAAAGAACAGAGAGGGATACTCACTGCGATCTAGAAACTGAAAGGATCTGTCTACTCCTTGAGATTGATGCTCCACTCCGCCTGAAAATAAACTCTGAAGAAATCACATTCCTGGGCGGGAATGAGGACTAAACTGTCGTCACTCAAGGAACGACAATTACCAGGTAAGTGTAATTTCTATTTCCTTATCGTTCCTCCAGTTTAGTCCTCTACTTCTGGGATGTAACAGAGCAGTAATCATTGGGAGGGACCTATCAAGCCAACTCACCACACTGATGACCCGAAACAGGCCTCCTTTACTGCCAAAACATTTAGGCAGTAGTGGTTACTGAGGAAATGAAGAGACTACCTGGAAGCTGCTCTACCAATCCCTCCTGGTGGAATGACACGGTGATTCACCCATGAAGCCGCTTGTGCCCTGGTAGCAAGAGTCAGAAAGCCCCCCGGAATCATACAACCTCGCCAGCAGAAAGCTGAGGCAACCACCGCCTTAACCCAGTGCGAAATGGCCACCTTCGCTGCTGCTTCCCCTTTGTGGGGACCTCCAACCAGCACACAAAAACAAAGAAACGAACATCGCACCCTGCATGGAATGTTTCCTATCGGCGTAAGCTACGAATAAAAACCTCCCCTTCCAGAAAAACCGAGAACTGGAAGAGAAACCAATAGGCTCAGGAGAAAAAAATCAGAAAACCACCTATTGGAAGGACAACAGGACTGCTCGCAAACACCAACCTCTATCCAGAAAGGGTAAAAATGGCTCATTAGATGACAACGCCTGAAACTCCGAAACTCGTCGCACCGAACAACGAGCTATCAAAGCCACTGTCTATAACAGCAAATCCTTTACCGACGCCTGGAGTAAAGAATCAAAGGACTCTTTAGCTAACGCCTCTAAGGCCCAATCGGGATCCCCCGGCGGCACCCGAACTCTCCTTGAGTAGCGCAGTCGGATCCCAACTTAAGGAAACGCTACACATCGATCCGAACACCTAGCGCTATTCCCTTCACAGACTCCTACAGCCGGAAACAGTCGCCCGCTGGATCCTCTAAGGAACTGGCCGCTAGTTCCTTCAGACACTGTCCTGCAGAGAACTCAGACCAAGGATACAGACACCTTTGTCACCCGGACTTGCCGCCGTGAACAGCAGCCTTCCAAAAGGCGCTAAGCATGGACCTACGTAGCAGAAGCAGCCTGCCTCCTTGCTCTCAACAAGGCGGCGAAGACTGCCGCAGAATAACCCTTCTACTTGAGCCCCGCCCATACAAAGGCCAAACCGTAGGCGGGCACTGATCCACCAGAGACATTCGTCACGGACCTAGCCGCAGCAGAACGTCCGCTAACGACAACTTTTAGGAAAAGCCTGTCGAGTAGACGAATGAGAAAAGCCTAGTACGGCCGTCTCGCCCAACCGGGCGCTACCAAGAGCACCTTTCTCTGAAAGCCTCGATACGCCAACTAGTTGCCCTATGAGAGCCCACGGGGAAAGGACAAGACAAAGACATAATGGGAGCTTACTGACCCTCGACTTGGACGAACCATCAGCTGCCCCATTCCTCCACCAGAGGGACCTCTGGGTGAACCCCAAGGAAGCCAATAATATTAGCTAGCGCTTGAATTAATCCATACTGCACATTTGCGCCATAAAGCAAATCAGGCTCTAGTCGATTCAACTCCCTGATCCTTTCCTGTTCCAGGCAAGTAGACTGCCGTAAATACTGCGACCAGCGGAAGCATGCTCTCGCCTCCCCAGGCTCCAAAAATGGGAGCTTGTAAGGCCAGAGCATTGCCCCCAACGATCGCTTCAGTGAACCATCTACTTTCCCATCTTGCGATAAAGAAGATTGCTAGGGCTCTGTTCCATACAGTGAGTCCACACCCCCTGGAAGTGCAAGGTGTGCACCCACCCACGTAGTACCCAGGCGTGCCCCTGCTTAGCCTCAAAATGTCAATCAAGAACAGGCGAATTCAGGACAGCTGAATACTTTCTTTATTTTCCTTCCTTCTTTATTTATTTATATATAGAGATATATATTTTTTAATTATTTATTTTTTACAAAGACACCTCTAAACCAAAAATGCCTTCAGCATATGTTAAGAGACGCTCTTTCCGTGCCAACAATATGAAGTAGAAAGAACTCCCAAACACAGGCATACTAATCCACGGCCATCCTGCTAGAGTAACGCCCCATTCCGTCTGACTGCACAAAGACGGACTTTTATATTTTAAGTTCAACTAGCACCTGGTGATATGAAATACAGCTCTCATTCCGCAGTGGCAATTGAGTCAGCAATAAAGAAGCTGAGAAACTGCAGACAAGTTCCCATTATACCACCTGGTAAAGACTCCATTTTTAGACCACTGAAGCAAAAAAAAAAAACCATGCGAGCGTGCCTTGTGTCCTGCCAGCAGCTAATCGAATTGAAGGGATTCAGTGTATGCAGGGCATTTTCCAGAGAACGCAAGGCCCCTCATCCAGGCTGACTCCACATTCACAGTCTAAACTGGCAGTCACCTTGGCTGATGCCGATCAGCGCGGAAGCCATCTTGAAAGCCCAGCATATGAAGTATGCCTACTAGAGTCTGACCTGCTGCCATTGCTACTAGAGAACTAGCCTGACTGCGTGCTTCTGGCCCCCCATTAAGGCATTCGCTGAACACTAGCAGAGACTCTCCGTACTGGAGAACCGCTGATAAATGGAATGGGAGCATAGATAACTTCAAAGGCCAGAGTTCTATTTTGCAACCCCTCTCCGCTGAGCTGCCTTTTCCATATGTAAAATTAAACCACATATAGCCAAAATGAAGACATTACAAATCTACCGTAAAATCTTATAATTTGGGCAAAGCCAAACTAAACGGGAACATTTTCCATTAAGAAACCACACAACTATAAAATCCTTCCCATGACATAAAGCTTATGGCAGAGCATTCCACATCTGTGGACTGGCCATGGCGCTCACCCAAGCATCTGTTACAACTGTCCAAGAGAGTTATCACCATAATTCCTTTTGACCTGAATATGTTTACAGTGGAACATAGCGCTATATCACAGCAGCTAAGCCAAAATATTATCCTGCCATATAAACCGACTTTAACGCTTTATAGGACCCTCTATGGATAGCGGAAGGAGAATCTTTTTTTTTTTTTTTTTTTTTTTTTAAAGTAGAGGACTCCAAAAACCAAGTTTCCGCCAACTCCAATGAAATCAAAGCAGACCAGCTAAAATTACCTGAACTGCTACTATAGCTTTGCAAGAAGCTACCAGCCCCCGCTGCACCCAGTTGTCCTTCCCCCCCTTATCCAGGGGGATTCTGCATTGCAGGAGGCGTTGCCCACCCCCTGCCAGCCTACTGCATCTGCCAGGGAGCTGAAGAGCAAAATAGAAAGTAGAACCCCTGGAAGCAAACAGTGTCCTGTCCCTGGGATTCAGGCGCAAAAGGTAAAAATCAAAAGTAAAAGCAACAGTGTTAGCTAAAAATGAACAAGGCTATCTCTCACTAAAGCGAGTTTCTCTTTCTTTTTGAAATCCCACCGAAGTCCGTGGGACCCAAGCTTTCGAACACAGCCCCTAACGCTGTGCATTAACCACAACCAGAGAAATGAAATGAAATGAAACCCTGCTCTAGTAATAGATGAGAATTTCCTGGGAAGGACCTGCTAAGTGTTGCTATGAAACCCACAAGCACCTCACCAGGCCTTCCTGAAGTCAGAGAAATAGCAGTGGAATACACCGACCACCTTGAAAATGGAGGTCTGAGAGGTTGTTGCCTGTGTGAACCTGATGAGTAATATGATTTTGTATTGTACCACTCACCCCCCAGGGATGGGGGCACTGAATACTTTATGTGATTCATGAGCAGCGCTGCCATTCGGTGGCCTTTAGGGCAGCAGAGCCCGACCAATGATACAGAAATTAAGAGCTTTAAATCTTGGTCATATAAACTGGATTCTCAGACCTTACATCACAGCACCGAGGCTCTGTGGTGATTTCTATCCTGACCTGCAGATAATGGCTGCCTGCACAGTCATAGAAAGGCACTATTGAGTGTACCAGCTGCCCTCTGGTGGCCATAGACCGTAGCACAGGCACTTCCCGGTTGACAGTTTAACTGCCAGTCTATTCTTGTACATCCTAAGGTTTCCTAAACCTGTCCCTGTGAATTTTGGGCAACTGTCACTATAGAATACATAAAGGCACACTTCTAGGCTTTCCCTCCTGCAAACTACAAGTTAGGGCTCTGCCCTTGAACCTAAAAGCTGGCAATTTGCCTAATATCCTGGGCCTGAACAGATGCTCCTCAGAGACATGATTAGGAGGGAAAGAACATGTGGTATCAGGGATCAATGCCAAAACTGCTGTCCTGTTTTTAAGTTTATTCTTATTTATTCTATAAAGAGGATTGACAACAGTCCCCCTTAATGCTGAGGAACCCCCTGGCCTCAAAAAAAACCTACAAACAAAAGAAAGAAACAAACACTAGGCCCAAAAATTTAGCTATTCTGCCTGTTTTCCTCACGCAGGCAGTTCACTGCAACGCTCGCCATGCGGTCCAAATACCTAGAGAGGAAATGGCCACCCCTTCGCCAATGAATTTTGGCGCCAAGAACAGCCGCCGCTGCAAAAATGAGGCCTCAGCAGACCGACAGAGCCCGAAGGCCTTACCTGCAGGGCCGAAAGCCACACAGCCTGCTCCTACCTCCTTGAATTCCTCCAATCCTCAAACTGCGCTGATGCGCCTGGCAGCCGCGGCGAGGATCGCTCAGCCGGTTCCACAGACTAAAATTAAATCCCGCAGCAACGGAGAGGCTCCGTCTCACACAGCTTCAGTGTGGCTGTACGGGTCCCGGAGCTTTCTCCCGTACAGTCCAGGGAGAGAGATCCGCACCGGCAAATGCCTGCAGGAAGTGAAAATCACTGACAAGGAGGGAAGGCAAGAACTGCTACTAATTTAAAGAACCAGGTTCAAATTTAAAATTACTGTAAATAAAGAAATTTGCTCCTAACTAAAGGGAACTAATCCCCGATTGTCAATTAACCAAAGGTATCTGAATTAAAAGTAAAATTAAAAGTAAATTAAAGGTAAAAATCAAAAGTAAAATCAGAATTTGTCACACTAAATGCTCCTATCTGTTCCCCCCAAGTGAGCCCAGAAGCTAGGCTCACTATGTCCTCCTGCTGCAAGGAGACTGGACACACTGGAGGCTGATGGGAGATACCAGCAGGCTATATCCAGTGATGTCACAACTTTGACATGCCCAGTCTCCTAGCTGCAGGAAGAGGTGCACAACCCAGAAGTAGAGGACTAAACTGGAGGAACGATAAGGAATGCACCAGGTTTCAAACAGCCTCTAGAAGAGCTGAAGTGGGGAAACGTGTGTTCAATCAGTAGAGCTATGAGGTAATCCCCAATCACTCATCTCCAGGGGCAGGGCTTGATTCATCACACCTGGGCTGTGCTAGGGTGGAGTGTCCCTCTAAGCACTTTAAAAGTAAAAGATATTCTACACAGAGGGAGATCAAGAATAAGGAGCACGAGGAGATCAAGAATAAGGAGCACGAGGAGATCAGGAACAGAGAGAACCGTCTTCACCAGAAAGAAGAGAGAGGACTACAACAGCAGAAGCAACGTAGAAGGAAGAAGAGAAAGACATCTTGGAGGTCTAAAGAAGGAGCCCACAGCAGTACGTGTGATAGGAGTGATTCCAGAGGCAAGCATACTCCATTGGACTGGAGGAAGCCAGAGGAGTGGGGTTATAGAGCCAGGAATTCCCAGACGGCACCTTTAAAGGAGACGGCTGCATTTGGAAGGGGCCCTAAGACCGGTGCAAGAAGGTATGTGAAGAGAGACCCAGTGTCCAGGGATCTTGATTGGAAGGCTGGACATAAAAGCTGGACTACTTACTGGCCAGGATACCTGGAGAGAAAACCTAACAGCAAGGGGATCACAGGTATGAACTTTGATCTATGCCCTAGCTCTTCATCAGGAAGACAGCAGGGAAACAAATATTATCCTGAGAGTGATCAATTAAGGAATTCCTCTGAGCCAGGCCATGATGCTGATTCCATGATATTTGAGGAAGAAGGAGATATAGCAAATGACCCGTTGGAATACATGGATTGCTCTCTGTCTAGGCTGCTGTTTTAAAGTAGTTTCTCACTAATACAACAACCACCAAAAGGAACTGTAACTTGTTCTTTTATCTACCCAGAAAAGTTTTTGCAAGAAAGCTTTAGGGTAGGATTGAGTCACGTAGAGAGAGTGAACCAGCAAAGGGGTTTGCAGCTGGCTAATTATTTGTAATTGAGCCAGGCACAAGTGCACGTGAGCTCTAGAAGGAAACTTCTTTTTTGTGTGTGTGAATAGAAGAAAGTTTATCCTTGATAAAGAACAGTTTTTTTGTTACTTTTGGGTTTGTTTTTGCCTTTTGGAGCACTGCTAAGAAGGTCATTAGCAGGAGCCATCAAAAAGACCTTTTCTGTTTCCCATCAAGGTCTTTATTGATTTATTGCTTAAGAAGTTCAGTTACCTTATAACATGTTTTGTTTTTCCTGAGTACAATACTTGAAGCAAGTGTCCTTTTGTGTTACCAAGTAAATCTGTGTGGGAGAATTAACCCCATGAATAAAATCTGTTTTTCTTTGCTTACACTCGAGCATCACAACTCATTATTTTGTGAACGGCTGATTCTGGTATGAATGAACTGAAACCCCCACAATCCTTTGCAAGTCATAATAATATTTTGCCTTTGCCAAGACTGTGGACTTTCACGACCAGCGCCCCCGTTTACAGATCCTATCACTCACAAGACACTGCACTCCGGCCTACCACTCTATCTCTCCTCCCTTCTCACTCCGGTGGTCCCTTCTTGGTCTCTTTGTACTATTCATGCAAATTGTCTCTACCTCTATCCTGCCTCCCACGCTCGCTACTATTCCACTTGGTCCTCTGCTTTCTATTTCTGTGCCCCTTATCACTGGAGCAAATTGCCTCCCAACCCCTCCTACCAACATTTCAGATCTTCCTTAGAAACCCATCTTTTCCAACTTGCATTCAACTCTCCTGATTAGTAGCCCAGGATAGTCCTGTGTTTCCCCATTCTCCTCCCCTCTTCTATACTGCCCTTCCTCTCCCTCTTACCTCTGTCTTGTGCTCGTCTCTCTCTTCCCTTTACTGTCAGACTGTATTTATTTTCCCCACTTTTAGTTATTTTGCTTTTACTGTAAACCACTTTGATTTCCCGAAAGGCAATGTATTAATATATTTAGAGTCAAATAAACCATAAGCCATCATGGAAAGACATTTGGAACCTATTAGTTAGGCAGAGAGAAGTAACAGAGGCCGCAATAGGCTCAGGGCACATGGGACGATGATGGAGAAGCCCACCACTCCAGTGATAGCAGCTATGAGGATCATTATTAACAAACAAACCATAGAGTCAATTATAGCTTGGCTAGTTTAAGGAAACTAGAATGGAAGAAGAGCCTTCCTTTCATACTCCCTGGACATAGAAAAACCTAATGGCACTCTGCAAATTGGTGTAGTGGCAGATCTAAACAGACTGGGGAATACTTTCCAGTAAGCTGGCACACTTGATTTGTCAAAATTTCAGGTCCCTTTCACTCCCCCCACCTCTTTTGGTGGCAAAGAAACACATTATTTCTATTTAGAGAACTAAAGATCTTCCCTCAACACGGCAGTGAGTCAGCAAACGTCTGTGCTGCTAGAAAAAGTTGGTTACTCACATGTAGCAGGTGTTCTCCGTGGACAGCAGGAAAAGTCCTTACCGTATGGGTGACGTCATCCGATGGAGCCGCATACAGGAGTATTCCCAGCTGCTTTTAGAAGCTTGTGGAACCTCCACTGTGCATGCGTGGGTCTTCCCCCCTGCCGCCACAGCACCATCTTATGCTCAGTCCAATACACTAGCTGAGGAGAATACAACTTCAAGGGGAGGTGGATGGGTTGTGGAGACTTTTCTGCTGTCCTTAGAACATCTGCTACAGGTGGGTAACTATCTTTTCTCTGTGGACAAGCAAGAAAAAAAGTCCTCATGTATGGGAATCCCTAGTTACCAGCTACCTTGAACAAAAAAAGTGAAAAAAAAAAAAAACAGAGCCAACCAGGGCAACATGCAAACTATTTTTCTTGGTACAGGCCTTTTAAATTTTTATTCTTTTTTCTACCTTTCTTTTTCTTTTTTTTAAGATAGCCTGAACTGACATTATGAGCTGTGACATGACCCTGAAGGCTGAGACCTGCCTAGCCATAAGTGAAAGAGATGCAATCTGTGAGCCAAATTGACAAGCTGCATTTGAAGGCGGCGGCCCTCAGCTTGTTGGAGGTGAAAAGAAACAAAACGTTGGATGGACCTGTATGGGCTTTTGTCCGCTCTAAGCAGAAAGCTAAGGACTGTTGCAGTCCAACGTGTGTAGCACAGCGTCTCCTTGGGGTTTTGCGAAAAATATTGGCAGCACCATTGCTTGGTTAAGATAAAAGTCAGTAACCACTTTCGGAAAGAATTTGGGATGAGTATGAAGGACACTCTGTTGTGATTACTACTACTACTTATTTATATAGAGCTACAAGGCGTATACAGTGCTGTACAGAGATATGTAACAGCGATACCTGCTCATAAGAGCTGACAGTCAAGACAGACTACACAACAAGGAGGAACTAGGATATATCTAGGGAATGATAAGGAAACACATAGGAGGTGAACAAGAGACAGCATAGTTACTCACCTGTAACAGGTGATCTCCGGGAACAGCAGGAATTTACTTCACATATGGGTATCGTCGGTACCGACGGAGCCTGCGTGGGAACACTCCCAGCGTCCAATAGGAAAGCTTTTGGGAGCAACCCACAGTGCCTGCGTGCTGCCTTCCCGCCTTTCCCAACTGTCCCTTTCCAGTTGAGTTTAAAGCTGAGAGAGAGAGAGATACAACTCCTAGGGGAGGTGGGTGGGTTGTGAAGACTAAATTCCTGCTGTTCCCGGAGATCACCTGTTACAGGTGAGTAACTATGCTATCTCCAGGAACAAGCAGGAATGTAGTCTTCACATATGGGGACTCCCTAGCTGCAGATGCCAGGGAGAAGGCCCCAGAAGTTGTGTGCTCCTGTGAAAGGGCTCCACTTCCCCCCATGGATCTCTGGAATCCTACCAGGGATGGTGGGTAGGAGTTGATTAAGTATGGAACAGGTGTTGAAAAACAGCGTGACCAAACAAGGCATCCCGGGTAGAGTCCTTGTCTAAGCAGTAATGGGCTGTGAAGGTATGAACTGAAGCCAAGTAGCTCTTCGACAGATGTCGTCGATAGACACAGAGTGAAGATGAGCCATGGAGCCTGCCATGGCTCTCACATTGTGAGCTGTGACATGGCCTTCAAGAGGAAGGTTCTTACTCTCATAGGCAAAAGATATACACTGTGCAATCCAGCTGGACAGTGTTCTCTTAGAGACTGGAAGTCCCAAATGACTAGGATCAAAAGCAACAAAGAGTTGAGAGGACTTTCTATGTTGCTGTACTTTTGCAAGTAAAAAGCCAAAGCCCTTTTACAGTCCAAAGTATGAAGATTCCTTTCTGCATTTGAGGCGTGACGCCTTGGGAAGAATACAGGAAGGTAAACCGCTTGGTATAAATCAAAAGGTGACACCACCTTTGGCATAAAGTGTGGATGAATCCTAAGGACTACCTTATCATGATGGAACCTTGTATAAGGAGGATCAGCCACCAACGCTTGCAATTCACTGATGCGACGTGCTGATGTGATTGCAATAAGAAAGATGACCTTCCAGGAAAGGAATTTCAAAGAGGTAGTAGCTAATGGTTCAAAAGGTGGCTTCATGAGCTGCCCAAGAACCAGATTTAAGTCCCATGCCGCCGGCGGTGGCTTATTGGGAGGCTTAGTTAAAAGAAGGCCTCTCATAAATCTCTCTATGAGAGGATGAGAGGAAATAGGTTATCTATTTAGAGGCTTGAAAGAAGCTGCAATAGCACTCAAATGAACTCTCACTGAATTGGTCTTAAGCCCTGTATTAGATAAATGAAGGAGATACTCCAGTAATGATTCCAGAGGTAGCGCAAGAGGGTTAAGACCCTTCTGCGAGCACCATATGGTAAACCTTTTCCACTTGAATGCATAAGAGCGTCTTGTGGAAGGCTTCCTGGAAGCATAAAGGATATCCTTTACCTGCTGAGAAAGGTTAAGACTGTGAAGTTCTAGGCTTTCAGCAACCAGGCCCTGAAATGCAGAGACTGGGGATTGGGATGCCACAGCATCCTGTCCTCCTGAGAAAGGAGATTTGGAGCAGATCCTAACTGCAGAGGTGGAGCTAGAGAGAGATGTAGGAGCAGAGGGTACCACATTTGCCGTGGCCAATGTGGAGCTATGAGAATCATATGACCTCTGTCTCTCTGAAGCTTGAACAGGGTTTTGGGAATTAGGGGAATGGGTGGAAAGGCATACAGAAAGTCCTGGCCCCAATGGAGGAGGAAAGCATCCCTGGCCTGACAACCCTGAGCCGGAATTCTGGCACAGAACCGGGGAAGTTTGGCATTCAGCGGACTTGCGAAGAGGTCTATGTCCAGGGTTCCCCAAGTTTGGAAACTTTTGGCCACCTGGTCTGCATGGAGAGACCATTCGTGTGGAAGCAGAACTCGACTGAGTCTGTCTGCCAAGAGTTTTGAATGCCTGGAAGATACACCGCAAGGAGATGAATCTGATGCTCTATGGCGAGTGCCCATAGTCGCAAAGCTTTGTTGCACAGCAACAGAGAGCCTGTTCCGCCCTGCTTGTTCACAAAGAACATGGCTACTTGATTGTCCGTTTGAACTAGGACTGTCTTGTAGCTGAGCTGGATGTGGAATACTCGAAGAGCAAGGAAGATTGCTCTGAGTTCCAGGAGAATGATGTGTAGATAGGCCTCTTGTGGAGTCCAGGTACCCTGGGTAGAGAGGCCTTGCAGGTGGGCTCCCCAACCCACCTGTGAGGCATCTGTTGTTAGAGTTGCTTGGGGTGGGGATTGCTGAAAAGGAGACCCCACCAGAAGGTTTTGGGGTGACTGCAACCATTGGAGGGACAAAAGGCGATCTGAGTTTGCTATTTTGTCTGACAGGCAACCCGACGCCTGAGTCCATTGAGTGGATAAAGTCCACTGGGCTGCCCTCATATGGAGGCGAGCATAAGGAACCACATGCATGGTGGATGCCATGTGGCCTAGCAATTGTAACATTTCCCGAGCAGTGAGGTGAGTTTTAGCACTGCTTGGGAAGCTAACTGCACAATGCGAAGGCAGCGAGGCTGTGGAAGGTAGGCCCTTGTCTGTCTGGTATCCAGCAGAGCTCCTATAAACTCTAGGGACTGAGTGGGAGCAAGGTTGGATTTTGGGAAGTTTATAACAAGTCCCAAATACTAAAGGATGCACAATGTACGAGAGAGCGCAACCCTGACCTCTGGCTCTGAAGGGGCTCAAATAAGCCTGTCGTCTAAGTAAGGGAAGATGAATATTCCTAGGGTGCGGAGAAATGCTGCCACCACAGCCATGCATTTTGTTAACATCCTTGGTGCAGAGGCCAGGTCAAAAGGAAGAACCCTGTTTTGGTAGTGCTTCCCTTGACACAGAAAGCGAAAGAACTTTCAGTGAGTTGGATGGATGAGAACATGAGTGTACGCATCTTTGAGATCTAGAGAACAAAGCCAATCCTGACTCTGAAAGTATGGCAGCAGAGTTCCTAGAGAAATCATTTTGAATTTCTCTTTGAACAGGAATTTGTTCAATTCTCTGAGGTCTAAGATGGGTCTGTGTCCTCCTGTTTTCTTTGAAATAAGGAAACAGGGGGAGTAAAACCCTGTATCCCGTTGGGGAATGGGTACCTCTTCTATTGCCCCTTGGGCAAGAAGTACAGTGACCTCTTGACCTAACTGGTAGTTGAGAGAGGTCTGAGAATTGAACTGTCTTACCATTGTAGGAGGGGGCAGGCTAAGGAAATGAAGCTTGTACCCCTCTCTTACAATAGACAGAGTTCAATTTTCTGCTGTTATCTGACCCCATCTGGGGGCAAAATGACATAACCTTCCTGGGATGGTGGAGGGTTCTGGGCCGTTCAGGGCCAGGAAGGCAAAGTTCTCTAGATAGGAATCAAAGCCCATGTGGAGGCTGAATCTGCTGAGCCGGTTGAGGCTTAGATGCTTTTGTCTTTCTTTGCCTAGGGTTGTTGCTGCTGTCCCTTTTGGGCAGACTGACCTAAGCGATGCCCCTTTTGGGTATAGGAGGGATAAAACTTCTTCTTCTTACTGAAGAATGGTATTTTTAGAGGATTTTTTCCTCGCAGGATCAGCTGTAGATTTAGACAAGCTATCCAAAGTGATATTGTCAGCATCTATCTCATTAGCTTTTTCCTGCCAATTCCTGCCAAAGAGATTCTCTCCTGTGCAAGGGATATTCCCTAGCTTATCCTGTACCCAAATTTCCAAGTCAGCTGCCTGGAGCCAGGCAATCCTACGTGCCCTATGGCAATAGCAGAGGTTCTGCTTATACACTCAAAGTAGTCAAAGGCTGCACAATTCACAAACTTGGAAATATCCTGAGCATGGTTGACAAGGGCAAGGTAATCTTGCCTCTTATCATCAGGAAGGAGAGGGCTCATAAGCTCTAGATCTCCTGTGACTTCCTTCAGGAACATTCCCGTATATAAGATATAGGAACTGATCATAGCAGAAATCATGGAAGCCTGGAAGGTTCGACACCCAAGGGCGTCAAGAGTCCTACACTCACGTCCTGGAGGATTTAGATGCATGCCTTTTTGCACTCTTTACCCTTCTCATAGCTGATTCCACCACCATGGAATGGTGTGGTAACAGTCTTTTGAAAGCCAGGACAAAGAGGAACTCCATACATGGTGTCGAGTCTTCGAGAGTGAGGAGATGTGGTTAGAGGTATTTCCCACATCCTTAACATGAGATCATGCAAGATCTCATGAATAGGTAAGGTAGCTGCCTCCTTGGGAGATTTAGGGTATTGCAGGATTTCTAATTCCTTTGCCCTAGGCTCTTTTTCAGGTGATGGAAAGACCTCGAGCCACATCTCGGATAAAATTCTGAAAGGACATGTCCTCTGGTGGAGACATCCTACGCTGAGGAGAAGAAGAATCCTCAGGAAGAAGTACTCTGGTATTGGCAGAGCTTTCAGAGTCTTCAGACTCATCCGAGGATTCGAAGTATCTCCGATCCGGGTGATCGTGCAAGGCACGGTACCAGTACCGATCGAAGTCAGCATCGGAGTGGTCCGGTACCGACCTGTCAATACCGGATGGATACGTATGACTCGGTCCCGATAGAATACCTGCCGATGTCGATGCAGTCGGTGCCGGTACCGGTTGAATTGTCTGAAGCGGTTTCAAGGGCATCGAGGCCGTGAGAAGAGCCGCCAGACTGCGTTCAATAGCCAAGAATCTCTGGTCTATCGACGCTGCCGATGCTTGGATATCGGTACCGGAAGCAGCAGCTGGTACCCCAGAGCATGGCCCCAGTAGTTCTGCCGAGATTGAAGCCTCGAGAACATCCTGGAGCCCCGTTAGTGCTTTGGAAGCCGAAGCCTCGCGCTGGGGCAATTTTGCCAGTGAAAGTCCCTCAAGGGCAATGCAAGAGACATCTCGCTGTCTAGAAGCAGATCTACCTTTGAGGACCAGCTAGATTTATGTTTAGTTTCCTGAGATCCATGGGAGGAAGACGAAGCCCTGGATGACGTCGATGCCACAGAGGCTGCATCGGAGGGAAAAAGGGTGCTAAGCTTAGCAGCTTGGTTCTGCCGGCCCCTTTCACTGGTCAACATTGAAATCGTTACTGACTTTAAAAGGCCCTAATCTGTAGTATCTTGGTGAGCTGAACACGAATATAACATTAAAAAACATTTATTGGCTCTCGTTTTGAAGATATTGCATTTAGTTCATTTCTGACATTTCACCGTGTAAATTTATCCAGTAGGACATCAACAACATCCCAAATAAGCCTTGAATGATGTAATATTGCATCACATTGCATAATACCAGCATGCACACATCATCCAGAGTTGATTGCATCATTTTCTGATGCAATGTAATACTACTGCCAGATGACTGCTGAAGCCATCTGACGTCAGCAGTGTACTATACGCAGTTGGAAAGGAAAGTTATCTGGTATTCTGTTCCGATATTGAAAGCCTCATGAATGCCTTAAAAATCACTCATGACCCACAAGACTGGAGACTATTTATAGACTCTTCGAAACTGAGTCTGAAGGCTGTGCTTTTGAACAATGGAAACCGTCTTCCATCTATTCCAGTAGTGCATGCCGTCCACATGAAAGAGACAAACGATAACTTAAAGCATCTACTGACTTCCATTAACTATAACAAGTACAGCTGGCACCTCTGTGGTGACGTGAAGGTAGTTGCCCTTTTAATGGGACTGAAGCAGGGATAGCACAGTTACTTACCTGTAACAGGTGATCTCTGGGAACAGCAGGAATAAGTCTTCACATATGGGTACGTCGGTACCGACTGAGCCTGCGCGGGAACGCTCCCCAGCGTCCAATCAGAAAGCTTTTGGGAGCATCCCTCAGCGCCTGCGTGCTGCCTTCCCGCTTTTCCAACTGTCTCTCCTCAGTTGAGTTTTATAGCTGAGACAAAGAGAGAGAAAGAGGAAAGGAAGATAGATAGAGAGATACAACTCCTAGGGGAGGTGGGTGGGTTGTGAAGACTTATTCCTGCTGTTCCCAGAGATCACCTGTTACAGGTAAGTAACTGTGCTATCTCCAGGAACAAGCAGGAATGAGTCTTCACATATGGGGACTCCCAAGCTAAGATGCCTGGAGCCCTAGCATGGTGGGGATTGGAACATGCTACACCTCATATGGCCAAGCATCCTGAGGATGGAGGGTAAGAGTGGAAAAGAGAGGAGCTGTAGAAAAACAGCTAACCTAAAATAGGACTACAGGTAAGGAGTCCTTGTATGTATGATAATTATCATGAAAAATATTGAAATGAACAATCACAATATGGACCTCACCTACTGGATTGCAGGAAGCAGAGAAGCTGATGGAGTCTACTGGGGATCCAGTAGAGGAATCTTCAAGGTGACCTCACTGAAGTGAAGGTGAAGGTCCAAATCTGGAAGTGACAGGTGACCCAGGTGTCAACTGGGGTAGTACAAAAAGGGTAGGTCTTTAGTGGAAAGCTTTATGGAAAAAGCTGGGAACTCTTTTGGCTACAGAGTTACTCACAGTTAGGAGCAAAAGAGGAAGACTGACCGATATGGACAAACTAGCCCAGTCCTGGAGGGAAGAAGGGGTATGGGAAAAAAGCCCGTATTCCCAAGGACGACAGATGTCTGAAGGGTTGAAACCTCAGATCTACTGAAGATCCACCCTGTCTTTCCTAACTGGTGAGTGATAGGAAAGATATTGGAGCATGGAGCTTCAGGGATACCTAAACCTAGGGTTAAGGTAGGAGCTGTCCGTACCACAGTAGTGGTTGTGTGCATAATACCACAGTAGTGGTTGTGTGCATAATACCCCAGACATACTGTGGGACAGTATGAACATATGCAAGCCCACTGTCTGGAACCTACAGGAAGGTAAAACCTTTATAAGCATAGACAGTTAGAGAGATAAGTATGTAAATACATATCTACCTATAAGGAAGCATCTCGACAGATACACACATCATATATATATATATATATATATATATATATGTGTGTGTATATATATATATATATATATATGGGTATATATATATGTCTATAGAGAGATCTGGAGGGGCATAACATATGCACACGCAGCTTACAGACATATGTATCTATAGAGAAGTATATAGAGATATATACATACATGAATATATATGTCTAAAGATAAATGTCTGCAATTAAGCAGATAGAGATATGCCCATAAGAACATTCACATGAGAGATGTGAAGAGGAAAGATTCATCTAATAACAAGAAGGTGGAACCTACTTGAGAAGATATATAGAGAATCTATTCCCCCTGGCTAAGATGGTGCAGGAATGCTATCCAGTGAAATAACCAGGATGGTTGCGTGAAAAAACAGAGGATAATATCAGTCTGTAAACAGCAAGTCCTGAGTCATGTAGAACTCTCGCATGGTAAATGGACAGAAAACGCATAGGGTGAGATACCAGGTTGACCCACTGGAGGGACACAAAGGGGTATCATGCGTTATTAGTTAAATATGTGCTGTCCATGAAGGAGTAGGATACCATGAGGACAAGCTGCAAGGAAAAAAGAGCATATTCCTTGTAGGAATTGGAGAACTCTTTAGAAGTTCACGTAGAAAAGGCTTATGTCCTGTATTATAAAAGGAGATAGTAGGGTGTGGAGAACCCTCACAGTCATGGAAAATGACTGAGGAAGCCTTTTCCAACCATATAGGATAGTCTATTTATTTATTTATTTAACTATTTATATCCCGCTTTTCACCGGGTCAAAGCGGCGTTACATATATGAGGGGGGGGGGGGGGATTAAGCGTTAGGGTGGGGCCATCACCGGGGAGACAACATTGATGATTGGGACCAGTCGGACACTTTGGAGAAGCATGCTGTTAGATGTGGGTTGGTTGGGTTGGTGGTTGTAATGGGGGCGTAGAGCATGATATCATTGGCATATATGTGGAAGTTGATGTTGTGAGTGCGTATGACTGAGCAGAGTGGCTGGAGGTAAATATTGAAGAGCATGGCTGACAGGGTAGATCCTTGCGGTACTCCTTGGTATTGTTGGAAGGGGGGGAGGTCGAAGTGCTGGGGTTGATTAATTGTTGTCTATTAGATAGGTAGGATTGGAACCAGTTAAGTACAGTGTCTTTGATCCCAATTGTCTGAAGTCTGCGTAGGAGGATGTCGTAGGATATGGTGTCGAAGGCTGCAGATATATCGAGGAAGATCATGGCGAATCCAGAGTGTTTCTCTTGTGTTCCTATGAGGAGGGTGTTCATCAGTGTGGTCATGAGGGTTTCAACCCCATGAAGTGGTCAGAAGCCATGTTGTTGTGGATCCAGTACGTTGTTGATGTCCAGGTGTTCTTGAAGCTGTTGCTGTACGATTTTTTCAATTATCTTGGCAGCGAAAGGTAGGCTCGCTATCGGTCTGTA
This sequence comes from Ichthyophis bannanicus, assembly GCA_033557465.1. Taxonomy (NCBI): domain Eukaryota; kingdom Metazoa; phylum Chordata; class Amphibia; order Gymnophiona; family Ichthyophiidae; genus Ichthyophis; species Ichthyophis bannanicus. Next base: position 670,653,614 of record CM066032.1, on the reverse strand, counting down.
GGATGCTGGGTCTAGGGGGTCCAGGTTATGCTTTTTTAAGGATGGTCGGATGACCGTGGTTTTAAGAGTGTCTGGCATGTGGCCTTGGGAAAAGGATTCATTGATGATGTGGGTTAGTGGGGTGCTTAGTTCGTCTTTAGATTTCTTTATCCAGTCAGTGGGGCAGGGGTCCAGTGGAGAGGTGGTGGTGTTGAGGTGGGAGATGGTGGATGATACTTCGTCTGTGGTGGTTTCTTTGAAGGTAATCCAGTCACTGTGTATGACGGGGTGGTGGTTTGTTGTAGTTGTCGATACGTGTGGCTGCTGTGGATAGTCATTAGAGACAAAACCCCAAGCTCTCTAGCAAAGGCCCATAGTAGAAAGCTTCTCTGTAAGATTGCAGAGAGCATTATGCAGGAGAATTGGGAAATAAAACTGTCTGTTGGAAAAAAACAGCTGCACGTCAACTATGCTGCCAAATCCAAAGGAATTGGAGATGGCAAGAAAATAAGATAGTGTGATAAGCCTGAAGTGATTAGGATTATCCAAGATAAATGAAAGCACTATCTTGGAATCACTACTAAGGCCAGACAGAAAGTAGTGGAGAACAAGACTGGAAACTTATGGAAAAGTACCAGTAGTCCAATCACTGGAACTCCTGCATGGGCAGCTGCGAAATTCCTGCCCTTGTCTGATGAGCTGCCCAGACAAAAGAAGGGAGTTTATTCAAGAGAAAAAACTCCACACTGGAATGAAAGAAATGACTAGAAAGGCTAAAGAAGCCCTGCAGTGGTATGTTACCACTCTTTCAGGGGAAACCCTGGATAAGAGGGTAGAGAAACAGGAGCTGAAGGGTGACTTACCATATGGTAAGTCTGTGGAAGGAAAAAATTCATGTTGGAACAGAAAACGATCATGGGATAGTTGTTAAACCTCTCTTCTTGGTAGGAAGAAGAGGAGAAACCTGTGACCCATAAACATGAATATCCTGACAGCTCAGCATACCTAGGAGCAAATGGATGTCCTGAGAAAAGGAATCCATGTGTAGAGTTTTGAATGAAAAAACAGTGAAAAAACTTCTACTGAGAAGAAGTCAACTGTAGGTTGTAAACTTCAGGACCCTATGGTTGCTGGGTTTGTTCAGCCTGGCTAGAGTTTGGATTCTTCAGACCAGGGCGAGGTTTCCCCTGCTTGGGAACATCTGTATGATGGGCAGGAGAAGAGTGAAACCTTCTTCTCCTAGGGAAAGAAGGTTTTGTAGGGCATTTCCTACCTACTGGGGAAGGAGAAGGCTTAGAATAGCCTCCAGGTCTGAAGCTTGGAGCCAGGCTCTACGTCGTGCCCCTATGGCTATAGCAGAGGTTCTGCTAACAGACTCAAAGGAGTCTAGGGAAGCACGAGTAAGAAACCAAGAGATACTTTGAATATGAGTAAGTAGTAAGGAATAGTCTGCAGTCTTGGGCTCTGAAAGAAAAGGAGTCAAAAGATATAATTTCTTTGTGACCTCCTGAAGGGATAGACTCATATAAAAAATATATGAGAGAATCCTTGTTGACAGCATGGATGTCTGGAAGGTTTGACGTCCAAAGGCATCTAGTGTCCTAGACTTACGACCTGGTGGGTAAGAAGAGTGCTTCTTCTTACTTTTCACCTTCCTCATTGCTGATTCCACCACAATGGAATGATGGGGAAGTTGAGTCTTTTGAAACCCTGGAGAGGGGGGCACCTGATACAGAAGATCAGTTGCTCTAGAAGGTGAGGGAACCCTTAAAGGTGCTTCCCACATTCTTAGAAGAAGATCCTGCAAGGAATGATGTAAAGGAAGCATTATATTTTCCTTTTCTCCAGTAGAAAGAGAGCCTTGTGTAGGATCATAGCCAGGGGTAGGAATAGCAAGAGATGTTGCCATATTCAGGAGAAAATTCTGAAAATAAGGATCTCCAAAGGGAACCGTCCCTGGGCAGACTAGACCTGAAGAACTAGCCTGGGCACCGGAGGATCTACTTGAGAATATAGGAATATAAGATCCTGCACGGTGCAAGAAGGGATCCTTAAGGGATGGATGCTGGTACTGGAGATCATGACCTGAGACAGTCAGTACTGCATCGTCCATGCCAGTTATCGACTCCAAACTTGGTATAGAAAGGAGCGATCCTGGTGAAAGAAGCATGGAAGGAGCTGGCCCCGATGTTACTGCGGGTACCGGCACCGATACCGATACCGGTAGCTGTGTCGGAATCGAAGGCGACACCGACATTGAAGCAGTCATCGGTGGCTGCTCAATCGGTACCGAGGTAACCAAAAGCCTTTGGTAATCACCCTCGGTACCGAGAATCCGGAACCGGTAAGCGTCAGTACCGAGACGTGTCGGTACCCAGTCTTCCAGACTAGAGATCGATTCCAGACTCGGCATCGAAGGAAGCGAGTCTATCGATGCATGTCTAGAGGGTACCGACGTCGGTGGTAGTATCGGCGTTGATGCCGATACTGGAAAGTCAATCTGGGGCGTATCGACCGGTCCCGAAGGTACCGAGAAAGCCAGATGACGATCCCTGGTGAGGAGTGAATCGCTCAACACCAGTGCCGATGCCGGGGTATCGGTACCGCTCAAAGCGGATGCCACCACCGAGCATGGCTCAGGTATGTTCTGTGAGGGGTGAGCCCCAGGAACAACCTGAAACCCCTGATAGGCTTTGGAGGCCGAAGACTCCCACCGGGGTTTTGAAGCCAATGGACCCTTGAGGGTAAGGCCGGAGCCGTTATCATGCTGTGCATGAGACGTACCACTCAAGGGTTGGCTAGTCTTAACAGACTGTTTGTGGGTTACCTGATCTTGTGGAGAAGAAGAAATAGTCGGTGCCCTGACACTGGAAGGGAACTCGGTATCGAGGGAAACTCGAAATGGAAAATCTCTTCTCACAATATTGCAGCCTAATGGCTCTGGAGGAAAATGGTCAGGACCCAAACAGATTAGAATATGACCGGTTCAACAACTTCCTGCAGGGTGATGCGAAACAAGCATGGAATGCTTTTCACCTAGTGTCAACAAACTTTCTCGGGAATGTTAGGGCAGAAAACTACAAGGAACTAGTAGAAGACTTGCTGATGCAGTATCAGAAACTTGGCTGCAATATGTCTCTAAAGATCCATTTCCTTGATTCCCATCTCGATTTCTTTCCTGACAACTGTGGTATGGTTAGTGATGAACAGGGCGAACGTTTTCACCAGGATATTGCAACGATGGAGCAAAGATACCAGGGGAAATGGTCCACTACAATGCTGGCTGACTACTGCTGGACACTCCCCAGAGAAGCTCCCGAACAGCTGTAGAAGAGACAGGCGAAAAAATCTAAGAAGTAGTCTGTGACTTGGTTTTTTACAGGTATTAACCGAAGGCCTATTATATTTACTATTGACATGCATTTTGTGATGTAAACATTAATTCTTGTAGATTACAAAAACACTAGAGCCAACTTTGCAATTTCACTATCATATTTGTGTTCAGCATATAAAAATTGATAAGAAATGACTATTTTTATTTCAGTAACATGACTTTTGTAAAATTTTGTTGACCAGTGTTTTCAACATCATCCCACAGGCAACACACTCTGAAATAGAGTGGTCAGGACCTAAACATTTGAGGCACCACTCATGGGTGTCGGTGACGGAGATGGTAACGCCACGCTTAGAATACTTTTTAAAACCCGAGGTGGGTTTTTCCATTCTGAAGGAAAAGTTGGGCCTAGTGCCCAAAATGGTGCGTGGCACCCGAAGAGAAAATGACTGCAAAGACTCCAGAAAAAAGGGTTTTTTTGGGGGGAAGAAAAGAAAGAAGAACCGGCGGTACCGGTGTAGCGTTGAGGGAAGGCAGATGCGACCACAAAAAAGAATAGAAGGGATTTTTTTCTGCGGTGACAGGATGTGCGACCTGTCGGCTCCGCGGAAAACAAAGAACTGGAGAGGGACAGTTGGGAAAGGCGGTAAGGCAGCACGCAGGAGCTGTGGGATGCTCCCAATGTTCCCTCTAATTTTCTGTAGGCTGTGTGCGCATAAAATATCAGCTATGTGCAGCTTTTGAAGGAAGGTTAAATTTTTGTGCGCCACATAACGACACTCGGAGTTATATACTTTAAAATTTGACTACACGTCAGAATACAGTATGTACACCACATTGATTTTAATCAAATTAAATGAAAATAGATGATTACTAAATGAAGCGGGAAATTTCTAGTAATTACAATCATAACTTTTACATTTTAAGACATCTGTGTTGTTTTCTATCAGAACAGAGCTATAATTTTTGTGCGCTCTTTTGTAAAGTATGTGCGCTCGCTCAGCGAGGTGTGTGCGCGCGCACACGCGCACAGCTTAGAGGGAACAGTGGATGCTCCCAAAAGCTTTCCTATTGGATGCTGGGGAGCATTCCTGCACAGGCTCCGTTGGTACCGACGATACCCATATGTGAAGACTACATTCCTGCTTGTTCCTGGAGATTAGGGAGATCAGGATCCAAAAGCACTCTCAAAGAAGTGACTTTTTAGCCTGGCTTTAAAGAGGGCCACGGATGGAGCCTGATGAACCGACTCAGGTAGTTTGTACCGGGCATAAGGAGCAGCAAGGTAAAAAGATTGAAGTCTGGACTGGCAGTGGATGAGAAGGGCACAGATAAAAGGGATCTGCCAGAAGAATGGAGTTCCCAAAGAGGAGTGTAAGAAGAAATAAGAGAGGAAAGATAGTGAGGAGTAGCCGAATGAAAGCACAGTGATCAACAGTGTGCCCTTTAATATCTACCTCAAGCCTATAGCTGAGCTGCATGGATGATGGGCATTGACTTCTGTCTTGCTTTCCTTGAGTGCCCCAAGTCGATGGGTCTTTAGGGAGGGGCATTGGAAGGGCTGGGAGCCATCATACAAAAATGCATTGAATGGATATATGGGCTTTTAATGATGGGAAACGAAGGTCTGTGCCCCTCTCGAAGGTCTGTGTCCCTCTCGCACCGAGGAAGTTTCTCCAGGGCCATGTGCCCATGAGGGAAAGGTTAGGACAGCCGTTATAGTTGGTGATTCGATCATTAGGCATGTAGATAGCTGGGTGGCTGGTGGACGTGAGGATTGCCTGGTAACATGCCTGCCTGGTGCGAAGGTAGCGGACCTCATGCGCCATTTAGACAAGGTCTTAGATAGTGCTGGGGAGGAGTCTGCTGTCTTGGTACATGTCGGTACCAATGACATAGGAAAATGTGGTAGGGAGGTTCTGGAGGCTAAATTTAGGCTTTTAGGTAGGAAGTTGAAATTCAGAACTTCCAGGGTAGCGTTCTATGAAATGCTTCCAGTTCCACGCGCAGGACCCAAAAGGCAGGCAGAGCTCCCGAGTCTCAATGTGTGGATGAGACAATGGTGCAAGGATGAGGGTTTTGGATTTGTTAGGAACTGGGGAACATTCTAGGGAAAGGAGGGGCTCTTCCGAAGGGATGGGCTTCACCTTAACCGGGATGGAACCAGGCTGCTGGCATTAACCTTTAAAAAGGAGATAGAGCAGCTTTTAAACTAGATAATAGGGGAAAGTCGACAGTCGCCCAAGAACGCATGGTTCGGAAGAATGTATCCTTGAAGGATACTACCAAAAGCAGAGAGCTTCCAAAAAAGAGTAAAGTAGCACAAATGCCCTTGAGTATGGAGCAGACAGAGCTTAAAGATCCCAAATTACCCATGCCTACCAATAGCCAAATTAATATGAATAAAATAGTCTCTAAAATGCTTGCATGCAACAACTCCAAAGCAGCCTGGACCTCTGCAACTTCAACTCATGAGTACCCCCTATACAATGCATGACAGTAGGACACATTTTAACTGTAGCTCCAGAACAATTTAACATAAAGACAACCCCAAGAGACCCAACCTTAAATACAGCACCTAGTATCTACTGCAATCCATCGCAATGGAACCAAAATAGTATCTAGCCTACTACTTCCTAATAACACTCCTTCTATTTCCCACACACACAACCGCCTACTCCATACATCCACTACCCATCCCTATAATATACACCCACACACATGACAGACTAACCCATATCCAACAAAAAACACACAACAGACATCCATATCAACTCAACAGACTAATCAACATGCCAACAAATAACTCATCACTCCACACAAGGTCCAAACAAGCCACCACACAACCCTGGACACCTCACCACCCTCCTCACTTGACGTGACAATTCATTAATTCACGATCAGCACAAAATAAAATCCAGCTACTCTCAGACCTCATTACTGACAATAAAACATACATCCTGTGTGTCATCGAAACCTGGTTCACTGTATCTGATAATGTGCTAGTAAATCGGCTGATAACTCCTATCTATGACATATTCAACTGTCCCAGAGGCAATCGAAGAGGTGGAGGCGTCCTGATCATTTTGAATAAGTAACTTAACTTCCAACTACTGTCATACAGCTCAGAGAAAACGTTGGACACAATCTCCATCACAAACAAATCCAAACAACCCCTGCTACCTGGAGACCTTAATTTTGCCTTTACATCCACCAAGTCCTCAAAGGCATTCTTCGAAGTGATGGAAGCCCTGGATTACACCCGAAGTACCAACTCACAACAAAGGCAACACCTTGGACATCATATTCGCCCCACAGCATATGCTCACAAACTATAACCTCACCAAGTACACACTAACCTCTGTACCATGGTCAGACCACAAAACAATCTCCTTCCACATCCCACAAAGCCAGCCCAACACTACATGCATACAACCCCCCCCTTTAAACCATAGATTTCATCACCTAAAAACAAAAGACTTCCTAGACAAATTTCTGCCCAAATTAAAACAAGCTCCAAATGACTCAGATGCACAAATACATCACTGGAATCAAACTATAAGTAAGATTGCCGCCAAATTTCACACCTCTACTCCCCATAGGAGACACAATACTGTACATGGTACACCCCTTAACTGAGATATCTAAAACGCAAACTCCAGATACTCGAGTGAAAATGGAGACGCTCCAAAACAACGGAAAGTCTGAATATCTACATGGCCTACCGACAAATATACCGAACAACCACAAATCATGCAAAGAAAGAATTCTTCACTAAACAAACAATTACACAGTGCCCTTAGCCATCCGATAGAGCTCTTTGAAATAACAAAATCCTTAATAAGAAACCCCTCTCAGAAAAAAAGAAGAGATCCCTATCTCCCCTCAAACCATGGCTGAATTCTACCAAAAACAAACATCCCCTCAACACTCTGTGCCAGTAAACCTATGCAACACAAAAACAAATAATGAATGGAAATCCTTTTCGACGAACTCCTCAGAGCAACTAGAGACAATTATCATCAACATCAACACAACAACTTCTCCACTTGATCCCTGTCCAGTCAGCTGGATCAAGATCATCAGAAACGCTTTAATTCCTACAATCTTCAAAATTTAAAACAGATCAGTCTTGCAAGATTATATGCTGAAACCCTTCAAAGAAGCCTCCATGCTCTCCATTAAGAAAGAGCCAGATGACAATCCCAACCAACCGAGCTCATACAGGCCCATAGCCAGTCTGCTGTTCCTAGCGAAAGTCATAGAGAAAATAATGCAAATCCAGCTACAAGACTATGTCGACTCCCACTGCCCACTTGACCCCCAGCAATATGGTTTTAATCATGGCGTTGAAACCCTCCTAATTGCCCTCACCGATAACCTACTAAAAGGCATAGACAAACCACATAACAGATTCACTCTAATATTCCTTGATATCAAGGCTGCTTTTGACTCTATCCCCCATCACCTTATACTATGACTTCATGCAATAGGACTACAGGATACTACACTAAAATGGTTTGAACCATACCACACGGACAGTCAACCAGGTCAAAGTGGGCCATAAGAAATCAGCCACCTACTGTCAACTCCAAGGTGTCCCACAAGGTTCTGCCTTATCAGCATTGCTATTTAATATCTTTCTTCAACTACTACGCACAATAATTCAAGAAGACAATATCCAATATCACATATACGCAGATGATGGTATGATATATGCTGCATTCAACTCCACTAATCCCACAACAGCACCCATAGAAACATGCTTCATTCACATCCATGAAGAAATGGCTCATTTGAACACAATATGACCATCAAGTACAAGAAAATTGAAGTCTTATACATAACCAGAGACCCCAACTTCACACCACCACCTATCACCATTGACGGAGCAAATCTAATTGTAAAACCTGAAATTCGCTATCTAGGCATCACTCTTGACCAATGCCTAACACTAACAGCCCACATCCGCAATACCACCAGAGCCATTTACAGCAAAATCAAAATGGTGCAAAACATGAAACCACTACTGAACCGTCAAGACTTTTACACCGTCTTCCAAGCTCTCATTTTCCCTCGCGTAGACTACTACAATCTCCTCTTTCAAGGTCTTCCCAAAAACACTCTTCACCCTATTCAACTAGTTCTGAACACTGCTGCATGCATCCTCTGCAATGCCTCCAGGACCGAGCACATATCCCCACTCTACCAACAACTGCACTGGTTACCCATCACAGAGTGAATTAAATACAAAGCCATCCTCACTATCTTTAAAATCAATCATGCCCTCTCCTCCACATACATACAATTGCTTCTCCAGAAATTACCCAACAGCAGATCAAGAAAAATAAACTCTCAGAATACACTATCCATACCAACAAGCAATACAAGAACCAATCACTCCACATCGAGAAGAGCTTTCTCTTTATATTCCCCCACACTCTGGAATGCCATCCCACACGATTTACGTGCCACAGATGACTTAATGACATTCCGCAGAAAACTAGAAACTCACTTATTCTTGGAATGCTTCCCTGATAATACATGACCACCTTCTCAAAGACACACCAAACCATCCCACCCTATCCCCCTCCACCACCTACGACCTAAAGCATTTTCCTTTTGTCCCTTCTCCTTCCCTTACAAGTTAATGCCTTGTTCATGTTAAGTTGTAAAGCCTGTTATTTATTTATTTAGGCTTATATTACCGCTTTTCACCGTGTCAAAGCGGTTTACAATGAACAGAACATCAGTTACACAGAACAAATAACATCTTGGATAGCAAGTAACAGTTACACGGAACAAATTACAATTTGGTTATATAGTATATATATGTACATTGTTCAATTCTTATAATCTGTTCTCTGTAAAGTCCTGTTGAGTTATGTTGTTCCATGTAAACCACTTTGACTCTCAGATACAGTGGTATAGAAAAATAGCTAAATAAATATAAAATCGTGACTGGCCACTCACATGAAATATCAGTAAAATAAGACATTACCTTAAGTGAGACACCAAGAGATTTGCAGGAGGATCTCTAAATAACAAAACTATATGCTAATATAGGGTTATTTGAACCAATTTTCCTAACCATTCGAGGTGAGCATAACAGAGAAAGTGTAGCTACTCACCTGTAACAGGTGTTCTCCGGGGACAGAAAGAATCAGCCCTCACATTTAGGTGACGTCGGCGCCAACAGAGTCCTCGCAGAAGCATCTCCCCAGCTTTCAAAGAAAACCTTTGGGAGATGCACCATGCATGCGTGGTCCCCTTCCTGCCCAAGGGTGCCATTGTGCCTCAGTCTAGTGACACAGCTAAGATGGCAGAAATGAAAATACAGTAAAGAAGCAATCCAAGGGGAGGAGGAAAGTTTGTGAGGACTGATTCCTGATGTCCCTGGGGAACACCTGTTACAGGTGAGTAACTACGCTTTTTCCAGGAACAAGCAGGAAGTCAGTCCTCACATATGGGACTCCCCAGCTAGAGGCTATCGAGAACCTGTACAAAATGACATGCCAGCCAGAGAAGTTGAGCCGTGAGTTGCAGCACTTGAGTATCACTGGGAGATTCTTGCATGAACCGTGTCCGGCGGAGAACCAGCACTCCGGTAGCCTGAAGACAGAAGGGTTGGAGGGCAGGAGTTGCCTACACCCTGAATAGATTACGGAGTAAAGCCTGGCAGAAGTGAGCTGTGAAGTATGGACCGAAGACCAGGTGGCGGCCCGGCAGATTTCCATCACAGGTATGGAACACAGATTTGCCTAAGAGGTAGCCATGGCCCTGATGCGGTGCACCGTGATTCAGTTGTCCAGTGAGATCCCAAGCCTGCTCATAGACGAGAGTTCACTTGGTTACTGGGGTCATAGGAAACGAAAAGCTGAGGTGCTTTGTGGTGGCCCTGAGTCCATTGTAGATAGAAGAACAGGGAATACTCATAATCCAGAGTATTTAGAACGGTCTCCGCCTTGCCGGTATGAGGTCTTCGGAAAAGGTTGGGGAGCACCACCTCCTGATTGAGGTGGAAGCAGGACACCGCCTTTGGCAGGAACTTGGGGCGTGTGTGGAGCACCACCCTGTTCTTGTAGAACCTCATGTAGGGCGACTCTGCCATCAGAGCCTGGAGCTCACTGACCCTGCGAGCCGGTGTGAGTGCCATGAGAAAGACAACCTTCCAGGAGAAGTACTGCAGATGGCAAGTAGCCAGGGGCTCAAACGGCAGCTTAGTGAGCTGTGAGAGCACCACATTGAGATCCCACTCCATTGTTGGTGGGCAGACAGGGAGCTTGCACAACATAAGGCCCTGTAGAAAACGAGAGATAAGGGGCTGGGCTGAGAGGGGCTTGTCCTCAATGGAATGGTGGTGTGCCACAATAGTGCTTAGGTGCACCCTGACTGAGTTGGATTTCAGTCTCACCTGGGAGAGATGGAGTAGGTACTGCAGTACCAGCTGCACCGAGCAGGAGAACAGGTTCGCCTGCATCTCGGTGCACTACACCGAAAATAGATACAAGGTGTATGTCCTTCTTGTGGAGGCCTTGCAGAGGGCCAGAAGGACCTCCTCCACGTCTCGTGGGAGGTTGAAGGGAGCTAGAGCTATCCTTTCAGCAGCCAAGCCATGAGCGACAGGGACCCCATTTTGGAGTGCAAGACAGAGCCCCCCTCCTGTGAAAGTAGTCTTAGGGTATGGCCCAAGAGAATCAGAAATGTTGCTGAGAGGCGGAGAAGTAGCGGGAACTAAAGTTACCTGGGCCATCTGGGAGTTATCAATATCAGTGACGCTTTGTCACTCTGGACCTTGAAGAGGGTCTTGGCGCCAGTGGTGTTGGAGGAAAGGCATAAAGAAGGCCTTCCATCCATGGAATGAGGAATACATCTGCTGCCACCCGGGATGGGTGCGGCTGGTGGGAGCAGAAGCTGTGTAACTGCGTCTTGTTCGGGTTGGCAAATGGGTTCACTAGGGGGACGCCCCAGAGACAGAAAAGTCGGGAGGCCACTGTGGGGTCCAGATGCTATGTGTGCAGCTGGAGAACTCTGCTCAGCTTGTCCGCCAGGGCATTCTGCTGACCTGGGAGGTAGACCACATGCAGGAGCATCCCATTGCATGTTGCATATGAGCAGAGGGTTACCACCTCCTGGTAGAAGGAATACGACCCCACGCCTCCCTGCTTGTTCATGTAGAACATTGCAAATTGGTTGTCTGTCTGGACCAGCACCGACTAGTGCCCGAGTCTATGACAGAAGACTCAGAGAAATATCAGAAATACCACCTGGAGCTTCAGAAGGTTGATCTGTAATTGCCCTTCCGCCTGGGACCAACTGCAGGGAGGCATCCATGGTTAGGACCCTCTGGGGAGTGGGTGCCTTGAAGGGCATCCTGGCCTGAAGGTGGCAGGGGAGCTGCCACCAGTCGAGGGAGTCTGCCAGATGGCGGGCCACTCTTATCCTGACTCAAAGCCTGCCCCTGGCTTGTGTCCATTGGGAGCGGAGGCACCACTGAGCTGCCCTCATATGTAGGCGAGCATGGACCATGGAGGCCACATGGCCCAGCAGGCGGAGAAGGTGGCGGGTGGGCACTGACCGGCGATGTTGCACCTCTGCGGCTAGCGCCCTGAGGTGTTTTGACCTCTCCAGAGGAAGGAAAGCCTTGGCCTGGAGGGTTTCTGGTTGAGCCCCCTATGAACTCCAGGCACTGAACCAGGGAGAGGTAGGACTTTGGGTAGTTGATGATGAAACCCAGGTACTGCAGGATGTGGATAGTGCGCTCGGTGGCGTGGTGCGCCTCTGGAGCTGTGCCTCCCCTTATTAGCCAGTAGTCCAGGTAGGAAAAGATGAAGGCCCCTTAGAGACCAAGGTGGGCTGCAACCATTGCTAGGTACTTGGTGAAAACCCTTGGCGATAAAACCAACCCAAAGAGTAGCACCTGCATTGGTAATGACCTCCTCCCACCATGAACCGTAGGTATTTGCGGTGGCTGGGATTGATCAGGATGCGAGTATAAGCATCCTTCAGGTCTAAGGAGCATAGCCAATCTCCCTGCTGGAGGTATGGCAGCAGTGCTCCAAGGGAGAGCATCTTGAGCTCCTTCCTCACCAGGAATCTGTTCAGGTCTCGCAGGTCTAGGATGGGCCTGAGGCCCCCTGTCTGCTTGAGGATGAGGAAATATCTGGAATAGAAGCCTTTGCCCCAAAAGTGTTTGGGCACTGGTTCTATTATTTATTTTATTTATATTCTCTTATATACTGCGCTATTCTGCATCAGTGCGGTTTACATTGAACAAACTGAAATTACATTGAACAGGGCATTATAACTTGGAGATAACTATTTTACAGGGAACATGGGCTATGGAGGGTTAAGTGGCTTGCCTAAGATCACAAAGAGCACCTGTGGGACTAGAAACCCCAGTCCTTCCGGCCCAAGGTTGCTGTCCTCTAGTGGGATTTGAACCCCCGACCTTCCAGCCTGAAGTACCTTGCCCCAACCACTAGGCCACTCCTCCACTCTATTGCCTTGTCCTTGAGGAGGCCTGCGAGCTCTGTGAGGAGCAGAGCCTGTTGGTCTGACAGGCTCTCCTGGAAAGTAAGAGGGTGGCGTCTATTGCAGGTGGAGGAGGTAACCCTCCTTGACAACTTGCAGTACCCAGGCATTGGTGGTAATGGAGGAGCACTTGTAGGCAAACAGAGCCAGACACCCTCCTGTGGGCTGTAGGGGACCTCCTTGGGGGGAGATGATTGTGCCCAAAGAGTCAGAAACTCCCTCCAGCCAGAGCCAGAGCTGGGGCCGGGGGTCTTCTGCTTGCAGTAGCCATGCCCTTGCCCCTTGTGCTGTTGGCCTTGCTGCGGAGCAGAGAAGGCTTGGAACTATGGGGCATTGCCAAAAAACTCCTTTTTCTTTGGGAAGAAGGGCTTCTTCCCCAGGGACAGGGATACACCAAGGTCTTTTTAAAGAGTCTAGCCCTTGTAAGGAACTCAGTCTCTAATTCATTCTCTTTGTCTGCCATGAGTTTCCCGAAGAGATTCTCGCCGATATAGAGGACATCGATGAGTTTGTCCTGATCCTATTGCTCGAGGTCAGACGACTGCAGTCAGGCCTGGCGTCAGGCCCTGATGCCCGCAGCTGCTACTCTGGCTGAGGACTCGAAGCCGTCGTATGCTGCATGAGATAAGAACTTTGAGCACTCCTTGACCACCGAGGCCAGTGACTTGAACTGCTGGAGAGATTCCCCGTTGAGGCCTGCCGAGAAACTGGCGAGCTCCCTCGCCAGCTCCTTGAGATATATGCTGATGTATAATTGGTAGGAATGGACTTGGCACACAAGCAAAGAGCCCTAAAAGGCCTTTTGGTCGAGGGTATCAAGGGTTAGGGCCTCCCTTCTGGGGGGCACAGAGGAATGGGCTTTTTGGTTTTTGAGTCTGCGCATGGCGGACTCAATGATCATTGAATTATGGGGAAATTGGGTTTTCTGGAACCCGGGGCTTCAGCGGACAGTACATGGAGTCGAGGCTTCTGCTTAATATAGGCACCAATGTTGGTGTTTCTCACATACGGAGGAGGAAGTGTTGGAGGATTGGAGGGATAGGCACCGTGAGGGCCTCCTTCTGGAGAATCTCCAGTTCCTCTGTGCGGGGGGTCCTCCTCTGTTTCTGTCTCGAAGGTGAGTGCCTTAGCCTTGTCTTACACAAAGTCTAGAAGGTGACGTCCTCGGGTGGGGAATGGCACTGGGGCACCGGGGGAGACGGGTCCGAGGGCACGTCTTGGTGTTGCCAAGTGTCCGGGGACTGCTTGTCCTTGGTCTCCCAATCTGACTCGAAGTCTGAGGAAGAGTCCGAGGCCCCACAGTTCCTGCAGTCTAGGCCTAGGCTCTGGGGCCCACCGCCTCTGGAGGACCTGCAGTTTGAGCCACGGGGCACTGGCCGGATCCTCTACTAATTGGTCTCTCGAGGCCCGTGGAGCTTGAGGATTGGCTCGACTTCTGGTAGGACCCTTGATGTTGAGGGTCCGGTCGTCGGGGCAGATGAACTGGAAGAAGTGGATATGAATGCCCGCTGCTAGGCCATGAGGGCAGAGACACTGGCCGCCATTCTGGTCTCCATGCCAGTTGGCTCCGCTGCCTTTGACGCGGGTACTGAGGCTTTGGGCCCAGCGTCGGTTCTATTGCGGGAGAGTCCTCAATGAGGATGGCCTTTCAGGGGCAGCTTGTGAGGCTGCTCCCACTCCGAACCCTCGAAATCACGCCTGGGGCTGCGGGGCCTGGAATGGGATTTCCCCAATTTCCCAGATCCGTCCTCCAAGGCAGTCTTCGAGGGTTTCGACTTCTTGCGTTCCACCTCTGGGAATTTTTTCTTGGAGGACCCGTTGCCACGGGACTCCAAGACAGCTCGGACATCACGGGTCACTGAGTTACCAGAGAAGGCCCTGGAATGCAGCGTCGCTGGAGACTCCGGCGCAGATTTGGACTTGTGAATGATCTATTCCTGCTGCAGCTGATGACTCTTGATGGCCTTTGTGATCATTGCCTTGCAAAGTTTGCAGTCCAAGTCATCGTGGTCCAGCCCAAGGCAACAGAGGCAGCAGTCATGTGTATTGGTGAGAGACATCATCTTTCCGCACCAATTACATTTCTTAAAACCGCTGAAGGCCATTGGGAAAAAAGGGGGCCCTGCCACCTGGGCATGGGTTCGAGGCTTACAGCCAAAAAAGGGTGCGAAACGCTGGTCGAGGAATACCTTGAGAAAACCAAAAGAAAGAAAGGGATGAACCCGAGGAGTGATGCCGAGGCAAGCTGGCTCGGGGGTGGGGGGGAGAAACCGGTATGCGTACCGGATAAAACAAGACAAAAAAGGACACTTTTTCTGGGGAAACTGGACAAACGTCCGAAGGGCTCCACTGAAAAAAGGAGACCGAGGCAAGATTGTACCCTTGGGAGGGAAGGGGATCACGCATGCATGCTACAATTCCCAAAGGCTTTTTTTGAAAGCTGGAGAGATGCTTCTGCGAGGACTCCGTCGGCGCCAATGTCACCGATATGTGAGGACGGACTTCCTGCTTGTTCCCGGAGAAGCTACATTGTAATTACTGCTTGCTCTTTTTTGAGCAAAATCCATTGTAAGTGGGGATCCACCTCATACCAGCTCCTCAAAGTCATTAGCTGGGAAGCCCGATAACATATATTATGTAGATGGGGCAAAGCCAGCCCTCCATCTTGATAAGCCAAGCGGAGGGTGTTCATCTTGTTTCTAAGAATCTTACCATACCATATAAAATCAGATATCCAATCCAATTTATGATATTCCACTATTGGAATCTTTGTTAGAAGGTGCTGGAAGAGATATAAAAGATATAGGAGCAGGCTCAATTTAATCAGGTTTATCCTAGTCAGTCGCAAAGCAGGTAACTTCTGCCATTTAATCAAGTCCCTCTCAATCTGTTACAAAACCACAAGATAATTAGCTTCATACAACCCTTGCACTTTAGATGTTATACTGACACCCAAATTATTATTAAGCATACATCTTTCCAGTAGTAGTTCAAGGTGAACTACAATCAGGTACAGTATGTGTTTCCCTGTCCCCAAAGGGCTTACAATCTAAGTTTATACCCAAGGCAATGGATGGTTAAAGTAGCTTGCCCAATGCCACAAAGAGTACCAGTGGGATTCAAATCATGGTCTCCTTAATCACCAGGCCACTACACTACTGTTCCATTCCACATGTAGAGCCATCTAAAATTGCAGAAGTATACTGGTACCTTTGTTCCTTTCCCCAATATCTTAAATCTTGGATTTAATACAGTTAGTCATATACATAAAAAGTGCTAATAAGCTGAACAGGACTCTTGAAGATTTGGTAAGGTAAAAGACAACATCATCAGCATAAAGTGATAGGTAATGAGTGTGATGACTGAAAGCAAAACCATGTATAGTTGGTGTGGCTGCTATGAGTTCAGTCAGCAGCTCTAGAACTAAGATTAAACAAGGAAGCTCCTGTTTAGCATCTCTCTGGACTTTGAATGGGATGGAAACTAACATTTACCAAAATATGAGCCTTGGGGAAGTATATAGAGCCCTAATCCAAGCTATAAACCACTCAGGGAATCCGTACCTTTGAAGCACCAAAAATAAAAAAGCTCAAAAACGTCAATCAAATTACTTTTTGCTGAGATGTGCAAAACGTTTTGCAGCCCTTTTATGAGAAATCCAAATGCATCTGCAAACTCCATGCCCTCTGGCAGGCAGGCAGGCGGATCAACCTAATATTATAGGGCTGATTTCTGTTTATTTATTTATTTAGCTGTAATTATATCTTGCTTTTCACCGGGTCAAAGCAGTCAATTGGGGGATACATTTAACACAAGGGGATATGAGACACATATGTTAATACTTACAGGGAACATGGGCAATGGAGGGTTAAGTGGCTTGCCCAAGACCACAAGGAGTGCCTATAGGACTAGACATCCCAGTCCCTCCGGCCTGAGATTGCTGTCCCCAGGTGGGACTTGAACCCCCGGCCCTCTGGCCTGAAGTACCTTGTCCTAACCACTAGACCACTCCTCCCTGTTCTCTATGTCCTCTTGATAGAAACATAACGGTAGAAAAAGATCACATGGCCTATCTAGTCTGCCCTTCCATATCAAATATTAAAGTCCCTTCTTTTCCTTTCGAGATCTTCTGTGTTTGTCCCATGCTTTTTTGAATTTAGATACTGTCCTTGTCTCTATTACCTCCACTGGGAGACTATTCCACGCATCTACCACTTTTTCCGTAAAGAAATATTTCCGCATATTACTCCTGAGTCTATCCCCTTTCACCCTCATCCTATGTCCCCTCATAGCAAAGCTTACTTTCAATCGAAAGAGGCTCTCCCTCTTGTGCATTTATGCCACAGAGGTATTTGTCTCTATCATATCTCCTCTATCCTGCCTTTCCTCTAATGTATACATAATAAGATCTTTAAGTCTGTCCTCATATGCTTTATAACGAAGACCAGTAACCATTTTAGTAGCCATCTTCTGCACCGAGTCCATCCTGTTTATGACCTTTTGAAGGTATAGCCTCTAGAATAGCATGCAATACTCCAAATGGGGTTGCACTAGAGACTTATACAGAGGCACCATCACCTACTTTTTTCTGCTGGCCATTCCTCTCCCTTTACACCCAAGCATCCTCCAGGTGACCTCATCAAATTGTTTCTTGATAAACTTAAGTAACCTATATTAAAACTAGGGCTTTTATTTACTAAAATGTGAAGAGGAGGTAAGGAGGAACCATAGCTGCACCTCACCATTTTGTAAAAGCAACAAGGGCAAGGGCCCTCGAGGGAAGGGGGAGGGACCTAGAATTACTGGTTCTGCACTATAAGTGCTTTGCTGCAATTCCCCCCCCCTTCAAGAGAGGAGGGAGAGACCAGGTACCACCATGTTCTGCACTCCAGGGCAATGTAGGTGGCCACCAGCATCCTATGTCAACAGCTCTAAGAATCCTGTCTCTTCAATTCAGTTAGGATTGCATATGTTTAGACAACCTCCATCTGCTGGAGACTGAGAAATACTGATGAGGGGAGGACTGCACAGGTTTCTTTTACTGTGACATCATTAAACCAGTGGGTCTCCATCTGCTGGTGGGAAGGCATAAACACAAGCGTCTGAACTGAACTGGAGGGACGATGAGGAAAGGGAAATGATTAACACACACATGTGTGGTAAACAGAAGAATAAGAGGATCAGGATCCATAAGTAGCCTCAAAAGGTTTGGCTTTTAGTCTGGATCTGAATAGAACCAAATGGGACTTTGTGGGCTATAAATGCAGGAATCCCGAAATTCTGTGGAAGTTTGCACGTTTTAACACACAGTTTTTGCAAATCTGCCTTTTGCAATTATAAACTTTCATGAGTAGAATGCTACTGGCTAAGATTTAGCTCACGGGTGTCTAATTCCAGTCCCAGAGAGCCAAAATCCAGCTTGATTTTCAGGATATCCCTAATGAATATTTATGAGATATATCTGCATGTGCTGCCCCAGTGTATACAAATATATTTCATGAATATTCATTAAGGACATCCTGAGAACCAGGCTGGATTGTGGCCCTCCAGGACTGGAGTTGGACACCCCTTTTTTAGCTGCTGTGATGCATAGATATGAAAACAGCTCATTCATTTTGAATTTTGCAAAAAACAGTGCACAAACATGTCTTTACGCACGGGTTTTTCCAAAAAAATGCCCATTAACTAACTTTCCCATATTTGGTTTGCAGCTTGTTGTGCTGTGAGGGCTTGTGTGCATCAGTGATGCTGAGAGCTAAGCTATCAATAGCTTAGCTACTGGCAGGGTCTCCCAAGATAGACAGGTCTCAGCTGAGATGCCAGACTAAGACAAACCACCCATCTGGGCAGCAGCAGAATGGGACAGTGTTGTAAGCGGAGGATCATATTTCTATGACAAATGCAACAACATTGGAATTAACTGCATAGAAGAAAGGTTTGGCAATTTACTTCTGTATCTTCCCTCGAAAACGCAATGGATAGTTACAAAACAGACTGCACTATAGTGCTGGAAGATGAGACCCCCAGGTTGGAAGGCACTCAAATGGCTACTGGAGATGAACTGAAGACTTCTCAGAGTAAAGCCAGAATTTATGATGTGGTTGGATCTGCTGATGCACACAGTAGCTGTGCATGAAAAGAGAGTCAGAGGTTGCAAAAATATCTTATATATTGGGACATGGAACGTACGAAGCATGAACTAAGGGAAGTTGGAGGTGGTCAAGAATGAAATGGAACGTGTAGAACTCGATCTGTTGGGTGTCAGTGAATTGAAATGAACTGACTTTGGGCACTTTGCATCTGATGATCATATGGTTTACTATGCTGGAAATGAAAGACAAAGAACAAATACTGTTGCATTTATAGTTAAGAAGAAAGCTGCAAGAACTGTAATGAAATACAATGCAGTCAGTGAACGCTTAATTTCTAACCGTCTACGTGGAAAGCCCATCAACATTACTCTGTAATTAGTTACCCCTGTTACCTCCAGGTTATCTCGTCCATGTTCAATGTAAAAACTCAATTGTCATGTGACATTGCAGTATGTTTTTTGTTCAATTGTAAACCGCACTGATTTTAATAGCGCGGTATATAAGAGAAGTAAATAAATAAATAAATAAACACAACTATAATTCAGGTATATGCCCCAACAACAGCTGCAGAAGAGGAAGACGTTGATGAGTTCTACGAACAAGTACAAGCTGAAACTGACAGAACATGCAAACAGGATATCCTGATAGTCATGGGTGACTGGAACGCAAAAGTTGGCAACAAAGAAGACGACAAAGTGGTTGGAAAATATGGACTTGGCAACAGAAACGAAGCTGGAGAAAGGCTGATAGAATTCTGCAAGACCAATGATCTAGTCATCTCAAATACCTTCTTCCAGCAACACAAGCGCCGACTGTACACATGGACTTCACCCAATGGATTGTACAGAAATCAAATTGACTACATCTATGGAAGACAATGATGGAAAAGCTTGATAACATCAACAAAGACAAAACCTGGAGCTGACTGTGGTACAGATCACCAACAACTAGTATGAAAACTCAAGCTAAAGTTGAAAAAGAGCAAGCCATTCATGAATGTAGCAAAATATGACCGTGAGAATATATCATTGGAATTTAAAGACTGCCTGAGAAATCGATTTGCTTTAGATACACATGACAGAGTTCCAGAAGAGTTATGGGATGACATCAAGAAGGTTGTATTGAAAGAAAGCAATAAGTCTCTACATAAGGTGAAAAAGCAAAAATGGCCAAAATGGATGACTGAAGAAACTCTGAAAATTGCCCAGAAATGCAGAGAAGCTAAAGCCAAAGGAGAAAGAGGCAATCGCAGAAATCAACCGAAATTTCCAACGTGCAGCAAGGCAGGACAAGGAGAAGTACTACAATGACACATGCAAGGAAATAGAATCAGAAGCTATTAGAGGAAGAACAAGATCGGCTTTTCTAAAGCTACGAGAGTTAAAGAAAAAATTCTAGCCTCGACTTGGAATGCTACAAGATGCTCAAGGATCCATGTTGAATGATGCTGAGAAGATCCATACACCAGCCAGATTCTACTCAAGATCATTCAGCAGAGACTACAACCATATCTGGAACAAGAACTTCCTGACGTGCAAGCCGGGTTCAGGAAAGGGTGAGAAACAAGAGACATCATGGCGGATGTGAGATGGATCCTTGAAAAGTTAAAAGAATAGCAAAAGGATATCTATATGTGTTTATTGACTACAGCAAGACTTGACTGTGTAAACCAGTGGTTCTCAACCCAGTTATCTGGGGCCCCCGGGCAAGTCAGGTTTTCAGAATAGCCACAATGAATATGCATGAGATAGATCTGCATACAATGGAAGCAGTGCATGCAGATCTATCTCATGCATATTCATTGTGGATATCCTGAAATCCTGACTGGCCTGGGGGTCCCAGAGGACTTTGAGAACCACTGGTGTAAACCATGAGAAACTCTGGGTCACAGTAAGAAGCATGGGTTGAACAGAACACCTGATTGATCTCTTGCACAACCTTTACATTGATCAAGAAGCAACAGTTCAAACGGAACAAGAAAGAATGGTTTAAAATCAGCAAAGGTGTACGACAAGGCTGCATACTTTCCCCCTATCTGTTTAATTTATATGCAGAACAAATCAGCAGGACTGTATGAAAACAACCAAAGTGTGAAGATTGATGGAAGACTCATCAGCAACCTTCGTTATGCTGATGATACCACATTACAGGCTGAAAGTGAAGACAATCTGAAACATTTGCTTCTCAAGATCAAGGAATGTAGTCTTAAAATGGGCCTGCACCTTAACGCAAAGATGTCAAAGATCCCGACAACTGGCAAAATCAGTAAGTTCAACGTTGATGGAGAAGAAATTGAAATAGTTGACAATTTTAACCTACTTGGATCAACAATCCATAAAGAAACAACAAACAGTCAAGAAATCAGATGAAGCATTGCTCTTGGCAGAGACCTAGACAAGATTCTCAAGAGCAGAGATGTCTCTCTCCATACAAAGATTCAACTTGTCCAAGCTATGGTTTTTCAATAATGTCATATTGATGTGAATGTTGGACAGTGAAAAAGATACAGGAAGAAAATCGATGCCTTTGAATTATGGTGCTGGCAAAGAATACTGCGTATACCATGGACTGCCCAAAGAACAAACCAGACAGTACTAGAGGAGATGAAACCTAAGCTTTCTTTAGAAGCTCAGATAACAAGACAGACTTACACGCTTTGGACACAGCATGCAAAGAGAGAGATCGTTAGAGAAAGACATCATGCTTGGCAAGGTAGAAGGTCAATGCAAAAGAGGAAGGCCAGCAATGACATGGATCGCATACAATAACAGCAGCTATGGGTGCCACTCTATCAACAATGAGCTGCCTGACTGAAGACCGAACACAGTTTAGGACAATTATCCAGGGGGACGCCATGAGCTGACACAGACTCAACGGCATTTAACAAGTTGAAATTAGGTCCTACCTGCTAATTGATGTTCCTTGAGGAACTCCAGTCCAGTCCCGGTACATGTGGGTTGTCTCTCCCCTCCAGCAGCTTAGAGACTGAGCATATCACATTTTGATGACATCACCTTGGATAAGCAGCTAGCACTTCCCTCCTGCCTCCAGTATCCTATTGACAAAGCAGACTCACAGGAGCAACACGTAAGAACCATTCCAGCCTGAGCAAACCACTAGGTAACTCAAAACTATCTGAAGCATGAAACTACCTAACCCCAATGCAACTAAGTGCTCACCTGTTAGACAGGGAATGCAACTTGTCACCCCGATAGCCAAGCCTTCAAGTTACAAATAGATTTATCTTTGAAGTGCTTCCTTCTTTTTTTTTTTTTTTAACTGAAGGAGTCCGCACACGCCGACCTCCTCTACTTTGTGATCCCAAACCATGCCACCTAACTTCTTCTACTTCAGGTCCTGGAACACCCGCATAGCAGCATGCCACAACCTGGGAGGGATTCCAGGACTGATCTGGAGTTCCTCAAGAACATCAATTAGCAGGTAAGACCTAATTTCACCTTCCTTATTATCCCTCCAGTCCAGTCCAGTCCCGTCCCGGTACCTGTGGGATGTACCATAGCAGTCTTAGATTCGTGAGGAACCTGCGAACCCGGCCTGAAATACCGCCAGGCATCCCCTGCCACCTGCACAGCTAGTTGATAATGTCTCACAAAAGAATTCAACGAAGACCACATCGCCGCCTTACAGATATCCACTGGTAGCACTAAACCGGCCTCGGCCCAGGACGAAGCCTGAGCTCTGGTCGAATGAGCTCTCAAACCCTGAGGAAGGGGTCAACATCGCAGCATGTAAACCAAAGCTATGGTCTCCCTAATCCACCTAGAGATGGAAGCCTTCAATGTTGCCTCCCCCTGCCGTAGGCCCCCAAAAAAATGAACAGCCAGTCCACTTTGTGCAAGGTCAGCATCCTCTTCAGATACAGCTGCAGCATGCAACATCAAGACATCGTGGGAGCAAGTCGTCCAACATTTCTCCAGCTCCTGAAAAAATGGGAAGTGTCACAGACTGATTTAAATGAAACGCAGACAACACCTTGGAGAGAAAGGAGGGTACTGATCTCCAAATCACTTTCTCCTTAGACATAATAAGAAATAGAGTCCGACGGCCTCTGGAACATCCCATTTGTCCTGCTTCATCTGCTTGACGACTCTGTGCAAGGGAAAAAGTCTTTGCGTGGTTCGCACTGCCTGAAAGAGCGGATCCTCCAAAGGCTCCTCTTCTCCAGGAACTTCTGCTCTCACATTAAGGGCCTCTGCGGAATGTGTGATCAACACTGCCAATTCCTCTCTCCAGAAGACCCTGACAATCCAAGCGTCCTCCCCCTGAGGGATCTTACCATCCTCCAGATCCAAAACCAGCTCCAGATCTGCTTCTGGATCCTCCAGTTCTTCTGAGTGCAGAGATCCCTCCTCTTCCCAAGGATCCTCCTGCAAACTGCGCTTGTTTGGTCCCAGTTTATCCTCTAGCGGAACCTGTGCCGAGAGTTCAGAACAGGCCCACTTTAGCACTTTGCTCTTGATCTATTCTGAGCCCTACTCTGCATACTGCATCATACAAAAGGCCTGATGCATGAGGAGCACAAATTCTGGCATAAACCCCTGTGGAAGCAAGGTGACCTGTCCCTTGTTTATTGCAGGAGATTTATGGGTCTTTATTGCCTTTGTGCCAGATGGTACTCTGTCGACAGTCCCCCTGCTCACTGGTGGGTTTGCGGGCCTGAAGCACTTTCAACTCTCAAGGACTGAGCAGAGGAGTCCCCCGCCTCAAGTACTGCTGCGCTCTCTGTCCCAACAATTCTGTCTCTAGGGAAGTGGATTTGACCCTGTAACTGTGGTAACAACCAGCGGTCAAGACTGACCCCTTTCGTGACCCACGAGCTACACATTCGGTCTTGGTTGGCATGCCATCCGTCGTTTCTGGCAAGCTCCAGCCCCTGAGCTTACTGTCAGCCCTGCACTGGTAAGCTGAGGTGCCTTTCCTTTTTTCTTTTTTGCCTTGTTTTGTGAGCCCCTTTCACAAACCCATAACAATAAAATGCAAAATTAAGTCCCCAGTGTCTGATGCGCTGAAAAGAACTGCCCTGAAGTGAAAATAAAAAAACTGTGTCTTTGCAAAGATGGTCGCAGTTCCTGCTTGTTGGGAAATGGCCTCCAACCACGAGGTTCGAGCAAAACCTCCTTCATGCACAGCCTGCCCGAATCCTATGAAGCGCAGGGCTCCTCCAGCTGACAAAAAACAATTTAAATACCCTTTTCCCTCTGCTGGATTTTGCTGCGGCTCCTGGATACTCAGCCAGCAGTTTGTGGCTTCAGCGCAGGTCCGGCCAAGTGACAGGCTGCTTCCCCGCCAAAGGCTCCCCTACCTGCAGTGATCTCCGGAGCCACTGAATTAAGGAAGGGTTTGTCGGGAAGCCTTCTCCCCACTTGTAAGGCTCTCTCGGCACTGCCTGCCCTCAGTACAGATCGTTTTGTTTTGCTGCCTTTTTTTTCTCCTTTTAACCAACTTTACCCACTAACGTGCTGCTAAAGGCTCCTGTGAAACAACTGGAATCCAAATTCAAATTTAAAGTAAAGCTAAAGGGACTCCTAACCCTATTAATCCTAATTGTCCCTTCAGTGATTTACACCCTCCAGCTGCTTGGAGACTGAGATACTGGGAGCAGAAGGGAAGTGCCAGCTGCTTATCCAGGGTGATGTCATCAAAATGTGACATGCTCAGTCTCCAAGCTGCTGGAGGGGAGAGACAACCCACAGGTACCAGGACTGGACTGGAGGGACAATAAGGAACAGGTGGATATAATAAAAAATATGTCACAGCTTGCAGGGGCCAAGTTTCCCCAGAATCAGTATGCCTGCTAAAAACATTTCATCCCATACCAACC
This sequence comes from Ichthyophis bannanicus, assembly GCA_033557465.1. Classification (NCBI taxonomy): domain Eukaryota; kingdom Metazoa; phylum Chordata; class Amphibia; order Gymnophiona; family Ichthyophiidae; genus Ichthyophis; species Ichthyophis bannanicus. The sequence goes on along the minus strand of CM066032.1, from coordinate 670,628,833 downwards.
ATGTTGGATCTGGTTTCTGTACCTCAATTTGCAGTTCTCTCTTTATTTTCTAATAATGTGTAAAAAGGTAAAAGGAATTAACTTACTAAGTTCTCTAGTCTTAAAATAAAAATAAAAGTAAGCCTGCCACAAGCTTATGAGAAGAGTTTCAAATCTGGATACGCAGAGCCTTATTTTCAAAACAATTCTGCCATTGGTGCTGAATAGAAAAACTCCTTTCCAACATAATGATGACATAAGTTTGATTGACAGATTAAAACAAAAAACTATGAACCCCTGGAAGCTCACTGGGCCCTACCTGCGTAAGCCCTGGTGGCAATGGGACTATAGCAGGTGGATATGGGCTAGAACAAAAAAATGTTTTACTTCTGTGGCTCACACTTCACAGCTCGAACTACCCTCTCTGCAGCACTACCGGATAGGTGGGACACATTTCCTTTAATTAACTCAATAGTAAGCACCATTCAGAAAAGCTCTAAGTATGCTGAATTGACTGGCTTTTTCCTCCTCCAGAATAGAGGATATAAATACTTCAGCACAAGCACTCCATTCTATGCAGGAGACTTTGCAGTGACAAAGAGCACATTAGCTCATGTCTGAACAATGGAGCTTTTTCCACAGGCAAAACAGAGGCCCTGCTACTGAACTGCGGCAAGGGAATCCCTCACAGGCAAAGGCCCTTCCATACTACACAACTGCCTATTTACAAATCCCAATTAATGCCCACAAGCCCTAGAGGTTTGCTATCATAGAACTGCAGTTTGGCTTGATCACTAAAATGTCTGATCTCACAGATGTGCAAAGAATTTTTGAGTTAAGGTCGCAGTTCCAGCCTGTGGGTTTCAGCCTGCTTTGAGTTACATGGGAAAGGTAAATATTTCCCCAAGATCTACTAGGAAAATCTGCCACACATCTCTACTTGGGTCAGCGTAAAATCCAGAGCCCATGCAGGTTTCTGGTGATGCTCGAAATGTGCCCTTTACACTAAAAGTGGAAACCTGAAGTGGTTCTGTGACCTCGGATTTTCCACATATCATGGAGATGTGCACATCACAACTTGGACAGGAGTGATCCCTCTCTGTACGTACGTATCCCATTCCGTACAGCACGTGCGCATTTGTTATCCACTTGATTCTGAGATACAACCTTGCCTCCTTTTGGCTCTTATGCCTGCCTGGGATGGATGATCCTTCCCCTGAGATGGATTCTTCCTTCCCACCTCCACCAGGACAATAGGTCTGATGGAAGAACATGCACTCTGTTGTATCCATGGCCAAGGGATTCATATCCTACATTATCTTGGAGTGTGCAGACCTGTATCTCCAGAGAAAATGGACCAATTCATAGCAGTTCATTCCAATAAACAAGTTAAATTTCCTGTAGGAAAAAATAGCTACATGTACTTTCTTCAGTCACTGCCCCTCATTTTCTTATTTGGAAAGTGATGTATGATTTGTTTTAAATGAGCACAGACAAGCCGATGCAGAAAGCCGGTGCTGAAGTCGCACGCTATCAACTCTGTAAGCCTCTTTTGCAGTGCACCGACAGCATGCAATTTCAAAGCCGGCATGCAGACAAGGGTGCATATGCAAATTAGCCACATGTTAAACTGTGGCGCAAATGGCAGCATTAAACTGGAGAACAAGCCAAGTTTATCATGCTCTCCCGGTGAAACAGGGGCACCGTGTAGCTAATTTGCATATGCACTCCGGCAGTACTTTGATGGCACTGGTAGCTTTCCCCAATGCCTGGTTCATCTGAGGGGAAAGCCCCCGATGCCATCAAAATACTGTCGGAGGCATGTTCTAGAAGTTTAAGCTTCTTTAAGACCAGGTGTAGAGATATTGTGCTAAGGCTTGTTATGAAATCCTCTACGCGTTTCTCTGTATTAGGCGCAGACAATATTAGCATGCCATTTTAATAGGCGCAGCTCATTCACCTTTTATTTAAACACTCTTCGCAATATATGTGCTCTAGCTTTTCCTTTGCTGTTTATGCGCGCATCTATCTCTTTTCTGCATTTGGCTGTGGTGATAACTGTGCCTAAAATTTGCGTTATCTGTGCATAAAAGCCACGCTAGTTTTCTGCACTGGTCTGAGAGTCTGTGGTATAGTATTATAGTTCGGTACATTAGCAGCAATTCACACCTGACCTCGCCAGTCAAAAGCTAATGGGGCAAACTTGTTTTCTTCTAGAACAGCTAATAAGAATATAAGATATGCCATACTGGGTCAGACCAAGGTCCATCAAGCCCAGTATCCTGTTTCCAACAGTGACCAATCTAAGTCACAAGTACCTACCAATTTCCCCAAAAGACACAGGTTCCACAATGCTTGTATTGGGTCAAGCAGTGGATATTCTGGGTCCCCTTTAATAATGGTTTATGGACCTTTACTCCAGGAACTTGTCCAAACCTTTTTTAAACCCAGCTACACTAACAGCTTTTATTACATCCTCCGGTAGCAAATTCCAGAGTTTGATTACACGTTAAGTGAAAAAATATTTTCTCTTATTAGTCTTAAAAAGGCTACCCTGTAGCTTCATTGCATGCCTCCTAGTCTTTCTATATTTTAATGGTATAAATAATCAATCTACATTTACCCATTCCACTCCATTCATTCATTTACAGACCTCTATCATATCTCCCCTCAGTGGTCTCTTTTCCATATTGAAGAGCCCTAATCTTTTTAGCTTTCTTTATAGGTGTATCCTTCCATCCCCTTTGCCATTTTGGTGGCTCCTCTCTGTACCTTTTCTAATAACGCTATATCCTTTTAAAGATACGGCGACCAGAATTGCACACAATATTCAAGGTGCGGTCACACCATGGAACGATACAGAAGCATTATATATACAGCACATTGTAAATAGCGCACGCTGTATATATTGCATCTATTAATTCATCTTCACAGGTTATACCCGCTCACAAACACTTCTAATCACTGCATGCCAACACCCCCACCCTATCACAAATTTGAATCATTTGATGTGAATACCGCCTTGATTTTAGGATAAGACGGGATACAAATCCATTTAAATAAATAAATTATAATATCCTTTGTTTTATTCTCCATTCCTTTCCTTATGATACCTAGCATTCTATTTGCTCTCTTGGCCGCCGCTGCACACTGGGCGGAGGGTTTTAACATGTTATCCATGATGACGCATAAATCTTTTTCCTGGGTGGTGGTTGCCAATGTGGAACCTTGCATCGTGTAACCATAGTTTGGGTTTTTCTTTCCTAGGTGCATAACTTTGCATTTGTCCACATTAAATTTCATCTGCCATTTGGATGCCCAGTCTTCCAATTTATCAAGATCCTCTTGCAATTTTCCACAGTCTTCATGGGTTTTAACAACTTTGAATAGTTTTGTGTCATCTGAAAATTTGATAAGCTCACTCGTTATTCCCATTTCCAGGTCATTTATGAATATGTTAAAAAGCAGCGGACCCAGCACAGATCCCTGCCGTTTGTACTCCACTATTCACCTTTCTGCATTGGGAAAATTGGCCATTTAGCCCTACCCTCTGCTTTCTATCTTTTAACCAGTTCCTGAACCACAATAGTAAGCCGCCTCCTATCCCATGACTTTTTAATTTTGCCAAAAGTCTCTCATGAGGGACCTTGTCAAAGGCTTTCTGAAAGTCCAGATACACTATATCAACCGACTCACCTTTGTCTACCTGTTTATTCACACCTTCCAAAAACATAACAGATTAGTAAGACAAGACCTTCCTTGGCTAAAGCCATGTTGGCTGTCTCCCATTAAGCCATGGCTACCTACATGTTCAGTAATTTTGTTCTTTATGATGGTTTCTACCATTTTTCCAGGTACTGACGTCAGGCTCACCGGTCTGTAGTTTCCCGGATCACCCCTGGAACCCTTTTTAAAAATTGGCGCTACATTGGCCATCCTCCAATCTTCAGGTATTACAGATGATTTTAATGATAGTTCACAGATTACTAACAGTAGGTCTGCAATCTCATATTTCAGTACTTTCAACACCCTCGGATGTATACCATCCTGACCAGGAGATTTGCTACTCTTCAGTTTAAAAGAAGAGCACAATACACCACAAAACCATATAAAGTTTATTTAACAAGTTATGCTAATCAAAATACTGTTTCTGAACAAGAACTGGATAATTCAGCTATTCAGAAGCTTATGGCAAATTGAAAGCGGAATTTCACATAACTGTTCTCTCTAAAGACAGTCCAAAAAAACTGCTCTTTAGGCCCATGACCCTAAATGTAGCTGCTCTCAGTCCAGGAGTTTGTACTGCAGTCCCTGATGATGATGATCGGGAATAAATGTCAAGAAATCTAGATATAGCATAGTTACTCACCTGTAACAGGTGATCTCCAGGAACAGCAGGAATTTAGTCTTCACATATGGGTATCGTCGGTACCAACGGAGCCTGCGCGGGAACGCTCCCCAGCGTCCAATAGGAAAGTTTTTGGGAGCATCCCACAGCGCCTGCGTGCTGCCTTCCTGCCTTTCCCAACTGTCCCTCTCCAGTTGAGTTTAAAGCTGAGACAAAGAGAGAGGGAAAGAGAGAGAGAGATACAACTCCTAGGGGAGGTGGGTGGGTTGTGAAGACTAAATTCTTGCTGTTCCCAGAGATCACCTGTTACAGGTGAGTAACTATGCTATCTCCAGGAACAAGCAGGAATGTATCTTCACATATGGGGACTCCCTAGCTGCAGATGCCAGGGAGAAGGCCCCAGAAGTTGTGTGCCCCTGTGAAAGGGCTCCACTTCTCCCCATGGATCTCTGGCATCCTACCAGGGATGGTGGGTAGGAGCTGATTAAGTATGGAACAGGTGTTGAAGAACAGCCTGACCAAACAAGGCATCCCGGCGGGAGTCCCTGTCTAAGCAGTAATGGGCTGTGAAGGTATGAACAGAAGCCTAAGTAGCCCTTTTACAGTCCAAAGTATAAAGATTCCTTTCTGCATTTGAGGCGTGAGGCCTTGGGAAAAATACAGGAAGGTAAACCGCTTGGTTTAAATGAAAAGGTGATACCACCTTTGGCATAAAGTGTGGATGAGTCCTAAGGACTACCTTATCATGATGGAACCTTGTATAAGGAGGAGCAGCCACCAACGCTTGCAATTCACTGATGCGACGTGCTGATGTGATTGCAATAAGAAAGATGACCTTGCAGGAAAGAAATTTCAAAGAGGTAGTAGCTAATGGTTCAAAAGGCGGCTTCATGAGCTGCCCAAGAACCAGATTTAAGTCCCATTCCACTGGTGGTGGCTTAATGGGAGGCTTAGTTAAAAGAAGGCCTCTCATAAATCTCGCTATGAGGGGATGAGAGGAAATAGGTTGTCTACTGAGGGGCTTGAAAGAAGCTACAATAGCACTCAAATGAACTCTCACTGAATTGGTCTTAAGCCCTGTATTAGACAAATGAAGGTGATACTCCAGTAATGATTCCAGAGATATCACAAAATTGTCAAGACCCTTCTGCAAGCACCATATGGTAAACCTTTTCCACTTGAAAGCATAAGAGCGTCTTGTGGAAGGCTTCCTGGAAGCATAAAGGATATCCTTTACCTGCTGAGAAAGGTTAAGACCATGAAGTTCTAGGCTTTCAGCAACCAGGCCCTGAGATGCAGAGACTGGGGATTGGGATGCCACAGCATTCCGTCCTCCTGAGAAAGGAGATCTGGAGCAGATCCTAACAACAGAGGCGGAGCTTGGGAGAGATGTAGGAGCAGAGGGTACCACATTTGCCGTGGCCAATGTGGAGCTATGAGAATCATATGACCTCCGTCTCTCTGAAGCTTGAACAGGGTTTTGGGACATAGGGGAATGGGTGGAAAGGCATACAGGAAGTCCTGGCCCTAATGGAGGAGGAAAGCAACCCTGGCCTGACAACCCTGAGCCGGAATTCTGGAACAGAACCGTGGAAATTTGGCATTCAGCGGACTTGCAAAGAGGTCTATGTCCGGGGTTCCCCAAATTTGAAAAGTTTTGGCCTCCTGGTCTGCATGGAGAGACCATTCGTGTGGAAGCAGAACTCAACTGTCTCTGCCCAAGAGTTTTGAATGCCTGGAAGATACACCACAAGGAGATGAATCTGATGCTTTCTGGCGAGGGCCCACAGTCGCAAAGCTTCGTTGCATAGCGACAGAGAGCCTTGTTCCACCCTGCTTGTTCACATAGAACATGGCTACTTGATTGTCCGTTTGAACTAGGACTGTCTTGTAGCTGAGCTGGGTGTGGAATACTCGAAGAGCAAGGAAGATTGCTCTGAGTTCCAGGAGATTGATCTGTAGATAGGTCTCCTGTGGAGTCCAGGTACCCTGGGTAGAGAGGCCTTGCAGGTGGGCTCCCCAACCCACCTGTGATGCATCTGTTGTTAGAGTTGCTTGGGGTGGGGGCTGCTGAAAAGGAGACCCCACCAAAAGGTTTTGGGGTGACTGCCACCATTGGAGGGACAAAATAAGGCGATCTGAGTTTGCTATTTTGTCTGACAGGCAACCTGACGCCTGAGTCCACTGGGCTGCCCTCATATGAAGGTGAGCATAAGGAACCACATGCACGGTGGATGCCATGTGGCCTAGCAACTGTAACATTTCTCGAGCAATGAGGTGAGATTTTAACACTGCTTGGGAAGCTAACTGCACAATGTGAAGGCAGCGGGCCTGTGGAAGGTAGGCCCTTGTCTGTCTGGTATCCAGCAGAGCTCCTATAACCTCTAGGGACTGAGTGGGAGCAAGGTTGGATTTTGGGATGTTTATGACAAGTCCCAAATACTGAAGAATGCGCATTGTGCGAGAGCGAGCAACCCTGGCCTCTGGCTTTGAAGGGCTCGAAAGAGCCAGTCGTCTAAGTAAGGGAAGACGAATATTCCTAGGGTGCGAAGAAATGCTGCCACCACAGCCATGCATTTTGTGAACACCCTTGGTGCCGAGGCCAGGCCAAAAGGAAGAACCCTGTATTGGTAGTGCTTCCCTTGAAATAGAAAGCAAAGGAATGTTTGATGAGTTGGATGGATGAGAACATGAGTGTATGCATCCTTGAGATCTAGAGAACAAAGCCAATCCTGACTCTGATGGTATGGCAGCAGAGTTCCTAGAGAAATCATTTTGAACTTCTCTTTGAACAGGAATTTGTTCAATTCTCTGCGGTCTAAAATGGGTCTGTGTCCTCCTGTTTTCTTTGGAATAAGAAAATAGGGGGAGTAGAACCCTGTACCTTGTTGGAGAATGGGTACCTCTTCTATTACCCCTTGGGCAAGAAGCATAGCGACCTCTTGACCTAACTGGTTGTTGAGAGAGGTCTGAGAATTGAACAGTCTTACCATTGTAGCATGGGCATGCTGAGGAAATGAAGCTTGTACCCCTCTCTTACAATAGACAGAGTTCAATTTTCTGCTGCTATCTGACCCCATCTGGGAGCAAAATGACATAACCTTCCTGGAATGGTGGAAGGCTCTGGGCCGTTCAGGGCCAGGAAGGCAAAGTTCTCTAGATAGGAGTCAAAGCCCCTGTGGAGGCTGAGTCTGCTGAGCCGTTTGAGGCTTAGCTGCTTTTGTCTTTCTTTGTCTAGGTTGTTGCTGCTGTCCCTTTTGGGCAGATTGACCTAAATGATGCCCCTGCTGGGTATAGGAGGGATAAAACTTCTTTTTCTTACTGAAGAATGGTTTCTTGTAGGATTTTTTCCTTGCAGAATCAGCTGTAGACTTAGACAATCTATCCAAAGTGATATTGTCAGCATCTATTTCATTAGCTTTTTCCTGCCAATTCTTGCCAAAGAGATTCTCTCCTGTGCAAGGAATATTCCCTAGTTTATCCTGTACCCAAAGTTCCAAGTCAGATGCCTGAAGCCAGGCAGTCCTACATGCACCTATGGCAATAGCATAGGTTCTGCTTATGCACTCACAGCAGTCAAAGGCTGCACAATTCACAAACTTGGAAACATCCTGAGCATGTTTGACAAGGGCGAGGAAATCCTGCCTCTTATCATCCGGAAGGAGAGGGCTCATAAGCTCTAAATCTCCTGTGACTTCCTTAAGGAACATTCCCATATATAATATATAGGAACTGATCCTAGCAGAAAGCATGGAAGCCTGGAAGGTTCGACGTCCAAAGGCGTCAAGAGTCCTACACTCACGTCCTGGAGGATCAGATGCATGCCTTTTTGCACTCTTGATCCTTCTCATAGCTGATTCCACCACCATGGAATGGTTTGGTAGCTGAATCTTCAGAAACCCAGGATAAGGAGGAACTCGATACATGGTGTCAAGTCTTCGAGAGTGAGGAGACGTGGTTAGAGGTGTTTCCCACATCCTTAACATGAGATCATGCAAGATTTCATGAATAGGTAAGGTAGCTGCCTCCTTGGGCGCCTTAGGGTATTGTAGGATTTCTAATTCCTTTGCCCTAGGTTCTTTTTCAGGAGCCACTGTGATGGAAAGACCTTGAGCCACATCTTGGATAAAATCCTGAAAGGACATATCCTCTGGTGGAGACATCCTACGCTGAGGAGAAGAAGAATCCTCAGGAAGAAGTACTCTGGTATTGGCAGAGCTTTCAGAGTTTCCAGACTCCTCCGAGGATTCAAAGTATTTCCGATCCGGGTGATAGTGCAAAGCACGGTACTGGTACCAATCGAAGTCGGCATCGGAGGGGTCCGGTACCGACTTGTCGATACCAGATGGATAAGCATAACTTGGTCCCGGTAGAATACCTGCCGATGTCGATACAGTCGGTACTGGTACTGGAGTCGGTACCAAATGAATTGTCTGAAGCGGTTTCAGGGGCATCGAGGCTGTGAGAAGAGCCGCCAGATTGCGTTCAATAGCCAAGAATCTCTGGTCTATCGATGCTGCTTGGGTATCGATACCAGATGAAGCAGCCAGTACTCCAGAGCATGGCACTAGTAGTTCTGCCGAGGTTGAGGCCTCGAGAACATCCTGGAGCCCCGTTAATGCTTTGGAAGCCAAAGCCTCCCGCCGGGGCAATTTTGCCGGTGAAAGTCCCTCAAGGGCAACGCCAGAGGCATCTCGATGCTTAGAGGGAGATCTACCCTTTGAGGACCATTTAGAGTTATGTTTAGTTACCTGAGATCCATGGGAGGAAGACGAAGCCCTGGAAGACGTCGATGCCACAGAGGCTGCATCGGAGGGAAAAAGGGTGCTAAGTTTAGCAGCTCGGTTCTGCCGTCCCTTCTTCGACATCATCCCACAGGCATCACACTCCGAAATAGAGTGGTCAGGACCTAAATATTTGAGGCACCACTCATGGGTGTCGGTGACGGAGATGGTACCACCACACTTGGAACACCTTTTAAAACCTGAAGCGGGTTTTTCCATTTTAAAGGAAAAGTTGGGCCTAGTGCCCAAAATGGCGTGTGGCACCTGAGGAGAAAATACCTGGAAAAGACTCCAGAAGAAAAGTTTTTTTTTTTTTGGAAAAAAAGAAAGAACCACCGGCGGTACTGGTGTAGCGTCGAAGGAAGCCAGACGCGACCACAAAAAAGAAGAATAAAAGGGAATTATTTTCTGCGGTGACAGGATGTGCGACTTGTCGGCTCCGTGGAAAATGAAGAACTGGAGAGGGACAGTTGGGAAAGGCGGGAAGGCAGCACGCAGGCGCTGTGGGATGCTCCCAAAAGCTTTCCTATTGGACGCTGGGGAGCGTTCCTGTGCCTGCTCCGTCGGTACCGACGATACCCATATGTGAAGACTACATTCCTGCTTCTTCCTGGAGATGACCATGTCACGCTTTCTAATAAACGACATCCAATGAAAAATCATTGTATTAGTGGTGAGATTTGGAACTGCGACCTTAAATTAAAAAAGTTGTGCCCATCTCTAATTTTCTCCACCATTTCCTAGAACATAAGATATGCCATACTGGGTCAGACCAAGGTCCATCAAGCCCAGTATCCTGTTTCCAACAGTGGCCAATCTAGGTCATATGTACCTAGCAGTTCCCCCAAAAGACACAGGTTCTGCAATGCTTGTACTGGGTCAAACATTGATATCCTGGGTCCCTTCTTAATAATGGTTTATGGACCTTTCCTCCAGGAACTTGTCCAAACCTTTTTTAAACCCAGCTACACTAACAGCCTTTACTACATCCTCCGGTAACAAATTGCAGAGTTTGATTACATGTTGAGTGAAGAAATATTTTCTTTTATTAGTCTTAAATAGTTTACCCTGTAGCTTCATTGCATTTCCCCTAGTCTTTCTATATTCTGATAACGTAAACAATCGATCTATGTTTACCCGTTCCACTCCGTTCATTAATTTATAGACTTCTATCATATCTCCCCTCAGCCGTCTCTTTTCCAGGTTAAAGAGCCCTAACCTTTTTAGCCTTTCTTCATAGGAGTATCCTTCCATCCCCTTTACTATTTTGGTGACTCTTCTCTGAACCTTTTCAAATAACGCTATATCCTTTTTAAGATACGGCGACCAGAATTGCACACAATATTCAAGGTGCGGTCACACCATGGAACGATATAGAGGCATTATAATATCTTTTGTTTTATTTTCCATTCCTTTCCTTATGATACCTAGCATCCTATTTGCTCTCTTGGCTGCCGCTGCACCCTGGGCCGAGGGTTTTAACATGCTATCCACAATGACGCCTAAATCTTTTTCCTGGGTGGTGGTTCCTAATGTGGAACCTTGCATCGTGTAACCATAGTTATTCCGCTTTCCAGGTCATTTATGAATATGTCAAAAAGCAGTGGACCCAGCACAGATCCCTGGGGTACACCACTATTCACTTTTCTCCACTGGGAAAATTGGCTATTTAGCCCAACCCTCTGCTTTCTATCTTTTAACCAGTTCTTGAGCCACAGTAGTACACTTTCTCCTATCCCATGACTCTTTAGTTTTGCCAAACGTCTCTGATGAGGGACCTTGTCAAAGGCTTTCTGAAAGTCCAGATACACTATATCAACCGACTCACCTTTGTCCACCTGTTTATTCACACTTTCAAAAAAACATAATAGATTAGTAAGACAAGATCTTCCTTGTCTAAAACCATGTTGGCTGTCTCCCATTAGGCCATGACTATCTACATGCTGAGTAATTTTATTCTTTATGATGGTTTCTACCATTTTTCCCGGTACTGACGTGAGGCTCACCGATCTGTAGTTTCCCGGATCACCCCTAAAACCCCTTTTAAAAATTGGTGTTACATTGGCGATCCTCCAATCTTCAGGTATTACAGATGATTTTAATGAAAATTCACAGATTACTAATAGCAGGTCTGCAATCTCATATTTCAGTTCTTTCAACACCCTTGGATGTATACCATCCGGCCCAGGTGATTTGCTACTCTTCAGTTTATCTAATAGTTGTAATACATCTTCCCGATGTATCGATATTTCCTTCAATTCTTCCGCACCTTTAAATACCACTTCAGTCATGGGTAACATCCCTACATCTTCCTCAGTAAAGACCGAAGCAAAGAATTCATTCAGTCTCTCCACTATCGCCTTGTCGCCTCTTAGTGCCCCTTTAACTCCTCTATCATCTAATGGACCAACTGACTCTCTCACAGGTTTTTTGCTACGAATGTACTTGAAAAAAATCTTTATTTTGTGTTTTTGCTTCCGCAGCAAGCTTCTTCTCAAATTCTCCCTTTGCCTGCTTTATCAATGCCTTGCATTTGACTTGCCAGTGCTTGTGCTGTTTCCAGGTTTCGTCATTTGGCTCTTCTTTCCATTTCCTGAAAGATGCTTTTTCAGCAACAACAGCCTCTCTGGCCTCCCCTTTAAACCATGCTGGCAGTTTTTTGGACTTCCTTCCACTTTTCTTAAAACGTGGAATACAGCTGCTCTGGGCTTCCAAGATAGTATTTTTCAACAACACCCAAGCTTGATGTAAGTCTTTAACCTTTGCAACTGCTCCTTTTAGTTTTTTCTTAACTGTTTTCCTCATTTTATCATAGTATCCCTTTCAAAAGTTAAAAGGTAGTACTGTGGATTTCCTTACTATCCCTCCTCCACTAATTAAATCAAAGGTGATCATGCTATGATCACTATTGCCAAGTGGCCCCAACACCCTTATCTCTTGCACTAGATCTGGTGTTCCACTAAGGACTAAGGCCTAAAGTTATGTTCTCTCATCTAACCCTCCTGGGTTCCAATCAGGAGCCCTCTCTCCTTCTGGTGAGGGAGCTACTAAAGAACTGGGAAGAAAAGTCAAACGAAAATATGCAAAGATCTGTAAAATTATTTTAAAGCTTAATCTCAGAATTTTTAATGGACAGTAAGATGCACAGTTATAAGCCTCAGGGAAAAAGGATTTTAAAAAAATAGTCTCTTGCTAAATTAAGACAGACAGTTAGTAGTGTTCTTTATTTTTCTGAACAGGACCTCTCTCTCATCTGACTTCATTTTCATTACACACTGGTCCATTCTAAAACCTTTTGGGGTGGGACTGGCATGTTTTGCATTGTATTGTGGTGGAGCCGAGTTCAATTCCTGTGCCAGAATGCCACAGAAGCAGCAGCCATAGTCTCTGAGGAGGATGTGGAAGGTGGAGAGAGTCCTAGTTATTGCACAACAGAGATGCCTAGTGATTGGTGTTAGGACACAGGATTGCAGGGTCCTGAAAGGAGCAGCAGCTAGGCTAAGTGTATTGAGATGAGGATAAAATCCTGGGTACTTGTCAATGAAGATTCGTGGCACTGCAGCCCAATAAAGGCTGGTTCCAGTTGACCTATAAGCCCAAAGGAGCATGAGGAAACTGCAAGGCCAAAACAAATTGTTAGGGATGTGAACGCATCAACTAAAACCTGTTGCATTCTGGGAGTGATGGGAGCTAGGCAGCGTATCTCCACTTCACATTTTCCTTATTTAAGGCTGAAGCACTAGCTTCATTTTTCAGTATATCATTTCTAGGCTCGGTGGCTTTCTTTTTGGTCTTATTCTTAGGTCTCTAAGTTTGTCCTGCAACAATATATTACATTTTTGAACCTGTATTTTTGAATTATGCATCTTTTATGGCAGCTGTGGACATTTTAAAATGTCTCCTTCCATGAGTTCATGCTGCAACTGCTCATGCTACGTTTATAATGTATGTGCATCAGTCCAATATGAATCTATGGTATCTGAGAAAGAGAAGCACAGTAAAGCACTAATTAACTTTACATTTATCACTGCAGGAGTGGGAGGAGTTTAAGGAGCTATTATTTCCACAGAAACGTAGTAATTCACCTATAGTGGGTGTTCTCCAGGAACAGCAGGAATTAGTCCTCATATATGGGTGACGTTGGCACCGACGGAGCCCGCAAGGTAACTTATCCCCAGCTTTCAAAGAAAACCTTTGGGTGATCCACCCCACATGCGTGGTCACCTTCCCGCCCAAGGGTGCCATCTTATCTCAGTATGATGACATAGCTCAAGACGGCAAAAAGAAAAGCAAGTCCAAGGGGAGGAGGGAGAGTTGTGAGAACTGATTCCTGCTGTTCCCAGAGAACACCTGCTACATGTGAGTAACTATGCTGTCTCTGAGAACAAACAGGAAGTCTGTCCTCACATATAGAACTCACTAGCTACAGGCTAACAAAAAAACCTGTAAGCCACAGGCAACTCAAAAAGCGAACAGGGAGGAACAGTAGAGAGTACAGTTTGGTTGCAAGACCTCAGCAGCAACCACAGCACCAACCAGGGAAACCAGCTCTATGGTAGCCTGGACATACAGAAGGGTTGGAGGGCAGGAGTTGCCTCAAGCCCTAAACAGAAGATGGAGTACTGCCTGGCCAAAGGCGCTGTCCTGCTAGAACTCCTCCTCTAGGCAGTACTGCACTGCAAAGGTGTGGACTGAGGACCAGGTGGCAGCCCAGCAGATCTCCAGCAAGGGAATGGAGCAGAGGTTCGCCACAGATGCTGCCAAGGCCCGGACACTGTGCATCGTGATGTGGCGCTACAGCGAAAGATCGGCCTGCTCGTAGGTGAAGGCCATACAGTCCACAGCCCAAGTGAACAGAGAACACTTGGAGACCGCTATGCCCAGGCGATTAGAGCTGAAGGAAATGAAAAGCTGCGAGGAGTGGCGATGAGACTTGATTCACTCCAGATAGTTCGCTAAGGCCCGCTTACAGTCTAGAGTATGGAGAGTGGCCTCTGCCCTGTTAGCATGAGGCTGCGGAAAAAAGTGGGAAGCACCACCTCCTGACTGAGTAAGGTGGAATGGAGAAACCACCTTAGGGAGGAACTTAGGGCGTTTCTGGAGCACCAACCTATTCCTGTTGAACCTGATGTAGGGGGCATGAGCCACCAGAGTCTGGAGCTCACTGACTGCATGCAAATGTGAGCGTCACGAGGAAGATTATCCTCCAGGACAGATACTTGAGGTGGTAGGAAGCCAGCAGCTCAAAGGGTGGAGCAATAAGCTTCAAGAGGACCACAGTGAGATCCCACGCTGCTGTTGGCGGGCAGTTGAGAGAGCAGGAGCCCCTCAGGAAGTGAGCCATAAGAGGATGGGTGGAGAGTGGCTTCCTCTTGATGACGTGATGGTGCACAGACGGATCGTGTACCCTGATGGTGCACAGACGGGTCGTGTACCCTGATGGTGCACAGACAGGTCATGTACCCTGATGGAGTTAGACTTCAGACCAGCATTGGACAGGTGCAGCAGGTACTGTAGCAGCAGCTAGTCAGAACAGAAAGGGTTGGCACCCCTCTCCGCATACCAAACAGGGAATCTACGCCACTTGAAGAAGTACATCCTTCGGGTGGAATCCTTGCAGGATGCCAGCAGGACCTCTTCCACCTCCCTAGGCAAGTCAAACTGGGCCAAGGCTACCCTTTCAGCAGCCAAGCTGTCAGGGTCCCCAGGTTAGGGTGCAGGAGAGAGCCATCCTCCTGCGAGACCAAGTCCAGGGCGCACCCCAGGGGAACTGAGGGTGCCTGAGACAGGCTGAGGAGTAGAGGAAACCACGGCTGCCGGGGCCACTAGAAGGCTATGAGGATCAGGGTGGCCTGGTCGAGATGAACCTTGAAAAGAGTCTCGTCAATAAGCAGCACAGGAGTGTAGGCACAGAGATGGTCCTCTCTCCATAGGATAAGAAATGCATCAGCCGCCACCTGCGGCACCCTGGAGCAGAAGCTGGGCAACTGAGCATTGCCTGGGCTGGCAAAGAGATCCATTGCTGGAAGGCCCCAGCGACGGAACAGTTAGCTGGCCACCCATGGGTCGAGCTGCCTCTTGTGGGGCTGGAGAGCAGGTCTGCCAGGGCGTTGTCCTGGCTGGGGAGGTATACAGCCCAAAGGAGCATCCCACCCTTGCTGGCGAAGGTGCAGAGGTGGACCGCTTCCCAGCACAGAAGGGACAACCCCGTGCTCACTTACTTGTTGACATAGAACATCGCCACCTGATGTCTGTCTGAATCAGAACTGACTGGTTCTGCAAATGGTGCTGGAAGGCCCAGAGAGCGTAGGCAATGGCTTGGAGCTCTAGGAAATAGATCTGCTGGAGACTCTCAGATGCTGACCACAGACCCTGATGTGAACGTTGTCACAGTAGGCACCCCAGCCCAACTTGGAGGCATCTGTGGTGAGGACCCTCTGAGGGGTCCCTCAACCGAGGGACTCAGTGAGGGTACGGATGATGGTCACCCTGTCCTGCAGGCACCCCGTTGCCTAAGATCACTGGAAGCAGAGGGCCCTCTGGGCTGGACACATGTGGAGACGGGCGTCGGTTGTGATGTGCAAAGTCGAGGCCATGTACTCCAGAAGGCACCAACATGAGCCAGGCAGAGGCCAAGTTCCGGCCCTGAACTTCCTTTGCAAGAGCTGTTAGGCACTGAGCCCTGTCGAGAGGGATGAAGGCTCTGGCATGGACAGTGTCTAGCAGCGCCCCTATGAACTCTAGGCATTGGGTCGGCTGCAAGTGGGACTTGGGGTAGCTGATGACAAATTCCAAGTGCTCCAGAGTGAGAATAGTGGTGTGCTGCCCTTGATGAGCTAGTCGTCCAGGTAGGGGAAGATGAACACCCCCTGCAGCCATAGGTAGGCTGCAACCACCGCCAGACACTTGGTGAACATCCTTGGGGCCAAAGCCAGGCCCAAGGGCAGGACCATGTACTGGTAATGGCATCCTCCGATAACAAATTGGAGGTACTGCCGGTGGTGAGAATGGATGCAGATGCGGATGCAGATGTGCATGTACACATTTTTGAGATCTAAGGAGCATAGCCAATCTCCCTGCCGGAGGAAGGGCAGCAACATTCCAAGGGACAGCATTTTGAATTTCCCTTTCACCAGGAACCAATTGAGATCTTGAAGATCCAACATAGGCTAAAAGCTGCCGGTCCTTTTGGGAACTAGGACGTACCGGGAGTAGAACCCCTTGCCCTTGAGGTGGGGTGGAACCTATTCCACCGCCTTGTCGGCCAGGAGCCCAGCCAGCTCTCACTGGAGTAGGCATTGGTGAAGGGGAGACGGGGAGGAGTCTGATCAAAATGGAGGAGGTAACCCACCCCCACCACCTGCAGGGCCCAGGTGCCAGTGGTGATGCTGGACCACCAGTTGGCATAGAGCACAGATGCTCCCCCATGTGCTGTGGGGCTGGACCTCTTTGGGGAGGAGAAGCTATACCCAAGGAGTCAAAAGCTCCCCCAAGTTGAGGCTGCGGCACCGTCTGGGGCTTGGGGCCCTTAGGCTTATGTAGGCCATGCCCCTGTCCCTTGGCCTACTGGTCCTGTTGGAGTGCTGAGAAGGTCGGGTACTAGGGATAGTTTCTGTAAGCCTTCCTCTGGTATAGGCATGTTTCCTCCAAAGCCTTCTGTTGGGAAGAGTCAGCAATCTTTTTAGAGAGCCTGGTCCTGGTCAGGAACTTGGACTCCAGCTTGGAGGCCTTGCCCATCATGGGCTTGCCAAAGAGATTCTCTCCCTGGCAGGGGACAATGACCAACTTGTCCTGAAGCCATTGCTCTGAGGACTGTAGCAAGGCCTGGCGGTGGGCACTACTGTGGCCACCGACTCAAAGCTGTCATAAGCTGCACAAGTGATGAACTTGGAATACTCCTTGACTCTCAAAGTCAGGGTCCGGAACAGCTGAAGAGGTTTCTCTGACAGCCCAGCCGAGAACCCAGAGAGCTCCGTTGTCAGGTCTCGCAGGTACATGCCCATGTACAGCTGGTAAGCCTGGATCCAGCACATGAGCATCGAGCCCTGGTAGCAAGCTGTATAATACCTCAGCTGTCATTTTCTTATCTGTTCTGTTTTAATTGACATTTATATTCTTTTTGTTAGAACGCTATAATAAAACGGGAAAGCTATTTTTCTTTGATATGTTTTTGGATAATTATTAACATAAACAGCATAGGTTTTGCAGATATGTGGTATACCAAATAAAGAGCAAAATAACATAACATAACTTTCTGCCAAAGGAGTCCATGGTGCGGGCCTCCCCGCTCGAGGCACCAAGGAGTGAGTCTTCTGGCTCTTGATCCTGCGTATGGCCGACTCCACCACCATGGAGTTATGAGGCAGTTCTGCTTTCTGGAATCCAGGGCTCTTGCAGCTCAATACATGGAATAGAGCCATCTGCTCATGATCGGCACTGAGGACGGGGACTCCTACATGCAGAAGGAAAAGCCATTCCAGGATGGGGGGGGAAAGGCACCATGAGTGTCTCCTTCGAAGGGACCTCATAATGGAGGATCTCGAGGTCCTCTGCCTGAGGCTCCTCCTTGGACTCCGTGGTGAAGGCCAGGGCCTTTGCCATGTCCCTAATGAACTCCAAAGAGGAGATGTCCTCAGGTGGGGACTTGCAGTGGTCCTCCGGAGGAGAGGAGTCCAAAGGGACATCCCAATGGAGGTGGGTATATTGGAGATGCATCTTCAGTATCCCATTCTGAATCAGAGTCGGATGAGACCTCAAGGACCCTCCGTGCATGAGGGTCACACCAGGTCACTGGCGTCGCAAGGATCCCAGAACCCTTGCACTCAGACCCGGAGGCGCTGGCAGGGGAAGTCCTTCATCCCAAACAGGACAGAGACCAGTGCCAGGAATTGTCCAGAGGCTGATGGCGCTCAAGGACCAGCTCCATGACCTCCGGCAACACACTTGTGATGGAGGGGCAGGTGGTAGGGACCGAAGACCCAGAGGAACTGGACATCAGCACCCGCTGCTGGGCCATGAAGGTAGTGAGGATGCGCTTGAGGGCCATCATCCTGATCGAGGCGTGAGCGCAGAGGACCTCAAGCCCGACACCGGCACCGTTGAGGGGGTGTCCTCAACGAGGATGGGTTTGAGAGACTGAGGTCAATCTCCCGATGTCAAAGGCATCTTCTCCCACTGGGGTGGTTTGGAGAGCTGCTCCCAGCCATCGCCCTTGGCATTGCACTGCAGACTCTGATGCCGGTGACCGTGAGTCTTACCCGCCATTCTGGCATCATCGCCCAACAATGCCACAGACGGTCCTCAAAGAATGATCCTCAGTCCAATGCCCTGTGGCCTCAGGGCTCAGATAGGGCACGGCCATCTTGCAAGGTTGAGGCCACTGCGGTGGCCTCAGAAGGGCACCTGTTCTGTGAGCGACACTGGAGCCTTAACGGAGGTCTTACTGAACATGGTTTCTTGCTGCTTCTCACGGTTCCTCTGTGCCTTGCTCATCATTTGCTTACAGAGCCCACAGGAGAAGTCATCATGGTCAGCACTGAAGGCAGCAGTCATGCGGATCTGTGCAGGATATGGTGTGCCCACAGCGGTTGCACTACTTAAACCCACTGGCCAAGTATATAGTGGGGAAGACTGCACCCATGGGGTCAAACTCAAGTCTCAACTAGGGAGGGCGCGAGAATTCCCACACACCAAGAGAAAAAACTCGAAGGGGAAAAAAATCCCGAGAAAAACATGGCGCCGAAGTGGCAGCAGTCCCAGGAGGCAAGAAGGCACTAGTACAGATACCAGAGAAGGAAAAAAGAAGGAAGGAAAAAAAAAAGAAATGATCAAAATTTTCCGGGTGCACACAAATGTCCAATGGGCTCTGCGGAAAAAAGGAGACTGAGGAAAGATGGCACCCTTGGGCGGGAAGGTGACCATGCATGCATGGTGGATCTCCCAAAGATTTTCTTTGAAAGCTGGGAAGAGGTTACCGAGCAGGCTTCATCGATGCCGTCATCACCCATATGTGAGGACTGACTTCCTGCTTGTTCCCGGAGAAAGGAAGTGAACTCTGAATGAAAAGCTGTAATGAGTTTGCTTCTTTAATTAACTCACTTTAGGCAACACTGCTGCCTTATAGCCTGGATGAGGCTCTTATGCTAAAGTATCTGTTCAAAGTCGTATCTCCTTGCATTGTGCAAGATATGTTATTTCAAAGACTTACCTGGAGCAGTTTTGTACCACACGGTTCTGGTGGGCAGAGCAGGTGCAGTCTTGCTGCTAGGGCTTTGTGGATTCTGTAAGCTCTGTCTCTGCCTCTTCAGCTCTTCCTCCCTCTCTTGGGCTGCTCTGATTTCTTCTTCAATCATGGATAATGTCCGTTGCTTCTTTGACCTCAACTTGAAAGGCCCTGCTATGACTTCAGGTTCTTGCGAGGCCAGAAGGGAAGCAGTGCTTCTCAACTCAGCTGCTTCGGAATATTTGCTGAAATAACTAACCTCGGGTCTACTTCCCTCTATGGTAACTTGGTGGCTTGCATGAGGTGCTGGAGAATCCTGCAGATTTTTCTCTTCCCTGAGTTCAGATCCTTGTTCTGATGAAGTCTTTGGTATCCCTATTGCATCCCTTTTCTCTTGTACTGGAGAAGAAACTTGGGGTGGCTCAAGCATTGTGGCTTGGTTCTCACTGCAAGCTGTTGGCAGTGTGCCTATTTTCTCTTCTTCATGTAGAGAACACACTTGCTCCTTTGGGCTTTTTTGCTCGGTTGACTTCTCCTGTTCCCTGGGATTTGAGTGCTCAGTTGAATCTCTCAATTTTGCAGATCCAGTTCTTTCTGCTTGCTCAGCAATGGCTTGTTGAATTGCATTCTGAACTAAAAGTCCAGCCTGATATTCCAACTGATCACTAATTAACATGGGCTCTGGAAATGTGGAAGACGGTAAAAAAAAATCTTGACTGCTTGATTTAGAAACTCTCTCTAGGCTGTAGTTAGAAGGGTTGTCAGTCAGTGGGGTTTGTGGTTGAGAAAATTCTCCAAATGAATTCTCTTGGAAAGCATTCAGGGTTTCATTTGATGCACCACTGTCACTGATATTGTCCATGCTGAAGTCATTGGAAAGAGTTTCTAAGATTGTGGTATCCTGAGATCTCACAGAGAGTTCATCCAAGCCAGAGTCCAGCTCTTCTGGAGGTGAAGAAATATCAACACACTTTGAAAAATTATCTGAATTATCACTGTCGTATTCCTTTATCTCTGTAAAGACTGCTCTGGCACTCAAAAATTCTCCCGCATCTATCCATGACTTGTCAGACTGTCCAATTTTTGAGTTATCACCTTCTAAATTCTCCCTTACTGGTTCTATGGGAGTGATCTGAGTTTCTAAGTGCTGTTTCTCAAAAACACAGGGGATTTTCTGTGCAACCTGATTGTCGTTTTCTTGTCCCACATGCTCACTTACAGAAAGTGACCTTGTCACTGTGACTGAAGCGAAAGGCTTGTCATATTGAGCTGCACTTAAGGGCTTATAGAAAGGCTTTACAGAAAACAATCTGGGAGTCACAGATCTTTTTTGTGCAGTCTGATTGTTAGGCTGGCCTGTATTTTCCATAACCAAAAACTGTTTTCTAGCGGCTGAAAAATCTATTTGCTCCGTGACAATATCCTCCTTATTTACACTGACGGATTCTGGTGGTACTAAAGAAACAGACTTTTGTTTTGGAGATGGTGGCAACATACTGTGTTGCTGTTGCCTCTGCTTGCGCTCTATGTACTTCTTGTGAGATTCCAGATGTTCTTCATCTAACTGCTCTTCGAGTGTCTTTTCTTGAGGTGGATTCCACCACTTTGCTGCAATGCCAGGATTCTTTTTTACAGCTTGGCTTTTGATAAGCACCTTCCTTTCTTTTTCTAGTTCAATAACTTCTTCAGATGGTCTCACTTTCCTAACTCTGATCTTCTCTTTCTCCTCCTCCTCCTCAAAGAGCTTAGATGGCTTCTTATCTTCATGGAAAGCACGGAGTTCAAACTTAGCCTCTTTCTTAATGGTGGTTAAGGCCATTTCTCCATCTTTTGAGGATCTCCTCGAACTGTTGGATGAGCTTGGACTAACAGGATATTTCAGGATGTCAGAAGTCTCTTCTTTGAGATGAGTCTGAAGATGGCCATTATGCTTGAACTGCTCTTCTACCCCACTGGATTCATTCTGGTCAAAAACAGGAAACTGTTGTGAATCTACCATAACTATTTCTTTTTCAGCGAGTCTGACATCATCTGTAGCATTAACAGGTGGGCTAGAACCATCTACAATCACAACATTTGGCTTAGGAGAGGAGGTTCCATTGAAAGTGTTATCTACAGACAAATCGCAGCAGTTTGCTTCCAGCACTTCATCAAGATACTGGATCTCTTTAGCCACATCATTGTCCAGAGATTCATGCCTGTCCTTAAGTCCATTGTGACTGGCAATTGGGGAAAAGAAATTAGTCTTACTATCTAGAGGGTTGGCTGATGCTACCAAGATAATGCCTTTGTGTTCTGAGACTGGGACTTCAATTTCCATTGTTCCTTTGTTTGCACGGAATACGCCGGCAGGATCCTGGGGACTGGCACTATTTTGATCTCTATCCTTTTTCAACTTATTATCATCCTTAGAGATTTCAGGTGATTTCTGAAATAAAAGAAAAGAAAAAATAATTACACGAAGACTTCATTTTTTTTTAAATTTCTGTCTGTTTTAGTTTTATTTCATTCTTTCACTTTATCTCATAATACTATATACCTTATTATTTTTTATTTGCTTTTAAATAACGAAAAAAAAGGAAAATTATTGAATAACTTAATATATTTTTGGACTGGCTTTCGAAGGTTAATACCTTTTTCTTCTTAAACTGAAGGTGGTTTTAACCTTTGACAGCTAGTTAAAAAATATATGAAGTTATAAAGAGGTATCACCAGGGCCGGATTTACCTTGAGTGAGGCCCTACGCCAACAAAAATTGTGGGCCCCCAGAAAAGATAAAAACGAGCACGCCGGATCAGCTGCGCGCTGTTGGCCCTGACGTCATAATTAAACTGGGAATCCCAAAAGCCAAACTTGGAATGTACAACACTGTAGAAATAAAACTATACATTAATTTGCTCTTGTACTAAACAAAGTGCAGACGTTAATGATGCACATTTACCAGAGCTGACATATTCCAATTAATAAATTCAAAATAAATAGATATTTTTCTACCTTTTGTGCATTTTTTTTCCAGCTGCAATTGCTCCAGCCACTTTCTTCTGGTTTCTTCGTGTCAGCCCAACTCCAGTCTTAACCCCCCCAGCCCATTTCCAGTCCCAGCCCCCCCCATCGGCTCAAGTAAACTTTAATAAAAAAAAATAAAACGCTGGCCGCTGCGGCAGCATGGACTGTCCCGCGGGGCCCCCTCTGCCCAGCTGAGCCCCTCCGTGCCGGCTTTGAGAGGCGCGAAGGGAGAGTGTCTCCCGCGGGGCCCCCTCTGCCCGGCTGAGCCCCTCCGTGCCAGCTTTGAGAGGCGCGAAGGGAGTGTGTCTCCCTCGCGTCTCTGTTAAGCCTGCAGGGGCTGATGGGAAATTTCCCATCTGCCCCTGCGGGCTTAACAGAGACGCGAGGGAGACACTCTCCCTTCGCGCCTCTCAAAGCCGGCACGGAGGGGCTCAGCCGGGCAGAGGGGGCCCCGCGGGACAGTCCATGCTGCCGCGGCAGCAGCCAGCGGTTTTTTTTTACAATTTGTTCAATTTTTGTGGGCCCTTGCCAGCTGTGGGCCCTACGCCACGGCGTAGTTGGCGTATAGGTAAATCCGGCCCTGGGTATCACATTATTTTCCTTTTTTGTTTTTATTTAACTACCATTAAAGTGGACTAACAAGGCAACCATCCTACTTGATTTGTTATTATAAACTGCTCAGTATTGTAGATGAGCGGGCTAGAAATTTGTTCAAATAAATAAGCAACATGTGAATGTCACAGATTTTCTTTTATGGAATAGGCCAAGTGTTTACAAATGCATAAACAGCATTGGAAAAGTAAGCAGTACTTAAAGAAAAAACTTCAGAAGTTTTAACAGATACTGAAACAAACACAAATGTCTGATTTTCCCTAAAACATGCACAACACATTAAAAGAGAAAGCACTAGAACAGATTCTACATTCAAAAAACACCACTTCAGCACTTAACCTGTCAGAATGTGATATTTCAAAGAGCACTTCTCCTAAAGCTGTACAAGGTTACCACTAAAATTGCAGCCTGCCACTCAAATTTCAAAACAATGAACCTTGACAGTTAACCTTGATAGAAGGTGGTGAAAGTTTGCAAGTTGTTTCTTTGTTGTGAGTTGCAGCAGTTTTGCTGTGACAACAAGATGATTTATCACATATACTGTACTGTTAATGCTGGATGTTACAAGATCCTCAAACAAAGGGAAATGGAAGGAAGGGTATGTTTGTAATCTGGAGTGCTCTCCTGTTCAGCGGTATTTATTAAACATAACTCATTTAGGCTTTTTCTTACCCTGGCAGCCACAAGTGGCCAGGAAACTGAAGGTTTTAAACAACAACAAAAGAAGCAGCTGGGAGATGTCCGTCATGACATCTGCATTTAAAGTCCGATATTGCTGCTATTTAGCTTACCAAATTATTTAAAATGATAAAGCTCTTGGGTTTTCACAATGGATAAAATGATAAAGCTGTGAATTTGAAACATCTTCCCAATATCTTTTTTTTTATTACAGCAATTTATGCATAATTTTTGCATTCTAGAAAACAAATTTTGGGTTTTAACTGTGTCTGTAATGAAAGAAAGCACAGTTACTTACCTGTAACAGGTGATCTCTGGGAACAGCAGGAATTAGTCTTCACATATGGGTACGTCGGTACCGATGGAGCCTGCACGGGAATGCTCCCCAGCATCCAATCAGAAAGCTTTTGGGAGCATCCCTCGCGCCTGCGCGCTGACTTCCCGCCTTTCCCACTGCCTCTCCTCAGTTGAGTTTCATAGCTGAGACAGAAGGAGAGAAAGAGGAAAGGAGATAGATAGATACAACTCCTAGGGGAGGTGGGTGGGTTGTGAAGACTAATTCCTGCTGTTCCCAGAGATCACCTGTTACAGGTAAGTAACTGTGCTATCTCCAGGAACAAGCAGGAATGAGTCTTCACATATGGGGACTCCCTAGCTGTGGGTGCCAGGGGAGATCCCATAAAATGCGTATCCCTGGAACAGGACGGCATTTCCCAAACCTGGATCCCCGGCATCCCCTGAGGGATGGGGGGTAGGAGTTGAATAGAGAAGAGCTGTAGAGGAACAGCGAATCTAAAGACTACAGAGAAAAAGAGTCTTTAGAATGTATGTCAAGTATCATTAAAATATTTAATGAACTAGTACAATATAGAGCTTACCTACTAGATTGTAGGAAGTAGAACTGTGATGGAGTGTACTGTAGATGCAGTAGCGGAATCCTCAAGGTAACTTCACAGCAGTGAGGATGAAGTTCCAAACCTGGAATGGGCAGGTGACCCAGGTGTCAACTGGGGTAGGAGAGGAACGGCAGGTCTTCAATGGAAAGCTTTATGGGAAAAAGCTGAAAACTCTTTTAGGTACAGAGTTATTAACATTGAGGACTAAAGAAGAAGACTGACCGATCTGGAGAATTAGCCCAGTCCTGAAGGGAAGAGGGGGTATGGAAAAAAGCCCCTATTCCCAGGGAGAACAGAAGTGTACTCAGAAATACTGAAGATGTACACTGTCTTTCCTAGCTGGTAAGAGATAGGAAGACAGTGAAGTTTGATACTTCATAGACAGGGAGATCTATAACAAAAATAGAAGCTGTTGACATCACAGCAATAATTGTGTGTATAACCGTTCCCACTTGCTGAGCCGTATGAGAATAGGCAAGCGGACTGTCCGGACCCCTTAAGAAGGGATAGGCTTTATAGCACAGACAGTTAGGGAGACAGCAGGTAATACTTAGCGTCCTATGGACATCTCCCAATGGGCACATATATATATTGTAACAGGGCAGACCCCGAACAACCCGAGAAAATGCAGTTTAGCATAAATGAGCACAGAAAAAGTGACAGGGTAAACAAGGAAATGTCAGATGGTTACCGTGAGCAACCTAAACACATGTGCAAAAGCCCAAGGAAGACACACCCAGCCAGCACAGGAAGGGAATTCACTTTACCTGACAGGGTTCAGCTGGGTGGGGGTGGAGCAAGAAAACACTGGGATAAAATAGGCTCTCAGGCAATCAGAAGAAGAGAGGAGCTGAAGCAGCCAAGGACACATTCAGAGAGAATACAGCAAAGGCAGCTAAAACCCTGGGAAGCATGGAGCAGGTATGAGAACGCAGGAGAGAGTGACAATGAGGCTTTGAAGCAACTAGAAAGCCAGCATGAAGGTCAGAGGGGACCCGAAGACCTGAATGAAACAGAGAGATATCAGCAGCCAGATAGTGTGTATGAGCAAGAGAAACGCAAGAAGACTGCAATTGCAGGTTCCGGTGCAAAGTGTGAATGCAGGAGTGATTTGCCGTATGAGAGAAGACAACCTTGGAGGTATGGAAACAGGCACACAAGGTTCCCCTATCTAGAGGCTGAAAATATCTTTTCTTCTGGTTTTAAAAATCCTAGAAAGAAAAGGATTTACTTACCAGATAAAGCTGAAGAATTTCATAGGCATTGTAAGCTCACAGCTCCCCGTGAAACTCTGTCACGAGCTCTCCAATCTAGCTCAGCTGGGTTACAAAGGGGAAAGCTGAATAGACAGGGAAATTCCCTTAATTACCCCACCAGCAAAGCAAACAAGGGATTGAGCTATATTCTAAAATACCAGCAGGGGCAGTGCCCTGAAAAGCTCAACTCTAGAATATATGGTAGTTCCCAGAGAGGCACTAGCTCTGAGGAAGAAAGGAACTTCCTGTCTGACGAGTTTAGCCAGCCATTCTCCCACGTTACTTCTGAGGTTCAGAATGAAACTTCCAGTCAGCCGGAACCGATGGAATATGAAAATGCTGAGGTAAATGATATGCCAGAATTGATGGACTGTTCTTTAACCTTGATTGAACCTGAGTTCTCTCTCAGATAAGCAACTAGCTTGTGTCCTAGCTTTAGTGTTGTAAGCAACAGGCTGCAGCTCTCTCTAAACAAAACAGATGTAAGCTGTGCTGCAGCTACAAGAGAAAGAACCAGTATTGAAATACTCAGGCTGTTTGTTCTTTTCATTTATTTGTTATTTTGAAAGCTGAAGAAAGCGAGTTCTGTTGCCTTTGTTACTTTGTGTTATATGCCCAAGCAAGTCATTTGATTTATGTTTCCTGAAGATTAAGTACCCTCAAGGGACGGGGAATAAAACCCTTTAATTTGAAGAGAAGTGTTTGTAGTTTATATCAGTGGAGACACAACTACTACCCTCACAGAGCCTTGCAATACCAGTGGCTACCGCTTGGCCAGAGAGGGCACGACAATATATATATATATGGAGAGACATACATATCTATATATATGTGCATATATGTCTAGATATGTGTGATATATATATATCTATATATCTCTATATATATATATATATATATGGGCATGACTTATGCCCACACAGACTACAGAAATATGTATGTATAGGACATATACATACATGAATATAAGTCTGAGGATACATGCCTGCAACTGAGATCCACAAAAACATTCACATGGGGAATGTGATGGGAAAAGATTCATCTAATAATGAGGGGGTAAAAACCACCTGAAGATATATAGAGAATCTATTTCTGCGGTGCAGGAATGTAGTTCAGTGGAATAACCAGTATGGTTGCGTGAAAAAACAGAGGATAATAGCAGTCTGGCAAGAGCACGTCAGGAGTACTTTGGGACTCTGACATGTCCAAAGGACAAAAAAAACGCATAGACTAAGACACCAGGATGATCCAGCCAAGGGACACAGGGGTATCATGTACAGTAAAAGAGTATGCGTTATCCAAGTGCAGCAGAAAAGCATAATGCCAAGCTGTAAGGAAAAAAAGGGGTAGATTCCTGCAAGATTGGGAACTCCTTGGACATTCATGCCATGGAATGATTATATAAGCTTTTTCTACTATATGGAAAAAACCCTCAGAGACAAAGTTCAATGCTCTTTAGCAAGGGCCCATAGTAGAAAGCTTCTCTGAAGATTGCAGAGAGCATTGTGCAGGAGAATTATAAAAGAAAACTGACAGAAGTCAGGTGTGTTGCCACATCCTAGGAAAGGATATGGCTAGAAAAAGATAACCTGCAGAGAGTAGTATTATGCAAGATAGTTGAAAGTAGCTTGCAATGAGCATTAAAGTAATCACTGGAACTCCTGCATACACAGCAAGTGAACAAAACAGCAGAGGGGATTCTCCTGTATAAAAACAGAGAGAAAACAGACAAAGGGAGCGGAGATATTCCCGTCCCTGTCTGATGAGTTGTTCAGAGCATGCATTGAAGGATAACAAAAAGTCTACAATGGAAAGAAAGAGAAGTGTTTCAGTATGGTACCAACTCAAGCAGGGGAAACCCTGGAAGAGAGGGGGTTGGAAGGTGACTTACCATATGGTAAGACAGCTGAAGGAAAAGATGTCCATGTGAGGACAGAAACTATCATGAGATAGTTGTAACCTCCCTTCGTATTAGTAAGAAGGGGAGAATTCTGTAACCCATGGACAAAAGTATCCTAACAGCTTAACATACTGAAAAAGAAAAAAACAGTGTAGAGTTTGAAGAATAAACTTCTGCTAAGAAGAAGTTAACTGTAGATTGCAACATACAGGAACCTATGGTTGCTGGTTATGATTAGACTGGCTAGAGTCTGGAGACTTCAGACTAGGATGAGATGTCCCTTGCTTGGGTACATCTGGAGGATAGGCAGGAGAAGGGTGAAACCTTCTTTTCTTAGGGATAGAAGGGTTTGGTAGGACATTTCCTATGTCCTGGGGAAAAAGAAGGCTTAGGATGGTTTCCAGAACCAGGGAAGTCAGTGGAGCAATGAGCAACCTGACGTAAAGCCTCTTTATTGAAGAGATTTTCTCCAGTACAAGGAGAATTAACCAGTGTATGCTGTGCCCATCTGCTCAAGTCTGAAGCTTGCAGCCAGGCTGTATGATGTGCTCCAATGGCAATAGCAGAGGATCTGCTAACAGACTCAAAAGAGTCTAGAGAAGCACGAGAAAGAAACCAAGATATTCCTGCTATTAAGAAGCAAGGAATAGTCAGTGGCCTTAGGTTCTGACAAAAAAGGGGACAAAAGAGATAATTTCTCTGTGACCTCCTGAAGTGTCAGACTCATATAAAAAATATATGAAATAATTCTTGAAGCCAGCATAGAGGTTTGGAAGGTTTGACGTCCAAAGGCATCAAGTGCTTTAGATGCACGACCTGGCGGATAAGAAGAATGATTCTTCTTGCTTCTTACCTTCCTCATTGCTGATTCCACTACAATGGAATGATGTGGAAGTTGTTTTTTTTGAAACCCCGGAGAGGGAGGCACCTGATACAGAACATTAATGGCTGTAGTAGGCGAAGGAACCTTTAAAGGTGATTCCCACATCCTCAGAAGAAGATCCTGCAAAGAATGATGTAAAGGAAGCATTATATTTTCCTTTTCTGCAGGATCTTGGTCAAGAGTAGAGCCAGGAATAGGAATGGCAAGAAAGGTTGCCATGTCAAGGAGAAATTTCTGAAAAGAAGGATCTCCAATAGGAACTATTCCTGGGTAAGCTGAGGTTGAAGGAGCAGCTTGAGCACCAGAAGACATACTGGACTGGTGCAGAAAAAGAATCCTGCTAGATGGACAGTGATACTGACAGTTCTGATTCGAGGCAGTTAGTACTGCATCGTCAGTGCCCGGTATCGATTCTAAGCTAGGCATAGAAAGGATCGATGGCACCGATGGAACTGCAGGAATCGACATCGATACCGATATCGGAGACGATAATGTCATCGAAGCAGTAATCGGGGGCTGCTGAAGCGGTACCGAGGTAGCCAGAGTACCTTGGTGAATATCCTCGGTACTGCATAGTCGGAAACGATATGGATCGGTACCGAAACGCGTCGGTACCAAATCATCTAGACTGGAGATCGATTCTAGACTCGGCATCGAAGGGAGCGAGTCTATCGATGCATGTCTAGAAGGTACCGACGTTGGTGGTGGTATCGGCAATGCCGATACAGGAAAGTCAATCGGAATCATATCGATCGGTTCCGAAGGTACCGAGGACGTCCGAAGATGATGCCTGGTGAAGAGAGGAATACTCGACACCGGCGCCGATGTCGGGGTATCGGTACCGCTCGAAGCCGATACCAACCCCGAGCATGGCGGAGATACAGGAAAGCCAATCTGGGTCGTATCGATCGGCCCCGAAGGTACCGAGGACACCAGATGACGATCCCTGGTGAAGAGTGGAACACTCGACACCGGTGCCAGGTTATCGGTACCGCTCGAAGCGGATACCACCCCCGAGCATGGCTCAGGTATGTTCTGTGAGGGGTGAGCCCCAGGAACAACCTGAAACCCCGTAAATGCTTTGGAGCCCGAAGACTCCCGCCGGGGTTTTATTGCCAATGGGGTCTTGAGGGCAAGGCCGGAGCCGTCATCATGCTGGACATGAGACTTACCCTTCAAGAATTGGCTAGTCTTAACAGACTGTTTGTGGGTTACCTGATCCTGGAGAGAAGAATAAACCGGTGTCCTCACCTCAGGAGGAAAAACGGCATCGAGGGAAACTCGAAAAAGGGAAGGTCTTCTCCCAATAATACAGCCTGATGGATCAAGGAAAAAAGGGTCAGGACCCAAACAGGTTAGACACCAAGCATTGGAGTCTAAAAAGAAAACTATGTTTCCACAGTGAAGGCACTTCTTAGGGGAAAAAGGCTCCATGTTGGAGAGGCCTGGTAGGCCCAAAAAGTTAAAACAAAAAACTGAGGAGAAAAAATTTCTCTAAGTTTAGAAAAGAAAAGAATAAAGCACCGGCGGTACCGGTATCGGTGGGAAAGGCAGCCGCGACCACAAGAAAACAAGGAAATAAGAATTTTAAAGAAAAAAGTTTCTGCAGTGACAGGAGGATGTCCTGTCGGCTCCGCGGAAAAATGAAAACTGAGGAGAGGCAGTGGGAAAGGCGGGAAGTCAGCGCGCAGGCGCGAGGGATGCTCCCAAAAGCTTTCTGATTGGATGCTGGGGAGCATTCCCGTGCAGGCTCCGTCAGTACCGACGTACCCATATGTGAAGACTCATTCCTGCTTGTTCCTGGAGATTAAATAAATCCAAGGTGGCAAGTGCTTGTATTCATTCTGCCCTGGAAAGGGCTGCTTCAGAGAGCAACCTTTTTTGGTTTTGTCTGCTGCCAGTATTTGGAGTAGCTAGAAACACAGAAACAGATGTTGGCAGATAAGGAACACCTGGTCCACCCAGTCTGTTCATTTGTGTTTGAAACAAAATTGCTAAATGTGTTGCATGGCTTAAGAGAAAATAAGCATAAGTAAAAATAGAAGCCTTAAATAATGGTCAGATTATTACTAGACAGCAAGTAGGCCTCATTAGAGGTCATCCTTCTATATTAAATACTCTGCAGGCCTCATTAGAGATCATCCCTCTGTATTAAATATTCTCATTAGATTACTGCACTGTTATAATTTCCCAGTGATACTGATAAGTACGTCTTCCTCACTCAGAACAGGTGCAAACCGAAAGGCTGGATAATGTGATGGGTTTTATATCTCACACTGTAGAGAAGGAAAGAAGAAAAAGACAGGGTAAAAGCACCGCGGAGTGCACCAATAAGCCTCCCCAGAAAGACAAGGGTGGAGCTCTGTGGAACAGAGGAGGTCAGAATTCCAAGGCCTTACGCTTGTTACCTCCACAAAGAGAGTGAGGCACCACCCAAAGGGGGCCAGCAAGGAATATACCCGTTTCTCTTGATGCAACAAGACAGCCTGATCCCTATGAACAAGGAGGAAATGCTTACATATGGACTAAGGGGTTGTGTGTTAATGTCTCCCTCGAGATGTAGGTGAACACCTTTTGGGGCAAGGGTAGAAGACTGATCAGACACCTGGCATCTGCTGACCTGGATTTATAACACATCCTATGGAGTTTCTCAGTGCTAGGATCACATTGGAGGGAGCGGCATATATAGGTAAACAATAGTAACAGCCATCATAAATTGTGTAGATATGGTATCTTTCATTTAAACAAGATCGTAACATCCTTTACAAACATAATAATTAAACAGACACACAGCTGTGCCATAGAAAAGTACAAGCAAAGGAGGTTTTAAAAATGTTTACACATGCACTTATAAGTAGTGATTTTTGAAAGGACGGGTTTTGGATGCTGTTTGGGTAGACCTAAAGAGGGTAATTCTATAGACTCCAGGGCAGTTACCGTCTGCTGCCATGAGCGTATATGGAGCTTATTTTATAAAGTATACAGGTACTTTATTTTATAAAACAGTAGTGTAATGACGCACCTCAATCTAGTCACTGCAGTTACACCTGCTCTAGGATAGCCATAAATGCCCGCATCTAGATTTTTGATACATGCTATAAATTACAGTATTTTATAACTTACGCATGTAAATTGTGCTCCACCCCTGTTCATGCTCACACTGAAAGTACATGTGATAGGACTTACATGCATGTTTACAGATAGTGACCCCTAAAGCATGTGCGCGAGTCCTTTAAAATAGGGGCTCCCTCATAAAATCAGCCCCTAAAGGAATACGTGCCTTCCATGATGATGATAATTTCCAGAGGGGTAGGCATCTTAATTTAGAGTGGTAAAGATAACAGAGAGGTAACATCTTATAGACTAAAAAATTTGTTGAGGCATGAGATTGTGAGGACAAGAGTCTACTTTGTTTTGCCCTTAAAAGCTCACACCTCAACAAAGTGGTTAATCTAAGGTGCCACCTGCCTCTGTCATTCTTAAAAGTATATTTCTATTTTGCACTTGCAATACACATATGTGCCAAAATATTTCCCCATGTGCATTTATACCTGCTCTGACTCATGCATACTTTTCTGCTAACGTGTCATTTGTATCAGAGGTTTGGAAGACCCTTCAGGGGGAACTGTGCTTACTTCTGCTCAGGACTGGCCCAAGGGTTCTCTCACACCTTAGGTGAAGCTTCAGTCATGCCCTCCCCCCCCCCAGGCAGAGCAAGACCATCTGCCTTCTGAGCCAAGGGATGAGATGTCGTCCCCCCCGCCCCCCTTTTCAAAAGGAACCCAAAGGGAGGGCCTTCTCAGAGCTCTGGTTAGGGAGAGAAAGTCCCCTCACCCAGGACACTGGGCAAGCGGTTGCCCCAGGAAACAAAGAATGCAACTCATAAACCTTCGCCAGTACTGTCCATATTATGCAAAAGCCTATAAAAGTCACTTAGGACCAGAACTTGGATAATAAGGAGCCTACCCACAAAAGGCTAGCATTAAAAATATTGCAGTGGGCTCTAGAATATTAGTACTAAACAAGTCAGATTACTAAAGATCCCAACATAAAAATGCATTGGAGGGGGCAGGACCAGCAAGGCCTTCAGAGCACACTGCAGTGAAAAGACCATGCACTTTTCTTTTTTTTGCGATTGCCACTGCCAGATCTGGTGCTAGGGTTTCTGGTGTCCTCCTGCCTCATTATTATTAACACTGGTTACATCCCACCCTCCTCCATAAGGAGCCTACCCCCAAAAAACAGCACTGTAAATACGGCAGCAGGCCCTGGAACATCCAAACATCTATTTGAAAAATAGAACAATTCAGATTACTACAGTACAGATCCCTACATACAAATTCCATGTTAACAGAACATCTGGCCTTCGTCACACATTGAGAACACAGACCCTCACCAAGTAAAGAATACGAGAAGTGACCACAATCTAAAAATAAAATATGTAGATAAAAATTATACTGCAACCCCAAGAGGCCAAGTTCTGTATACAATGCAACACCAGAGAAATAGAAAGAGATGCATTTCCCTGTACTTTATGAAATATAAAGATTGAAAATAAAATTATTTTTTCTACCTTTGTTATCTGATCATTTTATTCTCTTTTCATGCTGGTCCCAATCTGAGGTTTCTGTTTTCCTCTGTCTTCTCTTAGCTCTCTTTCTATGGTCTCTAGTCCATTTGCCATCTCTTGTCTCCTCTTTTGTTTTCTTCACTTTGTTCCATCTTGGATATTAATCTTTTTCCTTCAGGTTTCTTCCATTTATTTTTCTCTGTCCACTCAGACTTCACTATTCTTTCTTACCATCCAGCCCTCAATCCCCCTCTTTTTTACTCCATCTACTTACCACTTTTCAACCCTCATCCCAGTCCTCCCATTCCCAACCTCTTTATCCTGGTCCATTATTCCCCATTCTCACTCACTCTCTCCCCCTCCCCCATCCAGCATATCCCATCTCTCTTTTTCTCACTCTCTCTGTCCACCGCCCTGGGAAAAAATATCGTGTGACACCATCCCTGGCGTCTTCTTTCTTTTTCCGAGTCACCTGCAAAAAGATCTCATAGCACCATCCCCAGCTTCATCTTTCTTTCTCTGAGTCAGCACACAGCCTGTGCTGCCTGTAGCATTCACTTCCAGTGACTGGCCCTGCACACTGGAAGTGAATGCTACGGGCAGCAATGGCTGACGTTACTGACTCAGAGAAAGAAAGATGAAGCTAGGGATGGTGCTGCATGATGTTGGAGCTTCATGCACAATGAGTTGTGTCAGCTCCTGGGCCCACCATCTGAGTCCCCACTTACTCCCCCGTACCCAGCCAATCTTAGATTCTGTCTTCTTCTTTTCTCCCACCCAATTTTAAAGTCTCCACTTAAGTCCCTGCTCTTTCCCATCTCCCTTTCCCCAATACCGCTTCCTACATCCCTTCCGCACACCCACCCAGCTATTCCTTCTCTAATATTCATTAACTCTGCAGTTCTTCCTTCTTACCCCAGCAATCATTCTTATGCCCCTCCATCTCAACTGCTCCCGCTATATGGCCTTTTTTCTTCCCTCCCATACAAAATATCTTTCCCCCTCTCCATCCTCACTCCCCAGCTTCTAGTTTTCTCCCCCCAGCCCCTTCCAGTCCTCCCAAGCATCTTCTCCCTTCTAGTTCCAACCCCTTCCAGCACCATCTCCCTTCCAGTCCCAGTCCCTCCATCTCCCAGCATCAGGAATTTCCAATCCTAGCCCCCCAGTATCAACCCCTCTCCAGTCCCAGTCTCAATCCCTCCCGGCATCATCTCCATTCCAGTCTTCCCATCCCCAGCATCAGCCCATTCCAGTCCTAGCCCCCCCCCCCCCCCAGTATCAGTCCCAACCCCTCCCAGCGTCAGCTCCCTTTCAATCCCTCCATCCCCCAGCTTCAGCCCTTTTCCAGTCCTAGCTCCACAGTATCAGTCCCTCTCTTGTCCCAGCCCCTCCCTCCCAGCATTATCTCCCTTTCAATAGCAGTCTCCCCATCCCCAAACATTAGCCCATTTCCTGTTCTAGCCCACAGTTATCTTACAGTGCCAGCGGACCTCCCACACATATGGCCCCACACCATCAGGGGCCCCGCACATGCCTGACCTGCTTCAACCGCGGGAGTAAACAGTGACGTTTTCCTTTACTCCAGTGGCTGTGATAAGTCGCAGATACTGGCGCTGCTGAGTTCCTGGAGGTTAAACAGGGGCACTTCCTGTCTCTTGTGAAAAACAGGAAGTGCCGCTGTTTAAACTCCAGGAACTCAGCGGTGCCAATATCTGTGACATATCATAACTGTGGGAGTAAAGGAAAATGCCAGTTTACTCCTGCAGCTATGCAGAGGTGATGCAGGGGGCCAGTCTTCAGGCCTCACCAGCTCCCTCTGAAGCCAGTCAGGCATGCGCAGGGCCCTTCGTGCTTAGGGCCGGTGTTGCTTAGGGAGGTGGAGGCTCCAGCGCCACCTGCTGTGCTTACCCGGCTTACTGGGTAGCACCGACTCTGGCTGCTGCTTCTGAGAAAGACAGCAGTAGCAGGTTGGGAGGGAAGGTAGGAAGGTGAAAGGGAGATGTTGTACATCAGGAGGGGAAAGGGGAGGTAGAAGGCTGATGCAGGACATGTGGGGGGAGAGTGGAGAGAGGGCTGATGCTGGACATGTG
Source organism: Ichthyophis bannanicus (assembly GCA_033557465.1). Classification (NCBI taxonomy): domain Eukaryota; kingdom Metazoa; phylum Chordata; class Amphibia; order Gymnophiona; family Ichthyophiidae; genus Ichthyophis; species Ichthyophis bannanicus. The sequence continues at coordinate 670,593,609 of CM066032.1, read as the reverse complement.
GAGAGAGACTGGAGAAGGGGAGAGAGGACAGATGCTGGACATATGGGGGGGAGACTGGAGAGGGCCGATGCTGGACATATGGGGGGAGAATGGAGAGGGGGAGTGAGGGCTGATGCTGGACATGTGGGGGGAGACTGGAGAGAGCGAGAGAAAAATAAATGGAAGAAAGTTGAAAGGAAAAGAGCAATACCAGAGATGGAAGGAGCTGAAAAATACAGTTTGATGCTGGTAGCATAAAGGGGCAGGAGCAGCTGCGGATTGTTCCTGTGCCCTCCCTGTCTAGACACCAAAGATAGCTCAGGGCATCTGGAGGAATAGTTGGTATGGATGGGCAGAAGGAATAGGCCCTCCAGCTGCTGCCTATCAATCAGGGAAAGATCAAAGCTTAGACACTGATCCAGGCCCTCTAGCTGCTGCAGACAGAATCCGCCGAGATAGGAGAGAGAAAGTGAGCACTTACTGGTTCCCCAGTACCAAGGAATGGACACTCAACATAGCCAGGAACAGTCGGGCCCGCCCGTGCCTTTCAGCAAAAGCTCCTGATCAGTCTTTCTGTATGGCGGTTGAGGAGGCCTGACCATGTGGCTGCCATCGACGTGCCTGGGATTTTTCTGTGCCGGCTGCTGTCTGTGAGGATCGCAACGCCAGAGGGGCGCAGGTGGCTAACCTGAGACGCCAGTCCTACTAAAAAGAGTGTGTCTTCTGCCTGGAGGAGCTCATGGAACATTCAGTCAGACCACACTGAGTACGCTGAGGGACAGCTGAGAGTTCATGTGCAACCTGCAACCTTCACAAATTGTGACATCGAAGCTTCCCAAATCCTGCTGGCTACAACCCTGAGCAAGGACTGTCCCTTTCATGTATCTGCTCAGTGCTACTTAACCTTTTTGCAATGTATGACTGATAGCACTAATAGTATTAATAATAATTTAATTAATAATTCTATTAAGCTCTCTCTTCTTTTAACTCTTCCTCTGCATTCCTCTTCTTATGGCTCCACATCATTTTTTCTTCCTTTTTTTTTGACACTCCCTAACCTTCTCCCCTTACACCAACATCCTCATACTTCCTTTCCTTTTAACCCTCTCTCTACCTTTCCTATCTTATCCTACTCCCCTTTCCTCAGCTCTCAAACTTCACTTTTTTCTTCCTCTCATTCATCCCTCTCCCCTCTCTCTTAAAAAACCTCGTCCTCATTTCCGCTGTTCTGTCTCCTCTGTGTCTTGCACTCTCCTCCTTCTTTCCTGTAGTGACATTAATCCTAACCCTGGGCCCCCTAGATTATACTCTCACACCCACTCCTCTCTCTACCACTCTAATCTAATGGGAGTGGAGGAGTGGCCTAGTGGTTGGGGCAAGGTACATCAGGCTGGAAGGTTGGGGGTTCAAATCCCACTAAAGGACAGCAACCTTGGGCCGGAAGGACTGGGGTTTCCAGTCCCACAGGTGCTCCTTGTGGTCTTGGGCAAACCACTTAACCCTCCATAGCCCATGTTTCCCTGTAAAATAGTTATCTCCAAGTTATAATGCCCTGTTCAATGTAATTTCAGTTTGTTCAATGTAAACCACACTGATGCAGAATAGCACAGTATATAAGAGAATGTAAATAAATAATTTCATCCATATTCCTCTCCTTTCCCTCTCCTCTCTCTCTTTCTGTTGTACATTATGGAATGCTCATTCCATTTCCAATAAACTTCCCTTTACTTTTGATTTCTTCCTTTCTAACTCTTTCCATCTCTTAGCTCTCACTGAAACCTGGCTACACCCTGACGACTCTGCTTCTGCTAGCTGCCATGACAGAGGGCGGTAACTACTTCCCCATACTCCTCGTGCCATAGGCTGTGTTGGTGGCGTTGAGATTTTGCTTTCTCCTTCCTGTCAATTCCAACCCCTCCTTCTACGTCCATCTCACTCCTTTTCCTCCTTTGAAGTCCATTCCATCCACCTATTTAATCCCTTATCGTTCTGTATAGCTGTTATCTATAGACCGCCTGATAAATACACCTCTACCTTTCTCTCTGACTTTCCCTATTTCTTGCTGCTTCTTCCCTTTCCCTTACTCTTGGTGATTTTAATATTCATGTCAATAATCCTTTCGACCCCTATGCTTCTAAACTCCTTTCCCTTGCCTTCTTGTTCAACCTCCAATTTTCTCTTCTGCTCCCACTCATCAGCACAGTCACTGCCTTGACCTGGTTTTCTTCTCTTAACTGTCTACTCTCCAATTTCTGTATCTTAGTTTTTCCCCATGGCCAACTGACTGGAAAAGATCTGTGTTTATACCAATACTAAAGAAAGGTGATCCAACTGACTGTGGAAATTATCACACAATCGCTCTGATCCGACATGCCAGCAAGATTCTACTGAAGATTATTCAAAAGAGACTACAACCATACCTGGAACAAGAACTACCTGAAGTACAAGCAGGGTTCAGGAAAGGGTGAGGAACGAGAGACATCATTGCAGATGTGAGATGGATCCTTGAAAAGACTAAAGAATACCAAAAGATATCTATTTGTGCTTTATCGACTATAGCAAAACTTTTGACTGTGTAAACCATGAGAAACTCTGGGCCACATTAAGAAGCATGGGTATAACAGAACACCTGATCGTACTCTTGCACAATCTGTACATTGATCAAGAAGCAACAGTTCGAACGGAACAAGGAGAAACAGAATGGTTTAAAATAAGCAAAGGTGTAAGACAAGGCTGCATACTTTCCCCCTACCTGTTTAATTTATATGCAGAACAAATCATCAGAGAAGCATGATTGTATGAAGACAACAGAGGTGTGAAGATTGGTGGAAGACTCACCAACAACCTTCGCTATGCTGATGATACCACATTACTGGCTGAAAGTGAAGATGATCTGAAACATTTGCTTCTCACAATCAAAGAACATAGTCTCAAAATGGGCCTGCACCTTAATGTAAAGAAGACAAAGATCATGACAACTGGCATAATCAACAGGTTCATCGTTGAAGGAGAAGAAATCGTGAACAACTTTAACCTACTTGGATCAACTATCAATAAAAAAGCAACAAGCAGTCAAGAAATCAGATGACGCATTGCTCTTGGCAGAATGGCTATGAAAGACCTAGATAAGATTCTCAATAGATAATATGTCTCTCTCCATACAAAGATTCGACTTGTTCAAGCCATGGTATTTTCAATAACATCATATGGATGTGAAAGCTGGACAGTGAAAAAGATAGACAGGAAGAAAATTGATGCCTTTGAATTATGGTGCTGGCGGCGAATACTGTGTATACCATGGACTGCCCGAAGAACAAACCAGTCGGTACAAGAGGCGATCAAACCTTAAGTTTTCTTTAGAAGCTCAGATGACAAGACTTCGACTTTCATACTTTGGACACATCATGCGAAGAGAGAGATCATTAGAGAAAGACATCATGCTTGGCAAGATAGAAGGTCAACACAAAAGAGGAAGGCCAGCAATGAGATGGATTGATACAATAACTGCAGCTACGGGTACCAGTCTGTCAACAATGAGCCGCCTAACTGAAGACCGAACACAATTTAGGATAGCTATCCAGAGGGTCGCCATGAGTTGACTCCGACTCGACGGCACTTAACAACAACAGTTTTTCCCCTATCTGATCATCACCTCCTAACCTTCATCCTTCATCACTCCCCATATCAATCTCGCCCAGTCTCCTCCTACCTTTTTTAGGAATCTTCATGCTATTGACCCTTTGGCTCTCTCTACTATTGTCTCATCATCTCTTTCCTCCTCCTTGTTGTCTAATTCTGTTGATGAGGCTATAGTTTCCTATAATACTGTCCTGCTCTAGATACTCTTGTGCCACCTATCACACATCCTGTAAAAAGCACAACACCTCAGCCCGGGTTATCTTCAACTACCCGTTAAGCGTAGTTACTCACCTGTAACAGGTGTTCTCCAGGAGCAGCAGGAATCAGTCCTCACTTATGGGTGACGTCGGCGCCGACGGAGCCCTCGCGGAGCAATTTTCCCCAGCTTTCAAAGAAAGCCTTTGGGAATTGCAGCGCGCATGCGCGGTCCTCTTCCCGCCCAAGGGTGCCATCTTAGCCAGTCAGATGACATAGCTAAAAAAGACAGCACAAAAAAATTTGCAAACAAACATAAGCAGACGATTGCAACTCCAAGGGGAGGAGGGAGGGTAGTGAGGACTGATTCCTGCTGCTCCTGGAGAACACCTGTTACAGGTGAGTAACTACGCTTTCTCCAGGACCAAGCAGGAAGTCAGTCCTCACTTATGGGACTCCCAAGCTCAAGGCTACCGGAGACCCTAAGCACAAAAATGAGCTCCCTCTAGCTCAGCAGCACAGAAGGAAAGAATCTTCGCTGAATTATCACCCACTGGTAGCCCACATCCGGGATGGAGGGTAGGAGTTGCTCAGACCTCAAAGAGATTACGGAGGACTGCCTGTCCGAAAGCACTGTCTCTGCGGGACTCCCTCTCGAGACAGTAATGGACCGCAAAAGTCTGGCTCGAAGACCAAGTAGCGGCCCGGCAGATATCTGCCAGCGGAACAGAGCGGAGGTAAGCCACTGACGTGGCCTTTGCCCGAACGCAATGAGCCGTGACTCGACCTTCCAAGGAGAGTCCGGCTGCCCCATAAGCCCAAGTGATACAGTCCGCAACCCAGGTGGACAGTGTACGCTTGGAGACCTGGAGCCCCAATTTATTGGGGTCAAAAGACACAAAAAGCTGAGCAGCTTTACGGTGCTCCCGCGTACGGTCAAGGTAGAAGTTCAAAGCCCTTCTACAGTCCAGGGTATGGAGGACCGTTTCAGCTCGGCTGGAGTGTGGTCTGGGAAAGAAGGTTGGAAGTACCACCTCCTGATTGATGTGAAAAGGGGAGACCACTTTTGGAAGAAATTTTGGGTGAGTCCGTAGGACTACCCTATTTTTGTAGAACCGAGTGTAAGGGGGATCAGACACGAGGGCCTGCAATTCACTTACGCGTCTAGCGGAAGTGAGGGCTATCAAGAACAGTGTTTTCCAAGACAGAAAACGGAGAGAACAGGTAGCCATAGGTTCAAAAGGCGGACAGGTGATCCGCTGCAAAACCACATTCAGGTCCCAGTCAGGCGCTGGCGGGCGCAGAGGTGGTTAAAGTAGAAGGAGACCTCGGAGAAACCTCGCTACGAGAGGGTCACTGGAGAGAGGTCTACCGTCCACCGGCACATGATGTGCCGAAAGAGCACTGAGGTGAACTTTGACGGAGTTGGACTTAAGTCCCAGATTAGAGAGGTGTAGCAAGTACTGCAAGATCACCGACACCGGGCAGGAGAAGGGATCCTGAGACTGTAGGGTACACCAGACGGCAAAGCGACGCCATTTAAGGGCGTAGCATTTGCGGGTAGAAGGCCGTCGCGAAGCCAAGACGACCTCCTCCACCTCTGCCGGCAGGAGAAGGGGAGCAAGGACTACCCTCTCAGCAGCCAGGCCATGAGGTTGAGAGACCTGAGGTTGGGGTGTAGTAGAGACCCCTGATCCTGAGTGAGGAGATCCGGTTGTACCCCCAGAGGGAATGGATCCTCCACCGCTAATTGCAGCAGGAGCGGAAACCACGGCTGTCTGGGCCAACGAGGGGCCACCAGGATCATGAAGGCTTTGTCTCGGAGAACCTTGAAAAGAGTCCGAGAGACTAGCGGGATGGGAGGGAAAGCGTACAGAAGGCTCCCCGACCATGAAATTAGAAAAGCGTCCGCCGCAACCCGAAGGGGTGTGGCTGACGAGAGCAGAAGCGAGGAAGCTGCCGGTTGTGAGGACTGGCAAAGAGATCCACCGTGGGGAGGCCCCACTTTAGGAAGAGCTTCTGAACTACCAAGGGATCCAGACGCCACTCGTGCGGCTGGAGGATCCTGCTGAGTTTGTCTGCCAGGCAATTCTCTTGGCCCGGGAGATAAACTGCCTTGAGGAGAATGCCGTGACTGACGGCCCAAGAGCAGAGCTTCTGTGCTTCCCGACAGAGAAGGAAGGAGCCCGTGCCCCCCTGTTTGTTCACGTAGAACATGGCAACTTGATTGTCCGTCTGGACAAGGACGGACTGGTGAGAGGTCAGGTGGGAGAAAGCCTTGAGAGCCAGGCGGATCGCTCTGAGCTCCAGGAAGTTGATCTGCTGAGCAGACTCCCACGTGGTCCAGAGGCCCTGAGTACGTGCCCCTTGGCAATGTGCTCCCCAGCCCAGGAGGGATGCATCCGTGGTCAGCACCCGGGTCGGCTGAGGTGACTGGAAAGGCATTCCGAATATCAGGTTCGGCTGCTGAAGCCACCACTGGAGAGACGAGATCAGCGGCTCGGAGACGCGCACTAGGTCTGCTAGGCCGCCTGTGGCTTGTCGCCACTGCTGGCGGAGACACCATTGAGCAGGCCGCATATTCAGGCGGGCATTGGGGGTCACATGGACGGTGGAAGCCATATGGCCGAGCAGTCTCAGGAAGCGCCTGGCGGAGACCAGGGGCTGGCTGCGAAAACGGTCGGCTAGGTCCATGAGCCGTTGAGCCCTGTCGAGCGGTAGGAATGCTCGTGCCCGAGGCGTGTGTAGCCTTGCGCCGATGAACTCGAGATCCTGTGAGGGGAGCAAAGTGGACTTTGCGAAATTTATAACAAAGCCCAAGTACTGCAGAAGAGTCACCGTGCGGCGTGTGGCGCTGGTGACCTCCGGAGCGGACGCCGCTCTGATGAGCCAGTCGTCGAGGTACGGAAAGACATAGAGGCCGTGAAGCCGGAGATGGGCCGCCACCACCGCGAGACATTTTGTGAAGACTCGCGGAGCGGAGGACAGGCCAAAGGGCAGTACTCTGTACTGGTAATGATTTCCTGCCACCACAAACCTTAAGTATTGGCGGTGGCTTGGGTGGATGAGGATGTGCGTGTAGGCATCCTTTAGATCCAAGGAGCATAGCCAATCTCCCTGCTGGAGGTAGGGCAGAAGGATTCCAAGGGTAAGCATCTTGAACTTCTCCCGCACGAGGAACTTGTTGAGGTTGCGCAAGTCCAGGATGGGTCTGAGGCCTCCTGTTCTCTTTGGTATTAGAAAATACCGGGAATAAAAACCTTGACCTCTCAGGTGGTGTGGCACCGGTTCCACCGCCTGATCCTGCAGAAGACCTGCTAACTCCTGAAGGAGTAATTCCCTGTGCAGAGGGGAACGTGGAGGTTCTCCCGGAAAATAGGAGGGAGGGACCTGGTGGAAGTGGAGAAGATAGCCTGCTCGCACGACTTGAAGCACCCAGGCATCTGCGGTGATGCTGGACCACCTGTGGGCGAAGTGAACCAGCCGGCCTCCGGTGCTGGGAGGAACCAGCGGGGGGGGAGAGGCTATGCTTAGTGAGTCAAAAACCCCCACCCTGCGGAGCAGGGGCTGGTGGTGCAGGCTTGGGGGCTTGCTGCCTACGGGACCCGTTACCCCGTCCCTTGGCCTGCTGGCCCTGTTGGGGAGCTGCAGGGGCCTGATAATGGGGGTATTGTTTGTAGGCAGTCGCCTTCCTCGGGTAAAAGGACTTTTTTCCCCGAGCCCTTCTTTTTCTGGGAAGGGGCAGAGGTCTTCCTAGAAAGCCTGGTCCTGGTGAGAGTCTCAGTCTCAATCTGTGCAGCCTTCTCAGCCATGGGCTTGCCAAAGAGGTTTTCGCCTCGGCAGGGGACATCGACCAACTTGTCCTGCACCCAGGGCTCAAGGTCTGACGACTGAAGCCAAGCCTGTCGGCGGGCACCGATGCCGGCTGCGGCCACTCGAGCCGATGCTTCAAAGCCATCATAGGCTGCTCGGGACATGAACTTTGAGCATTCCCGAATGCCAGTGGACAAGGCCAGGAACCTCCGCAAGGGTTCCTCGGACAAACCAGCGGAGAATCCGGCTAGTTCTTTAGCCAGATCCCGGAGATACATGCCCATGTATAGCTGGTAGGTCTGGACACGACATGCGAGCATAGAGCCCTGGAAACACTTCTTACCAAGGCCATCCAGGTTACGGGCCTCCCTGCCAGGAGGCACCGAGGAGTGCATCTTCTGGCTCTTAAGACGATGCATGGCCGATTCCACTACCATGGAATGGTGTGGTAGCTGTGCCTTTTGAAAGCCAGGGCTCTTGCGGACTCGATAGATAGAATCGACCCGCTTGCTCAGGACCGGCGAGGAGGCCGGACTCTCCCACATGCGGAAGAGTAGTCGTTCCAGCATAGGAGGAACCGGTACAGTAAAGTGTTCCCTTGCGGGAGAGTCATACTGGAGGGCGTCGAGCTCTTCGGCTCGAGGCTCCTCCTCGGGGTCCGCAGGGAAGGCCAAAGCCTTGGCCATATCCCTGACGAAGTCCGAGAACCGGGCATCCTCCGGGGGGGACTGCTTCCGAGGCTCGGACTCCGGTGAGTCCGAGGGGACACACCGAGTCCGGAAAGAATCAGGCGACTCTTCCTCCTCAGACTCCCAGACCGACTCCGACGAGGACTCGGTGGGGTCGGCCCGGGCAGGGCGCGGCGCCTGCCGCCCCGACGCCGAGGGAGTCGGCGTCGGCGACCTCGGTCCCGAACGGGAGGCCGAGGGTGACCTCGACCGAGGATCGACTCGAGTTCGCATCGACTCGAGTATCGGCTCGGTCTCTGGGGTCGACTTGGATGTCGACGTCCCGGCGGTCGGGGCAGCGGCGCCAGCGAGGCCAGCGAGCAGTGCCCGCTGCTGGTCCATGAAGGCAGACAGTCTGCTCTCCAAGGCCGTCAACCTGAGTCCGAGCTCAGGTGACCCAGCAGCCCCTGACTCGGGCCCCGACGGCGTCGGGCCCGACGTCGGCTGTCGCGGAGGCGAGTCCAGAAGGACCACAGGACTTACCCGAGCAGGCATCTCCGACTCCAGGCGAGGTCGCTTCGTGAGGTGCTCCTTCTCCAAGGACCCGGGGCGGCTGTCGGGGCTATGCGACCTGGCCCTCGCGGAACCAGGAGCGTCCACCGACGCCGCCCTCGCGGGTTTCACCTTCCGACGATGGTCCCCGGAGGGAGAACCCCTGTCGGAGGAACTCCGGCGACGGTCCGAGCTGGAGCCTTTGGACGCGGAGGCCTCCGACGAGGTCCGGGTACGGCTGGGGTCAGCGAAGATCCTATCACGCTGATGCCGCCGACTTCTCAACGCTTTGGAGGACATTTTGCCGCAGGACCCACAGATCAGTTCCTCATGATCTGGGCCCAGGCAGCGGAGGCAAAAGTCGTGTGTGTCAGTTAGTGACATATTTCTGTCACACTGACCACACCGCTTAAACCCACTGGCAGCCATCGGGGGAAAAAGGGCCCCTGCGAGGTCAAAGGACCGGGCTGCCAGGGAAAAATCGAAAACGAAAGCTGACTAAGTCAGAAAAACCGAAAAAAGGAAGAGGACTCGTGACCGGCGTCGCGAGTCCGGGCGGGAAAAAGACCGGCCGAAGGAAAAAGAATAAAATAATGAAGAAATATCGACTTTTTCGCGGGGACAAGACGGGGACGTCTGTAGGGCTCTGCGGAAAAAAGAAGACTGGCTAAGATGGCACCCTTGGGCGGGAAGAGGACCGCGCATGCGCGCTGCAATTCCCAAAGGCTTTCTTTGAAAGCTGGGGAAAATTGCTCCGCGAGGGCTCCGTCGGCGCCGACGTCACCCATAAGTGAGGACTGACTTCCTGCTTGGTCCTGGAGAATCTACGCTCCTGTGCCCACTCAGCTGAGTGCATTTGGCTCAAATCCCGCTCCCTCTCTGATTTTCTTCACTTCAGATTCATGCTTATCTCCTTCCAATCAGCTTTAGCTCTCACCAAGCAAAACTATTATGTCCATCTGACTAACTCTCTTGCCACTGACCCTCGCTGTCTCTTCTCAACTCTTAACTCTCTCCTCAAGGCACTTCCCCCTCCTTCTCTTTCTGCCCAAACCTTAGCTGACTATTTCCATGACAAAATGCACAAGATCACTCTCCAATTCCTCACTAACTCAGCTTCATCCCATCTTCCCCCACCTCAATACCAATTTTCCCCCTTAATCTCTGTTACCCTTTCTTCCTTCACTAAGAGATCTGATGAGGAAACCTCTCATCTACTTTCCTCCCCTAAGCTTACTACTTGCTCTTCTGATCCTATCCATACTTGTCTCCGTAGTTCCATTTCCTCCTCCATCATTCCTTTCATCTCACATTCTCAACCTCTTGCTCTCCACTGCCATGGTCTTGACATTAGTTGTCCTTCTAATCATTGACCCATCTCCCTTCTTCCCTAAACTTCTTGAACATGAAGTCCTCAGTTGTCTTCTTTTATCTTTATTTAATTTTTTGATATACTGCCAAGTTGAAAGGCATTAGAGCAGTTTATAAATGATTCTAGCAGGTATTGGATGTATTCCCTCATCCCCGAAGGGCTCACAATCTACATGTGCAACTGAGGCAGTGGAGGGTTAAGTGGCTTGCCCAAGGCCACAAGTAGCACCTATGGGACTAAAGACCCCATTCCCTCCAGCTTGAGGTTGCTGTCCCTTAGTGGGAATGAACCCCCTTGCCCTCTGGCCTGAGGTAATTTGTCCCAACTATTAGGTCACTCCTCTCAAGCCTGTTGGAGCCACTTCAGTCTGGCTTTTGTCCCTTTCATTCTACTGAGATGGCACTTACCAAATTCTCCAGTCACTTATTCCTGGCTAAATCTGAAGTCCTTTATTTTATGCTCATCCTTATTGACCTTTTTGCTGCTTTTGACACTGTTGACCACCACCTTCTCTTTGACACATTGTTCTCTCTTGGTTTTAGGGACCCTGCCCTATCCTGGCTCTCTTATCTCTCCCATCGTTCTTTCAGTGTTTGTTCTGGTGGTTCCTCCTCTACTGCAATCCCACTCTCAGTTGGTGTACTCCAGGGATCTGTTCTTGGCCCTCTTCTTTTCTCTCTCTACATCCAGTCCTTTGGTGCTCTCATCTCCTCCCATGGATTTCAGTATCATTTTTATGCTGATGATTTTCAGATCTATCTTTCTACACATGATATCTCTTTGACACCCTAATCTTGCATCTCTGCCTGCCTGTCTGACATCGCCACCTGGATGTCTCACCGCCATTTGAAATTAAACATGGCCAAAACTGAACTTCTTATTTTTCTTTCTAAACCTTCCTCCCCCCTTCTTTCCTTGTGTCTCCTTACCCTCCTTTTCCCCTTATTCTTATCCTTTGTCTTGTCTGTCTTAATTAGACTGTAAGCTCTCACGAGCAGGGACCGTCTCTATCTATGTTTGTACAATGTTGCGTATGCCTTGTAGCGCTTTATAAATGATTAGTAGTATTAGTAGTAGGATAGAAGTGGCAGATGGACTGGCGACCCTGGAAAGTAAGTTAAAATAAGACAGAAGAAAGCTGAGATCAGCATGATTAAAGAATAAAATGTCAAAGGTAGAAAAATGAATTTTATTTCCAGTTTAGTAATTGGAATATGTCAGTCTGGAATTTTACATGTTTTGTCTATTTTGCACAGTACAGGGGCATATGCATCTCTCTCTATTTCTCCAGCGCTGTACTGCATGCGGGGGTGTAGCCAAGGGTGGGCCATGGCATCAGTCAGCAGCAGAATAGTTGAATGACAGGATAACTGGAAGCAGAGTCAGCATTCACACTGCTTTGTGCCCACCCATGTAATTTCCAAGCCTCACCAAAATATCAGTCCTGGCTAGGTCACTGATTCTTGGGGCAGCCACCTGATTGATGTTCTGAGAAAGGGGGCTCCCTTTTCCATGCCTAGAGGAGGGGTTTCCATTTTGTTTACCAGATTGGGTTGCCAACAGGCTCCAGATGCGTCAGACAAGCTTGATTCAGTCCTGGATTCACCCCATTGCATGCAGGGATATGTAAGGCTACAAGTCCCTTCATGAAATGGGGTAAGCCCAGCACTGGATAAATGGGCACATATGGAGCCAGTCGGTACCCCTACACTGCCAGGCAGGGGAGGTGGGCATCAGCTCTTTTCTTGCCTCAGGCAGCAGATTGTCTTGAGCCACCCCTGGCTATGGCTTTGTCCTTCCTTGGTGTCCGTTTTACCCCTCTATCATCTAATGGTCCAACTGAGGCCTTCATAGGCTTCTTGCATCTAATTCACCTAAAAAAAATTTTTTCATGAATTTTTGCTTCCACAACAAGCTTCTTTTCACATTCTCTCTTTGCCTGCCTTATCAATGTTTTGCATTTAATTTGCTATGGCTTATGCTATTTCCTGTTTTCTTCATTCGGATCCTTTTTCCATATTTGAAAGATATTTTTTTGGCTGTAACAGCCTCTCTCATTTCACCTTTAAACCATGCCAGCAGTTGTTTTGCCTTCCTTCCACCTTTTTTAAAGCATGGAATACATCTGGTCTGGGCTTCCAAGATGGTATTTTTTAACAATATTTAGGCTTGATGTAAACTTTTAACCCTTGCAGCTGTTTCTTTTAGTTTTTTCCTAAACATTTTCCTCATTTTATCATAGTCTCCCTTTTGAAAGTTAAATGCTAACACAGTAGATTTCCTTACTATCCTCCTTCCATTTATTAAATCAAATATGATCATCTTATGATTTCTATTGCCAAGTGGCCTTAATTGTGCTACCTCTTGCACCAGGATGCTAGTTCCACTAAGGACTAGGTCTACAATAGTCTTCCCTTGTGTCAGTACCTGATGCATCTGCTCCATGAGGCAGTCATTAATTTCATCTAGAAACCTTATCTCCCTAGTAATGTCTTGATGTTTCAATGATCCATTTGATACTTGGATAATTGAAATCAGTCTTTATTACTGTTTTTGCACTTGCTTGAAGAGAGCTGAAAATTGCTTCATAATGTAATGGATGTTTTCCTGTATTTCTTTCTTTTTAATAAATACTTTTTCAGTACAGATAATTATACTGTATAAAATGTATGTGCGGAAAGTGTGAACCTACTTTTATGCAATCTGCACAGAGGTGTTTCCAGGGGCTTAGTTTGGGTGGAACAAGGGCAGAGTGAGATGTACACGTGTATGCATGTATTTATAAAGTGTGCATATACACACACAGAGTACATGCACACATTTACAACTTCTTCAAAACAGGTGTGAAATTGTGCGTCAACATTTATGCACACCTAGGATCCTATTTTATAAAGGCACATAGGCCACATTTTGGACTTCTCACCTGGGTGTCCTGTTAAAAAAAAAAAAACCAAGCCCATAATGGGAGAAAGCCTTTAGTAAATAGGCCTCAAAGTGTTTCTCACCTAACCAATTTTACAAATCTAGCTTTACAAGTCAACTCTCGATATAAGGTATTTTTTTCATAACACTAGACATCGGTCCACAAAAATATTCTTCAGATACACCATTTTGCATAATATAAATAAGATGCTCATCTCTAAAATCCGATTTTCAAGTTGACAGAAGGGCTCAGAAAACCCCCCTTCACTATTTGCGAGCAGTACACATTACTATAATCAGGGCTGATGGTACATGTTCTGGCTACTTTTCACAGATTCAGGAAATTCAGCTACTGGCTGTGCAGCACATATTTGTCCTTTGGGATATGGCGGAAATTAGATCTTTAATGTTAACATCCATTTCCCAGTGACTAATAACAAGGAGTCATTATTTCATCATCAGTAAACTCCTTGACTGTTATAGGGCCAGGGAAAATATATATCCTTTTGGTTTGAAATAAAGTTTCACAAGCACCTAAAGTCAGTATGTAAACAGATGCTTGCACAGAGAAAGATGTACTATGTGTACTAGAGGAAACAAAAAAGTGTCCTGTCCTGGTACTCATATGAACTAAGAGAAATGAGATGTTATAACAGGAATCTGGAGAGAAGGTGGCAAAAATTGGAATTAAACAAAGATTAAAACAGGTATTGGAGGCAGTTGGTTTATCATAAAACAAAAAATAAGAGATGTAAAATGTGATTTTTACTGCATGAAAACTATGGAGACATTAAATCCTGCTCGTGAACTTTTTGATATTATAAACAGTCTGAGGAAGGTGCTGGGGGTGTTAAGGAAACAGGCTACCATGTAAATGAGGAGGATAAGACTAAAGAAATTACTCTGTTCTTTGAAACAAGAGTAAAGAATATTAGACTGCTTGTGTTTGCTTCATTAGATAAGTTAGGTGAAGATGAGTGGGAAGGGGAAGCTGAGAATGGACAGAAAAAGGAGAGTGCACAGTTAGGAATGAATGGATATGATCAGGTGAAATTATTTACATTAAAAGCAGTGAGGATGAAACAATTCCTAGAAACATTTAGTAAGATAAAACCTAGCGGGTCCCCTTTGGTTGTTTTGCCAGTGGGAATAATTAAGGTCAAGCAAGGATTCACCCCTAGATTAGCGAATATTGTAAATGCCTCTCTGGAAGAAGGGTGCTTCCCCAATCAATTGAAATAGGTGGGAACTGTGCCCAATTCCTAAAAATAAATTGTTTAAAAGATTTGAGACATTTATCACCCCATAGCCCTGCTTTCCTTTCTGGGGAAATTAATTGAAAAGAAAGCAACAATGCAATTCACTGCCTACTTGAATGAAACAGATCTTTTTTCCCATAAGGGTAAACTGCTTTTCACAAGGGGTGCAGCACAGAAACAACACTGCTGGCATTAGTGGATAGGATGCGTAGAAATATACAGCAGATTGTGGGAAAGAAGGGATGGTTGTTGCTTTCAATTTAAGTGCCACCTTTGACACAATCGATCACAGAATTGTAATGACATGCTCACGGGACCCTGGGATTGAGGGAGATCTCTCAAAGGTGGTTCTGTTATATTTAGCAGGGTGCACAAAACAAGTACACTGGGGGAGTGCTATGTCTCCACCATGGGAGATGGTAATGGGAGAACCACAAGGAGCTCCATTGTCTTTAATGTTTAATATCTATATGTGCCTGTTACTGCTTTTAATCCAACAATGTGGAATGCCTCATTACATTTTTGTGAATGACATCTACATTTTTTGTACCATGCCAAGATGATATTAGTAAGGTCTGTGGTCGGCTAAGGAAAAACAAATTAAAACTGAATCGTGCAAAGACAGAAATCAGGGGTGGCCCAAGGGTTCCTGCCGCCCCAGGCAGAAACCCCTGCAGCGCTGCTCCCCCCACCTGCTGCTGGCATCTCCCTTCTTGCTGCCGGCCCCCCTGCTGCCAACATCCCCCTCCTGCAGCCAGCCCCCCTGCCACTGATATCCTCCTCCCACCGCCGGCCTCCCTCCTGCTACCATCCGAATCCATCTTATCTGGTGGCGGTAGCCTAACTCAGTTTTGAGCTGCCACCGCAAGATAACAGAGATGGATCTGGGGGGCAGTCACAGCCCAACTCTGTTTTGAAAGCGGTGGCTTTGTGCTCACACTTTAAAAACAGGGTCGGACCGCTCACCAGGATCTGCTGCCCTAAGCGGCTGCCTAGCCCACCTAGTGGATGGAATGGCCCTGACAGAAATGCTATGGTTCAAAACACTGAACATTCAAGCTACTTGTCCTCAAATCTATTTGTTAGATATCTGCTTGCAGCTGAAAGAGGAAATTAAATTCTTGGGAGTCCTTCTGGACAGAGGATTAAAGATGCAGAATCAGATCAAATCAGTGGTTAAGAGCTGCTGGTTCTGCCTTTGGAACATTCATTCCTTCCATTCATATTTGGAGTGGAGGAGTGGCCTAGTGGTTGGGGCAAGGTACTTCAGGCTGGAAGGGTGGGGGTTCAAATCCCACTAGAGGACAGCAACCTTGGACTGGAAGGACTGGGGTTTCTAGTCCCACAGGTGCTCCTTGTGGTCTTCAGCAAGCCACTTAACCCTCCATAGCCCATATTCCCTGTAAAATAGTTATCTCCAAGTCATAATGCCCTGTTCAATGTAATTTCAGTTTGTTCAATGTAAACCACACAGATGCAGAATAGTGCGGTATATAAGAGAATATAAATATTTGGGAATGGTGGAAGTGGCTCTGGTGGTGCATGCATTAATGATATTCCAGCTGGACTACGGCATTTCATTTATTTATGGTTTTCTTCTATACCGCCCCTTCCAGAGATCAAGGGCGGTTTACAGAGAACAACTTTTACATGTAACATCAGCTATAACTATTTACAAACAACTTTTGTGTGAAACTGTGGTGCTATTTACAATTGTAGTGCTAACTATTTACAAATAAAATATATTGTACAACATATTGTGCAAATAACCTTGAGTCGATCTTTGAGTTATATTCTTCATTGGGCTATGGTGGGGCGAAGCTCTGGGGTTGGAGGGGGGGGTTAGTGGGTTCTGGAGGTTGGTAGGTTGTTTTTGCGATTGTTGGGAAGTAGCTCATGGGAGGTGAGGGATTTCAGTTGAGTTTTCAAAATATTCAGTGAAGAGGTGTGTTTTAAGACCTTTTCTGAATAGCTGGAGGTCCTTTGTCACACGGAGGGTTAGTGGTAGTTCGTTCCAGAGGGTAGGGGCAGCAAATGAGAAGGCTCTTGAGCTTGTAGTTTTCTTTGTCTTGCAGATGGTTTTGGTTGAGTGAGCGGGTTGCATTTTGCCTGCGTGTTCTGGATTCTGGTGGGGAGTGTAAGAGGGTGGATAGGTGTGAGGGGGCGATGTCATGGAAGAGTTTGAATGTTGTCAAGAGTATTTTATATTTTATCCGGCTATTTATAGGGAGCCAGTGTAGTTCATGTAGGATGGGTGTTATGTGGTCAGACAGACTTTTGCTATTACCCTGGCGCTGATGTTCTGGGCTCTTTGGAGTATATTTGTATTTTTAAGTAGTAGGCCATTTAGTAGACTATTACAATAGTCAAAGTGTGGGGTAATGAGTGTGTTGACTACAGATCTAAAATCATGGGTGTTGAGGAGGGGTCTTAGGTGTTGTATGGTTTTTAGTTTGTAGAATATAGTTTTTACTGTTTGCTTTATGTGGAGGAGCATACTGAGTGTATGATCTAGTATTATCCCTAGGTATTTTACCTCTTGTTTAACAGGGATAGTGGTGTTGTTGATTACAATGATTTTTGGGTAGTTAGTATCGGGTTTTCTTGATACAAACATAGCTTCTGTTTTTTTAAGATTAATGCTGAGGTAGTTGGTTTCTAGCCAGGAATTAGCCTCTCTGATACATTCAGATAGGTTGTGGTATGAGGGGCTGTCTCTGTTTATGGGGTTGGCAAGTATGATGTCATCGGCGTATATGTAATGATTTATTTTGTATTTTTTAAATATGTTCGTGATGGGCTGTAGATATAGATTAAAAAGGAGGGCCGAGAGGGCCGAGCCTTGAGGAATTCCCTGACCTTGTGAGAACGTTTCTGAGGTGTTTTGGCCTAGTTGGACATGTATTAATCGGTGCGTAATATATGACAAGAACCATTTGAGTTCATTATATATCGGACTGCCACAATGTCAAATGTGCTAATTACAGCTAGTCCAAAATATGGCGGTCAGACTAATTACTGGAATGAGGCCAAATGGGCATATTTAAACAGTGCTCCACTAGTTTAGTATAAATAGTATGGACATTTCTGATCTGTGGAACCCTAAACCTGCTGTCAAAGCTTACTGTCAGGTCAGAACTTCGTTACACAAATTACTGAGCTAGAGGGACTTCTGCAACCAGTTATGATACCACTGCACTGGTTACCAGTAGCTTACTGTATCCATTTTAAACTTCTATGGCTAGTATTTAAGATTTTAAATTACCTAGCTCTAAAAACCTTATCTGCATGGACACATCACATCAGTCCCTTCTATCAGGTCATCACACAAGGTAGTTTACAACTACCTCCAGAAGTGAAACCGACAGACAATGAAGTGTGCATTTTCATATGCTGGCCCCTATATTGCAATAAACTCCCAAAGGACTTGCAAAATAGGCAAGATGTGTTAGGGTTCCACAAATACTCTTAAGGCTTGGTTGGTCGTTAGGGTCTTTAATGAAGACTAGGGCCTTTTTGGAGATACAGTCAAACCTCGGTTTTCATTTGCCCCGGTTTTCATACGCTTCGGTTTTCAACGTCTTTTTTGACTGAGATTTTGTCCCGGTTCTCATACATTGCTTCGGTTTTCAACGTCTTTTTTGACTGAGATTTTGTCCCGGTTCTCGTACATCGCCTCGGTTTTCGTAAAGTACAGTACTGTAAATACATACACCCTTGCGCTGCACACCGGTCTGTATACACTGCCGGAACGCCCGCCCGGTCCCGGCAGCACTGCCCCCCGGACTCATCGATCGCCAGCGTGATGAGAAGCGAAAGCCAGCTGAGCACGTAAATGAAACACATCCTCGAGCCTGGTCAGAGTCAGAGAGGCAAGGATTGCGCAGAGAGGAAGGCCCCGATCTCGTCCACCGCCTGCCCTTCTCTGGAGCGCCCCCTCAGGCTCGGAGGTAGCAGGGAAGAAAAGCTGTCAACGTAAGCAGGAGATGTTGCATGAATGTGGGAGGCAGTTCTTTTTCTTGCAGGGTACGTCTGAAGCTATATCATTAAGATTTTCTGCCATTCTGAAGCATTGAGCAGATAATGTAAAGGTATTTTAATGGGCTGAATCCAATGTGATTCCGAAGAGAGCTGGGCACAGCAGCTTGTCAGGGGTGGCTAAGGCCAGATGTTAACATACTGTACTGTACAGTACTGTACTTAGCTTGCTTTCAGTGATGTTAAATGTTCATTTATCCATTTCATTCGTCATTTATATTTATTTCTCATTGTTTTCTGTATGTAAAAATAGTTATTCTCTATAAAATGTATTTTTTGTGAATATTTTTGGGTGTCTGGAACGGATTAATTGGATTTACATTATTTCTTATGGGAAATATTGCTTCAGTTTTCATACGTTTCGGTTTTAGTCAGACTTTTTCGAACGGATTAATCATGAAAACCGAGGTTTGACTGTAATTTTGTAAGGGTTACCTAGTTTTGCATGTGCGCCAAACTCACAAATTACACCCTATTTTATAAAGAAAAGCGGGTGCTTACTTGTTTAAAAAAATAAAACAGGGGCTTAAGTCATAAGATACAGGTGCCAAATCTAGGCATGCACACTTATGCCTGCCCTAGACTTGTTTTTCTTCTTACCTCTCTGACCACTCTTTCCAAGTTTCTTCTGACTCCAGGCTATCCCCCACTTTCCCTCTGCTTTCTGGGGTCCCTCAAGGCTCCTTCCTTGCCCCCACCCTTTTTAACATCTTTCTTGCCCCTCTGCCTCTCCCAACTGAATCCCTTGGTTGTATCCCTTTCCTGTACGCTGACAATATCCAGATCCTCTTCATTGTCCAATCCTCTTCTACCCTCGCCCCCCGTTTTGGCATCTCCCCTCTTCAAACTTGTTTGTAGCTGTCTCCCAATGGCTTTATGATCACCGCCTTTCACTTAATGTCACCAAGTGCAAATCTATTGCCATTCCAACCTATCTGTTTCCTCACTTCTCCACCATCCCTTCTCTCTTCCACCTTTCTCCCCTATCAGGATGTCATTAAAACTTTTGGTGTTTCTCTAGACTCTGCTCTTTTCTTTCAGAACCCTAATTTCTAGCTCCCTGCATCTTTGCTCTTTATGCTCCTCAGCTTACTTTGCCTGTTCTCTCTTTGGTCATCACTTGTCTCGACTACTGTAAAGAGTAGTTACTCACCTGTACCAGGTGTTCTCCAGGAGCAGCAGGAATCAGTCCTCACATATGGGTGACGTCGGCGCCGACGGAGCCCCCGTGCGGAGCATTTCCCCAGGTTTCAAAGAAAGCCTTCGGGAATGCAGCTCACATGCGCGGTCCCCTTCCCGCCCAAGGGTGCCATCTTGCTCAGTCTGATGACATAGCTAAAAGACAGCAAAAAACAAAATGAAATATATGACTGCAACTCCAAGGGGAGGACGGAGGGTCGTGAGGACTGATTCCTGCTGCTCCTGGAGAACACTTGTTACAGGTGAGTAACTACTCTTTCTCCAGGACCAAGCAGGAAGTCAGTCCTCACATATGGGACTCCCCAGCTGTAGGCTACCGAGAACCCAAAGCTGAAAAATAAGCTCCCTCTAGAGCCTCAGCATGTGTGATAAGAATCTTCTCTGAGAACGCCCCCCGAACGGAGCCCAACACAAGGGCCGGAGGGTAGGAGTTGCCTACACCTCAAAGAGATTATGGAGTACCGCCTGTCCGAAAGCACTGTCCCTGCAAGACTCCCTCTCGAGGCAGTAATGGGACGCAAAAGTCTGGCTTGAAGACCAAGTAGCGGCCCGGCAGATGTCTGCCAACAGAACAGAGCGGAGATGAGCTACTGACGCAGCCTTCGCCCTGACACGGTGGGCTGTGACTCGACCCTGCAAGGAGAGGCCGGCTGCCCTGTACGCCCAGGGAATACAGTCTGCTACCCAAATGGACAGGGTACGCTTGGAGACAGGTAACCCCAGCTTATCAGGGTCAAAAGATATGAAGAGCTGAACAGCCCTTCGATACCCCTGCGTACGGTCAATGTAGAAAGACAACGCCCTCCTACAGTCCAGGGTATGCAAGACCATTTCAGCCCGGCTGGCATGCGGACTGGGAAAGAAGGTCGGAAGAACCACCTCCTGATTAAGGTGAAAGTAGGAGACAACCTTTGGAAGGAACTTAGGATGAGTCTGTAAGACCACCCTGTTCCTATAGAACCATGTGTACGGTCTATCAGAAACCAGAGCCTGTAGTTCACTCACACGCCTGGCCGAGGTAAGAGCCACCAAGAACAATGCCTTCCAGGAAAGGAAGCGTAAATGACAGGTAGCCATTGGCTCAAATGGTGGGCGAGTAAGTTGTTGCAAGACCACATTCAAATCCCACTCAGGGGCTGGTGGACGAATCGGAGGCTTGAGCAAAAGCAGGCCTCTGAGGAAGCGGGCCACTAAGGGGTGGACCAACAGAGACTGGCCCTCCACCGGCGAGTGGTGCGCTGACAGAGCACTGAGGTGGACCCGAACAGAGTTGAATTTAAGGCCTAGGTCCGACAGGTGAAGCAGATACTGCAGCAGCACTGGTACCAGGCACGAAAACGGATCCTCTTGGCGCTGAGCACACCAGGTGGAGAACCTACGCCACTTGAGGGCATAAGATTTCCGGGTGGATTGTCTCCTAGAGGCCAAAACCACTTCCTCCACTTCCCTAGGTAGAAGTAAGGGGGCTAGAACTACCCTTTCAGCAGCCAGGCCATCAAATGGAGGGACTGGAGGTTGGGGTGCAGGAGAGATCTCTGATCCTGAGACAGGAGATCGGGTTGCACCCCAAGAGGGAGTGGAGTGTCCACCGCCAATTGCAGAAGGAGTGGAAACCACAGTTGCCTCGGCCATCTGGGGGCTACCAGGATCAGCGAGGCCCTGTCCCGAAGAACCTTGAATAGGGTTCGGGCCACTAGAGGCATTGGAGGAAACGCATACAGCAGGCCCGTAGACCAAGAGATTAGGAAGGCATCTGCTGCTATTCGCAGAGGATGCGGTTGTCTGGAACAGAACCTGGGCAGCTGACGGTTCAGTGGACTGGCAAAGAGATCGATAGTTGGAAGACCCCATTTTAGGAAGATATGCTGGACCAGTAGGGGATTCAAATGCCATTGGTGAAGCTGCTCAACCTGTCTGCAAGGTAATTTTCTTGGCCAGGTAGATAAACTGCCTTGAGAAACATGCCGTGCTTGACTGCAAAGGCACACAAGGCCTGTGCTTCCTGACACAGAAGCCTGGATCCTGTGCCTCCTTGTTTGTTCACATAGAACATTGCTACTTGGTTGTCCGTCTGAATCAAGACAGACTGGTGAGAGAGGACATGAGAGAAAGTTTGTAGAGCTAATCGAATAGCTCGCAACTCCAACAGATTGATCTGCTGTGTGGCCTCCCAAGGGGACCAGAGGCCCTGAGTGCATGCCCTCTGGCAATGTGCACCCCAACCTTGAAGAGAAGCATTGGTCATCAGCACCTGTGTGTGTGGTGGCGCCTGGAAAGGCACCCCTTTGATCAGGTTCGGGAGATGCAACCACCACTGCAGGGAGGTCACTAGTAGTTTGGACACTCTTACTCTGTCTCTTAAGTCTTCTGTGGCTTGTATCCACTGAGCTCTGAGGCACCATTGAGCAGGCCGCATATGCAGACGAGCATTTGGAGTTACATAGACCGTGGATGCCATGTGGCCCAAAAGCCTCAGGAAATGTCTGGCAGAGACCAGCGATCCACTGCGAAACTCCTGGGCCAGAGCCATCAGTCTGTGAGCCCTATTCCTGGGCAATTAAGCCATTGCTTGTAGAATATCCAACCTTGCCCCTATGAACTCTACGTCCTGTGAGGGGAGCAAAGTGGACTTTGCAAAGTTTATGACGAAGTCCAGGTGCTGGAGAAGAGAGACAGTGCGAAGAGTGGCTTGTCTGGCCTCCTGTGGAGACTGACCCCTGATGAGCCAGTCGTCCAGGTATGGAAAGACAAAGATGCCCTGGTTTCTGAGATAGGCCGCCACCACCGCCAGGCATTTGGTGAAAACCCTGGGTGCGGAGGTTAGGCCAAATGGAAGTACTCTGTACTGAAAATGATTTCCTCCCACTACAAATCTGAGATATTGTCTGTGGTCTGGATGAATGAGGATGTGAGTATAAGCATCCTTCAGGTCTAAGAAGCATAGCCAATCTCCCTGCTGGAGGTAGGGCAGCAGTATTCCAAGGGTAAGCATCTTGAACTTTTCCCTCTCCAGGAACTTGTTGAGATTTCTCAAGTCTAGGATGGGCCTGAGGCCTCCTGTCCTTTTTGGTACCAGAAAGTACCTGGAATAGAAGCCTCGTCCTATCAGGTGGTGAGGCACCAGTTCCACCGCCTGTTCCTGTAGAAGACTTGCCAACTCCTGAAGGAGGAGGTTGCTGTGCAGAGGGAGTCTTGGAGGCTCCCCTGGAAAATAGGAGGGAGGTAGCTGGTTGAAGTGGAGCAAGTAGCCCTTTTGGACTATGCTCAGTACCCAGGTATCCCCTGTTATAGCTGACCATCTGTGGGCGTACAGTGTCAGCTGGCCTCCTGTGCTGAGTGGAGCCAGCTGTGGGGGAGAGGCTATGCAGTGGGAGTCAAATCCCCGCTCCCTGCTGTGCAGGAGCCGGAGCTGCTAGCTTGGGGGTTTTCTGCCTACAGGGCCCATCTCCCTGCTCCTTGGCCTGCTGACCCTGTTGGGGAGCTGTAGAGGCCTGGAATTGAGGGTAGGATTTGTAGGCAGAGGCCTTCCTCGGGTAAAAGGGTTTTTTCCCTGAGCCCTTCTTCTTCTGAGAAGGGGCAGAAGTCTTCCTGGACAGCCTTGTCCTGGTGAGAGTCTCAGTCTTGATTTCTGCAGCCTTTTCAGCCATGGGTTTGCCAAAGAGGTTCTCACCCCGGCAAGGGACATCGACCAACTTGTCCTGGACCCATGGCTCAAGGTCAGATGACTGTAGCCAGGCCTGACAGCGTGCACCGATGCCGGCCACTGCTACTTGGGCCGAAGCCTCGAAGCCATCATAGGCTGCTCGAGATATAAACTTCGCGCACTCTCGAATCCCTGATGACAAAGCCTTGAACCTCTGCAAAGGTTCCTCGGAGAGGCCAGCAGAGAACCCGGCAATCTCCTTTGCCAGGTCTCGGAGGTACATGCCCATGTACAGCTGGTAAGTCTGGACACGGCAAGCCAGCATAGAGCCCTGGAAGCACTTTCTACCGAGGGCATCCAGGTTCCGGGCCTCCCTGCCTGGGGGCACCGATGAGTGCATCTTCTGACTGTTTAGACGATGCATGGCCGATTCCACAGCCATGGAGTGGTGCGGCAGCTGTGCCTTCTGGAACCAAGGGCTCTTACGGACTCGATAAATGGAATCGACCCGTTTGCTGAGAACCGGCGCCGAGGCCGGTGCCTCCCACATGCGGAAGAGCAGCCGTTCCAGCATTGGAGTAACCGGTACAGTAAAGGCCTCCTGCGGTGGAGAGTCATACTGGAGGGCCTCGAGCTCCTCGGCTCGAGGCTCCTCCTCGGGATCCGCGGGGAAGGCCAAGACCTTGGCCATGTCCCTCACGAAGTCCGAGAACTGGGTATCCTCCGGGGAGGACCTTCTCCAAGGCTCGGACTCCGGTGAGTCCGATGGGACGCACCGGGTCCGGAAAGCGTCCGGGGACTCCTCGTCCTCCGTCTCCCACTCCGAATACTCCGAGGAGGAATCGAGCGGCTCTGGTCGGGCGGGCACCGATGCCATCTGCCCCGACGCCGAGGGTACCGGCGTCGACAACCTCGACCCCATATGGGAGACCGAGGGAGACCTTGGCCGAGGATTGACTCGAGACCGCATTGACTCGAGGATCGGCTCGGCCTCTGGGGTCGACTTGGATGTCGAGGTCCCGGTGGTCGGGGCAGATGCACCGGTCAGACTGGCGATCAGCACCCACTGCTGTTCCATGAAGGCAGCCAAGTTGCTCTCCAAGGCCGTCAACCTGAGTCCGAGCTCAGGAGACTCAGCAGCTCCCGGACTCGGCCCCTGACAGCGTCGGGGCCGACGTCGGCTCCCCCGGAGGAGAGTCCACGAGGACAACAGCACTCATGTGACTTGGGGACTCTGGCTCCACATGAGGCAATTTGGCAGGCCTCTCCGACTCCGAGGACCCGGGATGGCGGTCGGGGCTATGCGACCTGGCCCTCGAGGGACCAAGAGCGTCCACCAACTCCGCCCTCGCGGGTTTCTTCTTCTTTTTGTGTTCCCGTGAGGCAGACCCCCGCTCAGAGGAGCCCCGACGATGCTCGGGGTCGGACTCCCGAGACGTCGAGGCCTCTGACGAAGTCCGGGCCCGGCCGGACGCGGAGTCAGAGAAGATCCTTTATCATTGATGTCGATGGCTCCTCAGCACCTTAGAGGACATTTTGCCGCACGGGCCACAGATCATCGGGTCATGATTGGGCCCAAGGCACCGGAGGCAGCAGTCGTGTGTGTTAGTGAGAGACATCAGTTTCTTACACTGATCACACTTCTTGAACCCGCTGGCAGCCATCGGGGGAAAAAGGGCCCCTGCAAGGTCAAAAACCGGGCTGCCAGTGAAAAAGAAAAGAAGCGCGAACGCTGGTCTCAAAGGACAAAAACCGAAAAAGTTGCTCCAGGCTCGATATCGGTGTACCGTGCCCAGGCGGGAAGGGGAACCGACGTCGAACCAGCAAAAAAACACGAATCTTCGAAGGAAAAAAAAATCAACTTTTAACCGGGTGACTAAGACACACGTCCGTCGAGCTCCGCGGAAAAAAGAAGACTGAGCAAGATGGCACCCTTGGGCGGGAAGGGGACCGCGCATGCGCGCTGCATTCCCAAAGGCTTGCTTTGAAAGCTGGGGAAATGCTCCGCACAGGGGCTCCATCGGCGCCGATGTCACCCATATGTGAGGACTGACTTCCTGCTTGGTCCTGGAGAACTCTCTTTTCACTGGTCTCTCTCAGTATTCGCTCAACTGCCTTCAACTGATCTAGTCCTCTGTAGCTAAACCTTTGAATGCTCACTATTTGGACCATGTTTCTCCCCTTCTGATTTCTCTTTATTGGTTACCGGTCTCCTCTCACATTCATTTCAAGATCCTCATACTTGCTCACTATGCCCTTTATTCTGCTTGCGCAGCTCCCAACTCCACTTATGAACTCTTGCGCACACTGCACTCTTCCCTTGCTGCTCTCCTATCCCTTCCCCCTCCTTTTGCCCTCCGTCTTGTTATTTCCAGGAACTCCTCCTTTTCCTATCTTGGCCCCGCCTTCTGGAATTCTCTTCCTCTTTTCCTCTGCCTAGAACCTTTTCTCCGACCAAATGGCTTTTCTAAGTCCTCCCCTAATCTCTCTCCCCAAGGTTCCATGCCCGCTTTTCTTCTTCCTTCTTCTCCTCTCTCTCTTCCTTTTGGCACTGTAACTCCCTCTTTCCACTCATCATCTTTCTTCTTTTCTCCTCTCCTCTTACTCCCGCGACATTTGCCTATATGCCACTGGCAGTATATCAAGCAGTCAATAAATAAATGTGTGTGCATCTAGATTTGTAAAGAGCATGCGTACATTTAGTATTTTGTAACTTACATGCATAAATTTACATTCTGCCTATGCTCTGCCCTGGCCACACCCACTCCAAATGTATGCACTTGGGCCTGATGCGTGTACTTATAGCAAAGCGATTGTCTAAGTACGCATGAAAGTGCCCATCCATGTGCACAAGTCATTTAAAATACATGATTTCTGCACACGCAGATGGTGCATAACTTTACACATAGCTCCTGATAAAATTATCTCCTTTATGTGGGAGTTTATAACTGTGTTTTATATTGACTTCATTCCCAGTTTTGTAGGAACCGTTGAATTTTAATTGGAGAGAAGCGGTATATAAGACTGATCAATAAATGCAACCAGGAATCTGTCTCTGGATTACTTGCCTCGTGTTTCTTTCTGTCAAGCAAATACAGTCTCTGCGCGAGTCCATAGAAGGTCTGTGAGCTGTTCCATGAACACCAGAAACACAAAAGACCGATATAGGGACGTGAGAATGGCACAACCATTATCCGTCTGATTCTCTTGCTCTATTGTTTTGGTTTGTTTTTGTTTTTTAATACAAATTCTAGTTCTTCTGTTCAACCACAGTGATTGATGAAACGGCTCCAGGTGCACACAAGCAATATTTGTATTTGTTTCTCTAGTGTCTGAGAGGATAACTTCACTTTGATTTAATTCAACAAATAAATCTCTAGCCCCAGCCCAGTTCAGATACTTTGACTCCTGGCAGCTGCACCAATTCCCTAATAACTTCAGCCCTAGAATGCTTGGTGAGAGAAGTGTAATAGAAGAGATGGGTACATAGTAGAGGGTAGCAGAGAACAACCCAGTCTGCCTATTTATCCTGGTCCACATTGCCAAAGATATGGATGTATCATAATTGGCTGCAGAAGTCCCTCTGACTCAGTAATTTGAGTAACGAAGAGCTGACCTGATAGTAAGCTCTAGAGTCCCAGACCAGAAATGTTGATGCTATTTATACTAAACTAGCGCAAGGCTTCTGTCCAAATGTGGAAAAAATTGAACCACGTCTTCATCCCTGTGGATTACCAGGGAGCTAATAGACAGCATGTTTCCACTTTTGTTTTAATAACAAAAATCCCAAGTGTAGGTGTTGCATATTTACACAGTTGGTTAAGGTTGAAAGACGACCATTTTTCTTTTGACTGTCTGACGGGTCTTTCTGCAACTTAATGCAGGAGAAGGGAAGAAAAAACACACTACCCTCAAATCCAGCCTGCCCCCAGATACAGCAAATGGCAAAGAACTGCTGGATAAAAGTGGAGGTAGAGCAACTTCATATATAAAAATAAATCAGCCCTCTCGGATGAAGTGAATTACAGCTATAGAAAAGGAAACCAGTAATGCAGCTGGGTGGAGAGAATATCCTTATGAAGCTTATAGATGTTTTAAGATGCAAGCATTTGTGTTTGCTAAGGTCCCCTAAACGAGTCACTGTTCTTCCTCTAACTGATTTTACTTCTGATGGGTATTACACCCATTGATCTTCCAGTTCCACCAGGCCCAACCTACCCTTGGCTTCCATTTGCAACTACTGTCCCCCTCCCCCACCAGCATTCATTTTTAATCCTCCCAGCACTTCCATCTAGTCAAGTACAGCAAAAGTGTTCAGTCAAGAACCACAGATTGCCGTTTCTTCAACAATACGCTTACAAGTGCATCTCGATTTCGGCAATAGGTATAGGCATGTCCTCCTTCTTCTGCCCTAGCCTGTGGTTACAGTCCCTACA
Source organism: Ichthyophis bannanicus (assembly GCA_033557465.1). Taxonomy (NCBI): domain Eukaryota; kingdom Metazoa; phylum Chordata; class Amphibia; order Gymnophiona; family Ichthyophiidae; genus Ichthyophis; species Ichthyophis bannanicus. Next base: position 670,565,893 of record CM066032.1, on the reverse strand, counting down.
GTATTCCCAGCCTTGTCCAGCCTAAGTAGCAGCTGAGGAATCAAACCCGCACTGCTGCTCTAGGGATAAACCTCCCATCTACCAAAACCAAAACAAGTCTCTGAATGCAGCCAGGCTGCTGAAATAGATCCTTAACATATTCTGGTTTCTCGTATGAGGTAATAGAGCATTTCAGATATCTAGTTATTGCCTCTAACATACATCAGTATCTCAGCAAATTGGGAGGCCAAATTCCCAAATCACTTAGATGATGGAAAATCTTCTAGTCACTTAATGTTAACTGTGCTTCTATATCCTTAGTATTTAGCTCACACTTTCCAATGGCAGTTCAAGGCAAGTTACATTCAGGTATGTAGGTATTTCTCTGTCCCCAGAGGGCTTACAATCTAAGTTTGTACCTGAGGCAATGGATGGCTAAGTGACTTGACCAAGGTCACAAGGAGCACCAGTGGAAATCCAACCCAGATCTCTTGGGTATTAGGCTGCTGTTCCAATCACTAGGCTACTCCTTCACTCTGGGATAAACTGGTTACTAAGCCATTGTTCTAACCTTGGCAACTGAGGCTTTGGAAACCTATTGACAAAGCATCCCTATACTTATACTTATCGGCCTGGAAATGTCATTCACCTCGGAACCAAGGGTTTACATGGCTGCTTTACTCGGCAAATATATGCTAGTCAATCATGAATTGCCATGCACGACCAAAAGATATGTCACTCCATTAGGCTCACTATACTTTCCCTTTGAATATAATAGAAGATGCATCGCTTGCAGTGCTCAGCACATAAAACATGGCAGGGGTGGCTGAACACTGACGCATTTTGCATGGGATTCAGGTAGCAGAATGGATCTGAGGATGTGTCCAACATAAACAATAATAGGAACAATTCATAAAATAGGTTAGTGAGGGAGGAGTAGCCTAGTGGTTGAGGCAAGTTATCACAAGCTGGAGGGCTGGGAGTTCAAATCTTTATCTTTATTCCATTTCTTGATATACCACCCTTCGAAAATACAGCAGAGCGGTTTACAAAAGAGCAAAAGGCACACTGCCAGTTAAAGGAAAAGAACACCATAGTTTGATAGGACAGAGAAAAAGAAAGAAAAAGGGAGAAACTAGAGGCAGAGAGAGGAACCAGGCAGCAAGAGAGAAGAGAGACAAGGGAAACCTCAGCTAGGGACAGAGGGGGGGGGGGGGGGAGGAAGATTAAATGATGGGTTTTTAACAGAGCCTTGAACTTAGTGAAGGAAGGCTCAAGGTGGAGGTCAGGGGAGAGAGTTCCAGAACTTGAGATCAAGAAAGAAAAATGCAGAGTTATATTGACCCAGTACAAGCATTGCGGAACCTGTGTCCTTTGGGGAAACTGCTAGGTACATATGACCTAGATTGGCCACTGTTGGAAACAGGATACTGGGCTTGATGGACCTTGGTCTGACCCAGTATGGCAGTTCTTATGTTCTTATGCATGTTCTGCCTTCACTGTATGCAGATCTATCTAAAGCAGACCCAGACTAAGCTGGCCCACACCGAATAACTTGGGACATCAACCTCAATACATGAACTGTACTGTATTTAATGCTGTATATAACGATGTAGATATGTTTATTCCCTGTTGAATCCAAGTTCTAATACCTTGTTTAATGTAAACTCTATGTGGCCCACCCACATAGTAATATGTTGTTTATTGTAAACCGCACTGATATTGTAATAGCGCGGTATATAAGAAAAGTTAAATAAATAAATGTTGCAAGTTGATTCAAGGTGAGCCAGGGAGGGGAGAGGCATGCGATTTGTGTGGATGTGGCGTAGCGAGCGGTGAGAGGTGTGAAGATGGACTAGGTCAGAGATATACTGAGGGGAAGTGAAATGAATAGCCTTGTGTACAAAGGTGAGAATCTTAAACTGAATTCTATAGGCAATGGAAAGCTAGAGGAGATGGATAAGCAAAGGCGTAATGTGATCAGTATGGAAGGCATACATGACAATACGGGCTGCTGTGTTTTGTAGTAATTGAAGCCTGCGGAGTTCATACTATGGGAGGCCAGCAAGAGCGACATTACAATAATCTATCCTGTTCATAACTAGAGAAATGAGGAGAGTAATTAGAGAGGGTGTGGCAAGGAAAGGTCAGATGGCATGGATTTGATGCAGGGAACAGAAAGAGCGACGGATCACTGAGGAAAGATGGTCGTGAAATGACAGGGCTGAGTCCAGGGTGACACCGAGGTAGCGGAGCGTGGATACCAGAGGGAGGGGGAGATGAAACAGAGGGGGCCAAGGAGGGGGTAGGGTTGCCAAACATGAATCAAATAGCCTGTGTTTTTAGTTAGATTAAGGAGGGGGAAATTCGAGGATAGCCAGGAATCAATGCATGAGAGACAGTTATTAAGGGGTGAAAGATCAGGGGCAGAAGGGTTGGTATGGTGTAGTAGAATGATGTCATCTGCGTAATAATACAGAGAGACACGGTGTTGTTGAACCAGAAGAGTGAGAGGGGCCAGGAAAATGCTAAATAAGAGGGGAGCAAGAACAGACCCCTGGGGGATATCATAGGACAGTGGGGTGATTGCTGTCCCACTGGAGGACAGCAATCTCAGGCCAAAGGGACTGGGGTTTCTAGCCCCACAGGCACTCTGTAACCTTGGGCACGCCACTTAACCCTCCATTGCCTCAGGTACAAAACAAAGATTGTGAGCCCTTCAGGGACAAGGGAAATATACATCATACTTGAATGTTCACAGCTTTGACCTGGTGAAAAGCATTGCTAAATATACAAATAAATAGTAAATATCCACAGTGCACTTCTGTATATATCCCTTGCATGTTTCGCAACTCTGGCTTTCCACCACTTTATACAGTACATACCATATTTTTATTTATTATTTTATTTTATAAGAATTTTTATACTGCTTTTTCCAAAAGATCAAATGCGGTTTACAATAAACAACGTTTGAAATGTACAACAAACAGTACATAATTAATTACATAGAATGGTTGAACTATATACATTAGAATAAGTTTTAGCACAGAACTGAATGCTTAAGAGAACAGTACTTAGGTAAAAGGCAGAGTACGTTGCATACTTTTCACAATGTAATGTGCACGTGGCTTGATTTCATTGACCTAGGCGATGGAGGTTGTTAATTGTTTAGCTATGTGCATGGTTGGTATATAGGTGGTGAGTGATGGGAAGGAGTAGAGGGGAGGTTAGTTTAAGATAAGAGGGTTGGTGGATTCGGTACTAATGGGTTCATATATGGTTCCAAAATATAAATATAAATTGTATAAATAGGTAAGTTTTCAATTTTTTACAGGTCATTCATATCTCTCAGATCGTTTGGTAGGCTTTTCGAGAGGGTGGAGGCAAAATGGGAGAAAGGTCTGTTATTTGTTGCTTTTATGGATTTTCTGTATTCTGAGGGAGTGGTAAGTTTGTTTTTATTACAACCTCGTTGTTTTCCAGTGTTTGTTTCTTTGGAGGCGAGCGTACAGAAGTATGATGGGGCTATATCTTTAATTACTTTAAAAGTAGTTACTAGTATTTTGTAGTGTATGCTGCTCTGAATTGGGAGCCAGTGTAGATTGTACAGTATTAGGGTGATGTGTTCTGTTGGGTTGGCGTTCCATGTTATCCTTGCTGCTACATTTGAGCTGTCTTAAAGTTTGTTTTGGTAGTCCTTGTAGAGTGATGTTCCAGAAGTAGAAATGGGGAGTTATGATTTCATGGAGAACTGATCTAAAATCATGGGAAGGTAGGAGGGGGTGAAGTTGTTTATCATTTTGAGTTTGTAGAATATTCTTCTTCTTGTTTGTTTTATGTATGATGTCATATTGAGCGTGCAGTCTAGAATGATTCCGAGGAATTTCACCTCATTCTTGACAGAGATGTCAGTGTCACCAATTCTGATTGAGGCTGGAGGGATGAAACTTTGATTTCTAGTTATATAAAGAGCTTCAGTTTTGCTGAAGTTGATAATTATGTTGTGAGATGTGAGCTATTTTGCTACTTCAGTGAAGCAGTCTGTGATTAGTTGAATTATGGGGTTGGAGATGTTGAATGGGAGATAAAACATTATATCATCCCCATATATATGATAGTTTATGTGGAATATTTTGAAGATTGAGCAAATGGGCTGGAGATATAGGTTGAACAGGAGGGCTGAGAGCGCGGATTCTTAGGGAAGGGCCTGTTCTTGGTTGTATGGTTTGGATGTATGTTTTCCAGTTTTTACCTGTTGAATTCTATCAGAGAGGTATGAATTGAAACATTGGAGCACAGTGTCTTTAATACATATTTGCTGTAGTCTGGAGAGCATATTGTGGTGGTTTATGCTGTCAAAAGCTGCGGATGTCTAGAAATAAGAGGAGGAACACTTGTTTGGAGTTGTCTATTCCACATTTGAGTTGATCAAGCAGGACAGAAAGGAGTGTCTCTAGTCCATGGTGAGGGAGAAAGCCATACTGTTCTTCGTCAAGGGGTGCATGGGAATAGATATGTTCATGGAGCTGTATTTGCACTATGTTTTCTATCATTTTGGCCAAAGGGGAGGCTGGATATGGGTCTGTATGAAGTAGGACTGTTTTTGTCCAAGGCAGTGTTTTTTAGAACGGGGCATATTAAAGTATGCTTCAGAGGGGAGGGTATGTAGCCTTGTTGAAGTGAGAAGATGATGACTGGAAGGATGAAAGGAAAACGTTCAGCTTTTGTTGCTTTTATTCAGCTAACTGGACATGGGTTGAGGTTGGAAGTAGTTGTGTTTATTTTGGAAATGGTGTATCCAAGTGCATCTTTTGTAGTAAGGGAGAATGTTGCCCAGGAAAAATTTATGAGAATGATCTCTTTAAGGTGTTTGTAGCTAAGTCTTGATGTTTTAGCAAGCTATAATAGCTGGACCAGACTCGGGCATCTGATAACACTGCTCCTCACAGTCTTTAATGCCAAAATGATGCTGGTTTTCAGCTCCCTGGTAACCCATGGGGAACAATGATACGCTGACATCTAGATTGCCTGATGGCCTAAAGATTGAAGAGGAGACTGCAGAGTGAGGCAGAGTGCATCAGACTACACAGAGGCACCCAAAACCCTTTTTCTTATAGTTTTCATTCAAAAAACATCATGCACCTTATAGTTTGATAAATACAGTACACATGAAACATGATTTCAAATCATGGGCTCATCATAGCCACTACAGACACAAAATCATGATTTATTTTCAATCTTTGCGCTACGGAATTATGATTTATTTTTAACCTTTGCAGTTACTATGGCAAATATGTCTTAAAGACATTAGAATTTCAGACATCGAAGTGAAATCTAGGACATCCAGGTCAAAATGTCCAAAAAACTATCAGGGATGTTTACATGTCAGCCCAATTTGGAAAACTTGGACGTCCCCAAAATAGACTGCCATATGGGTGGCCACATATACATCCTGCTAGAAATGGGGTCAGGGATGTCTATTCTATGCTGAATGCAAGCTATTTTGCATGCAGGGATGTGCATCAGCATGCTGAACCAAGTTCAAGTGTATTAGTTTTCTTCTTGTTTTCAAGATCATCAGTAAAAGGAGGTATCAGAATTTCTTCTCTATGCTTTCCTGGTGTCTGGATGGCAGAACCAGAACTTTTACAATGCCTGTTCATGTCCTGGAGCAGGTATAAAGTTGAATGGTGCCCAGGGCATTTCTGAAATTGGGCGAGGATGCCCAAATACTTGGGAATGCCCCAAATGCACCTACAGTGTGCCCCTATTTACCCTTGGATGTCTTTGCACTGGGCCATCCTTAAAACTGCTTTATAAAATGGTTCTAGGGATGTCTCCATGCTTTGAAAGAGTAGTTACTCACCTGTAACAGGTGTTCTCCAGGAGCAGCAGGAATCAGTCCTCACATATGGGTATCATCGGCGCTGATGAAGCCCCAGCGGAGCATTTCCCCAGCTTTCTATGAAAGCCTTTGGGAATGCAGGCACGCATGCTCGGTTCCCTTCCCGCCTAAAAGTGCCATCTTACCTCAGTCAAATGACATAGCTAAGAACAGCACACAAAATGAAAAATAAACTATGTACAACTGCAACTCCAAGGGGAGGAGGGAGGGTTGTGAGGACTGATTCCTGCTGCTCCTGGAGAACACCTGTTACAGGTAGTAACTACTCTTTCTCCAGGACTAAGCAGGAAGTCAGTCCTCACATATGGGTGACTCCCCAGCTCTGGGCTACCGAGGAACCCAGGCTGAACAAGAGAACTCCCTCTAGTCTCAGCAGCAAAGAAAGGCTTTTCAAGGACACAACCTCCACCGGTAGCCCAACAGAGGGCAGGAGTTGCCTAAACCTCAAAGAGATTCCGGAGTACTGCTTGGCCAAAAGCACTGTCCCTATGGGACTCCCTCTCCAGGCAGTAATGGGCCACAAAAGTCTGGCTTGAAGACCAAGTTGCAGCCCTGCAGATGTCTACCAAGGGCATAGAGCGGAGATGAGCCACTGAGGCAGCCCATTGCCCTGACTCGGTGGGCCGTAACCCTACCCTGCAAAGGAAGGTCAGCTGCCTTGTAAGCCCAGGTGATACAGTCAGCCACCCAGATGGACAAGGTACGCTTGGACACAGCCAACCCCAACTTATTAGGGTCAAAGGAGACGAAGAGCTGGGTAGCCCTTCTATGCCCCTGCGTACGGTCAAGGTAGAAGGATAAGGCCCTCCTACAGTCCAGGGTATGCAGGACTGCTTCAGCCTGGCTTGCATGAGGCCTAGGGAAGAATGTTGTAAGAACCACCTCCTGGTTGAGGTGGAAAGAGGAGACAACCTTAGGGAGGAACTTTGGATGAGTCCTAAGGACTACCCTGTTCCTATAAATCCTGGTGTAAGGCTTATCACAGACCAGGGCCTGAAGCTCACTTACTCGCCTAGCCGAGGTAAGAGCTATTAGGAAGAGTGTCTTCCAGGAGAGGAAGCATAGTAGACAAGTAGCCATCGGCTCAAAAGGTGGGCAAGTCAGTTGCTGCAAGACCACATTCAGCCCCCACTCAAGGGCAGGAGGACGGATAGGAGGCTTGAGCAAAAGCAAGCCCCGAAGAAAGCGAGACACCAAGGTGTGACCAGACAGAGAATGTCCCTCCACTAGAGAGTGGTGAGCTGCTAGAGCTGAGAGGTGGACCCGAACAGAATTGGATTTAAGACCTTGATTTGACAAGTGCAGTAAGTACTGAAGGACTACTGGCACAGTACAGGAGAAAGGATCTTCTGTACGTAGCTGACACCACACAGAAAACCTCTTCCATTTGAGAGCATAGGTTTTCCTAGTGGACTGTTTCCTAGAGGCTAGGACAACCTCCTCAACCTCCTGAGGGAGGCCCCAGGGAGCCAAGACTACCCTTGCAGCCTCCAGGCCATCAAATTGAGAGCTTTGAGATTGGGGTGCAGAAGGGAACCCTGCTTCTGTGAGAGAAGGTCAGGTTGCAACCCCAGATGTAGTGGAGGATCCACCGCCAGTTGAAGTAGAAGAGGAAACCAAGGCTGTCTCGGCCACCTGGGAGCCACCAGCAGGACCGAGGCCTTGTCCTGAAGAATCTTGAAGAGAGTTTGGGCCACCAAGGGCGTGGGAGGAAACGCATAGAGGAGGCCCTGAGACCAGGATATCAGAAAAGCATCCGCTGCTATCCGCAGAGGATGCGGTTGCCTGGAGCAGAACTTTGGCAGTTGCTTGTTCGTTGGGCTGGCAAAGAGATCTATCAAAGGGAGACTCCATTTCAGGAAGATCTTCTGAACCACTGAAGGATGCAGCTGCCATTCGTGGGGCTGCAGTATTCTGCTTAATCTGTCTGCCAGTAGTTGTCCTGGCCTGGAAGGTACACAGCCTTGAGGAGCATGTTGTGCTTGAGGGCAAAATAACAAAGGTCCTGAGCCTCTCGACAAAGGATCTTGGACCCAGTCCCGCCCTATTTGTTCACATAAAACATGGCAACTTGGTTGTCTGTCTGAATCAGGACAGACTGGTGAGTCAGGATAGGAGTGAAAGCTTTGAGTGCTAATCGAATAGCTCTGAGTTCGAAGAGATTGATCTGCTGTGCAGCTTCCCAGGGAGACCAGAGGCCCTGGGTGCACTTGCCCAGACAATGAGCTCCCCAGCCTTGCAGGGAGGCATCGGTCGTTAGCACTACTGTGTACCCTGGAATCTGAAAAGGCACACCTTTCAGTAGATTGGGTGGGTGCAGCCACCAGTTGAGGGAGTGCAGAAAAGGTCTGGACACCCTTATTCTGTCGCTGAGGCTGCCTGTGGCCTGTGACCACTGTGCAGGCCTCATATGGAGCCTGGCATTGGGGGTCACATGCACTGTCGAAGCCATGTGGCCTAGAAGCTTCAGGCAGAGTCTGGCGGAGACCAGGGACCTGCAGAGAAACTGATTTGCCAAGGCCATCAACCTTTGGCCTCTGTCTTCTGGCAAGAATGCCTTTGCCAGGAGAGAGTCCAACCTTGCCCCTATGAACTCCAAGTTCTGGGAGGGGAGCAAAGTGGACTTTGCGAAGTTTATGACAAACCCCAGGCGTTGTAGAAGAGCAATAGTCCTGAGGGTGGCTTGATTGGCCTCCTGACAAGTCTGACCCCTGATGAGCCAGTTGTCTAGATAGGGGAAGACAAAGATTCCCTGATTTCTCAGGTAGGCCGCCATCACTGCTAGGCACTTTGTGAAGACTCTGGGGGCGGAGGTGAGGCCGAAAGGCAGCACTCTGTACTGATAATGGTTTCCTCCCACAATGAACCTGAGGTACTTTCTGTGGTCTGGATGAATGAGGATGTGAGTGTACGCATCCTTTAGATCTAAGGAGCATAGCCAATCTCCCTGCTGGAGGTAGGGCAGAAGGGTTCCAAGAGTAAGTATCTTGAACTTTTCCTTCACTAGGAACTTGCTGAGGTTCCTGAGGTCCAGAATGGGTTGAAGGCCACCGGTTCTTTTGGGCACCAGGAAATACCTGGAGTAGAATCCGTGACCTTGCAAGTGGGGAGGCACAGGCTCCATCGCCCTGTCCACCAACAGACCCTGAAGCTCCTGAAGGAGAAGGTCTGTGTGCAGGGGAGGCCTGGGAGGCTCCCCTGGAAAGTATGGAGGAGGCAGTTGGTGAAAATGGAGGGCATAGCCCTTGTGGACTATCTCCAGCATCCAACTGTCCCCGGTGATAAGGGGCCACTGGTGGGCAAAGAGGGCGAGACGACCTCCTGTGCAGGGTTGGGAGAGCAGTGGAGGAGAGGCTACGCTCAAGAAGTCAAAAGCCCCCACCCTGCCCTTGGCTTGCTGACCCTGGGGGGCAGCTTGGGCAGCCTGATATTGCGGGTACTGTTTGTAGGCAGTGCCCTTCCTTGGGTAAAAGGGCTTTTTACCTGAGCCCTTCTTTTTATGAGAAGGGGCAGAGGTCTTCCTCGACAGCCTTGTCCGTGTGAGGTGCTCGGTCTCGAGCTGAGCGGCCTTCTCGGTCATGGGCTTGCCAAAAAGGTTTTCACCTCGGCAAGGGACATCGACCAACTTGTCCTGAACCCATGGCTCGAGGTCCGATGACTGCAGCCATGCCTGGCGTCGAGCCGCGATGCCGGCTGCCGCGACTCGGGCCGAAGCCTCGAAGCCATCGTAGGCGGCGCGGGACATGAACTTCGAGCAGTCCCGAATCCCCGAGGACAAGGACTTAAATCTCTGCAAGGGTTCCCTGGAGAGACCAGCAGAGAACCCGGCCAACTCCTTGGCCAGATCCCGCAAGTACATGCCCATGTACAGCTGGTAGGACTGGACACGGCAAGCAAGCATCAAGTCCTGGAAACACTTTCTACCGACGTCATCGAGGTTTCGGGCCTCCCTGCCAGGAGGAACCGCAGAGTGCATCTTCTGACTCTTCAGACGATGCATGGCCGATTCCACAACCATGGAATGGTGTGGTAGCTGTGCCTTCTGAAAACCAGGGCTCTTCCAGAGTCGATAGATTGAATCGACTCGCTTGCTAAGAACCGGCGCCGAGGCCGGTGCCTCCCACATAAGGAAGAGGAGCTGTTCCAGCATCGGAGGAACTGGGACAGTAAAGGCCTCCTTCGTAGGAGAGTCATACTGTAGCGCCTCGAGCTCTTCAGCTCGAGGCTCTTCCTCGGGGTCTGCCAGAATAGCCAAGGCAGTGGCCATATTCAAGACGAACTCCGAGAACCGGGTGTCCTCCGGGGGTATCTACTCCGGGGCTCAGACTGCGGTGAGTCCGAAGGGACGCACCAAGTCTTAAAGGTATCAGGAGACTCCTCGTCCTCCGTCTCCCAAGCCGACTCGTCCGAGGAAGAGTCGGGGTCCGACCCCGCGGGGCCCTGGAGCACCCGCCCCGATGCCAGAAGCACCGGCGTCGACGCCCTCGGTCCTGAACGGGAGGTTGAGGGACACCGCGACCGAGGTCGACTCCGAGCCACGATGGACTCAAGTATCGGCTCAGTCTCCGGGGTCGACTTCGACGTCCCGGTGGTCGGGGCAGATGCGCCAGACAGGCTGGCCATCAGTGACCGCTGCTGCTCCATGAAGGCAGACAATCTGTTCTCCAAGGCTGTCATACTGAGACCCAGCTCGGGAGACGCAGCAGCCACCGACTCGGGCCCTGGTGGCGCCAGGCCCGACGTCGGCTCCCTGGGAGGAGAGTCCTTGAGGACTACGGGGCTTACGTGTCCAGCAGACTCTGGCTCCACCCGAGGAACTTTGGCAGGCTTCTCCGGTTCCACGGGCCCGGGGCGATGGTCGGGGGGGGGTCTTAGACCTGGCTCTCGAGGAGCCAGGGACCTCCTCCTCCGACGCCCTCACGAGCCGTTTCTTCCTCTTGCGTTCCCGGTCGGGGGACCCCCTGTCCGAGGAGCTTCGACGGCGCTCGGGATCGGAATCCCGGGATGTCGAGGCCTCAGACGAGGTCCGGGCCTGGCCGGAGGCTGAGTCCGAGAAAAGCCTTTCCTTTTGCTGCTGGCGACTTCGTAGTGCCTTGGAAGACATCTTTCCACAGGCCCCGCACGACTTAGGATCATGGTCGGGGCCGAGGCACTGAAGGCAGCAGTCGTGTGTGTCGGTTAGAGACATTAGTTTCTTACACCGATCACACCTCTTAAAACCGCTGGAAGCCATCGGGGAAAAAAGAGTCCCCGCGAGGTCAAAGGACCGGCCTTCCAGGGAAAAAAGAGAAAAAGGGCGCGAACGCCAGCCACAAAGGGCAAAAACTGAAAAAGAAGAATCAGGCTCAATACCGGTGTACCGAACCCGGCGGGAGGGGAACCAGCGTTGAACCGGGAGAAAAAATAGCAAAAATCCCTGAAAAATCTAATTTTAACTGGGAAAACTGGACACACGTCCGGTGGGCTTCGCGGAAAAAAAGAGACTGAGGTAAGATGGCACCTTTAGGCGGGAAGGGAACCGCGCATGCGTGCCTGCATTCCCAAAGGCTTTCATAGAAAGCTGGGGAAATGCTCTGCTGGGGCTTCATCGGCGCCGATGATACCCATATGTGAGGACTGACTTCCTGCTTGGTCTTGGAGAACATCTGTATGCCCATTTTCAGATGTCCAAAGCATGAATAAAGCTTTTAAAGTAATCCCCATGATGTCTGCTATCTCCTGGAAGCATAAAAGCTTGAATAAGCTAGGCAAAAAATGCAAGTTATCAGTGCCAGCTTAGTTTTAGGTTGAAAAAACAGGCTTAGCCTCTAGTTCCTGAAATCTAGAAATTGAAGAGGACACGCTGAAAGGACCAGAGAACGCTCTGTAAGATGGTCTCAGTAAATGCATGTTATGGAAATAGGATTTATTTTATTTAGTTAACAGGTTTTTTATACCATTTCAGTCAAAGCAGTTTACATTGTAACTTAAACAATGTACATTTAAGAGGGATATTGATAAAGCGTAGTTACTCACCTGTAACAGGTGTTCTCCAGGAGCAGCAGGAATCAGTCCTCACTTATGGGTGACGTCGGCGCCGACGGAGCCCTCGCGGAGCAATTTTCCCCAGCTTTCAAAGAAAGCCTTTGGGAATTGCAGCGCGCATGCGCGGTCGTCTTCCCGCCCGAGGGTGCCATCTTAGCCAGACAGATGACATAGCTAAAAAAGACAGCATAAAAATTTGCAAAAAGAACATAAGCAGACGATTGCAACTCCAAGGGGAGGAGGGAGGGTAGTGAGGACTGATTCCTGCTGCTCCTGGAGAACACCTGTTACAGGTGAGTAACTACGCTTTCTCCAGGACCAAGCAGGAAGTCAGTCCTCACTTATGGGACTCCCAAGCTCAAGGCTACCGGAGACCCTAAGCACAAAAATGAGCTCCCTCTAGCTCAGCAGCACAGAAGGAAAGAATCTTCGCTGAATTATCACCCACCGGTAGCCCACATCCGGGATGGAGGGTAGGAGTTGCTCAGACCTCAAAGAGATTACGGAGGACTGCCTGTCCGAAAGCACTGTCCCTACGGGACTCCCTCTCGAGACAGTAATGGACCGCAAAAGTCTGGCTCGAAGACCAAGTAGCGGCCCGGCAGATGTCTGCCAGCGGAACAGAGCGGAGGTAAGCCACTGACGTGGCCTTTGCCCGAACGCAATGAGCCGTGACTCGACTTTCTAAGGAGAGTCCGGCTGCCCCATAAGCCCAAGAGATACAGTCCGCAACCCAGATGGACAGAGTACGCTTGGAGACCGGGAGCCCCAATTTATTGGGGTCAAAAGACACAAAAAGCTGAGCAGCTTTACGGTGCTCCCGCGTACGGTCAAGGTAGAAGTTCAACGCCCTTCTACAGTCCAGGGTATGGAGGACCGTTTCAGCTCGGCTGGAGTGTGGTCTGGGAAAGAAGGTTGGAAGTACCACCTCCTGATTGATGTGAAAAGGGGAGACCACTTTAGGCAGAAATTTTGGGTGAGTCCGTAGGACTACCCTATTCTTGTAGAACCTAGTGTAAGGGGGATCAGACACGAGGGCCTGCAATTCACTTACGCGCCTAGCGGAAGTGAGGGCTATCAAGAACAGTGTTTTCCAAGACAGAAAACGTAGAGAACAGGTAGCCATAGGTTCAAAAGGCGGACAGGTGATCCGCTGCAAAACCACATTCAGGTCCCAGTCAGGCGCTGGCGGGCGCAGAGGTGGTTTAAGTAGAAGGAGACCTCGGAGAAACCTCGCTACGAGAGGGTCATTGGAGAGAGGTCTGCCGTCCACTGGCACATGATGTGCTGAAAGAGCACTGAGGTGAACTTTGACGGAGTTGGACTTAAGTCCCAGATTAGAGAGGTGCAGCAAGTACTGCAAGATCACCGACACCGGGCAGGAGAAGGGATCCTGAGACTGTTGGGTACACCAGACTGCAAAGCGACGCCATTTAAGGGCGTAGCATTTGCGGGTAGAAGGCCGTCGCGAAGCTAAGACGACCTCCTCCACCTCCGCCGGCAGGAGAAGGGGAGCAAGGACTACCCTCTCAGCAGCCAGGCCATAAGGTTGAGAGACCTGAGGTTGGGGTGCAGAAGGGACCCCTGATCCTGAGTGAGGAGATCCGGTTGTATCCCCAGAGGGATTGGGCCCTCCACCGCCAGTTGCAGCAGGAGTGGAAACCACGGCTGCCTGGGCCAGCGAGGGGCCACCAGGATCATGAAGGCTTTGTCTCGGAGAACCTTGAAAAGAGTCCGAGAGACCAGCGGGATGGGAGGGAAAGCGTACAGAAGGCTCCCCGACCACGAGATCAGAAAGGCGTCCGCCGCAACCCGAAGGGGGTGTGGCTGACGAGAGCAGAAGCGAGGAAGTTGCCGGTTGTGAGGACTGGCAAAGAGATCCACCGTGGGGAGACCCCACTTGAGGAAGAGCTTCTGAACTACCAAGGGATCCAGACGCCACTCGTGCGGCTGGAGGACCCTGCTGAGTTTGTCTGCAAGGCAATTTTCTTGGCCCGGGAGATAAACTGCCTTGAGGAGAATGCCGTGACTGACGGCCCAAGAGCAGAGCTTCAGTGCCTCCCGGCAGAGGAGGAAGGAGCCCGTGCCCCCCTGCTTGTTCACGTAGAACATGGCAACCTGATTGTCCGTCTGGACAAGGACGGACTGTTGGGAAGTCAGGTGGGAGAAGGCCTTGAGAGCGAGGCGGATCGCCCTGAGCTCCAGGAAGTTGATCTGCTGAGCAGACTCCCACGTGGTCCAGAGGCCCTGAGTACGTGCCTCTTGGCAATGTGCTCCCCAGCCCAGGAGGGATGCATCGGTGGTCAGCACCCGGGTCGGCTGAGGTGACTGGAAAGGCATTCCGAATATCAGGTTCGGCTGCCGGAGCCACCACCGGAGAGACGAGAGCAGCGGCTCGGAGACGCGCACTAGGTCTGCCAGGCCGCCTGTGGCTTGTCGCCACTGCTGGCGGAGACACCATTGAGCAGATCGCATGTTCAGGCGGGCATTGGGGGTCACATGGACAGTGGAAGCCATATGGCCGAGCAGTCTCAGGAAGCGCCTGGCGGAGACCAGGGGCTGGCTGCGAAAGCGGTCGGCTAGGTCCATGAGCCGTTGAGCCCTGTCGAGCGGTAGGTACGCTCGTGCCCGAGGAGTGTGCAGCCTTGCGCCGATGAACTCGAGATCCTGTGAGGGGAGCAAAGTGGACTTTGCGAAGTTTATGACAAAGCCCAAGTGCTGCAGCAGAGTCACCGTGCGGCACGTGGCGTTGGTGACCTCCTGAGCGGACGCTGCTCTGATGAGCCAGTCGTCGAGGTACGGAAAGACATAGAGGCCGTGAAGCCGGAGACGGGCCGCCACGACCGCGAGACATTTTGTGAAGACTCGCGGTGCGGAGGATAGGCCAAAGGGCAGTACTCTGTACTGGTAATGATTTCCTGCCACCACAAACCTTAGGTATTGGCGGTGGCTTGGGTGGATGAGGATGTGCGTGTAGGCATCCTTTAGATCCAAGGAGCATAGCCAATCTCCCTGCTGGAGGTAGGGCAGAAGGATTCCAAGGGTAAGCATTTTGAACTTCTCCCGCACAAGGAACTTGTTGAGGTTGCGCAAGTCCAGGATGGGTCTGAGGCCCCCTGTTCTCTTTGGTATCAGAAAATACCTTGAATAAAAGCCTTGACCTCTCAGGTGGTGGGGCACCGGTTCCACCGCCTGTTCCTGCAGAAGACCTGCTAACTCCTGAAGGAGCAACTCCCTGTGCAGAGGGGGGCGCGAAGGTTCTCCCGGAAAATAGGAGGGAGGGACCTGATGGAAGTGGAGAAGGTAGCCCTCTCGCACGACCTGAAGCACCCAGGCATCTGCGGTGATGCTGGACCACCTGTGGGCGAAGTGAACCAGCCGGCCTCCGGTGCTGGGAGGGACCAGCGGGGGGGGAGAGGCTATGCTGAGCGAGTCAAAAACCCCCTCCCTGCTGAGCAGGGGCCGGTGGTGCAGGCTTGGGGGCTTGCTGCCTACGGGACCCGTTACCCCGTCCCTTGGCCTGCTGGCCCTGTTGGGGAGCTGCAGGGGCCTGATAATGGGGGTACTGTTTGTAGGCAGCCGCCTTCCTCGGGTAAAAGGACTTTTTTCCCGAGCCCTTCTTTTTCTGGGAAGGGGCGGAGGTCTTCCTAGAAAGCCTGGTCCTAGTGAGAGTTTCAGTCTCAATTTGTGCAGCCTTTTCCGCCATGGGCTTGCCAAAGAGGTTTTCGCCTCGGCAGGGGACATCGACCAACTTGTCCTGTACCCAGGGCTCAAGGTCCGACGACTGAAGCCAAGCCTGTCGGCGGGCACCGATGCCGGCTGCGGCCACTCTAGCCGAGGCCTCAAAGCCATCATAGGCTGCTCGGGACATGAACTTTGAGCATTCCCGAATGCCCGTGGACAAGGCTAGGAACCTCCGCAAGGGCTCCTCGGAGAGACCAGCGGAGAATCCGGCTAGCTCTTTAGCCAGATCCCGGAGATACATGCCCATGTAGAGCTGGTAAGTCTGGACACGACATGCGAGCATAGAGCCCTGGAAGCACTTCTTGCCAAGGCCATCCAGGTTACGGGCCTCCCTTCCAGGAGGCACCGAGGAGTGCATCTTCTGGCTCTTAAGACGATGCATGGCCGATTCCACTACCATGGAATGGTGTGGCAGCTGTGCCTTCTGAAAGCCAGGGCTCTTGCGGACCCGATAGATAGAATCGACCCGCTTGCTCAGGACCGGCGCGGAGGCCGGACTCTCCCACATGCGGAAGAGTAGTCGTTCCAGCATAGGAGGAACCGGCACAGTAAAGTGCTCCCTCGCGGGAGAGTCATACTGGAGGGCGTCGAGCTCTTCGGCTCGAGGCTCCTCCTCGGGATCCGCAGGGAAGGCCAAAGCCTTGGCCATATCCCTAACGAAGTCCGAGAACCGGGCATCCTCCGGGGGGGACTGCTTCCGAGGCTCGGACCCCGGTGAGTCCGATGGGACACACCGAGTCCGGAAAGAATCAGGTGACTCTTCCTCCTCAGACTCCCAGACCGACTCCGACGAGGACTCGGTGGGGTCGGCCCGGGCAGGGTGCGGCGCCAGCCGCCCCGACGTCGAGGGAGTCGGCGTCGGCGACCTCGGTCCCGAACGGGAGGCCGAGGGTGACCTCGACCGAGGATCGACTCGAGTTCTCATTGACTCGAGGATCGGCTCGGTCTCCGGGGTCGACTTGGACGTCGACGTCCCGGCGGTCGGGGCAGCGGCGCCAGCGAGGCCAGCGAGCAGTGCCCGCTGCTGGTCCATGAAGGCAGACAGTCTGCTCTCCAAGGCCGTCAACCTGAGTCCGAGCTCAGGTGACCCAGCAGCCCCCGACTCGGGCCCCGACGGCGTCGGGCCCGACGTCGGCTGTCGCGGAGGCGAGGCGAGTCCAGAAGGACTACAGGACTTACCCGGGCAGGCATCTCCGACTCCAGGCGAGGTCGCTTCGGGAGATGTTCCTTCTCCAAGGACCCGGGGCGGCTGTCGGGGCTATGCGACCTGGCCCTCGCGGAGCCAGGAGCGTCCACCGACGCCGCCCTCGCGGGTTTTTCCCTCCGACGATGGTCCCCGGAGGGAGAACCCCGGTCGGAGGAGCTCCGGCGACGGTCCGAGCTGGAGCCCTTTGACACGGAGGCCTCCGACGAGGTCCGGGTACGGCTGGGGTCAGCGAAGATTCTCTCGCGCTGATGCCGCCGACTTCTCAACGCCTTCGAGGACAGTTTGCTGCAGGGCCCACAGATCAGTTCCTCATGATCCGGGCCCAAGCAGCGGAGGCAAAAGTCGTGTGTGTCGGTTAGTGACATATTTCGGTCACACCGACCACACCGCTTAAAGCCACTGGCAGCCATCGGGGGAAAAAGGGCCCCTGCGAGGTCAAAGGACCGGGCTGCCAGGGAAAACGAAAATGAAAGCTGACTAAGTCAGAAAAACCGAAAAAACGCTAGAGGACTCGAGACCGGCGTCGCGAGTCCGGGCGGGAAAACGATCGGCGTCGAACCGAAAGAAAAAAGTATAAAATAAAGAGGAAAATCAACTTTTTCGCGGGGACAAGACGGGGACGTCTGCAGGGCTCCGCGGAAAAAAGAAGACTGGCTAAGATGGCACCCTCGGGCGGGAAGACGACCGCGCATGCGCGCTGCAATTCCCAAAGGCTTTCTTTGAAAGCTGGGGAAAATTGCTCCGCGAGGGCTCCGTCGGCGCCGACGTCACCCATAAGTGAGGACTGACTTCCTGCTTGGTCCTGGAGAACTTGGATTTTTCTGAGGCAATGGAGGGTAAAGTGACTTGCCCAAGGCCACAAGGATGCTAGTGGAAATCAATCCCTGGTCTCTTGGTTCCCAAGTCAGTGCTCTAACCATTAGGCTACTCCTCCACTCCATGGATGGGTGAAGAGGAGGAACGGCAGTCAGTATGTTTACATTTTTGATGTATTATTGTATCCATTATGAATGTGGTATATATTACTCATTGGGGGGAGACAGGCCAGATGTTAAAAAGACATGAATCAATTCACAAATATATGACATTAGATTCCACACAAAGAGCATTTCTCGGGATCAAAGCACTGCATCAATAAACCTCTGATGAGCATACTAAACGAGAACTTTGTAACAATCCAGGAGCCTAAAACTTTTAAAGTTAAAATGATCGGATACTCTAAAACTAACAAGAAGGAAAATTAAGTCCAAGTGCATTATAAACCATAGAAAACAACTGCCAGTGATCTTCTGATCACCAAACCATCTCGCCTTCAGACTATCATTGGAATACTTTAATGATTCGCTTATATTTTTAATATCTTTCTATCTTTTGCTCGCTCTACCCTGAGCTAAAGGAGACGTTTTGCTCTCATAAGCTAGTTAGCAAATGTATTAAGGTAGTCCAATAAAATGGCATACCTTTGTATTCTTTTGTTTGTTTTCTATTCATTAACTTTTATTTCTGTATGTTCTACTGTGGCAACCACAACTACTGAGATCGGTCACTAAATAGCAACCCAAAGGAAAGAACTGTTTCTCTGTGGGGCATGTTTACTAAACCACGTTGGCTGTCAATGTGGCAGATAGCTCAGACTATTTTCCCATGCGGACAGCCAACATAGGCGAAATGCAAATAGCATAGCGACTTTCCACGCTATCTGCATTTCGCACAGTAGATGAGGGGCAGGTGGGACAATGGGAGGCAGCTAGCATCAAGCAATTGTTGCACACTGGCTGCCCAAACTGCCAATAGCACAGCTGCAGATAACGCCACTTCAAGAGGTGGTGTAATCTGCAGCCAAGTCAGTGATGCTGCTGCACAGCCACTGCCAATTGGCAGCATCTGCTACCCCCCATACCTCCCTCATGGCAAAAAGGTGCCAGTGCCACGGATCTGAAGATCTGCAGAGCCATAACACGGGTAGGTAAATACCCTCCCCTTCAGAACCTAACCCCTACGGATAGCACTCCACCTCTATGGAATGCTGTTCAGGAGGGGGTCTTTGCTGCACTCTGCTCCAGCATCAAAGATCCTATCTAGCTAGCTGTGCCCCCCAAGCCCTTACTATTCCTTTCCCTGGTGGTCCAGTGGCAAAAGAGGCAGGAGCAGTCCTCCCTTGCTCCTGTCTCTAGCACTAAACAAAATGGCGCTGGTTTCACAGTGCTGGCCCCTAGTGATAAGATGTGCTCAGTCCTCCCCTTACCCTGCATCGGCAGGCAGTGCAGGAGTGCCCATGCTACCTGCCAATGCAGGGAACGTAGACTTATGCAGTGATCGCCTGCCCTGTATGGTATCTGCAGGGTAGATGCTTGGCACTCTCTCTGCAGATGCCGCACAGGTTTTGCACCTACAGCTCAGAATTTTGACATATGCCATATGCTCATTAATGCACTTTAGTGAAAATGCCCCTATGTAGTGGGAAGAGGTCAGGAATTCTATCTATAGTCATATGTAAGAAATATCTCAGAAAAAAAGCATCTCCCCTTTAAAGTTGCACCTGTCTTGGTTGTTCCACCCCGATGAACTTGCTATATATGTTTTCTATTAGTTTTCATACCCTTACTGCAAAGAATGATGCCGTAAGCATGGGCTATTTATTTCCTTTTGAGAAAACAAGATGTAATGATGCAATCTTCTTTTCAAAATTAACAATGAACTTTAAAAGCCTCTGAGGAGTATCCAGCCAAAAGTCTACTTTTATATTTTACATATGATTTTAAAAAGCATGGGATCTTCTAGACTAAGACTAACCATGGGTAGATTCCAAGCCCCTCCCCATCTCAAAAATTATTATTAAGCAAACAGAATACGTTTTTGTGGATAAAAACAATAGTCCTTAAAGGCAGAGGTGGGCAGCCTGTGGGCCACATCTACCCCACCTGATCTTTTGTTCGGCCCACAAGCAGTCCCTTACATCTGGCTTGGTGTATCAGGTGGTGAGCAGCCTCTCCACTGAGGAAAGTGGCATGGTTTCCTTGAGCCAATCAGAACCAGAACAGGAAGCCTGCAAGTGACTAGATGTCAGAGCTGCCTAATCCCAGCACACACCCAGCAGTACATGCTTTCCTGGTGTGTCCTCAGCCAAAAAGGTACTGTATGGTTGCTGCTGTCTTCTCCTTAGCAACTACATGTGAGAAATGGGACTGCCCACCTGCAATGATAAGTGGTTGGCAGCACAGTATCAATTAAAGGCTGCTGACACCAACATCAATCCTGATGTAGCCAACAGCAAAGTCAATTCTTTTATGCAGCACCTCCTTCGCCATCCAAGTCTCTCCTCCCCGCTTCCTCATGCTGTCCTGGGGGGATGGCACAAGGTGGGGTAGAGAAGACCATAAAGGAAGGGGAAAGCCCCTCCCTTTCTTCTGGTGACATTATGTGTATGAGGTGACAGTGCAACGAGAGTACACAACACTTGTAACTGCCTTGCCTGCCCTATGTACACAATGCCAATGTGAACGTTGAGTTACAGCTTTGTTCTGATTTGAGTCTGAGGGGTCTTCTCCTCTTCCTAGGGCTCTGGGAATAGCTCAATGCCATGGGGTGTTGACAGCCCAAGTGGGTTTTAAAAATGTCTTGGGTACTTACACAAATAAATTTTGCCTTCCATCACAAGTGGATGGGACTTGGGGAAGGCTGTTACGGGGCCAGACGTTATATGGATAGCAGTGATATTCAGTTTCTAGCCATGTAACCTATGCATTCAGGCATGAAAGCAGAAATAGCAGAGATACTTTTATAAGAATAAATTATCCATATAAGTTATGCTGGGGTTTTTTTTTTTTTAGTTTTGGCTTGAATGTATAGCTCCACTGAAAATCTGTATGAAGTTCTACAGATAAATTATGCATGTGTTTTTATATGGTGCCAGACCGCCGAACATAGATTCCTATATTTTTAAAAATTCACCAGAGAAAACAAATTTGTTTTTCATTTTGCCTATTGCTGTTTTTTAAGGGGAACAAGAGAGGGGCTTTTAAGAATTCCCACAGCACTTCCAGACACAGCCAGGGTTCCTTTATAATGGACAGGAATGCCAGACAACACTTCTATTTTTGTAAGCTATCATTGTGAAACCTGGGAAATATTAAGGCGGTATGATGAGCTAAGTTCCATTGTGCAGCTGTGTCCAGGCTAAGATGGGACTACAGTTCAAACCCTTCACACCACTAGGATGAGAAAAAAACCCCTTGCATGTGACTCTTCTAGAGTGGCCAATATAATTAACACTGGGCATCATCTGTTACACACACCAATGCAACCGAACCCCAGGAGACTGCTCTACATGAAAGGGATATAGGTTTTTTTTTTTAAGTTCTGGGGTCCATGTGAATTTCTTTATCAGAAAGAAACTTTAAAAAGCTGCAAATTCCAAAGAAATAAATTCACTGTTAACAGACTCAGTTTGTTCAGTTTCATGTAAACAGAGATGCAGCAGGATATGGGTAAATTCTCCACATGCCAGGATTCTCCCCAGGCAATAGCATCTGACCTGCCAATATCAGCCAAGTGTTCTAGTTGCTCTTCTTTCCTTCTGTTTACTATGTTCCCAATATTACAGTACAAGTCTGACTCAGCTAGTCCCTCGAATGTATGCCTTCTGCTTATGACATTAGAACAGAATTCCCTCCCCACCTCAATGTTCCTGCCAAGATGCACGGGAAACCTGCCACCGACAAGAGAAGGTGCTGTGATATTGCAGTGGCTTGGCAAGAACGTTGCCCCACCCCAATTTAATCCAGCCCCATGCATCTTTACTCCTCTTTTTATTCACTGTTTTAGTGACCGCTTGCAGCACATCTAGAACCTGGAAGGTGTTCTCATGACGTCCCACTTCTTCTATATGTCCTTCAGTCAACTAGCTTATGGTGTTATAATACATAATCACCACAAATCTGTTGTTTCAGTTCCCCAAACAGCTATGGTGAAGACATCTGATGCATAAAAGACAAAGGTGGTGAAATATAAATTAAATTTGACCCCTTATGGGGGAATAAGGCGTTACGTCAGCTTGAGAACAGAAGAGGTTTTTTTAAAATAATGAAATCCTACAAATATGATCCTAGAGTGCTTTATGGAAGTAGCACTTTTCAGAATTATAGTAGGCAGCTCTCTCTTTGGTGACTGGGTTGGGAGAGTACTCAAAGAGTCACTCTACTGGCAAAATTGCAAATTCTCAAAGAGCTGCCCTAAACTGTAATGGTTAGCAACATTTTATTTTGTGTTCTTTCAGGTAGTATGGTTGCCACGTTAGTCTACTAAGATACATTTCAAGAGCTACTTTACAGCTTGGAAAACAAACACTCCCCATACCAAATGCACCTTTGGAGGAGTCAGACTTATCTGACCGAGATCCCTCTGCCACCCCAGCAGAAGAGCCTAAGGTGTCCCGAGACATCAGAGTTCTCCAAAAGGGCTGACCATTTCTGGATCTACAACAGTACATTTTACTGGACTGTTGCAGGCCCCAATTCTTGCGTGAAAATTTTCAGAAAGGCCTTTTGATCCCTTTAGGCCTATCCTCCAGAAGACTCTTAGACTGAGGCTCCCCCAGATCCTCAACCAGTTTCTCCAGGTCCTCCCTAAAGAGAAACTGGCCTTTGAAGAGAGGCCTATTAAAGTGCAATCTGGATAGAGCATCTGCTGACCAAGTCTGCAGCCATGGCCACCTCAGAGCCACCATAGTGGTCACCATCAACCTGGAACATATCCTGGACATAAAAGCTTTCCACCACAAAGGATGCACTGAACTCCAACCTTGCAGTGTTCACACTATCAGGCAATTTCTGGATCCGCTTTAGAAGTGACGGGGCAATAATGCCTGAACATCCGGTGCCATAGAGGAAAAGGTATTATTCAGGAGTGTTTTGACCTCCTGTTATGATTCTCCTTCAAAGCAGAACCTCCTTCCAAGGGAATGGTAATCTTCTTGGTCACTGCTACAACCAGGGTGTCCATTTTTGGGACGCTGAAAAACTGCTACAAGTTCTCCTGAGATAATGGATAAAGGTGAGCCAGATGCCTTTCAAGATCAGCTTATAGTTTTCAGTCCATTTCAACTGGATTCTTAGAGACTTTGAAAGGATAAATCCCCAGTGGCTATTATCACTTCTAGAATAGGGTCCATGTTGGACACCTGCTCATCAGAAGGCACAAAAATGCAGACCTTTACCAAAGAGTCTAAATCAGAGAGGGCAAGTCATCCCTGCAAAGAAAGCAGATATCGGATGGGTCCTTGTCTTCAGGGGAAGGAGCACCCCTTCTTCAGGCAAGACATTGTCCTGGGAGAATTATTATTTTTATCCTCCCAGGCAGTGCTAGCCTCCCCCGTAAGCAACATATGTGGACATCCACCAAACTAGAGGCTAAAGCCCCTGCACCTTCCAGCAGAGGCACTGAAGGGCTTGGCCTGGGTGTAGCAGATTGACAGGCTGCCAGCATGGCCTGAAAGCAGCCCATAAACTGCTTTAGGAGCTGCTGCTCAAAACCCACCCAAAAATGGACAGAGGTTCCCTGTGCTGGTTCAATATGGTCCAGGACGACCCCGAGCCACCTCTGCTTTCCCTGTCACCAGCAGGGACCATATGGCCATCCAAGATGGCTTCCATTTTCTACAGCAGGAAAACCAGGTTGGCCATTATGGAATATGTAGAACTCGCCTTGGGGCCCAACACCCCCCACCCCGCATGAGGAGACGCAAATCAGGCAAAAAAACACTGCCCCGAGGCTTCTCCATCACACTCGAGGCAATAGGTGCCTGCCACAGTGTTAATTCAGTACTTGGCACAAACTGCACACCATTCGGGACCTGGCACTGCAAATCACTGACAGCTGCTGGTAGAAAACCGAAAGAAAAGAAGCCACCGTAATAAAGAAATCCCAGCTGATAGGCCAGGGAACTCTCCACCACACACCAAGACTGGGGATTCCCTGTTCAGAGCTGCAGAACCAGGGACAACCACTATCAAGCAAAGAGCCTTTTTTCCAAAGCTCACTATATTTAAAAGTCAATTTGAGCCGCTGCTTTATTTAAAAAAAACAAGCTGAGCTGCTGCTCAAAGCCATTATAAAGAACTAAATTATGGAACACACGGACAGACATGGTATAATGAGAGAAAGTCAACATAGATTTTACCATGGGAAGTCTTGCCTCACCAATGTGCTACATTTCTTTGAAGGTACGAATAAACATGGGGATACAGATGAGCCAGTTGATATGAAGGCACATTTTAGAAATGACCCCTAAGTGTAATCTGAGACATACAGGTCAAAATGTATGCAAAAAGGCCAGCCATGTGCAAGTTTTGGTCCAATTTCCGAAACTTGTCGGCGGTCATGGATACATAGGCATCCCCATGACAAATGTTTAGAATGGGGACATCTATCCCATGCTACATACACATCTTTGTTAGCTATTTTGCAACCAGGGACATGCATAGGCATGCCGACCAGTTAACCAGTGTCCGCGTTTCCTTTCCATTTTCTTTTTGGTCATGAAAAGTATTGCAGATATCAGAGTACCTTCTTCTCCACTCCCTCCAGGTATTTTGGTGGCAGAACGAGAGCTTTTCTTATGCCTATTCATGTCCTGGAGCAGGAACAGACATGGACATTACCGCTGGTGGGTTTAGATGTGCTCACCATTTCTGAAATAGAGTGCGCAGGTATATCTTTCCCCGAATACCTTGGGCACAACTCCACCATGACATGAGGAATGGATGTGTTCGTCCTAGAGATGTCCATATATCCGACTTTCTAAAATAGTTCTGGGGACATCTTTGGGATTTGCACATCTATGTGCCCACTTTTAGAGGTCCACCTCATGAACAGGGCTTCTAAAATGACCTCCATAATGTATTTAGACTTTCAGATAGTAGTTGACAAAGTCCAACATCAGAGACTCCTGAGAAAAGTAAAGTCAAGGCATAAGAGGCAATGCTCTATTGTGGACTGCAAACTGGTTGAGAGATAGAAAACAGAGTAAGGGATAAATGGTAAATTTTCACAATGGAGGAAGATGAATAGTTGAGTACCCTAGGGATCTGTACCGGTACTGGTGCTTTTTAACATATTTATAATGATCTGGAATTGGGAACAACTAGCGAGATTAAATTCGCAGATGACACAAAATTATTCCAAGTTGCTAAATCATACGCAGATTGTGAAAATTGCAGGAGGGCCTTGTGAAATTGGGAGACTGAGCAACCAAATAGCAGATGATATTTAATGTGGACAAGTGCAGAGTGATGTATGTAGGGAAGAATAACCCATACTATATATGATGCTAGGTTCCTCATTAGGAGTCATCACCCAGGAAAAAGATCTAGGTGTGATTGTACTCAAAGCATTGAAATCTTTTGTTCAGTGCACAGTGGCAGCCAAAAAAGCAAAACAGAACATTAAGAATCCTTAGTAAAGGAAAAGAAAAGAAAGAATATCATAATGCCTCTGTATTGCTCCATGCTGCAATTGCACCTTGAGTGCTGTGTGCATTGCTGGTCTCTGCATCTCAAAAAAAAGATACAATGGCATTAGGAAAGGTACAACGAACAGCAACGGAAATGGTAAAAGGGATGGAATGATGTTCCTATGAGAAAAGCCTAAAGAGATTTGGGCTTTTCAGTTTGGAGAAGGGACAGCTGAGGAGAGATATGATAGAGGTCTATAAAATCATAAGTGAAGTGGAACTTTCAAAAAGTATAAGGACTAGGGGACATGACAAAGTTACAAAGTAGCATATTTAAAACATATGGGAGAAAATATTTTTCTCTCAATGTATAACTAAGCTTTGGAACTCATTGCCAGTGGATGTGGTAAAAGCAGGTAGGTTAGCTGGGTTTAAAAAGTGTTTGGACAAATTCCTGGAGGTAAAGTCCGTATACCATTATTAAGGCAGAGTGAGAGAAAACCACTACTTACCCCTGGGGATAAGTATCATGGAGCTAGATAATTTTGGGATATGCCAAGAAAGCACAGTTACTTACCTGTAACAGGTGATCTCTGGGAACAGCAGGAATAAGTCTTCACATATGGGTACATCGGTACCGACGGAGCCTGCGTGGGAACGCTCCCCAGCGTCCAAAAAGAAAGCTTTTGGGAGCATCCCACGCGCATGCGCGCTGCCTTCCTGCCCATTTACTTCCCTCTCATCAGTTGGGTTTGTAGCTGAGACCGAAGGAGGGAAGTAGACAAATTAGAGAAAAAAAAAAGAGAGAGAGAACAACTCCTAGGGGAGGTGGGTGGGTTGTGAAGACTTATTCCTGCTGTTCCCAGAGATCACCTGTTACAGGTAAGTAACTGTGCTATCTCCAGGAACAAGCAGGAATGAGTCTTCACATATGGGGACTCCCAAGCTAAGATGCCTGGAGGAGGTCCCAGCATGTTGCAAATCTAAAGATGGGCCATGCTTATCCCTCAAACCTCTGGCATCCAAGGGATGGAGGGTAGGAGTTGAACTAGAAAAGAAAAAAGAGGTGCTGTGGAACAGCTTGACTAAACAAGGTATCCAGAGGGGAGTCCTTGTGTAAATCATAAATATTAGAAAAATATGGAGTCCCAATTTTCTAATGTGGATCTCCCTCAAAAATATTGCAAAAATACTTGTTGAGGGTAATATGGGTCTGTGGTTGAGAGCCAGTACATTATCCTCAAAGAAATTCCCTCAATGTGAAGTAGAGGGAAAAAAATAAATTTTGCAATACAGGAAGAGATGAGAAGCCCTCATGGCCAGAACTAACCCCAGAAGAAGTACTGGGGGAGTTCAATGAGGTTGGACTTCTGAGAAATAGCTAAAGCTTCTGTAAAGTCCAAAAAATTGAACTTCTTGTCCTTGGAGCAGAATAAGGTCCTAGGAAAGAGTGGAGATAATCTGACTGGTTTGGATGAAAAGGCAAAAATACCCTTTGCAGAAAAAAGGGAATAGGTCTTTAAGACCCCCTTTATTCCAATGAAAGACAAAGACATTTGCACTAGGCGTTGAGCCTCCAATTTCTTGAAGATCAGTAAAAGTCCTTCGTAAGTGATGTCACTTATGATGATGACCTTACATGTAGAGCTTCAGATGTGACGTAACCTAAAAGGTAACGGTAAAAGAAGGTATTTCCAATTTACCATAGAAATTGGTTGTCCATTGAGTTTTAAGGTATGCTGGGCAGCATTAATATGGACAGTAGACAAATCTTTTAAAGTCAGATGTTGTATAGAGATTGACGCAATAACAAGAAGGATTAAGACCTACTTGAGGATATTGATGGAGAATCTCTGTCTGGTTAAATATGGAAGAACTATAGAGAAAGTTTCATGGAAACTGGTATTATGTTCTTCACTTACAGGGATAGGACTAGACTTCTTGAAAAGATATAGCCCCTGAAATAACCAGGTCTTGAGACGTACGTGAATGAGTGCAGAGGAGATCCTTAGTCTTAAGACAGCAAGTCTGGATCCTTCTATAATTTCAAATAGTAGCTGGAGAAAAGACGCAATATAAGGGGATACCATGTTTGCCTCTTAATGAGGGCAATATGAGTATCATGCGTTTTCTTGTTCAACATAAGCTACCATGAAGTATAGGAATTAGAAGGAAAGTAGTGAATAAGGACCAACTGCAGTGAAAAAAAATGCATCCCTGTTGTGGAAGTTCCAGTGAGATGTGGAACAAACCAGGGAATTGTGCAATTTTCTACGCTTTCACATGGTCTAAACCCTGGTTACCTTTTCTTAAAAGGAAATTTTTAAGGAATATGGTAAGAGTAGGGAAAAACCAGTCAAGTAGGAGCATGACTGGCAGAGTCTACCAGCTGAAGCCCTTCTTAACTATCTGGCCGCTACTTATTAGGAGTAGCTCTGAGGCTCTCTGGCAAAGGCCCACAGTTGCAGAGCTTTGTTATAGAATTGCAGAGAGTATGTTGTAGGTTGCTTAGATCTGGCTGTTGAATTGCCAGTGTGCAACCTAATCTATTCTGTTGGAGCCAAAGAGAATTGAAGGTGGCTAAGAATAGTAGACAGGCCTGATGCCTGCAACAATAAATAGTCCAAATGAGTTCTGGACCTCTTTTGGAATTTTCTGTTATTAAGGCAGCATAAAAAGTTAGGTCCTATAGATTGGAGAGGACCGACAGACACAATTTGGAGTAGTGATACCCAACTTCTGTCCGAAAAGATGCCTTACAAAAAATATCTGAGAAGATGAACCACAAAGGGGAAGAAAACTCTGTATGGAAATACTTACTGGAGTAGGTAGTGAAGAAAAACCTATGGCTTAGAGAATAAGCCCTCCAGTTGATTAGTAGTACTCTTAGAGACTGAATGTTTGGGCTAAGAGAAATAGAAAGCAATACAGAGTTGAGAAGACTTACCATTTGGTAAGTCTTTGAAGAGATAGGGTCCCCTTGCAGTTAAAAGTATGAGATATTTTAGATGTTTCTGTTGAAAAGAAGTAGGCTGAAAAGTTCTAAACCTCACACAGAACAAGTGAATAAAATATCAGAAACCCTGCGATTGCTGGGTTTGCTGAGTCTGTTGAGGTTTTGAGTCTCTTAGCCTGGTGTGATGTTGCCCATCTTTGGAAACATCTGCATAATGGGTAGAAGATGGATAAAACTTTTTTCCCTTAGGGGAATAAAGCTTTTTAGGAGATTTTTTATTAGCTGGGATAGAGGAGAGTTTTGACAATCCTCTGAAAGTAACAGCATCGGTGCTTAACTGATTAGCTTGAAATAAAGCCTTCCTTGTTGAAGGGATTTTCACCAGTACAAGGAGTATTTCCCAGCCTTTCCTGAACCCATCTGTCCAAGCCTGAAGCTTGGAGCCAGGCTATGCGTCGTGCTCCTATGGCTATAGCAGAAGTTCTGCTAATAGACTCAAAACAGTCCAGGGAAGCACGATTAAGGAACCTAGAGATATTTTGAGCATGACTGACTAATAAGAAATAGTCTGCTCTTTTATGCTCTGGAAGAAAAGGGTCCAAAAACTTTAAGTTCTTTATGACCTCTTCAAGAGATAATCCCATATAGAAAATATATGAGATAATTCTTGCTGAAAGCATGGATGCCTGGAAGCATCGACGTCCAAAGGCATCTAAAGTCCTAGACTCAAGACCTGGCGGATAAGAAGAGTGCTTCTTTGCACTGTTAATACGCCTCATTGCTGATTCTACAACAACAGAATGACGAGGAAGTTGAGTCTTTTGAAAACCTGGAGAAGGTGGCACCTTGTACATAGTGTCAAGTGTCTTAGAATGTGGGGATACCGTTAAAGGTGTTTCCCACATTCTTAATAGTAGATCTTGTAAGATCTGATGCAAAGGAAGCATGATTACCTCCTTTGGAATCCAGGGCAATTGCAGTGTGTCTGAATCCCCCGGTAGGGATTCTTTAGCAGGTATAGAAATGGCAAGTACCTTTGCCATATCAAGCAGTAAAGCTTGAAAAGAAATCTCCCCCGAGGAGGAACCTTTAAAATGAGGAGTAAAGGCTAGACTTGTTGAAAAATCAGCCTTGGTACCAATGGATTCATCCCAGTCATCGGGATCGGAAGACTTGAAAGGATGAAGCATCGGATTTTCTTTAAAGCGATGTCTTCGGTATCGCCCGAGGTCGGTACCGAGACGAGTCGGTACCAAATCCTCCATGCTAGAGATGGATTCCATGCTCGGCATCGAAGGAAGCGAGTCTGTCGAAGCAAGCATGGACGGTACCGACACCGATACCAGTACCGAAGCCGATACCGATACTCGAGGAACGGTCTGCAGCTACTCTAACGGTACCGAAGTATCCGAGAGCGCTAGACTACGTTCATCAGTGAGGAGTGTTTCATCCATCACCATAGCCGATGCCAGGGTGTCAGTACCGCTCGAAGCGGCCACAACCACCGAGCATGGCCCAGATGTGTTCATCGAGGTAAGAACCCCGGGAACAACCTGGAGCCCCGTTAGTGCTTTGGAGCCCGAAGACTCCCGCCGGGGCTTTATTGCCAAAATGTTCGAGGGCAAGGCCGGAACCATCTCAATGCTGAGAGGGAGATCTACCACTCGAGGACTGGTTAGTCTTTACAGACTTTTGTTTGGTTACCTGATCCTGTGAAGAAGAAGATATTCTAGTTGGTGACATCGAGTGCGATGTAAACCGGGTATCGAGTTGTGCTCGATCCTGAAGACTTCTTCTGTTTGAGCTCCAGCAGGAGAGACACTCCAGAGGGCAATGGTCAGGACCTAAACATTTTAGACACCAAGTATGAGTGTCTGAAAATGTATTTGTACCGCCACATTTTGAGCATTTCTTAAGGATAGTGGCTGGCTTTTCCATAATGGAAGGATAGAGGCCTAGTGGCCTAGAAACCGTCAGGCACTAAACAGGAAAAAATTTCTAAGAAAAATAAATTCTTCAGTAGAAAGAAAGAAAAGCACCGGCGGTACCGGTGGCGTCGAGGGAAGGCAGACGCGGCCACAAAAAACTAAGAATAAAAAGAAGAATTTTCTGCGGTGACAGGAATACATCCTGTCGGCTCCGTGGAAAACTGATGAGAGGGAAGTAAATGGGCGGGAAGGCAGCGCGCATGCGCATGGGATGATCCCAAAAGCTTTCTTTTTGGATGCTGGGGAGCGTTCCCACACAGGCTCCGTCGGTACCGACGTACCCATATGTGAAGACTCATTCCTGCTTGTTCCTGGAGATCTTGTGATATGGATTGGCCACTGTTGGAAAAAGGAAACCAGGCTTGATGGGCCCTGGTGTGACCAAGGAAGGCAGTTCTTATGTTCAAGCTGTTTTCCCGTAGAAAAAAGGCAGAAAAAAACCAAGGCAACAAACAAAATCTTCTTTTACTTTGACCAAGAGGGAGCAAGGAGGGCGTGGGATGGGGAAGGGTGGGTGGGCAAGGGCCCTTACCTATCGGCTCCAGCAGAAGCCTCAAAGGGTCTAACTGCTGGCCTTGCCACCAATACTAGAGACCTGTGGGTAACAGCACTGAAACCTGGGCAACCTCAATCTCAGTGTGGTGTAGGATTGTAAACCTTGACCTCAGAGCAAATGATGGGCCTGTGCAACTCAACCACAAGGTTGCAGCCTGGACTTGAGGAACTAGAACAAATCTTCACACTGCTACACCAGATCACACTGCAGCCATCTGCTGGAGGCAGAAAATACTAGCAAGTTCCAGGGCTGCACCACCAATTACACCAGGAGATATCACTGAGCATTGCTCTAGTCTGCCTCCAGCAGATGGCTAGGGTGCATATCCCATTTGTCTAGACTGGTGTAGCAGGATGAAAAGGAACTTCCTTTATGCACTTCATTCACAAGTGTATATGCACATATATTATAGCTAGACTTCTATTACTATGTGTAAACACACACACTTTTATACTGTATAGAGTCCTCTGGTTAAATATCCTGCCTCCATGCACTCATTCATTCCTGCTGTTCGGACAGTGGAGTGGTTTGGGGGGAGAAAGGTGGAAAGCAGCCATGGTGAGTGGGCTCCTCCTCCAAACTTTGCCTCCCTAGGCCACTACCTAGTCAGCTTAGTGATAGGGCCAGCCCTGCATACATACATGTTTTCATGTACATATACTCAATGAATGAACTTTCATAATATCAAACTCTATTTGTGTATCTGTTCTACGTATCAGATCCTGTGATACATGTATACTTTCTACCTATCAAACTGCGTGAAAGTAGTCTTTTCAAGCAGATTTTTAAAGTACAACACTCAGTCATAATGCAAATATAATCTTCAGGCAAATTCTTGGTTAACACATTGCCAAAATACTTCCTCCATCACCTACAAACTCATTGCACCTCGTTAAATCAAAATGCACATCTAACTCCCAGTCGTGATTTATCCCCATACATAATCTTACACAAGTGATATAACAATCGGCCTCTCGTGAACTCAACTTAATCAAGAAAAGACGGAAAATTCTCAGCTTCCCCGTCCAGGAAGGAATAAATCAGCTCAATGCAAAACAACTCACTTTGCCTGAAACAGACGCAGAGCAGAATGTGAGTTTTGACAGCTGGCTAAAATCCACCTAACTCACATCTCTTCGTTTTCAAGGACACACAAAACCCGCACAGAGACAAGACAAATGGAAAGGAAGAGAGGAAGCAAGCATCTCATCAGGGCATGAAGATTTTAATCCATTTTCTGGGGCAGCTCCACATAGCAGAACAGCTGCAAATTCCTCAGCAAATCCCAGAATAGCCAGAAACACCACCATTAAAGATGAAACCACTGTCCAAAGTCAGAACATTTCTTGATGAAGAAGGGAAGCAGTCAGAGATAAATGCCCCAGAGCTTACCCTGTGCTGGTACGCGAGGGTCTCTGCATTAAGAGAAGCACACTTTGCCTGCAGAGCCTCCTCTATAGTAGGTCCTGGAAGCAAAAATCCTTCCCTGCCTTCTTGCAGGCAGGGGTGATGTCACAGGGTCTGAGGGGGCTGGAAAAGGCGGCGACAGCCCTGCCCTCCTCCCTCTCCAGCCTATTCACACAAAGGAACATTTCCAAAACAAAACCCAAGGAAATAACCAAAATCCTCGGCTTGTATTCTACACTGTCAGAAGTTAAGCTGAAGACAGATGTATCTGTCTGGTTTCATGTGCTCCTGAGCAGAAGCAAACTTTTAAAGTGGGAATCCAGACTGCCATTCCTGCTACAAAGACAAAAAGGGGAACTGGTATGAGGAGAGGAGGAAGGGGTGCAAAATAAGGAGAGGACAGAAGAGATGTGGGATGGCCTGTTGTGGGACAGATGTCACATGGTATGTTTTGCCCTATTTGGCAGACTTGCTTTAATTCAGGAAGGTACTCAAAACAAACTCCTTGAACTAAATAGCTCTGATAGGAAAAGGAGGCACCACAGAAATGTAAAGATGGGCTTTATATTCTGCCTGAGAGGAGATGGAGACTTCCTCGTTAAAAAGAGGAGCTCACGCTGGTGACATGTTATGAAGAGGAGGAAAAAACCCCTAAAGCCCATCATAAAATATTATGGCATCACACTGCACGTATTGATTGTGTAAACAGTTCAGCCATTCATTAATGCATCCTGAACCCTATTCAAAGTATTGAAAACTACATGCCACTAGGCCACTGAATCATATCGCAAAAATTCCTTCCTCTCAAGTAGCATGGATAGATCAACCCATCATTCTTGGATTAGACAGTCCCTGGAAACTCACCATCAGTCCACAGGAAAAAAGCCAAGTCTTCAGTTTCTTGAAGGAAAGCTAGTTCAGTTTAGTTCTGCTTTCCAGGGGCCATTACAGAAAATGTTGTTGCTCTAACATACCCCCCCAAAACTCACTATGAGGTAAAACTGAATGTCAGGACCTCTCAGCAGACCTTACTAGGCATTTTAGCATATGCCAATTAAACTTTTTAAAAAAATAAATAGGGTCATTATCCCTCACCATCCTGAACATCAGGGGCAGGAAATTAAATTCTGCTTGAGCACCGATGGGGAATCAATGTAGAGAGTGCAATAATGGGAAGGCCCCAAAGTGACTCAACCCAACCCCGGTAAGAATATTCTGCATCACCTGTATCCTGGGTGGGAGTCTCTTAAGGAGGCCCATGTACAGGCTGTTAAATTAATCCAGCTGAGACTCTACCAGGGCTTTCCATATTGTTACATCAGAGTGTGCATCACATTTTTAAAGGATTTAAGGTCCAATAAAGGATGAAATCTACTAACAGATCTCAGTTTGGGAAGGTACTACAAATAAGCCATTTCCATGTACTCTACATGGACAATTGTTCTTTTTTCTTTTTAAATTAGCAGACCCCGGGGCACCCACAGAGTTGTGTGCCATGCTCTGCACTTTCAAAGATGTGGATGAAGAAGGGCTGACTGTGCATACAAGGTTATAACAGCAATCCAGATAGCTGGTTTTCGATGTAGAATGGATTAAATGACCAAATAGAAACCACCAAATAATCTGAGCAGACTTCCAATTCCACCCTATGGAACAGATAAACAGAACAAGTCCAGCAATATGCACATTGTATAGCAACACAGAAATGATAAACAGTAGTTTTCTTCTAACATGAGCTGCTACTGCAAAGGCATCATAAGTGACATCATCAATAGTGGAACATTCCCATTCTACTATGATGCAGCGAGGATTCTTAACTCTCTTCTCATTCTTTGCTCGACCATAGAAAGGGAACCAATCTGCTGAGCAAAGCAAGTCCTTTTTAATATTTATTTATTTTGGACTTGGCTCACACTTTTCAGTAGTAGATCAAGGCAAGTTATATTCAGGTATGCTAGAAATTTCCGTTACTGGAAGGCCTACAATCTAATTTTGTACCTGAAAAAATGGAGGGTTATGTGATTTGCCCAAGGCCACAAAGAGCAGCAATGGGGTTTGAACCCTGATTTTCAGCCTGCTGCTCTGTCTATTTAGATTTAGCTTACACCTTTCCAGTAGTAGTTCAAGGCAAGTTACATTTGGTAGCAGGTATTTCACTGGCTCCAGAGGGCTTATGATCAAATTTTCCACTTGAGGCAATGGAGAGTTAAGTGACTAACCCAAGGTCAAAAGGAACAGCCGTGGAATTTGAAGCCTGGCTTTTCTGAATCTCAGGGTGCTGCTCTAATCACTAGGCTGCTCCAAGAGATGAGTATTTAAAATATTTAGCCTTGTTTGGGCATTATTTCAGAAATGCATAAAAAAAGAGCTCACAATTGCATCACAGCAAACAAAGACACAAGTAATTATAGATACATGAGCTTGGCCCCATTACAGTTTGCTAATGATGTGTTCATCTCATGTACAAGTAGTATGGAGGGAACCCTGCCATGGGGAACTTTTACAGCTGCAAACATCAGGCCATTCCAAGACGGTTTGTATTGCATTAGACAACTGCTGGGAATGACCATTTCAACCATTTATAGAAACATTCCATTCTGTCTTTGTGTGGTTTGGAAGTTTTGAACTGCAGATGGAGATAACACTTTTATAGGAGTGACTAACCCATTATTAATTTTTGGGGAATTCATTATAGGGGACCAGCATGATACACTGGCATAATGTAGCCAGTTGGCATTAACGAGAATGCAAAGTGTAATTCTGCAAGAATTCACTTTCATTTTAGCTTTCAATAATGCTCCCTGCTGTAAAGACTAGTTCATGTGCACAGAAATTAGTCTCTGGAATCTACTCTGCAGTCAGGCACATAGGAAGATAATTTTATAAAGCTTTTTCTACATGTAAACACAGTTTTACACAAGGAAAGGGCTCTCATAAAATAGTGCATGGATGTTGTTAAGTGCCGTCGAGTCAGAGTCGACTCATGGCGACCCTCTGGATAGCTATCCTAAATTGTGTTCGGTCTTGAGTCAGGTGGCTGCTGTTATTGTATCAATCCATCTCATTGCTGGGCTTCCTCTTTTGTGTTTACCTTCTATCTTGCCAAGCATGATGTCTTTCTCTAATGATCTCTCTCTTCGCATGATGTGTCCAAAGTATGAAAGTCGAAGTCTTGTCATCTGAGCTTCTAAAGAAAACTTTGCTTTCCTCTAGTACCGACTGGTTTGTTCTTCGGGCAGTCCATGGTATACACAGTATTCGCCGCCAGCACCATAATTCAAAGGCATCAATTTTCTTCCCGTCTGTCTTTTTCACTGACCAGCTTTCACATCCATATGATGTTATTGAAAATACCATGGCTTGAACAAGTCGAATCTTTGTATGGAGAGAGACATCTCTGCTCTTGAGAATCTTATCTAGGTCTTTCATAGCAACTCTGCCAAGAGCAATGTGTCGTCTGATTTCTTGACTGCTTGTTGCTTCCTTATTGATAGTTGATCCAAGTAGGTTAAAGTTGTTCACGATTTCAATTTCTTCTCCTTCAACGATGAACCCGTTGATTATGCCAGTTGTCATGATCTTTGTCTTCTTTACATTAAGGTGCAGGCCCATTTTGAGACTATGTTCTTTGATTGTGAGAAGCAAATGTTTCAGATCATCTTCACTTTCAGCCAGTAATGTGGTATCATCAGCATAGCGAAGGTTGTTGGTGAGTCTTCCACCAATCTTCACACCTCTGTTGTCTTCATACAATCCTGCTTCTCTGATTTGTTCTGAATATAAATTAAACAGGTAGGGGGAAAGTATGCAACCTTGTCTTACACCTTTGCTTATTTTAAACCATTCTGTTTCTCCTTGATCCGTTCGAACTGTTGCTTCTTGATCAATGTACAGATTGTGCAAGAGTACGATCAGGTGTTCTGGTATACCCATGCTTCTTAATGTGGCCCAGAGTTTCTCATGGTTTACACAGTCAAAAGCCTTGCTATAGTCGATAAAGCACAAATAGATATCCTTTTGGTATCCTTTAGTCTTTTCAAGGATCCATCTCACATCCGCAGTGATATCTCTCGTTCCTCGCCCTTTCCTGAACCCTGCTTGCACTTCAGGTAGTTCTTGTTCCAGGTATGGTTGTAGTCTCTTTTGCCTGGATATACACACATTAAAAAAAACAGGCGGCAGAAGATACACGCTTTTAAGTGGCTTTCCCAGGGGTGGTGTTGTGATGTATGTGTAGATTTTATAAAATGCGCATGTCTATTCATAGAGAACATGCATACACTTTACTCTTCAGAGCAGGTGTAAATTTGTGAAAGGATTTGTGCACTACAGAGGCTGGTTCCAAGTGCCTACCTTATAAAGAAACAAAGGGGTATGTTTACTAAATCACGATAGTGGACTCTGCAATATCGGAGCCACGGCCCCATTGAAATCAATATCGCACGGAGTCCGCTACCACAGTTTATTTAACATGCCCCAAAGTCACCAACAATGGCTTTACAAAATAGCCACTTTGTTATAAAGGCAAGCCCTTTAAAGGATACAAAATCAGGTTAGGGCTGTTTTCATCTCAAACCCTAGATACATTACACAACTGGCACCTGATAGCATAAGCAGTAAAGAATCTGTTATGAACGAACTTCTTTTAATGCTGTAACATTTGGTCATTAGCTCCTTTTAGCTCAAACAAGTCTAGGCTAAGAGGAAACTGTTCTGGGGAATTTAAGTGGAAATATCTCCTATTCAGCAGAGCATTTAGGATACTATAGAGAGAGTTGCACCTAGAGACTGTATTTATTATGACATCAGTGTGACCAAAAAGCACATTTTTCAAATGATATTAAAAAAAAAAAAAGAAGGTACAGGTATGTCTAAGGTCAGGCAAGATTTCATAAACGTGGGCACACCCAATATGGATGTCTGGGAAGATGTCTACATAGATGGCCCCAGAATAGTATTTCAGACACGGGGCATCTGAAAATAGCCTAATGGTTAGAGTGGTGGACTAGGACTAGAGAAGCTGGGGTTCGACTTACACTGTTGCTATCATTATGACTATGGAGAGTACTGGGGATGATGGAGTGTCATCTTCTCCACACCCTCTGGATGTTTTATTTATTTATTTATTTAGACAGACTTGTATACCACCTTATCCTTCAATCAAGGTGGTCACGTCACATCACAATTGGAGGGTTACAATTAACATTAGGGTACATGTAAACATTTAGTGCAGTTACATAACAGCATTTAGACAGTACAATTAAAGGTAACATTTTACATGAGGATATTTAATAACGTGGTATGATAAACTTCTGTGTGTGGCTAGGATGGGTGAATGTTTAGTTGGCGGGGTAGGTGGTATTTCAGTTTGGGTATGGGATGTTGACTGGATGCTCATATGTTTCTATAAATAAATATGTTTTGAGGTCTTTGCGGAAGTCTTTGAGGTCATCTAATGCTCTCAGGCTTGTTGGGAGGGAGTTCCATAGTGTGGATGCCAGTAGTGATGGTGCTCTTTTTAATGTTGTTTGTTTGGTTTTGTGATAGCCTGCAGGTGTGCCGATCACGTTGTCGTTATTGCTTCTTCTTGGTCTATTTCTGATGTCTCTTGTTATGACGTTTTGGAGTACGTCTGCTGAGAGATGGTGAATGACTTTGAAGATGATCATGATTGTTTTGTATTTAGCTCTTGTCACCATTGGGAGCCAATACAGTTGCTGTAGGACGGGAGTGATGTGCTCGGTCCTTGGTGTGTCTGTAATGATGCGTGCTGTGGTGTTTTGTACCATCTGTAGTGGATGGAGTGTCTGCTGAGGTAGGCCTTGATATAGTGAGTTTCCGTAATCAAGCAGTGGTGTGATGAGTGCTTGGCACACTGTGCAGAAGTGGTCCTGGCGGAGCATTGGTTTGATTTGTCTGATTGTTTTCAATCGTTGATAGGCCTTGTTTGCGGTTTTGGTGATGTGGGATTTCAGGTTTAGAGCTCTGTCTAGTGTGATGCCCAGATACTTAACTTCTTCTTTGACTACTATGTGTTTGTCTAGGATGCTGATAGTTTGTGGAGGTATGAAGGCGGGGTTCCTGGTGACGAACATTGCTTCAGTTTTATCGTAGTTGACCGTTAAGTTGTTGGCTCTGAGCCAGTCATTCATGTCTTCGAGACATTTGGTTATTGTTGTTGTGTTTAGTGCTAGTATGTTGATTGGAGCGTACACCATAATGTCGTCAGCATAAATGTGATTGTGAAGTTTGTGGTGCTAGATGATGTTGCATATGGGCTGTATGTAGATGTTAAAGAGCATTGATGATAGGGCTGAGCCTTGAGGTATTCCCTGTGTGACGGGGAATTGTAGTGATTTCTTTTGGTCACATTTGACTTGTTGCGTTCGCCCTTCCAAGTATGATGTGAACCACTTCAGGGTATTCTTGCATAGTGTGATAGTGACAGCACTACTGATCAGATGGAATGGGAAAATAGTGAGCAGTATGCCTTTAAAAGTAATAGCAAGACAGGTTCCCATAGCAACAGAATGCTTTCAGCTAGAACGGAGCTCAGCCATAGTGCTGACGTAGAAGCTGAATGCAGCTCTGATGATTTCCACCTGAGTAACCATGTGGCAGGTGTAGGCCTGTGATCCACAGTGTCTGACATAAGCAAGCCTAGCTAGCTTGACCTGTAAATGAAGCTTGTGAAGAGGCCCATAGGAATTGCACATCCCCCAATATGCTGCTATAGAATAAGAACTCAGTAAAAGTATTGAATTAGCTTAGACAAGCAGAACAGATGGAAAAATACAGAAATTCATGTTTAAAACTGCTGACAGAGAAGTTATAGAGCCCTGCTTCCCTGCACATATTAACTAGCCCAATAGCCTTGAAAGTAGGAAAGTAACAAGTTGGTGAACTGACCATTGTAATTGGGACTAGAAGGGGGGTAAGCAGGTGCTGAGCCCACTGAAAGAACATAATTGGATAATCATATCAGTACTGGGACCAATAGAAGAGGTACGGGAGGTATGGGAGGTTACCGGGACCAATGAAATGTTTTTCTATACCTAGAATAGAGCAAAAGTCTATAAAAGTTGTTGTATTGCAGGAGAACTTTGCTCAGCCATTTTGAATTTGATTCTGCTTGAGACTTGTGCACAAATAAATGAGTTGGACCTTCTGAACAGACTCCTGGTATCATTGGTTTGTCTGCGCTCTGCTGCTACATATTCTTGGTGCGTTGGCCGGGAAGTTGTGGAATCAGAGTGTATATAGGGCAATATACCACGACTTTCCGCCTCTATAGGCTTGGTCCTGCCGGGATTGCGCCCTTCCGACAGGGGCTGCTTCCTGGCGCCGCCGGTCCATTGCATCGGAGGGAGTTGGTCGGACCTCGGCGGGTGCCGGGCCCGGCTGGAGCCAACGCCTCGAACCCGAGTGAGGGGAGTCCAAGGTCCAACTCATGCGCCTGCTTGGGGAGTTTGAGGACCGGATCCGGTGAATATAGTTTTGATTTGGTATGTCTAGACAGATAAGAGAGAGCAGTGCTGCCGTTTGAACTTGGAAATTGGTAAGAGAGCTTGATCACCTCTCAAAGACGGACCGAGTACCCCCGCATGAGTATTCGCAGGGCGAAACTCCCGTCTTCTTGTATTTTGGTAATTGAACAAGACTAGTCAGAATAGATAGAAATGAATGCATTCTGGGATACGTTGCTAGCATGATTGTGTGAATGAGGTGTGTATGAGAGGTCTGGCAGCAGGGACCAAGCGAAGGCGGACCCCTGAGTAGCGCATTTCCTGACCGGGCGACCGCGTTCAGGTCGCAAAAAGGGGGAAGCGATTGTCGTCTTGTCTTGTTATTTGTTCTCCTTATACATTTCTAGGGCCGTGAGGACCCCTTACCCACGGTCCGCCCTCCTTTTCCCTTCTGTCTGTTGTTGCGCGCACACATCGAAATGGGAGGGGCGGGGTCTACTAGGAACACTCCATTAGAATGTATGATCGCACATTTTAAAGAGGGATATTCCGGAGATTATGGTATTAAAATGACTGCAGCTCGTTTACAGATTTTGTGTACTAGGGAGTGGCCCGATTTAGACCCTACCTGGCCCCGAGAGGGAACCTTTAATGTAGGAATTATCCAGTTAGTGCACCGTAGAGTGCGGATAGCGCACCCCGATCAGTACCCCTATATAGATTCCTGGTTAAGTATTTGTGAAGATCCGCCCCCTTGGGCGCAGCGCTGCTATGAAGAGCAGTGCAGAATAATGTTAGCGAAAACAGATCATAGTCAGAAAACAGAAAAAGAACAGCCTAGCAAGAAAGGGAAAGATGAGAAATCCAGGAAGAAACCCATCCTGGTTGATCCTGATTCCCCAGAAGTAGTTCCCCGACAGCCTAGAACCCCGGGCCCAGTAAGAGTAGCCCGGCGTCCTGCCCCAGAGACAGCGTGTGCGGGACCCAACCCCTGAGCCACCTCCCGAAGAGCAGGAGGATGAGCTTCCTTTAGTTGAAGAAGATGATTCTACTGAGACAGAGACAGAGAAAGGCGAGTCAGATTCAGAAACAGAGAAGGAAGAAATTGAGAATTCCCCGAGTGAGACTGACA
Organism: Ichthyophis bannanicus; assembly: GCA_033557465.1. Classification (NCBI taxonomy): domain Eukaryota; kingdom Metazoa; phylum Chordata; class Amphibia; order Gymnophiona; family Ichthyophiidae; genus Ichthyophis; species Ichthyophis bannanicus. The sequence continues at coordinate 670,525,080 of CM066032.1, read as the reverse complement.
GTGTAGAAGCGACCGCCAGTGTTAGCCTGCCAGTAAAAAGTAAATCCAAGACAAAGCATATAGAAAAGAAAGTAACCCTTGATAAGCCTGTAGAAAAGAAGAAAAAGAGCCCTGATAGGAAAGTTACAAAAATATCGCTTAGATCCCAAAAGACCTCCACTGTTAAGATGATGCCTTTACGGCAAGTCCCGGGAGTGCCTGTAAGGAATGACGATAATGAGGTGGTAGCGGGACCCCCAAGCTATGTGTATGTCCCCTTCTCTACAACTGATTTGTTAAACTGGAGGACGCATTATGCCTCCTATACCAATAAACCCCAAGAGCTTACAGAATTAGTGAATACTATTATGGAAACCCATCAACCCACATGGGCAGATTGCCGTCAGCTCCTGTCCACTTTATTTACTACGGAGGAGCGGACACGAATTTAAAAAGCAGCTATTGGGTGGCTGGCAGATAACCCTGTAGCTCCAGAACGAGGAGGAGAAAGAATAGACCAACGGGAAGCAGCCCAGAGGGAATTCCCGAATGAAGACCCCCGATGGGATCCGAATACTGAAAGAGGATCCAGAGCCCTAGCCCGTTTTCGCCAAGGCTTGTTACAAGGCCTGAAAAGGGGGGGCCAGAAAGCTATGAACCTTTCCAAAGTTACTGAAGTTAACCAAGGCATAGATGAGAGTCCAGCAGTGTTTTATGAGAGGTTAACTGAAGCATATAGAATGTATACTCCCTATGATCCCGATGCACCAGGAAGTTTATGCATGGTGAATTCTGCTTTTGTAAATCAGTCTCAACCAGACATTAGACGTAAATTACAGAAATTAGAAGGGTTTGCGGGCATGAATGCAACACAGTTATTGGAAGTCGCTCATAAAGTGTATGTGAATCGTGATAATGAAAGACAGAAAGAATGTGATCGAAAGATGAAGAAGAAAGCTGATTTTTTGGCTGTGGCCATAGTTGAACAGAAAAGGGGAGGTGTCCCTAGTCGAAGGAGCAGAGGAAGGGGGCGGGGCCGAGGTGGAAGCCGGCCCCAACTAGGCGTAAACCAATGCGCCTACTGCAGGGAGGAAGGACATTGGAGAGATGCATGCCCGCAACTCGAAGACGCCCACGAAGATGACGAAAACAATCATCAATGGAGAGAAGAAAGACGAGGCCGTCCCCGACATCGCGGAGGAGCCAATCGAGAGCAATACCAGCGTGAAAGAGGAGAAGCCATACAAGCATTGGCTACGACAGCCCATGATGAAGATGACGTGGATTAGGACAGACCGGGCTCCGAATTTGCTTTAGGTCTCCAGGAGCCTATGGTCGGAATACAAATAGGAGACCAAGTTATGAACTTTATGGTTGATACTGGAGCAGAACATTCAGTAGTAGACAAGAAGATAGCCCCATTTTCTACAAAAGCAGTCACCATCGTAGGAGCAACTGGTGCCAAAGCTACAAAACCTTTTCTTCAGAATCGCATATGCAGTCTAGGAGGACAGCAAATAACTCATCAATTCCTTTACATGCCTGAATGTCCAGTGCCACTACTGGGACGAGATATGTTAGCCAAGCTACAGGCCCAAATATCCTTCACTGAAAGAGGAGAAATGCAAATGACAGTAAATTCGCAAGCCAAACCAGCAGGAATAATGCTGCTCACAGTTCCCCGAGAGGAAGAATGGAGATATTACAGTGATGATTCTGTCCAAGACACCTATTTCGAACAAACCTTGAAAAGTATTGATGCCCCACCTGGAGTATGGGCAGAAGGCAGTCCTCCAGGCCTAGCCAAACATATAGCTCCAGTAATTGTAACTCTCAAGCCTAGTGCTACACCAGTACATGTCAAACAATACCCTCTCCCTAGAGCTGCAATTGAAGGCATCCATCGCCACTTGCAAAGATTACTAGAACATGGCCTACTGAAAGTATGTCAATCCCCATGGAACACCCCACTTCTGCCAGTGAAAAAGCCTGGAACAGATGACTACCGCCCAGTGCAAGATCTAAGAAGAGTGAATGAAGCAGTTGAGACTATACATCCAGTTGTACCCAATCCTTACACTCTTCTAGGACTAATTCCTGCTGAAGCCACCCACTTCACTGTTTTAGATTTAAAAGATGCATTCTTTTGCATAAGATTAGCCCCCGTGAGTCAGATATTGTTTGCATTTGAATGGCAGGACCCCATCTCTGGAAGAGGGGGCCAGCTCACCTGGACACGATTACCCCAAGGATTCAAGAATTCGCCTACCATCTTTAGTGCTGCACTGAATCAAGACCTTTCCAGCTATCCAGTGGCCCCGGGGAAGAGAGTGCTTCTCCAATACGTGAACGATCTGCTGATAGCTGCTGTATCAGAAAGTGAATGTATACAAGCCACCAAAGACCTCTTGCAGTTACTAGATGAAGCTGGATACAAAGTTTCCAGAGCAAAAGCACAACTATGCCAAAAAGAAGTGAAATACTTGGGCTTTCGCATAACCCAAGGAAGCCGAAAATTAGGCAGAGAAAGAAAAGAAGCAGTATGCAGAATTCCAACCCCAACAACCAGAAAGCAAGTCAGAGCCTTTCTGGGAGCGGCAGGATATTGCCGAATCTGGATTCCCAACTTTGCCCAAATTGCTAAGCCACTGTATGAAGCCACAAAAGGAGAAGAAAAGTCGCCACTGGAGTGGGGACCTGAGCAGGATACAGCCTTCAAGACGTTGAAGGAAGAATTGATGTCATCACCAGCCCTTGGACAACCAGATGTTCATAAGCCTTTCCACTTGTTTGTACATGAAGCACAAGGAAATGCCTTAGGCATGTTGACTCAGAAATTGGGAAATTGGGAACAACCTGTAGCATACCTATCGAAACAATTGGATACTGTGGCCAAAGGATGGCCACCTTGCCTGAGAGCAGTTGCAGCTACAGCATTGGTGAGTGAAGCAGACAAGCTCACACTAGGACAAAATATACGAGTCACTGTGCCACATACAGTCCTTGCCCTTATGGAACAGAAAGCAAATCATTGGCTCACCAATTCCCGAATGTTGAAATATCAGAGCATGCTATGTGAAAACCCACAGATACAACTGGAAGTGAGCCATGCCTTGAATCCAGCCACATTGATACCTATTAGTGAAGAACTCCCAGAGCATGACTGTATAGAAGTCATGGACACTGTATTCTCAAGCCGACCTGATCTGACAGATGTGCCCATAGACAATCCTGACCAAATCTATTATGTTGATGGAAGCAGTCTCATCATCAATGGACGACGCTGTGCCGGATATGCAGTTGTCACTCAACATGAAGTCGTTGAGTCATCAGCCCTAGCCTCAGGCACATCAGCCCAGAAAGCAGAATTGATAGCACTCACTCGAGCACTATTACTAGGTACAAAACTTGTGTTGAATGTATATACAGACTCTAAGTATGCTTTCACCACCTTACATGCCCATGGAGCTCTCTACAAAGAAAGAGGACTCATCACATCCGGAGGAAAATCAGTCAAGTATGGCCCCGAGATACTGATGCTACTTGATGCAGTATGGGCCCCAACTCGTGTAGCTGTCATGCATTGCAGAGGACATCAAGCAGGAAAAGGAGAAGTTGCCCGAAGAAACAGATTTGCAGATGCCTCAGCACGACAAGCAGCTATGACAGGACAAATTTCGCCACAAGCCATGCCGATGCAGGCAGCATTGTTTCCAGTACCCTTGAACTCATGGACACCACGATATACCACCAAAGAATTAGACTACTACTGTGCCAGAGAAGATGGAGTACTGAAAGATGGGTGGATTGAACTGCCACTAGCAGAGGGCAGTCAACCCCCAGGACAAAAAGTAATTCCCGAATTGTTAGGACCAGCCTTTGTCAAAGTTTTCCATGAAGCCACACACTATGGGAAGACTGCTATGGAAAAAGCACTTAGACCACATTTCTACATTGCCATGTTACCAGCCCTATCAGCCTCAGTAGCACGCCAGTGTCAAATTTGTGCCAAAAACAATACCAAGCAAGGTCCCACACCACCACCTTGAGTTCAGTCAGGAGGTGTAACCCCCATGCACCACCTGCAGATTGATTTCACTGAAATGCCAAAAGCCAGTGGATACCACTACCTATTAGTATTAGTTTGTACTTTCTCTGGGTGGGTAGAAGCCTTCCCAACCAGAACCGAAAAAGCTAGAGAAGTCACCAAAGTTTTATTGAGAGAGATTGTCCCTAGATTTGGAATTCCAGCAGTAATAGGGTCAGACAATGGACCCTCATTTGTTTCCCAGATTACTCAACAGTTAGCAAAAGCCCTACAGATACAATGGAAACTCCACACTGCATACAGACCCCAGAGTTCAGGGAAAGTTGAGCGAATGAATCGTACCCTAAAAGCCCAAATGTCTAAGCTTTGCCAGGAGACACACTTGAAGTGGCCCCAAGTGCTCCCAATAGCCTTACTCAGAATACGTTCAGCTCCTGTGAAGTCAACAGGATTTTCCCCTTTTGAAGTTCTGTATGGTAAACCCCCACCAATAGTGCAAGGAATTAAAGGAAGTCTAGCCCAAATTGGTTCAGAAATAACCAGACAAGAACTCCTAGCTCTTAGTTTTGTTCTGCAGACTCTCCATGCGTGGATCCAAGACCAGTTGCCTATCAACTTGACTGAACCCCTGCATCCCTACCAGCCTGGTACCTCGGTGTGGATCAAAGATTGGAAGAAGACACCGCTGGAACCCCATTGGAAGGGACCATACACCGTCATCCTGTCTACCCCAACTGCAGTAAAGGTAGCGGAGATCGACGCCTGGATCCACCACAGCAGAGTCAAGCCAGCAGCAGCTCCAGAACCTGAGCAGTGGACCGCGGAGCAGCATCTTGATGCACCTTTGCGAGTTACTCTGAGACGGCAACCAGCAGCTTAGACACTTTGCCACAGTGCCTTGCAGTAGCCAAGTCTTTCGAAGAGGATTGCTGTTTTCCATGCAGCAACAGTTTTGTTTCAACGAACCCAATCTGCGTGTGATTTTGCACACTACTTTGATACTACATTAATTAACCATACTTCAAAAGCCAACTGAAATTGCTAAGTTGGTTACTGTGTGATGGACAACTTGAGGATCTTCAATCAACACTCAGCACCCGTTGAAATTGCTTTATTAGCGCACGGGACGAAGAAAAGATCGTCATGGTCAAGATCTGCAAGCTGAGGATTCAGAAGAACTCCAATCAACATGTATCTTTACCTTTGCTTGGCCCTGGTTGCCTGTTTTGGAGGTTTTGAACTGACTCATGCTTTACCTCCATGCACTGCTTGCATTACTTCTACTCGAACTGGACTGAAAGTAACTCAGACTTTGATTTACCATTCTCACTATACCTGCACTGGTAAAGTGACTCGGTGTATTTATAACACCACTGAACTAAATGTTTGCATTAAAGGTAACTCCAGAGTATGCTATAACCCGCATCAGAACCCATCCTATTATACGTTGGAAATACGATGGAATGATGCAGACGGACCTATAATTAATGCTACACGACCACTTAAAGATGCTAGTATACCTGCTGTTTTATATTTTGATGCATGTGATGTTATAAACAGAGATAGTCGTTCCAGATGTGGTACCTGGGAAAAAGCCTATCGCAATGATCATAAGTATATGTGCCCAGAAGGTGCCACGGGATGGAGAAAGTGTACTGGTAAGAAAGGGTCATATAGTACTGCCCCAGCTGCAGATTACTATTGCCCAAACTGGGAGTGTGTTTTTTATGCTACATGGAATGCTGGTATTACAGATGAACAGAGAGATAATCGAGTTGCCACTTTGACTAAGTCAAAGACAGATGACAAATGTAAGAAAGGTGCTTGTAACCCTTTGCAATTACGGATCCGTAATCCTAATGCATGGAAACAAGGATACAAGTTTGGTTTACGTATTGCAGGTGGAGCAGTAGATCCAGGAACCATTGTGTATATAAGACTGAACACCCAAGCCTACAAGTCATCTAAATACCACATCCATAACACTTTCTATGAAGCTATGCATGTAAATAAGTTTGAAATTCCCCATCCATCCCAGAATTTGTTTCTAGAATTAGCTGGAGCAGTAGTATCTAGCCTAAAGATCTCAGATTGTTATTTCTGTGGCGGAACCCAGATGGGTGACCAGTGGCCATGGGAGGCCCAAGAATTGAATTATTCTCTGACTTACAATCAGACTAAATTACACAAGACTACTAGCGAATGGGTGTTAGCGCACTCAATTGTTGGACATCTTTGCTATGCCAGAACTGGACCTCAGTTCACCCAACAGGTAGGACAGCTGGTCTGTCTTAGCCAGAAGTTTTATAATGCCACTACCAAAAAGACGTCATGGTGGTCAGGAGTAAAACACCCTGAACCTCCTAACCCATTAGCCAGATTTCCCGAACTTGCTGGTTTATGGACTAATCTTGCCAAAACTCATGCTTGGCAAGCCCCACCTGGTCTGTATTGGATCTGTGGAAACCGAGCGTATGCTCAACTCCCATCACACTGGGGAGGAGCATGTGTCTTAGGGACCATCAGACCTTCTTTCTTTCTCCTAACCACAGAACATGGAGAACAATTAGGATACCCAGTGTACACTACCCACAGACACAAAAGAGCATTGCGACAGAAAAGATCACCCCTCCAAGTAGGTAAGTGGGAGAAGTGGAAGGGTGATGATTGGCCACCAGAAAGAATTATTGAGTATAATGGGCCTGCCACTTGGAATGATGATGGTATGTATGGTTATCGAACACCAATCTATATGATTAATTGTATTATCCGCTTACAAGCAGTAGTTGAAATAATAACTAATGAAACTAGCCACGCTCTCACACTTTTAGCTAGACAAAGCACCCAAATGCGCACTGCCATATACCAGAATCGTCTAGCACTTGATTATTTGTTAGCAGCTGAAGGAGGAGTATGTGGTAAACTGAATTTAACCAATTGCTGTTTGAAAATAGATGATAAAGGTCAAGTAGTTGAAGAAATTGCTGAAGATATGCGCAAACATGCTTATGTGCCAGTTCAGACTTGGCACCCACTAAGATTACCTAACTGGTTTGATAACCTTTTCTCATGGCTAGGAGGACTGAAGACTTTTCTAATACTAGTATTACTGATTGTTGTTGTTATTTTCCTATTGCCATGTATAATTCCATGCTGTATGCATTCCATACACAGTGCTATTGATAGTACGGTAGAGCGGAAGACCGCAACTAAGATAATGGCTTTATACCAACCTCGTCCTCCTGGATATAGCCTGACTCCTTTAACCGTAGTATAATTACTTTGAAGTGATTTAATTCTCACACCTTATTAACTAATAGGGTGGGATTAATCAAAGGGGGGAATGTGGCAGGTGTAGGCCTGTGATCCACAGTGTCTGACATAAGCAAGCCTAGCTAGCTTGACCTGTAAATGAAGCTTGTGAAGAGGCCCATAGGAATTGCACATCCCCCAATATGCTGCTATAGAATAAGAACTCAGTAAAAGTATTGAATTAGCTTAGACAAGCAGAACAGATGGAAAAATACAGAAATTCATGTTTAAAACTGCTGACAGAGAAGTTATAGAGCCCTGCTTCCCTGCACGTATTAACTAGCCCAATAGCCTTGAAAGTAGGAAAGTAACAAGTTGGTGAACTGACCATTGTAATTGGGACTAGAAGGGGGGTAAGCAGGTGCTGAGCCCACTGAAAGAACATAATTGGATAATCATATCAGTACCGGGACCAATAGAAGAGGTACGGGAGGTACGGGAGGTTACCGGGACCAATGAAATGTTTTTCTATACCTAGAATAGAGCAAAAGTCTATAAAAGTTGTTGTATTGCAGGAGAACTTTGCTCAGCCATTTTGAATTTGATTCTGCTTGAGACTTGTGCACAAATAAATGATTTGGACCTTCTGAACAGACTCCTGGTATCATTGGTTTGTCTGCGCTCTGCTGCTACAACCAGAGGGGTATGGCTGCAGGAGGAAGCCGTTTTAAACCGGCTTCAGAGTCAGACTTTAGCTCAAGGGACTGGAGGAGTTCAGGAAACTCGAGGAGTTCAAGGACCTCAGGATTAGAAGGAGGAAAGAGAAAGGAAGGCACAGAGAAGCCTCAACAGCAGTCTGAGCCACTCAAGCAGCAAAGTACACAGGAAAGCAGCAACAAGGGAAACTTGGGAACCCAGGTCAAGTTGAGAAAGATTCTGGAAAGTCCATTTCCTTTAACCCTGAAACACTGGAAGCAAAGCCTCTGTGGAAGCTACCCGAGGGAAAGGTAAAACAGTTTGCCTGCACGAGGGGAGAAAGCTCTCAGTACAGAGAAGCCATTGCCAGTAAAGAAGGTACGTCTGCACTATTTCCTAACCAGAAGCTTGCTGAAGAAATAGTACAGCAGCTAAAAGCTAGTGCCAATAGGAGCAGAGATAGCACGGCTCTGAAAACTGCTCATATTAGAAACATTCTTAAAAAATGCTTTGAACCAGACATAAAGGCTGTAGTGAAAAGTTTAAATAAGAACCAGTTTCCTGCCTTAGAAAAAGACACTGCTAATGAGAGGGACGACTTCATAGGGCAGCTGCAAGAAGTTATCCACGACTTACAGTCTAAAAGTTCCCCAAAGCAGTGCTACAATGATTACAGTGAGGATATGATTATTGACCCAGAAAACAAGTCTGATATATCGGAGAGTTGTGAGATGGACTGTTCTCTGTGTAAGATTGACCATTTGGACTTACGTTAAAAGCCAACTTTGTATGAGGAAAATACAAAGTTGTTCTGCCTGTTTATTTGCTGTGAGGAAACAGTTCATTACCTGCTTTGTTTTCTGACTTTAATTTGCTCCTGATTTTCCTATTGTTTTGCCGTGTCATGTTTGAGCCATTGAACCCATGTGCAAGGGAAGAATCCCCAAATAAAAATTTATCTGTTTAAAAAGGACCCTCGTGCCACAACACATTTGTTGAATAGCTACTTAAACTACAACTCCCAGCAACCCTTGCTGCTATAGTAGTTAAAAAGGCCATACCCCGTCAAAGAAGGAATGGCTTTTTAATCAAGTCATTTTCTTTTTTCAGGCCAGCACACCAAGGCATTAGCATCAGCGTTCATTCATGTTGTCAATCCTCTGAACAGGAAGTTAAAGTGTCCAGTAAACAACTGTGTGTGTGTGAGACATCCATCAATTCTCATGCTACATGAAAGAAAAAAATGACCTGTGTATTTTTATGAGCAGTAATGAAAATGACCTTGCACTCACCTTGTACACATGTGAAAGAACTGTAATAAGATTAGCAAAGAAGTGAGGAACGGGATTAAGGTTTCATTAGAGAATTAGACAAAAGATGGAGTATTGTGTGCAATTCTGGAGACCACATCTTCAAAAGGACATAAGCAGGTTGGAGTCAGTGCAGAAGGTGGCTACTAAAATAGTTAATGGCTTTGTTATGAAACATAGAAGGACAGAGTTAAAGATCTTAATATGTATACTTTAGAGGAAAGGTGGCATAGGGGGTGAAATGATAGAGACATTTAAATACCTCCGTGGCATAAATGCACAGGAGGGTCTCTTTCAATTGAAGGCAAGCTTTGCTACCAGGGGACATAGAATGAGGGTGAAAGGGGATAGACTCAGGAGTAATACGCGGAAATATTTCTTTACAGAAAGAGTGGTAGATACGTGGAATAGTCTCCCAGTGGAGATGGTGGACACGAGGACAGTATCTGAATTCAAAAAAGCATGGTACAAACACAGAGGTTCTCTAAAGGTGAAAAGAGGACTATTGTAGTTGATATGGAAGGGCAGACTAGATAGACCATCTGGTCTTTTTATGCCATCATGTTTCTATGATGCTGAGGCAGAGCACAAACTATATTCTGCACAAGCTACTTTTTTATTTTATTTCAATTAGTTTTTGGTATCATTATGAAAACATTAAAGCAAATGCCCCTTCAAAAGCATACAACTAAAGGGAAAATATAACAAAAACCATACAGCAATTGACTTCATGATATCACAGTATATAGGCATGGGTGTAGTTTGGGGGGCACTACCCCCCCCAAATGAGCTGGCTTTCCTCTTTTGCCGTGATCCTGTGCCCCACCCGTCCCACCCCTGCTGCTGCTTTTTCTACATCTGCTGCAGGTCTCAAACTTAAAAAAACAAACAAACAAACAAAAAAAGCCCCACCGAGAAGGCTGCTCTGGTTCTGCCCCTCTCTGATGCATGCTTCATGTCAGAGGGTGTAACCAGACCAGTCTTCCACAAAGTCCCACACACAAGTTGTAGGTATGTCGCCGTTGCTGCAGACACAGAAAAAGTAGCAATGGCGGGTAGGGGGTGGAATGGCTGGTAGAGAAATGCTGAGCAGATGCTGGACCCAAGGGGGTATAAGAAAGCACAGTTACTTACCTGTAACAGGTGATCTCTGGGAACAGCAGGAATTAGTCCTCACATATGGGTACGTCGGAACCGACGGAGCCTGCGCGGGAAAGCTCCCCAGCTTCCAAGAAAGGAAGCTTTTGGGGCCTCCCACTGCACATGCGCGCTGCCTTCCCGCCTTCCTGACCAGCTCTCCTCAGTTCGAGTTTATAGCTGAGACAATAGAGAGAGGAAAGGAAGATAGATAGAAGATACAACTCCTAGGGGAGGTGGGTGGGTTGTGAGGACTAATTCCTGCTGTTCCCAGAGATCACCTGTTACAGGTAAGTAACTGTGCTATCTCCAGGAACAAGCAGGAATAAGTCCTCACATATGGGGACTCCCTAGCTAAGATGCCTGGGAGATCCCCTTCCAAGGGTTCGCCATCTTCGTATGGATCTCAGGCATCCATCCTGGGAAGGTGGGCAGGAGTTGTTCAAGTATGGAACAGGTGTTTGAGGACAGCCTGACCAAACAAGGCATTCCGGCGGGAGTCCTTGTCCAAACAGTAATGGGCTGTGAAGGTATGAACCGAGGCCCAGGTGGCGGCTCGACAGATCTGATCTATGGATACAGAGTGAAGATGAGCCATAGAAGTGGCCATGGCTCTCACATTGTGAGCTGTGACATGGCCTTCCAGAGAAATGTTTTTACTCTGGTAAGCAAAGGAAATACACTGAGCAATCCAATTGGAAAGTGTACGTTTGGAAACTGGAAGTCCCAAATGAGAAGGATCAAAAGCCACAAAAAGTTGGGAAGACTTTCGATGTGGCTGAGTCCTGTTGAGGTAAAAGGCAAGAGCTCTTTTACAATCTAAAGTATGAAGGTTCCTCTCTGCACTGGATGCATGAGGAGCCGGAAAAAAGACAGATAGATATACCTCTTGATTAAGATGAAAAGGCGAGACCACTTTGGGCATAAAGTGGGGATTCGTCCTGAGGACCACCTTATCATGATGAAACCTAGTATAAGGTGGATGAGCCACTAAGGCCTGTAGTTCACTGATGCGGCGAGCCGAAGTGACTGCAATAAGGAAAAGGACCTTCCAGGAAAGAAATTTCAAGGAGGTAGAAACCAACGGTTCAAAAGGTGGCTTCATAAGCTGACCTAGAACTAGGTTCAAATCCCATGCTACCGGAGGAGGTCGGATGGGAGGCTTAGTTAGAGTCAGGCCTCTCATGAACCTTGCAATAAGAGGATGAGAGGAGACAGGTTGTCCATTTATAGGTTTTAAAGATGCTGCAATAGCACTCAAATGGACTCGTACTGAATTCGTCTTAAGGCCTGCATTAGAAAGATGCAGGAGATAGTCTAATAGAGAATTCAAAGGAAGTGCTAGAGGGTCAAGACCCTGTTGAGCACACCAAATGGAAAAGCGTTTCCATTTGAAAGCATAGGAACGCCTCGTGGAGGGTTTCCTAGAGGCATGAAGGATATCTTTCACTGGTTGAGAAAGATTGAAGTCATGAAGGCTTAGGCCTTCAGTAACCAAGCTCTGAGGTGTAGGGACTTGGGGTTTGGGAGCCACAAAGTCCCCTCCTCCTGAGACAGAAGGTCTGGTGCCGCTCCCAGGTCCAGGGAGGGTCCCTGGGAGAGATGCAGAAGTAGAGGGAACCACACTTGGCGTGGCCAGCGTGGAGCTATGAGTATCATCGATCCGTGATCCCTCTGGAGTTTGAACAGAGTCTTGGGAATCAAAGGAATGGGTGGAAAGGCATATAGGAATTCCTGACCCCAATGCAGGAGAAAGGCGTCGTTGGCCTGAGCTCCCTGACACGGAGTCCTGGAACAGAACCGGGGAAGTTTGGCATTCCACGGACTTGAAAAGAGGTCTATGTCCGGTGTTCCCCATTCCTGAAAGATTCTGCCTATCTGGTCCATATGTAGGGACCATTCGTGTGGAAGCAGAACTCGACTGAGTCTGTCTGCCCGAGAGTTTTGAACCCCTGGAAGATATACTGCCAGAAGATGAATTTGATGCTCTCTGGCGAAGGCCCATAATCTGAGAGCTTCGTTGCAAGCGACAGAGAGCCTGTCCCTCCTTGTTTGTTTACGTAGAACATGGCCACCTGATTGTCTGTCTGAACTAGGACGGTCAGGTTGACAAGGAGGGTATGGAAGACTTTGAGGGCAAAGAAGATTGCTCGCAGTTCCAGGAGGTTGATGTGAAGGGTGGTCTCCTGTGGAGACCAAGTACCCTGAGTGGAGAGGGATTGCAGATGGGCTCCCCACCCTGTTTGGGAGGCATCTGTTGTGAGGGTTGCATGGGGCAACAAAGGTTGGAAGGGGGCCCCCAACAACAGATTCTTGGTGGACATCCACCATTGGAGGGACCAAAACAGACGCTTTGAGGTGAGGATTTGGTCGGAGAGCACTCCTGATGCTTGAGTCCACTGGGTGGCCAAGGTCCATTGAGCTGCTCTCATATGAAGACGAGCGTAGGGCACCACGTGAACCGTGGAGGCCATGTGGCCCAGAAGTCGCAGCATTTCTCTGGCTGTCAAGTGACTGCTGGACTGAGCTTGGGAGGCCAAGCACACCAGACGTTGGCCCCGGACTTGAGATAGGTAGGCCCTTGCAGTGGTGGTGTCCAACTGGGCCCCTATGAATTCCAGAGACTGAGTAGGGATAAGTTGAGACTTGGGAAGGTTTACCACCAGTCCCAGATACTGCAGAATGTGCCTTGTGCGGTCCAGGGAAATCTGGGCCTCTGACTGAGATAGAGCTCGGATGAGCCAGTCGTCCAGATATGGGAATACAAAAATTCCCAGACCTCTTAGAAATGCGGCAACAACTGCCATGCATTTGGTGAACACTCTTGGAGCAGAGGCTAGACCGAAGGGAAGTACTCTGTACTGGAAATGTTTTCCCTGAAACAGAAATCTTAGATATTTTCTGTGGGATGGGTGGATGAGTATATGTGTGTACGCATCCTTGAGATCTAGAGAACAAAGCCAATCCTGACTCTGAAGGTATGGAAGGAGAATGCCTAGAGAAAGCATTTTGAATTTCTCCTCGTACAGAAATTTGTTCAATTCTCTCAGATCTAGGATAGGTCTGAATCCCCTGTCTTCTTTGGAGGAGTGGCCTAGTGGTTGGGGCAAGGTACTTCGGGCCGGAAGGTCGGGGGTTCAAATCCCACTGGAGGACAGCAACCTTGGGCCGGAAGGACTGGGGTTTCTAGTCCCACAGGTGCTCCTTGTGGTCTTGGGCAAGCCACTTAACCCTCCATAGCCCATGTTCCCTGTAAAATAGTTCTCTGTGTGCTGTGCTTTCCTGTCTAATCAATGTGTTTATACCTCAAAAATTTCCTGTCATGATTTGACAATTTTCAATCTGTAATCAAACCGCTGCTGATCGCTGGAAGTAGCGGTATACAAATGTATACTAAATAAATAAATAAATAAAATAAGGGGAGTAGAATCCTGTCCCTTGTTGAAGAGGAGGAACCTCTTCTATTGCCCCTTGGGCAAGGAGAGAAGAGATTTCCTGACCCAACAGGTCCAGGAGAGATGGGGGAGAATTGAAGTGCCTCACCATGGTATGTGGAGGAAGGTTGTAAAAATGAAGTTTGTAGCCCTCTCTGATGATAGAGAGGGTCCAGTGCTCTGATGTAATTTGCCCCCATCTGGGAGCAAAGTGAGCTAACCTTCCGGGAATGGTGAGGGGCTCTGGTTGTTCTAGAGCCAGAAATGTTAAGTTCTCTAGGGGCAAGTCAAAACCCCTGAGGGGGTTGAGCCTGCTGAGGAGTGGCAGATGCTGCATGCTTTGACCTTGCCTGTTTAGGTTGCTGACGTTTAGCAGCAAAGCGAGGCTGAGAAGATTGTTGGCCAGTATTTGTGGAAAATCTGGCCTTCTTGTAGTAAGGCCTCTTGAAAGACTTTTTCTTGGCAGGAGTAGAGGTAGACTTAGAAAGTCTATCTAATGTAGCATTTTCTGCATCCATTTGAGTGGCTTTAATTTGCCAGTCTTTACCAAATAAGTTCTCACCTGTACAGGGCAGATTCCGTAAGCCATCCAGGACCCAGGGTTCTAGGTCAGAGGCCTGGAGCCAAGCAAGTCGTCGGGCTGCAATAGCAATGCCCGAAGCTCTACCGGCACCCTCAAAGGAATCAAAAGCTGCTCTGTTGGAGAACTTAGAAACATCTAGAAGCTGTTTCACCAGAGAAATGAACTCCTCCTTTCTATCCTCAGGGATAAAGGAGGCAAAATGCCGTATCTTTAGGGCAAGTTCCCTTAGAAACATGCCCATATACAGACTGTATGAATTAATCCTGGCTATAAGCATACTAGCCTGGAAGATTTTCCTACCAAAAGAGTCTAGTGTCTTACATTCCCGCCCTGGAGGGGTAGAAGAGTGCCTTTTGGTACTCTTAATCTTTTTCAGCGCAGACTTCACCACAATGGAATGGTGAGGCAGCTGAGTTTTTTGAAAACCAGGAGAAGGAGGGACCCGGTACATGGTGTCCAACCTACAGGAATGAGGAGACAACGTTAGAGGAGCCTCCCATAAGTCCATCAAGTGTTCTTGAAGGACTTCATGGATAGGCAGGGTGACTGCCTCTTTAGGAACCTTAGGGTATCCTAAAATATCCAATTTCTTTGATCTAGGTTCTTTTTCAGAGGATGTGGTAATAGAAAGTCCTTTAGCTACTTCTATAATGAAGTCTTGAAAGGACAAATCCTCTGGTGGAGACATTCTCCTCTTTGGGGAAGAAGGCTCTTCAGGAAGAACTAGAGACAGCTCATCAGAGTCATCAGAGGAGTCAAAATCCTCAGAAGAATCAGAGTATCCTCTATTTGCTTCCAACGCACGATACGCATACCGATCGGTATCGACATCGGGCGTACCGGGTATGGGATCGGTATTGGGTGAAAACCCGGATCCGGCATGCAGAACCGATCTGCGTTTGGAAGACGATGGTCTCGGTTCCGGTATGGAAGACAGTACCGGAACCGGACCCGGAACCGCTAGATGCGGTACCGAGGGCGTCGCAGCGTTAATGAAAGCCAGAACGGCCTGCTGCATGGTCTGGACAGTATTGCCCATAGATGCCACTGCTGCCTGGATGTCGGTACCGGCATGGGCCGGTACCCCAGAGCAGTCTAACAGGTGATCGGTCGAGGCCGTGCCATCGATGTCAACCTGTAACCCCATAGATGGTGCTTTGGAAGCCAGAGCTTCCCGCCGGGGTTGTTTGGCTGGGGCATGGTCCTCAGATTCAAAATTGAGAGCCTCTCGATGCTTTGAAGGAGATTTGCTCTTTGAGGACCTGCCCGAAGAAGGTTTGGTTACCTGAGATCCATCCGGAGAGGAAGACCTAGATGACTGTGATGCTGGATTATCTGAAGCAAACAGCACATGGAATTTGTTGGCCCGGTTCTGCAAACCACGTTTAGACATCTGGGAGCAGGATGGGCAGTCCGGAATGGAGTGGTCAGGCCCCAAACATTTAAGACACCAGTCATGGGTGTCTGTAACAGAAATAACAGCACTACACTTGGTACACTTCTTGAAACCAGGAGCTGGTTTCTCCATGAGGAGATTTTGTGTAGGCCTGAGGCCTAACAGAAGTCACCAAGTTGTGCTAAAAAATAAATGCTTTTTTTTTTTTTTTTAAAGAAAGAAAAGAAAAGAGAGACCGGCGGTACCAGTTTCGGTATGGGGAAGGCAGGTACGCGGTCTAAAGAAAGAAAATAAAATAACAATTTCTTCAGCGGTGACAGGAACACGACCTGCTGGCTCCGCGGAAAAAGAGAAACTGAGGAGAGCTGGTCAGGAAGGCGGGAAGGCAGCACGCATGTGCAGTGGGAGGCCCCAAAAGCTTCCTTTCTGGGAAGCTGGGGAGCTTTCCCGCGCAGGCTCCGTCGGTTCCGACGTACCCATATGTGAGGACTTATTCCTGCTTGTTCCTGGAGATCATAAGATATGCCATACTGGGTCAGACCAAGGTCCATCAAGCCCAGTATTCTGTTTCCAACAGTGGCCAATCTAGGTCATACGTACCTAGCAGTTTCCCCAAGGGACACAGGTTTCACAATGCTTGTATTGGTTCAAGCATTGATATCCTGGGTCCCTTCTTAATAATGGTTTATGGACCTTTCCTCCAGGAACGTATCCAAACCCTTTTTAAACCCAGCTACGCTAACAGCCTTTACTACATCCTCCGGTAACAAATTCCAGAGTTCGATTACACGTTGAGTGAAAAAATATTTTCTTTTATTAGTCTTAAATAGTTTACCCTGTAGCTTCATTGCATGTCCCCTAGTCTTTCTATATTCTGATAAGGTAAACAATCGATCTACGTTTACCCGTTCCACTCCGTTCATTAATTTATAGACTTCTATCATATCTCCCCTCAGCCGTCTCCTTTCCAGGTTAAAGAGCCCCAACCTTTTTAGCCTTTCTTCATAGGAGTATCCTTCCATCCCCTTTACCATTTTGGTGGCTCTTCTCTGAACCTTTTCTAAAATCGCTATATGCTTTTTAAGATACGGCGACCAGAATTGCACACAATATTCAAGGTGCGGTCTCACCATGGAACGATATAGAGGCATTATAATATCTTTTGTTTTATTTTCCATTCCTTTCCTTATCATACCTAGCATTCTATTTGCTCTCTTGGCCGCTGCTGCACACTGGGCCGAGGGTTTTAACATGGTATCCACAATGACGCCTAAATCTTTTTCTTGGGTGGTGGTTCCTAATGTGGAACCTTGCATCGTGTAACCATAGTTTGGGTTGTTCTTCCCTAGGTGCATAACCTTGCACTTGTCCACATTAAATTTCATCTGCCATTTTGATGCCCAGCCTTCCAATTTATCAAGATCCTCTTGCAATTTTCCACAATCCTCTTGGGTTTTAACAACTTTAAATAGTTTTGTGTCATCTGCAAATTTGATAACCTCACTCGTTATTCCACTTTCCAGGTCATTTATGAATATGTCAAAAAGCAGCGGACCCAGCACAGATCCCTGGGGTACACCACTATTCACCTTTCTCCATTGGGAAAATTGGCCATTTAGCCCTACCCTCTGCTTTCTATCTTTTAACCAGTTCCTGATCCACAATAGTACACTGCCTCCTATCCCATGACTCTTTAGTTTTGCCAAAAGTCTCTCATGAGGGACCTTGTCAAAGGCTTTCTGAAAGTCCAGATACACAATATCAACCGACTCACCTTTGTCCACCTGATTATTCACTCCTTCAGAAAAACATAACAGATTAGTAAGACAAGATCTTCCTTGTCTAAAGCCATGTTGGCTGTCTCCCATTAGGTCATGACTATCTACATGCTGAGTAATTTTATTCTTTATGATGGTTTCTACCATTTTTCCCGGTACTGATGTTAGGCTCACCGGTCTGTAGTTTCCCGGATCACCCCTGGAACCCTTTTTAAAAATTGGTGTTACATTGGCGATCCTCCAATCTTAAGGTATTAGAGATGATTTTAATGATAGTTCACAGATTACTAATAGCAGGTCTGCAATCTCGTATTTCAGTTCTTTCAACACCCTTGGATGTATACTATCCGGCCCAGGTGATTTGCTACTCTTCCGTTTATCTAATAGTTGTAATACATCTTCACGATGTATCGATATTTCCTTCAATTCTTCCGCACCTTTAAATACCACTTCAGTCATGGGTAACATCCCTACATCTTCCTCAGTAAAGACTGAAGCAAAGAATTCATTCAATCTCTCCGCTATCGCCTTGTCGCCTCTTAGTGCTCTTTTAACCCCTTTATCATCTAATGGACCAACTGACTCTCTCACAGGTTTTTTTTGCTACGAATGTACTTGAAAAGGTCTTTACTTCGCGTTTTTGCTTCCGCAGCAAGCTTCTTCTCAAATTCTCCCCTTGCCTGCCTTATGAATGCCTTGCATTTGACTTGCCAGTGATTGTGCTGTTTCCAGGTTTCGTCGTTTGGCTCTTTTTTCCATTTCCTGAAAGATGCTTTTTTGGCAACAACAGCCTCTCTGACCTCACCTTTAAACCATGCTGGCGGTTTTTTGGACTTCGTTCAACTTTTCTTAAAGCGTGGAATACAGCTGGTCTGGGCTTCCAAGATAGTATTTTTCAACAACAGCCAAGCCTGATGTACGTCTTTAACCTTTGCAACTGCTCCTTTTAGTTTTTTATTTACTGTTTTCCTCATTTTATCATAGTTTCCCTTTCGAAAGTTAAAAGATAGTACTGTGGATTTCCTTACTATCCCTCCTCCACTAATTAAATCAAAGGCGATCATGCTATGATCACTATTGCCACTATTGTGTGAGTAGAATCATTGGAAGCAAAATGCTGGGCAAATGTTGGACACAAACATGGGGGCAGAGGGAAGATGCTACATTTATTCTGTGACTCTAGCGTGTAAATAGTTACCCTTGTTATCCAAGTTTTGCTGTCCTGTTAATTGTAAACTCAGACATATGTATCCTGTCTGATTTTTCTGTTCCATGTAAACCGCGCTGATGCCGAATAGTGCGGTATATAAGAAATTGTAAATAAATAAAATAAATAAATAAATAAGATGCTGAATAGGTAGTCAGGAAGGATGGCACAGGGTAAATGCTGGTCAGAAAGGGGGATGGAGGGCAAATACTGGACACAAAGTATGGGGGATGGAAGGCAGATGCAGGACAAAGGTAGCGGTTGGTGGGCAGATTCTGGACATAGGATGGAGGGGTAGAGAGCAGACACGGTGGGGGATATAAGGAGACAGAGGGCAGATGGTGGATACAGAGTGAAGGGTAGATGTTGGACATCGGGTAGGGGGTATAGATGGATAGAGGGCAGATGCTGCACCTAGAGTGGCGAGCAGAGGCGGAGCATGGGGTAGGGGTCATAAAGGGTTGGAGGGCACATACTGAACATGGGGTGGGATATAGCATAAAGATCATAGAAGGATAAAGGGCAGATACTGGACACAGGTAGGTGGTATAGGGGGATATAGGTAGAAGCTGGACACAGAGTAGGCATAGAGGGCAGTTGCTAAACATAATGTGGGGCAGTGGACAGCAGATGCGGGACATGGGTTGAAGAGAGAGAAGCTGTACACAGAGTGGGGTGAGATGGGGAGATGCTGGACCCAGGGTGAGGGAGAGAGGGGGAATGCTGGACATCAGGGCGATAGGATGAGAAAAAAGAGAGAGGAGAGAGATTGGAGAGTGAGACACAAGACTGCAGAAGAGAAAGGGTTAGATGCTGAACACATGTAGGGTAGAAGAAAGAAAGGAGAGAGTTAAAAACTGGGGAATATGCAAATCTGTCTCTCCATCCTTTTCTCCCCTCACCCCAAACAAAGCTGTCCAACCACGCCCATAGATATAGGGAGCCAACTAAGTCTGGAAGATTTACAGACCCCCCCTCCCCACAGAGGGCTGAAAGAGGTGGGGGGGGGGGGAGAGGACAGAACTACCACTGCTCTGATGTCAAACTAATTAAGATTAACAACCAAATACTTTTTTAAAAGAAAGAAAGATCCAATACTCATATAGCTCAATTAGAAAATATAGTCCAATAAGGAAGGATCAGACCTATCTTCCTAAGAGAAGAACGCTGCTTCTCTATCCTACATTGTTTTCTCAACAGTATATTCCAGCACCATAATAATAACAGTTCAATAGTGCACACTTAATGTGACAAAATTGTGCATTTTCCCTTCCTTTATTTGCAAACTCATGTATGTCTGAAGAGTGAAGAGGTGAAGAGTTCAAAGAGAGATGATAAAGTGCATTTGTTATGACAGCAAGGGCTGTGTGACACATCTTTAGACAGAACTATATAGATAACAACAGAAATATCTTCAGATAGCAAGTGTCTGTGTATATGTGGTGCAATGGTGGTGTGCCTGTCTATGTGTGGGATGTGGTGGTAGGTGCCTTTGTGTGGGTGGGTGCCTATGTGTGTGGATGCAGTGCGGAGCTGGGGTGCCTGTGTGTTTGTGGTACAAAAGGTGGAGTGCCTTGTATGTGTGATGCGAAGGTGAGGGTGTGTATGTGTTTGTATGTGTGTGTGCGTGCATGAGAATGTGAGTGTGTGTGTGGTGCGGAGGTAAGGTGCCTGTATGAGTGCGTGGTGCAGAGCTGAGGTGACTGCGTGTGTGCGAGTGTCTGTGTGAGGTGCCTGCTTACATGTGTATGTAGTGTGCAGCTGAGGCGCCTGTGTGTGTATGTGCACGTGCACACGAGTGTGAGCAAGTGTGCGTGGTGCCCCTGTGTGCTATGTAGTGCACAGCTGGGGTGCCTGGATATGTGTGTGTGTGGTGTGGAGGTGTAGCGCCTGTATGTGTGTTTGGTAGACAGGGAGGGTAAGGCATCTATCGACATGTACACATTATACCCTTTTGCCCCCATGCATTCATCCCTTTAACCTCTAACACCCTGCAATCTTCTCTTCCCCCTCAACCCCTCACCTGCTGGCCTCCCCACTCTCTGTAAGACCAATGACAACCCGACACAGGCCGTGTTTCGATATCCTTCGTCAGGGGTTAGTCTGGTAAATACTAAAAACATAAATACATAAATACAAAAGTCATAAAAGAACAGACCACAATATAGACATGAATACAAACAAGTATACAAATAAATAGAACTAAATTAAAATAAATATTATAAAAATTATTAAACAATCATAAAACTGAACAACCGTAAACGCGATTATATGCAAGATAAAACTCTCATATATATATTCATATATATAATAAGAAACCATAAAGAAACATATCAAAAAGATGAAAGATAAAAATGAATGATGAAAGGATGTGACATAAAACATCAATATAAATACCTCTGTTTAAGAATGTTAGGCCAAAAGATCCTGTAACCTTCTGGAGTTCCCGAGGAGGGTATAGGGAGAGATAAGAGAAGAAAGGTAGTGAGGAGCTGCAGAGTGAATGCACTTATAGGTCAGCAGGAGAAGTTTGAACTGGATGTGGAAATGGATAGGAAGCCAATGAAGTGGCTTAAGAGGAGGGGTAATATGAAAACAAAACGTCCTATTCCAAGAACATCTCTGAATAGGAACCCCCTATTTTTCTCAAAAGCTCCAGACCAGTAACTGTGCTACCCTGTCAGTCTCTATGTCCATCCCAAAATCATCATTGTTGAACCCCTGGTGATGGGCCCCCCCTCCCACCATTGATTCCCCCCCCTTTTTTTGTTAAATGTCCCACCGCTTTGACCCGGTGAAAAGCGGGATATAAATACAGTTAAATAAATAAATATGAGTATGACGAGGCTGGCAGACGATTAGCCGCGTAGCAGAATGTTGAACAGATTGTAGGAGAGAGAGATTATTCAGAGGGAGACCAGAAAGGAGTAGCTTACAATAGTCTAGACAGGAGGTGACTAAGGAGTGGATAAGCATTTTAGTATTGTGTTCAGAAAGGAATGGGTGGGATTTGTTGAGGTTATAGAGAAAGAAACGGCAGGTTTTAGCTTTCAGTTGGATGTGTGTGAAGGAGAGTGAGAAGTCAAAGATGACCCCAAGGTTGTGAACTGAGGAAACAGGGAGGAGTAGAGAGTTATCCACAGAGGCTGAGAAAGGAGAAAGGGAAGAGGAGGGTTTAGGGAGGAAAGCACAGTTACTTACCTGTAACAGGTGATCTCTGGGAACAGCAGGAATTTAGTCCTCACATATGGGTATCGTCGATACCGACGGAGTCTGCGCGGGAACGCTCCTCAGCGTCCAATTAGAAAGCTTTTGGGAGAATCCCACAGCGCCTGCGTGCTGCCTTCCCGCCTATCCCAACTGCCTCTCTCCAGTTGAGTTTTAAAGCTGAGACAAAAAGAGAGAGAAGGAAAGGAGATAGATAGATACAACTCCTAGGGGAGGTGGGTGGGTTGCGAGGACTAAATTCCTGCTGTTCCCAGAGATCACCTGTTACAGGTAAGTAACTGTGCTATCTCCAGGAACAAGCAGGAATGTAGTCATCACATATGGGGACTCCCTAACTTTAGGTGCCAGGGAGAGAGCCCAGAGGTTGTGTGTCCCTGGGACAGGGCTCCACTTCCCCCCATGGATCTATGGCATCCTATCAGGGATGGCGGGTAGGAGTTGATTAGGTATGGAACAGGTGTTGGAGAACAGCCTGACCAAACAAGGCATCCCGGCGGGAGTCCTTGCCCAACCAGTAATGGGCTGTAAAGGTATGAACCGAGGCCAAAGTGGCTGCTCGACAGATGTCGTCGATAGACACAGAGTGCAGATGAGCCATTGAGGCTGCCATGGCTCTCACATTATGAGCTGTGACATGGCCCTCCAGAGAAAGGTTCTTACTCTGATAGGCGAAGGAAATACACTGAGCAATCCAGTTAGACAGTGTTCTCTTGGAGACTGGAAGTCCCAAGTGAGAAGGATCAAAAGCAACAAAGAGTTGAGAGGACTTTCTATGTTGCTGTGTTCTTTGTAAGTAAAAGGCTAAAGTTCTTTTACAGTCCAAGGTATGAAGATTCCTCTCTGGATCTGATGCATGAAACCTTGGAAAAAACACAGGTAGGTAGACCGCTTGGTTCAGATGAAAAGGCGAGACCACCTTTGGCATAAAATGTGGATGAGTCCTAAGGACTACCTTGTCATGATGGAACCTTGTATAAGGTGGATCAGCTACTAGCACTTGCAACTCACTAATGCAGCGTGCTGATGTGATTGCAATGAGAAAGATAACCTTCCAAGAAAGGAATTTCAAGGAGGTAGTAGCTAAAGGTTCGAAAGGTGGCTTCATGAGCTGCCCAAGAACCAGGTTTAAGTCCCATGCCACCGGTGGTGGCCTAATGGGAGGCTTAGTTAGAAGAAGGCCTCTCATAAATCTTGCTATAAGAGGATGAGAGGAAATAGGCTGTCCATTTAGAGGCTTAAAGGAAGCTGCAATAGCACTCAAATGGACTCTTACTGAATTAGTCTTAATACCTGCATTGGATAAATGAAGAAGATACTCCAGCAATGATTTCCAGAGGTATCACAAGAGGGTTAAGACCCTTTTGCGAACACCATATGGTAAACCTTTTCCACTTGAAAGCATAAGAGCGTCTTGTGGAAGGTTTCCTGGAAGCAAAAAGAATATCTTTTACTTGCTGAGGGAGATTAAGATCATGGAGATCTAGGACTTCAGCAACCAAGCCCTGAGACGCAGAGACTGGGGATTGGGATGCCATAACATTCCGTCCTCCTGAGATAGGAGATCTGGAGCAGACCCTAACTCCAGGGAGGGAGCTTGAGAGAGGTGTAGAAGCAGAGGGTACCACACTTGCCATGGCCAATGTGGAGCTATGAGAATCATATGGCCTCTATCTCTCTGAAGCTTGAAAAGGGTTTTGGGAATTAGGGGAATGGGTGGAAAGGCATACAGGAAGTCTTGACCCCAGTAAAGGAGGAAAACATCCCTGGCCTGAGCCCCCTGAGCCGGAATTCTGGAACAGAACCGGGGAAGTTTGGCATTCCACAGACTTGCAAAGAGGTCTATGTCCGGGGTTCCCCAAAGTTGAAAAATCCTGGCCACCTGGTCTGCATGCAGAGACCACTCATGTGGAAGCAGAACTCGACTGAGTCTGTCTGCCCAAGAGTTTTGAATACCTGGAAGATACACTGCCAGAAGATGAATCTGATGCTTTCTGGCGAGGGTCCATAGTCGCAAAGCTTCGTTGCAAAGCGACAGAGAGCCTGTTCCCCCCTGCTTGTTCACATAGAACATGGCTACCTGATTGTCCGTATGAATGAGGACTGTCTTGTAGCTGAGCAGGGTATGGAACACTCGCAGAGCAAGGAAGATTGCTCTGAGCTCCAAGAGATTGATATGTAGATGACTCTCCTGTAGAGACCAGGTGCCCTGGGTGGGGAGGTCTTGCAGATGAGCTCCCCAACCCATTGGAGAAGCATCTGTTGTTAGAGTTGCTTGGGGTAGGGGTTGTTGAAAAGGAGACCCCAGCAACAGGTTTTGAGTGGACCTCCACCACTGGAGGGACAAAACAAGGCGACTTGTGTTTGCTATTTTGTCTGACAGGCATCCTGATGCCTGGGTCCATTGAGTGGATAAAGTCCACTGGGCTGCCCTCATATGGAGGCGAGCATAGGGAACCACATGTACAGTAGATGCCATGTGGCCTAGTAGTTGTAACATTTCTCGAGCAGTGAGATGAGGCTTTAGCACTGCTTGAGAAGCTAACTGCACTATGTGAAGGCAGCGGGCCTGAGGGAGATAGGCCCTTGCCTTTCTGGTGTCCAGCAAAGCTCCTATGAACTCTAAAGACTGAGTGGGAGTTAGACTGGATTTTGGGATGTTTATTACAAGACCCAAATACTGAAGGATACGCATTGTGCAGGATAGAGAAGTCCTGGCCTCTGACTCTGTTGGGGCTCGAATAAGCCAGTCGTCTAAGTAGGGGAAGACGAATATCCCTAGAGTGCGGAGAAATGCTGCTACAACAGTCATGCATTTCGTGAACACCCTTGGTGCTGAGGCCAGGCCAAAAAGAAGCACCCTGTATTGGTAGTGCTTTCCTTGAAAAAGGAACCGAAGGAAACTTCTGTGAGTTGGATGGATGAGAACATGGGTGTACGCATCCCTGAGATCTAGAGAACAAAGCCAAACCTGACTCTGAAGGTATGGCAGCAAAGATCCGAGAGAAATCATTTTGAATTTCTCCTTGACAAGGAATTTGTTCAATTCTCTGCGGTCTAAGATAGGTCTGTAACCCCCTGTTTTCTTTGGGATAAGGAAATAAGGGGAATAGAACCCTGTACCCTGCTGATGAAGGGTTACTTCTTCTATTGCCCCTTGGGCAAGAAGGATAACGACCTCCTGACCTAACAGTTTGATGAGAGAGGTCGGAGAATTGAACTGCTTTACTATTGTGTGAGGGGGCATGTTTGAAAAATGAAGCTTATACCCCTCCTTTATGATGGAGAGTGTCCAATGCTCTGCTGTTATTTGCCACCATCTGGGGGCAAAATGACATAACCTTCCTGGACCCCCGAGAACCAGGAAGGCTAAGTTCTCTAGATGAGAGTCAAAGGCCCTGTGGAGGCTGAGCCTGCTGGGCCGGTTGAGGCCTAGCAGCCTTTGCTTTCTTCTGTTTGGGTGGTTGCTGACCTTTCTTGGCAAGCTGACCTGCAGAACGTCCCTGCTGAACATAAGCAGGATAAAATCTTTTCTTTTTAGAAAAGAATGGTTTCTTGAACAATTTCCTTCTAGCAGGATCAGCAGTGGACTTGGATAATCTATCCAAGGTGGAATTTTCAGCATCCATTTCATTGGCCTTTTCTTGCCAATCTTTACCAAACAGGTTCTCACCAGTACAAGGGATATTTCCCAATTTGTCTTGTACCCAGAGCTCTAGATCAGATGCCTGGAGCCAAGCAATTCTACGTGCACCTATGGCAATAGCCGAGGTTCTGCTTATGCACTCAAAAGCAGTCAAAGGCTGCACGGTTGGAAAATTTAGAAACATCTTGGGCATGTTTGACCAAAGTGAGAAAATCATGTCTTTTATCCTCAGGAAGAAAAGGACTTAAAGCCCCTAAATCATCTGTGACCTTCTTCAGGAACATTCCCATGTAGAGACTATAGGAACTGATCCTGGCAGAAAGCATGGAAGCTTGGAAGACCCGATGTCCAAAAGCATCCAGGGTTCTGCACTCACGTCCTGGAGGATTAGAGGCATGCCTTTTTGCACTCTTGATCCTTCTCATAGCTGACTCCACTACAATAGAGTGGTAAGGAAGCTGAGTCTTATGGAAGCCAGGACAAGGAGGGACTCGATACATAGTATCCAGTCTACGAGAATGAGGAGAGGTGGTAAGAGGTGTTTCCCACATCCTTAACATGAGATCATATAAAATCTCATGAATGGGCAAGGTAGCTGCCTTCTTAGGAGTTTTGGGATATTGTAGAATTTTCAACTCCTTGGCCCTTGGCTCTGTTTCAGGGGCCACAGTAATGGACAGGCCCCGAGCCACCTCCCTGATAAAATCTTGGAAGGAAATATCCTCTGAAGGAGACATCCTGCGTTTAGGGGAGGAGGGCTCCTCTGGGAGAAGCATTGCTGCATCGACAGAACTGTCAGAATCCTCAGATTCTTCTGAGGACTCGAAGTATCGTCTGTCTGGATGCTCTTGAAGAGCCCGATACCCGTACCGACCAAAGTCGGTACCAGGAGTAACCGGTACCGGGGTATCGGTACTGGAGGTCATCGGATGACTGGGTACCGGCAAAGGAGACACCGATGCTGATGCTATCGGTACCGGTACCGATACCGAGGCCGGTGGAATTGTCTGTCGCGGTCCCGAGGGCGTCGATGCTGCAAGGAAAGCCGCCAGACTGCGTTCCATAGCCAGAACTCTCTGGTCTATCGACGCTGCCAATGCCTGGATGTCGGTACCGGAGGAGACTGCCGGTACCCCAGAGCATGGCACCAATAGTTCTGCCGAGGTCGAGGCCTCGAGAACATCCTGTAACCCCGATAATGCTTTGGAAGCCGAAGCCTCCCGCCGGGGTAATTTTGCCGGTGCAGAATCCTCGAGGGCAACGCCAGAGGCATCTCGATGCTTAGAAGGAGATCTACCCTTTGAGGACCGGCTGGATTTATGTTTAGTTACCTGAGATCCACGGGAGGAAGAAGAAGCCCTGGAAGACGTCAATGCCACCGAAGCTGCATCAGAGGGAAACAGGGTACTGAGCTTAGCAGCTCGGTTCTGCCGACCTCTTTTAGACATCATGGCGCAGGACATACAATCCGTGATGGAGTGGTCAGGACCTAAACATTTTAGACACTATTCATGGGTGTCAGTGACGGAAATGGTACCGCCACACTTGGTGCACTTTTTGAAACCTGAGGCAGGTTTCTCCATGGTAAGGAAATGTTTTTGGGCCTAAGGTCCAAAAAGGCGCGTGCACCTGAAGAAAAAGAAAAAAGAGAATATATATTTATTTTTTTTTACAGAAATAAGAGGAGAAAAAACTGGCGGTACCGGTAGAGCGTCGAGGAAGGCAGACGCGACACAAAAAAGAAATAAATAAAAAAGAATTCTTCTGCGGTGACAGGAACACGACCTGCTGGCTCCGCGGAAAAAGAAGAACTGGAGAGAGGCAGTTGGGAAAGGCGGGAAGGCAGCACGCAGGCGCTGTGGGATGCTCCCAAAAGCTTTCTAATTGGACGCTGAGGAGCGTTCCCGCGCAGGCTCCGTCGGTACCGACGATACCCATATGTGATGACTACATTCCTGCTTGTTCCTGGAGATAATAAGAAGCTCAGTTGTGGCCATGTTCAATTTCAAGCAGTGTTGAGACATCCTAGCAACAATGTCAGAGAGGCAGGCAGAGATCCTGGCCAGAGAGATTTCAGGTGTAGAGAGGTAGACCTTGGAGTTATCAGTGTAAAGATGATACTGAAAGCCATGGGAAGAAAAGAGTGCATCAAGAGACTGGGTATATAGAGAGAAAAGGAGTGGACACATGACATATCCTTGGGGTACACCAATTGAAAGTGGGATAGCAGTAGAGGAGGATCCACCAGAACAAAAACTAAAGGAGCGATGAGAGAGATAAGAAGGGAACCAGGACGGTGAGCACAGAAGCACGAAACCCCTCATATTGGGAGGATGCTTGGTAGTGGGGGCAAAGAACCCGGGAGTGGTGAGCTCTTCACTCAGGAGACAGTTTGGTAGCAAGGATGGAGAGCCCACGAGCGGTGACTTCTCCAATTGGGAGGTGGTTTGGCAGTGGGAGTAAAGAGCCTGGGAGCAGAGACTCCTCTATTCGAGAAGTGGCTGGGCAGCGGAGGCAGAGAGCCTGGCTGGAGGTCTCTGGCCAGGCTGATCAAGCATCCTCAGGACTCGTAGGAGCCACTGGTCTAGTAGCAATTCAATACATGGGTGATATCTGTGATAAAGGAGGAGGAGTGGAGGGAGACAATCTCCACACACAATCCTTCCTGTCCCTTGGTCGGATCACGCTGCTATTCTTTTCCCTATCCATACCACACCCCAGCAAGTTAAGCAGAAAAACACAGTGCTCACAACTCGGAGGTTCCGAGAAGTCAATAATGAAGAATTCATCGAGGCAGTTACCCCACAACTAGAACTCATCAAATCAGCAAATTCAGACCTAGACAAAATAACAACAATCTGGAACGATGCCCTATCCGCAGCAGCACTTGCACCTTCAAGGAAAATAGGACCAAAACACCGCAACAGTGTCCCATGGTTCTCTACAGAAACAGAAAAGCAGCTTATGCTGCCTCAAACAAAAATGGAGAAACTCCAGAGACCCTTTTCTCCAAAACACTTATATTGAGCAACTCAAGATATACAACAGAGAAACCCTAAATAGAAAATGGAAATACTACGCTAAACTAGTCAACTTGGCAATAAACAAACCAAGAGAACTATTCTCATTTGTGAAGACACGAGAGAACCCTACAATGACAGCACACAAGAAAAGTTATCCCTCCAGAAGATTGCCTCCTACCTACTCTCCAAACAGCTACAAATACTCCAAAATGGATCAAACCCCATAGACAACCAACCCTGAAATCAACTCCCAGAAGATTTAGTCTCAATTTGAGCTTCCATCAGTTAAAAACATAGAGGACACTAGACAAAGCCTCAATACAACAACCTCCACACTAGACTCATGCCTGTCACCTGGGTAAATATAACCAGATCACACCTAAGTACGTACCTCAAGACCATAGTAGATGCCTGACTTTCTCTAGGCCTTATGCCCACAGCGCTGAAGCAAACATCAATTTGACCTCTTGTCAAAAACACCCAAAACTTGATCCAACCTCCCCTAAATCCTACAGACCAATATTTAACATCCTGCTAATTGCAAAAACAACAGTGAAAATCGTCCTAAGACAGCTTCAAGATCATCTTGAGAAGCATGCACCCCTAGACCCCCACCAACATGCTTCACAGTTCCATGGGGTTGAAACACTCATCACCTCCCTCCTAAACACCCTTAACAACCTGCTTGCAATATACCAAGAACAGATTAGTCTTAATTTTCCTTGACATCTTCACCGCCTTCAACTCCCTCTTGCACCATCAACTACTACAATGACACCACCCTCAACTGGTTCTGCTCTTAAATGGAATCCCTGAAGAAGGAAGTACGAATTGGCATGAAAACTTCAAACCCATTCTCGTAGAATACAGGTGTACACCAAGGATCTAGTCTATCAGCCCTACTCTTCAACATCTACATCCAGCAATTATGTTAGATCTTCAAAGCACACAAAATCCTATATCAAATCTATGCAGACAACAATGTTTTTCATACCCATTAATCTCTTCTCTCCAGATCTTGACAGCCTACATAAGTGCTTCATAGACATAAAAGATTGGCTTAGTAGACATCAATCAAGAGAAGACTGAAGCACTCTACATAACCACTAGCACATCCTTTGTCCCACCATCAACAATAGAACTTGGCAACGTAAAAATCAAGATAAATTCTGAGACAAAATACTTGGGTATAACAGTTCAGCAACTGACCTTCCAATCTCACATAAAAAGAATAACCATCTCAGTCTACTATAAACTAAGAATCCTGAAGCACCTCCACCCACTGCTCACCCCTGTCCTTTTCCAAACTGTATACCAAGCAATGATTATATCTGTACTAGATTTTTGCAATATCATTTTCCAGGGCCTACCTAAACAAACTCTTCACCCACTACAAATGACCCAAAATACTGCGGCCCAAATAATTGCTGGTGCCCCATATCAATCACACATCACTCCCATACTGATACAGTTTCACTGGCTTTCCATCTCAGCCACCAGGATCAGATACAAAATTCTCATTACAATATTCAAAATACTTCACAAAGAATCTGCCACATGCCTCCAGTCTCTAATCTCCTACACAAAGAATGAAAGACTGCAAAGAAACTCCACCCTCAACGTGCTTGTTATTCCACAGCAAAAGACAAAAAGCAAGCAGTCCACATGCAACAGAACATTCATACTATTCGCCCCATCCTTATGGAATAAACTACCACCAACATTAAGAGGACTTTCAGACCTGTCAGATTTTAGAAAGAAATTAAAAGCGCACCTCTTCAAGCAAGAATATAGCATATCCTGAGACCTAGAGACTCACCCATCATAAATCCTTACTGTAAAAATCCTACAATCCAACTCAGACACAAACATTGTAATAAGGACTCAAAGGACAACCACAAAACACTGTAAATAGTTCTTAGTTAAATATACCAAATGTTATGCAGTTATATAGATAAATTAGTCTTACCTGCTTATTGTAGTTCCTTGAGGAACTCCAGTCCAGTACCGAAACCTCTAGGTAGTGCACCTCCTCCAGCAGCTTGGAGACTGAGCATGTCATTTTTCTGATGACACCAGTGTACTTAAGTAGCTGGCACTGCCTACCAGCCCCAGTAATCTATTGACAAAGCAGACCCACAGTAGGAAGAAATAAGTAGCTGAACAAGAATAAAAAGGAACTATCACTTACACAAACTGATAACCTGCCTCCTTCCCCCAACAGAGAAACCCCCGTAACGTTCAAGTGGGAAGGAACCTGCGAAGCTTCTGAGTAGTGCCGTAGAACACCGAGTTCAAGGGCGGCCGTTACCTTTGACCGCCACCCTAAACACTCGTCACGCATATCCTCGACACCCCCTGACACTGCCAAACGCAGAGCCACAGAGTCCCAGGCGAAGATGCCGAAAGCTCCTCAAACCTGTATGGGCGGGATCCGGGACTGGACTGGAGTTCCTCAAGGAACTACAATAAGCAGGTAAGTCTAATTTCTCTTTCCTTATCATCCCTCCAGTCCAGTCCCGAAACCTCTGGAATGTCACAGAGCAGTTTTACTCAATGGGAGGGACCCGCAACAGCAGCCTGAAGCACTGCAGACCCAAACCGGGTATCTCCCACTGCCTGGATATCCAGTCAGTAATGCTTCGCAAAGGTATGTAGCGAAGACCAGGTTGCTGCCTTACAAATCTCCACCAGCGGTACCAAGCTAAACTTCGCCCATGAAGCCTGGGGCTCTCGTGGAATGCGCCCACAAACCCGTCGGCACCACCCTGCTTTTCAAGATGTATGCCAAAGTGATGGCCTTCCTAATCCACCTGGAAATAGTGCTCCTTGGCGGCCGCCTCTCCTCTTCGCGGCCCCCTGAACAGGACAAACAAGCGATCCGACTTCCTAAAGGGTGCCGTGCGGCTCAAGTAACACCACAGGATTCTCTTAACATCCAAGAGTTGCAACTGTGAGCTTGCAGAACCTCCTGCCATCAACCTCAGGGTGGGAAAGACAACCACCTGGTTCACATGGAATGCCAATACTACTTTGGGCAGGAAGAAAGGTATGGGTCATAGAACCATCTTCTCCTTGGAAAAGGACAGGAAAGGCTCCTGATAAGATAAGGCCTGAAGCTCCGAAATCCTGCGCCGAACAAATTGCTACCAAGAATACCGCCTTCAGGGTCACGTCCTTCAGCGAAGCCTGACTCAACGGCTCGAAGGGCTCCCCTATGAGTGCAGTAAGCACCAGGTTGAGATCCCACGGCAGGACCACCAACCTCCGCAGCAGTCGCAAATGACTCATCGCTCACAAAAGTCTGAGCACGTCCGGGTGCGTACCCAACACCACCCCTTGAACCTTACCTCTGTAACAGGAAATCGCGGCAAGTTGCACCCTCAAGGAGCTGGCAGCTAAACCCTTGTCGAAACCAGCCTGAAAGAATGCCAGCATGTCCAGAATAGATGCCGAGGCCAGCTGAGACTGTCTATCTGCACACCATGCTTCAAATATATGCCATACCCAGATATAAGCTAAACAAGTAGACTTCCTCTGGGCCTTCAACAATGTGGCTATCACAGACCCTGAATATCCTTTCTTCTTTAGCCTTGCCCTTTCAAGAGCCATGCCATAAGCGAGAACCGATCCACCTGAGGCATGCATACCGATCCTTGTGTCAGCAGATCCTCCTGGACAGGAAGACGTAACGTAATGTCTGACAGAAGCCGCACCAGATCGGCATACCACGGACGCCGCAGCCAGTCTGGGGTGATCAGTATCACCAATCCTCAGTGGGCCTCTATCCACTGTATCACCCGACTGATGAGAGCCCACGGGGGAAACACATAACAGTTCTCCCGCTGGCCACCTCTGTATGAGGGCATCCAGACTCTCCAACATCCTTTCTTTCCTTCTGCTGAAAAACCAGCTTGCCTTGGCCGACTGAAAGGCTGCCATCAGATCCATCGCTGGGCAGCCCCATCGACCCACCACCTACTCGAACACCTCCTGATTGAGAGTCCATTCTCCATGGTCCACCTGCATCCGACTCAGGTAGTCGGCAGTGACGTTGTCCACCCCCGCAACGTGTGCCACTGACAAGGCCTGGAGATGATTCTCCGCCCAGGCCAGCAGCACTTTGGCCTCTTCCTCCAGAGTCACGCTTCCCGTGCCGCCCTGGTGGTTGATGTAGACCACCGTGGTGGCATTGTCCGAGAACACCCTGACCGCTTGGCCATGCAACGAGGACCTGAAACTTGTGATAAGGAAGCTTATCATAGTTCAGGAAGGAGCTATAATAGAGGTGAAGTGAACAAGCATCCTGTCTGTCCTGGTAGAAATAATAAAACAGAATGTTTCCATAAAAGACTACCAGTCCCAGAATGCACCAGGTTTCCAACAGCCATTAGAAGAGCTGAAGTGGGGCTATGAGGTAATCCCCAAGCAATCATCTCCAAAGGCAGGACTTGATTCAGCACAGCTGCGCTGTGCTAGGGTGGAGCATTCATCTAAGCAGGATAAAAGAAAAGCTTATTCTACAGAGAATCATCATCTTGATCATCCTGATCATCATCATCAGCAGAAGCCAGAGCTGACGGACAGAGAGAGCAAGAAACACTTTGGAAGAAAGAAGAGAAAAGCATTTGGGAGGTCTAAAGGAGTCCATAGCAGTACGTATACTGGGAGGCATTCCAGAGGCAAGCATACTCCATTGGACTGGGGAAAGCCAGAGGAGTGGGGTTGCAGAGCCAGGAATCCCCGGACGGCACCTGTGAGGGAGACGGCTGCACTTGGAAGGGACCCTAAGACCAGTGCCAGAAGGTATGTGAAGAGAGATCCAGTGTCCAGGGATCTTGATTGGAAGGCTGGACATAAGAACTGGACTACATACTGGCCAGGATATTTAGAGAGGAACTCTAACAGCAATGGAAGCTCAGGTATGAACACTGATCTATGCCCTAGCTCTTCACTGGGAAGACAGCAGGGAAACAAGTATTGTCCTGAGAGTGTTCCATTGAGAAATTCCTCTGTGCCAGTCCATGATAGTGAACCTATGATAATTGAAGAAGGGAAAGATGTTGTAAATGAGGATTTTGAATACATGGATTGCTCTCTGTCTAAACTTCTGTGGTAATATGCTGTCACAAAATACAACAACCATCA
This sequence comes from Ichthyophis bannanicus, assembly GCA_033557465.1. Taxonomy (NCBI): domain Eukaryota; kingdom Metazoa; phylum Chordata; class Amphibia; order Gymnophiona; family Ichthyophiidae; genus Ichthyophis; species Ichthyophis bannanicus. The sequence continues at coordinate 670,491,218 of CM066032.1, read as the reverse complement.
CAAAGAAATATAAACTTGTTCTTTAATCTACTCAGAAAAGCTTCTGAGTAGGATTTGAGCCACGTAATAGAAAGTAAACCAGCCAAGAGGTTTTCAGCTGGTAATTGTTAGCAATTGAGCCTTGCCTAATTGCCTGTGAGCTCTGAAGGGACACTTCTGAGTGTGTGTGCAGATACAAGAAGTTATCCCTGAAAAAGAACAGTTTTTTTTCCTACTTTGTGGGTTTTGTTTGTTCTTTGAAGCACTGCTAAGGAGATATTAGCAGGAGTCTACAGAAAAGACCTTTCTGTTCCCATCAAGGTCTTTATGCTTTGATTTGATTGCTTAACAAGTTCAGCTGTTGTTTTTCCTTATTTGTTTTTCTAAGTATAATACTGAAAGCAAGTATTCCTTTTTATGTGCTACCAAGTATATCTGTGTTGGGAGAAATAACCCCATAAATAAAATATCTTCTTTGCTTTACCCTTGAGCAAGCACAACTAATTTATTGTGAACGGCTGAGTCTGGTATGAATGGACTACATTTCCCACAATCCTTTGCAAGTCATATTAATATTTGCCTTTGCCAAGACTGTGGACATTCTCACCCAGCGCCCCCGTTTACAAACTCTCCAGTGCTTGGAGCACTGCCCATATCTCTAGCCTGTTGATGGACCAGCAGGCCTCCTGCGCGCTCCACCACTCCTCAGTGAGGTGCCCTTCGCAATGGGCCCCCCCAACCTGCCAGACTGGCATCTGTCATCAGCGGCACCCAAGCTGGTGTCTCGAGGGGTATGCCCCTCTCCAGACTCTCCGGTCGAGCCACCATCTCAATGCTCTCCTCGTCTGCTTCGGGCATGGGAGCCGGTGGGACAGAGGTTGAGTCTGGTGGGACCACCAAAGCAGGAGCACCCTCTGCAAAGGCCGCATGTAGGCCCTTGTCCATGGGACCATGTTGAGTGTGGTCGCCATGGTTCCCAGAACTTGCAGATAATGCCAGGCTGATGGCTGCGGCATCCGCAAGAACTGGCGCTGAAGACACCGCAGCCCCCGAGCCTGCTTCTTTGGTAGGAAAACCTTTCCCTCCTTGGTATCGAAGCGTGCCCCCAAATACTCCTGTTCCTGGGAGGGCACCAACCGGCTTTTGTCCACGTTGACCGCCCATCCCAGACTTCCTAGGAACTGCACCATCTTCGCCATGGCCATCACGTTCTCAGTCCCGGACTTTACCTGGATGAGCCAATCATCCATGTACAGGTGCACCAGAACCCTGTCGTTGCGGAGCACTGCCGATACTACCACCATAACCTTGGTGAAAGTTTGCGGCACTGTCGCCAGATCAAATAGCAACTCCCGAAACTGGAAATGTTCCATCAGCACCGCAAAACAGAGAAATTGCTGGTGTTCTGGCCTGATGGGAATGTGCAGATACACTTCGGACAGGTCAACGACATTAGAAACTCCCCGCTCTGCACCGCCACTATGACGGACCGTAGGGTTTCCATGCAAAAATGCGATACCCTGAGGCAGTGGTTTACGCCCTTGAGATCGAGAATCGAGAATCGACCGAAAGGAAACTTCCTTCTTGGGCACCACAAAATAAATGGAGTATTGACCGCACCAGAGTTGGTCTTGGTACCGGCACCACAGCCCGTAGTTGTAACAACCTTGCAAAGATCTCCTTTATCGCTGCCGCTTTACCCTGTGCCTTGCCAGGAGACTGGACAATCGAGTGGCTGACTGGGCGCACCCACTCTAGGGCATAGCCTTCTCAGATGACTTCCAGGACCCATTGGTCAGACGTGATCTGGACCAAGTGGAGTAGAAATCCCGCAACCGGCCCCCTACGGAAATCAATCCTACCTGGGCCCCCCTAGTTTCATTGTGTTTTCTTTGGCCCCGAGGAAGAAGGGGACCCAAACCCCTTTCCTTCTCCCTGGAAGCCCATGAAAGGCAGGATTACCTCTCTGGTAAGGCCAAATCGGGAGGGTCAAAAACGCCTGAAGTCTCTTGCCTGACCCTTCCCTGCCGAGGCCGAACGGCTCTGTTTCTGTTTATCCTCGGGCAGACGGCCCCCCCTTGGATTCACCCAACTCTAACCAGTTTCTCCAAATCCTCCCCAAAGAGCAACTTGGCCTTGAAAGGGAGCTTACTAAGACAGGCTTTGAGGATCCATCCACCGCCAGTTCCTTAGCCACAGATAGCGACGAGCTGCCACAAGGGAAGCCATGCTCTTCGAGACCCTCTGATGAGATCGTAATGGGAATCCGCTAAGTACGTAGCCCCCGACTCCAACTTGGCTGCCTCATCGGGGGCTCCCCGAGCTGTTGCACCTGCTGGGCCCAATGAAGGCATGCCCTAGTCACCCAGGCTCTGCAAATAGAAGTCTGTAGGGCAAGGGCATTGATTCAGCAAGATGTCTATCTTCCTGTCCTGGGCATCCTTGAGGGCTGCGCTACCCTCTACTGGGATCGTTGTCTTCTTGGTAACTGCCAACACTGCGGCATCCACCTTGGGGGACTGAAACAACTCACGCTATTGCTCTGGCAAGAGGTAAAGCCGCACCATGGCCTGTACCCCACCTGAAATACGCCTCCGGCAGACTGGATCATCTGCTTGACCACTCTGTGTACCGGAAAGACCTTCTGTGGCTTCCGCACTGCTTGGAGCAGCGGGTCATCCAGAGCCTAATCCTCTGCTGGCACACTTGCAGGCATATTCTGCGCCTATGAGAGCCACCAATTCCTCCCTGCAGAACACTCATACTACTTGTGACTGGTCCACTTCCGACCCCGGGGAGTGTACCTGTCCCTCCTCCGAGGGCCGCACCTTCTTCACCCGTACTACTTCCATCACAGACCTTCAGTCCGCCGCTCTCTTCACCCTGCTGTCCCAAGCAGGCAGGACACTAGGCTGTCCCTGCTGATGCAGACAAAAAGCCCTGTGGAGCAGCAACACACATTTTGGCAAAAAATCTCCCGGGAGCCCTAACCTGCTCTGGCGAGAAGAAAAGGGTCTGAGCTCAGACGGAGGCAAGGAGGCTGACTCCAGCACCTCCAACAATCCCCTGGTGTCCTGGCTATCTCCAACAGGGGAAGGAGACCCCTCCTGGCCTCTCTTCAGATCCTTCTCCACTGTAGCGGTCTCCTGAGCACAGCCCCAACAGACTCCCTCGTCGGTAACTACTCCTCACCTAGTTCCGCACACCAGACACTGGGGTCTGGAAAGCATGGCTCCCTGGGGAAGCCTGCGTGGGACACCACTCTGTGCCAGGAAGGGACCCGGTCCTAGACACCCCTTACCCAGAACCCAGGGATTCTACGCCTCTGGATCCCCCAGAGCAGCGAAGTTAAAAAACAGCTCTTGGCCCAAGAAAGCCCCTTGCAGCTTGCTTCCTCGAGCTCCGCTAATCGGGGGAGGGGGAGACCGCCAAGCTGCAGGACTACAAATGGTCTACGACCGTGGGAAACATGCCTCGCACGCCATTTCCAGCTCTCTGCCACATGGCCTGGGCCGCAACAGCCTTCCATTCCTCGTTGCCTAAGCCGCGTGTTTACTGCTGTTCCTGCATCTCCTTTTCCTCTGCCTTTCTGGGCCGCACTGCCCTCGCACTCAGCCCGCGATCCAAGGCTTCGACACTGAAGGATAAAGAGAAACTGCCCACTCCGGCTATTCTGCTGTCGGCAGCTTCTTACCTGTTCACGGGTTCGGGAGCCGCCTGTCTTACCAGCACCGCCTCAGGTCCCCACTGTCTGCCCTGCAAATCCTGAGGAAGGAGGGTAAAAAACCCCCGAGTCTCCTGGGACTTTTTTTTTTTAAACACAAGTCCCTGCAAACAGGACTCTGCACCAGAACAAAGAAGTTAAAATAAAGCCCTAACTCTCCTTAGCTGTTCCTTCGAGAGTCCAGCCCTGGACTAGAGGGACATCATTAGCCTCACCCAACACTGTGGCATGCAGCGTGGAGTGATGTGGGGGGGGAAAGACCAGCAGGGAGAGGCATTGTGAGGTTTTTTTAATACTGTTCCAGTTCTCTGTAAAACATTGGTCATGTTAATATATTGTTTAAATGTAAACCACTTTGAATAGTAGAAAGGTGGTATTAAAATAAGTTTAAATAAATAAATAAGATATCTGAACATGGTTTTTAATAAAGCGAAGGTTCTATTGACCAACAGGTAAAACTGCAGGAAGATCACTGCTCCAACTTATCTACTGACTGTGCATATAAATATTAAATCACTTATTGTTCTTTGACTTAGTATGCATTAAGGGGATTGACATTTAAGTTGGTAAAGCATACTAGGGATGGAAAATGTTTATAATTGTTAAGGTTAATAAAACTTCAAAAGGTTTACGGCCAGCCTTGGTCACAGACATGCTTTCTTTGATTTTCTTGGGGAGAAGTGAGGGTAACCCCATCCACTAACACCCTTCTACTCCAGGTCTGCCAAACCTTTAGGGACTGATGGAGCCCACCACAGAGGGGATTCCTGACAGGTCAAACCTGGACCCAGAGTTGCCTGCTAGGGGACATTACATGGACATAAAGAGAATTTTGGTAGATGAATAAAGAAGAATCAAAACTTAAAGAGCTCTAACCTATAAAGCAGATTGAGGGGGTCATTTTAGAGATAAGTCACAGCAGTATGAAGCAAGTGATCGAAATCTGCAGCCAACATCTTGGTTAATAGAGCAGAAATATGCTCTTCAAAAGAACTCCGATACTATTCTTCCATTTTTCAGGTAGAACAAAAAATGGATATGTCTGAAAAATGTATGTATTTATTAAAATTTGATTACATTCCATCTCCCAAATCAGTCCAAGGGCAAGTACAATAAAATACATCAAAAATATTCTACGACAACAGATTGTAATATAAAATGGCATTCTCTCTTATGAAGAATTTGGTTGCAGCCTCATAGGACTGAGGCTACAACTACCACATCTTCCAATCGTTAACTGGCCATAACATCATTAGCCTCACCCAACACTGTGGCATGCAGCATGGAGTGATGTGGGGAGGAAAGACCAGCAGGGAGAGGCATTGTGAGGTTTGGGACAAGGCAGGCAATAAGGACTGGCAAGGTCACATGGAGTTGGAGCTGCGAAACAGCAAATAGATCTGTAGGCCTGTATGCTAATCACGCTTCTATCCCTTTGTTCTGTAAATGTTGTGCAGGATGCAGTGGCATAAACTTGGGCTGAAGAGTATGTGTAAGGTTGTTGCTCAGGAATGTGCACATGTGGTGAGGAGCTGCCTGAGATGATGTGCATGCTGGGAGAGAGGGGTTGAGGATTCACCTTGGTACAAAATTCGTACACTGGGGAACTGTAGCATGTGTGTGGTGGTGAGTGAGGAAACAATTCATGGGTTGGAGGGCGATCACTGGAAGGCAACTGAAACCATGGTGGCTGAAGGCAGCCTCTGCTGGGAATATGGCGTGGGCTTGCCCAGATACCTGTGGGGAAGGGAGCATGCTATTGTGAACGTTACTGATCTGTTAAGACTCAAGTTCAGTTAACCAAATAAACTGAGGTCTTTTATTAATTCTAAAGGTATTAGGGAGAGATGAAGGCGAAATTAGACCTTACCTGCTAATTGTCTTTCCTTGAGTTTTCTCCGGGCCAAAGTTTTGCTACCAGACTAAGCCACTCCCCCTTACTGCAATTCTCCAGTCTCCTATTGCCCAAGCAGCCAAGAACTGCACTGTGAAACTCGCAAAATAAAGAAGTATGCATATGTTAGTTCCCTCCCTACCCACCCCGACTCCCACCCACCCCTAGTGAGCAGTCTTGCTTTATAGGGCACCTCCCCCTTTATCAAATCACAGTGAATTGGACCAGCACATTTTGAATATACTTAAAGAGATTTAACTGCTTTTTCTCTGAAAGGACAGCTGCGAAACCAGCTGGTACTTCGTAGATCTCTCTCTTTTGCTTTAACAGATACCTAAGCTCCACAAACAGAACAATGGCTGGGAAAAATCATATTGCTAAAGCTGTTGCCCCCGTTACAGCTTCTGCCTCGGTCCAGACAGAGGCCCTATTGCCAGTTGAAGAACCAGTTCTATGTGCAGGGTGCCTGCATGCTGAAGCTCTGAGGAAACAAGTGGAGGAACTCAGAGAGGAGGTGGCGAGGCTGAGGAGCATTCAAGACAGTGAGAAGTACATTGATGAGATGCTGCTTGCAGCAACCAGGCTCTCCAGCACAGGAGAAGATGGGTGTCAACAGAATGTCGATGGTTGGACAAAAGTCACCAGAGCCTGCAAAATCACCAATCCAACTTCTCCAGCCCTTGAATTGAAGAACCATTATGCAGCCCTGGAAGTGGAGGAGGTGAAAGCATCCCTGGAAAGGGAAGAACCAGAGTTCAAGTACCCCATAGTTGCAGAATCAGTGACCAGAAGGAAACGAAGGGTAGTGGTGGTTGGAGACTCTCTTCTGAGGGGTACTGAGGCATCCATCTGCCGACCAGACTTGATGTCCAGAGAGGTATGCTGTCTGCCTGGTGCCAAGATCCAAAATGTTACGGAGAATTTGCCGAGACTCATCAAGCCCACTGACTATTACCCAATGTTGCTAATCCATGTTGGAACAAATGATACTGCCAGGTATACCTCGGAACGTATCAAAAGTGACTTCATGGCTCTGGGACAGAGGGTGAAGCAGGTAGGTGCACAGGTGGTGTTCTCTTCAATCCTCCCTGTTGAGGGTAAAGGCCAAGGCAGAGAGGCTCGCATCCTGGAGATTAATGCATGGCTGCGTGGATGGTGTCTTCGAGAGCGTTTTGGTTTCCTAGACCATGGGATGCTGTTCCAAGGGTTGCAGAGCAGAGATGGCATCCATCTGTCCAAGAAAGGTCAACACATCTTTGGTAGTAGACTGGCTAATCTACTGAAGAGGGCTTTAAACTAGATTCGTTGGGGATGGGTGAAGAAAGCCCCCAGGTAAGTGAAAGCCCCCAGGTAAGTGATACATTAAATACCTTTATGGAAATGGGTAACAGGGGTAACATATGGAAAGCAGTGTGTATTAATGCCCGTAGCATGGGAAATAAGATCTCTGAAGTTGAAGCTTTGGTGGGAGTGGCTGACTTAGATTTAGTGGCAGTTACAGAAACATGGTTCACAGAAAACCATGACTGGGATGTAACTATACCTGGCTATACTTTATTCAGAAAGGACAGGGTAGGAAGAAGGGGAGGAGGAGTGGCACTATATGTAAAAACTACTATTAAAGCTTTGGAATTACAGAGCTTAAAAGGGAGAGAGGAGGCATTGTGGGTTAAACTAGAAAGAGGGAAAGAGAAATCTATTTGCATTGGTGTGATATACAGACCTCCCTCACAAGAGGAAGAGGTGGACAGAGAGTTAATTGAAGACATACGCAGCATTGCTAGGAAAGGGGAAGTGCTACTGCTAGGAGATTTCAATATGCCAGATGTTGATTGGCACTTTCCTGCTGCAGTATCATCTAGGAGTAAGGAGATCCTGGATTCTCTACAGGGAGAACTATTCAGGCAATTGGTAACAGACCCCACACGTGAAGGGGCCATACTGGACTTGGTGCTTACCAATGGTGAAAGTGTTTCTGATGTTGTAGTGGGAGATCATTTTGCATCCAGTGATCACCAGATGGTGTGGTTCAGTATTAGGACTAGGGCTGTTAGAATCCATTCCAAGGTGAAGATCTTAGACTTTAGGAAGACTAACTTTGCGAAGATGGGCCAATACCTCAGGGAGTCGTTAGTGGGATGGGAACAGCTGGGGGATGTAGAACAACAGTGGGCAAAACTGAAAGGGGGTATTTTAAAGGCAACCAACCTTTTTGTTAAAATGGTAAATAAAGGCAAAAGGAACAGGGGACCGCTATGGTTTTCAAAGGAAGTAGCTGAAAATGTGAAGAAAAAGAGGGAGGCCTTCATGAAATACAAGAGATCACAGAGAAAGGAAGACAGGCATCTGTATTTGGAACAACTTAGAGAAGCTAGCAAAGTAGTCAAGAAGGCAAAGATTCAAAAGGAGGAGGAAATAGCCAATGCAATAAAATGGGGAGATAAGACATTTTTCAGATATATTAGTGAGAAGAGGAAGGGCAAAGGTGGTATTGTCAGACTCAAGGGTACAGGGGGGGAATATGTAGAAGCTGATAAGGATAAAGCGGAATTGCTTAACAAATATTTTTGTTCTGTGTTCACAGATGAAGAACCAGGAGCAGGACCTCAGAAAACACCCACAAATAAGAACAGAAGCGAGGGACATCTTGAACAATTTTCAGAAGACTGTGTTCGTGAGAAACTAGCTCAACTTAAAGTAGACAAAGCGATGGGACCGGATGGGATACACCCTAGAATACTGAGGGAACTTGGGGACGTTCTAGCAACTCCACTGACTGACCTTTTCAATGCCTCGTTGGAGTCGGGAGTGGTGCCAAAGGACTGGAGAGAGGCTCATGTGGTGCCTTTACACAAAAGCGGAAGTAAGGATGTGGTTGAAAACTACAGGCCGGTTAGTTTAACTTCGGTGGTGAGTAAATTAATGGAAACGCTGTTGAAAGAGAAAATAGTGAGGTTTCTGGAGTCCAGCGGATTACAGGATCCGAGGCAGCATGGATTCACCAGAGGCAGGTCTTGTCAGACAAATCTGATTGATTTCTTTGACTGGGTGACCAGGGAGTTGGACCGAGGGAGAGCTCTAGATGTGGTGTATTTAGATTTCAGTAAAGCCTTTGACACTGTTCCTCACAGGCGACTTATAAACAAACTGAGCACCCTAGGGATGGACCCTAAAGTTACTGCTTGGGTTAGAAATTGGTTGGGTGGGAGGCGACAAAGAGTACAAGTAAATGGAGCTCACTCTGAGGAGAAGGATGTTACCAGTGGTGTGCCCCAGGGATCTGTCCTTGGTCCGATTCTTTTTAACATCTTTGTTAGTGATATAGCGGAAGGGCTGTCTGGTAAGGTTTGCCTCTTTGCGGATGATACCAAAATCTGCAATAAAGTAGAAACCCAGGAAGGTGTAGATAACATGAGGAGGGATCTAGCTAAGCTTGAAGAATGGTCTAGAATTTGGCAGCTTGGATTTAATGTTAAAAAATGTAAGGTCATGCATTTGGGCTGCAGCAATCCAAGGGAGCAATACAGCATAGGAGGTGAAGTACTTTTGTCCACTAAAGAAGAGCGGGACCTAGGCGTAGTTGTGTCCGATGATCTTAAAGTAGCTAAACAGGTAGAAAAGGCGACGGCAAAAGCTAGAAGGATGCTTGGGTGCATACGGAGAGGAATGGCTAGCAGAAAAAAGGAGGTGATAATGCCTCTGTATAAGTCTTTGGTGCGACCTCATTTGGAGTATGGTGTGCAATTCTGGAGACCGCACCTTCAAAAGGATGTGAACAGGATGGAGTCGGTGCAGAGGGTTGCTACTAAGATGATTAGTAGTCTTCATTATAAAGCATATGAGGACAGACTTAAGGATCTTAATATGTACACCTTAGAGGAAAGGCGGGATAGAGGTGATATGATTGAGATGTTTAAATACCTCCGTGGCATAAATGTTCAGGGAGAGAGCCTCTTTCAATTGAAAGTAAGTTCTGCTACGAGGGACATGGGATGAGGGTGAAGGGAGATAGATTCAGGAGTGACATGCGGAAATATTTATTTACGGAAAGAGTAGTGGATCCATGGAATAGTCTCCCAGTGGAGGTGGTAGAGATGAGGACAGTAACTGAATTCAAAAAAGCATGGGACCAACACAGAGGATCTCTAAAGGTAAAAAGTGGACTGTTGTAGTTGTTGTTATGGAAGGACAGACTAGATGGGCCTTGTGGTCTTTTTCTGTCATCATGTTTCTATGTTTCTATGTCCCCGAGGCAAAAACCTCACTGATCAAAATAAGGAACGGACCGGCAAAAGAAATTTCATGTTTATTGTTTGTTTTTTTTCCCCCTCCATGGCCAACTGGAGGGAGCCCAACAATCCACGCCAACCAGACATCCTGCTCTTAAGACATGTAGGACACCATTACAGGCAGCGTGCTTTAACCAAAAACGGAACAGGAAACCGCTGATTCCAGAGAAAAACCCCGGGTGGGCCCTGGACTGGCCCGGAGAAAATTCAAGGAAAGACAATTAGCAGGTAAGGTCTAATTTCGCCTTCCTTCTCGTTTCTCCGGGCCAGTCCAGGGAACGATAGGGCAGTACCAAAGCAGTATCTACAGTTGGGAGGGACCGGCGAGCCCCGCTAGATAGCAGCAGCGCCAACCCTTGCATCCTCCCTGGCACGAATATCCAAGCGGTAGTGCTTTGTAAACGTATGCAACGAAGACCAGGTGGCGGCTCGGCAAATATCTACTGGAGGAACGGCGGCATATTCTGCCCAGGACGCCACCTGACCCCTTGTAGAATGGGCCTTAAGACCCTCTGGAGGTGTCCGCCCCTTGAGCTCATATGCCGATATTATGGCCTGCTTTATCCATCTGGAAATGGTCGCCTTGGAAGCCGCCATCCCTTTACGCGGCCTCCCGAAGAGCACGAACAATCTATCCGATCTCCGGAAAGGCCTAGTGGCCCGTAGGTATCTCTTGAAGACTCTGCCGAGATCCAAACTCCTGAGCGCACTATCCATCGGAGAATCTGTATGGCCGGAAAATACCGGCAACGCCACCGACTGATTTAAATGAAAAGATGAAACTACCTTTGGAAGAAACGAGGGCACCGGACGCAAGACCATTTTCTCTGCCAAAAACTGTAGGTAAGGCTCTCTACAGGAAAGCGCTTGCAAGTCAGAAATCCTTCTCGCTGAACATAAGACCACCAGAAAGGCCGTCTTCAAGGACAATTCCTTCAAGCCCCCCCGACGACGGCTTAGTAAACGGAGGCTGCGTTAGAGCCTCCAGAACGCTGTTCAAATCCCACGCTGGAACCACCTGGCGAACCGGAGGCTTGAGAAGGCCTGCTGCCCGGAAAAAACGGCGAATATCGCTGTGCGCAGTCAACCGACGGCCGTGCACTGCACCTCTATAGCAGGCTAGAGCCGCCAAATGAACTTTGAGAGTGTTCAGCGCTAAGCCCTTATCCAGACCACTCTGTAGGAAGGACAAGATGTGCGAGACCGCCGCCGAAGAAGGCCGAATACTACGCTGCGAACACCAAGTCTCGAACACGCACCATACGCGGACATAGGCCAACGACGTGGACTTTCTGCGCGAACTCAACAGGGTGTCTATCACGGGAGCCGAGTATCCTTTACGTCTCAGCTGGTCCCTTTCAAGAGCCAAGCCGTAAGCAAGAAGCGATCCACCTGCGGCATCAATATCGGACCTTGATTCAACAGGTTGCAACGGACCGGAAGACGCCACGGAGAATCCACCAACAGTCGAACTAGATCCGCATACCACGGCCTCCTGGGCCAATCCGGAGCGACGAGAATCACTCTCCCGGCGTGACCCGCAATGCGCTGGACTACTCGACCGATGAGAGGCCACGGAGGAAACACATACAGCAGAAGATCCACCAGCCATGGCTGAACGAGAGCATTGAGGCCCTCTGACATGCGCTCCCTGCGCCTGCTGTAGAACCGAGATGCCTTGGCATTGGACAGAGTAGCCATTAGATCCATCGCTGGAGGCCCCCAGCATTGGGTAATGCCATGAAACACCGCTGCATTCAGCTCCCACACTCCAGGATCCAGAAGATGGCGACTGAGGAAATCCGCCTGCACATTGTCCTTCCCTGCCACATGAGCCGCCAACAAGGCTAGGAGATGACTTTCCGCCCAATGCAGCAGCTGTTGACTCTCCTCTAGCAAGGCCGCACTGCCAGTGCCGCCCTGCCGATTGATATAGGAGACCATTGTGGCATTGTCCAAGAAAACCCAGACCGCTCTTCCCTCGAGCAAGGGCTGGAAGTGTTGAAGTGCGAGGCGTACCGCTCTGAGCTCCAACCGATTGATCGACCAAGAGCTTTCCAGCAGCGACCATAGTCCCTGTGTTACTTGAGCCTGACAATAAGCCCCCCAGCCCGCTAAGCTGGCGTCCGTGGTGAGCAACACCCAACTCGGATCTTCCAACGGAACCCCTGCTCGCAGATTTTTTATTTTATTTATTTTTATTTATGCTTTTCTTCTATACCGCTTTTTCCCAAGATCAAAGGCGGTTTACAAGTAACACAATGAACAGTTTACAATTAACATAATGAACATGGTTTTACATGGAACATCTTGTTTTTTCAAACTACGTACAATTAACTTTTCGTAAACAACAACAAGTAACATGGAATATATAATTATGCAGATGTTGTAACTATTTACATTAGTTAAATATTTACATTATTCAATTGTTAATCGTGGTTTTTAATACACTAGGGATTTCTAGGGATTTTAATACACTGAGGATTCTAGGTTGATTTTTCTAAATGCGATGTGGTTTGTGGCTTTTTGATCTGAGGTTATGGAGGATTTTTTTGGAGGTGTGGTGAGGGTGCTGGAGGGGGTTCATTAAGATTTATAAAGTATTCTTTAAACAGATATGTTTTTAGTTCTTTCCGGAATGTCTGTAGGTCTTTTATTTTGCGGAGGCTTAGAGGGAGTTTATTCCATATGGTGGGGGCTGCATATGAGAATGCTCTTGAGCTTGTGGTTTTTTTTGTTTTTCGAATTGATTTTTTTATGTCTAGTGAGTGAGTTGCGTTTTGTCTGCGGGTTCTATGTTCTTTTGGAGTATGTAGTAGAGTGGTTAGATGTGAGGGTGATATGTCATTGATAAGTTTAAATGTAGCTAATAGTATTTTGTATGATATTCTGCTATTTATGGGAAGCCAATGTAGTTCAGCGAGGATGGGAGTTATTTGGTCAGTAAGGCGTGCTTTTGCTGTTACTCGAGCACAGATGTTTTGAGCTCTTTGGAGTAAGTTGGTGCTTGTGAGGGGGAGGCCGATAAGTAGACTGTTACAATAGTCAAAGTGTGGAGTGATGAGTGTGCTGATAACAGATCTGAAGTCATGTGTGTCTAGTATTGGTCGTAGGTGTTGAATGGTCTTAAGTTTATAGAATATGGTTTTTACAGTTTGCTTTATGTGGGGGAGCATACTAAGTGTGTGGTCTATTATGATGCCTAGGTATTTTACTTCCTTTTTGATTGGGATTGTTGTGTTGTTAATTGTTATTGTTTCAGGGAGAGTAGTATCTGGTTTTCTTGTTACGAACATTGCTTCAGTTTTTTTTAGGTTGATGCTGAGGTTATTATTTTCTAACCAGGTATTTGCTTCGTTGATGCAGTCCAGTAAGTTCTGATAGGTGGGATTATTTGTGCTTATTGGTTGAGTGAGCATGATATCATCTGCGTATATGTAGTGGTTGACTTTATGTTTTTTAAATATATTTGTGATGGGTTGCAGATACAGGTTGAAAAGAAGGGCCGATAGGGCCGAACCCTGTGGAATACCTTGTCCTTGTACAAATGGTTCAGAGGTGTCTTGTCCTAATTTAACGCGTATTGATCGATTTGTGATGTATGATATAAACCATTGTAGAATTGTTCCTCCTATTCCTAGACTTAGGAGTCTGTTAATGAGGGTGTTGTGGTGGACATTGTCAAAGGCACCAGCTATATCAATGAATATGAGGATGTAGCCTTGGTTGCATGTGTCAGTGCCTTTTATGAGGTCATCCATGAGTGTTATAAGCAAAGTTTCGACCCCGTGGGATGGGCGGAAGCCGAATTGGTGTGAGTCTAGTGGTGCATGTGAGTCAATAAAATCTTGTAGTTGGAGCTGTATGATTTTTTCTATTACTTTGGCGATAAACGGTATGCTGGCTATGGGCCTGTAGGAGTTTGGGTCTGTAGGATTGAGTTTATTATTTTTTATTATTGGGCGTAAGGATGTGAGTTTCAGGGCATCTGGCATGATGCCCTGGGATAGTGATTGGTTCACTATATTTTGTATATGGTTAGCTAATTCTGTTTTGGTGTTTTTTATCCATGATACTGGGCATGGATCTAGGGGGGAGGTGGTGGTGTTGATCATTGATATGATATTGAGGAGGTGTTTTTTTTCAATGTCATGAAAGGTTGTCCATTTAATTGTTGGTTTTAAGTCTGTGGATATAGTTATGATTGTACTAGATGATTTGTTTTTTAATTTGTTAGCAAAATGATTTGCAAGAGTTTGTGCGCTTATTGTTGACTGTTCAGGCTCTGATGTTTGGGTTTTTGTTAGTGTTTTTATAATTGCAAATAATTCTCTCGGTCTATTGAGTGCCATATTTATGACTTTTGTGTGGTATTCTCTTTTCGATCTGTTAATAGTGTCTTTGTATTTGTTGAGAAGATTTAAGTAATGTGTTTTATTATCGTTGGTTTTAGATTTCCTCCACTGTTTTTCTTGTTTTCTTAGCTGCTTTTTCATATTATAGAGGTCTTTGTTGAACCATTTTTCTGACTTTCTTTTTGTAAATTGCTTTTGGGGACCTTGAGTTGGGGTTGCTGCTTCTTTTATTGTTGTGTTCCATTGGTTTATTATAGTATTGATTTCTGTTGTGTTATTTGTGAGGTTAGGTAATACATTGTCTAGGAAGGTGTCTTTGTTGAAATGAGTAAAGCGAGAATTATAAGGTGTTGGAGTAGTTTCGGTGTTGTTGTATGATAGTGTGAGTAAATTGAAGGTTATTAGATGATGATCTGACCATGGTACTTCTGTAATAAGAGGTGGGGATTGTAGTTGGTGTTTATTAAATGGGGTGGGAATGAATACAAGGTCTAGAGCGTTACCTTTTGTATGTGTAGATGTTTGTATAATTTGGTTGTAACCCATTTCTTTCATGGATTCCATAAAGTTGATTGTGTGTTGTGGGTTGAGTGATGGTAGGTTTAGATCACCTAATATAACAAGGTGGTTTCTCTGTGTAGCTGTACATGCAAGTTCTAGAATGGGGGTGAGATTTTTGTGGTCTGCTGTGGGGGGTCTGTAGATGAGGGACAGTGCAAGGGTTTTGTTTTCTATATTTATGATGTCCATACCATCTATGTTATTCACATTTTTTAGTGAGTATTTGAGCTCTTTTTTGGTGATGATTAGGGCCCCGCCTCCCCTTTTTGCTTCTCGATGGCAGTTGAAAAGATCATATTGATGTGTGTTGAGTTGGTTTAGGAGGATTGTGTCTGTGGGTGCGAGCCAGGTCTCTGTGATGAGAAGGATATCAGGTTTTTCATCGGTGATTATGTCATTAATTATTGGTATTTTATTTCGTATGGATCTTGCATTTATGAGGATGAATTTTATGATGGTGTTTGTTTCGGGGGATCTGTTTATGGGTTCGATTTGTACGAGGTTTATTTGAATTAGTCTTGAATGTCTAGGAGTGTTGGGGCGGTGTGTCTGGTTAAGTGTGTGTGGGTATGGTTGTAGTGTAGTTTTGTAAGGGTTATGAATGATGGGGATGGTGTTGTAAACTGTGGGATTTGGTTTAAGAGCGTAGATGTTTTGAGTTAGGTGGATGGTTAGTATGGTGATGATAAGGTATGATTGAAACTTTGTGAGATCCATGTTTGTTTGAGATGTGTTGTGTTGAATAATAGTAAAGGATCATACAATGATTAATGATGGAGTTACTGTTAGCAGCGTAATATAGGTATGTCTACTGACTGTAATTATAGTGCAGTAGTTGCTATATACTGACGACAGTTGCTAATGATGTAGAGGTTGCTAGAGACTGGTTACCATAGTACATACACGGTAAAATACTGACAAGAGTGATTACAGGGTAAGATACTGATAACAGTAAATTACAGGGCACAAATACTGACAACAGTAATTACAGGGCACAAATACTGACAACAGTAATTACAGGGCACAAATACTGACAACAGTAATTACAGGTCAAGATACTGATAACAGTAAACTATAGGGTAAGATACTGACAACAGTAATTCAGGGTGGGTTAGTTTATTTGGTAGCAGTAGTGATTCTGTAATGCATTAATGGTAATAGAGAATTTGAGAGGATTTAAATAACAGGCAACTAGGGTAAAATACTGACAACAGTAATATTCAAAGATATGTTGGGGACAGCGTGTATATGACTAACATCAGTGTGGCCTTCAAGTTATAGTAGCAGTAGTAGTTAGTTTAGTCCGGCAATGTCGGCTGTTCAAAATGAGTCAGGTAAGAAAGTAACGTTATTCTGGTACGGTATACTTGCTGTGATTTGTGTTGTGCTTGGTTCCTTGCTTCTACGCGAGCTCAACCCTAAGGGAGCTCAGTGACACGTTGGGGAGGTTTGTTGGTCTTGGCGAGGCGAAGCTGCTTCTGTTCTTTGGAGACTCGAGATTCCTTGATGTGCCTTTGCCTAAGGGCCGTGCCAAAGGGCCCTCTTGCGCGGCCCTCAGGCGCGGGCCCGCAAGGCGCGGGTGCGCTTCTCGGCGCGAACTTTTAAAGTCCCCGTTGGAGCCCGGATTGGGCCTGGATCGTGCGGCTGCTCCTCCTACCGTCGGAGGCTCTATCCCCGGCTGGGGAGAGCTGTTGATGATGGTGGGAGGTAGAGAGGACCACGCGCTGCTCGGCGCGAACTTTTAAAGTCCCCGTTGGAGCCCGGATTGGGCCTGGATCGTGCGGCTGCTCCTCCTACCGTTCCTACCGTCGGAGGCTCTATCCCCGGCTGGGGAGAGCTGTTGATGATGGTGGGAGGTAGAGAGGACCACGCGTGGCTCGGCGCGAACTTAAACAGTCCCCGTTGGAGCCCGGATTGGGCCTGGATCGTGCGGCTGCTCCTCCTACCGTCGGAGGCTCTATCCCCGGCTGGGGAGAGCTGTTGATGATGGTGGGAGGTAGAGAGGACCACGCGCTGCTCGGCGCGAACTTTTAAAGTCCCCGTTGGAGCCCGGATTGGGCCTGGATCGTGCGGCTGCTCCTCCTACCGTCGGAGGCTCTATCCCCGGCTGGGGAGAGCTGTTGATGATGGTGGGAGGTAGAGAGGACCACGCGCTGCTCGGCGCGAACTTTTAAAGTCCCCGTTGGAGCCCGGATTGGGCCTGGATCGTGCGGCTGCTCCTCCTACCGTCGGAGGCTCTATCCCCGGCTGGGGAGAGCTGTTGATGATGGTGGGAGGTAGAGAGGACCACGCGCTGCTCGGCGCGAACTTTTAAAGTCCCCGTTGGAGCCCGGATTGGGCCTGGATCGTGTGGCTGCTCCTCCTACTGTCGGAGGCTCTATCCCCGGCTGGGGAGAGCTGTTGATGATGGTGGGAGGTGCAGATGACCGGCATCCAACCACCAATGCAGACTGAGTCGCACCGCTTCCGGGCAAACCAACCGTTGCGAGAGAGGCTGACGCTGAGAAGACCACCTGGTCAGCAAGGACTGCTGTAGAGGCCTCATATGCGCCCTGGCCCATGGAACCAATTCCAGAGACGCTGCCATGGACCACAGGAACTGCAGGTATCACCAAGCCAAAGGCTCCGGCAGCTGCAAGAAAGCCTGAACTTGGCGCAGGATCTTTAGCACCCTGTCTTCGGGTAGGAACACCGACCCCACTTGTGTATCGAACAATGCTCCTAGGTACGTAAGCTGACGCCCCGGGGTCAGATGACTTTTCGGGAGGTTGACTACCCAACCGAGTTGCTCCAGGACTTGCAGCACCCGAGTAGTTGCTGCTACGGCGTCCGGAAGAGAGTTCGCCCTGATCAACCAATCGTCCAGATAAGGGTGCACTCGAATCCCTTCCTTGCGTAGTGACGCCGCTACCACCACCATGACCTTCGTGAACGTCCTCGGAGCCATCGCTAAGACGAATGGCAAGGCTCGAAACTGAAAATGGCCCCTGGGCACCGCAAACCGCAAAAAACGCTGATGATCTGGTCTGATCGGAATGTGCAAATAAGCTTCTGTGAGATCTACAGACGAGAGGAATTCTCCCTGTCTCACCGATCGAATGACAGACTTGAGCGTCTTCATCCGAAAATGAGTTAGCCGCAACGAGCGATTTACGTGCTTGAGATCTAGCACGGGCCAAAAAGAACCCTCTTTCTTGGGTACCACGAAATAAATCGAGTATCGACCTAGTCCGAACTGGTCTTGGGGTACGGGAACCACCGCCTGCAGTTGTAATAACCATTGAAGCGTATCGTTGACAGCCTTCCTTTTCTGTTCCATTCCTGCGGAAGACACCATGAAGGCGTCCCGTAACGGGTGCGCAAACTCTAACGCATACCCCTCTCGAATGATTTCTAGCACCCACTGGTCTGACGTAATCGCGGCCCAGGCAGAGAGAAACCCCTGCAATCGACCTCCGACAGGTCTCACTATCTGGACCAGCCGACCTTCATTGAGGCTTCTTTGTGGAACCCTGCTGAGCATTGAAATAACCTCTGCCAAATCCTCTGGCACCTCGAAAGGATTGATTGCGAGGACCGAAGCGAGGCTTAGGATAGGGAGCAAAGCGAGCCCCTCTGAATCGGCGAGAATCCCGACCTTGACCCCGAGCCACTAAGTTCGCCCTAGGCGTCTTAGGATGGTCTTCGGGCAAGCGACCCCCTTTGGAGTCCCCAAGATCCTTCACTATCTTTTCCAAGGCTTCCCCAAAAAGCAGCTTGCCTTTGTAGGGGAGCTTGCTGAGCCGGGCTTTGGAGGAAGCATCGGCTGCCCAGTTACGTAGCCAAAGAAAACGTCAGGCAGCAATCATCGAAGTCATGGATTTTGCGGAGATTCAAACCAAGTCATAGAAGGCGTCCGCGAGGTAAGCCGCCGCCGATTCCAACTTAGCGCCCTCCACCGCCGAGCCTTCCGTGGCCTCTGTAGCAGAGTCCCCTTGGAGCCAACGGATGGAAGCTCTGGACACATAAACCCCGCAAATGGAAGTCTGCAAAGCCAACGCCGACGAATCAAAAGCCTGTTTCAGGAGCACCTCAAGCTTACGATCTTGCAGGTCCTTAAGCGCTGCACCCCCTTCAACGGGTATCGTGGTCTTTTTAGTCACAGCGGATACCAAGGCGTCAACCTTAAGCATCTTTAATAACTCACGCTCTTCCAAGGGAATCGGGTACAGACATTCGAGCGTGCGAGCACCCCTAAGCGTAGCCTCGGGAAACTCCCACTCCGACTCCACCATGTGCTTAATCACGCGGTGCACCGAAAAACAACGCTGCTCAGCCTTAAAACCCTGCAACAATGGATCTTCTAACGGTTCCTGCGGCACCGAGGGCATCACAAGATTGAGCGCAGCCAAGGACTGCGATATAAGTGGTCCCAGTTCCTCCTTACGGAATACTCTAAAGACATTCGGGTCCTCGCCCGGGGTTAGCTCACCCTCTTCTAGCTCCATAGGCCAGGCGTCGACGCCTGTCTCCGAGAGGAGTTCCCCATCCTCTAGTGCCTGAGGCATCAAGACCTGCTGCTCTGCAGTGTCTAGCCCAGGCCCCAGTAAGGCCATGTTCTGGGAGGGACCCTCTCCCGGATCCATTATAGACCCTCAGGCTTTAACCGGTCTGCACTAGAAGCAGGCAAGGAGGGACTAACTACTTGTGAGGCTTTTAATAAATAAGCCTTATGCAATTCCAATATAAAGTCTGTCGAAAATAGAGAAGAAATCCCCTCCTGAGCTTCAGGACAGGGTGGAGCTGTGCTGGCAGGCGCCGCAGATGTTTTATGTGATTTAGCCTTCCTCTTAACATGCTTTGTCTGCTCCGCGGGAGAAACGGTCGGCTCCCCTAACATGGCCGCCGTTCCCGCCTTTTCTGAGGCGATCTGAGGCCTCTCACTTTCCTTCATCCCCGGCTTGCCTTCCATTTCGCTGGGCGAAAACACACGGGGAAAGAGCTCAGTAACGCTAACGAGGGAAACCGGTAGCTGCCACAATCACCGCCGCTGAACTACAACGCGAACTGCCGGCCGACGCTTACCACACTGACTCCGAGGCTGTGCCCCTCCAGCTAACCGCGGCCGCAAGCCCTGAGCCGGTACACGATATGGGGCAGGAAAGCAATCACATACCTTCAGAGGAGCGCTATCGTTTGTGTCTCCGTTTTCCCGCAGCTAGCGGGAGTCGGAGACCACGATCTCAGGCAAGGACGGGTGGATTCTGGGGCTCCCAGGCCAACGTCCTGAAAGGTACAGCGCACAGCTTCGTCGAGGCAGGCTCTGCCTCCCACGCTGTTTAAAGCAGCCTGCCTTTTGTCGACTGCCGGTTAGTGAGATCAGAGAAGCCTTGGCAGGGAAAACAGCATAGCCTAGCTCAGCCAGAGCTAAAATGCTAACTGATGATCCTATTCACCGACCTATCCGGTCCTTAAATAGGGAGAGACACTGAACCTACGTCCTGTTCAGCTGCTGAGGACTGTAAGACTGGAGAATTGAAGTAAGGGGGAGTGGCTTAGTCTGGTAGCAAAACTTTGGTTTACAGTCCTCAGCTGCTGAAGGGGATTGACAACCCTATCGTTCCCTGGACTGGCCCGGAGAAACGAGAAGGAAGGAGGGGTTAGGTTAGGTGGGGTGGCAAGAAGGGTGACAGTACCCCTGCCTATGTTATATGCACTACATTTGCACTCAGATCAAATCTTTTACTTATACTTCTTTTCAGTCTTTGTACTGCACACATTATGCCCCTCAAAAAAAGCATCACTTCCCAACTGGCTTCTGGGACAGCAAGATAGAAATTCTCCTTTAAGTCACCTGTTGATCTTGAAATTTTATTATGATACTAACAAGATTGATAGGCAAAGTGAAACACTGACAGCAGCAATAAATGCTAAAACCAGGGCCCTTCGTCTCTCAGGTTTAGTGCTCGTGGAAAGGGTGAAAAATCTGATTCATGGATCCATTTCCATAGTAACATAGTAAAAGATGGCAGATAAAAACCAGTATGGTCCATCTAATCTGCCCAGTAAGGTGGCTAGAGTAAGTGTACCCACTGCTCCATGCAGGTCAGCCCCTCTATGCCTTTGTTTAGGGTTGTACCCGCTGCTTCGTGCAGGTCACCCCCCCCCCCACCCCCCTCTGTTTGCTGAAGTATAAAAGATGGTTAATTTTGATTTTATCCTTTTGCTATAAAGGGATCCACTGTGCCTGTCCTATGCCATTTTGATTTCGGTCACTGTATTTGCCCCACCACCTCCATCAGGAGGGCATTCCAAGCATCTATCACCCTTTCAGTGAAAAAGCATTTCCTGACGTTGCTTTTAAGTTTACGTCCTTGCAGCTTCATTTTATACCCTCTGGTTTTACAGCTTCCTCTTCTTTGAAAAAGGTTTGTTTGTTCATTAATACCCTTTAAGTATTGAAACGTTTGTATCATGACTCCCCTGTCCCTCCTCTCCTCTAGGGTATACATATAGAGGGCAATTCCGCATGGCACATCTGGGCCATCCGGATGTCCAGAAATGCACCCGATTTTGATCCCGCGGGAGCAGAATCGGGGCATAGGGCCTGGATGTCCCGGATGTGCCCTGATTCCGTGCCTCCAGACATCCAGGCATTTCTCCAGCTAGCTCAGCCAGGCTCCTGCACAGAGTCACGGTGCTGTGGCATCCTGCTGCCATGACTCCGCGGCTCCATGCAGAAGCCCCGATTGCCCTCACCAGCAAAAACAACCTTTTTCCCTGCAACCCAACCTCTGATCAGGCCTTCGAGGGCTGGGATCGGGCTGCGGAGAACCTCCTGACCTATCTCACCGCCTTCTGGGGTCCCGGCATGGCTGTCCTCTGCCGTCAGGGGGGACCTATTCCACCTCTGAGGTGGAATAAGTCCTCCATCTAAATCATACGGCCCGGACGTTGTGATAAGGAAGCTTATCATAGCTCAGGTAGGAGCTATAGAAAAGATGATGTGACTCTGAACAAGCAACCTGTCAGTTCTGGTAGAAGCAAGAAAACAGAGTTTTCACATAAAAGACTACCAGTCCCAGAATGCACCAGGTTTCCAGCAGCCATGAGGGAGGCTGAAGTAAGAAAATGTGTGTGCAATCAAGAGAGCTATGAGGTAATCCCTAAGCACTCATCTCAAAGGGCAGGGCCTGATTCAAGACAGCTGCGCTGTGTTAGGGAGCAGCACACATTAGAACAGGATAAGAGTAGAGCTTCTTCTTCAGATAACAGTTTCAGCAACAGTTGGAAGAACAGCTTCAGAAAGAGTTACTACAGGCTCCAGCCCAGCTTGAGGGAGAGCTTCAGCAACGCTACAAGCACCAGTATCACCTGGAGAAACAGAAGCCAAGCCAAGCAGATAGAGAGAGAAGGAAACTCTCTGGAAGGAAGAGAAGAAAGCCCATTGGAGGGTCTGGGAGATTCCAAGGCAGTACCCCTACTGGGAGGTATTCCAAAAGCCAGCAGAGTCCATTGGACTGGATTCAGCCAGAGGAATGGAGTGGCAGAGATAGGAATCACCAGTGGCTACCTGGAAGAGAGAAGACTGCATGTGGAAGGGACTTTCAGACCAAGGCCAGAAGGTATGTGAGAGAAGATCCAGTGTCCAGGGATCAAGATTGGAAGGCTGGACATCAGAATTGGATTACATATTGGCCAGGCTATACAGAGAGAAATAATGATAGCAGGAGAGGCTCAGGTATGAACACTGATCCAGACCCTATCTATAATAGAGAATGGCAGCAAGGGAATAAGCATTCTCATGATAGTGCCTTAATGAAAGACTCATCTGTGCCAATGTATGATATTGACCCTATGATTGTTGATGAAGAGGGAGATACAGCAGATGAAACTATTTATATGGACTGTTCTCTATCTAAATGCTTTTGCTAGCTTTCTATGAGCAAACACATCAGCCATCACAAAGAAACCTAACTTTGTTCTTTATTTCCACTGCAAACAGCTCTTAAAGCAGGATTTGGGCTCACACAGTAGCAGCCAGCCAGCTAAAGGCTTTCAGCTGGTCCATTGATAGTAATTAGGGCTGCACCTGATTGTGTGTGTGAGCAAGGGAGAATCACTGCTGAGATCGGCGTGGAAAAATAAGCAGAAGTTAACCTAACCAGCAAAGTTTATTCTTTACTTTGTGCCTTTGTATTTGGTAATTATTTGCTAAGAAAACATCAGCTAATTGCCTGACAAGCTGAAGGTTGTTTTCTGGTTTACTTTGTGACTTTTTGTTATCCATTTTTAAACACTGCAAGCAAGTAACCTCATTTATAGTGCTATCAAGCATACATGTGCTGGGTGAATTAAACCCCATCAATAAAAGAAGTATTTTATTGATCTTACCACTTGGTTTCACAACTCAAATTATTGTCATCAGCTGTGTTTGGGAGTGAATGAACTACAATACCCACAATACCTTGCAAGAATCATATGAATATATGCATCGTCAAGATTGTGTTTAAGTTCTCACCCTAGGCAGCCGTCTGACAACGTACAGGGCCATCACTGGAATTGGACCTGCATGTCTGGGTCAAGCGCTCCCCTCCCGTCCCTGCCCAGAGCTCCCCGCACATCTTGGCTGTAAGTGCGGGGAGCTCATTGCCTGGAATAGCAACAGGGCATTTAGTGGGGCATATACGTCTGAACCAGACATATATCCCCACTAAACGTGGGTCAGAATCTACTCCATAGTATTTAGATCCTCAGGTCTCTTCTCATACGTCTTCTGGTACAGGTTCCAAATCATTTTGGAAGCCTTCCTCTGAACCGTTTCAAGTCTTTTTATATTCTTTGTGAGATATAGTGTCCAAAACTGAACTCAATATTCCAAGTGTGGCCTCATTGACAATGCACAGGGGCATTAATACCTCCCACTCTGCTGGTTATTCCTCTCTGTATGTAACCCAGCATCCTTCTGGCTTTGGCTACCACCTTGTCACATTGTTTCACCACCTTGAGATCATCAGACACTTTCACTCTGAGGTAATAGTGTGAGGAAATTGCCCTCTGTAAGGGTTACGACTTTCAAATGTAATGTCAATAACCTGAATGCAAAACTCTCTTACACAAACAAGAATGTCACAAACGCAATATGATGAAGGTACTTGATCAAGGTCATGAGAAAAATAAAATCCTAGATGTAGACCATCACTAAACGTATACAGTAAAGCACAGTTACTTACCTGTAACAGGTGATCTCTGGGAACAGCAGGAATAAGTCTTCACATATGGGGTACGTCGGTACCGACGGAGTCTGCGCGGGAACGCTTCCCAGCGTCCAATCAAAGAGCTTTTGGAAGCATCCCACCACGCCTGCGTGCTGCCTTCCCGCCTTTCCCAACTGCCTCTCCTCAGTTAAGTTTTAAAGCTGAGACAAAGAGAGAGAGAGAGGAAAGGAAAGATAGAGATACAACTCCTGGGGAGGTGGGTGGGTTGTGAAGACTTATTCCTGCTGTTCCCAGAGATCACCTGTTACAGGTAAGTAACTGTGCTATCTTCAGGAACAAGCAGGAATGAGTCTTCACATATGGGGACTCCCAAGCTGAGATGCCTGTAGTCCCAGCATGTCATAGGTTGGAACATGCTATCCCCCAGAACACCAGGCATCCTGAGGATGGAGGGTAGGAGTTGAGAAAGAAAGGTGCTGTAGAACAGCTAACCTAGTATAGGACTGCAGACAAGGAGTCCATGTGTGGATGATAATTGTCATCAATGATATTGCAAAGAAAAAATATTGCAATATGGGCCTCCCCTAACAGGACTTCAGAGAAGTATGGAGGTTCATGGGATCTACTGGGGAACCCAGTAGAGGAACCTCGAGAAGGACCTCACTGTAAATGGAGGTAGGAGACCTGTACGAAAAACAATGGAGGTCAGAATCCTGAAAGGTAATAGGGAACCCCAGTAGGAAAAACTGGAGTAGTGGAAAAAACGGTGGGCCTTCTGTGGAAGGCTTTATGATAAAAGCCCAACTCTTTTGGCAAAAGAGTGGCTCACTCTTAGGAACAAAAGAGAAAGGCTAACCGATTTGGACAAACAGGCCTAGTCTTTGTGGGGAGAAAGGGTATGGGAACCTCTTGTATCCCAAAAGAAAGGACAAACACCGGAGGTGTTAGAGCATGTGAGTAGCTGAAGATCCGCAATATCTCTCCTGAGTCAGCTTGGAGAGATATTGGACATGGAGAGCTTCAGAGGTACCTGAGGGTTATGGTAGGTGTTAACTACACCAAGTGGTTGTGAGTGTAAGACCCCAAAACATGCTGGATAGCATAAGAATGGGTAAAGCCCTTCTGTCAGAATCATATGGCTATATGAGCCTCGACAGTCAGGTAGATAAAGCAGAATACATATCTACCGATAGTAGAATATCTCGAGAGATACATATATATATATATATATATCATATAGATATATGAGAATATATCTATAGTGAGATATGAAGGGCATAAAATACTCACACATGATAGACAGACATCTGTAAGATGTGTGCTATAGGTATGAATATATATATATACCTCTATATGGCAGTCTGCAAGAAGCAGACAGAGATATGTCCACAAAAAGGTATTCACATAGGAACAAATGTGAAGAGGAAAGATTCATCTAAGAACAAGAAGGTGGAACCTACTTGAGAAGACATATAGAGAATCAATTCCCACTGGTTATGGCTACAAGGATGCTAGGTAGTAGAATAACCAGGATGGTTACGTGAAAAGCAGAGGATGATATTAGTCAGCAGCCCACAAGTCCTGAGTGTTCTCGAACTCTGGCATGGTAAGTGAACAGAAGACGCATAGGAATGAGATACCATGCTGACCTGCTTAAGGGCAAAAAGGTATCATGCGTTCTTACCATGAGGACGAGCTGGAAAGAGAAAACATATTCCCTATTGGAAATACTATGGACCAAAGCAGGGAATTAGCAACTCCTTAAGCTTTCACGTAAGAGTAGGCCTATGTGCTTTATATTAAAAAGGAGAACTTTTCTAGTCATGGGAGATATGACTGAAAAAGCCTTTTTCAACCATCTAGTATAACTGTTGGAGAAACCCCCCCCCCCCAATGCTCTCTAGCAAGGGCCCATAGTGGAGAGCTTCTCTGTAGAATTGCAGAGAGCATGATGCAGGAGAATGAGGAGATAGAACTGGCTGCAGAAAAGCCAGTAGCTATGTCAACTATGCTGCCAAACCCATGGGAATGGAGATGGCAGAAAGAGGAGACAATCCAACAAGTTTGTAGTGAAAAATTTCCAAGACAGATGACAGTACTGACTTGGAGTCACTACTAAGACCAGACAGAATGTAGTGGAGGACAAATCTGGTTACTGGTGGACAAGAACCAGTGGTCGAGATATTAAGGCTCCTACATTGGTAGCTGCTTGCCAGACAGCAGAAGAATGGTACTGTTTAAAAACAGAAAGAACAGACAAAACAAGAGTAGAAAACTCTGGACGTGTCTGATGAACTGCTGCAAAGCAAGATTGAAAAAAGAGGAGTCAACTCAGAAAGAGAACTCCGCAGAAAAGTAAGAAAACCAGAGAAAAGCCCTCCAGTGAGCAATACCACTCTTACAGAGGAAAAACCCTGGTAAGAGGGTAAAGAAAATGGAGCTGAAGAAAACTTACAAAGTAGTAAGTTTATAGAAAGGAAGGAGACATGCTGGCACAGGAAACTATCATTTGATAGTGGACAGACCTCTTTTCCTAGAAGGAAAAAGAGAAGAATCCTGTGACCTAGAAGCATGAACATCCTGACAGCTCATATAGAAAGAATGGATTTTATTTATTTATTTTTTTTATTTAGACAGTTTTTGTATACCACCTTATCCTTCAATCAAAGCGGTCACAACACAATTGGGGGATACATTTAACACGTGGGGATATGAGACACATACACTAATACTTACAGGGAACATGGGCAATGGAGGGTTAAGTGGCTTGCCCAAGATCACAAGGAGCATCTGTGGGACTAGAAACCCCAGTCCTTCTGGCCCAAGGTTGCTGTCCTCTAGTGGGATTTGAACCCCTGACCTTCTGGCCTGAAGTACCTTGCCCCAACCACTAGGCTACTCCTCTCCTCCTGTCTTTCAGGAAGAGATCCATGTTTAGGATTTAGAATGACAGCAGTGGCTTGTCTCTATTGAGAAGAAGCAACTGCAGATTGTAATCCCCAGAGTCACAAGCATCTGATGGGTTGATTAGAAACCCTGTGGTTGCTGGGTTTGCTGAGCCTGGTGAGAGGTTGAACTCTGCAGACCAGGACGATGCTTCCCCTGTTTGGGAACATCTGTAGGATGGGCAGATGATGCATAAAACCTTCTTCTCCTATGGGAAGAAAGTTTGGCAGGACATTTCCTACCTACTGGGATAGAAGAAGGTGCAGAAGAGCCCCTAGGAACAGGTAAGTCAGTGGAAAACTGAGTAACCTGACGTAAAGACTCCTTGTTGAAAAGATTGTCTCCAGTGCAAGGAGTATGTCCCAATCTGTGCTGTGCCCATTTGTTCAAGCCTGAAGCTTGGAGCCAGGCTCTACGTCGTGCCCCTATAGTTATAGCAGAAGTCCTGCTAACAGACTCAAAAGAGTCTAGGGAAGCACGAGTAAGAAACCAAGAGATATTCTGGAGATGCTTGAGCAGTGAAGAATAGTCTGCACTCCTGGACTCTGGAAGGGAAGGAGTCAAAAGATGTAATTGCTTTGTGACCTCCTCAAGAGATAGACTCATATAGAAAATATATGAGAGAATTCTTGCAGAGAGCATAGATGTCTGGAAGGTTTGACGTCCAAAGGCATCAAGTATCTTAGACTCACGACCTGGCGGATAAGAAGAGTGCTTTTTCTTGCTCTTTACCCGCCTCATTGCTGATTCCACAACTATGGAATGATGAGGAAGTTGAGTCTTTTGAAACCCTGGAGAGGGGGGCACCTGATATAAGAGATCAGTTGCTCTGGAAGGTGGGGGTACCCTTAAAGGTGTTTCCCACATTCCTAGAAGGAGATTCTGCAAGGAATGATGCAAAGGAAGCATTAAGTTCTCCTTTGCTTTGGTAGAAAGAGAGTCCTGTGCAGGATCATGTCCTGGGATAGGGATGGCAGGAGATCTTGCTATATCCAGGAGGAAACTCTGAAAGGAGGGTTCCCCAACAGTATTTTCCCGTGGACAGGGTAGATCTGAAGAAGTAGCATGAGCACCGACAGAGCTATCCAGATATATAGGAATAGAAGATCCTGCACAGTGCAGTGTGAAATGTTTAAAGGATAGTCGCCGGTACTGGCTGTCAGGAGCAGCGAACGTCATTACCACATTGTCCATGCCAGGTATCGACTCCAAGCTTGGCATAGAAGGGAGCGATCCTGTTGAAAAAAGCATGGTAGGAGTTGGCCACGATGCTACTGTGGATACCGGTACCAATGCCAATACCGGTACCGATGTCGGAGTCGAGCTCGACAAAGACATCAGAGCAGTCATCGGTGACCGTTCAATCGGTACCGAGGTAACCGAAAACCTCCGGGTGCTATCCTCGGTACCGAGCCACCGGTATCGATCGGTGTCGGTACCAAAGTGTATTGGTACCGAGTCTTCCAGACTAGAGAGCGATTCTAAACTCGGCATTGATAAGCGAAGCATGGAAGGCACCGACCGTAAAGGTAATGAAGACATCGGTACCGACTTCGGTACCGTGTCTGATACCGGTGAGTGAAGGTCAGCTAGTGGCAACTCAATCGGCCTCGGGGGAACCGAGAGTTGCGGATCCGAATCATCGGAACAGAGCCTTCGGTACCGCCCGGAGCCGGTACCAAGGCGAGTCGGTACCCAGTCCTCCAGCATCGAAGGAAGCGAGGCTATCGATGCACGTCTGGAGGGTACAGACGTCGGTGGTAGTAGTACCGATAATGGAAGGTCAGTCTGGAGTGTATCCACCGGTCCCGAAGGCACCGAGGACGCCAGATGACCATCCCTGGTGAGGAGTATTTCATCCAACACCAGTGCCGATGTCGGGGTATCGGTACCGCTCGAAGCATATGCCACCACCGGACACGGCTCAGGTATGTTCTGTGAGGGGTGAACCCCAGGAACAACCTGAAACCCCTTATACGCTTTGGAGACCGAAGACTCCCGCCGGGGTTTTGAAGCCAGTGGGCCCTCTAGGGCAAGGCCGGAGCCGTCTACATGCTGTGCATGAGACCTACCACTCGAGGGCTGGCTAGTCTTAACAGACTGTTTGTGGGTTACCTGATCCTGTGTAGAAGAAGAAGGGGACGGTGCCCCGAAGCTGGAGGGAACCCGTGTATCGAGGGAACCTCGATATTGAAGACTTCTTCTCACCAAACTGTTGTCAGGACCCAAACAGGTTAGACACCGACGTCGAGGGTCTAAAAATAAAGTTGTACCGCCACAGTTTGAACATTTCTTGGAGAAAGTGGCTGGCGGTTCCATGAAGGAAAAAGAAGGCCTAAAGACACCTGAGACACTATGAAGAAACCTAAAAGGCCTAAGACACCGTGAGACACTATGAAGAAAAAATATTCCCTAAAAAAGGAAGATTTTACAAGAAAAGAAAAGAAAACACTGGCAGTACCGGTGGCGTCGGGAAGACAGCCGCGACCACAAGAAAACTAAAGAAATAAAAGAAGAATTTTCTGCGGTGACAGGAGGACGTCCTGCCGGCTCCGCGGAAAAACGAAAACTGAGGAGAGGCTGTTGGGAAAGGCGGGAAGGCAGCACGCAGGCATGGTGGGATGCTTCCAAAAGCTCTTTGATTGGACGCTGAGAAGCGTTCCTGCGCAGACTCCGTCGGTACCGACGTACCCCATATGTGAAGACTCATTCCTGCTTGTTCCTGGAGATCTAGCAAATTTCAGATTCATCCTTTGGACTAACATGTCAAGCTGCCAAGTTTCAATAGGTTCTTAAGAGGCATTACTGGAAACAAGTCAAGCAGACAGAAAGAGAAATGCATGAGGAAGTTATCAGGAGACAGTGGCAGAACTGCTGGTAATTTTTCATTCTTCATGCAGAATGTGTTTCAACTGTTCATCCCAAACTTCTATTCTCAAGGCCATCCACAACTTTTCCCAGCACTTTTTTCCCCAAACCTTTCACTCCCATACACAATAGAATATCACACCACCACCATTTCATTTCTTCACCAAACTGCCAGAAGGTCACATGCACTTCCAGCAGCAGGGTAAGATTCCCTGCATCATGGGCAGACAGGTCATGGTTTAGCCATTCACCTTTTGTTTTATTTTTTATTTCTTGAAATAGGAGAAATATTCTTGAGCGATTCTGTCTAAAACACATCCATCCCAGCTCCATGGGGTGCACCAAAAACTGAATTGCAATTAAGACATTAGAGTCGAGATACCTGCACCTCTAGAAAGATAGAGCTACAGACTCTACTAGTCCGACACACCATTTAACACTGGCGTCCTCCTTTTCTATCAACTGGGTGGAATTTATGTGGGATTAGGGGGCGATCACAACTTGACAAGGAGGTGGGAGTATCTAACCACACTGAAGAGATACTACAGTTGCTAAAATAGAAATTACACTTACCTGGTAATTGTTCCTTGAGGAACTCCAGTTTAGTCCTCCACCTCTGGGTAGTGTACCTCCTCCTGAAGCTTGGAGACTGGGCATGTCAAAAACGTGACATCACTGTATGTAGTCTGCTGGTCTCTCCCATCAGCCCCAGTGAACTATTGACAAAGCACACTCAAAGGAGCAACAAATAAGTAGCTATTCTATTCATGTTAACCTTTAGAAAAACGGGATCTTAAATTCAACAACTATAAAACCAGATAACTAGGAACTCTCCCTAAAGGAGCACCTTATCCTTGTACCGTTTCCTTTCCGTTGCCGCTATACAGTATAATAGTTCAGAAAGAGCAAGGAAGAATAGCAAGTTATAGCCATTAGCATACCTACCAGTCATCGCACATCTTTCTCAGCTGAACCCCCACTGCCAACTCTACAATCCCGGGCAGGAATGAGGACTAAACTGGAGTTCCTCAAGGAACAACAATTACCAGTTAAGTGTAATTTCTATTTCCTTATCATTCCTCCAGTTTAGTCCTCCACCTCTGGGATGTAACAGAGCAGTAATCATTGGGCGGGTCCTTTCCAGCTGGCTTGCAATACTGCCGACCCAAACACGGCATCATTCACCGCCAAAACATCCAGGCGGTAGTGTTTACTAAAAGTATGAAGAGACGACCAAGTGGCCGCCCTGCAAATATCACCAGGCGGAACCAAACTATGTTCCGCCCATGAAGTTGCTTGAGCTCGAGTAGGATGAGCCCTCAATCCCTTTGGCACCTCTCGGCCACACAGAAGATATGCTGAAGCGATCGCCTCTCTAACCCATCTAGAAATGGACGCCTTCGCCGCCGCTTCCCCTTTACGGGAACCTCTGAACAATACAAACAGGCGATCTGATTTGCAAAAGGACTCTGATACCTTCAAATACTGCTGCAACACACGCTTGATGTCCAAATGGCGCAACCCCCTGTTCGTTGCAGTGCCCTCTGGCAAACCCAGTACCAGAAGCGAGACCGTCTGATTTAGATGAAACGGGGAAACCACTTTGGACAAAAATGAGGGCACTGGCCGTAACACCACGTTTTCCCTGGAAAAGGACAAAAACGGTTCTCTACATGACAGCACCTGTAACTCCGAAATTCGCCTCGCCCAACAGATGGCTACCAAAAAGACCGTCTTCAAGGTTAAATCTTTGACCGACGCCTTGTGTAGCGGCTCAAAAGGTTCCTTGGTTAACGCCCCTAAAACCAAATTGAGGTCCTACGGCCGAACCACCACTCTACAAGCGGGTCGCAGTCTAGACACTGCTTTGAGAAAACGGAAAACATCCTCATGTGCCCCTAGGGCTACTCCTTGCACTTTGCCTCTATAACAAGAAAGGGCTGCTAACTGCACTCTCAGGGAACTGGCTGCCAAGCTCTTATCAAACCCTTCTTGCAGAAAACTCAAAACCACCGGGACCGAAACTGTCGCCGCCCGCACTTGTCTGCGCGAGCACCAATCCTCAAATATACGCCATACACGAACATACGCCAGTGACGTTGACTTTTTCCTAGCCCAAAGCAATGTTGCGATGACTGCTCCAGAGTATCCTTCCTTCTTCAGCCTCGCCCTTTCAATGGCCAAACCGTAAGCAAGAACTGATCCACTTGAGGGATCCATATAGCACCTTGTAGTAGCAGATTCTCTGCCATCGTCAATCTCCAAGGTTCTCTGTCTAGCAGCCAGATAAGGTCGGCATACCACGGGCGTCTTGGCCAGTCCAGAGCCACCAGCAATACTTTCCCCCGATGAGCCTCGATCCGCTGGACCACCCGACCTATGAGCGCCGACGGAGGGAATACATAGAGAAGACCTGACGGCGGCCACCACTGCATCAGCGCATCGATCCCCTCGGACATCCTCTCTCTCAGTCTGCTGAAAAAGTGACCCACTTTTGCTGACTGAAAGGTTGCCATTAGATCCATGACTGGCGGACCCCATCTGTGGACTATTTGTGCAAACACGCCCGGATGCAACTCCCATTCTCCTGCATCCACTTGGACCCTGCTTAGAAAATCCACCATCACATTGTCTTTTCCTGCAATCTGCGCTGCCGAGATTGCTGGCAGACGATGCTCCACCCAAGTGAACAGCATCTCCGCTTCCTTCCTGTGCCGCCCTGCCGACTGATGTAGGCCACTGTTGCGGAGATGTCCGACAGCACTCGCGCCGCTCGTCCCTTCACCGACGTTTTGAAGGCTTACAGAGCGAGAAAAACTGCTCTCAGCTCCAGCCAATTGATCGACCAGGTGCTCTCTTGGGTAGACCAAGTGCCTTGTGCGAAGAACTCCCCGCAATGTGCTCCCCAACCCACGAGACTCGCGTCCGTCAACAATGGGAGCCACTCCGGCTGCTCCAGGGGCATCCCGGCTTTCAAGGACCCCGTCAGCAGCCACCAACCCAGCGACTGTCAGACCTTGAGGGGACAGGGGAGCTGCCTGCTCAACGAGTCAGACTGATGCGACCAGCGGCCGAGCAGCGTCCGCTGCAAGGCCACATATGATACCTGGCCCATGGCACTGCCTCCAAGGTTGCCGCCACTGCTCCGAGTACTTGCAGGTAGGTCCACGCCGAAGGCACCGGAGCGGCCCTGAACTTGCGCACCAATTGTCGAAGGATTTGAATCTGCCGATCTGGCAGGAAAACCGCTCCCTTCTGAGCATCGAACCGCATCCCCAAATATTCGAGATCCTGGGATGGTATCAAGTGACGTTTGGCCACATTGACTACCCAGCCGAGACTCTGCAAGAACTCCACTACCTGGTTCGTAACTTGAATGCTCTCGGCCCTGGATTTTACCCGAATTAACCAATCGTCTAGATAAGGATGGACCAGAATTCCTTGTTTCCGCAATGCCGCCACCACCACCATGATGATCTTGGTGAAGGTTCACTGCGCCGTCGCCAAACCAAAAGGCAACGCTCTGAACTGATAGTACCCCCAAGGCAGAGCGGAGCGCAGGACCTTTAGATGAGCTTCTCTGATCGGGACATGTAAATACGCTTCCGTCAGATCTAAGGATGTCAAGAACTCCCCTTGGCGGACCGCTACAATGACCGACCTCAACATCTCCATCCGGAAATGAGGAACCTGAAGACAACGGTTCATCCCTTTTAGGTCTAAGATAGGCCGAAACGAGCCGTCCTTCTTTGGCACCACGAAATAAATTGAGCATCGACCCGTGCCCAGGCGGTACCAGTGCGACCGCGCCCAGTTGCAGTAGCCAATCTAACATGGCGTGGACCACCTGGGTTTTCCATAGCCCTCTGCAGGGAGACATTACAAAGGACTCCCGCAGTGGTTTCGCAAACTCCAGTGCGTAACCGTCCCGAATTATCTCTAAGAGCCACTGGTCTGAGGTTATTTGGGTCCAGGCAAGAAGAAACTCCTGAAGTCGCCCACCAACCGGTTGGCTTCCTACCGGGACCTGCCTCACTTCATTGTGGCTTCCGAGTTGTTGCTGCGGCTGCTGAGGCAAAACCTATGCTCGCTCCACGAAACCCACGAAATCCCTGGGCTCTGGAAGCAAATCTTCCTCTGGAAACCATCCAAGCGAGACATGCGGAACCTTCTGAAATCTCTAAACTGTCCCGAAAGGACGAGGAAGACTTCCCCGGCTTAGGTTTATCCTCTGGGAGTCTACCACCCTTAGACTCCCCTAACTCCTTAACCAACTTATCAAGGTCTTCCCCAAACAACTTCCTTTGAACGGAAGCTTACTCAGGCGCGATTTAGAGGATCCATCGGCCGCCCAGTTTCGCAACCACAGGGATCTGCGGGCGGCCACCAATGAGGCCATACTATTAGCTAAGGCTCTGATCAAGTCATAATGCACATCCACCAAATAAGCCGACCCCCGACTCGAGCTGATCACTCAGGCTTTCCTGCTCCAGATGAGAAAACTGCCGCAGCCACTGGGACCATCTGAGACAAGCTCTTGCCACCCACACTCCACAAATGGAAGCCTGCAAGGACAAGGCGTCTGCCTCAAAGGACTGCTTCAACAGACCATACGCTTTCCTATCCTGCGCATCTTTCAAGGCCGCGCTACCTTCCACGGGGATCATGGTCTTTTTAGTCACCGCCGACACTGCCGCATCAATCCGCGAAGACCGGAATCTTTCTTAGTCCTTATCCGCTAAGGGATACAGCCTATTCATAGTTCTAATCCCTCTCAGGCCTGTTTCCGGTTGGTCCCACTCGATGGATGGGAAAGACTACTTGGGTCTGCCTTACGGCCTGAATAATTGGGTCTTCCCCATTTTCGTCCTCTGTAGGTTATTCTGTAGCCAGATGTAGCGTCTGAAGCGATTCAGTGCTAAGAGCCATCAGCTTGTCCTTCCGGAACACCCAAATAATTTTTGCTTGATCCTCAGGCTCAGGGATCTCTCCCTCTTCCAAAACCTCCATTCCTGTCTCGAGGTCTAACTCTGCCTCATCCACCTCTTGCCAGTCCAGATCTGCATGTGTTTGTTCCTGAGGTCTCAACCTTTTGGGAGGCTTCGGGGAATCACCACTAACTCCCGCTATGCCGAACTGCTGCCCTGGAGCAGCAAGCGGAAGGGGCTCTGGAAATTTCCCTTGCCGTCTCAAACAGAATGCCTGATGCATTATTAAGAATTAATGCCAAAAAACCTGTTGAAATCACCTTAATATACCCAATCAACCAAATTCCAACATATATCTAACCCTGAACCTTTTCTTTTTGTCGGAGTCAGTCGTCAAAGTGAGTGGAATTTAACCACACACCACCGCAACATCTCCTTTTTTAAATTTATAAGTAAAACTTCACACTTAGCTCCAATAATGATCTTCCAAAGGAGAACATGCCAGAATATCAAAAGCGACGTGCCACACGTTTCGGGTTGCCCTCAAAAAACATTCAACCCTGCTTCAGGCCATCTGAAACTGGCGGATCCTAGATCGTAGTCAAGCTCTACGACTACGATCTAGGATCCGCCAGTTTCAGATGGCCTGAAGCAGGGTTGAATGTTTTTTGAGGGCAACCCGAAACGTGTGGCACGTCGCTTTTGATATTCTGGCATGTTCTCCTTTGGAAGATCATTATTGGAGCTAAGTGTGAAGTTTTACTTATAAATTTAAAAAAGGAGATGTCGCGGTGGCTGATGCATTATTAAGACAAAATCTGGACAAAAATCTCCGAGTTGTTGCCCCGTTCCTACAGTCGCAAGCGCCCCTGATGGCCCGACCGTAGTGTCTTGACTAGTTCCTGGAAGCGTGGTCATCGGAAGCTCTCCTTCTGCCCCCGCTGCTCCACCCTGAAGCTCCTAACCTACCTTCACCTCCATTTGCTGCTCTACGCTGGTAGAAACTGCCGCACAGCCGTGACAGATCCCCAAGTCCGCAATAGCCCCTCTGCAGGAACCGCAGACCACACACAGAGGACGCGCTGCCATGTATGCTCCTCAAAACAAAACTTCCGAGTGGAGAGAGACAGCCAGGAAATACTTTTGCTGATCCCTTTTTTTTTTTTTTTCAAGAATTCCAAAATAGCCAATCCCCAACAGGCTAACTAAAATCAGCTCCTCTACAGTCAAACTGCACTGCTGTAACTCCCCTAGGACTTTGATACAGCGAAAAGCTCACTGAGATTCAAAAACAAAAAAAAATATCAGACCAAATAGAAAAAACAAAATTCCACTGCAAATCAAGCACAAGCCCTGTGCCCGGGAAGGGCACCATCTCTTCTAGCACAACTCCCTGCATCTTGATCTTCCACGCAGCCAAGATGTCTGCGCTGAGATCTGCAAATGGCACCAAAACGGAGGGACAGCCCGCGCGCTTCTGCGGCCCGTTCCCCCCCTGCCGTATCAGTCCTCCGCCCTTCACAGTACCTTATTGTGCTGTTCTTGCTAGACGCGGGGCTCCAGTCCGCGCGGCCCCACTCTGCTGACGACCGAGCGGAAAGCTGCCCGACGAGCTTCCTGCCGTTCTGCCTCTTAACGCAGTGAAGGCGTGGCTGCCGAAATAGGCTGGCAACGGGAAATTCACTGCTGCAGAGCTCCCCTCCGTAATATCAAGGAGGAGAGATCTGAATCCCCTTAGTAGACAGTGATCAGGTTGGGGAGAGGGCAGCCAGGACCCGGCACAAGGAATCAGCTCTCCCGATTCTGTTTTTTTTTTTTTTTTTTTTTAAAGGCACAGTAATCAAATTAAGCAAGACTGAAAAATAGGGAGAAATGAACCAAAAATCCTACTCAATTGCTCCAATAACAGCTCCTTATGTGTTCCTCCAGTGAGCCCTGCACCTAGACTCACTACGTCTTCCTGCTGCATGGAGACTGAACATGCTGGGGCTGATGGGAGAGACCAGCAGACTACATACAGTGATGTCATGTTTTTGACATGCCCAATCTCCAAGCTGCAGGAGAAGGTACACTACCCAGAGGTGGAGGACTAAACTGGAGGAACAATAAGGAAACATTGGTTTCTCCTGGTCACAGTTTGAGCAATCATAACCATCTCGATGTAATGAATGAATTTTCTGAAACCTTCCTTGTGTCTTGACTAGACTACAAGCTCCAAGGAGCAAGGACTTTAGCTTCTGTGTAGCTGGACTGCACGGTGGGGCATGTTTACTAAAGTGCGCTACCAGGTAGTGTGGGGTTCATCACGCACCAACTGCACGGCAGTAAAAGATTTTCTGCGCTGAAAAATGCAGCCATGCTAAAAATCCCATGGTATCCAAGCAGCGCAGGCTGGGGCAGAGAATGGGCAGAACATTCACATTAGGGATAGCGCAACATTATTGGCACACATTCCTTGATAGCGTGGGGGCGCTTACTGCCACCTCATGGGTAACATGCACTTACTGCCACCTCATGGGTAACATTAAGTGCACTCACACTTATCATGCCAATGTCATTGAGCACGTGGGCTGCGTGATACCCACGCTAGTAACATGGGGACATGCTAGGCACCTCTCAGTTTACTAGCACGGACAGAGCACCACCCCTGAACTCGTTTCCAGGGCCATTCTTACTCCAGCGGTGTATCGCTTACTAAACATGCCCTTGTGTGTGCCTGGCAGTGCTACAGAAATGGAATGTCAGTTTCTATGAAAGTTTATGCTGTGAACTGACTAGGACATTTTTAATAGGACAGAATATATGGGGGATTTCCTGTTATTTTTTATTTGGGTGTTCTATACCCTATATTGTGTGGCTGTGTATCCTATTCATTAGTGGATGGATGACTACTACGATTCATTTGTATAGTGCTACAAGGCGTACACAGCGCTGTACAGAGACTGTGAACAGGAGACTAAGGGGCTCCGGATCCAAAACCAATCTCAAATAAGTGAGTTTTTAGCCTGTATTTGAACAGGGCCACAGATGGAGTCTGACAAATGCCCTACCACCCCTCAAAAATACTTCTAGAACTGCCCCACCACCTCACAAAATGCTTCTGCCCTCCAAAAATGGCCACTGCAACTAACACACCATTTCACCAAATGCCCCTGCATATGCCCCACCACCCCACAAACTGCCTCTGCTCCCAAAAAGTACCACCCCGCAATTGCTCCGCCATCAAAAATTATTCCACAACTGCCCCACCCACCAAAAATAACCCACCATGACTTCTCCCGCTCAAAAAATTATCCCATGCAAATGCCCCAGCCCAAAAGCTTCCCACTGTAACTGCCCCACCATCCTGCAAATTATCCCATCCCCAAACCTACCTCTCTACAACTGTCATCAACCCCCCAAAGTATGTCCTCCATAAATGGCCTAAAAACAAACACATGAACACCACACACACACACACAGATACAGGGATTACAAATAATTCCCTGCTGTGATGTACTGTGTTTAAAATTATTCACATATATATTTAATTTACAACTGCCCCCCACCCCAAAAAGTGCCCCAGTGGGAAAACCTAGATCATTTCATCAGCTGTCCTAACATTATGCAGATGGCTTCCTGCAGAATGGCTGAATGTTCCGCTGCCTGGATAGCCGTGCCGGTCAGCACTGAAAACAGATATTCAGTGCCAGAGGAGATCTGGATTCTGGTGCTGAATATCCAATTTCAGTTTTGCCGATGGCAGCAGGCGCTTTAAAACTGCTGACTGCCACCGTCTGAGTATCAGCTCATTTATTTCTTATAATTTGTTATAAATGCTAGAAAAACGTGGCATTTTTGGAGTCCAACCAAAGGATTTGCTTGTAATGTAATGCCAAATCTTTATTTAAGCAGAGTCAGAAATGGTAAAGTGTTGCTGAATGTTGACAAAGTTGCTCCTTTTTCGGCTCAGAACCATAATTTCAACAAAATCGCCACCTGCCTCTTTGAAGCTGAAAAATGGCTTCACTCAATCCATATGGATATCAATTTCAAAAAGACCGAAGCACTCTTCGTAACCAGAAATACCACCTTCACTCCTCCAACTTCCATCAACCTTATGAACATTACTCTCCCAGTCAAGTCTGAAATTAAATACCTTGGAGTTACACTAGACAAGACCCTAAGCATGACTAACCACATAAAACAGACTGCCAAAACTATATTTTTCAAACTGAGAACTATACAGCAACTCAGACCCCTCATCGACATCAATGACTTCAGAACAGTTGTCCAGGCTCTTATTATGCCACATTTAGACTTCTGCAATGGCATACTCCAAGGAACATCCAAAAAGAATTTACACATCCTTCAAAGAGCTCAGAATGTCACTGCTCGAATAATTATGAAAGCTAAAATATTTGATCACATCTCTCCTATCCTATACGCTCTCCACTGGCTTCCTATCTATAGTAGGATTCAATATAAAACACTTGTCACCACTTTTAAACTCATTAATGACCTAGCCCCATCACAGTTGGCCACTCTACTCCAAACCCCACAAGAAAACAGAACCAGAAGAAAAACTAACCTCAACATGCTATTAATTCCCATTGCAGTGACAAAATCAAAGCAAATAACCACCAACACTGCTTTTTCATATTATGCTCCCAGCCAATGGAATAAACTCCCACTATACCTCAGAGAGATTAAAGATCTTACATCTTTCAGGAAGGAACTTAAAACCTACCTATTTAGTCAACACTATAGCAACCTACAACCTGGAACCAAATTTACTACACAAAAACATGCAACAAACCAAACACAGGTCTACCCCACCTAATGCCGGACTTCATTTTCTCATCCACCCAAGTTAGTCTACTCCCAATACTTTATTTATGATCACAAATAACTATTATAGTCTCTTACTAACCATGTAAATCTACCCTTCTGGTTCCTTGTAACATAGTTTTATGACTCCTTGTAACATAGTTTTATATTTCCTTTTATGTTAATAACCCTCACATTGTTTTCCATTTAACCTAGTTATTATGTAACCTAGTTTATGTTCACCTAATATTTAATGTAATTCAATATTGCACTGTTCTGCTATATTGTTGTTTAAGTTCCTTGTTTTTTGCTCAACTAATGTTTAATGTAATTCAATATTGCACTGTTCTGCTATATTGTTGTTTAAGTTCCTTGTAAACCGCCCCTGATCTCTGGAAGGGGCGGTATAGAAAAGCACTCAAATAAATAAATAAATAATGAAAAATATATTGACCTACCTGTAAGCCCTGTTCCATTGAAAGGCAGAGAATTCGCCATGGGGCTGTATACCTGAACATCACTTGCAACCTCAACAGCTGATATAGTTAATGGTCCTAAAAAGTAAACTCAGCGCAGCAGGCCCTGTAGCTGTTCATTTGGAATTGGAAAATCTTATGAAATAAAATTTAAAAAATCCCTCTGTGGGCTCCGAAGGAACCAAACACATCTTAACTTGCAGCTGCGTGTATGCACATTGGAAAGGAGAGGAACACTGGGAAAGTAATTGGGTAAGAGGCTTTCCTTTTCCGGAGGAGCTCAGATCAAACTCAATTAACATAAACACACTGATAGTCTTATACTTGCCCTGGCTGATGTCTTCACAATGGTTTCTCTTACCAGTGCAAACCTTTTTTAAAAGAGTTTTTTTGTTTGTTTGTTTTTGTACTCAGCAGTTTCCTGTCTTCCTTTGAGCTTCCAACTCAATGAGAAAGGCCTTTAAGGAAAGTAACTATACACTGCTCATTCTTTTGTGGTGTTTGTGACTCCCAGCAAAACTGGTGGCCATGAATGCTGCCTTTATTTATTTAGCCAGTTTTCTATACCACCTTACCTTCAATCAAAGTGGTTTACATTATGTAATCACTACAAGCAGGTACTGGATACATTCCCTTGTCCCCAAAGGGCTCACAATCTATATGTACCTGAGGCAATGGAGAGTTAAGTGGCTTGCCCAAGGTTACAAAGAATGCCTATAGGACTAGAAACCCCAGTCCCTCTGGCCTGAGATTGCTGTCCCCAGGTGGAACTTGAACCCACTGCCCTCTGGCCTGAGGTACTGTGTCCTAACCACTAGGCTACTCCTCCCTTCCTTTATAGGAGCCTCAAACCTTGGCAGGCTTGAGCAGCAAAAGTTGAATTCAGGAATCCAATCTGGGCCCCTTGCAGTGCCTATACATGGGCTTATTAGGCCAGACTCCCTTAAATTCCTTCCCTAATCAGTGCACTACAATCCAGGCATGTAGTCAAGCCTCCATTATTTGCCCTACTCAGGGAGCAATGAGCGTGCAGTCCCACCCTGGTTTTATACTGCAAAAGGTATGTACCTTCAGGGAATAATTTCAAAACTAGGTAAACCCATTTTTGCAGAAAAGTCAAATGCCATAAGAGGATAAGGCACATAGGACCTCCCTGAGTTGCCAAGTTACCCAGTTCTAGGAGTGAGATTTTAAGCCAGTCCCAGATTTCTGAGAGTATCACCCTGAAGGACTTCTGAGAAAGAGTAGTTACTCACATGTAACAGGTGTTCTCCAGGAGCAGCAGGAATCAGTTCTCATTTATGGGTGTCATCGACGCCGATGAAGCCCCAGCGGAGCATTTCCCTGGCTTTCCATGAAAGCCTTTGGGAATGCTGGCACGCATGCGCGGTTCCCTTCCCGCCTAAAGGTGTCATCTTACCTCAGTCAAATGACATAGCTAAGAACAGCACACAAAAATGTAAAAATTAAAATATGTACAACTGCAACTCCAAGGGGAGGAGGGAGGGTAGTGAGGACTGATTCCTGCTGCTCCTGGAGAACACCTGTTACAGGTGAGTAAAGCACAGTTACTTACCTGTAACAGGTGATCTCTGGGAACAGCAGGAATTAGTCCTCACATATGGGTACGTCGGAACCGACGGAGCCTGCGCGGGAAAGCTCCCCAGCTTCCCAGAAAGGAAA
This sequence comes from Ichthyophis bannanicus, assembly GCA_033557465.1. Taxonomy (NCBI): domain Eukaryota; kingdom Metazoa; phylum Chordata; class Amphibia; order Gymnophiona; family Ichthyophiidae; genus Ichthyophis; species Ichthyophis bannanicus. Next base: position 670,449,509 of record CM066032.1, on the reverse strand, counting down.
GCTTTTGGGGCCTCCCACAGAGCATGCGCGCTGCCTTCCCGCCTTCCTGACCAACTCTCCTCAGTTCGAGTTTAAAGCTGAGACAATAGAGAGAGGAAAGGAAAGAGAGAGAGAGAGATACAACTCCTAGGGGAGGTGGGTGGGTTGTGAGGACTAATTCCTGCTGTTCCCAGAGATAACCTGTTACAGGTAAGTAACTGTGCTATCTCCAGGAACAAGCAGGAATGAGTCCTCACATATGGGGACTCCCTAGTTAAGATGCCGGGGAGATCCCCCCCCAAGGGTATGAGACCCAGAAGGGTTCCTCATCTTCCTATGGATCTCAGGCATCCATACAGGGAAGGTGGGCAGGAGTTGATTAAGAATGGAACAGGTGTCTGAGGACAGCCTGTCCAAACAAGGCATCCCAGCGGGAGTCCTTGTCCAAACAGTAATGGGCTGTAAAGGTATGAACCGAGGCCCAGGTGGCTGCTCGACAGATCTGATTGATGGATACAGAGTGAAGATGAGCCATAGAGGTGGCCATGGCTCTCACATTGTGAGCTGTGACATGGCCCTCCAGAGAAAGGTTCTTACTTTGGTAAACAAAAGTGATACACTGAGCAATCCAATTGGACAGTGTTCTTTTAGAGACTGGAAGTCCTAAATGAGAAGGATCAAAAGCAACAAAAAGCTGAGAAGACTTTCGATGTTGGTGTGTCCTGTGGAGGTAAAAGGCAAGAGCTCTTTTACAATCCAGAGTATGAAGGTTCCTCTCTGCACTGGATGCATGAGGAGCCGGAAAAAAGACAGGTAGATATACCTCTTGATTAAGATGAAAAGGGGAGAACACTTTAGGCATAAAGTGGGGATTAGTCCTAAGGACCACCTTATCATGATGAAACCTTGTATAAGGGGGATTAGCCACTAGGGCTTGCAGTTCACTGATACGGCGAGCTGACGTGACTGCAATGAGGAAAATAACCTTCCAGGAAAGAAATTTCAAGGAGGTAGTGGCTAAGGGTTCAAAGGGTGGCTTCATAAGCTGACCAAGAACCAAGTTTAAGTCCCATGCTACCGGAGGAGGGCGAATGGGAGGCCTAGTTAAAGTTAGGCCTCTCATAAATCTTGCAATAAGAGGATGAGAGGAAACAGGTTGTCCATTGAGAGGTTTAAGAGATGCTGCAATAGCGCTCAAATGGACCCTTACTGAATTCGTTTTAAGGCCTGCATTGGAGAGATGCAGGAGATATTCCAGTAAAGAATTTAAAGGTAGGGCTAAAGGGTCAAGACCCTTTTGAGCACACCAAATGGAAAATCTTTTCCATTTAAAAGCGTAAGAACGCCTAGTGGAAGGTTTCCTAGAGGCATGGAGGATATCCTTCACTTGCTGAGAAAGATTGGAGTCTTGAAGGTCTAGGCCTTCAGTAACCAAGCTCTGAGGTGAAGGGACTTGGGGTTTGGTTGCCACAAAGTCCCCTCCTCTTGAGACAGAAGGTTTGGGGCAGCTCCCAAGTCCAGGGAGGGGGCTTGGGAGAGATGCAGAAGTAGAGGGTACCACACTTGGCGTGGCCAGCGTGGAGCTATGAGGATCATAGATCCTTGGTCCCTCTGAAGTTTGAACAGAGTCTTGGGAATCAAAGGAATGGGTGGAAAGGCATAGAGGAATTCCTGACCCCAATGAAGGAGGAAGGCATCCTTGGCCTGAGCTCCCTGACACGGAATTCTGGAACAGAACCGGGGAAGTTTGGCATTCCACGGACTTGCAAATAGGTCTATGTCCGGGGTTCCCCATTCCTGGAAGATTCCGAGTACCTGATCCATGTGCAGGGACCATTCGTGTGGAAGCAGAACTCGACTGAGTCTGTCTGCCCAAGAGTTTTGGATTCCTGGGAGGTATACTGCCAGGAGATGGATTTGATGCTCTCTGGCAAAGGCCCACAATCTTAGAGCTTCGTTGCAAAGCGACAGAGAGCCAGTCCCTCCTTGTTTGTTTATGTAAAACATGGCTACTTGATTGTCGGTATGAACAAGGACTGTCATCTTGTTGAGGAGGGTATGAAAGACCTTGAGAGCAAGGAAAAATGCTCGCAGTTCCAAAAGGTTGATATGAAGGGTGGTCTCCTGTGGAGACCAAGTGCCCTGAGTGGAGAGGTCTTGGAGATGAGCTCCCCAACCCGTTTGGGAAGCATCTGTTGTGAGGGTTGCTTGGGGTAACAAAGGTTGGAAGGGGGCCCCCAACAACAGATTTTGGGTGGACATCCACCATTGGAGAGACCAAAAGAGACGTTTTGAGGTTGCTATTTGGTCTGAGAGAGCTCCTGATGCTTGAGTCCACTGGGTGAACAAAGTCCATTGAGCTGCTCTCATATGCAGGCAAGCATAAGGCACCACATGAACTGTGGATGCCATGTGGCCTAGCAGTTGTAGCATCTCCCTGGCAGTCAAGTGGCTTCTGGACTGGGTTTGAGAGGCCAAGTGCACTAGACGGTGGCAACGGGCTTGAAGAAGATAGGCCCTTGCAGTGGTGGTATTTAGCCAGGCCCCTATGAATTCTAGGGACTGAGCAGGGGTGAGTTGAGACTTTGGCAGATTGATGACAAGTCCCAGATACTGCAGTATGCGTCTGGTGTGGTCCAGGGAAGTCTGAGCCTCGGACTGAGATGGAGCTCGGATGAGCCAGTCGTCCAGGTATGGGAAAACAAAAATTCCCAGGGTGCGTAGAAATGCAGCCACTATTGACATGCATTTGGTGAACACTCTTGGAGCAGAGGCTAGACCGAAGGGGAGTACTCTGTACTGGAAATGTTTTCCTTGGAACAGAAACCGTAGGAATTTTCTGTGGGATGGATGGATGAGTATATGTGTGTACGCATCCTTTAGATCTAGAGAACAAAGCCAATCCTGACTCTGCAGGTATGGAAGGAGAGTACCTAGAGAGAGCATCTTGAATTTCTCCTTGCATAGAAATTTGTTCAATTCTCTCAGATCCAGAATGGGTCTGTATCCCCCTGTTTTCTTGGGAATGAGAAAATAAGGGGAGTAAAACCCTGACCCCTGTTGAAGAAGAGGAACCTCTTCTATTGCCCTTTGGGCAAGAAGGGTGGTCACCTCCTGACCCAACAGGTGCAGGAGAGATGGGGGAGAAATGAAATGTCTCACCATGGTATGGGGAGGAAGGCTGGAGAAATGTAGTTTGTAGCCCTCTCTGATGATAGAGAGGGTCCACTGTTCTGATGTGATTTGCTCCCATCTGGGAGCAAAATGAGTTAACCTTCCTGGAATGGCGAGAGGTTCTGGCTGTTGTAGAGCCAGAAAAGTTAAGTTCTCTAGAAGTAAGTCAAAAACCCTGAGGAGGTTGGGACTGCTGAATTGTAGGTTTTGCCCTGGCCTGTTTAGATTGCTGACGCTTAGGAGCAAAGCGAACTTGGGAAGATTGTTGGCCAGTATTTGTGGAAAATCTGGTCTTTTTGTAGAAAGGCTTCTTAAAAGATTTTTTCTTGGCAGGGGTAGAGGTAGACTTAGAAAGTCTATCTAAAGCAGCATTCTCTGCATCCATTTGAGTGGCTTTGATTTGCCACTCCTTGCCAAACAGATTTTCACCTGTACAGGGCAGATTGCCCAACCCATCTTGGACCCAGGGTTCTAGGTCAGAGGCCTGGAGCCAAGCAATTCTGCGAGCAGCTATGGCAATGCCTGAGGCTCTGCTAGCACCCTCAAAGGAGTCAAAGGCAGCTCTGTTGGAGAACTTTGAAACATCTTGGGTATGCTTTAACAAAAGAAGGAATTCCTCCTTCCTATCCTCTGGGATAAAGGGGAGGAAATGGCGCATCTTCAGTGCAATCTCCTTCAGAAACATGCCCATATAGAGGCTGTATGAATTGATTCTGGCAATAAGCATACTGGCTTGGAAGATTTTCCTACCAAAAGCATCCAAAGTCCTACATTCTCTTCCTGGGGGAGTGGAAGAGTGTCTTTTGGTACTCTTTATCCTTTTCATAGCTGACTGTACCACAATAGAGTGGTGAGGAAGCTGAGTTTTTTGAAAACCAGGAGAAGGAGGGACACGATACATGGTGTCCAAACGACGAGAATGTGGAGATAAGGTGAGAGGAGTCTCCCATAAGTCCATCATGTGTTCTTGAAGAATTTCATGGATGGGCAAGGTGACTGCCTCCTTGGGAACCTTAGAGTATCCCAAAATATCTAATTTTTTTGCTCTAGGTTCTTTTTCAGAGGTTACTGAAACTGAGAGCCCCTTGGCTAGTTCAAGAATGAAGTCTTGAAAGGACAAATCCTCTGGAGGAGACATTCTCCTCTTTGGAGAAGAGGGCTCCTCAGGAAGAGTAAGAGATACTTCAGCAGAGTCTTCTGAGGTATCGGAATCATCAGAAGACTCGAAGTATCGTCTATTAGCTTCCAAAGATCGATACGCGTATCGACCGGTATCCACATCGGGCGTACCCGGAACCGGATCGGTATAAACCCCGGAACCGGGAACCGGAACCGGTATCCTGGTGGAAGTGGATGCTCTGGGTACTGGTATCGGTTGTGGTACCGGAACCGGAAGCGGAACCGCTTGGTGTGGTACCGAGGGCGTTGCAGCTTTAATAAAAGCCATTATGGCCTGCTGCATGGATTGAACGGTATTATCCATAGATGCCACGACTGCCTGGATATCGGTACCGGTATGGGCCGGTACCCCAGAGCAGTCTAACAGGTGATCGGTCGAGGCCGTGCCATCGATGTCAACCTGTAACCCCATAGGAGGAGCTTTGGAAGCCGGAGCTTCCCGCCGGGGTTGTTTGGCTGGGGCAGGGTCCTCAGGGTCAAGCCCAAGGGCCTCTCGATGCTTAGAGGGAGATTTGCCCTTTGAGGACCTGCCGGAAGAATATTTGGTTACCTGAGATCCATCAGGAGAGGAAGACCTGGAGGATGCTGATGCTGGAGTATCTGTAGAAAACAGCATATGAAACTTGGCTGCTCGGTTCTGTAAGCCACGCTTGGACATCAGAGAGCAGGATGGACAATCCGGAATGGAGTGGTCAGGCCCCAAACATTTAAGACACCATTCATAGGTGTCTGTGACTGATATAGTACCGCTACACTTGGTGCATTTTTAAAACCAGAGGCTTGTTTCTCCATGAGGGAGAATTCTGTGAAGGCCTAGAGGCCTCACAGAACAAACACACCAAGTGGGGAAAAATAAGATTTTTTTTTTTTTTTTAAGAAATAAAGAAAAAAGACCGGCTTTACCGGTCCGGAATCGGGGAAGGCAGACACGCAGCCAAAGAAACAAATTAAAATAACAATTTCTTCAGCGGTGACAGGAACACGACCTGCTGGCTCCGCGGAAAAAGAAGAACTGAGGAGAGTTGATCAGGAAGGCGGGAAGGCAGCGCGCATGCACTGTGGGAGGCCCCAAAAGCTTTCCTTTCTGGGAAGCTGGGGAGCTTTCCCGCGCAGGCTCCATCGGTTCCGACGTACCCATATGTGAGGACTCATTCCTGCTTGTTCCTGGAGATCTACTCTTTCTCCAGGACCAAGCAGGAAGTCAGTCCTCACTTATGGGTGACTCCCCAGCTCTGGGCTACCAGGAACCCAGGCTGAACAAGAGAACTCCCTCTAGTCTCAGCAACACAGTAAAGGCTTTGCAAGGACACACCCTCCACAGGTAGCCCAACCAGAGGGCAGGAGTTGCCTAGACCTCAAAGAGATTCCGGAGTACTGCTTGGCCAAAAGCACTGTCCCTATGGGACTCCCTCTCCAGACAGTAGTGGGCTGCAAAAGTCTGGCTTGAAGACCAAGTAGCAGCCCTGCAGATGTCTTGCAATGGAACAGAGCGGAGGTGAGCCACTGATGCAGCCATTGCCCTCACACGGTGGGCCGTGACCCTACCCTGCAAAGGAAGGTCAGCTGCCTTGTAAGCCCAGGTGATACAGTCAGCCACCCAGATGGACAAGGTACGCTTGGACACAGGCCTCCCCAAGTTATTGGGGTCAAAAGAAAGGAAGAGCTGAGAAGCCTTCCTGTGACCTTGAGTACGTTCAAGGTAGAAGGATAAGGCCCTCCTACAGTCCAAGGTATGGAGAACTGTTTCAGCCTGACTTGCATGAGGCTTAGGGAAGAAAGTAGGAAGAACCACTCCTGGTTGAGGTGGAAAGAGGAGACAACCTTAGGAAGGAACTTAGGGTGAGTCCTGAGGACCACCCTGTTTTTATAGAACCTGGTGTAAGGTCTATCACAGACCAAGGCCTGAAGCTCACTCACTCTCCTAGCCGAAGTAAGGGCTATCAGAAAGAGAGTCTTCCAGGAAAGGAAGCGTAGAGAGCAAGTAGCCATAGGCTCAAAAGGTGGGCGAGTCAGCTGCTGCTAGACCACATTAAGCTCCCACTCAGGAGCAGGACGACGTATGGGAGGTTTGAGCAGAAGCAAGCCTCTGAGAAACCTAGACACCAAAGGGTGTACAGACAAGGAATGGCCTTCAACTAGGGAGTGGTGAGCTGCTAAAGCAGAGAGGTGGACCCGAACAGAGTTGGACTTGAGACCCTGATTGGACAAGTGCAGCAGGTACGGAAGGACTACTGACACAGTACAGGAGAAAGGATCCTCAGCACGTAGATGACACCACACAGAGAACCTTTTCCACTTGAGAGCATAGGTCTTCCTAGTGGATTGTTTCCTGGAGGCTAGGAGAACTTCCTCAACCTCGGGAGGCAGGCCCCAGGGAGCCAACACTACCCTTGCAGCCTCCATGCCATCAGATTGAAGGCTTTGAGATTGGGATGCAGCAAGGAGCCCTGATTCTGAGAGAGGTCGGGTTGCAATCCCAGAGGCAGATCCACTGCCAGTTGAAGCAGGAGGGGGAACCAAGGCTGCCTTGGCCACCTGGGAGCTACCAGGAGGACTGAGGCCCTGTCTCGGAGAATCTTGAACAGTGTTCGGGCCACCAGAGGGGTGGGAGGAAGCGCATAGAGTAGGCCCTGAGTCCAGGGAATCAGAAAAGCATCTGCTGCTACTCTCAGAGGATGGGGTTGCCTGGAGCAGAACCTTGGCAGCTGGTTGTTCAGTGGACTGGCAAACAGGTTTATGGAGGGAAGCCCCCATTTCAAGAAAATCTTTTGAACCACTAAAGGATGTAGCTGCCACTCGTGTGGTTGCAGAATCCTGCTCAATCTGTCGGCCAGGGAATTCTCCTGGCCTGGAAGATAGACTGCTTTGAGGAGCATGTTGTGCTTCAGGGCAAAGGAACAGAGGTCCTGGGCCTCCTGGCAAAGGGGCTGGGAACCAGTTCCGCCCTGTTTGTTTACATAGAACATGGCTACCTGGTTGTCTGTCTGGATCAAGACAGACTGTTGTGCCAGGGAAGCATTAAAGGCCTTGAGGGCCAAGCGGATAGCTCTGAGTTCCAGCAGATTGATCTGCTGGGACGCCTCCCAATGAGACCACAGGCCCTGGGTGCACTTGTCTAGGCAGTGTGCTCCCCAACCCTGCAGAGAGGCATCGGTAGTCAATACCACTGTATGAGGTGGGATCTGAAAGGACACCCCCACCAGCAGATTGGGGGGGGGGGGGGTGTAACCACCAGTTGAGGGATGCCAGGAAACAGTGGGACACTCTGATCCTGTCTCTGAGACTGCCTGAGGCTTGTGACCACTGAGTCCGAAGGCACCACTGGGCAGGTCTCATATTGAGCCTGGCATTGGGGGTCACCTGTACTGTCGACGACATGTGGCCCAGAAGACTGAGACAGAGCCTGGTGGAGACCAGGGACCTGTGCAGAAACTTGCTGGCGAGGTCCATGAGCCTTTGTGCTCGGTCCACCGGTAAGAATGCTCTTGCCAGCTGAGAATACAACCTTGCTCCTATGAACTCCAAGTTCTGGGAGGGGAGCAAAGTGGACTTTGCGAAGTTGATGACAAAGCCCACCTTTTGGAGCAGTTCTATGGTCCTGTTGGTGGCCTGTTGAACTTCTAGGGAAGTCTGGCCTCTGATGAGCCAGTCGTCTAGGTAAGGAAACACAAAGATGCCCTAATTTCTCAGGTAGGCTGCCACCACTGCCAGGCACTTGGTAAATACCCTGGGAGCGGAGGTCAGTCCAAAAGGCAGTACTCTGTACTGATAATGGTTTCCTCCCACAATGAACCTGAGGTACTTTCTGTGGTCTGGATGAATAAGGATGTGAGTGTAAGCATCCTTTAGATCTAAAGAGCAAAGCCAATCTCCCTGCTGGAGGTAGGGCAGAAGTGTTCCAAGAATAAGCATCTTGAACTTCTCTTTCACTAGAAACTTGTTCAGGTTTCTGAGATCCAAAATGGGTCGAAGACCACCGGTTCTTTTTGGCACCAGGAAATACCTGGAGTAAAACCCGTGACCTTGGAAGTGGGGAGGCAAAGGCTCCACTGCCTTGTCTAGCAACAGACCTTTTAGCTCCTGGAGAAGAAGGGCTGTATGCAGGGGAGGCCGGAAAGGTTCCCCTGGGAAGTGTGGCAGAGGCAGTTGGTGAAAGTGCAGGGCATAGCCTCGATGGACTATGTCCAGTACCCAACTGTCTTGGGTTATCAAGGGCCACTTGTGGGCAAACAAGGCTAGGCGGCCTCCTGTGCAGGGCTGGGTCTGCAAGGGAGGTATGGCTATACTCAAGGAGTCAAAAGCCCCCACCCTGCTGAGTGGGAGCAGGGGCTGCAGGCTTGGGGGTCCTCTGCCTACGGGGCCCATTACCCTGGCCCTTGGTTTGCTGACCCTGGGGGGCAGCCGGATATTGTGGATACTGTTTGTAGGCAGTGCCCTTCCTCGGGTAAAAGGACTTCTTACCCGAGCCCTTCTTCTTATGAAAAGGGGCAGAGGTCTTCCTCGACAGCCTTGTACTCGTGAGGTGCTCTGTCTCAAGCTGAGCGGCCTTCTCGGCCACAGGCTTGCCAAAAAGGTTTTCACCTCGGCAAGGGACATCGACCAACTTGTCCTGAACCCATGGCTCGAGGTCCAATGACTGCAGCCATGCCTGGCATCGGGCCGCGATGCCGGCTGCCGCTACTCGGGCCGAAGCCTCGAAGCCATCGTAGGCGGTGCAGGACATGAACTTAGAGCATTCCCGGATCCTCGAAGACAAGGACTTAAAACTCTGCAAGGGTTCCCCGGAGAGACCAGCAGAGAATCCGGCCAACTCTTTGGCCAGGTCTCGTAAATACATGCCCATGTACAGCTGGTAAGTCTGGACACGGCAAGCAAGCATCGAGTCCTGAAAGCACTTTCTACCGACGCCATCAAGGCTTCGGGCTTCCCTTCCAGGAGGCACCGCGGAGTGCATCTTCTGACTCTTCAGACGATGCATGGCCGATTCCACAACCATGGAATGGTGTGGTAGCTGTGCTTTCTGGAAGCCAGGACTCTTTCGGAGCCGATAGATGGAATCGACTCGCTTGCTCAAAACTGGCGCCGAGGCCAGTGCCTCCCACATCCGGAAGAGGAGCCGTTCCAGCATCGGAGGAACCGGGACAGTAAAGGCCTCCTTCGGAGGAGAGTCATACTGCAGAGCATCGAGCTCTTCGGCTCGAGGCTCCTCCTCGGGGTCAGCCGACATAGCCAGGGCAGCGGCCATATCGCGGACAAACTCCGAGAACCTAGTATCCTCCGGAGGGGATCTACTCCGGGGCACAGACTCTGCTGAGTCCGAAGGGACACACCGAGTCTTGAAGGTGTCAGGAGACTCCTCGTCTTCGGTCTCCCAAGCAGATTCGTCCGATGTCGAGTCGAGGTCCGACCCCGCGGGGCCTCTAGGCACCTGCCCCGATGCCAGTGGCACCGGCGTCGAGACCCTCAGTCCCGAATGGGAGGTCGAGGGAGACCTCGACCGAGGACGACTTCGAGCCGCAAGGGACTCGAGTATCGGCTCGGTCTCCGGGGTCGACTTCGAAGTCGATGTCCCGGTGGTCGGGGCAGATGCGCCAGACAGGCTGGCCATCAGTGCCCGCTGCTGATCCATGAAGGCAGACATTCTGCTCTCCAAGGCTGTCAACCTGAGACTCAGCTCGGGTGACGCAGCAGCCCCCGACTCGGGCCCCGGCGGCGCCGGGCCCGACGTCGGTACTCGGGGAGGCGAGTCCACGAGGACAACAGGACTTATGTGTCCAGCAGACTCTGGCTCCATGCGAGGAACTTTAGTTGGCTTCTCCTGGTCCACAGGCCCGGGACGACGGTCGGGGGTCTTAGACCTGGCCCTCGAGGGCTCAGGGACCTCCTCCGACGCCGCCCTCGCGAGCCGCTTCTTCCTCTTACGTTCCCGGTCGGGGGACCCCCTGTCCGAGGAGCTCCGATGCCTCTCGGGATCGGAATCCCGAGATGTCGAGGCCTCAGACGATGTCCGGGCCCGGGCAGAGGCCGAGTCCGAGAAAAGCCTTTCACTTTGTTGCTGATGACTTCGGAGGGCCTTGGAAGACATTTTTCCACATGGCCCACACGTTTTAGAATTGTGGTCTGGGCCAAGGCACCGAAGGCAGCAGTCGTGTGTGTCGGTAAGAGACATTATCTTCTTACACTGATCACACTTTTTAAAACCACTGGAAGCCATCGGGGAGAAAAGGGTCCCCGCGAGGTCAAAGGACCGGCCTTCCAGGGAAAAAGAAAAAGATTTGGCACGAGCGCCTAGCCACTAAGGGCAAAAACCGAAAAAGGAAAAAAGGGATTCGATACCGGTGTACCGAACCCGGCGGGAGGGGAACCGACGTCAAATCCGAGGAAAAAAGCGAAATAACACCAAGAAAAACTTCTCTTTTCCGGGAAAAAAAGGACACACATCCGATGGGCTTCACGGAAAAAAGAGACTGAGGTAAGATGGCACCTTTAGGCGGGAAGGGAACCACGCATGCGTGCCAGCATTCCCAAAGGCTTTCATGGAAAGCTGGGGAAATGCTCTGCTGGGGCTTCATCGGCGTCGATGACAGCCATAAGTGAGGACTGACTTCCTGCTTGGTCCTGGAGAAAAGCTGTTGTTGCTGGGAAGGATTCTGCACTTTTACGTATTTACTTGCTGGGAATTCTCAGACTCTTGGGTTAAAGGGAACTCTTGATTTAAACTGATAAAATCTCTATTTTAAAGTTCTGTGTTTTTTTTTAAATCACTTAGAGCACTGTTTTAGCAAGCCAACTTTTACTTAGAACAAACTAAGAGTCAGTCAGGGCACTGTTTCATCAAGCCAGCTTTTATCAAGAGTTACTTTCCCTCCCATCCATCTACCCCACACATAATCTTACTTATAGGTTCTTACAGCTCTTAAAAGAACAGAGGTGGTTAAATTCAGTTTTAGGTTTAGCTGGTTATCCTCATCAGGTATAGCTTAATTAAAGCCCTGAAATTTAATCTTGATGTGAACAAAGTCCCTTAAACCTATTAGGTATAGTTGTATTTGTACAACTATCCCTAGCAACTTTAAGTAATTAAACAACTTAAATATCTAGATAGCAGTCCATCAGCGAGATGGAGCTATCCAGACTTTTGCACTGAGTGTCACATGTATAATTTTCTCCCAGTTGGTGAGAGGTCTTACATGTGCACTAGGTGCGAGGAGCTTTTTGCTCTCAGGGAACAAGTCCAAACTCTGAAGGCTAGAGTAGCAGACTTGGAGGAGGTAAAGAAGACAAAGGAATTCAGATGAGACCTACAGGTACAAAGTACTGAAGTCCCACCTCCAGTCTGGCAGCCTCTCTGTTGTCATGGAAAAGAGGTCACGTGAAGGGAGAGCATCCCCTTGGTATATCACAAAGTGATCCCGTAGCTAGGATCTGTCCTCCAGGTGATGTAAAAGCCTCTCATGCCGGCGTTTCTCCAGGGACATGTGCCCATGAGGGATGGATTAGGATGGCCATTATAGCTGTCAATTCGAAAATAAGGCACTTAGATAGCTGGGTGACTGGTGGACATGAGTACTGCCTGGAAACATGCCTGCTTGGTGCAAAAGGTAACGGACCTCATGCACCACCTAGATACGGTTTTACATAGCGCTGTGGAGAAGCCTGCTGTCTAGGTATACAATGGTACCAATAACATAGGAAAGTGTAAGAGGGAGGTTCTGGAGGCCAAATTTAAGCTTTTAGATAGAAAGTTGAAATCCAGAACTTCTAGGGTAACATTCTCTGAAATGTTTCTCCTTGGATCCAAAAGGCAAGCAGAGCTCCGAAGTCTCAATGTATGGACAAGATGACAGTGCAAGGAAGAGGGTTTTGGATTTGTTAAAACTGGGCAACATTCTGGGGAAGAGGAGGGAGGCTTTTCCAAAAGAATGGGTTCCATTTTAACCAGGGTGGAACCAGACTGATGGCATTAACCTTTAAAAAGGAGATAGAGCAGCTTTTAAATTAAAATGGGGAAAGCAGACAGTCGCCCAAGAGCACATGGTTTGGAAGGATTTATCCTTGAAGGGTACTAGCAAAAGAGGGAAGCTAGGGTATCCTGATAGAGGTTTCCATAAAGATAAAAATAACCCAGATGCCTTTAAGTACAGAACAGACAGATTAAAAATTCCAAATTACCCCTGTCAACTGATAACCAGATTAATATGAATAAAACACAACCTATAAAATGCCTGTATGCAATTACTAGAAGTCTAAAAAATAAGAGGGTTGAATAAGAATATATAGCATTAAATAAAAGGTTAGATATAATTGGCATCTCAGACCTGGAAGGAGGACAATCAATGAGACACTGATACCTGGGTACAAACTATATCGCAATGATAAGGGAGATCAAATTGGTGGAGGGGTTGCGCTCTATGTTAGAGAGGGCAATGAGTCACACAGGATTAAAGTTTTGCAGGAAACAAAATACATTGTAGCATCTCTATGGACAAAAATTCCATGTAAAAAGGGGAAGGCAATGGCAGTGGGGGGTGTACTACCGACCGCCTGGCCAGAATGAAAAGATGGACGATAAAAAGCTAAAAGAAATCAGGGAAGCTAACAAAAGTTACAACAGAGTAAAGTGACTTCAATTATCCCGGTATTGACTGGGTCAATGTCACACAGGACATGCTAGGGAGATAAAGTGTCTAGATGAAATAAATCATTGCTTCTTGGAGCAACTGGTTCATGAACTGACAAGAGAGGAAGCCATTTTGCACCTAGTCTTTAGTGGAATACAGGATCTGGTGCAAGAGATAACAGAGTTAGAGCCACTTGGCAATAGTGATCATAACATGATCACATTTGATTTATTAAATGGAGGGAGGACAGCAAGGAAAAGCACAGTTACTTACCTGTAACAGGTGATCTCTGGGAACAGCAGGAATAAGTCTTCACATATGGGTACGTCGGTACCGACGGAGCCTGCACGGGAACGCTCCCCAGCGTCCAATCAGAAAGCTTTTGGGAGCATCCCACAGCGCCTGCGTGCTGCCTTCCCGCCTTTCCAACTGTCTCTCCTCAGTTGAGTTTTATAGCTGAGACAAAGAGGGAGAGAGAGAGGGAAAGGAGAGAGAGAGAGAGAGAGAGAGAGAGAGAGAGAGAGAGAGAACTCCTAGGGGAGGTGGGTGGGTTGTGAAGACTTATTCCTGCTGTTCCCAGAGATTACCTGTTACAGGTAAGTAACTGTGCTATCTCCAGGAACAAGCAGGAATGAGTCTTCACATATGGGGACTCCCTAGCTTTTGATGCCAGGGAGAGCGCCCAGAAGTTGGGTGACCCTGGGACAGGGCTGCACTTCCTCACCTGGATCTCTGGCATCCCCTGAGGGATGGTGGGTAGGAGATGATTAGGTATGGAACAGGTGTTTGAGAACAGCCTGACCAAACAAGGCATCCCGGCGGGAGTCCTTGTCTAAGCAGTAATGGGCTGTGAAGGTATGAACCGAGGCCCAAGTGGCTGCTCGACAGATGTCCTCGATAGACAAAGAGTTCAGATGAGCCATTGAGGTTGCCATGGCTCTCACATTGTGAGCTGTGACATGGCCCTCCAGAGAAATGTTCTTGCTCTGATAGGCGAAAGAAATACATTGGGCAATCCAGTTGGAAAGAGTTCTCTTGGAGACTGGTTGTCCCAAATGAGAAGGATCAAAAGCAACAAAGAGTTGAGAAGACTTTCTATGTTGCTGTGTCCTCTGTAAGTAAAAAGCCAGAGCTCTTTTACAGTCCAGGGTATGAAGATTCCTCTCTGCAGGTGATGCATGAGGCCCTGGAAAAAAGACAGGTAGATAGACCTCTTGGTTGAGGTGAAAAGGCGAGACCACCTTAGGCATAAAATGTGGATTAGTCCTAAGGACCACCTTGTCATGATGGAATCTTGTATAAGGTGGATTAGCTACTAGTGCTTGCAATTCACTGATGCGGCATGCTGATGTGATTGCAATGAAAAAGATAACCTTCCAAGAAAGGTATTTCAAGGAGGTAGTAGTTAAAGGTTCAAAAGGCGGCTTCATAAGCTGACCAAGAACCAAATTTAAGTCCCATGCCACCGGTGGTGGTCTAATGGGAGGCTTTGTTAAAAGGAGGCCTCTCATGAACCTTGCTACAAGGGGATGAGAGGAACAGGTTGTCCATTTAGAGGCTTGAGTGAAGCTGCAATAGCACTCAGATGGACTCTTACGGAATTTGTCTTAAGGCCTGCATTAGACAGATGCAGGAGATACTCCAGCAACGATTCCAGAGGTATGGCACGGGGGTTAAGACCCTTTTCAGAACACCAGATGGTAAACCTTTTCCACTTGAAGGCATAAGAACGTCTAGTGGAAGGTTTTCTGGAAGCTTGAAGAACATCTTTCACTTGCTGAGAAAGAGGAAGATCCTGGAGATCTAGGCCTTCAGCAACCAAGCCCTGAGACGCAGAGACTGGGGATTGGGATGCCATAACTTTCCGTCCTCCTGAGAGAGGAGGTCTGGAGCAGACCCTAACTCTAGAGAGGGAGCTTGAGAGAGATGTGGAAGCAGAGGGTACCACACTTGCCATGGCCAATGTGGAGCTATGAGAATCATGTGGCCTCTGTCTCTCTGAAGCTTGAACAGGGTTTTGGGAATTAGGGGAATGGGTGGAAAGGCATACAGGAAGTCTTGACCCCAGTGAAGGAGGAAAGCATCCCTTGCCTGAGCCCCCTGAGCCGGAGTTCTGGAACAGAACCGGGGAAGTTTGGCATTCCACGGACTTGCAAAGAGGTCTATGTCCGGGGTTCCCCAAATTTGAAAAATTTGGACACCTGGTCCATATGTAGGGACCACTCGTGTGGAAGCAGAACTCGACTGAGTCTGTCTGCCCAAGAGTTTTGAACCCCTGGAAGATAGACTGCCAGAAGATGAATGTGATGCTCTCTGGCGAAGGCTCACAGTCGCAGAGCTTCGTTGCAAAGCGACAGAGAGCCAATTCCTCCCTGCTTGTTTATGTAGAACATGGCCATCTGATTGTCCGTGTGGACAAGGACTGTCTTGTGGCTGAGCAGGGTGTGGAAAACTCGTAGAGCAAGGAAGATTGCTCTGAGTTCCAAGAGATTGATGTGGAGACAAGTCTCCTGTGGGGACCAGATGCCCTGGGTGGAGAGGTCCTGAAGATGAGCTCCCCAGCCCATTGGAGAAGGATCGGTTGTAAGAGTTGCCTGGGGTAGAGGCTGTTGAAAAGGACACCCCAGCAAGAGGTTCTGAGGGGACTTCCACCACTGGAGGGACAAAATGAGGTGACTTGTGTTTGCTATTTTGTCTGACAGGCAGCCTAATGCCTGGGTCCATTGGGTGGATAAAGTCCACTGAGCTGCTCTCATGTGAAGGCGAGCATATGGTACCACATGAACGGTGGAAGCCATGTGACCTAGCAACTGTAACATCTCTCGAGCAGTGAGTAGGGGTTTCAACTCTGCTTGAGAAGCTAACTGCATCAAGCGAAGGCAACGGGCCTGGGGAAGAAAGGACCCTTGCCTTTGTGGTATCCAGCAGTGCCCCTATGAACTCCAGGGACTGAGTAGGGATCAAATTGGATTTTGGGATGTTTATTACCAACCCTAAGTATTGAAGGATACGCATTGTGCAGGTTAGAGCAGTCCTGGCCTCTGATTGAGTGGGAGCTCGAATGAGCCAGTCGTCCAGGTAGGGGAAGACAAATATTCCCAGGGTGTGCAGAAAAGCAGCAACCACTGCCATGCATTTCGTGAACACCCTTGGTGCAGAGGCCAGGCCAAAGGGGAGCACTCTGTATTGATAGTGCTTCTCCTGGAAAAGGAACCGAAGGAACCTTCTGTGAGTTGGATGGATGAGAACATGAGTGTATGCATTCTTGAGATCTAGAGAACAAAGCCAATCCTGACTCTGAAGGTATGGCAGCAGAGTTCCTAGAGAAACCATCTTGAATTTTTCTTTGACTAGGAATCTGTTCAATTCTCTGAGATCTAAAATGGGTCTGAAGCCCCCTGTTTTCTTTGGGATAAGAAAATAGGGGTAGTAGAACCATGTGCCCTGTTGATGAGAGGGCACTTCCTCTACTGCCCCTTGGGCTAGAAGAGTGGCAACCTCCTGCTCTAATAGGCTGAGGAGGGAGGTTGGAGAATTGAACAGGTGCACTCTTGGGAGAGGGGACAAGCTGGAAAAATGAAATTTGTACCCCTCTCTTATGATGGAGAGTGTCCACTGCTCTGCTGTGATTTGCCCCCATATGGGAGTAAAGTGACATAGCCTTCCTGGAATGGTGGAGGGCTCTGGTCCTTCTAGAGCCAGGAAGGCTAAGTTCTCTAGCAGAACGTCAAAGGCCCTGAGAGGGCTGAGACTGCTGGGCTGGAGCAGGCCTCGCAGCCTTTGCCTTGGTCTGTTTGGAGGATTGCTGACCTTTGGAAGGGAACTGAGCTGCAGAAGATGCACTCTGACTATAAGCAGGACAGGATCTTCCCTTTTTTGAAAAAGGTGCTTTCTTGAACAACCTTTTCTTAGCAGGAGCAGCTGAAGATTTGGATAGTCTATCCAAAGCAGAATTTTCAGCATCCATCTGATTGGCTTTTGCTTGCCAATCCTTACCAAACAGATTTTCACCTGTACAAGGGATATTTCCCAATTCATCTTGGACCCAGGTCTCCAAATCAGAAGCTTGAAGCCAAGCTATCCTACGTGCTCCTATAGCTATAGCTGAGGCTCTGCTTACGCATTCAAAGAAATTGAAAGCTGCACGGTTGGAGAATTTGGAGATATCCTGGGCATGATTGAGCCCAGAGAGAAATTCTTGCCTTTTATTGTCAGACATAAAAGGACTTAAAGTTTGCAAATGGTCAGTGACTTCTTTTCAGAACATGCCCATGTAGAGACAGCACAGTTACTTACCTGTAACAGGTGATCTCTGAAAACAGCAGGAATAAGTCTTCACATATGGGTATCGTCGGTACCGACGGAGCCTGCGCGGGAACGCTCCCCAGCGTCCAAAAGGAAAGCTTTTGGGAGCAGCCCACAGCGCCTGCGCGCTGCCTTCCCGCCTTTCCTAACCACCTCCCTCCAGTTCGAGTTTTAAGCTGAGACAAAGAGAGAGAGAAAGGAAAGGAAAGGAAAGATAGATAGAGAGATACAACTCCTAGGGGAGGTGGGTGGGTTGTGAAGACTTATTCCTGCTGTTCCCAGAGATCACCTGTTACAGGTAAGTAACTGTACTATCTCCAGGAACAAGCAGGAATGAGTCTTCACATATGGGGACTCCCCAGCTAGAGATGCCAGGGAGATCCCCAAGGTTGTGAGTCCCTGAGAAGGGCTCTACCTCCCCCTATGGATCTCGGGCATCCTACCAGGGATGGGGGGGTAGGAGTTGATCAGGTATGGAACAGGTGTTTGAGAACAGCCTGACCAAACAAGGCATCCCAGCGGGAGTCCTTGTCCAAGCAATAATGGGCTGTAAAGGTATGAACCGAGGCCCAGGTGGCCGCTCGACAGATTTGGTCGATGGACACAGAATTTAGATGAGCCATAGAGGCTGCCATGGCCCTCACATTGTGAGCTGTGACATGGCCCTCCAGATAAAGGTTTTTACTCTGGTAGGCGAAAGAAATACACTGAGCAATCCAATTGGACAGGGTTCTCTTAGAGTCTGGAAGTCCTAAATTAGAGGGATCGAAAGCAACAAAGAGTTGAGAGGACTTTCTATGTTGCTGTGTCCTTTGTAAGTAAAAAGCAAGCGCTCTCTTACAATCCAGGGTATGGAGATTCCTCTCTGCACTTGATGCATGAGGTCCTGGAAAAAAGACAGGTAAATATACCTCCTGGTTCAGATGAAAAGGTGAGACCACATTAGGCATAAAGTGTGGATTGGTCCTGAGGACTACCTTATCATGATGGAACCTTGTATAAAGAGGATTAGCCACAAAGGCTTGCAGCTCACTGATGCGGCGAGCTGAAGTGACTGCAATGAGAAAAATAACCTTCCAGGAAAGGAATTTCAAGGAGGTAGTGGCTAGGGGTTCACAAGGTGGCTGCATAAGCTGGCCAAGAACCAGATTCAAGTCCCATGCCACTGGAGGTGGTCTAATGGGATGTTTAGTTAAAAGAAGGCCTCTCATTAATCTTGCTATAAGAGGATGAGAGGAAACAGGTTGTCCATTGAGAGGTTTAAGGGATGCTGCAATAGCACTCAAATGGACTCTTACTGAATTCGTTTTAAGGCCTGCATGGGATAAATGCAGCAAATACTCTAGTAAAGAATTCAGAGGTATTGCAAGAGGGTTAAGACCCTTCTCTGCACACCAAATGGTAAACCTCTTCCATTTAAAAGCATAGGAACGTCTAGTGGAAGGCTTTCTGGAAGCATGAAGGATATCCTTCACTTGCTGAGAAAGATGCAAATCTTGAAGGTCTAGGCCTTCAGCAACCAGGCTCTGAGGTGAAGAGACTGGGGATTTGGGTGCCACAACGTTCCCTCCTCCTGGGACAGGAGGTCTGGAGCAGATCCCGAGTCCAGGGAGGGAGCTTGAGAGAGATGCAGAAGTAGAGGGTACCACACTTGGCGTGGCCAATGTGGTGCTATGAGGATCATAGACCCCTTGTCTCTCTGAAGTTTGAACAGTGTCTTGGGAATTAGAGGAATGGGTGGGAAGGCATAGAGGAAGTCTTGCCCCAATGGAGGAGGAAGGCATCCCTGGCCTGAACTCCCTGACACGGAATCCTGGAACAGAACCGGGGAAGTTTGGCATTCCACGGATTTGCAAACAGGTCTATGTCCGGGGTTCCCCAAATTCGGAAGATCCTGGCTATCTGGTCCCCATGGAGGGACCCATTCGTGTGGAAGCAGAACTCGACTGAGTCTGTCTGCCCAAGAGTTTTGAACCCCTGGAAGATACACTGCCATGAGATGAATTTGATGCTCTCTGGCGAAGGCCCACAATCTCAAAGCTTCGTTGCAAAGCGACAGAAAGCCAGTCCCGCCCTGCTTGTTCACGTAGAAATGGCTACTTGGTTGTCCGTGTGGATGAGGACTGTCTTGTAGCTGAGCAGGGTGTGGAAGACTCTGAGAGCTAGAAAAATTGCTCTGAGCTCTAAGAGGTTAATATGTAGAGATGTCTCCTGTGGAGACCAGATGCCTTGAGTGGAGAGATCTTGTAGATGAGCTCCCCAACCTCTTGGAGAGGCATCTGTTGTAAGGGTTGCTTGGGGTAACACCTGTTGAAAGGGGGACCCCAGCAACAGATTTTGAGTGGACTTCCACCACTGGAGAGAGCAAAAGAGGCGACTGGAGGTTGCTATTTTGTCTGACAGGCACCCTGATGCCTGGGTCCATTGGGTGGACAGAGTCCATTGAGCTGCCCTCATGTGAAGGCGAGCGTAAGGAACCACATGCACAGTGGATGCCATGTGGCCTAACAGTTGTAACATCTCTCGAGCAGTTAAATGGGATTTTAACTGAATCTGTGAGGCTAACTGCACCAAGCGTAGGCAACGGGCCTGGGGAAGATAGGCCCCTTGCAGTTGTGGTATCCAGCAAGGCCCCTATGAACTCTAGAGACTGAGTAGGGGTGAGATGGGATTTTGGGATGTTTATTACAAGTCCCAGATACTGAAGAACACGCCTTGTGCAGGCTAGGGAAGTCTGGGCCTCTGACTGGGATGGAGCACGGATGAGCCAATCGTCCAGATATGGGAATACGAATATCCCCAGAGTGCGTAGAAATGCAGCTACTACTGCCATGCATTTTGTGAACACTCTTGGTGCAGAGGCCAGACCGAAAGGAAGCACTTTGTATTTGTAGTGCTTTCCTCGATAAAGGAACCGAAGGAACCTTCTGTGTGTTGGATGATGAGGACATGGGTGTATGCATCCTTGAGGTCTAGAGAACAAAGCCAATCCTGACTCTGAAGGTATGGAAGGAGAGCACCGAGAGAAATCATCTTGAATTTCTCCTTGCATAGAAACTTGTTCAATTCTCTGAGATCTAATATGGGTCTGTAGCCCCCTGTTTTCTTTGGGATAAGAAAGTAGGGGGAGTAGAACCCTGAGCCCTGTTGAAGAAGGGGTACTTCTTCTATTGCCCCTTGGACAAGAAGGGTAGCAATCTCCTGACCCAGAAGGTCGAGGAGAGATGTTGGAGAATTGAACTGTCTCACCATGGTGTGAGGAGGAAGGTTTAAGAAATGAAGCTTGTACCCCTCCCTTATGATGGAAAGGGTCCATTGCTCTGCTGTGATTTGTTCCCACCTGGGAGCAAAGTGAGCTAACCTTCCTGGAATGGTGAGAGGCTCTGGTTCTTTTAGAGCCAGAAAGGCTAAGTTCTCTAGTTGAAAGTCAAAGGCCCTGAGGAGGCTGAGGCTGTTGGGCCGTAGCAGCCCTTGCAGCCTTAGGCTTGGCCTGTTTAGGTTGTTGCTGTCGCTTTGCAGCAAAACGACCTGCAGAAGATGCCTGTTGACCATAAACAGGATAATATTTCCCCTTTTTGGGAAAAAATCCCTTTTTGAACAACCTTTTCTTAGCAGGAGCAGAAGTAGACTTTGAAAGTCTATCTAAAGCAGAATTTTCAGCATCCATCTGAGTGGCCTTTGCTTGCCAATCTTTGCCAAAAAGGTTTTCACCTGTACAAGGAAGATTTCCTAGTCCATCCTGAACCCAGGGTTCCAAATCAGAAGCTTGTAGCCAAGCAACTCTGCGTGCACCTATGGCAATAGCTGAGGCTCTGCTAGCACACTCAAAAGAGTCAAAGGCTGCACGGTTAGAAAACTTGGAAACATCCTGGGCATGTTTAAGCCAGGTGAGAAACTCCTCTCTTTTATCTTCTGAAATAAAAGGAGATAAAGTTTGTAGGTGATCTGTAATCTCTTTTAGAAACATCCCCATATAGAGACTATAGGAGTTGATTCTAGCAACAAGCATATTGGCCTGGAAAATTCTCCTGCCAAAAGCAGCTAAGGTTCTGCATTCTCTTCCTGGAGGATTAGATGAGTGCCTTTTTGCATTCTTTATCCTCTTCATAGCAGACTCCACCACAATAGAGTGGTGAGGAAGCTGAGTTTTATGAAAGCCAGGACAAGGAGGAACACGGTACATGGTGTCCAACCTACGAGAATGAGGGGAGGTGGTGAGAGGTGTCTCCCATATTCCCAACATGTGATCATAAAGGATGTCATGAATTGGTAAAGTAGCTGCCTCTTTAGGAGCTTTAGGATATTGTAAGATATCCAATTTTTTGGCTCTAGGCTCTGCCTCAGGGGCCACTGAAATGGAGAGGCCCCTGGCCACTTCCCTAATGAAGTCTTGAAAAGACAAGTCTTCTGGAGGAGACATTCTTCTTTTTGGAGAAGAGGGCTCCTGAGGAAGGAGTACCGATGCTTCGACAGAGACCTCTGATTCAACAGAGTCTCAGAGGAATCGAAGTATCGCCTATCTGGATGCTCCTGCAGAGCCCGATACGCGTACCGAGTGGTATCGACATCGGGAGTGATCGGTACCGATTCGGTACCGATGGGCATCACAGAACAGGGTACCACTGCAGTCGACACCGAAGCCGATGTCGATGCAATCGGTACTGGCACCGATACCGACAACGGAGTTTGTTGCGGTACCGGAGGCGTCGCAGCTTGTATGAATGCCGTAATGGCACGCTGCATGGTCAGAATATTCTGATCCATCGACGCCACCAATGTCTGGATATCGGTAGCAGTGGGAACCACCGGTACCCCAGAACATGGCAACAGGTGATCGGTCGAGGCCGAGCCATCGATGTCAACCTATGACCCCATAGATAAAGCTTTGGAAGCCAGAGCCTCCCGCCGGGGTAATTTTACCGGTGCAGATTCCTCGAGAGCAAGCCCGGAGGCATCTCGATACTTTGAGGGAGATCTACCCTTCGAGGACTGGCTGGACTTGAGTTTGGTTACCTGAGATCCATGGGAGGAAGAAGAAGCCCTGGAAGACGTTGATGCTACCGAAGCTGCATCAGAGGGAAACAGGGTACTGAGCTTGGCTGCTTGATTCTGTAGACCTCTTTTAGACATCATGGAACAGGACTCAATCCGTGATGGAGTGGTCAGGACCCAAACATTTTAGACACCAGTCATGGGTGTCAGTGACAGAAATAGTGCCGCTGCACTTCGTGCACTTTTTAAACCCAGAAGCGGGCTTCTCCATGAGGAGAATTTCTTGTAGGCCTAAGGCAAAAAGAAAAAAGCAAAGAAGTGAAAATAGTAGTCTTTTTTTTTTTTTAAGAAGAAAGAAAGAAAGAAAGACCGGCGGTACCAGTCCGACGTCGAAGAAGGCAGACGCGACCAAAGAAATAAAATAAAATAAAGAACTTCTTCAGCGGTGACAGGAACATGACCTGTTGGCTCCGCGGAAAAGAAGAACTGGAGAGAGGCGGTTAGGAAAGGCGGGAAGGCAGCGCGCAGGCGCTGTGGGATGCTCCCAAAAGCTTTCCTTTTGGACGCTGGGGAGCGTTCCTGCGCAGGCTCCGTCGGTACCGACGATACCCATATGTGAAGACTCATTCCTGCTTGTTCCTGGAGATTAAAAGAATTAATTCTCGCAGCAAGCATGGAAGCTTGGAAGACTCTTCTACCAAAAGCATCCAGGGTTCTACATTCACGTCCCGGAGGATTAGAGGCATGTCTCTTGGCACTTCTAATCTTTTTCATTGCAGACTCAACCACAATAGAGTGGTGAGGAAGATGGGTTTTATGAAAACCAGGACAAGGAGGGACACGATACATGGTGTCCAACCTGCGAGAATGAGGAGAGGTGGTTAGAGGTGCTTCCCACATCCTTAACATGAGATCATATAGAATCTCATGAATAGGCAAGGTAGCTGCCTCTTTAGGAGTTTTAGGATATTGTAGAATATCTAACTCCTTAGCTCTAGGCTCTGACTCTGGGGCTACCGTAATAGAGAGACCCCGAGCCACCTCTCTGATAAAGTCCTGAAAAGACAAGTCTTCTGGAGGAGACATCCTGTGTTTAGGAGTGGACTCCTCCTGTGGAAGAAGCATTGCTGCATCGACAGACCCTTCAGAATCCTCATAGTCATCAGAGGGAAGTATCGTCTGTCGGGATGCTCTTGCAAAGCCCGATACCCGTACCGACCGAGGTCGGTATCGGGAATAAGCGGTACCGGGGTATCGGTACCGGAAGGCTGCAAAGGGCAGGGTACCGGCATCGATGTCGATGCCACCGGTACCGGGATGGGTACCGATGGCGATACCGGAGCCGGTACCTGCGGAGTAGTCTGTTGCGGTACCACGGGCGTCGATGCCACAAGGAAAGCCGCCAGACTGCGTTCCATGGACAGAATCCTCTGATCCATCGACGCTGCCAATGCCTGGAAGTCGGTACCGGTGGAGGCCACCGGTACCCCAGAGCATGGCACCAGGAGATCTGTTGAGGCCACGCCATCTAGATCGTCCTGGAACCCCGATGATGATGCTTTAGAAGCCGAAGCCTCCCGCCGGGGTAATTTTGCCAGTGCAGAATCCTCGAGGGCAAGGCCAGAGGCATCTCGATGCTTAGAAGGAGATTTGCCCTTCGAGGACCGGCTGGATTTATGTTTAGTTACCTGAGATCCATGTGAGGAAGAAGCAGCCCTGGAAGACGTCGATGCCACCGAAGCCGCATCAGAGGGAAACAGGGTACTGAGCTTGGCAGCTCGGTTCTGTCGACCTCTCTTAGACATCATGGAACAGGACACACAATCTTTAATGGAATGGTCAGGGCCTAAACATTTGAGACACCAGTCATGGGTGTCGGTGACGGATATAGTACCGCCACATTTTGTGCACTTCTTAAAACCTGAGGCAGGTTTTTCCATATTTAAGGAAAAAGGTTTTGGGCCTAAGGCCCAAAACTGAAGTACACCTGAAGGAAAAATAGGTGGTCTTTTTTTTGTTTTAAGAAAGAAATAAGAACCGGCAGTACCGGTATAGCGTCGAGGAAGGCAGACGCGTACAGAAAAGAAATAAAGAAAAAATAAGGAAATTCTTCTGCGGTGACAGGAACATGACCTGCTGGCTCCGCGGAAAAACAACAACTGAGGAGAGACAGTTGGAAAGGCGGGAAGGCAGCACGCAGGCGCTGTGTGATGCTCCCAAAAGCTTTCTGATTGGACGCTGGGGAGCGTTCCCGCGCAGGCTCCGTCGGTACCGACGTACCCATATGTGAAGACTCATTCCTGCTTGTTCCTGGAGATTCCACAGTTCTACCTTTTAACTTTCAAAAGGGAGACTATGATAAAATGAAGAAAATAGTTTAAAAAAAACTAAAAGGAGCAGATGCAAAGGTTAAAGGTCGACATCAAGTATGGGTGTTTAAAAATACTATCTAGGAAGCCCAGACCAGATACATTCTATACTTTAAGAAAAATGGAAGGACGGCCACGAAACATGGTTTAAAGGTAAGGTCAGAGAGGCTGTTGTAGCCCAAAGGCATCTTTCATGAAATGGAAAAAGGAGACAAATGACAAAAATGGGAAATAACTTAAGCACTGGAAAGTTAGATGCAAGGCACTGGTAAGACAAGCAAAGAGAGAATTTGAAAAACAAAGCTTGCTGTGGAAGCAAAACGCATAATAAAAACTTTTTCAAGTACATTCATAGCAAAAAACCTGTGAGAGAGTCAGTTGGACCATTAGATGATAGAGGGGTAAAAAGGGCACTAAGGGAGGACAAGGCCATAGCAGAGAGACTGAATGAATTCTTTACTTTGGCTTTTATTGAAGATGATATAGGGAAGTTATCCATGCATGAAATGGTATTTAAAGATGATATATTGAAAGAACTGAAAGAAATAATCACCTGGACCTGGTATACATCCGAGGGTATTGAAAGAACTGAAAATATGTAATTGTATATTAGTAATCTGTGAACTATCATTAAAATCATATGTAGTACCTGAAGACTGGAGAATGGCCAATGTAATGCCAATTTTTAAAAAGGGTTTTAGGGGTGATCCAGGAAACTACAGACCAGTGAGCCTGACATTGGTACCAAGTAAAATGGTAGAAACCATTATAAAGAAAAATATTATTAACATGTAGACAGTCATGTTTTAATGGAAGAAGGCCACCATGGATTTAGCCAAGGAAAGTCTTGAAGGTGTGAATAAACAAGTGGATAAAGGTGAGCTGATTGATATAGTGTATGTGGATTTTCAGAAAGCCTTTGACAAGGTCCCTCATGAGGGACTCTTGGTGAAATTAAAAAGTCATGGGACAGGAATCAGTATACTATTGTGGATCAGGAACTGGTTAAAAATCCAGTCCCCTCCGAACCAATCCCCTCCGAACTGCCCTAAACACCACGGCAAGAATAATTCACAATGCAAAGAAACAGGACCACATCACCCCAATTCTGAGAGACCTTCATATTCTCCCCATCGAAGCAAGAATCAAGTACAAAGCTCTTCTACTCACCCATAAAACCATCCACCAAACACAAGGCACCCCACTCCACACCCTACTGTCTCACCCAACCCACAGCAGAACAACCAGACAATCCTCCAACAGCTCCATTGCCATCCCCCACAAAAGAACCAAGGCAACACAACGGACCTGCAACAGAGCCTTTGAACTCTATGCCCCATCCCTCTGGAACTCTCTGCCAAACCACATCAGGAACAACGGTAATGTCCCATCATTCAAAAAGCAGCTAAAAACCGTCCTATTCCAGGAACATCTCTGAATGGGAACCCCCTCCCCCTATTTCTCTTCAAGAACTTCAGACCAGTAACTGTGCTGTCCTGTCCGTCTCTATGTTCATCCCAAAATCATCAATGTTGAGCCCCCGGTGATGGCCCCCCTATTATTGATTCCCCCCCCCCCCCCTGTTATGTGTCTCACCGCTTTGACCCGGTGAAAAGCGGGATATAAATACAGTTAAATAAAAAAATAAAATAAAAAAAAGGTAGAAAGCAGAGAGTAGGGCTAAATGGCCAATTTTCTCAGTGGAGAAATGTGAATAGTGGAGTACCCCAGGGATCTGTGTTGGGCCCGCTGCTTTTTAACATATTTTTAACATAAATGACCTGGAAAAGGGAATAACAAGTGAAGTGATCAAGAGGATTGTGAAAAATTGCAAGAAGATTGGGCGTCCAAATGGCAGATGAAATTTTGGGGTATGTCTACTAAGCCGGGTGTCACCCTCACGGTGGCCAGCCCAACGCCTAGGGCACTGAGACTTGGTCTGCCTGTGGTGTTCCTGCCTCAGAGAGCTTGGGCTTGCTTTAACTTTGCAAGGCCTTCTGGGAATGTAAGTCCCTTTACCCCTGAGCTAGGGAATACGTCACTGCAGGGGCGTGTCTTTCTAGCTCGTGACTCTCTTTGTTTACTTCTTCTTTGCAAACACTGAGCCATGTGCTCAGACTGCCTGTCAGTTTCTGAAAGCAAATCCTCATCTTGCCCTATCTTTATAGGCTCAGAAGGGACTTCTTCATGACAGATCCCCCCCCCCTTAAGATATTACGGGCTGATGAGCTACTGCTCGGACAGCACGTAATCCCTAATGGGGCGCTACTGTGCTTTTCTACCCTAACTAGGCGTGCTGCCGCAGACCTCTCATGCCAGGGCCTAAGAACGTTTAAATGGTAGACTTGGCGGCGTCCCCTATTGTTTTCTACCATGTAGGAAACGGGACCTGCTTTTTTTACCACTGTACACGGACCTCTCCATTGGGACTCAAACTTTGGTCCAGGGTCCGCTACCATAATTATGACTTTATCACCTACTACTAACTGCCTAGGCCTCGTCCCTCGGTCATAATATTTCTTTTGCCGCTGTTGACTAGCCTTCAGGTTTTCTATTGCTGCCTGAGAAGTCCTTTTTAGCCGACTTCTCAACTCCTTTAAGAAGTGAGGCACCCCTACATCCTGAACTTCTGGCTCCACCCATTGCTCTCGCAAAATGTCTAAAACCCCTCTGGGAGCACGACCAAATAATAATTCGTAAGGTGATGCCCCTAGGGATGCCTGCGTACGCTCGCGACAAGCATATAAAACGAATGGGAGCAATGTATCCCATTCAGACATTTTCCCATTCAGACCCCGTCTCAACATCTGCTTAATGGTCTGATTTAGACGTTCAACCAGTCCATTGGACTGGGGGTGGTATGCGGCCGTCTTTATATGACGCACCCCAAATGCGTCCCGCACTTGTGCTAGGTACCTTGATACAAAGTTACTGCCTTGGTCTGTGAGCATTTCCTGCGGAAACTCCACCTCGCAGAACAATTTAACAAGCTCTAAGGCTATCGTCCTAGCTGAAGTACTCCTTAAGGGTATTGCCCAAGGAAAACACGTGGCCTGATCTATTATTACCAATATGTATTGGAACCCTCTTGGCGTCTTAATCAGGGGTCCTACAATATCCATTGCCATCCGGCGAATTGGGGTTGATATTGTGGGCGTAGGTATCATGGGTACTGCCCTTGGCTTGGCGGAGGTCACACGCTGACATATGGGACATGACTCACAGTAGCGGGTGGTCTCTTTAAAAATCCCTGGCCAGTAAAAATGGGACAGGATTTGATCCAACGTCCCCTGGATCCCTTTATGGCCGCCTGCAGGGTGATCATGGGCCAACCTTAGCACTATTGCCTTAAATGTAGTGGGTACTACTAACTATTTCCTTACAGCTCCTGTTTGTGGCTCATTGGACTCCCTATACAACACTTCTTTGTCTAGGAAAAACCAAGGAAGAGTCTCTGCTTGTTTTCATATTTAAGCCCTTCTCCACCCCTCTGCAAAATGGGGGCCAGTCCCTCCCCAACACAATATCGTAGGGAAGCCGTGGGACAACGGCCACCAAAACCTCTTTTTGGGTCCCCAACCCTTTTATGGAGAGCCTATACAGTGGATAATAGGATGAAGCACCATGCACACAACGTATCTTAACACGGCCCTCTGCTTGACTCGGTGCTGACCTACCGTGAGCTTCCACGGCCTACCAGAGCTTTTCAGAGACCATGCTCTGGTCAGCACCCGAGTCAAGCAGTGCCTTAGCCATAATGCCTTGGACTTCTACGTCCAACCGGAAGCCTTCTTGCACCGGTTTCCCTTTTCCAGACATTAGTGCTGTCCACACTGTACAACTCTTCTGGAAATGTCCTATCTTCCCACAATTGTAACACTTTCCTTTTGTCACAGGTAAAACAGTATTTACATTAGACACATTTGCTTTTCTGCTTCTTTCTAATCCTGCAAAGTTGCTTGTTCCAGCCAACTTCAGAGCGCCTCCTGTTGGCCTGCTTGCCAACTCCGCTTCAAAGTAACGCTCTGTAAGGACGGCTGCCTCTGCAGTGGTCTGGCATGAAAGATTTTACCTCAGGAGGTACTGCCTCCATGAATTGTTCCAGAATGACTGTGTCTATCACAGATTCCAGGGTTTTCCCCTCTGGAACAAGCCATTTCCAGGCCAAGGCTTTGATCCTCTGATATAATGCCTTTGGCGTCTCATTAGACTTAAGCCTAGACTCTCTAAACATCCTCCTATAATACATTGGAGTCAGACCTAATCTGTCTCTTACTGCTTTTTTAACCTCTTCATAGGTGGACGCGAGAGCAGCGGGCATGGTTTTGTATGCAGGCAAAGCCTCTCCCGTTAGGGACATGGCAAACCTTATTGCCCATTGCTCAGGTGGCCATTTAACTGCTACTGCCACCCTTTCAAAAGCCTCAATAAAGTCATCCAAATTGGCATTGGTGTTTAACGGGCCAAAAGTTAAGGCTCCGCAGCCTTGCGGTCCTACCACTGTAGAAAATGTAAGACTGGCATCTTCAGCGGCCTTTTGCTTTGTCAGTAAAGCTTCCATCAGCTCTACAAGAGGCTTCTGCTGGGCCTGTATAGCTGCAGCCGTCTGTTCCTGTGTGCGGTGAGCCAGTTCCATCTGCCTTTCAAATTGACTGGACATCCAGCGCAACACCTCTTGAGGATCCATCCTGAGGATTATTGTCCCTGCAAAGAAAGCAAAAGAAAAGCCCACCAAGTGCGGCACAAAATTTTCTTTTTAAAACCTCACTAGCTTTCTGCAGAACAAAACTCCCTTTCTCACTGGAATCCTTCTACACCCGTGCCCAGTTACCCGTTACCTTCGCACGGTGTAGACTCAGACTTTGAGAAAGGAGTCTATCCTCCTGGGTCCTGGTCCTCCTGGCACGATTTACCAGCGAAATCTCCACCTGCTTTCCTCCAGCAGCTTAGCCGATTTCTCGTTCCCCTTGTATTTTCCAGCTATGGCAAAACTTTCTGTTGTATCCTGAAGTTCTTCTTCTTTTCTTTTCCCTCAGTTGGGATGTCCTTTTTGTATTCCAAGCGAAAAAATCCAAACAGACTACGCCACTTGTCACCCTCACGGTGGCCAGCCCAACGCCTAGGGCGCTGAGACTTGGTCTGCCTGTGGTGTTCCTGCCTCAGAGAGCTTGGGCTTGCTTTAACTTTGCAAGGCCTTGTGGGAATGTAAGTCCCTTTACCCCTTGAGCACAGATGAGTTGCAGTCGAGTGGTTTCAGGCAATGACAAGAATTTATTTTCCCCTTCCCAGCGGATTAAATGCAAGTGAATAACTCAGGACAAAACATGCCATACAATTGGCTTGAGGAAATTATACATAAACTCAGGTAAGTTAGCCTTGTCAGCTTCAGGCTTTAAACGTGCAGCGCTTGATACAAAACAAATCACAACAGCTTCAATTAGCAAAGAAAATGTTCCCTTGTCTTCTGCTGCTTTTACCGTCTCTCACAGACCTGTTCAGCATAGGGAATTCACATGGTCAGCCAAAGATAATTTACAGTCCATCCGATCATCCACTATTTCATTATGGTCAGAGTCTATCTGCATTTCCTCAGTATCAGGACTAGCAGGGTGTGGCAGTAAGCTGCTATCCTGATCTTTGAAACAAACTGTTTCTCTGACCTCACGTGGTTTCTCTCGGTAACACTCTCCTGAGCAGGGTTGTAAACTATATATGCTGTAGCTTTTGTCCAGGGAGTTTGCTACTTTCTGGTAACTATAGGGAACTGCTTTATAGCTAGGTTCAAACTTGTATGAATTATTAAGCCTACCTTTTGGCTTTGAAAAGGAAGGAACTCTCCACTTTGCAGGGTTAGACTGGTTCTCAAACACAGCTGGTGTTTGCTTGCCTCTCAGCCTATTAACTTTTCCCTCAGACGTACCAGTATTCTCCAACCAGCCTGTCTCTCTCTTAGGAGCGGGTGAGCTTTGCCAAGCCTACCTCTCAGGAAGATTCTTCTCTCTCCTGCCTTTACCAGATAACTCCTGTCCTGGGTTGCTTCCTTCTGGCTTCAGGAATATGGCTCCCTTGGTTCTCACTCCTCCTTGACTCCTTCTAGTCAGCGTGCTCCTTTGCTGGCTTCCTTTCTGGCTCTGCATCTGTTTCTGCATCCAGTTCCCCCTCTGGCTCTGCTTGCTCCAAGCTAATGACCAGTTTTTATCATTGTAACTCTCAGGGCTTAGCTGTGCCCTGCCCTGAAACAGGTGAAAAACGGAGTTACTTACCTGTAACAGGAGTTCTCCGAGGACAGCAGGATAAGTCAGCCACACCTGGTGACGTCATCCGACGGCGCCGAGACGGAAGTACTCTCCATAGCTCAGAAGGGCTTTTGCCCTTCTGAGCATGGGCCAACTGGCCCTGCCCCCTGGCCCGCCCCTAGCTAGCCAGTTCGTCACTAGCTGAGCCTTAGCCGCTAGGAGGCGGGTACTGGACAGAGGCCGAGGCCTTTTCCAGGGGAGGAGGGCGGGAATGTGTGGCTGACTTATCCTGCTGTCCTAGGAGAACTCCTGTTACAGGTAAGTAACTCCGTTTTCTCCAAGGACAAGCAGGATGAGTCAGCCACACCTGGTGCCTCCCAAGCTGTAATGCGATGTGGTGGAAAGGGGGAGGCCGAGATCAGGTTCTGAGACATGATATCAGGGCTGGATGTTTCAAATTGTGCCCTGGATACCTGGTGGTGGCGTCAGCACGCCATGTGCCAACCTGCCATGCGTACACAGAACAGTGTGCGTGCGTAGTGCTAATGGGTGTGCGCCCATGAGAAGTGAGCTAGTAATCCTGAACGTGTACGTGGAGTCCAATTCGTGCCTAAGCGGCAGTAGTGGTTGTGAGGGACTATGGTCGTCACTGGGCATCTGCCGAGAGGGTTCAATGGCAGATATGCAGAAGCAGAGGGCGCCCCCGAAGCTGAATTACCCCTGCGAGCGGGGATAATCATGGTATCAACGCTGGGAGCGTGGCAAGAGCGCGCGAGACTGATGCCTTGATGCAGTTACGGCAGCGAGGTCGTCGATAGGACCAGAAGTAATAGCACCGTGCTACCAGAGTGCAATACTGCCAGAGTGCTTGAATAGAGTGTTAGCACCATTCAGGTCTTGATTCATGACTAATGTAATGACTTGGTTAGGAGCGTTCGGGCCGATGCATCCCTTGAACGGCTGTCGGAGGTGGATCCTTTGGCACAGCTGGACCTGTGCTCACCTTTTGCATGGTTTGCACCTCTCTGAAGTGCAGCTGGACCTGTGCTCACCTTTTGCATGGTTTGCACCTCTCTGAAGTGCCATGACCATTCCTCCTATGGTGGGCATTGCGGAATTATTAGAGGTGGAGGACTGCATGACCGATTGGCAGGAAATTTAAGGTCACCTGCGATGACGGTTGGTCCCCTTGCTGTTCCTGGGCAAGGCTGAGCAGAAGCAGGGTGTGATGATGCTTAGGCTGGGGTAATTGTGGCCCTACGTGTGGTAGGTACGCCATGTGGCCGTAAGGATGTTGGGCGCAGCCCTCGGATGCTGACGCAGTCATAGGGGGCAGTCATCGAGGAAGCTGGTGCACTCGTCAGGGCTGCGACCACCTTGTCTGGTTCATGGCCTGTGTAAGCGCGACCGTCCTGTCTGGTTCCTGGGGCTTGTGTAAGCCTCGCGGGATTGATTACCATTGTATCAGAGAAGGAGACGACAAGCCAGGTCTGAATTGGTGGTTGTCAACCGTGTCAGCCTCTGGAGCTACTCCTTGCCCACCCCCACGTGGTGGGGTGGAGAGGAGTACCCAGGGATCCTAGAGGCATGATTTAGGGAGAAGCGCACTGGTGCTGATGGTCCAGCTCTGACTGTTTGAATAGCAGCCCTTCCTGCAAGGCGGGCAGGGCGCTTAGTGGTCAGGCCGCCGATGGGAGTAGGCCCTTGGTCTCTTAACTACTAGGCTACTCCTCTGCTCTTGCAGACCTGGTCATTGTGATCTGATTTGCAGGGGTTGCAGTTTTGTACCTGCAGATAGTAAGGATGGTTAGTGCCTGCAGATAGTAAGGATGGTTATGTGACCATTTCAAGTTCCCAAGGAGCGTCAGTGGACCTTGGTCTCTTGCTGGTAGGCTACTCCTCTACTCTCGCAGTAGAGTCGGGAGCCTGCCTGGATGGATAGGGTTTGAGTGTGACTACGTCTGCCTTGCGGACTATGTGTGTGCGTGGCCTTAGAGTGCAAGGTCATAGCTGTGCATTGGCCGTGTGCTCGCATTCCAATCGGGCCTGCAGTCCGGTATTGAAATGTGATCTTTTAGCAATGGTGATCCCATGACTGGTCTCGACCTCACTACCTTGCACCCATGCCCACAGAAAAACTGGGTTTAGTGCCGCAGGACTCTGTCACCCTGCACTGATGGTCCCAGTAGCCTGGGTCCAGTGCGTAGGACTCTTGTGCTCAGGGCCCCAGATTCCCTGGTAGGCCTGTGTAGTGCAGGTTCCCTTCCGCAGGGAAGCAGGTGGTGAAGTGGTGGCAAGAGGTCCGGAGGACTTCGACCAGAGCCCGGTGCTCTAGAAGGTTTATGCTGGTGCCCAACTGCCCAGAGTGCAAGGGGTCACCCCAATGGGCTCCCCACCCAAAAGGGAGGTATTCCGTTGTAAGGATCCCCTACTGTGTAGGGGTCTGGAAGGGGGTCCCAGTTGGTACGAGCCAAGTGGTGTTGATGTTGTTATTATTGTGTTAGCCAGGGAACTGTGGACAATCACCCCGTTTGCAGGGACATTATGGTCCGGGACCACCGACAGCGGAAAGTCCACTGAACTACCCGTGTGGGCATACGTCCGGGGTGATGACTACTCTGATGTCCAGTAGAAAAGCATGTGTTGGGCAGATGCTGGGCGACAGTGCCCTCTGCAAGTGCATGTTAGGTATTTATACTGCACTCTTTAGAATCCGTGTGGCTTACATGTATACGATCTGTCTTTTTTTTTTTTTTTTTTGGGGAATCACAATCTAAGTGTATCGGAGGCAATGGAGGATTAAGAAGCGTACCCAATGCCACACGGAGTGGCCATGGGGCTAGAGACCCCAGTCCCTCTGGCCTGAGGTTGCTTGTCCCCCTGTGGGAATTGAACCCCTGGCCCTCTGGCCTGAGGTAAACCTGTCACAACCACGGAGCCGTTCCTCCCTGAGAGCACTCTGCAAGTCTCTGGAGACGCAGGGCTCTGCCCCCTATAAGATGCCACAGCCTTGATGGTGTCCGGTTGCCCCCTGCGAGCTTCATGCTTCGGGAGGGCTGGAGAAGAGACTTGGGTAATTGACACGAACCAAGCGTTCCAGGCTAAGGATAATGCGTCCTGTCGCTGCTTGTGCTTTGGCGGCTGTGCTGGCCCTTATCCGTGATCCCGATAGGGGAAGACGAAAACCCTCTGCCGCCGTCTGTGATTCCATCCTCGAGTAGGAGCGGTAGCGAACTAAGGAGGGAGCCTGCAAGCCTTCTGGCACTATGCCCTTGCCACTTCCCTGGAACGCAGGGTTTCCAGGGAGTGCTTTCGCTGCCCCTCAGGACTGTGGGCTTTGAACCATGACCTTCTGCTTCTGACGCACAGGCTGTGTGTACTGTACCACACTGTCGTCACTCCTGTGGGTTCACAATGAGGGCTGTATCTTGCAACGTGGCAATGCCTCAACTAGCCTTATTGATTAGGAGTGCTGGGAATCGAACCTATGACCTTTGTCCCATCAATCCGTGTGTTGACCGGTGTAGCGGGTGTGGTGAATTGTAAACGCCTGCTGGCCGCCAAACTACAAGTAACAGTTGTTACAAGTAATTTACAGTAGGGACTGGTCTCACTCTGTGCCCCCGGGCGACCGGGTAAGAGCCGTGTAAGAGCCTTCTCCCATGTCTTGAAGGATTTCCAGGAAGTGCATTTGCTGCCCCTCAAGACTGGAGTCTTCTCCCATGTCCCGTAGGGGACAGCAAATGTCTGAGAACATGACCCTCTATGGGGAAACAAAGCGAGCAGATATGGAAGTGACTTGTGCTCCATTGAGTTGAAAAACTTTACAGAGGAGCACAAGGGGTACGGGCGTAACCAAGGCCTCTAAGTTCGGAGTGCCTTGACTTGAGCCACTGCGGGGTTGGATCCATGGCAACTGACCCCAAGGTCATCATTGCAGCAAGGGCCGGGAGGCCTTGATGAGCGAGGGAGGGGGTCCCTCCACTTCGTGATGACTTAACATGCTGTCCACGGAGGATTGTGGTCTGCACCACGGCACGGCTCAGTCTGGCAGGTTAACGAGCTCATCCGCCGAGGCTGTGCTGGGTTCAGCCGCGCGGCACTCTAATGGTAGTGCCTCAGGCAGCCTACCTCATAGGGCACAGTGGGGATAGAACCCATGACCCCTGCACCATCGGTCAGTGTCTTAACCATTGTGCTACACTGCTGTTTTTGCTGAACTTGCGTCTACTGGAGTAGAGCACTATCACAAAAAGACGGCATGAAATCCGGAGCAGAGATACCTCCTACTGGGGACGTGAGTGTGTGCGGGGAGGGTGGGGCTTCCGAAACCTCATTGGAGGCAGCCCGATCCAGGAGCTGCATCCTTCCCCACACAGAGGGAGGTTCCCAGGAGCCGCAGGGTTCCATCCCAGCTCCCAGCCTCGATCGCCGTGGGCGGTGCAGTCCCAGCCCCAGGCAGCTGGTGCCCAACTGATCCCCGATCTCTTCTAGGCCCGAGCAGGCACCGGAGGCGAAGGCTTCGTGAAGGGTGAAGGGGTGAGGAGCCGAGAAGCAAGATGCAAGAAGCAAGGTGCAAGGAGCCGAGACTGCGATGCACAATGCTGGCTCCAGCTGGCAGCAAGGCAAGGCCTCCAACTTGGAGTCCCTCTCTACCTAGGTCAGCGCCAACCAACGGCTCCCGAGATGACACCAAGTCATTCCGGGAGACGCCGCGACGAACGGGCAATCGGTAGTCTCCTCCACGGCAAGGCAAGGCGCTGCTAGTTCAAGGAGTCGCTCCTGCTGTTTGTCTCCGTGGTGGTGGATGGGCCCGCTGCAGCTGCTGAGTTGCTTAACAATGCTGCTGCCGCTGCCTCTACCGCGCCGGTCAGAATTCGGCGCAGTCCAGGGTCGGCGCGGTCCTCCTTGATGTTTCTGCGCCGAACGGGGCTGGCCTAACAGTAAGCTGCTGATGCCTCTACCATGCCGGTAGACTCGGCGCGGTCCAGAATCGGGGCAGTCCTCCGAGATGTTTCAGCGCCGAACAGGGCTGTCGGCGCAGGGGGCGTGTCCAACAAGCGGCTCGTCCTTTGCTGACAGGCTCGGCGCCGACCAATAGCGGCGAAGGGGGAGGGGCCGGGAGCTGTGACGAAGTCTGCAGGATGGCCGCCGCCATGGAAGCCACGAGGCAAGATGGCCGCCGCCATGGAAGCCACGAGGTAGGTCGGGGCTGAGCAGGCAGGAATTACCTGGGAGTCCAGGGCCGCGGGGCTGTGAACGGAGGCCTTTGAAGGCACGCCCAGAGCCGCTGGGGTCGGCAGAGGCCGCGGCGATGCCGCTGATCCGAAGGAGAGCAGCAGCCCTCGTTCATCAGGATACCGGAGGGACCCAGGAGGCAGGCCGAGGACGGAGGCCTCAGGCACGTCCCGGGCTGTCGCAGGGTTTGCTCTCTGCGAGAATTCCTTTCTCTGTTGCTGGGAGGCATCGTGAAGCCCGCCGCAACCATCATAGATGCCTGACGCTGGGGAAGAGGCCCATAGGCACACCCCGTGCGGAGGCCGAAGCTGGCGGCGGTGCCCCTCGGAGGCACATGTGCCCGTGGGCTGCAGCATCGATCGGCAGCATCGATTGGCATTCCAGGTCATCTGCTGCATAGTTGGATGATCTGCTGCATAGTTGGATGATCCTTGCACCATTGGTCAGAGTTCTAACCATTGTGCTGTGTCTCTGCTCTTCTGGGAGTCCAAACAAAACACTGGGGATCTGCAGAGGGATCTTCAACGCAGCAGGAGTTCTCGGATCTTCATTTAAGGCAATCTGAACGAGAGCCACTAGACGAGCATCAAGTAAGTTAAATTGATGCATATATATATATATGTTCTACGATGAGAATATCTTCTTTTCTTGAATTAACTTGGTGGAGAGTAGAAGTCCGTCTTGCTGGCAAGGCGGAAGAACTGAAACTGGCTAGCTAGGGGCGGGCCAGGGGGCAGGGCCAGTTGGCCCATGCTCAGAAGGGCAAAAGCCCTTCTGAGCTATGGAGAGTACTTCCGTCTCGGCGCCGTCGGATGACGTCACCAGGTGTGGCTGACTCATCCTGCTTGTCCTTGGAGAACTCATTACCTCCTGAGCTAGGGAATACGTCACTGCAGGGGCGTGTCTTTCTAGCTCGTGACTCTCTTTGTTTACTTCTTCTTTGCAAACACTGAGCCATGTGCTCAGACTGCCTGTCAGTTTCTGAAAGCAAATCCTCATCTTGCCCTACCTTTATAGGCTCAGAAGGGACTTCTTCATGACACGGGTTAACAGTTAATTCGGGCTATCTGCAACTATGTCTGATTGAATAACATGGGACCAATAACCTGGGTTAACCATTAGCCCGGCTTAGCAAACATATCTCTTAATGTAAACTGCTTTGATTCAATGAGAAAGCGGTATAGAAAAACTGTTAAATAAATAAATAAATGTGGACAATGCACAGTTATGCATTTAAGAAAGAACAACCCAAACTACAGTTACATGTTGCAAGATTCCACCTTATGAACACACACACAGAAAAAGGACTTGGGCGTCATCATGGATAATACTTTGAAACCCTCTGCCCAGTGTACAGCAGCAGCCAAGAAAGCAAATTGAATGCTAGGAATCATAAGAGAAGGAATGGAGAATAAAACCAAGAATATTATAATGCTCTGTATCATTCCATAGTGTGACCGTACCTTGAATATTGTGTGCAGTTCTGGTCACTATCTTAAAAAGGATATAGAAGAATTAGAAAAGATACAGAGAAGAGCCATCAAAACGGTAAAGGGGATGGAAGGATACCCCTATGAGGAAAGGCTTAAAAAGTTAGGTCTTTTCAACGTGGAAAAGAAACGGCTGAGGGAAGATATGATAGAAGCCTATAAATTAATGGAATGGAACGGGTAAACGTACATTGGTTATTTACTCTTTCAAAAAGAAGAAAGACTAGGGGGACACACAAGGAAGCTACAATGTAACCCATTTAAGACCAATAAGAAAAAATATTTTTTCACTCAATAAGTAATCAAACTGGAATATTTTTTCACTCAGCAAGTAATCAAACTCTGGAATTCGTTACCGAAGAACATAAGAACTTAAGAGGTTGTAGTAAAAGCTGGGTTTAAAAAAAGGTTTAGACACGTTCCCAGAGGAAAAGTCCATACACCATTATTAAAGAGGACCAGGGAAATCCACTGCTTACCCTTGGATAAGCATTGTGGAATCTGTGTACTTTTTGGGAACCTGACAGGCACTTGTGACCTGAATTGGCCACGGTTGGAAACAGGATACTGGGCTTGATGGACCTTGGCCTGAACCAGTATGGCATTTCTTATATTTTTATGCATTATGAGACCTGCAGCACAGTTTCCAATGGATAAAATTAGGGACTACAAATTCCATACTGCATTGCAATACAAATTTAAAACCAGAACTAGCAAAAAATCTCACTTCTGGAAACTGGTTAATATGGCAATTCTGGACTCCAGGTCTGTTTTACTTAATTTCTAGCCTGAAAACTACAAGAACCATTTGGGGGCCTCACTATGGCTATTTACATGTGAAAATTTACAGCAAAATAGAATAACAGCGCATTATAATTCAGATTTGAAAATTTGAAGAGAGAACTGAATGTCTGAATTTGAGTTAACATTACTAGACAATGAATAACAGATGTCGTCCATTTAAAGAACACGGCACAGAAAAGGGCAAAAGCAATCGATGAAGGGATCCCGCTAGCATACTGACAGAGCTTGAGGAAGTTCTGACTGGACCCCTCCCATTACTCTCTTCATCTGGTCTTTAATTGCTAAAGGGCTTCAGGGGACTCTAGGACAGCAAATATAATCCCACTGCATCAAAGTCAATCTAACTTCAGCACTGGACAATGCTATGGAAACACTACTAAAGGATAAGAGTGCACCACCTTGAAACATTACAGGGCTCTAGATAACACAATTTCTCAGTGGGGAAACCTTATCAAACAAACCTGATCAAGAGTTCTTTTTATGAGGTGACCAGACCAGTTGATCGGGTTGAAGTTGTGGATGTTGCTTATCTAGACTTCACTATCCTGCAAAGAAGACTGATAAGCAAACTAGCCATTAACAAACCCTTTTGCTAACTGTGTGAATTAGTGGTTAAGCAGTAGACCAGTAGGGTATCTCAGACCTGGTGTTTGTTGAACAGCACATATAGACTGTTTCTCATTATATGCTGCAAATACCATAATCATCTTCAAGAAAGAAATCTGGAATTTTAGGCCCAACGGAGAAATTTTACATACCTGATCATTTTCATTCCTTGAATCCTGCTAGATCAGGCAGTCAGGACCCAGAATAGGATAAAGACAATGCTTTGGACATAACTACCCTGACAAAGATGCCATCTGTTCCAGCTCACACATGCACTCTATTGTGGTCCTGAGTGGTGCTTTTTGGACAGCCTATGCTTCTCAAGGGCCAGGCCATGAAATAGTAGGGAACAGGATCCTCCATTACTAGGGACCATTGCTGCAGGAGGCCCCTCTCTTGAGGCAGCAAGAAGAGGAACCCAGCCATCAGGTTCAAAAGGTCCGGGTACAAAGGTCTGCAAGGCCATTTCATGGCCATCAGAATCAACGAGCCTGGGGGTGCCCGAATCCAGTGCAGAAGGTGGCTCCCTCTTGGTGCCACTCCGGAAGTAGGGCATCCAAGTCTGCCACCACAGATCCTTCCTAAAGCTGAAAAGCTCTTTGCTTTAGCATTCTTTTGAGTGGCCATTAAGACAAATACTGGAAGGCTCCAACTCTGTACTATTAGGTCAAACGTGTGAGCACTTAACTCCCACTTGCTAGTGCTCTGACTCGGAAAGCTGGTCTGCATGTTGTCTCTGCTGCAATGTGTGCTGCTGAGAGGACAACCAAATGCACCTCCAGGACTGTCATTCGGAATCTCAGTGGCAAGCCTCTCCAAGATCTAGCACCAACGTCTCCAGGCCCACCAGGGGAGTATGTTGAGCCATAGCTTGCAGGTGACATCCACTGTCCAGTTGTGGAGCCAGAGCTACTGACTGGCTACTATAATTTCCACCACAGACATAGAAGAAGGCACCAGTCCAAGGGCAGCCAGTCCAAGGGCAGCCCATGACTCCAATCACATAGCATCTGGGCTGTTCAGCACTGTTTGACAGCCTAGCCCTTCACTGGTATCGTTATGTACGTTGCCACAGCCGTGAACCAGAGTTTCCACCCAAGGAAGTCTAAAAGGCTGATCCAACTCGCCCTGGGGTAGAGGGTACAGCCGAAAAAGGACCATAGGATTCCTATGACCCAGCTCAGTAGCCTCTCACTGAAAGGTAACAAGTTGCTGCATAGGTTCCAGGAGAGAAAAAGCCAGGACATCTGACAACCACCCCCCGAAATGGGGTCCACTGGTAAAGCTTGTACAGTAGCCGGCTATACAAAATGCAAGGCTTCCATAGCATCTTGAATAAAAAAGGATGATATCCTGAATAAACAGGCAGATCACCAAGGATCCTTACCCTCTGAAAGGAGGAATTACTCCTTCTTCCTTGGACTCACCTTCTGGAGAAAGGATTCCTCTTCTACATCCCAAAGAATCCCTGTAGGGGATAAGATTGGATTCCTGGAGAAAGGGGCAAGCAAAAGGATGCAGTGGGGGGCCTTAAACCCAGTCTAGAAAGACAGAAGTACTTGAGGGCCCTGGACCCCTGTAGGGAAAGCTTCTGACCCCCTCAGAGAGGACTGCCAAATAGAAAGGAACACAGAACAACCCATGAGCTGTTTCAGCAGCTTCTGCGCAAGCTATTAGAAAGAAAGGGGCCACAGGGTCCCATGCATTGCAGAGCAAATGTATGAGGGGAGATGAAAGGGTACATGAGAATACCAAAGTATGGCTATGAATTGGGAAGCAGATTACTGGTCATGGCTGTTTTTACCCAATCCAGGATTAAGCCCTATATCGATGTATACCCACAGCCCAGAAAGCTAAAATTAAAAAAAAAGAGAAATGAAAACCATTAAGAGAAAAACCATCCCAGAATTTTATAAAGCCAAAGAGAAGATGCATTGGGTCTATGCTGCTATTTCCCCAGTGTCCTTAACTCCCTTGATCTGCTCAGCCTTGGAAAATATAGCAATAAGCAGATACATAAACATGGGTCAGTCAGAACTCTTGAGGAGATCAAAGGATTCACAACATAACTATGTATAAGACTAAGAGGGCGGAGGGAAAAAAAAAACATTCTTTTTAGGTGAAAACAGAAGGAGAAAGCTGAGCTTGACACAAAGAAAACAAGCTAAGATCAAGTGATGTAAGAGAAAGAATGAAATCCAGAGGACAAGCTAGAGAAACCAGAGACAGATGTGCAAATATCTGAGTATCTGGAATCTCTGAAGAACTGGAATCCCCAGGCTTGATGACATTTGTGAGAAAATTACTATTAGATTGCTTCCTGAAAAGTTCAGAGTTAACAGCTTATGAAAACAAGAAGCCACACTAGGAACTATGGCTTAGCCCTACTGAGCTACAGAGAAAAGAAAGTGCTTTGAGAATAAAACTGTTCTGAATCTAAGCATGGAGAATCTTATCAAAAAGTGAGAAAATCTAAGCACATGATGCATACCAACTGAAATGTGGGAAGTTATGCAGGCCTCAATACAGAAAGAGCTCAATAGAGGAAGAGGCTCTATAAATATAATTGAAACTAGTCAATGTGGGGATAAAGCCCACAATCTGGTTCTCAGCCAAAATAGAAAACTTTAATGGTACTAGAGATGGTCATCAAACCTGAATTCTGCAACAGAAGTAGAAGCACACAACAAGAGCCTATAGGATAAAGCTTATGCTAAGAAGTTCTACCAAGAGACTTGGTAAAAAAAATTTGTGTGTGCATAAGAAGCCTTAATATGATATGCAAAAATATTTAAAGAGGGCACAATTAAAGTTGCCCTTAGTGGTGTGTGGCCCCAGGTCTAATGAGGATATTAATGAAAAAAAAAACAGTTTAAAGGTCACATTAGCTGCAGCCTGAAGTCCCCTCTACTAACTGGTTGGCTCAGGGGATATCCTCTTCCCATGAACAAAAAAAAAAGTGGTTCCCTCCTGAACTCCTCTAAGAATCATTCCTCCCCCCCCAAACACTTGTACTGCAGAAAACCCCTTACTTTACAGCAGCAATTCTCAAATTTTTAACTGTTGTAACACACCTGACAGACCATACGAGGTGTGATCAAAAAGTAGAG
Source organism: Ichthyophis bannanicus (assembly GCA_033557465.1). Lineage (NCBI taxonomy): Eukaryota > Metazoa > Chordata > Amphibia > Gymnophiona > Ichthyophiidae > Ichthyophis > Ichthyophis bannanicus. Next base: position 670,407,406 of record CM066032.1, on the reverse strand, counting down.
ACTTGTTGTGTAGCTAGTAAGCATGCAGTGATCTAGTTATGTGTTCTGCACATGAGGAGTGTAGTGTGGCTGCAGCACACCTGTACTTTTTAAAATCACATGATGTCTGGTATCGTGTAAAAGCAGTTAGTCAGATTTACGATAAGTGAAAAAAATTGAACAATGAATTTGAATTAAATTCTACCAAAAATTGGAGGTTCGTGTAAAGAAACTTATGACAAGTTACAGCAAGTGTATGATGATGCATGCATGAGTCGTGCTTGAGTTTATGACTGGTACATATGTTTCCAAGATGGCTGCCAAAGTATTGACAGTAACAAATGTTCTGGAAGGCCATCTACGAGCAGGAATGAAGACAAGTTGAAGCAATGCGTGCCACAATACGCACAAATTGTCGATCTATCAGGGAACTTGCTGAGGACATGGGCATCAGTTTTGAGTCGGTACAGTCCAGTCTTACTGTCGATTTGGGATGGGACGTATGTCAGCAAAATTCATGCAGAAACTCCTGTCCCTTGACCGAAAAGAAGACAGACTGCAGCCAGGGAGTTGTTGGAATGCGTTGAAAATGACTCAGATTTCATCAAAAAGATCATTACTGGTGATGAAACATGGGTTTATGGTTATGACCTGGAAGCTAAGGCTCAATCCTCACAATGGAAGACTCCAGGCTCTCCCAGACCCGAGATAGTCCATCAGGTTTAGAGCAATGTCAAGGTCATGCTCACAGTTGTCTTTGATTGCCATGGTTTTGTTCATCATGAGTATGCTCCAAAAGGCCAAATCATCAATAAGGAGTATTACGTCCAAGTTCTGACTCATTTGAGAGATGTAGTTTGTCGTAAGAGGCCAGAGTTGCACAGGAATGGTGAATGGTTGCTTCATCACGGTAATGCCCTAGCTCACCCATCACATCTTGTCCAGCAGTTCTTGGCCAAACAACAAATTGAGCAAGTCCGTCAGCCTCCATACTCATGTATCCACGCACCCTGTGATGTTTTCTTGTTTCCAAAACTAAAATTACCAACAAAAGGAAAGAGATTCGATGATTTGGAGACTTAAGCAAAATTCGAAACATCAACTTCACAGCATAACGAAAGAGGCATTTCAAAATAGTTTCCAGCAGTGGCAGGAATGCTGGATTAAGTGTGTTTTATTGGAAGAGGACTACTTTAAAGAAGACTGAGTGCAATAATTGTCAGTGTTATACTTCTTGTGTTATTATACAAGTCTTGATACTTTTTGATCACCCCTCGTCTTCATGTGCAAGACACACTGAATACTACAATCTGTAACTAAAGTAAAAAAAAAAAAAAGGGACTTAATATCATTTAGAAATCTAAACTATTCTTAAGAGAATGTATCCTTTTTTTAATAAACTTTGATTTCAATAACAGTTATTACATTTTATTTTTTGACACAAAAATTTTATGTTCAAAATGATTAATTTTATTTATTTATATTCTCTTATATACCGCGCTATTCTGCATCAGTGTGGTTTACATTGAACAAACTGAAATTACATTGAACAGGGCATTATAACTTGGAGATCCCTGTAAAAAAATAGTTAACATGGGCTATGGAGGGTTAAGTGGCTTGCCCAAGACCACAAGGAGTACCTGTGGGACTAGAAACCCCAGTCCTTCTGGCCCAAGGTTGCTGTCCTCTAGTGGGATTTGAACCCCTAACCTTCTGGCCTGAAGTACCTTGCCCCAACCACTAGGCCACTCCACTCCACTCCACCTGCTATCTGTGTTCATCCTGGTGAGCGGGATATTCAGCAGCACTAGTGTGGCTAGTGCGGATGAATATCCACGGGTACCTCCACTGAATGCCCTGATGCTAGCCAGCTTTCATCATCGGGGCTTTCTGGGGGCAGAGCAGAGCCAACACTCCTCAATATTCCACCACTAGCCAATTATTCAACCGTGGCAAAAGTTAAGCACCTGAAAGGCTTTCCTAACTTTTGCCACTGTAGATAATCAGGCAGTAGCTGAATATTGCCACTGGCCAGTTAGCTATGGAGCCATTTGGCCGACCAGGATGTTCAGTGCCGTTGGCTGGATATGGCCTCAGCACAGAATATCCAGGTTTAATTTCAGCGGTGGTGGCTAGCACTGAAAAAATCTTTGCTTACTTCATCAGTGAGAAATCTAGTACTGATGTGTTGAACATAGTTTTTCGATATGTGTTTGAAAGGTAGACAAGTTTACATTAAACTTACTGTTAAATCCAGTTGGTTTTTTTTTACCTATTTTGGAGTGTATACAGAGCAGAACTAGGATGTTTTCCTTTACAGCTAGCAAACAGGTGATCCTTATGAAAGTGACAATTTTTTTTGTTGGACCCACAAAACACCATTCAGATATATTATACAGTGCAGTTCATTTATACGTCCCTTTAACTTTATAATTCTCAAATTCATAATATTGCTTTTCATCAAATTTAATACTTGTTAATGTCCCAAATATTCAGAACTGCCCAACATAGACTACTGTTTCAGACTCTTCAACTAAAGATATATATATATATATATATATATATATTCAAATTCTGGTAGCAAATCAACATCAGCAAAACCAAAATCCATTAACTGCTAGATACTTTGGCAGTCATTTTAGAAGCCTTATTTGCAATTTAGATGTCCGAAAACATACATGTGGATGTCCAAAACATGAAGCCTTCCGCGAATCTATTTTACAAATGCAGTCTAAAGACGTCCAAAGAGGCAGGGGGTGTGGTGGACGCATGTCCAGGGTGGGTGACAGACAGACATCCCTGCTTGATTGCAGAAACCTTTGGGATGTCTGCTACTTCGTCCAAGTTTAGACCTGCTCCAAGCATAAATAGGCATCGGCAAAGTGCTCGTTTGGGCTGTTAAACATCCGGAGGGTATAAAAATGGCACTCCACCATCCTCAGTACGCTCCAAAATTGCAATGGCATTTTTTGAGTAATTAGGAAACTTGTTTTGTGTTTGAACCACTGCTGAATACCTTTTAAACATTCCTAGTCTTTGATACTATTCAGCGACATCTATGTAGACAGCTCCACAGACGTCCATATGTGTGACATCGTGCCCGAACTCGGATGCACCCACCTTTTTTTCTGACATTCTGGCTTGGACGTTCTAGATTGCACTGGGACATCATTTGTAAAAAAGATACCTCGGAGTTACGTTGGACCAACGCCTGGATATGAAACACCACATAAACAACATTGTCAAAGCTGTATACTTCAAAATCCGCACTATCAGGCATCTGCGCTCCCTACTGGACCCTGATGACTTCCGGACCATATACCAAGCGCTAATACTGCCACACTTCGACTTTGCAAACGCCATCTTTCAAGGGCTCCCCCACTCCACGCTGGCCCCTTTACAGCTGGCCATGAATGCTGCAGCAAGGGTCCTACACGGAGCCGCCAAAAGTGACCACGTGACCCCCATTCTCAAACAACTTCACTGGTTACCTATCCATGGAAGAATCATCTTTAAAACCCTTCTCCTAGCGTTCAAAACAATCAAAGGTATTTCATCCCCTTCACTCACAGATCTTATTCACATGGTGCCCCCCAACAGATCCAGAAGAGCAATAGCCATAAACCTACTAGTAAAACCAAAGGAATCATCAAAGTGCAACATATCAACCACAAACAGGGCGTTCCGCTACTATGTACCTAAATGCTGGAATGCCCTACCCCCTGACATTAGGGCGATTGCCGACCTATCACAGTTCAGAAAGGCACTCAAATACCATTTATTCCTCCAATGCTACCCAAACTCCAATGACACCCCTCTGAAGAGATGACCCACTCTAAGAAACAACCCTCACGTTCATTATGTTATTTCACCCACTCATTGCCATGTAAATATCTCATGCATATAATCAACCCTGTTATCCAAACTACTCTTTACTATGTAAAAATCTCATGTATATAGTTACCCCTGTTATCCAAGTTTGGACCCCTGTTCGATGTAAAACCAAACAGCATGTTGTTATGGTTGTTGTGTTATAATGTAAACCGCGCTGATGCCAAATAGCGCGGTATATAAGAATTTGTAATAAATAAAATAATAAATAAATAAATAAAATTAACACAAAACCTTGCAAATAAAACTACTCAGAACCTATGTAGCAAACCTTCTCTATCATAACAGCACCAACTCTCATTACACAAATAGCAAGAACTGTATCTTTGAAGAGCCAACACTGCAGATGCAGAACACAAATACACACAAATAGAAAAGTCAAATAAGTCTGCTATAAACCCCCACAGAAACTGCATGTCAGTAAAATCCCTCACTTCAGTTAATCACACAGAACAAAGACAAGTCTTCATCATTTATAGAATAAAGGGCCAAAATTTAGAAATGGAAACCACACAAGGCCACGTTCTCAGTCAGCAGTATACCACAGAAGGAATAAAAATAGAAATGCATTTCCTCTTGTACTAAGCAAAATAGAAAGATGTAAGAAACGCACTTTTCCAAAACTGATGTATGATGAAATTAGTTCTTACCTGCTAATTGTCTTTCCTTGAGCTTTCTCCGGGCCAGTCCAGGGAAAGGTAGGGTTGTCAATCCCCTATAGTGACTGAGGACTGAAGACCAAGCTTTTCCTGTGATGTGAAGCCACTCCCCCTGAGGGTAATCCAACAGTCTCCTTCTGACAAAGCGACTAAAGAGAAAGAAAACTAAACACAGCAGATTAACCCTTGAAAAACTGATAACATTCTATAGTCCTAGAATACATCAATAACAAATTTTTTTTTAAATTTTTTTAATCAAAACAAAATAGCTTCGAGCGGTATCGAGTGAATACTAGAAGCCCCAAAAACGCCTTCTGCAAGAACATAGAGACGATGGAATTCTGTAGAGGCTTGCAAAAGCTAAAAGAGACCAGAAAGCGAACAGGGTGGGACCCTGGACTGGCCCGGAGAAAGCTCAAGGAAAGACAATTAGCAGGTAAGAACTAATTTCATCTTCCTTATCGCTTCTCCGGGCCAGTCCAGGGAAAGGTAGGGCAGTACCAAAGCAGTACCTAAGAATGGGAGGGACCCGCCAAACCGGCGATAAGAGCAGACGCTCCTACCCTGGCATCGTCCCTGGCCTGAACATCCAGGCGGTAATGTTTCGTGAACGAATGCAACGAAGACCACGTGGCCGCTCTGCAAATATCTACCGGAGGAACAAAGGCGAACTCCGCCCAGGATGTCGCAAGGGCTCGAGTCGAATGAGCTTTGAGACCCTCAGGAGGGGCAACTCCTCGGGCATGGTAGGCTGCAGCAATAGCAGAGCGAACCCATCGAGCGATAGTAGACTTTGACGCAGCCTGCCCCTTTCGTGGGCCGGCCCACTGGACAAAAAGTCTGTCCATCTTTCGAAACGGCTGTGAGAGCTTAAGATACAGCCGTAACACTCGGCCAAGATCCAAATGCTTAAGAGCTCGGTCCATAGGCGACCCGTCGCACTCAGAAAACACGGGCAAGGTGACTGATTGGTTTACATGAAAAACAGACAACACCTTAGGTAAAAAAGAAGGAACTGTACGTAAGACTACCCGCTCAGGCAAAAATTGCAGATAAGGCTCCTGGCAAGATAGGGCCTGCAAATCAGAAATTCGGCGAGCGGAACATAATGCCACTAAAAAAGCTGTTTTCCAAGAACACTCCCGGATTTGCTGAGCGCAGAGGGATGTTAAGGGCGACCGAGAGAAACTCTCCAATACAATATTCAAATCCCAAGGAGGTACAATAGGCCGCCGTGGAGGACGGATAATTTTTGCTGCACGCAGAAAGCGGTGAACATCTGGATGGGCGGAAAGACGGCGACGCTGAACTAACCCCCGAAAAGAAGACAGCGCAGCGACATGCACCTTAAGAGTATTCAGAGCCAAGCCCTTATCCAGACCTTGTTGCAGAAAGAGAAGAAGATGAGGTACGGTAGAAGCCATGGGCACCACATTGTTCCGATTGCACCAAGTTTCGAAAAGACGCCAGACGCGAACATATACTAAAGAAGTTCCTGTCCGTTTAGATTGTAGCAAGGTAGCCACAACAGAACTCGCATAGCCCTTACTCTTTAAGCGAGACCTTTCAAGAGCCAAGCAGTAAGCAAGAAGCGATCCACCCGTGGCATGAGGATGGGACCCTGATGCAACAGGTTGACACGGACTGGAAGAAGCCAGGGCAGAGCTACGAGGAGGCGAACAAGATCGGCATACCAAGGACGTCGAGGCCAATCTGGCGCAATGAGAATCACCAGACCCCGGTGACCCGCCATGCGCTGGATAACGCGACTCAACATTGGCCAAGGCGGGAAAACGTATAGGAGAACATCGAGAGGCCATGGCTGAACTAGGGCATCGAGACCCTCTGACATGCGCTCCCTGCGTCTGCTGAAAAAACGGCTGGCCTTGGCATTGCTGTAGGAGGCCATGAGATACATCACTGGCTGTCCCCAACGCAACGTTAGCTGATGAAATATCGCCGCATTCAATTCCCATTCCCCTGGATCGAGGAGATGGCGGCTGAGATAGTCCGCTTGCACATTTTCTTTGCCAGCGACATGCGCTGCCGATATCGCCACGAGGTGGTCCTCCGCCCAGTCCATCAATTGCTGGCATTCGGAGAGAAGGGAAGGAATCTTTGTCCCGCCCTGACGATTGATATATGCGACTGTAACGGCATTGTCGGAAAAAATCTTGACCGCTCTGCCTTTGAGATCGGATGCGAAGTGAATCAGAGCTAATCGAGCCGCTCGAAGCTCGAGCCGGTTGATGGACCACGAGCTCTCTACTGCGGACCAAGCGCCCTGTGCAATTCGAGACTGACAATGGGCTCCCCATCCTGAGAGACTGGCATCTGTGGTCACTAAGACCCACGAGGGATCCTGTAAGGGCATCCCCGCCGTGAGGTGATCCCGAACCAACCACCACTGCAGACTGTGACGTACGAGCTCTGGACAGGGCAGACGTTGAGAGAGCGGATGAAGCTGCGGTGACCAACGGGAAAGCAATGCCTGCTGCAAGGGACGCATGTGAGCCTTGGCCCACGGAACGAGATCCAGCGCCGCCGCCATGGATCCCAACAGTTGTAAATACGTCCAAGCCGACGGCGCTGTGACGCTGAGAAACGCTTGGACCTGGTGCAGCAGTTTCTCCACGCGAACTTCGGGCAAAAAGACTTTCCCCTGCGCCATGTCGAAAAATGCGCCGAGATAAGTCAGCTGTTGTTGCGGTTGCAAGTGACGTTTGGCTTGATTAAGCACCCAGCCGAGTTGCTCGAGAAGCTGCACCACTCGAGCCGTCGCCTGAACGGATGCACTCTTCGAGTCGGCTCTGATCAACCAATCGTCGAGATAAGGATGCACTCTGATCCCCTCCTTTCGAAGTGCTGCCGCCACAACTACCATCAGTTTTGTGAAAGTACGCGGAGCCGTAGCCAGACCGAATGGCAACGCCCGAAACTGGAAATGACCCATGGGAAGAGCGAAACGCAAAAAACGCTGATGCAAGCGCCTGATGGGAATGTGCAGATATGCTTCCGTGAGATCTATCGAGGAGAGAAACTCTCCCGGCTGAACCGCTCGAAGTACAGTACGTAGAGTTTCCATGCGAAAATGAGGTACCCGCAAGGAGCGGTTGACGCCTTTGAGATCCAGAACAGGACGAAAAGAATCGTCCTTTTTGGGAACTACAAAATAGATCGAGTACCGACCCCAACCGTACTGGTCTAGAGGCACGGGAATGATCGCGTTGAGCTGCAACAGGCGACCTAGCGTGTCCACAATGGCGTGTTTCTTCCGACCGGGAACACAGGGAGACATTACAAATGCGGGTAACAATGGGCAGGCGAAATCTAGCGCGTAGCCCTCTCGAATGACCTCTAACACCCATTTGTCGGTAGTAATGTTGGTCCAGGCCGCTAGAAAGTTCTGCAGGCGTCCTCCCACCGGAACTAGCGGCTGGACCAGCCGACCTTCATTGCGGCTTTTTAGCTGCGGGCTGGGACGCGCCAAAGTAGGACTTGCCAAATCCTCTGGCCCCACGAAAGGAATGTCCCCGAAAGTTGGAACGACCTCTGGAGTAGGGCGCAAAGCGCGCACCACGAAACCTACGAGAATCTCGGCTGAAGCCCCGAACACTAGGAACTGATCGGGTAGGTTTGGGTTTGTCCTCAGGCAAACGACCTCCCTTAGAGTCGCCCAAATCTTTCACAATCTTCTCTAAAGCCTCACCAAAAAGCAATTTACCCTGATAGGGCAGTTTACTCAGTCTCAATTTGGAGGAAACATCCGCCGACCAGTTGCGTAACCAAAGAAAACGCCTGGCAGCTACGAGAGAGGCCATGGTCTTAGCTGCAATCCGCAGCAAATCATAGAAAGCATCTGCCATATAAGCCGCGGCTGATTCCAATTTAGCCGCATCGGGAATTGCAGTTGCAGCATCCGCGGAAGCGTCGCCCTGTAACCAACGAATGGATGCTCGAGATACATAAGCCCCACAAACAGCCGACTGTAGAGCCAAGGCACTAGAATCAAACGCCTGTTTAAGGAGAATTTCCAACTTCCTATCCTGAAGGTCTTTAAGCGCCGCCGCACCTTCTACAGGAATAGTAGTCTTTTTGGTCACTGCTGAAATAATGGCATCCACCTTTGGCATGCGAAATAAGTCCTTTATTTCCTGAGGAAGCGGGTATAGGCGAGCCAACGCTCGGCTGCCACGCAAGGAAGACTCTGGACACTCCCATTCCGAGTCAATCATCTGTTTAATCACTCGGTGCAAGGGAAAACACCGTTGCTCAGTTTTAAACCCTTGCAGCAATGGATCTTCCAAGGGTTCCTGAGACGCAGCGGGAAGATTGAGGTGCAGCGCCGCCAAAGAATGGGAAATGAGAGCCGAGAGCTCTTCCTTACGGAAGACCCTGAAAACATTAGGATCCTCTCCAGGCGCTATTTCTCCTTCCTCCAACTCATCTGCTTCAAATTCCAAAGGAGATTCTGTAAGAGTCTCTGGATCCCCCTGCCCTAGCAACAGAGGAGCCTGAGATAACAAAGGATCTAAAGGGTCCTTAACCAGCTCTTTCAAATGAGAAGATCCCTCCCCTGGATCATCAGACATTGGTATTGGGAGTGGAACCGGCAGAGAACCAGAAACAGAAGGAATCTCCGTAGGCTCAGTAGATCGCATAAGAAATGCCTTGTGCATGGCCAGAATAAACGCTGGCGAAAAAAATGAATCCATGTCTGCTGAAGGCAAAGCCTGTGAGTGGGAGGGCTTGTCAGGCGAAATCGCCTCCCTAGAGGACTTCGCCTTGCGCTTATGCGGCTTTTGCTGCTCTGACAGAGCACTGCCCGGCACCGGCAAAATGGCCGACTTTCCCGCCTTTTCGGCGTGTGAAGAAGGCTCGGGTAAGGTAATTGCAGACTTTTCTGTCATTTCGAAAATAATGCCCGAAGGAGAGGGAAGTGAATACCCGAAGCTAATTAAAACAGAAACAAAAACGCTGGGGAAAAAAAACGGAAGCCGCTACGGAGCTCGCGGTCCGGGTAGCAAGAAAAAAATTACCAACAAGGAAGAGCACTCACCGGATAGGAAGGCTGTAGCAGACAGGCTGTTTCGCTGCTTAGCGGGACCCCCGACAAAATCACAACGTTAGGGACAGAGGAGAAAACTGAGGCCCCCAGTATCACTCTGTAGCTGAGATGGAGACAATGTAAGAGGCAGGCTCTACCTCACACTGTGTAATTAGTCACTCAACGTCTCTTCCCGCTCTTAAAGTGACAGCGTTCGTAGAAACAAAATTAGCATACGACTATAGAAGATCAGCTCTGCTAGAGCCAACCAATTATTCTTTAAAACAAATAAGAAACTTAAAACACCCTGAGGTGTGCTGTTGAGGGAGAAGGTAATTTCGATCCTCTCTAGTCACTGAGGACTGAAAGACTGTTGGATTACCCTCAGGGGGAGTGGCTTCACATCACAGGAAAAGCTTGAAGTCTTCAGTCCTCAGTCACTATAGGGGATTGACAACCCTACCTTTCCCTGGACTGGCCCGGAGAAGCGATAAGGAATTTTAATTACCAAAGATTAAAAATAAATGATCAGAGCTGGCAGAAAGAGAAAGAGGACAGGGGTCTTTCCTCAGGCCATCTCCTCCTCTCTAAAGCCAGCAATTGTAGTGATTGTGGCCACAGGGGAGAGTATAGGGCTGGTGCTAGCAGCGATCACGTGGGAGCACAGGTAGGTTCAGGATGTCGTGGAGCTGATTGCCAGTGAAGAGGAGGGGGAGGTGGGGAGAGGGACATACCTGCAACATTTCTAGCTTGGGCTGGCAGCAACATTGATCACTGGGTGGGAGAAGCAGTGGTAGTAGGGATTTCAAATATTTGGCTCCTTGCTCTGCACACTCTACAATCTGCAGGCACATTTGGTTATTATGGAAAGCATGGACTTGCTGTCTATGCCAAATTTTTGGTGACATGGCTCTCAACTTTTGGTGACACGATCAGTGTGTCCCAACACAAAGTTTAAGAACCACTGCTTTAGAGTCTTGGCCTTCACTCCCAGTCATTGAGGGCCATAAATGAGTCAGGTTTTCAGGACATCCTAATGAGAAAGATCTGCATACAATGGAGGTAGTGGGTACGCAAATCTCTCATATGCATATTCAATAGGGATTCCCTGAAAATCTGGCCTATTGGTGGCCCTCCAGGACTAGGCATATAGATCAAGACTCTAGAGCAGTGGCTCTCAAACCTGTTCTTAGGGACCACCAGCCAGTCGCATTTTCAGGATATTCACAATGAATATACATGAGAGCGGTCTCCAATTCCGGTCTTGGAGCGCCACAAACCAGTCAGGTTTTCAGGATGACCCTAATGAATAAGCATGAGATACATTTGAATACAACGGGGGCAGTGTATGCAAATATATATCTCATGAATCTTCAGCCCTCCAGGATCAGAATTGGAGACTCTTGCTCTAGAGTAAGGGGTTTTCTGCAGTACAAGTGTTGGGGGGTGGGGGAGGGATGGTGCTCAAAGGGGTTCAGGAGAGAACCACTTTTTGTTCTTTTGTTCATGGGGAGAGGATATCTCGGACTGAGCCAACCACAGCTCTAGATGATCCCTCACACACTACAGAAAACGCCCCATAATGAGTGCATCCTTGCCGGCATACTGCAGGAACCCCTACGCCTAAAAGAAGCATTATCCTAAGAACATAAGATTTGCCATACTGGATCAGACCAATGGTCCATCAAGCCCAGTATCCTGCTTCCAACAGTGGCCAGTCCAAGCCACAAGTACCTAGCAAGATCCCGAAAGGTAGCCAAATTCTATGCTGCATATCCCAGGGATAAACAGTTGATTTTCCCCAGTCCTCTTTAATAAAGGTTTATGGACTTTTCCTCTAAGAACTTGTCCAAACCTTTTTTAAACCCAGCTGTACCAACAGTTTTTACTACATCCTTTGGCAGCGAATTCCAGAGCTTAATTATGCATTGAGTGAAGAAATATTTTCTTCGATTAGTCTTAAATGAGCTACACTATAGCTTCATTTGGGGGACCCCTAGTCTTTATACTTTTTGAAGGAGTAAACAACCAATTCACATTTATTCATGCTACTCTGCTTATGTTTATAAACTTGTATTATATTTCCTCTCAGCTTTCTCTTCTCCAAGCTGAAGATCCCTAACCTTTTAAGCCTTTCCTCATTAGGGTATCCTTCCATTTCCTTTGTCATTTTGATTGTCCTCTTCTGTACTTTTTAGTTCTTTGTTTTATTCTGCATTCCTTTCCTTATAGTTCCTAACATTCTATTAGCTTTCTTGGCTATCCCTGTAGCATACAGCAGTATCTCCCCACCATGAGATACATCCTCTTATGCTTCTCTGCAGGAACTCTACCCAAGAGAGCATTCCCATTCACCCCCTCCTGCATCACATATCAGCATTCCTCCCTCCCTTAAGATACTCCTCTCCCTCCCCCCCAACCCCGTAGCATCCACCCCAGAAACTCTGCCCCACATAGCAGGATCCATCACCTCCAGCTCCAGAATCAGATCTTACCAGTCCAGAGAGGAAAGATCACTACAGATAGAAAGGATATCAGAGAACTCCCTGCCTGTATCACAGCTTCTGCCAAATGATGCCATTAGGAGATGCTTCACCACCTATAAAAAATGACACTCTTATTTTTATATGGTGAAGTGGCTCCTACCTGCACCATTTGACGATGGTTTCAGTGAGGACAAGGGGCTCTGACATTCCTCTCCCTTGTGAAGATCTTGCTTCTTTGGATTGGTAAGATGCCAGAAGGGTTGGGTAGGGATAAACTTCATGGAAAGAATGTCTCTCTTGAAGGGGAGGGAGCAAGGTGTTTTGCAATGCATTCATAAAGGGGTGCCTTTTAGAGGTGGGAAGATGTCAAAGGTAGGGAGGAGTCAAGGACAGGGAAGGCATAGTTTGTATGAAGGCCATGGGGGGGGGGGGCACTTTAAATGCTCTAGATGCTAATGCTGATTTGTCCTCCTTCCACCACTGACAATATGACTCTGTCTTTCCTCAGGTGAACTACAGAAGAAATGGTCATTGAGGTAGAGTTTCACAAGGGAATCACTTTCTGTTCTTCAGGTTCAAGGGGAAAGAAAAACCTCTAAGCCAGAGCTCAACAAACCCCAGGCACCAGGTTGCCATGGCGACAAAATTCAGACCTGGCGCCTGGGGCTCAGAGTCTCTGTGCAGCTGCATGGAGATGGGCAGAAGTGCTGGAGAAGACTGCGATCACAGCTAGGATTCCATCTCCTGCAGGCAGAAGTGCTGCAAAACGTCATGGCCAAGACAGGCAGTGTCTGTCCAAGCCTGTAAAAAAAGGTTAGAGACAGAGGGCGTTTGCTGTACAGACAGCTGAAGAAATTTAAAAGGGCAGTAGGCTTTAGTAAATAATGAATGGTAGGGGGAACGGAGGACAGGGGGTTAGTACAAGGGGGAAGGGAGATGGGGAGAGAGTCTGGGAAGAGCAACAGAGTTGGGGTGTGGGGGCGGGACAGCAGGAGAGGGATTGGAGTGGAGCTGGGAGGGAAGAGTACAAGGGGTCAGAGGGTAAAGAGATAAATGCAAGGGAAGTAAAGAACACAATATGTATAGGCAAAAGGTGCACTCCTCTCCCACCAACCACACACAAGTAGGCACCCCACCTCTGCAACACACAGACACCTCACCTCTACACCACACATAGGCATAGCTTAAAAGAGTCAGTGGGGGTGATGGGAGAGGAAAGGAGGAGTGGAGCCACTGCCTTCTGTTGGCACTGTGCAGTGGCCCATTAAGAGCCTAATTTATTAAGCTTTTTCCCACAGAAAATGGGAAAACAGTCTTAGTAAATCACAACCTAAAACCTAAAAAAATAACGCTGATGCACCTTTTTTGGGGCATATGATATACCCTCATTTACAGAATGCATTAATGTGATGTCGAGCAATCTAAGCTAACACTGCTTAGTACAGTCATATAAATGATGATACTTACTGGCCAGGTTCAAGGTGCATATAGGGTAGTTACTCACTTGTAACAGGTGTTCTCCAGGAGCAGCAGGAATCAGTCCTCACATATGGGTGTCATCGGCGCCGATGAAGCCCCAGCGGAGCATTGCCCCAGCGGAGCATTTCCCCAGCTTTCCATGAAAGCCTTTGGGAATGCAGGCACGCATGCGCGGTTCCCTTTCCGCCTAAAGGTGCCATCTTACCTCAGTCAAATGACATAGCTAAGAACAGCACACAAAAATGAAAAATAAACTATGTACAACTGCAACTCCCAAGGGAGGAGGGAGGGTTGTGAGGACTGATTCCTGCTGCTCCTGGAGAACACCTGTTACAGGTGAGTAACTACTTTTTCTCCAGGACCAAGCAGGAAGTCAGTCCTCACATATGGGTGACTCCCTAGCTCTGGGCTACCGAGGAACCCAGGCTGAACAAGAGAACTCCCTCTAGTCTCAGCAGCAAAGAAAGGCTTTTCAAGGACACAACCTCCACCGGTAGCCCAACAGAGGAGAGGGCAGGAGGGCAGGAGTTGCCTAAACCTCAAAGAGATTCCAGAGTACTGCTTGGCCAAAAGCACTGTCCCTACGGGACTCCCTCTCCAGACAGTAATGGGCCACAAAAGTCTGGCTTGAAGACCAAGTTGCAGCCCTGCAGATGTCTACCAAGGGCACAGAGCGGAGATGAGCCACTGAGGCAGCCATTGCCCTGACACGATGGGCCGTGACCCTATCCTGCAAAGGAAGGTCAGCCGCCTTGTAAGCCCAGGTGATACAGTCAGCCACCCAGATGGACAAGGTACGCTTGGACACAGCTAACCCCAACTTATTGGGGTCAAAGGATACGAAGAGCTGAGTAGCCCTCCTATGCCCCTGCGTATGGTCAAGGTAGAAGAATAAGGCTCTCCTACAGTCCAGGGTGTGCAGGACTGCTTCAGCCTGGCTTGCATGAGGCCTAGGGAAGAATGTTGGAAGAACCACCTCCTGATTGAGGTGGAAAGAGGAGACAGCCTTTGGGAGGAACTTTGGATGAGTCCTGAGGACTACCCTGTTCCTATAAATCCTGGTGTGAGGCCTATCACAGACCAGGGCCTGAAGCTCACTCACTCGCCTAGCCGAGGTAAGGGCTATCAGGAAGAGTGTCTTCCAGGATAGGAAGCGTAGTGGACAAGTAGCCATCGGCTCAAAAGGTGGGCGAGTCAGTTGCTGTAAGACCACATTCAACTCCCACTCAGGGGCAGGAGGACGGATTGGAGGCTTGAGCAAAAGCAAGCCCCTGAGAAAGCGGGACACCAAGGGGTGACCTGACAGAGAAGGTCCCTCCACCAGTGAGTGGTGAGCTGCTAGAGCTGAGAGGTGGACCCGAACAGAATTGGACTTGAGTCCCTGATTGGACAAGTGGAGTAAATACTGAAGCACTACTGGTACAGTACAGGAGAAAGGATCCTCTGTACGTAGCTGACACCACACAGAAAACCTTCTCCATTTGAGAGCATAGGTTTTTCCAGTGGACTGTTTCCTAGAGGCTAGGACAACCTCCTCAACTTCCTGAGGTAGGCCCCAGGGAGTCAAAACTACCCTTGCAGCCTCCAGGCCATCAAATTGAGAGCTTTGAGACTGGGGTGCAGAAGGGAACCCTGCTCCTGTGAGAGAAGGTCGGGTTGCAACCCCAGAGGCAGTGGGGGATCCACCGCCAGTTGAAGCAGAAGTGGAAACCAAGGCTGTCTTGGCCACCTGGGAGCCACCAGCAGAACCGAGTCCTTGTCCTGAAGGATCTTGAAGAGAGTTCGGGCCACCAAGGGCGTGGGAGGAAACGCATACAGGAGGCCCTGAGACCATGGAATCAGAAAAGCATCTGCTGCCATCCACAGAGGATGCGGTTGCCTGGAGCAGAACTGAGGCAGCTGTTTGTTCAGTGGACTGGCAAACAGATCTATCCAAGGGAGACCCCATTTCAGGAAGATCTGCTGAACTACTAAGGGATGCAGCTGCCGCTCGTGGGGCTGCAGAATCCTGCTCAACCTGTCGGCCAGGTAGTTCTCCTGGCCTGGAAGGTACACAGCCCTGAGGAGCATGTTGTGCTTTAGGGCAAAGGAACAAAGGTCTTGAGCTTCCCAACATAGGAGCCAGGACCCAGTCCCGCCCTGCTTGTTCACATAAAACATGGCCACCTGGTTGTCTGTCTGAACAAGGACAGATTGATGAGCCAGGGCAGGAGAGAAAGCTTTGAGAGCTAGGCGAATAGCCCTGAGTTCCAGGAGATTGTTCTGCTGTGCCGCCTCCCGAGGAGACCACAGGCCCTGGGTGCACTTGTCTAGACAATGAGCTCCCCAGCCCTGCAGGGAGGCGTCGGTGGTCAGGACCACCGTGTGCCAAGGGATCTGAAAGGGCACTCCCTTCAGCAAGTTGGATGGATGTAGCCACCAGTTGAGGGAGGTCAGAAATTGTCTGGACACCCTTACTTTGTCTCTGAGGCTGCCTGTGGCCTGTGACCACTGAGTCCGAAGGTACCACTGCGCAGGCCTCATATGGAGCCTGGCATTGGGAGTCACATGTACTGTCGAAGCCATGTGGCCAAGAAGTCTTAGGCAGAGCCTAGTGGAGACCAGTGACCTGCTGAGAAATGGAGCTGCCAAGGCCATCAACCTTTGGGCCCTGTCTGCTGGCAAGAAAGCCTTTGCAAGCAGAGAGTCTAACCTTGCTCCTATGAACTCCAAGTTCTGTGAGGGGAGCAAAGTGGACTTTGCGAAGTTTATGACAAACCCCAGCCTTTGAAGAAGAGCAATAGTTCTGAGGGTGGCTTGTCTGGCCTCCTGGCACGTCTGACCCCTGATGAGCCAGTCGTCCAGATAGGGGAAGACAAAGATGCCCTGATTTCTCAGGTAGGCCGCCACCACTGCTAGGCACTTTGTGAAGACTCTGGGGGCGGAGGTGAGGCCGAAAGGCAGCACTCTGTATTGATAATGGTTTCCTCCCACAATGAACCTGAGGTACTTTCTGTGGTCTGGATGAATGAGGATGTGAGTGTACGCATCCTTTAGATCTAAAGAGCATAGCCAATCTCCCTGCTGGAGGTAGGGCAGAAGTGTCCCAAGAGTAAGCATCTTGAACTTCTCCTTCACTAGGAACTTGTTGAGGTTCCTGAGGTCCAGAATGGGTCGAAGGCCACCGGTTCTTTTGGGCACCAGGAAATACCTGGAGTAGAAACCGTGACCTTGTAAGTGGGGAGGCACAGGCTCCACCGCCCTGTCCACCAACAGACCCTGAAGCTCTTGCAGGAGAAGGTCTGTGTGCAGGGGAGGCCTTGGAGGCTCCCCTGGAAAATATGGTGGAGGCAGTTGGTGAAAATGCAGGGCATAGCCCTTGTGGACTATGTCCAACACCCAACTGTCCCCGGTGATAAGGGGCCACTGGTGGGCAAAGAGGGCGAAGCGACCTCCTGTGCAGGGTTGGGAGAGCAGTGGGAGGAGAGGCTACGCTCAAGGAGTCAAAATCCCCCACCCTGCTGAGTGGTAGCAGGGGCCAGAGGCTTGGGGGTCCTCTGCCTACGGGGCCCATTACCCTGCCCCTTGGCTTGCTGACCCTGGGGGGCAGCTTGGGCAGACTGATATTGCGGGTACTGTTTGTAGGCAGTGCCCTTCCTCAGGTAAAAGGGCTTTTTACCCGAGCCCTTCTTTTTATGAGAAGGGGCAGAGGTCTTCCTAGACAGCCTTGTCCGTGTGAGGTGCTCAGTTTCGAGCTGAGCGGCCTTCTCGGTCATGGGCTTGCCAAAAAGGTTCTCACCTTGGCAAGGGACATCGACCAACTTGTCCTGAACCCATGGCTCGAGGTCCGATGACTGCAGCTATGCCTGGCGTCGAGCCGCGATGCCGGCTGCCGCAACTCGGGCCGAAGCCTCGAAGCCATCGTAGGCGGCGCGGGACATGAACTTCGAGCAGTCCCGAATCCCCGAGGACAAGGACTTAAATCTCTGCAAGGGTTCCCCGGAGAGTCCAGCAGAGAACCCGGCCAACTCCTTGGCCAGATCCCGCAAGTACATGCCCATGTACAGCTGGTACGACTGGACACAGCAAGCAAGCATCGAGCCCTGGAAGCACTTTCTATCGACGCCATCGAGGTTTCGGGCCTCCCTACCAGGAGGCACCGCGGAGTGCATCTTCTGGCTCTTCAGTCGATGCATGGCTGATTCCACAACCATAGAATGGTGTGGTAGCTGTGCCTTTTGAAAGCCAGGGCTCTTTCTGAGTCGATAGATCGAGTCGACTCGCTTGCTGAGAACCGCCGCCGAGGCCGGTGCCTCCCACATACGGAAGAGGAGCCGTTCCAGCATCGGAGGAACCGAGACAGTAAAGGCCTCCTTCGGAGGAGAGTCATACTGTAGAGCTCTTCAGCTCGAGGCTCCTCCTCGGGATCCGCCGAAATAGCCAAGGCAGTGGCCATATCTCGGACGAACTCCGAGAACCGAGTATCCCCCGGGGGGGGGATCTACTCCGGGGCTCAGACTGCGGTGAGTCCGACGGGACGCACCGAGTCTTGAAGGTATCAGGAGACTCCTCGTCCTCCGTCTCCCAAGCTGACTCGTCCGAGGAGGAGTCAGGGTCCGACCCCGCGGGGCCCTGGAGCACCGGCACCGGCGTCGACACCCTCGGTCCCGAACGGGAGGTCGAGGGAGACCGCGACCGAGGTCGACTCCGAGCCACCGATGGACTCGAGTATCGGCTCGGTCTCCGGGGTCGACTTCGAAGTCGATGTCCCGGTGGTCGGGGCAGATGCGCCAGACAGGCTGGCCATTAGTGCCCGCTGCTGCTCCATGAAGGCAGACAGTCTGCTCTCCAAGGCTGTCATCCTGAGACTCAGCTCGGGAGACGCAGCAGCCACCGACTCGGGCCCCGGCGGCACCGGGCCCAACGTCGGCTCCCTGGGAGGAGAGTCCTCGTGGACTACGGGGCTTACGTGTCCAGCAGACTCCGGTTCCACGCGAGGAACTTTTGCAGGCTTCTCGTGTTCCACAGGCCCGGGGCGACGGTCGGGGGTCTTAGACCTGGCCCTCAAGGAGCCAGGGACCTCCTCCTCCGACGCCCTCGCGAGCCGCTTCTTCCTCTTGCGTTCCCGGTCGGGGGAACCCCTGTCCGAGGAGCTTCGACGGTGCTTGGGATTGGGAATCCCGAGATGTCGAGGCCTTAGACGAGGTCCAGGCCCGGCCGGAGGCTGAGTCCGAGAAAAGCCTTTCTTTTTGTTGCTGTCGACTTCGGAGTGCCTTGGAAGACATCTTCACACAGGGCCCGCACGACTTAGGGTCGTGATCCGGGCCGAGGCACCGAAGGCAGCAGTCGTGTGCGTCGGTGAGAGACATTAATTTCTTACACCAATCACACTTTTTAAAACCACTGGAAGCCATCAGGGGAAAAAAAGAGTCCCCGCGAGGTCAAAAGACCGGCCTTCCAGGGAAAAAGTGAAAAAAGGGCGCGAATGCCAGCCACAAAGGGCAAAAACCAAAAAGGAAGAATCGGGCTCGATACCGGCATACCGAACCCGGCGGGAGGGGAACCGGCGTCGAACCAGAAGAAAAAATAGCGATAATCGCCGAAAAAAATCTACTTTTAACCGGGAGGACAGGAGACACGTCCGGTGGGCTTCACGGAAAAAAAGAGACTGAGGTAAGATGGCACCTTTAGGCGGGAAGGGAACCGCGCATGCGTGCCTGCATTCCCAAAGGCTTTCAAGGAAAGCTGGGGAAATGCTCCGCTGGGGCTTCATCGGCGCCGATGACACCCATATGTGAGGACTGACTTCCTGCTTGGTCCTGGAGAAATACTAGGTTCCAGAGGGAGCTGCGCCTATGGCTTTGGCCAAGAACTGCTGCTGCAAAGGCTGAGTTACATGAGGGGAAATATGTAAAAATGAAGGAAGTCCGCTTTCTTCTTAGATACAAATGAAAGCTCAAGGTCCCATAACTTCACCAGGGATCATTTCTGATTTACTGGAAGTTTTGTCGGAGCAGGAGGAAACTACATGATTCAAAAAATAATTTTAGAGGAACCAAACAGGGGAATAAAAGCTAAATGGCCCTTCCATCAAATAGTACTCCACATCAGCTAAGCCATTAGTCACACTTATCTTCCAGGCAGTTCAAATATATGAATCCCAGCCTCGATCTTTAAAAGTTATGAGATCATAGAGAAGACAGAGCATTAAATTTAACTTCTAAGCAGAAAGTTAAATAGAGTAGAGGAGTAACCTAGTGGTTAGAGCACCTGCCTAGTACCAGAAGATCAAGGGTTTGATTCCCATTGGCACTCCTTGTGACCTTGAGCAAGTCACTTTACCCCCCATTGCCTCAGAAGAAAAGGCCTGGTGATATAATGCCAAGAAAACCCAGGAGCAGCTGGGTTGCCAGGAGTCAGCACTGACTTAATGGCTCAAAGAAATCCCAGAAATATGGTGTATATCAGTGGTTCCACATCATCTGCAGATGGGGTCACAAAAACATAGCCATTTGCCCTTCTCTCTGGACTTTCACTGTGACTTATGCCAAGTAGTGGCAGTTGCCAGTCAGCATGTGGCCTGTGAGCTAGTGAACATTCATAGGCCTGTGCCCCCTCCTGCGTAAACGCCCTGTTAGACTGGTACACAGATTCCATACTGCTTATCCCAGGGGAAAGCAGTGGATTTCCCTAGTCCTCTTTAATAATGGCTTATGGACTTTTCCTCCAGGAACTTGTCCAAATCTTTTTTCAAGCCCAGCTACAGTTTTACTACACCTTCTGGTAACAAATTCTAGAGTTTGATTGCGCTTTGACAGAAAAAAATGAAAATTACACTTACCTGGTAATTGTTGTTCCTTTAGTGACTCCAGTTTAGTCCTCCACCTCTGGGTTGTGTACCTCCGCCTGGAGACTGGGCATGTCAAAATCGTGACATCACTGGATGTAGCCTGCTGGTCTCTCCCATCAGCCCCAGTGAACTATTGACAAAGCACACTCAAAGGAGCAACAAATAAGTAGCTATCGTATAAAACATTTTAAACCTATACTGAAATTGAACTCATAACTATTAACTGTGTAACATGAATTTCCCCCTAGGAAAAAGGAAACCGCCTTGCACCTTAACCTTCCGCCCCATACGGAATTAGGAAACCACAGCGTAAGAATAGACAGAAACAGATCGACACCTACCGGTAGACTTGCACTTCTCCCAACCGAATCTCCACTGCCATGCGACCCCAGGCGGGAATGAGGACTAAACTGGAGTCACTAAAGGAACAACAATTACCAGGTAAGTGTAATTTTCATTTCCTTATCGTTCCTCCAGTTTAGTCCTCCACCTCTGGGATGTAACAGAGCAGTAATCATTGGGAGGGACCTTTCCATCCGGCACGCACACCGCCAACCTGAAGCAAGCATCATTCACCAACAGAACATCTAGGCAGTAGTGCTTACTGAAAGTATGAAGACACGACCAGGTGGCCGCTCTACAGATGTCCCCCGGTGGAACCAAACTGTGTTCCGCCCAGGAAGTCGCTTGTGCTCTGGTGGAGTGAGCCCGCAAGCCCGTCAGAACTGCACGACCTTGCAACAAATATGCTGATGCAATTGCCCCTCTAATCCATCTGGAACTGGACGCCTTCCCCGCCTCTTCCCCTTTGTGGGAACCTCCGAAGAACACGAAGAGACGGTCCGATTTACGAAAGGTTTCGGAAACTTTTAAATATCGCTGTAACACTCGTTTTATGTCCAACCGGCGTAAATTACGATCAGAAGCGTTCCCTTCCAGAGAACCTAGCACTGGAAGAGAAACCGTTTGATTTACGAAAGGTTTCGGAAACTTTTAAATATCGCTGTAACACTCGTTTTATGTCCAACCGGCGTAAATTACGATCAGAAGCGTTCCCTTCCAGAGAACCTAGCACTGGAAGAGAAACCGTTTGATTCAGGTGAAAGGCAGATGCCACCTTTGGCAAAAAGGATGGAACTGGCCGCAATACCACCTTCTCTCTAGAAAGAACAAGAATGGTTCTCTACATGACAACGCCTGTAACTCCGAAACTCGCCTCGCTGAACAGATGGCAACCAAAAACATGGTTTTTAAAACCAAATCCTTTATCGACCAAATTGAGATCCCACGGTGGAACTATGACCCTCCTCGAGGGCCGCAGTCTGGAAACTGCTTTAAGAAAGCGTAAAACATCAGTATGAGCACCTAGTGCAATTCCCTGCACCTTTCCTCTATAGCAGGAAATAGCTGCCAACTGGACTCTCAAGGAACTGGCCGCTAGCCCTTTATCAAATCAGTCTTGCAGAACACCTAAAACCAGGGGAACGGATCCTGTAGCCGCCTGAACCTGCCGCCGAGAACACCAGTCCTCAAAAATACGCCAGATACGTACATATGCTAGAGATGTGGACTGCTTCCTTGCTCTCAGTAAAGTGGCGATTGCCGCCCCAGAATAACCTCTTTTCTTCAGCCTCGCCCGTTCAATGGCCAAACCGTAAGCGAGAACCGATCCACCTGAGGCATTCGCAGCGGACCCTGTATCAACAAATTTTTCGACACCCGTAATCTCCAGGGATGACCGTCGAGCAGGAGAATGAGATCGGCGTACCACGGACGTCTTGGCCAGTCCAGTGCTATCAATAGCACACTTCCCTGATGAGCTTCAATATGCTGAATTACTCGCCCTATGAGCGCCCATGGTGGGAAGACATATAGGAGACCTGCTGACAGCCAATGTTGCATCAGGGCCTTGATCCCCTCTGACATCTGGTCTCGTCGCCGGCTGAAGAAGCAACTGGCCTTCGCCGAGTGAAAAGTCTCCATGAGGCCCATGACTGGTGGTCCCCATCTGCGAACAATCTGTGCAAACACATCCGGATGCACCTCCCACTCCCTGGCATCCACTCAGACCCTGCTGAGAAAATCCACCATCACCTTGTCCTTTCCTGCAATGTGTGCTGCTGATATCACCGGCAGCCGCTGTTCTACCCAAGCAAACAGCGCTTCTGCTTCCTCTTCCATGGTTGCACTTCCTGTACTGCCCTGTCAATTGGTATAGGCCACTGTCGCCGAGTTGTCTGACAGCACTCGCACCGCTCGACCTGTCACTGTGGTTTCGAACCATTGAAGCGCCAGATAGACTGCTCTCAGTTCTAGCTGGTTGATCGAGCACTCGTTTTCTTGCACAGACCAAGTGCCTTGTGCGAACTAATCTCCGCACTGAGCTCCCCATCCCGCGAGACTCGCGTCCGTCAACAACGGAAACCACTCCGGCTTTTCCAGAAGCATTCCTGCTTTCGACGATCCCGGAAGTAGCCACCACCAAAGGGACTGTCCAGCCTTGAGTGAACAGGGAAGCCACTTGTTCAACAAAATCGGACTGATGCCACCACCGGCGAAGCAGCACTCTCTGCAATGGCCACATATGAAATCTGGCCCAAGGCACCGCTTCCAGGGTCGCCGCCCTCGTTCCCAGCACTCGGAGATAAGTCCATGCTGAGGGAGCCGGGGCGGATCTGAACTTGCATACCAATTGCCGAAGGGCTTGAACTCGCTGGTTCGGCAGGAACACCGTTCATTTCTGAGCACTGAACCATACTCCTAGATATTTGAGTTCCTGGAAAGGTACTAGATGTCTTCTGGCCGGATTGACCACCCAACCTAGACTCTGCAAAAAACTTCACCACTTCGTCTGTTACCTGAACGTTCTCGGGCTTGGATTTTGCTCGAATCAACCAATCGTTGAGATAAGGATGAACCATAATTCCTTCCTTTCATAATGCTGCCGCTACCACCACCATGATCTTGGTGAAAGTCCGCGGCGCCGGCGCCAGACCAAAAGGCAATGCCTGGAATTGATAATGTCCCCAATGGAGCGCGAATTGCAGAAACTTTTGATGAGTCACTCTGATTGGGATGCGTAAGTCTGCTTCCGTAAGGTCGAGAGAAGTCAAGTACTCCCCTTGTCTCACCGCCACAATGACCGACCTCAACGTTTCCATTCTGAAATGTGGTACGCAAAGACACTGATTCACGCCTTTTAAGTCTAATATAGGCCGAACAGCTCCGTCTTTCTCTGGCACCATGAAATAAATTGAGTATCAACCCCTGCCGTACCCTGCAATTGGAACCGGCGCGACTGCTTCCATTTGTAAGAGTTGATCTAAAGTACCGCGGACTGCCAAGGTTTTCCGCTGACCTTTGCAGGGAGACCTCACGAACGAATCCCGCACGGGCCTTGCCAATTCCAGTGCATAACCCTTGCGAATTACCTCTAAGACTCACTGGTTGGACGTTATTTAGCCCAGGCAGGAAGAAACTCCCGAAGTCACCCGCCAATCGGTTGACCTCTTACTGGGACCTGCATCCTTTCATCGTGGTTGTCGAGTTGCAACTGCGGAAGCTGCCGCAGAAACTCTACCTGCTCCACGAAACCCACAAAACCCCTGGGCTCTAGAAGCAAACCTTCCCCTTTGGAAACCCCCAAATGAGAAGTACGAAATCTCCTGAAATCCCTAGAGTGGCCCCGAAAAGCCAGAAAGGACTTGTCTTGCTTTGGTTTATCCTCCGGGAGTCTCCCACCCTTGGACTCCCTGAGATCTGTCACCAACTTGTCCAGGTCATCCAGAATCACCCGGTCAACCACCTGGTGGACTGGAAATAGCGGCTGAGTTCGTCACACTGCCTGAAGGGGAGGATCCGCAAACCTCACCTCTACCGAAAGAAGGTTAAGGGCCGGAGGGGATTCAGTAATGAGCACAGTAAGCTCTTCCTTGCGACCAAGTTCTGGAACTTCTCCTTCTTCATCCTGCCACATCAAGCCCAGGAGCTGAACTTTGAGAGACCTAGCCCTCTTAAGAGGCTGCACTAAGCTGCCTTCAGCCTTATCAAAACCAACTGGCTGTCAGAGCACCTCCAGTAAAAGAGGCTCCAACCTCCTACCTTGATGCCACACTCAATACGCTTGATGCCTAAAGAGCACAGTCCGGAGAAGAACGTCCAAGTTCTGACCGCACTGGATGGCTCCGCTGGACTTCCCCGAAGAGACACTGATGGCACTTCCAATAGGGAGACACCAACCCCCCTTGCAGCTGGAAACCATGTGTTGGAACTTCTACTCCATAGTGGCACGCCCCGCCAGCCGAGACGATAACCCTGTGGGTGCCAACCAAACACCGTGGTCTTGGCGGTGTTAGCGAAAAAACAATGTAACATGCTTTAGATAGAAAAGAAAACCTGGTCGGGGTTGTGTCTCCTTTTTTTTTTTTTTTTTGTTTTTGGTGCGGTACCTACAAGGTCCCAAAATCAAATAACCCCCCCCCCCCCGATAAATAAAATATAAGAGCATTTGACACGTCTCTCCTTCAAGCAGATAATGCTTAGGAAAGCCTAGGGTCAGGGATGAGGCTTCGGAGAAATAGTTATTTTGATCTAACCTCACCCACAGATTTCCTCAAATTTCTCTATTCTTTAAAAATACTCCCACTAAACGTGAAAGTATTTAAAAAGTCCCCAAAAGAATTTAAAATAGCTCCACCAAACCAAGTCCCCCTGATCCCCTTGCCTTGCAGTGTTAGGGAGAACGAGCCAAGAGCGCTGCACTGGCGCCGCTGCATGTGCCCCAGCCTAAGTTCTAAGGTCGTAAGGGCCTTAGCTAACAGCGTAACACCCTATTCAGGATCCAGGACCAGCAAATCACCTGCATGAAGACCCCAATAACTCACAGTACCAAAGGACCAACAAGAAAGTAACGGTCTGTTGAGCTTGGCAGCTTCCAATGGCAAGGAAGCCAAGCAAGACCACGGCCTTTTGGCGGCCTGAAAAGTGCAGGAAGAAAGCCCGCGCACCTCCTACTATGGACGTGGCGTCCTGGACCAGTTTGTTTTTTTTTTTAAACTCCAAATACCCCCAAAAAATAAACAACTCAAGTTAAAAGAAATCAATCTAAAAGAAATCAAACCGAAATTAGCAAACTCAGCGAATGAACATTAAAAATAACCCCCATGGGAACTATCCCCGCTGAAATATAGAGTGCTGAGGCCCAGAGCCGCTGCCCCGCGGCCCTTCAAAGCGCGGGACGAAAAGCACAAGAAATCACCAGACCTCCTCACAGCAGCGAGACTCCGACGCGGTGCAAGAGATCCACTGCTCTGCCCCCTCCCTCCCCGGGGCACTCACCTCGTAGCGCACCCTTGAAGGCTCTCCTCCGCCGATGCGGCCGGCCGCCCTGCCATCTGCGACACTGCTGAAGCAGAACAGCAGCAGACATCGCAGAGAGGGCCCTCTGCTCCCGGCTCAGTGGAACACTTAACCCACGCTTACAGCAAATAGCGGGAGGGAACGCCGGTCTGTGCCGTTCGCTAAGCAACTCCCCTCCATACAGCCTAGGAGAGGAGAGCAGCCACAGAAAGAGACTATAGCCGGATAGAGAGGAGGCAGTGAATGAGGGCCGAATCAAGCCCCACAATAAACCTATGATTTTCCCTTCTTTTTTTTTTTTTTAATAGTAGAAAACAAACAAATTGGTAGGGTAAAAACAAATCAAAGAACCTCCAAAGTAACTAGTCTAACTAATGCTCCTTATCAGTTCTTCAAGTGAGCCCAGCACCTAGGCTCACTATGTCCTCCTGCTGCATGGAGACTGGACACACTGAGGCTGATGGGAGAGACCAGCAGGCTACATCCAGTGATGTCACGTTTTTGACATGCCCAGTCTCCAAGCTGCAGAAGGAGGTACACAACCCAGAGGTGGAGGACTAAACTGGAGGAACGATAAGGAACGTCTATTTGTGTTCTCTTGATTGTATATTTAAAATTCATAAATAAAAATAGAACAAAATATGTATGAATCAACAGTGGCTAAGGTTGAGACAAGCCTTAGCTTACAAGTTTCAAAGCTGTGCTAATTGACTGTGTCCCTGTATTGATCCATCATGTGACTGCACTTTGACCAGTTTGTACAGTACAGCAGAAAAAGTTACAGCAGAATTAAAAAGCATGCAGAGTAGGGCAACAATAATAATTAAAGGGATAGAACAGCTTCCTTATGGTTAGGACTCGCTAGGCCAGAGAAGAGATGACAGAGGAGACAATATAGACATTTACAAAATCATGAGTGCTGTGGAACAAGTTTTAGGGAGCAGTTTAATCTTTCCAGTCACGCTAGGATTAAGGAACACTCCGTAAACCTAAATTAGTAGAAGGTTTATAATGAATTCTAGGAAATGTTTTTTCAGTTAACGCATATTCAAACTGTGGAATGTGCTGCCACAGAACATGGTCAAGGTTACTAATTTAGCTGAGTTTAAGAAAGGCTTATACAAGTTTCAGTAGGACAAGTCCTTTGATCACTATTTAGCAGGATAGCCTTAAGCATTTCCTCCTCCTTTTCTAACAGGCAGTTTCTCCAAATGCTTGACCCAATACAAGCATTGGGGAATCTGCGTCTTTTGGGGAAACTGCTAGGCAGGGGCAGCCCAAGGGGGGTGTGGGGCCATGTGTGGAGATTAATTGCGGGGCCTCATTTGCATAAATATTTGCATAATGTTAACATGCATTTTTAGTAAACATGCCTTTTAATGAGTGTCTGGATAAAGAAAGACTAACAGATTTCTACGTTACTATATTCCAGTGCCAACCGCCAGGCCCATTAGGAAGTACTATAAACACTGACCATTTAGAACCCATAGCAAATCCACCATATCGTAACAGCACCGCCAGGACTCACAAAGCACCAAACTCTACCTATCAAAAGGCAACACTGCAAATATTAAACCAATACATCTCAGAGAAAGCACAGTTACTTACCTGTAACAGGTGATCTCTGGGAACAGCAGGAATTAGTCTTCACATATGGGTACGTCGGTACCGACGGAGCCTGCACGGGAATGCTCCCCAGCATCCAATCAGAAAGCTTTTGGGAGCATCCCTCGCGCCTGCGCGCTGACTTCCCGCCTTTCCCACTGCCTCTCCTCAGTTGAGTTTCATAGCTGAGACAGAAGGAGAGAAAGAGGAAAGGAGATAGATAGATACAACTCCTAGGGGAGGTGGGTGGGTTGTGAAGACTAATTCCTGCTGTTACCAGAAATCACCTGTTACAGGTAAGTAACAGTGCTATCTCCAGGAACAAGCAGGAATGAGTTTTCACATATGGGGACTCCCTAGCTATGGGTGCCAGGGGAGATCCCATAAAATGCGTATCCCTGGAACAGGATGGCATTTCCCAAACCTGGATCCCCGGCATCCCCTGAGGGATGGGGGGTAGGAGTTGAATAGAGAAGAGCTGTAGAGGAACAGCGAATCTAAAGACTACAGGGAAAAAGAGTCTTTAGAATGTATGTCAAGTATCATTAAAAAATTTAATGAACTAGTACAATATAGAGCTTACCTACTGGATTGTAGGAAGTAGAACTGTGATGGAGTGTACTGTAGATGCAGTAGCAGAATCCTCAAGGGAACTTCACAGTAGTGAGGATGAAGTTCCAAACCTGGAATGGGCAGGTGACCCAGGTGTCAACTGGGGTAGGAGAAGAACGGCAGGTCTTCAATGGAAAGCTTTATGGGAAAAAGCTGAAAACTCTTTTAGGTACAGAGTTATTAACATTGAGTACTAAAAGAAGAAGACTGACCGATCTGGAGAATTAGCCCAGTCCTGAAGGGAAGAGGGGGTATGGAAAAAATCCCCTATTCCCAAGGAGAATAGAAGTGTACTCAGAAATACTGAAGATGTACACTGTCTTTCCTAGCTGGTAAGAGATAGGAAGACATTGAAGTTTGATACTTCATAGACAGGGAGATCTATAACAAAAATAGAAGCTGTTGACATCACAGCAATAATTGTATGTATAACCGCTTCCACTTACTAAACCGTATGGGAGTAGGCAAGTGGACTGTCTGGACCCCTTAAGAAGGGAAAAACTTTATAGCACAGACAGTTAGGGAGATAGCAGGTAATACTTAGCGTCCTATGGACATCTCCCAATGGGCACATATATATATATATATATATATATATATATATATATATATATATATATATATATGGAGAGACATACCTAGCTATATATATGTGCATATCTGTCTAGATATGTGATATATATATATATCTATGGGCATGACTTATGCCCACACAGACTACAGAAATATGTATGTATAGGACATATACATACATGAATATAAGTCTGAGGATACATGCCTGCAACTGAGCCCCACAAAAACATTCACATGGGGAATGTGAGGGGAAAAGATTCATCTAATAATGAGGGGGTAAAAACCACCTGAAGATATATAGAGAATCTATTTCTGCGGTGCAGGAATGTGGTTCAGTGGAATAACCAGTATGGTTGCGTGAAAAAACTAAGGGTAATAGCCGTCTGGCAAGCAATGTTCCTTCTAATTTTCTGTAAGATGTGTGCGCATAAAATATCAGCTGTGCAGCTTTTGAAGGAAGGTTAAATTTTTGTGTGCCACATAACGACACTTGGAGTTATATACTTTAAAATTTGACTACACGTCAGAATACAGTATGTACACCATATTGATTGCACTAGAAAATATTGTAGAACTTGTGAAAACCGTAAATACACAACAACTTTTAAATTTTAAGACGTCTGTGTTGTTTTCTATCAGAATCAGAACTGAAATTTTTGTGCGCTCTGTTGTAAAGTATGTGCGCTCGCTCGGCGAGGTGTGTGCGCGCGCACATGCGCACAGCTTAGAGGGAACAGTGCTGGCAAGAGCATGTCAGGAGTACTTTAGGACTCTGACATGTCCAAAGGACAAAAAAACCCATAGACTAAGATACCAGGATGACCCAGCCAAGGGACACAGGGGTATCATGTACAGCAAAGGAGTATGCGCTGTCCAAGTGGAGCAGAAAAACATAATGCCAAGCTGCAAGGAAAAAAGGTGTAGATTCCTGCAAGATTGGGAACACCTTGGACATTCACGCCATGGAATGATTATATAAACTTTTTCTACTATATGGGAAAAACCCTCAGAGACAAAGTTCAATGCTCTGTAGCAAGGGCCCATAGTAGAAAGCTTCTCTGAAGATTGCAGAGAGCATTGTGCAGGAGAATTATAAGATAATACTGACAGAAGTCAAGTGTGTTGCCACATCCTAGGAAAGGATATGGCTAGGAGGAGATAACCTGCAGTGAGTAGTATTATGCAAGATAGTTGAAAGTAGCTTGCAATGAGTATTAAAGTAATCACTGGAACTCCTGCATACACAGCAGCTGAACAAAACAGCAGAGGGGATTCTCCTGTATAAAACAGAGAGAAAACAGGCAAAGGGAGCGGAGATATTCCCGTCCCTGTCTGATGAGTTGTTCAGAGCATGCATTGAAGGATAACAAAAGTCTACACTGGAAGAAAGAGAAGTGTTTCAGTATGGTACCAACCCAAGCAGGGGAAAACCCTGGAAGAGAGGGGGTTGGAAAGTGACTTACCATATGGTAAGTCAGCTGAAGGAAAAGATGTCCATGTGGGGACAGAAACTATCATGGGATAGCTGTAACCTCCCTTCGTAGTAGTAAGAAGGGGAGAATTCTGTAACCCATGGACAAAAGTATCCTAACAGCTTAGCATACTGAAAAGGAAAAAACCAGTGTAGGGTTTGAGAATAAACTTCTGCTAAGAAGAAGTTAACTGTAGATTGCAACATACAGGAACCTATGGTTGCTGGTTATGATTAGACTGGCTAGAGTCTGGAGACTTCAGACTAGGATGAGATGTCCCTTGCTTGGGTACATCTGGAGGATGGGCAGGAGAAGGGTGAAACCTTCTTTTCTTAGGGAAAGAAGGTTTGGCAGGACATTTCCTACGTCCTGGGTTAAAATAAGGCTTAAGATGGTTTCCAGAACCAGGGAAGTCAGTGGAGCAATGAGCAACCTGACGTAAAGCCTCTTTATTGAAGAGATTTTCTCCAGTACAGGGAGAATTACCCAGTGTATGTTGTGCCCATCTGCTCAAGTCTGAAGCTTGCAGCCAGGCTGTACGACGTGCTCCAATGGCAATAGCAGAGGATCTGCTAACAGACTCAAAAGAGTCTAGAGAAGCACGAGAAAGAAACCAAGAGATATTCCTGCTATGATTAAGAAGCAAGGAATAGTCAGTGGCCTTAGGTTCTGACAAAAAAGGGGACAAAAGAGATAATTTCTCTGTGACCTCCTGAAGTGTCAGACTCATATAAAAAATATATGAAATAATTCTTGAAGCCAGCATAGAAGTTTGGAAGGTTTGACGTCCAAAGGCATCAAGTGCTTTAGATGCACGACCTGGCGGATAAGAAGAATGCTTCTTTTTGCTTCTTACCTTCCTCATTGCTGATTACACTACAATAGAATGATGTGGAAGTTGGTTTTTCTGAAATCCCGGAGAGGGAGGCACCTGATACAGAACATTAATGGCTGTAGAAGGCGAAGGAACCTTTAAAGGTGATTCCCACATCCTCAGAAGAAGATCCTGCAAAGAATGATGTAAAGGAAGCATTATATTTTCCTTTTCTGCAGGATCTTGGCCAAGAGTAGAGCCAGGAATAGGAATGGCAAGAAGAGTTGCCATGTCAAGGAGAAATTTCTGAAAAGAAGGATCTCCAATAGGAACTATTCCTGGGTAGGCTGAGGTTGAAGGAGCAGCTTGAGCACCAGAAGACATAGTGGACTGGTGCAGAAAAAGAATCCTACTAGATGGACAGTGATACTGACAGTTCTGATTCGAGGCAGTTAGTACTGCATCGTCAGTGCCCGGTATCGATTCCAAGCTAGGCATAGAAAGGATCGATGGCACCGATGGAACTGCAGGAATCGACATCGATACCGATACCGGTATCGGAGACGATAATGTCATCGAAGCAGTAATCGGGGGCTGCTGAAGCGGTACCGAGGTAGCCAGAGAACTCTGGTGAATATCCTCGGTACTGCGTAGTCGGAAACGACATGGATCGGTTCCGAAACGCGTTAGTACCAAATCATCTAGACTGGATATCGATTCTAGACTCGGCATCGAAGGGAGCGAGTCTATCGATGCATGTCTAGAAGGTACCGATGTTGGTGGTGGTATCGGCGATACCGATACAAGAAAGTCAATCGGAATCGTATCGATCAGTTCCGAAGGTACCGAGGACGTCCGAAGACGATGCCTGGTGATAAGAGGAATACTCGACACCGGCGCCGATGTCGGGGTATCGGTACCACTGGAAGCCGATACCAACCCCGAGCATGGCGAAGATACAGGAAAGTCAATCTGGGTGGTACCGATCGGCCCCGAAGGTACCGAGGATACCAGATGACGATCCCAGGTGAAGAGTGGAACACTCGACACCGATGTATTGGTACCGCTCGAAGCCGGTACCAACCCCAAGCATGGCGGGGATACAGGAAAGCCAATCTGGGTCGTATCGATCGGCCCCGAAGGTACCGAGGACACCAGATGACGATCCCTGGTGAAGAGTGGAACACTCGACACCGGTGCCGGGTTATCAGTACCGCTCGAAGCGGATACCACCCCCGAGCACGGCTCAGGTATGTTCTGTGAGGGGTGAGCCCCAGGAACAACCTGAAACCCCGTTAATGCTTTGGAGCCCGAAGACTCCCGCCGGGGTTTTATTGCCAATAGGGTCTTGAGGGCAAGGCCGGAGCCGTCATCATGCTGAGCATGAGACTTACCCTTCAAGAATTGGCTAGTCTTAACAGACTGTTTGTGGGTTACCTGATCCTGGAGAGAAGAATAAACCGGTGTCCTCACCTCAGGAGGAAAAAACGGCATCGAGGGAAACTCGAAAAAGGGAAGGTCTTCTCCCAATAATACAGCCTGATGGATCAGGGAAAAAAGGGTCAGGACCCAAACAGGTTAGACACCAAGCATTGGAGTCTAAAAAGAAAACTAAGTTTCCACAGTGAAGGCACTTCTTAGGGGAAGAAGGCTCCATGTTGGAGAGGCCTGGTAGGCCCAAAATGTTAAAACAAAAACTGAGGAGAAAAAATTCTCTAAGTTTAGAAAAGAAAAGAATAAAGCACCGGCGGTACCGGTATCGGCGGGAAAAACAGCCGCGACCACAAGAAAACAAGGAAAATAAGAATTTTAAAGAAAAAAGTTTCTGCGGTGACAGGAGAACGTCCTGTTGGCTCCGCGGAAAAACGAAAACTGAGGAGAGGCAGTGGGAAAGGCGGGAAGTCAGCGCAGGCGCGAGGGATGCTCCCAAAAGCTTTCTGATTGGATGCTGGGGAGCATTCCCGTGCAGGCTCCGTCGGTACCGACGTACCCATATGTGAAGACTCATTCCTGCTTGTTCCTGGAGATTACCAATACATCTCCTACTGGGGAAAGAGAACAAGTGGCATGGTCAAATAGAAACTACATGGACAGAATACCTCAGCTCGGTTACACATGCAGAACATAGACCGTCACCAAAGAACAAGGGATCACAATTTAGAAATAGGAAGACAATAATTAAACTGGGAACCCCAAAAGCCAAACTTGGGATGTACAACAACACTGGAGAAATAAAACTATAAATTAATTTCCTCTTGTACTAAACAAAACACAAAAAACTTTAAGGAGGCACATTTCCCAGAGCTGATATATTCCAGTTAATAAATTTAAAATAAAAAAGTATTTTTCTACCTTTTGTTGTTTGTGCATTTTCTTTTTCAGTTGCAATTGCTCCAGTCACTTTATTCTGGTTTCTTCATGTCTTCTGAGAGCTATCCATTTGTCCTTTCTTCTCTTTCAGATTTTTTTCCATTTTCTTTCTCTATATCTGCTTTAACATACTGATCTTTCTCCTTTTGCTCTTTCCCCTATTTCTTTCCTTATTCCTTTATCCCCTTCAATCTATATAAAATCACGCTGCTCGACTAATCTTCTGCCAGCCTCGCCATGCCCACATTACTCCTCTTCTCAAGTCGCTTCACTGGCTCCCTGTCCAATTCTGCATCCAATTCATGCTTCTCCTACTGACC
This sequence comes from Ichthyophis bannanicus, assembly GCA_033557465.1. NCBI lineage: Eukaryota > Metazoa > Chordata > Amphibia > Gymnophiona > Ichthyophiidae > Ichthyophis > Ichthyophis bannanicus. Next base: position 670,373,912 of record CM066032.1, on the reverse strand, counting down.
TATAAATGCATTCATTCTATGGCCCCCTCAATACCTCTTATCTCTCCCTACGTCCCCTCTTGAAATTTGCGCTCCGCTAACAAATTACCTCTCCTGGCATTTGTGGCTTCACAGATACAGCCGACAGTGTGAGGGAAAAGACTCCTTACGCTGCCGACTGTGCAGAGGGAGCCTGGGCCTCGTGTGAGCTTCCCCAGCTCCCTCTGCAGCCGCCCACTGAGCGGGAATGGAGTTTGCGCGGGGCCCTGTGCGAACAACATTCTCACTCAATGGATGGGCCGGCCCTACTGCTACTGTAGGTACTTGTGACCTAGATTGGCCACTGTTGAAAATAGGATACTGGGCTTGATGGACCTTGGTCTGACCCAGTATGGCATATCTTATGTTATGTGAGTTTTGCGTATACCATGACAGTCATGAACCTCACTTCTAAGCCAGGTAAGGGAAGTATGATCTAAGTCTCTCAAATTCACTGCTAATGCTCAGCGTATGAGTGAGGTGCATGAACGGAGGTTTCGTATTTGATACCTGACAAGTGACTCAGACTGGACATCACTGAAGAAAGGAGGCTGGGGGATCCATGAGACCATTAAAGGGGTCCACAGGACTTGGAAAAGGGAAAGGAGGAAAGGCAGGTAGGAATTAGCTAGAAGGGGGAGGGAGAGAGAAAGAGACAGACTCTGTTGTAGGCTATCTGGAGAGAGAAAGATTGACTGGTAGAGACAGGAAGGGGAAGGGAGATAAAGAGGGCTAGTGGGCAGGGCCGGCCTGTCCATTGAGCAAGAATGTTTTTTGCACAGAGCCCCGCGTTTCAGGGGGCCCCGCGCAAAAAACATTATACATCAGCCCAAGTAGATTAAAAAACAAACAAACATAAAAAAGGCTGCTGCTGCCGCAGCAGCAGAATGAAGCATCCCGCTGCAGGCCCCCCCCCCCCCCCGGCAGAGCCTCCCTGCAGCATCATTCAGTTCCTGAGTCCCAAAGCGTGGGCTTTCAGAGCTGCGAAGGGAGAGCTTCTCTGACCTCTCACAGCTCTGTTAAGCCCGCCGGGGCTGATGGGAAATCACCATCAGCACCGGCGGGATTAACAGAGCTGCGAGAAAGGGAAACTCTTGCGGCTCTGAAAGCCCGCGCTTTGGGACTCGGGAGCTGAATGATGCTGCAGGGAGGCTCTGCCGGGCAGGGGGGGCCCCATGGTGGGATGCTTGATTCTGCCGCTGCCACGGCGGCAGTGGCAGCTGTTTTTTTTTTTTTTTTAAATCTACTTGGGCTGATGGGGGAGGGGTGTTAGGACTGGAAGTGGGCTGATGAGGGGGTTAGGACTAGTAATGGGCTATGGGGGGGCTAAGACTAGAAGTGGGCTGATGGGGAGGGGGATTAAGACTGGTAATGGGCTATGGGGGGGCTAAGATTGGTAATGGGCTATGGGGGGCTAAGATTGGAAATGGGCTGATGGGGGGTTAGGACTGGTAATGGGCTGATGGGGGGGCTAAGACTGGTAATGGGCTGATGGAGGGGTTAGGACGTAATGGGCTATGGGGAGCTGACTGGAAATGGGCTGATGGGGGGTTAGGACTGGTAATGGGCTATGGGGTGGTAAGACTGGAAATGGGCTGATGGGGGGGTTAGGACTAGTAATGGGCTGTGGGGGGCTAAGACTGGAAATGGGCTGATGGGGGGGTTAGGACTGGAAATGGGCTGATGGGGGGGTTAGGAATGGTAATGGTCTATGGGGGGGCTAAGACTGAAAATGGGGTAATGGGGCTTAGGACTGGTAATGGGTTATGGGGGGGCTTAGGAATGGTAATGGGCTGGGGGGGTGCTAGGACTGGAAATGGGCTGAGTGGAAGGGGGGGCCTGAACTGCAAATAGCTGATGGGGAGGGGGGCTTGGAATAGAAATGGACTGTGAGGGGAGGGAGCTAGGACAGGAAATGGGCTGACGGAGGGGCTAGGATAGGACTGGAAATGGGCTGTTGGGGGGTGCTAAGATTGAAATGGACTCATGGAGGGGCTAGAACTGGAAGTAGGCTCATGGGGGCTTGGATTGGAAATGGGCTGAGTGGAGGGAAGCTAGGATTTGACATGGGCTGATGGTGGAGCTAGGAAAGGACTAGAAATGGGCTGATGGGGGGCTGGGATTGGAAATGAGCTGATGGAGGAACTCGGTTAGGACTGAAAATGGATTGGGGAGCTAGGACTGGAAATGGGCTGATGGTGGGGCTAGCATAGGATTGGAAATGGGCTTATGGGGGGCTAGGACTGGAAATGGGCTGATGCAAGGACTAGAAGGGAGCTGATGTTGGGGGAGGATTAGAATGGAATGGAGCTGGGAGAGTTGAATGGACTGGGAAAAAATATTTTGTGTGGGAGGGAAGACAAATCTACAATTGGCCGGATATTGGGAGAGTAAGTGGGGATTGAGGATGGAGGGGTAAAATTTGAGTGGATGAAATAGGAATGAGGAAAGAGCAAAAGGAGAAAGATTAGTATGCTAAAGCAGATGTAGAGAGAGAATGGAAAAAAACTAGGAGAGAAGAAAGGACAAATGGACAGCAGGCAATGGAGAGTTAGCAGAAGACACAAAGAAACCAGAAGAAAGTGGTTGGAGCAATTGCAACTGAAAAAAAATGCACAAAAGGTAGAAAAATATCTCTTTATTTTGAATTTATTAACTGGAATATGTCAGCTCTGGGAAATGTGCATCATTAACGTCTGCGCTTTGTTTAGTACAAGAGGAAATTAATTTATAGTTTTATTTCTACAGTGTTGTACATTCCAAGTTTGGCTTTTGGAGTTCCCAGTTTAACTATTGTCTTCCTGTTTCTAAATTGTGATTCCTTGTTTGGTGATGGTCTATGTTCTGCATGTATAACCGAGCTGAGGTATTCTGTTTATGCAATTCCTATTTGACATTGCCACTTGTTCTCTTTCCCCAGTAGGTCATGTATTGTTATTCTCTGAAATGTATTGGCTTAATATTTGTAGTGTTTCCTTTTGATAGGTAGGGTATGGTGCTTTGTGAGTCCTGGTAGTGCTGTTAGGATACGGCGGGTTTGCTATAGGTTCTAAATGGGCAGTGTTTGTAGTAGTTCCTAATCTGCTTGGCGGTTGGCACTGGATTATAGTAATGTAGAAATATTTTAGTCTTTCTTTATCCATACACTCATTAAGAGGCATGTTTACTAAAAGTTAGTGTATGGTAACATTATGCAAATATTTATGCAAATGAGGCCCCGCACCGAGTCTCTGCACATGGCCCCGCACCCCCCTTGGGCCGCCCCTGCTAGTGGGGACAGGCCTGGCACTGAGGAGAGGGGGTCCGCGAGAGTAGTGAGGATGAACTAGGGATCCCTGAACCTTTTTGGAGGTTAATAGAGGCCTACGCAACCAAACTGACTATGGACCTCTGATTTGACCATTTCAACCCTCTTTTTGAATCAGAAAGTTGAAAACCTCTGGTTATGGAAAGTGTGGTTACTTACCTGTAACAGAGATTCTCTGTGGACAGCAGGATAAGTCAGCCACACTTAGTGACGTCATATGACGGCGCTGTGGACAGAGTGCTCTCCTATAGCTCAGAAAGGCAAAGCCTTTCTGAGTATATGCTCTGGTACCCCTACCCCTGGGCCTGCCCCTACCTGGCTAAGTTAGTTCCAAAGCCAAGGCTTCCTCCACAGGTAGGGCAGCAGGCCTTGCCCTTTGGTTTGCACTCAGCTGCGCCTGCGCATGGTGTTGGCTTCATTTGTAAGAGAAGTTGGCGGGAATATGTGGCTGACTTATCCTGCTGTCCACGGAGAACATCTTTTACAGATAAGTAACCTTACTTTCTCCATGGACAAGCAGGATATGTTAACCACACCTGGTGACTCCCTAGCTGTGACCGTGTGGCCTGCTGTGGCTGTGGACAGATGGAGTCAGATAAATGACACTGGTGAGTCTGCAGAACAAGGTTTTATTCCAGTAAGAAATAACCAACTATTAGCACTTGAACAGTGACTAAGAGTAATGTACAACTATCGCAGAGCAAACAGCAACAACAACACAATAGCAACAATGGCAGTAGTCGCAGCTAGTCTGTCGGCTGTGGTCAAGTCCGGGTTGGATGCAGTCTAGGCTTGGGATCCCTGCCCTGTGGGTGTGCCCACACTCAGGATGGTGTGGCCGAAGGAGCTGTCTGCCAGTACGAGCTGGTCTAGACACTAGTGTCTCTGAAAGGGGTTCGTGAATGATCAAGTCACAGCCTTGCAGAAATGCTGTATTGGTATGGCGTGAAGGTTTGCCAGGGTGGCGGCCATGGCTCGTAGCTGGTGAGCGTGGATTGCTGATGGAAGGTTGGCGACTGCCTGGGAGTAGCAGAAGGCAGTGCATGCAGATATCCATTGGTGCCCAGGTCAAGGGAAACGAAGAGTTGTGAGCCCTTGCGGGTTACCCTGGTCCTCTCGAGGTAGGTGCGCAGTGCCCTCACACAGTCCAGAGTGTGTAGGCTGTGTTTTTCTGTGATTGCATCCGGCTCCAAGTAAAAGGTGGGGAGCTCGATGGTCTGGTTGATGTGGAATAGTGACACCACCTTGGGCAGGAATTTTGGATGTGTCCGTAGCATGGCACATCCGGATGAAGGATGGTGTATTGTGGATATGCTGCTAAGGCCTGCAGCTCGCTGATCTGTCTGGCTGACGTGATTGCAACCAGGAACAGGGTTTTCCATGTGAGGTACTTGAGGGACGTGTCCCCAAGTAGTTCGAAGGGGTCCCTCATAATTTGCTGCAGGATGATCAACAGATTCCATGGAGGTACTGTTTTTTGTACAGTATGCCATAGGTTGGCAAGGCCTTTTGTGAACCTTGTGACAAGCGGGTGCATGGAGATAGAGAGATTCTCTATGCGGTCATGGAAAGTGGCAATTACAGAGAAGTGGACCTTGATGGAGGAGGTCTGGAGCCCCGCTTGGGCGAGGGTGGCAAGGTATTGGAGGACCTGCTGGAGGAGGCAGGACAGAGGGCACACCAGGCATCAAACCATTTCCACTTTAGGGAGTATGACCGCCCTTCTAGCTGCAAGGATGAACTTTTGGACCTCCACTGCCAGGTTCAGGAAGGACAGTCTCGACCTCTCAATCTCCAGGCAGTCAGACAAGGGTGGCCAGGTTGGGGTCGATGGTCCTCCCTTCGTCCTGGGTGATGAGATCCAGCCTTAGAAGCACCAGGATTGGCAGTTCGAGGGCCAGACGACAAAGGTAGGGGAATAACATCTGTCTTGGCCAGTGGGGGGCGATGAGGATGACTGTAGCCTGGTCGCAGATGGTTTTCTGTATCACCCTGGAGATGAGTGGCATGGGGAGGGGGTAAGCATAAAGGAGCTGGTGGTTCCCCCAGTTTAGGCTGAATGCATCTGACGCTGTTCTTCTCTCCTCTGGGTGTCTGAAGCAGAACTGCGGGCATTTGGTGTTTGAAGGGTAAGCAAAAAGGTCCACCTTGGGCTGGCATTCAGCATTACGACCTGGTAGGTCTTCTTGCCAGAGTCATCCAGGAGTTTATGATCCTTCCCAGGAGGCGTGTTGGAGTGCATATGGGAGTTCTTCAACTGCTTTAGGGCAGACTCCACCATGATGGACTGGTGGACTAGCTGTGGTTTGTTGAATCCTGGGGTCGGCTGCACTTGGTACTTTGCCTCGAGTCTGTGTGATGTGGCTGACTCAGATGCCAGCGTTTGCCATATCATGTGAGGTTGTCCAGGAGCAGATGCAGCACAGGAATGGAAACAATTGATCTGGGTGTGTCGAGTATTTAAGCAGGCCCAGATCCAGTGCATCAGCGGGGCATAGTGCTTGGTGAGTAGATAATTTCTGGAGGAACTTCGGGTACGTAGAGAAGGTGAGAGTGGCGGTGGTGTAGGTGATGGCTGGGCTTCCCTTTCATCGGGGGTCCAACGCGTACTGCTTGTGGATGTCAGGCCAGCCGCTTCCTCTCCTTCACTGTCCATAGGGGGGCCGGAAAAAAAACCATTGGTGATCCCGGGGGGGGGGGGGGCGGGGGGAGGTGGCCGGGGTGATGGCACAGTCACTGACAGTGGGGCTGTACTGGACTTGGTGCTTGCCCTGTGCTGTGTTGCACCAGTAGCCGGGACAACAAGTCCAGTAGGGCTGCTTGATTGTCCTGCACTGGCGTGCTGCACTTCCTTCTGCTGCTCCTATATGCACGTTGATGGGGGGAGGCACTGAGAAGAAGGAGCTGGAGCTCTGTTCTGACTCTCCAGGTCTGTGTCAGTATCTGCGGCATTTCTCTGCACTGCAGTGGCTGCTGGAGTGGCTGTCGGCGCTGAAACTATCCTCCTCTTCATCGAACCAGTTTTGTAGAGGGGATCTCTTTAGTGCCGATGTGATCGCACTGGGGAGGGGTTCCCCCGTCAACACGGCAACGGCTTGCATCATCTCTGCCTTGTCCAGTCGTGCAGGCAGGGCTTCCAGCAGTGCAGTCTTGTCTGCATCGAGGGGAAGTCTCATGGAGGGTGCTGGGTTTGCCGCGGAGGTTAAGCTGCAGAGATTAGATCAGCGGGCCTAGAAGCTGTTGGGTGTGGCAGAATTTGGATTGCCAACACCGTGCCAGAGATGGAGCCCTCAGGGGGCACATCCCATGCAGCGGAGGGCCCCAATGAAGGAGTTACGGTGGCACAGCAACTGCACACAAAAAGCGAGTAGTAAAGGAGTTCACAGGTGCTTTATTCAACTCCTATGTGTTTCGGCAGCATTGCCATTTTCAGGGGGTAAAACCTCAAACAAAACAAAATAAACACAATAAAATACAGCCAAATAGACAATAATAATTAAAATCAAGATAATTAAATACAAACAATAAAACAGTTAAAAAGAAGAAATTATAATAAACCATAGGTATAAAATCAGAAATCAAAAAGTTCTCTTAAAGATTATATGGCTTTGACTTGTGACTAGCTCACATTTACGATTACACTTCCTCCCCCCCCCCCCACCTTTTTTTTAAAAAGAGTGTTTACTCAACATTGTTTTGGTTTGACGTTTCATTGTTTGACTTTATTTCCTGCAGACACTATTCACAAGTTATTTACATGCAGTGTGCAGTTGTATAGTCTCTTACCATTTTGGATTCACGAAAGAATGTCATCTCTCTCTCTCTCTCTCTCTCTCATGGCTATTTGTACATTGATGGTTTATTATAATTTATTCTTTTTAACTGTTTTATTGGTAGTATTTAATTATCTTTATTTTAATTATTATTGTGTATTTGGCTGTATTTTATTGTGTTTATTTTGTTTTGATTGAGGTTTTACCCACTGAAGAAGGCAATACTGCCGAAACGCGTAGGGGTTGAATAAAGCACCTGTGACCTCCTTTACTACTCACTTTTTGTGTGCGGTTCCTGTTTTGTTGCAAATGGTTTCGCTCTTCTTGTGCCACTTGGAGTTATGGCAGCAGCCATGTTACCTGCAGTCACGTTGTTTCCTGCACCTCTGCCTTTATCCTCTGGATGTTTTTTCTTCTCTTCTGCCTGACGCTCAGAGGAGGAGGAAAGTAATCTCCGTTTTTCTCAGAAGTCATCAAGAAGTCCTGGAGTGTATGGCAGTGGGAGCGACAGGCCCTGGGAGACATGTGGACACGGTGGAGGCAGTCCTCCACATTGTGGGCTTCTCCTAGGCAGCGAATGCAACAATCATGAGTATCCATAGAACTCCTCTTCCTGGCACATCTTGGGCACTTCTTGAAGCCAGGTTTGCTTGATTTTTCCATCTTTTTATTTCTCATGTTTGATTGTTCTTCGATTGGTAAATAAGGAGAGCTGGTGTTCATTCCTGCTGGCTGGCGGAAGAAATGAAACTGAGTCAGGCAGGGGTGGGCCAAGGGGTAGGGGCACTGGGCATTCCGTCCATGGCACCATCGGATGACGTCACCAGGTATGGCTGATACATCCTACTTGTCCATGGAGAAGCACCTACTGTATCTCCTGCTTCACATCCTCCTCATTCACACTTCTTACAAAAAAAGCACTCCATGTAAACACATCCCCAGCAGGGACTCCATAGCATATACAAGAATGGGAAGTCAGCTAAGAAATCCTGATCTAAAGCAGACACTAGGCATCAAAGCAACTGCATTTCTATAGCCCCACAAATATTAGAAAGCACCATTGCTGGATGTGTCTTCAATATCTTTCTCCTAATGCACTGGCACACTTTCCAATCCTATGTTTATTTTTCACAGATTAGTCTCTAAGCTAATTAACACTCAGCAGTTACTATAGAATGTGTACAGTTAGATAACTAAAGCTAAAAGCTCCCTAACACAATGGCAGTGAGAGTAATCTATTAGCTTCCATTCACAGACCGCACCTACCAGTTACTGATTTCTAAAAAAACTGTAGTGTAGTTGCCGTTACTCCACTTTAATGGTAGTTAAATAAAAACAAAACATGAAAATAAGGTGAAAATCGAAATTACACTTACCTGGTAATTGTAGTTCCTTGAGTGACGACAGTTTAGTCCTCCACCTATGGGTAGTGCACCTCCTCCTGCAGCTTGGAGACTGGACCAATCAGAATTCTGCCATCACTGGATGCAGCCTGCAGGCATTCCCCATAAGCCCCAGTGACCTACTGACAAAGCAGACTCAAAAGAGCAAGAAATAAATAGCTAACCGGTTAAACAATTGAAACTGTAAGGAAAACAAACCTTCCCTGAAGCCGGAAAGGAAAAGATCCTCCGAAATAAACACCCTCTCCCCCGCCAAGCCAAATAAACGAGGCAGTAAAAGAAGAGGAAAGGCAGAACGAACTAGAGGATTAGGTCTCACGACAAGACACTCACCTGTAAAATTGCTCTTCAGGACTGACTGCGTGCCGAGTCAAACTAGAAAAACGAGGGTGGGAAGGAGGACTAAACTGTCGTCACTCAAGGAACTACAATTACCAGGTAAGTGTAATTTCGATTTCCTTATCCTTCCGCCAGTTTAGTCCTCCACCTATGGGATGTAACAGAGCAGTACTAACGGGAGGGACCCTGCCAGCCGGCATGCAAAATTGCCGATCTGAAACCGGAATCCCCCGCCGCCAGTCCAGCCAGCCGGTAATGTTCACTGAAAGTAAGTAGCAACGACCAAGTTCTGCTTTGCAAAATTCCACCAGCAGAAATAGACCATGCTCCGCTCAGGAAGCTGCTCGCGGTCCAGCAGAGAGTACCCTCCACCCAACAGGAGGTGGCCTCCCCTGCAACATGCAAACCAGGACGAACGTCTGTGATCCCACCGAAGAAGGAGACCTGCGCCGCAGGTTCAGCCTCCCTGGAACCCCCACACAGTTCCAAACAAACACTCCGACGTACGAAAGGAGCCTGTGACTGATACCTAACGACGCAGATCGCTCCATACGTCCCAGCGACCCAGACGCCGTTCAGAAACGCGGTCTCCTCCCGCTCGGAAGACCGGGAGAGACACCGCTTGATTCCCATGAAAAAGGCGAAGACACCTCAGGCAGAAAGGCCAGAACTGACCGGAGCACCACTTTGGAAAGAAAGGGAAAAGAAACTCCCTACACGACAGCGCCTACAACTCCGAGATGCGCCGCGCCGGGCAAACAGCCACGAAAACGCCTCTGTTAAAGACAAGTTGTTGACCGAAACTTGGCGTAAGAGCTCAAACGGAGCTTTCCCCTAGCCCCTGATCACAAGCCAAGATCCCACGGCGGAACGGAAACTGACTCGCCGGATGCAATCGGGTAACCGCTAGAAGAAAACGCACTACATCACTGTGCGTCATAAGAACATAAGATATGCCATACTGGGTCAGACCAAAGTCCATCAAGCCCAGTATCCTGTTTCCAACAGTGGCCAATCTAGGTCATACGTACCTAGCAGTTTCCCCAAAAGACACAGGTTCTGCAATGCTTGTACTAGGTCAAGCATTGATATCCTGGGTCCCTTCTTAATAATGGTTTATGGACCTTTCCTCCAGGAACTTGTCCAAACCTTTTTTAAACCCAGCTACACTAACAGCCTTTACTACATCCTCCGGTAACAAATTACAGAGTTTGATTACACGTTGAGTGAAAAAATATTTTCTTTTATTAGTCTTAAATAGTTTACCCTGTAGCTTCATTGCATGTCCCCTAGTCTTTCTATATTCTGATAATATAAACAGTTGATCTACGTTTACCCGTTCCACTCCGTTCATTTATAGACTTCTATCATATCTCCCCTCAGCCGTCTCTTTTCCAGGTTAAAGAGCCCTAACCTTTTTAGCCTTTCTTCATAGAAGTATCCTTCCATCCCCTTTACCATTTTGGTGGCTCTTCTCTGAACCTTTTCTAATAATGCTATATCCTTTTTAAGATACGGCGAACAGAATTGCACACAATATTCAAGGTGCGGTCTCACCATGGAACGGTATAGAGGCATTATAATATCTTTTGTTTTATTTTCCATTCCTTTCCTTATGATACCTAGCATTCAATTTGCTCTCTTGGCTGCCGCTGCACACTGGGCCGACGGTTTTAACATGTTATCCACAATGACACCTAAATCTTTTTCCTGGGTGGTGGTTCCTAATGTGGAACCTTGCATCGTGTAACCATAGTTTGGGTTGTTCTTCCCTAGGTGCATAACTCTGCACTTGTCCACATTAAATTTCATCTGCCATTTTGCTGCCCAGTCTTCCAATTTATCAAGATCCTCTTGCAATTTTCCACAATCCTCTTGGGTTTTAACAACTTTAAGTAGTTTTGTGTCATCTGCAAATTTGATAACCTCACTCGTTATTCCACTTTCCAGGTCATTTATGAATATGTCAAAAAAGCAGCGGACCCAGCACAGATCCCTGGGGTACACCACTATTCACCTTTCTCCATTGGGAAAATTGGCCATTTAGCCCAACCCTCTGCTTTCTATCTTTTAACCAGTTCCTGATCCACAGTAGTACACTGCCTCCTATCCCATGACTCTTTAGTTTTGCCAAAAGTCTCTGATGAGGGAGCTTGTCAAAGGCTTTCTGAAAGTCCAGATACACTATATCAACTGACTCACCTTTGTCCACCTGTTTATTCACACTTTCAAAAAAACATAACAGATTAGTAAGACAAGATCTTCCTTGTCTAAAGCCATGTTGGCTGTCTCCCATTAGGCCATGACTATCTACATGCTGAGTAATTTTATTCTTTATGATGGTTTCTACCATTTTTCCCGCTACTGATGTGAGGCTCACCGGTCTGTAGTTTCCCGGATCACCCCTCGAACCCTTTTTAAAAATTGGTGTTACATTGGCGATTCGCCAATCTTCAGGTATTAGAGATGATTTTAATGATAGTTCACAGATTACTAATTGCAGGTCTGCAATCTCATATTTCAGTTCTTTCAACACCCTTGGATGTATACCATCCGGCCCAGGTGATTTGCTACTCTTTAGTTTATCTAATAGATGTAATACATCTTCCCGATGTATCCATATTTCCTTCAATTATTCCGCACCTTTAAATACCACTTCAGTCATGGGTAACATCCCTACATCTTCCTCAGTAAAGACCGAAGCAAAGAATTCATTCAGTCTCTCCGCTATCTCCTTGTCGCCTCTTAATGCCCCTTTAACTCCTCTATCATCTAATGGTCCAACTGACTCTCTCACAGGTTTCTTGCTACGAATGTACTTGAAAAAACCTTTATTTCGCATTTTTGCTTCCGCAGCAAGCTTCTTCTCAAATTCTCTCTTTGCCATCTTTATCAATGCCTTGCATTTGACCTGCCAGTGCTTGTGCTGTTTCCAGGTTTCATCGTTTGGCTCTTTTTTCCATTTCCTGAAAGATGCTTTCTTGGCAACAACAGCTTCTCTGACCTCACCTTTAAACCATGCTGGCAGTTTTTTGGACTTCCTTCCACTTTTCTTAAAGCGTGGAATACAGCTGGTCTGGGCTTCCAAGATAGTATTTTTCAACAACACCCAAACTTGATGTAAGTCTTTAACCTTTGCAACTGTTCCTTTTAGTTTTTTCTTAACTATTTTCCTCATTTTATCATAGTCTCCCTTTCGAAAGTTAAAAGGTAGTACTGTGGATTTCTTTACTATCCCTCCTCCACTAATTAAATCAAAGGCAATCATGCTATGATCACTATTGCCAAGTGGCCCCAACACCCTTATCTCTTGCACTAGATCTGGTGTTCCACTAAGGACTAGGTCTAATATGGCTTCCCCTCTGGTTGGTTCATGAACCAGCTGCTCCAAGAAGCAGTCATTTATGTCATCTAGGAACTTTATCTCCCTAGCATGTACTGCCGTGACACTGACCCAGTCGATACCGGGGTAATTGAAATTGCCCATTATTATTACGGCGCTGTAACTTTTGTTAGCTTCCTTGATTTCTTTGAGCATTTCATCATCCATTTGTTCATTCTGGCCAGGGGGTCGATAGTACACCCCCACCGCCATCCCCGTTTTACATGGAATTTCAATCCATAGAGATTCTACAGCGAATTTTGTTTCCTGCAAAACTTTAATCCTTTCTGACTCAATGCCCTCTCTAACATAGAGCGCAACCCCTCCACCAATTTGATCAGCTCTATCATTACGATATAGTTTGTACCCAGGTATCACAGTGTCCCACTGGTTGTCCTCCTTCCACCATGTCTCTGATATTCCAATCACATCTAACCTTTCATTTAGTGCTATATATTCTAACTCTCCCATCTTATTTTTTAGACTTCTAGCATTTGCATACAAGCATTTTAGAGACTGTATTTTATTCATATTAATTTGGCTATTGGTAGACATGGGTAATTTGGGATCTTTAAGCTCTGTCTGCTCCATACTCAAGGGCATTTGTGCTACTTTACTCTTTTTTGGAACCTCTCTGCTTTTGGTAGTATCCTTCAAGGATACATTCTTCCGAACCATCTGCTCTTGGGCGACTGTCGGCTTTCCCCTATTATCTAGTTTAAAAGCTGCTCTATCTCCTTTTTAAAGTTTAATGCCAGCAGCCTGGTTCCATCCCGGTTAAGGTGAAGCCCATCTCTTCGGAAGAGCCCCTCCTTTCCCCAGAATGTACCCCAGTTCCTAACACATCCAAACCCCTCATCTCTGCACCACTGTCTCATCCACGCATTGAGACTCCAGAGCTCTGCCTGCCTTTTGGGTCCTGCACATGGAACGGGAAGCATTTCGGAGAACGCTACCCTGGAAGTTCTGTATTTCAACTTCCTACCTAAAAGCCTAAATTTAGCCTCCAGAACCTCCCTCCCACATTTTCCTATGTCATTGGTACCGACATGTACCAAGTCAGCAGACTCCTCCCCAGCACTATCTAAGACCTTATCTAGGTGGCGCGTGATGTCCGCTACCTTCGCACCAGGCAGGTATGTTACCAGGCGATCCTCACATCCACCAGCCACCCAGCTATCTACATGCCTAATGATCGAATCACTAACTATAACGGCTGTCCTAACCCTTCCCTCATGGGCACATGGCCCTGGAGAAACTTCCTCGGTGCGAGAGGGTTTTACATCACCTGGAGGACAGGTCCTAGTTACAGGATCACTTCCTGCCACACTAGGGTGATGCTCTCCTGTCACGTGACCTCTCTCCTCCATGGCAACAGGGATGCTGCCAGACTGGAGGTGGGACTTCAGGATTATATCCCTGTAGGTCTCGTCTATGTACCTCTCTGTCTTTCTTATGTTTTCCAAGTCTGCTACTCTAGCCTCTAGAGAACGGACTCGTTCCCTGAGAGCAAAGAGCTCCTTGCACCTTGTGCACAGTAAGACCTCTCACCAACTGGGAGAAAATCATACATGTGACACTCAATGCAAAAGACTGGAAAGCCCCCATCCCGCTGCTGGACTGCTGTCTGCATCTTAGTTTTAAGTTTTTGTTTAGATCTTTAAGATCTTTACTTACTAACAGGCTATGAAAACGAACTGCACTCTCAAAGAACTGGCAGCCAGCTCTCTATCAAATGCAGCCTGCAAAACGCCGTAGCACCGAAACTGATGCTGTGGAAGCACGGACCTGACGACTGGAACACCAGCCCTCAAAGATTCGCCAAATGCGAATCTAGACCAGCGAAGGTGACCGTTTCCGTACCGGAAGGATCCGTGAGCAAAGCCCGAAGAGGAAAAGGAACTGGTGACCGACATTGGCGCTCGCCCGGCTGGCCCACTCCACAGCAGATCCCCAGACTGCATCAGCAAACCTCATGCAACCACATGAGGACCTCCGGCCCCTCATTACAAACGGAAGTCCCCCATTACTAGAGAAATTACTGTAGCCGGACAATAGTGTCTGAGCAAAGAAATGCAGTCTCACTCTGCAAAGAGTGCTTTTAACAATCAAGTTGAAACCATTGAGAGCACATACAAAACACATCTGCTTATACAGGCAACTCAGGACCTGGCTCCCAAACAGCGTGCTGGGAGCGCACTGGGACATAGGCTGAAAGCATGGAACATACACAGAGTATTGATGTCCTCTAAGAAACCTGCCAGTGCCCTGGAGCACCAAGCCCCAGACTGTGCTCCCCAGATGTCCTTCTCTTCACTCCCAACAAGGGCCCTGCAACAAGATGGTGGTGATGGGACAGTGCCCCTGCTAAGCGCTAAAACCCTATCTGCCAGTGCAGACCCTAGAAATAGATGAGAAGTTCCTGGGAAGGACAGGAGAAGTGGAGTACCCCTCTGGCCTTCCTGCAGTCAGAGAAATAGCCGTGGGCAACACCGGCCAACTTGCAAGTGGAGGTCGTAGAGGTTGTTGCCTGCGTGAACCTGACAAAAAAAGACGATGTCGCATGAGCTAAACCTCCCCAGGGATGGGGACCCTGAAGACTATATGTGAGCCATGAGCAGCGCTGCCATCCAGCGGTCTTTAGGACAAATGCAGGGCGCTAAACCTGGGACATAAAAGCTGGATTTGCAGAACATGACGGTGGCTTGTTCAGACACGAACCCCTAAGAGGCCATGAGGAGTCCCTGCGGTTAGTATGTCCCTGACTTGCAGAGATCAATCTGAAGATGGCTGCATACACCTGGTCACAGAAACACAAAATTGAGTGTACCGGTCGCCCTCTGGAGGCCCTCGACCGTAGCGCAGGCACCTTTTGGGTGACAGTTTAACAGTAAATATATATATATATATTTTTTTTTAGTATCCTAAGGTTTCCTAAACCCATCCGTGTGATAAGCACAGGCTGTTGAGAATCCCAACAAGATTTACTGTCTCAAGGACACTTTCATCCTGTCCCTCCCTCCAACTACAAGTTAGGGCTCTGCTCATGCCCCTAAAACCTGACAGCTTGCCTAAAATTCCGGGCCTTAACAGATGCTCCTCAGAGACATGATTAGGAGGGAGAGAACATGTGGCAGCAGAGCAATGCCAAAACTGTGGGCTCAGAAAATGAATAATAAATCTAAGAATAAACGGAAAAAAATAAAGGAAACAAAACAAAGGCAAAACAGTGAAATAAACAAAAAACTATCTAGTCTTAACCATTCTGTCAGTGAGTCCAGCACCTGGGCTCACTAGGTCCTCCTGCTGCATGGAGACTGGACACACTGGGGCTTATGGGGAATGCCTGCAGGCTGCATCCAGTGATGGCAGAATTCTGATTGGTCCAGTCTCCAAGCTGCAGGAAGAGGTGCACTACCCATAAGGTGGAGGACTAAACTGGCGGAACGATAAGGAAACCTTTTTAGTGGACTAACGTGAAAGATTTTTGGACTAGCTTTCGAAGGTTAAAGTCTTCTTCAGATCAGGACAGTATGAGCAACAGTTGACAATACCATAATATACCTATTTACAGCCTGGTCAGCAGAGTTGCCAAGTTACCCAGTTCCAGGAGTGAGGTTTTTTTGCCATTTCAGGTTTTATATTTACTTTGCAATGCAGTAAGGCATTTGTAGTCCCTGATTTTACCCACTGGAATCAGTGCCACAGGTCCCATAATTCATTAGGATCAGAATGTCAAACAACCAGGACTGGCTTAAAATTTCACTCTTGAAACTGGGCAACTTGGCAGCTCTGCTGGTTACCCTCTGATCACTCATCCATCTCACCTTTCCCCTCCCCACCCTCTTACCCCAAGACTATCAATGGAATGCTTTTGTAATTCACTTATATATTATGGTATTGTCATCTGTTGCTCATACTCTTAAGTGTTGTTCCAAACCAAAAACAAACTTTACTGAAATCCAAAAACAACAACAACAACAACAAAAAATCAAGTAGAACAGTGTAATAAGTCCACCAGCATACAGAAAGACAGCCTGTAGAATTTACACAGTCCAAACTTCTCACGCATCCTGAGCATTCCAGTGGATACGTGGAGACTTCCCTTGGCTTCCTTTGGAGACTAAGGGGCTTGTTTACAAAGCCGAAACCGCTACCGTGGCTTTGTAAACAAGCCCCTATGTCTCCCTTCTAGCCCTTTCTGAAACTACTGGATTTCTCTTCCCAAACCAAGTTTTAGTTAGTATTTGGTTAATGTCCTCTGTATTCAGACCTAGCATTGAGACAAGGTTTGTGAACCCCCAAGAATAGCAATGAGAATTACAAGTTCTTAGCATGATACTCTTGTTTATTTGAAATCATGTACAGTAAATGCCTTTGAATATCCCCCCATATATACTAACATGTTCACACACGCAAAGACGCATGTATCCAAGCAATCATATATACATACAAGCACACCTGCAGTGACACAAACATTCTTATTCAGACTTGTGTTAATACAGTCTGGTTTCTGTTTCCCTCTGTTTTTTTTAACTCACTTTCTAGGGTCTCCAGTCCACCTACTACTTCTCCATAATCAAAGAATGGATGAGTTGGAATTTATTACGGTTGAATACTAGCAAAACTAAGTTATTGTGAGTTGGTAGA
Organism: Ichthyophis bannanicus; assembly: GCA_033557465.1. Lineage (NCBI taxonomy): Eukaryota > Metazoa > Chordata > Amphibia > Gymnophiona > Ichthyophiidae > Ichthyophis > Ichthyophis bannanicus. The sequence goes on along the minus strand of CM066032.1, from coordinate 670,357,040 downwards.
CAGAGTCAATCACTTCCAGAGGCAATACCAAGATTGCCAGGAAAGGACATTATGCTATCTTCTGAGCTCAAATTACTTGTACTTGTGCTAGACTCATTTTTAACTTTTGAGGAAAGTCTGTTTTAACCTTTGGTAATCAAGACAAATATAGCGGAGAGAATACCAATTAAAGCCTTTCATACATTAGTTCCAACTCTGATCAACTATTGTAATGTAGTTTATTTAGGTATCTCTTTGAAATTCCAAAATAAATTGCAATTCTTGCAGAATCAAGCCGCTAAACTGATCTATAAAGGGAAAGCCCAAGATAGTGCTTCTCCATATTTAATTATCCTACACTGGTTACCGATGCAAGGTGAAATTAGAACTTACTTGCTAATTGTCTTTCCTTGAGAATCTTCAGTCCAGTCCCAATACATATGGGTTGTCACACCTGTCCAGCAGCTTGGAGAATAAGCATGTCACATCTGTGACATCAGCATGCTTGGGCAGCCGGAAGCCCTTCCCAACTCCCAGTATTCTAATGACAAAGCAGACTCAGAAGAGAAAAAGCAAGCAACACCAGACCTGTATTCAAAGAGAAATAACATCTTGAAATAAATTCAGTACCCCAAACAGACAGCACAACCCCCCCCACACACACATTTGAGGAAGGAAGGCACCTGCATGTGCCATCCACCCAAGGGACCCAATCTACCTTCTTTTTGGGAGCCTCCCGGTTCCCCCCACACTTTTTTTTTTTTGTGAATGGACTAAAGTCACTTACCCTTGCACTCCCCACGACCGTTCTGCAACAACTTACTGTTGTACTTCTTTAAGGTCCGGGATCATTCTCTGAAATAACCAGAACAATTTTCTTAGCGGTGGGTCAGGGACTGGACTAGAGATACTCAAGGAAAGACAATTAGCAGGAAAGTCCTAATTTCACCTTCCTTATCGTATCCTCCAGTACAGTTCCAATACATATGTGACATACTATAGCAGTACTAGCTCTAGGAGGGACCAATAAGCCCGGCCTGAATCACTGCCGTGTCAACTCTCACATCCCTCATTGCTTGTACATCTTAACGATAAGCTTCACAAAGGTATGTAAGGATGCCCATGTTGTGGCCCTCCAGATATCCGCCAGTGGGATCAAACTCGATTCTGCCCAGGAAGCCGCCTGTGCCCTTGTCGAATGGACCCACAATTCCACTGGCACTGCTTTCTGTTTGAGCAGGCAAGCTGAGGAAATCATCTCCCTTACCCACCTGGAAATGAAGGCTTTGGATGCTGCCTCCCCCTTGTGAGGACCTCCAAACAGGACAAATCTATTGATCTTTCTAAACCGATCCGTGGTTTTTAAGTAACGCCAAAGGGCTCGCCGTACATCCAGGAGCCGCAAAAGGGGTTCAGACTATAAACCTCCCGCGCCCGAGAACATCAGAAGGGAAACCAGTTGATTCACATGGAACGCAGAGAGCAACTTTGACAGGAAGGACAGGACTGGGCGCAGTACAAATTTTTCCTTAGAGATGGGACAGGAAAGGCTCTCGGCATGACAAGGTCTGCAATTCCGAGATCCTCCTAGCCAAACAAATGGCTACCAAAAATACAGTCTTCAAGGTCAAATCCTTCAGCGAAGACTCAGACAGCGGCTCAAAGGGTGCCTCGGTCAGCACCGATAGAACCAAATTAAAGTCCCAAGCGGGAACTTTCGACCTCAACCGAGGACAAACCTGCTTTACCTCCCTAAGGAAACACACCACATCTGGATGAGCCACTAGAGATTTTCCTTGCACTTTCTCCTGGTAGCATGTCAAAGCTGCCACTTGCACCCGCAGGGAATTACATGCCAAGCCTTTCTCCAGCCCTGCATGAAGAAAAGCCAGCATCTCCAGGAGAAGAGCCTCCAGAGCCCTCAAGCCCCGGTCCACACATTAGCTCTCAGAGAGCATCCAGACCCTAATACAGGCCAGTGAGGTGGAACACTTACGCGCCTTCAGCAGTCTCGAGATAAAAGTGCCCAAATAACCCCGCTTAACTAGCCGAGCCCCCTCAAGAGCCAGGCCATAAGCAAGAATTGATCCACCTGTGGCATTAGGACTGGTCCCTGCGCCAGCAGGTTGCTGCAGTTTGGGAGCTGCCAGGGGCTATCCATCAGCAGCCAGACAAGGTCAGCATACCACGGCCTGAGTGGCCAGTCCAGCGTAATCAGGATGGCCATTCTCTTGTGCACCTCGATCCACTGCACCACCCACCCTATCAGGGCCCACGGTGGGAACACATAAAGCAGACAGGTCTCCAACCAAAGTTGAACTAGGGCGTCGAGGCCCTCCGACATCTGCTCCCTGCATCTGCTGTAGAACAGACTCGCTTTGTGGATGCAAAGGTGGCCATGAGGGCCGTGACTGAATAGTCCAAGCGGTGAACCAGCATCCACTCGCCAGGATCCACTTGCACTAGGCTGAATTAATCTGCCACCATGTTTGTTCTTCCGGATATGTAAGCCATCGACAGTGCCTGGAGGTTGTTCTCTGCCCATGCCAGCAACGGAGCGACTTCGCTTTCCACCTGGGCGCTGCCTATGCCCCCTTGCCTGTTGATATATGTCACCATTGCAGCATTATCAGAGAACACACAAACCATTTTCCCTCAAAGGAGGCCTGCGAAACTCTGGAGGGCCAGGGCCACCACCCACATCTCCAGCCTGTTTATGGCCCAGGCTGACTCCTCCACCGACCAGCTGCCCTATACCACCTGAGTCTGACAGTGCACACCCCATCCTGTCAGGCTGGCATCCATTGTGGCGCTTCTAAGGGCATTCTAGCTAGCAATTTCTTGGGTCTCAGCCACAAGTGAAGTGCCATCTTGACCTCCCCCGGGCAAGGCAGCCGCTTTTCCAGTAGGTGACATTGGGGAGACCATCTCCTCAAGAAAGACTTGTGTAGAGGCTTCATTTGTGCCCGAACCAAGGAGCTAATTTGATTGTCGCCGCCATCAAGCCCAGGAGTTGGAGGTAATGCCAGGCCATCGGAGCCGGTGACATGAGGAAGAGCCTGACCTGCAATTGTAGTTTGTTCATCCTCTCACGAGGCAATGAGATCTTGCCCTCTTAAGTCTGAAACTGAGCTCCTGTGATGGGATCAGGTTGCTCTTGGCTTCGTTGATTACCCAGTCTAGGCTCTGAAAGAACGCAACCACCAGGGCAGTGGCCCTCACACTCTCGTCTCTGGACTTTGCCCGTAATAACCAATAGTTGAGGTTAGGGTACAACAGGATTCCCTCTTTCTGTAGAGTGGCTGCCGCCACCACCATGATCTTGGTAAAGGTTCTGGGAGCTGTCGCTAAGCCAAATGGGAGTGCGGTGAACTGAAAATGCCCCATGGCACCAAGAATCTCAGGAAACGCTGGTGCTTCCTCCGGATCGGAATATGCAGGTAGGCTTCCATGAGATCCAAGGATGTAAGGAACTCGCCTTCTCTGATGGCCACAATCACTGACCTCAAGGTTTCCATGTGAAACCGCGGAACCCTGAGACAGCAATTCACACTCTTGAGATCCAGAATGGGTTGAAAGGAACCTTCCTTTTGGGGAACCATGAAGTAGGAGTATCGACTGGAGCTGTATTGGCTTCATGGTACTTCCGCAACCACCTGCAACTCTACCAACCTCTGCAAGGTGTCCCGCACCACCTGAAGCTTGTGAGGTGCTCTGCAAGGGGACCGCCAGAAGCTTTCCTTGAGTGGTCGTGCAAACCTGAGGACATAACCCTCCTTGATGCCTCCAAGATCCACTGGTTGGAGGTGATCAAGGCCCAGGCAGAGTAAAGTTCCCACAGTCTTCCCCCCACCGGAACTAGCTCTGCCTGGACATGCCTCGCTTCACTGTGGTTTCTTGTTGGACATGTAGGCAGAAGGGAAGAATTCTCTACTTGCTCCCCGGAAACGTTGAAAAGACTGACCTTTTGAGGGAAAACTTCCTCTCTGGTAGAGTGCAAAGTGCATGGCCCTGAAGCGATGGAAGTCCCACCCTTGCCCACGACCCTGCACTGGTGAATGCCCTGGCTTCTGTTTGTCCTCATTTGTCTACCCCCCTTGGACTCTCCCAAGTTCTTGACCAACCTCTCCAGAGCCTCCCCAAACAAGGGCTTCACCTTGCAAGGGACCCTGTCTGCCGTCCAATCCCGGATCCACAATTATCTGCGTGTGGACACCACCATGGCCATGCTTCAGGCTTGATACCTAATCAAGTCATAAAAGGCATCTGCCAAGGCCGCCCCCGACTCTAGCTTAGCCGCTTCCAGAGGGGAGGAGCCAGGCTCCCCTTGCTCTTCCTGAAGCCCTTGGGTCCAGCGCAGACAGGTACGCACCACAAACGCGCCACACTAGGCTACTGTACTAGGCTGCTGCGCACCGCTCAGCCTGCCCAGAGGGTCTCAGGAAGAGAGCAGTCTGCTCAAAGTTCGCTCCCACGTTCCCTGTTGGGTAACCAGCCACCTTGGATCCCTGCGCCAAGCCCAGGGCCCCTTCTTCTCACCTGGGGGGGGGGGGAGAGGAGGGGAAGAGTTTTGCCGCCCATCTGCTAGTAGGGACTTTGCGGCCAAAAACAAAAACCAAGGCAAAGGCCAGGCACTCCAGCCAAGGAAGGGTCGTGCAGTAGGGCTTCACCCTTCCTTAGGGCACTGGTGCTTCAAGAGAAGATTAGCAGAAAAAAAGACTCAGAAAGAAAGGTCCAAGAAGAACTGAGTGAGTTCCTCCCGACCGGGAGTCACATCTCTTCATCTACTTGGAGACAATACTGGGGGCTGAAAGGGGCTTCCTGCTACCCAAGTATGCTGATGTCACAGATGTGACATGCTCAGTCTCCAAGCTGCTGGTCAGGTGTGACAACCCATATGTATTGGGACTGGATTGGAGGATACGATAAGGAATATAGATAATTCATGGAAATGTTCCAGTTATTATGAGTATATTAGCGCCTGTGTATAATTCACGAAGGTCATCACATGCTACTGATTGGGATTTTTTTTAAGTTACCCTCCTCAAAAGATTATCAATTAAAATCTGTTATGAAGAAACCATTTTGGTTCAAAGTTGCAGTAGAATAGAATACATTACCTGATAAAATACATAAGGAAAATAATTATTTAATTTTTAGAAAACACTTGAAAAACTCATTTCAAAAGGTGGATACAATGAACATATAATTTTCAATTGTTTGTTAACTGTCTGTTATAACTTATTATTTGAAATCTGCTTTGCAGCTGTATTATTATTAAAATGCAGAATAGGAATGATTGAATTAAATTAAATTCTCTGCCTTAAACATTCTGGAAAGGAGACTTATAAAAGAATATATTGATATTGGCTTTATCACATAACTAATTGGATTCGATATTTGTGTCAGATGATCTTTGCATTTTACAAATTATTTTTCCAGTGTTTTTATGAACTGCAAAAAATACTGTTGTTGTTGTTGTTAAGTGCCGTCGAGTTGGAATCGACTCATGGCGACCCTCTGGATAGCTATCCTAAATTGTGTTCGGTCTTCAGTCAGGCGGCTCATTGTTGACAGACTGGTACCCGTGGCTGCTGTTATTGTATCGATCCATCTCATTGCTGGCCTTCCTCTTTTGCGTTGACCTTCTATCTTGCCAAGCATAATGTCTTTCTCTAATGATCTCTCTCTTCGCATGATGTGTCCAAAGTATGAAAGTCGAAGTCTTGTCATCTGAGCTTCTAAAGAAAGCTTAGGTTTGATCTCCTCTAGTACCGACTGGTTTGTTCTTCGGGCAGTCCATGGTATACACAGTATTCGCCGCCAGCACCATAATTCAAAGGCATCAATTTTCTTCCTGTCTATCTTTTTCACTGTCCAGCTTTCACATCCATATGATGTTATTGAAAATACCATGGCTTGAACAAGTCGAATCTTTGTATGGAGAGAGACATCTCTGCTCTTGAGAATCTTATCTAGGTCTTTCATAGCCATTCTGCCAAGAGCAATGCGTCGTCTGATTTCTTGACTGCTTGTTGCTTCTTTATTGATAGTTGATCCAAGTAGGTTAAAGTTGTTCACAATTTCAAGTTCATCACCTACAACGATGAACCTGTTGATTATGCCAGTTGTCGTGATCTTTGTCTTCTTTACATTAAGGTGCAGGCCCATTTTGAGACTATGTTCTTTGATTGTGAGAAGCAAATGTTTCAGATCATCTTCACTTTCAGCCAGTAGTGTGGTATCATCAGCATAGCGAAGGTTGTTGATGAGTCTTCCACCAATCTTCACACCTCTGTTGTCTTCATACAATCCTGCTTCTCTGATGATTTGTTCTGCATATAAATTAAACAAGTAGGGGGAAAGTATGCAGCCTTGTCTTACACCTTTGCTTATTTTAAACCATTCTGTTTCTCCTTGTTCTGTTTGAACTGTTGCTTCTTGATCAATGTACAGATTGCACAAGAGAACGATCAGGTGTTCTGGTATACCCATGCTTCTTAATGTGGCCCAGAGTTTCTCATGGTTTACACAGTCAAAAGCCTTGCTATAGTCGATAAAGCACAAATAGATATCCTTTTGGTATTCTTTAGTCTTTTCAAGGATCCATCTCACATCCGCAATGTCTCTCGTTCCTCGCCCTTTCCTGAACCCTGCTTGCACTTCAGATAGTTCTTGTTCCAGGTATGGTTGTAGTCTCTTTTGAATAATCTTCAGTAGAATCTTGCTGGCATGTGAGATCAGAGCGATTGTGCGATAATTTTCACAGTCAGTTGGATCACCTTTCTTTAGTATTGGTATAAACACAGATCTTTTCCAGTCAGTTGGCCATGATGTTGTCTTCCATATTTCTTGGCAGAGCCTTGTGAGTACGGTAACAGCTGCATCAGATTGCTGCAATACTTCTATGGGAATGCTATCAATGCCTGGTGCTTTGTTCTTTGATAAGGCTTTCAATGCTGCTTCAACTTCTTCTTTCATCACCAATAGTTCCTGATCATAAGGTACAGGTTGAAACGGCTGTTGGTCCACTTGATCTTTATCATATAAAAACTCTGTATATTCCTTCCACCTTTTCTTGATCTTCTCAGCATCATTCAACATAGAACCTTGAGCATCTTGTAACATTCCAATTCGAGGCTGGAACTTTTTCTTTAACTCTCGTAGCTTTAGGAAAGCCGATCCTGTTCTTCCTCTAATAGTTTCTGCTTCTATTTCCTTGCAAGTGTCATTGTAGTACTTTTCATTGTCCTGTCTTGCTGCACGTTGGAACTCTCTGTTGAGTTCTGTGATTGTCTTTCTTTCTCCTCTGGCTTTAGCTTCTCTGCGTTTCTGGGCAATTTTCAGAGTTTCTTCAGTCATCCATTTTGGCCGTTTTTGCTTTTTCACCTTTTGTAGAGACTTCTCGCTTTCTTCCAACACAACCTTCTTGATGTCATTCCATAACTCTTCCGGAGCTCTGTCATTTGTATCTAAAGCAGCAAATCAATTTTGCAGGCAGTCTTTAAATTCCAGTGGTATATTCTCAAGGTCATATTTTGCTGCATTCATGAGTGGTTTGCTCTTTTTCAACTTTAGCTTTAGTTTGCATACTAGTAGTTGATGATCTGTACCACAGTCAGCTCCAGGTTTTGTCTTTGTTGATGTTACAGAGCTTTTCCATCATTGACTTCCACATATGTAGTCAATTTGATTTTTATATAATCCATTTGGTGAAGTCCATGTGTACAGTCGCTGCTTGTGTTGCTGGAAGAAGGTGTTTGAGATGAATAGATCATTGGTCTTGCAGAATTCTATCAGTCTTTCTCCAGCTTCATTTCTGTTGCCAAGTCCATATTTTCCAACTACTTTGCCTTCTTCTTTGTTGCCAACTTTTGCGTTCCAGTCACCCATGACTATCAGAATATCCTGTTTGCATGTTCTGTCAATTTCAGCTTGTACTTGTTCATAGAACTCCTCAATTTCATTCTCTTCTGAAGCTGTTGTTGGGGCATATACTTGAATTATAGTTGTGTTGATAGGCAATCCTCGTAGATGATTAGAGATTAAGCGTTCGCTGATTGCATTGTATTTCATTACAGTTCTTGCAAGTTTCTTCTTTATTATAAATGCAACACCATTTCTTCTTTGTCTTTCATTTCCAGCATAGTAGACCATGTGATCATCTGATGCAAAGTGCCCCATGCCAGTCCATTTCAGTTCGCTGACACCCAACAGATCAAGTTGTACACGTTCCATTTCATTCTTGACCACCTCCAACTTCCCTTGGTTCATGCTTCGTACGTTCCATGTTCCAATGTGTAAGACATCTTTACAGCTTCTGACTCTCATTTCATGCGCAGCTACATCAGCAGTCAGACTTCCCGAGGGCTTTGATCCAACCACATCATAAATGCTGGCTTTACTCTGAAAAGTCTTCAGCTCTTCCCCAGTAGCTAGTTGAGTGCCTTCTGACCTGGGGGTCTCATCTTCCAGCACCATAGCACAATTTGTTTTGTTGTAACTATCCATTGGGTTTTCATGGCAAGATACAGAAGTAGATTGCCGGGCCTTTCTTCCGTGCAGTTTAAGTTTGGTGTTGTTGCCGTTGTCACAAAAATGTGATCCTCCGCCGTCAACACTGTCCCATACTGCTGCTGCCCAGATGGGTGGTTTGTCTTGGTCTGGCACCTCAGCTGAGACCTGTCCATCTTGGGAGACCCTGCCAGTAGTTAAACTACCGATAGTTTAGCTCTCAGCATCACTGATGCACGCAAGCCCTCACAGCACGACAAGCTGCAAACCAAGTGAGAGCAAAAAAAAATACTATAACATAGTAAATAATGGCAGAAAAAGACCAGCATGTCTCATCTAGTCTGTCCAGTAAAGAGTACTTAAGTTGTAACTGCTGCTCTCTGCAGAAGTGGGCCCTCAGTGTATTGAGAAAAGAACACTTTGGAGTTCCAGTCCCTAAGTAGAGCCTAGCTTACAATGAGGTAATGGAGGCCAGGTATGTCTGCCAGTCACTGGACAGGAGTCCTCTCCTCTCCAAACTGGAGCACAGGCCTTGACAAATTTTGTTTGGATTTAGGAGCCAGTGGCTGTGACTGCCTCCGTCCCCCCATTCTCCCACTGTTGTCTCCATTCTCCACTGAAGTTCCTCCATTTGCAAAATCATACGTCTGAGGAGGATGGAAGAGTGATGTGGAAGAGGGGAGGTGGGAAGAGTTTGATGATAAAGTGTGTCTTGTTATGGTAGCAGGGGCTATATGAAAGCATCTTTAGAAAGAAATACTGTATATAGATTGTGTTTGTGTGTATGCTGTGCATGGGAGTAGTACTAGTGCCTTTGTGTGGTGGGGTGCAGAGCTACGGTGAATGTGTGCTGCAGAGCTAGGGAACCTCTGTGTGTGTAGTGCAGAGGCGGAGTGCCTGTGTGTGTGTATTTGATGTAAGGCGCCTCTGTGTGTGTCTGTCATGTGGAGGTGGGGTGCCTGTGTGTGTGTGCTGTGTAGTGTGGGAGTGGGGCACTTGAATGTGTTCGGGGGGGAGGGGATGCACCTTTTAGCATATACACATTGTGCCCTTTTGTCCCCAATTACAATCTTCCCTCTAACTCCAACCCCCTCCACTTTCTGTTCTCCTTCTAGATTCTCCCCCTTCTCCCTCCCCCCTAGCATTCCCACCCCCTACTCTCCATTACCCCCATCCTCCTTATATTTTCTTTACATTTTTGCTGCCTCATTCCCCCTCCCTTTTTTCCCAGGCCCTGTTCCGGCTGTCCTCTTCTGCCCTGCTGCCTTGCAGGCTGTAATCGAGGCCTTCCCTTCGAGGATCGGATATCCCACAGGCAGAGAGAAGAGGCATTTGCCGTGATCATGACTCTCTTCTCTTATTCTGCCCATGGGGGATGAGATCCTTGGGGGCAGCCTGCTACTTCTGGGCCAAAATCACGCCCTTCTTTTCCTGTTCTGCCCATGGGAATCTGATCCATGGGCAGACAGAAGGGGTCTTTGCCACAATTGTAGTCTTTCCTTCTCTTCTGTCCACAGGAGATGGGGTCCCCGCCAGTAGACAGCATGCATCGGATCCCCTTCTCTTCTGCCCGTGGGAATACAATCTCCTATGGGCAGATAGAAGGGGTCTTTGCAGCAGGAGATGGGATCCCCACGGGCAACTTGCTACTTTACAGCTTTCTCCTTCTGTTCTGCCCACAGGAGATGAGATCTCCGCAGGTAGACGGAAGGAGTCTTTGCATCAATCACATTTTTTTTTTGTAGAAGAGGAGGGATTAAGAGAATTCCAGGCACCAGGTGCAAATTTGTAGTCACCATGGTGACGTGGCGCCTGAGATTTGTCAAGCCTTGCTGAAGGGAATTATAAAAGGTCCCTGTACACAGGAGCAGGTGTCTTATTTCTTCCACAAAGACATCAGGGGTGCAGGAGAGCTGGTGGTCACCCAAGGGAGTAACTGCACAGCCTTGGGTACTGGATCTTATGTGACCTACTTGGCCACCTGCTACAGACTGCAGTCTACCCACAAGTAGGCTAGGCTTGATTCAACTACATGCTGAACATACAGAAAAGGAGACACAGATTCAGAGAAGTTTGTGAAGGAAAGAATCTAGTTACAGAAAAGTCAGTGGTTCCTAGGGGCCTGCTAACTAGGCGCATCCCTGCTTCACACCTGAAAGGACTGAGTACTGAGGCAGAAGGGACTTGACTCACAGGTGCATCCTTCATCTCCCAGTCAAGGAGTTGGTAGTAAATACTTTTCCATCTATTCTATGTATTTGCACGGTAGGAAAGAAGGGCAAGTAAGTCCCATGTTCATATCTGCAACTAATGGATATTATCTCTCAGGAGTTAAAGGAACTGAAGGAGAGTGGTGTTTATTTTTCAGACCACTATTACACTGGAGGTATCTAAATTAGGTACCTCAAGTATATGAAGGGAGGTTACAGTCTTAAAGAGCAACAATTTTGATAAGGAGTGAAGAGGCAGGTATCCAAGTAAGGACCACCAGAAAGGAGAATCAAAGAAGTGTTAAGGAATGGTTCAGGTCCAAAGACTGATTTTTAAGTGCTGCCTTTTGACTTTTGTATTGCTTTTGCTCACTTTGAAAGGACTGTATATATTTTATCTTGAGGAGAAATCACCTAATAAAAGGTATTTTACTTAAAAATACTTGTTGGTGATCTCATGCATTTTTGCTTTTGTTTTTTCACATTCACTCCAGTTTAGGCCTTCAGTTCTGTTTCTTCCTATCCACCAGGACCCTTTATTTTACAGTACTTTAGGTGCCCAGTGACCCTGAACCCCCCGCCCAACCAAAAATAACTCTGGTGGCCCAGCAGCCCCGAACCCCCTGCTCCCTCCTGGTATCTTCAGAAATGAGCAAGAGTGCTGCCCACTTACTTCCTTTCTTGCCCCGCCATCTTGAAAAATGGCGGTGCCTGGCCCCTGGGATACACACCGGGCGAGATCAGACTGCCATATTAGGTAGAATATGTCTTATATGGCAGTCTGACCCTTGCCCGGTGCATTCCAGGATGCACTGCGTGGGGCCAAGCTCTGCCATTTTTCAAGATAGCAAGGCAAGAGGCAGGAGCACGCGGGCAGCGCTCCCACTTCTTTCTAAAGGTAGCAGGAGAGAGGAGGGGGTTCAGGGCTGCTTGGCCATAAGGTTTATTTTTGGTTGGGCAGGGGTGGGGGTTCAAGGCTGCTGGGCCACCTGGGAGCATTTTCACTTGGGCGGATGGGGAGATCAGGACTGCTGGGCCACCTGCGATTATTTTTGATTAGGTGGGTAGGGGGTTTGGGGTCGCTTGGCCGCCAGCAATTACTTTTACTTGGGCAGGTGGGGGAATTGGGGCTGCTGGGCCACCAGGGTTTATTTGTACTTGGGAAAGTGGGGGGGGGGGGGGGCGAGTTTTAAGGCTGCTGGGCCATCAGAGATTTGTTTTCTGTCAGGGGTACTGGCCCCCGACAGTATTTTGATAGCATGAAGAAATTAGATCTTACCTGCTAATTGTCTTTCCTTGAGTATTCTCCGGGCCAGTCCAGGAACAGTAGGGTAGTCAACCTCCTTCAGCAGCTGAGGACTGAACTCTTCAAAGACTTGCTGCTAGCCTACCCAGCTCCCTCTTGTGCTAGAGAGCCAGTCACCTATGTCAAAGCAGCTCTATAACCAAAAATGAAAAACAGTAACGATATGCAAAGCTAGAAAACAAGCAGGAACTGCACCAACGTTCTGTAAAGATTCAGGTATTAAAAAAAGTGTACCGTTCCAGTAGAAATGCTTCTATACCTTCAGGATTAATTAATTATGTCTTTTTTTTTGTTGTTGTTGTGTAAACAATCGCCTAAACTCCTGTCTACCGAGACCTGGAAGGGCGCCCCCCCCCCCCCCCCCACGTCAGCGCCACGTTGAAAAGCCGGCCCCGCATGAGATCGAGCAATACCCGAAACGACAGAAACAACCGCAAAGAATGCTACAGCCTGGGTGGGTCCTGGACTGGCCCGGAGAATACTCAAGACAATTAGCAGGTAAGATCCAATTTCTTCTTCCTTTTCGTCTCTCCGGGCCAGTCCAGGAACAGTAGGGTAGTACCAAAGCAGTACCTACTCACGGGAGGGTCCAAGCAGCCCTGCCAACACGGCCGATGCCCCAAATTTCGCATCTCCTGCTGCCTGAACATCCAACCGATAATGTTTAGTGAATGTATGTAAGGACGACCAGGTCGCCACCCTACAAATATCCACAGGCGGAATCAACGCCAACTCCGCCCAAGACGTCGCCTGCCCCCGCGTAGAGTGAGCCCGAAGACCCTCCGGCGGAAGCTTGCCACTGGCCACATAAGAAGCTGCGATGGCTTGCTTAACCCATCGTGCAATGGAGGCTTTGGACGCCGCTTCGCCCTTATGCGGACCACCAAACAGCACAAACAGCCTATCGGACTTTCTAAAGGACTGCGTCTTTCGCAGGTAACGGTGCAGAACCCTGCCGAGATCTAAACTCCGAAGCGCAGCCCTAGCCTCCACAGAAGGCTCAGTGCAAAAGGTAGGAAGCGAAATCGCCTGATTGACATGGAAAACAGAGACCACTTTTGGCAAAAAAGATGGCACCGGCCGCAACACCACCTTCTCTTCTGAAAACTGTAGGTAAGGCTCCCGGCAAGACAGCACTTGAAGATCAGTGATCCTCCTAGCGGAACACAAGGCTACTAAGAAGGCGGTCTTCCAAGAGAGCTCCCTCAGAGACACCCGCTTCCCAGGCTCAAATGGACTCCGAGTCAACGCCTCCAAAACGAGATTTAGATCCCAGGACGGCACCACTGGCCTCACAAGCGGCCAGATATTCCTAACCGCACGCAGGAAACACACGACATCCAGATGGAGACAAACTCTTGCCCCGTACTTTGCCTCTATAACAAGCTATAGCCGCCAACTGAACCTTTAGAGTGCTAACCGCCAAGCCCTTTTCCAGACTGCACTGCAAAAATGCTAACACATCCGAAACCGCCGCTGACAAGGGCTGCACCTGCCGATCTGCGCACCAATGTTCAAATATTCGCCATATACGAGAATAAGCCAAGGACGTGGACTTTCGTTTCGCCTGAAGCATTGTGGAGACCACCGCCGCCTCAGGCGCTCCCTCTCAAGAGCCAAGCCGTAAGCAAGAAGCGGTCCACCCGCGGCATGAGCACTGGCCTCTGATGAAGCAGACTGACCCGATCGGGAAGCCGCCACGGCCTGTCCACCAACAACCGCACGAGATCTCCATACCAAGCCCGCCTGGGCCAATCCGGCGCTATGAGAATCACCGTCCCTTGGTGATGCGCTATCCGGCGAAGAACCCGACCTATCATGGGCCATGGAGGAAACACATACAGAAGGGCATTGGACGGCCACGGTTGCACCAGACCGTCCAGCCCCTCCGACATGCGCTCTCTGCCTCTGCTGAAAAAACGAGACGCCTTGGCATTGTTGAACGTTGCCATGAGGTCCATCACCGGCTGACCCCAGCGTAGTACAATTTCGTGATACACGGCGATGTTCAACTCCCACTCGCCTGGATCCAACACCTGCCGGCTGAGAAAATCGGCTTGGACATTGTCCTTTCCTGCGACATGGGCCGCCGACAAGGCTGCGAGATGGGCTTCCGCCCAAGTCATCAATAGTTGGCTCTCATGCAACAAGACAACACTGCCCGTGCCCCCTTGCCGATTGATATAAGACACCATCACCGCATTGTCGGAGAAAACTCGCACCGCCTTGCCCTCCAGAAGCGACTGGAACTGCAGTAACACCAGCCGCACCGCTCTCATTTCGAGCTGATTGATGGAGCACGCAGACATCTCCGTGGACCAGCGGCCCTGCGCTATGTGAGACATGCAATGAGCTCCCCAGCCGGAGAGACTGGCATCCGTGGTAAGTAATATCCAATCTCGCCTCTCCAGCGGCATCCCTGCCCGAAGATGCGCGGGATTGAGCCACCACTGAAGACTGTCGCTGACTTCCGACGGACACACCAACCGACGACCTAGCGGATGCTCCTGGGGAGACCAACGGGATAGTAAGGACCGTTGAAGCGGTTGCATGTGGGCCCTGGCCCAGGGCACCAAGTCCAAGGCCGCTGCCATGGACCCCAGAAACTGCAAGTATCTCCAGGCGGTCGGAGCCTTGAAGCGTAAAAAGGCCGACACTTGACTTAAGATCTTCTGCACCCGTGCTTCCGGCAGAAACACCGCCCCTACGGCCGTGTCGAATAGTGCTCCCAAGTAGACCAAATGCTGCACTGGTTCCAAGTGACTCTTCGCTCGATTTACCACCCAACCTAGGTTCTCGAGAAACTCTACCACCCGCGAGGTGGCCTCCACCGACTCTGTCACTGAGCGAGCTCGAATTAGCCAATCGTCCAGATAGGGGTGTACCAGAATGCCCTCCCGACGCAGGGCAGCCGCCACTACCACCATCACTTTTGTGAAGGTGCGAGGCGCTGTTGCCAGCCCGAACGGTAACGCCCGGAACTGGAAGTGTCCCATGGGCACCGGAAAACGTAAGAATTTTTGATGCTCGGGCCGGATGGGGATGTGCAAATACGCTTCCGTTAAATCTATGGACGTCAATAGCTCCCCTGGCCGAACGGACCTGATCACCGACTGCAGAGTTTCCATCCGAAAATGAGGCACCCGCAAACAGCGATTCACATGCTTGAGATCCAGAATAGGCCGAAAAGAGCCTTCCTTTTTGGGTACCACAAAATAAATCGAGTATCGACCTAATCCGCACTGATCCGCCGGGACCGGGACGACCGCTTGGAGCCGCAGCAGCCGCTGCAGCGTGGCGTTTATCGCGTTTGCCTTTAGTGACGAACCGCCGGGAGACTGCACGAAGGCTCCAGCCAGAGGCTCCGCGAACTCCAAGGCATAACCCTTTTGAATGATCTCCAATACCCAGCGATCCGTAGTTATCGTGGTCCAAATGGAGAGAAACTGCTGCAAACGCCCTCCTATGGGAATCTCCGCTTGGACCAGCCTCGCCTCATTGTGGCTTTTTAGAGGAGTTCGGCTGGGGACTCCCATACCCCCTCCCGAAACCTCTCGCTCCTCGAAAGGACTGACCTCTAGTCTGAAACCTGCCTCTCGGAAAAGGAGAAAAACGACTGCCTCTGAACTTTCGAAAGTCCCGGCCCTGACCTCTTTGCGAAGATCCCGGCTTTGGACCCTTTGGCCGGTCCTCAGGCAACCTGCCACCTTTAGAATCTCCTAAATCCTTCACAATCTTCTCCAATGCCTCTCCAAAGAGCAGCTTGCCCTTATACGGCAGTTTGCTAAGCCGAGTCTTAGAGGAGGCGTCTGCCGCCCAATTACGCAGCCAGAGAAATCTGCGAGCGGCTATCAATGAGGCTATTGACTTAGCTGACATACGGATTAAATCATAAAAGGTGTCTGCGAGATAAGCCGACGCGGACTCGAGTTTCGCCCCTTCTGGAGCTGCCGAAATCTCCGACTCAGGCGAGGCCTCCGCCTGAAGCCATCTGATTGACGCCCTGGACACATAGGCTCCACAAATTGAAGCCTGCAGTGCCAACGCACAGGTATCAAAGGCCTGTTTGAGGAGCACCTCCAATTTTCTATCCTGCAGATCCTTAAGAGCAGCTCCCCCTTCTACCGGGATAGTGGTCTTCCTGGTCACCGCCGAAACCAAGGCATCCACCTTTGGCATTCGCAGCAATTCCCTTTCCTCCTGAGGGATTGGATATAAACGGCCTAACGCCCGACCCCCTCTCAAGGAGGCCTCTGGGCACTCCCACTCCGATTCCACCATCTGCTTAATTACCCTGTGGACCGGAAAACACCTCTGCTTCGCCCGAAACCCTTGTAGAAGTGGATCCTCTAGAGGTTCCGCAGGCACTGATGGCAAAGTCAGATTAAGAGCTGCAAGCGCATGAGAAATTAAAGTCCCTAGCTCTTCCTTCCGAAAAACTCTGAAAACATTAGGATCTTCTCCTGCCCCCCGCTCCCCCAACACTTCTGGCCAGAGGTCAATCTCCTGCTCTGAAGGAAGCTCGCCCTCCTCCGTTTCTGGGGATGCCAGACTTTGCGGAATAGCCATATCAGATTCCCCCAAAGGGATACCCTGCTTGGAGGACCCCTCTCCCGGGTCCAGTTCAGCAGTGCCTTTCCGAACCTCTTCTGCCAGGTTAAGCGCAGACTGCTTGCTCTGCCCCTGCTGCATCCGCAAACAATATGCTTTATGAAGTGCCAGAATAAAATCTGGCGAAAATAAAGATTGTACTTTCTCCGGAGGTTCTAAAAGCGGAGCAGAGTCAATCCCCACCGGAGGAACCGGCTTTTTTGATTTACTTTTCTTTTTAACCAGCCTTTCAGGAAGTGCGGGAGAAATAGACGCGCCACCTAAAATGGCCGCCGCTCAAGCCTTTTCTGAGGGAAGCTGCACCTTCACCGCCGAATCTGGAGCCCCCGACTTGTCCACCATTGTCTCAACGAAACGCTGCCACTGACTTCCCCGCCGGACAAGCTCCGACAAGCCCCGACGGCTCCCGCAGTGCAAGCACGCTGCCGTACTCGGCAGCATGCGCTGTCTCACACCGACGGCTGCGTCCTCGATAAAAAAACAGCCGAAGAAGCAAGAATCCAGAAGCAGCTTACCTCCCTTGCCTTGTGCTATAGCGTGTCTCACCCAAGCAACCCGCTGCTAGCGGGAGGGCAAGCTGGAGCTCCGGGGCTCGAGTAACTAGAGTCTGGGGCTCCCAGACCAGATCTCGGCTTCCCTGCACGGATCTTGCCAACGAGGCAGGCTCTGCCTCTGCTGCGGCTGTCAGGGTAAGTGGCAGCTGGCCCGTGTCTGCTCCTTTTAAATATACAGATTTTTCCTTTACCAAAAATACTTTAGCAATAGTAGAGCAACCGTTGCTTTAACCCAGCTAGGGTGAGCAAAGGAAGCCTCCGTTAGTGCAGATCCTGATCGCTTCTCTCAAGAGCCAGTCAGGAACACTTCCTTCTCGCTGCTGAGGACTGAAAGACTGGCTCTCTAGCACAAGGGGGAGCTGGGTAGGCTAGCAGCAAGTCTTTGAAGAGTTCAGTCCTCAGCTGCTGAAGGAGGTTGACTACCCTACTGTTCCTGGCCTGGCCCGGAGAGACGAAAAGGAACAGTGGCTTTCCCTGTTGCCTGGACCATATCAGGGGAGTTCCCGCTCAGATGATCCAGGCATCAGAGAAAGCCCTCAATGGCACTAAAATACTGTCGGGGCTCCCTATGCAAATTAGCCACATGGTGCCCATTTTCTCTGGGACAGCATACAAAACCTGTGCCAACTTCTTGTATGCATGTGTTTGGTTTGTTCTCACAGTTTAACGCTGCCATTTTGTGCAAAGTTTAATGCGTAGCTTATTTGCATATGAGCCCCTTTCTGCATGCCCGCGCTGAAGTCGTTTGCTATTGGTGCGCTGCAAACAGGCGTATAACGGTGATAGAGCGCAACTTCAGTGCCGGCTTTCTGCGTCGTCCTTTTTGTTAGGACCTCCAGAGCTACCTTCCCTTCTCCTCAGAAAGGAGCTTGCTACATAGAGATTACTAAGGATTTTTGTGATTAAAAAAGTTGAAGGATGTGTGTTAAATTATTTTAATTACTCTGTCATAACATCAGACAGGGTTTTAAACACTTTGCAGAATACTGGGATGTATATTGAGATGTTTGTCTTTTATGGCAGATTTGTGCCTGGTGACGTTTACATTAAGGGATACTGCCTCTTGAAATATATTTAAATATAACTGAAATATTTTCATAAGTATGTATAGTATATGGTTTAGCATTGGTAAGTACCTTAAGTCAGTTGGGCTAATATTCAAATGGATTTACATATTCACTAGCAGCCAGTGAAAACTAAGATCACTATCTGTGTATTTGCCATGACTGTATGCACAGTGTCAGGCTGAAAATCCCTCTAACCATACAATAAAGGGGCAGAGAGAGAGGGAGTAGTAGCAGTGATTTTCAGCTGAACAGCAGCACTGGCAACCACACAATATGTATATTTGACACCACTGACTATATGTGGAGGGAAATTTTATAATTGGACACCTAGTTTAAGCAGGGCCGGCCTGTCCACTAGGCAGCTGCCTAGGGTGGCAGATCTCTGTGGATGGTAGACTATATGCTTCAGCACACATGGCCTCCCCCTCCCCCCATGCAGAGCTGCGCCGCTCTGCCGCTGATTTATGGCGACAGGGGGAATGGCTTGCCTCAGCGGCAGGCCATGTGCTTCGGCACACATGGTCTGCCATTTCTGAAGCCCCAAAGTTATGTCACAGATGGGTCAGAAGTGGCAGGCCATGTGTGCCGAAGCACATGGTCTGTCATCGAGCCTCGTCCCCGTCATCGGCGGTAGCACAGCTCAGCACGGGGGGAGGGAGTGCAGCTTTGCACACGGGGGCGGCAGGGCCTGGGTTTCTGCCTAGGGCAGCAGAAACTCTTGTGCTGTCCCTGAGTTTAAGGTACCCAAAACGTCGCCTACTGTAAGTCTATTTCATAAGAAAGAGTAAACATTTGCTTTTCTTCATAAAATACTAGCTTAAGTGGCTAAAAACTGCTTTATGTGGGGCTGATGTAAATGTCCATACCTAGAATTTTGAAGAATCCCTGTAAATTATATTTTATAACCTATGCAGATACTTATGTACTCCACACCTGCTCTACCCAAACGTTCTTCTATGAGGTCACTTACATGTGTAAATGACTAAAATACCGGCATTTAGGTGGCTCTTGTAAAATTTTCTCTATAGTGCACTGAGTATATGGATTAATTTAAGTACCGGCGCTTGAAATGAGCTGCATACCTCTGCAGAAATTTCAACTCCAGTGAGCTTAAAATACGTAAAGCATTATCCATGATGCATGACAGCTGTTGTAGACTACTTAGAAATCTGTTGTTAGGTGCACTCCAAGGCATTATCTGTTGATAAGAGTATAACTAGCACGGCTCAGACCTGTATGCCTAGTGACCACCAATGTTAACCTTGGCCCCCCTTCAAAAAAATCAGGTCTGTCTACACTACTGACTGAAACACACTCTTTTTCAGTCAGTTACTGTGGTGCACATGGAGTTATTTACAAGCATTTAGAGCACAATCCATGCCAGTCACAACACTGCTAATAAGAACAATGAAATGTTTTAAAGAATATGCACCTTTCCTCCTGCCTGTAGCCCACCATATTTCTTTTCTTCTGCATGCACAGCCCCCTGAAGCAACCCTTTCTTAAATTTTATTACAAACAGCAGCAGGCAAATTTTCTTGTGTGAAGCTTGTCTGATAGTATTTTAGCTCAGTAAGCATCTGTTTAGTGGGCCACCACTGACTAATTGTAATAACTAATAAGATGCCCTCTCTGAAAAACATAGTGGCCATTTAAAGCAATTAAGGGATGTAACATGGAGGAAGCTCTAGGGGAGGCACAGGTCACAGGAAAGACAAGAATGCCAGAAGCCCTTCTAGATTCACTTCCATATGGCTTTTGTCCCTTACATTCTACTGAGACAGCTCTTCCCAAAGTCTCCAGCGATTTGTTCCTGGCTAAATCCAAGGGCCTCTACTCTGTCCTCATTCTTCTTGAACCTTTTGCTGCTTTTGACACTGTTGACCACCACCTTCTCCAAGACATTGTCCTCACTTGGTTTTAGGGAATCTGTGCTGTCCTGGTTCTCTTCTTATATCTCCCATCACGCTTTCAGTGTTTGTTCTGGTGGTTCCTCCTCAACAGCTAGCCCTCTCTCAGTTGATGTACTCCAGGGGTCTGTTCTGGGCCCTCTCCTTTTCTCTCTCTATACCCAGTTCCTTGGTGCTTTCATCTCCTCCAATGGCTTTCAATATCATTTTTATGCTGATGACTCTCAGATCTATCTATGTGCACCTGATATGTCTCTGACACTCGTCTCACGTCTCTGCTTGCCTGTCTGACATCACTGTCTAGATTTCTCACCGCCGTTTGAAATTGAACATGGCCAAAACCAAACTTCTTATTTTTCCCTCTAAACCCTCCTCCCCCCTTCCTCCTTTCTCTATCTCTGTAGATAAAACTCTTCTATTTCCTGTTTCCTCTGCCTGCACCTTGGTGTCATCTTTGACTCCTGCCTCTCCCTCTCCACACATAGCTAAAATCTGACGTTTTTTTCCTCTACAATATTAGCAAAATTTGCCCCTTCCTTTCTGAATCCACTACTAAAACACTTATACACTCTTTAGTCATCTCCCGTCTCGACTATTGCAACCTCCTCCTTGCTGAGTCACCTCTCTCCCTTCAATTTGTTCAAAACTCTGCTGTGCGGCTAATCTTCCCCCAACCCGATATATTCATATAACCTCTCTTCTCAATTCGCTTCATTGGCTCCCCTCCGTTTCTGTATTCAATTCAATTCAAACTTCTCCTTCTGACCTATAAATATATTCCTTCCACTGCTCTTCACTACCTTCCCTCTCTCCCCACACCCCTCCTCGCAAACTCTGCTCTTCCACTGGCCTATTTTTGTCCATGCCCTTTTCCTCTACTGCCACTAGGCTCCATTCCTTTCACCTTGCTGCTCCTTATGCCTGGAACAAACCACCCAAGTTGGTACGTAAGGCATCATCTCTCTCCCTTTTCAAATCCATGCTGAAGGCTCACTTCTTTGAGGCTGCTTTTGGATCCTGATCTCTGTTTTTTCTTGTGTCTCTTTGCCTTCCCTTTTTGTTCTCTTATTCTCATCTGTTCTATTGTCTGTGCTGATTAGATTGTAAGCTCTGAAGAGCAGGGACTGTCTTTTATGTGTGTCTGTACAGCGCTGCCTATGTTTATGTTTATGTTTTATTTCATTTGATAAAAACCGCCTTTCAGGGTAGGCAAAGCGGTGTACAGTAAAACCAAATTAAAAGAAGGCCGAAGCCAACGAAATGGAATGGAAATACAAATTCTTAATAGGAAAGCAATAAAACAGGAGAGACAGGACCAAAAACATAACAGAGAACAAACACGAGGAAAGCAGAGGATAGGGCAAGTGGGATTCACACGAAGGGAGAGGGGACATCAAACGCCAGGGAAAAGAGGTGGGTTTTCAAGTTCTGTTTAAAAGTGGGGTGGTGAGGTTCCAGGCGGAGTGAGGAGGGGAGGGAGTTCCAGAGGGCAGGGCCGGCAAAAAAGAAAGCAGAGGAACGGGTAGATTGTAGATGGGCACGGGAAGGGGAAGGGAGAGCGAGGCGGTTAAGGTGGAAGGAACGAGGAGTGTACCTGGGAGAGTGAAAAGAAAGAAGGTCAGTTAAGTATTGAGGGGTGCCTGTATGAAGAGCTTTGTGAACCAGAATAAGCAGTTTGAAGTGAGCACGGTAGGGAAAGGGGAGCCAGTGAAGACGAAATAGTAGGGGCATTATGTGATCACGGGGGGAGGAGTGGGTGACCAAACGGGCAGCAGTATTCTGGATCCGTTGTAGGCGGGACTGTTGGGATTTAGAAAGGCCGATGAAAAGTGAGTTTGCGAAATCAACCCGTGATATAACCAAAGATAGCAATAAAGTGGTGAGAGCTGAAGGGGATAAGAAAGGGCGAACTGCACGAATTTGTCGGAGGAAGAAAAAGGAGGATTTGGTGACATGTGATATATGGGTGTGGAAAGATAGGTCAGAATCAAAGTGAACCCCAAGATAACGAAAGGAAGAGACTAGAGGGACAGGAGAGCCAGAGAAAGAAGGGGCCAGCGTGGGGGGTGGGTTGTTGTGGGAGAACCAGATAGCAATAGTCTTGGTGAGATTAAGATGAAGACAGTTGTGAGTCAGCCAATTGGCCACAGTGGAGAGACAGGAGTTTAACGCGGAGAGGTCAGGACAAGAAGGGGAGGTGTGGTGTAGCAGAATAATGTCGTCAGCGTAGAGAAAGGCAGATAATCCGGACTGTTGAATTAAAAGGGCCAAGGGGGCTAAGAAAAGGTTAAAAAGAAGGGGAGCCAGGACAGAACCCTGAGGGACCCCACAAGAAAGAGGGAAAGAGTCAGAGGGAGGGGTAGAGGAGGACGGTGACAGGACAGCACAGGTACGAGAAGAAAGAAAAGAGTGGAACCAACGGTGAACAGTACTACAAAGACCTGCTTCCCGTAGACGAAGAAGAAAGAGGGAGTGGTCAACCAAATCAAAAGCAGCGGAAAGGTCAAGTGCAACCGCCACCGAGATATCACCACGATCATGAGCCACGTGCAGTGCATTAGTGAAAGCAAGAAGAATAGTTTCGACACTGTGACCCTGACGGAAACCTGATTGACGAGGGTGAAGAAAATTAGTGGAATCAAGGTGGTGAGAAAGTTGTGCAAAGACCTTTTAACACTATATAAATGATTATTATTACTAGTAGTTGCTTTAAATTTTAACAGAAGAGATGTGAATCACTGTTCTCTCCCCCATGCCCCCCCAATCCTTAATAAATCTTAACACTTTCCATTATTGCTGGATGCCAGCTGTTGCCACAAACACCTAGTAAGAAGGTGATTTCCAAAAACCAGAGGTATTTCGTTAACAGCAGCCCCAGGGACCCAGTAATGGAGTAAGTCCCTCAGGAGTGCCCCATGAATGACATCTGTCACTTTTAGGCTGTCCACAGCAAGTCAACCTTGGACACTTGCCCAACAGTATTATTACTGGTATTCAATCAACAGACAAAGGAACTTTTTATGAGAAACTTCATCGCCAACTACTTCCTTTCTGACCTTCTAAAATGAGAAGAATAAGCGTGATGCATCTCAGGCCTGTGGAAAGAAATGGTGAAAGTTACATTGGTAGAAAGGTCCTAGAAATGCAAGTAAAGGGATAAAGGATACTGTGGCCCATGGTGAAGGCAGAAGAACCATGCTTGATCTGTTAACAATGCAGAGGGGGAAGGGGGGCTGGAAAATGGCTAATGTTTTTTATTGTGATTTGTGTTTGCTCTTGGCTGTGATTAAAATAATATAAAATAAAGAATTATAAAAAAAACACATGGAAAAAGAGTACAGTAGTTAGCATCAACGACCCCTCTTGAGAGGGGAACATGCACAGCAAAAAAAAGATCATTAAAGAACCTTCTGGAAAAAAAAAGCTTAGTTCAGGATATGGAATATTCTGAAGAATTGTTTGTAATCTTTTTGCTCTTTTACCCTCTGTAACTTTGCTTGCTTTAATCTCTTTTCTTCTTGCAACTTGCCTCTCTGTTGTGTTTTGACTTAGCAATGCAACTGATTGCATCTCCATAAACTTTAGGCCCCATCTATCAACCCTTGAGCTTGCCTCTCTGCTTTGATTCCACTGTCAACCAGTTGCCTCTCCAGCAGTTCTAGACCCTGCCTAACAACCCTAGAAGTTGGTAAAGCTGAGAACGGATGAAGACTCTGTGAGTAAGTGAACAATACTTTGCTGGCAACTGTGGTGACTTAAAGCTTGAGATAATGGAGAGAATGTGGGTAAAAGTCTGTATTTTATTTTCATTTCATTAAAAAAGCAAAAATGGTTCTTAGCTTGCTTTAGAGGTTTAAAATTAATTTCGGTTAGATTTAAGTAGGCCCTTATAGTCTTAAAAGAAAGACAACAGGTAGTTGGGGGACAACATGATCAAATTTGATTTAATAAAAGGAGGGAGGACAGCAAGGAACTTATACTGTGTTAACATTTAACTTTTGAAAGGGAGACTATAATAAAATTAAGAAAATGGTTAGAAAAAAACTAAAAGGAACAGCTGCAAAGATTAATAATTTATATCAGGCCTGGACATTGTTTAAAAATACCATTTTGGAAGCCCAGACCAAATGTATTCCATGCTTTTAAAAAAGGTGCAAGAAAGGCCAAACAACTGCTGGCATAGTTTAAGGGTGAGGTTCAACTTTTTGGGATCCTGCCAGGTACTTGTGACCTAGATTGGCCACTGTTGGAAGCAGGATACCGGGCTTGATGGACCTTTGGTCTGACCCAGTATGGCACATCGTACATTTTAAAATTTCACTCTCCCTATGGTGCATGCCATAGGAGCTCCTTTGTATACCTCCTAGAAATTCAAATGTACTAGCTTCTCTCTATCGACCTACTAGAGTCTGTATAAAGCATAGTTACTCACCTGTAACAGGTGTTCTCCAGGGACAGCAGGAATCATTCTTCACTTATGGGTAACGTCGGCACCGACAGAGCCCGAGCGGAGCAATTCCCCAGCTTTCAAAGAAAGCCTTTGGGATTGCTACCAAGCATGCATGTTCCTCTTCCCACCCAAGGGTGATATCTTGCTCAGTCAGGTCCCTTAGCTAGAGCCCTACCAAGCACATGGCAAGGGAAGGACAAAAATAAAGCAACTCATCAGGGGAGGCGGGAGAGTAGTGAGGACTGATTCCTGCTGTACCTGGAAAACACCTGTTACAGGTAAGTAACTACGCTTTCTCCAGGAACAAGCAGGAAGTCAATCCTCACTTATGGGACTCCCTAGCTACAGGCTACTGAACCTGTAACCAAAAAACGCCTTTTCGAGGCCGTAAGCAGAAGCCGAAGCCAGAAGGAGCCCAAGTTCTCGGGTCCTCGGGGCGAAGCCCTCGGTAGCCGAGAGAAAGGGTCGGAGGACAGGAGTTGCTTATACCCCGAACAGATTACGGAGTATAGCCTGGCCGAAGGCACTGTCCCAGCGGGACTCCCTCTCCAGGTAGTAGTGGGCGGCAAAGGTATTCGTAGAAGACCAGGTTGCCGCCCAGCAGATGTCCATCATGGGCACGGAGCGCAGCGAGGTCACTGAGGCTGCTTTGGCTCGGACCCCGTGTGCAGTGACTCGACGATCCAGAGGGACGCCCGCCTTCGCATGGGCGAACGCGATGCAGTCCGCCACCCAAATAGAGAGAGTGCACTTGGTGACTGCTTACCCCTGCCGATTGGGATCGTAGGTCACGAAAGGTCTGTCAGACTTGCAGTGAGTCTAGGTACACTGCAAGTAGAAGGGGAGGGCTTGCTTGCAGTCGAGGGTATGAAGAGCCGCCGATGCCTGGTTGGCACGGGGCCTTGGGAAGAAGATCGGGAGCACTATCTCTTGGTTGAGATGAAAGGCCGACACGACCTTGGGTAAGGAATTTAGGATGGGTCCGGAGGACCACCCTGTTCTGATAAAACCTGGTGTAAGGGGTGCCAGTCATGAGTGCCTGAAGCTCATTGACTCGGCGAGCCAAGGTCAGCGCCACCAGGAAGGCTGCCTTCCAGGACAAATGCCAGAGCGAACATGTCGCCATCGGCTCGAAGGGTGGATGGGTAAGCTGCGTGAGCACCATTCCGCCAGAGGTGGACGGATGGGCGGCTTGAATAGCAGAAGGCCCCACATGAAGCGGGAGACTAATGGCTGCCCTGAGAGGTTTTCCCTTGATAGAGAGATAATTAGGAGATATGGCGCTCAAATGAACTCTAACAGAGTTCGACTTCAGCCCTTCCCTCGAGAGGTGGAGAAAGTACTGGAGAACCCATCGAACCGGGCATGAGAAGGGGTCGATCTGGTGTTCCGAGCACCAGACGGAGAAGCGTTTCCACTTAAAAGCATAAGCCCACCTAGTGGAGTCCTTCCTCGAGGTGAGGAGGATTTCCTCGACCTCCTCCGGAAGGGCTAGAGAGGCTAGAGAGACCAGTTCAGTCGCTAGGCCGTGAGGGATAGGGAGGTTAGGTTTGGGTGTAGTACCCGACCCTCCTCCTGCATTAGCAAGTCCCTGGCCGAGCCCAGGGGAACCGGAGGCTCCATTGACAGCTGGAGCAGGAGCGGGTAACCAAGGCTGCCGAGGCCACAAGGGGGAGTCACGAGAATCAACGATGCCCCGCCCAGTTGAGCCTTGAACAGAGTCCTCGCAATGAGGGGGAAAGAAGGGAATGCATATAGAAGATTGGAGGACTAGTCCAGGAGAAATGCATCGGGGCCCTCCCTGCCTGGGTGCAGTACCGGGCCGCAAAAGCGAGGGAGCTGCGTGTTCTGGGGGCTGGCGAAGAGGTCTATCGCTGGAGTGCTCCAGTGTAGAAACAGCCAGCCTGCCACTCTGGGATCCAGCCGCCACTCGTGGGGGCGAAGGATTCTTCTGAGTCTGTCCGCCAAGCCATTCTCCTGACCCGGGAAGTACGTCGCCCTGAGGGACATTCTCCATCAGGCAGTGGAAGAGCAGATGAGGACCACTTCCCTGCAGAGGGAGCGTGACCCCGTGATCCCCTCCTTGTTGATGTAGAACATTGCTACACGGTTGTTGGTCTGCACAAGAACCAACTTCCCGCCGAGGAGATCCTCGAAGGCCCTCAGGGACCACCGGATGGCCCGGAGCACGAGCAGGTTTATCTGCTGCTGAGCCTCTGCGGATGACCATTGCCCCTGCATGCAGAGAGACCCGCAATGGGCTCCCCACCCTAACAGGGAAGTGTCTGTAGTCAGCACTACATAGTGCTGTGGGGCCTGAAAGGGTGATCCCCGCAGGAGGTTGCGGGGATTTTGCCACCAGTTCAGGTTCAAGTGGAGGTCGGGAAGAATCCTGACGGGGTCCCTGAAGTGTCCAAGGGACTGGCTTCACTGAGCCGTCTGCATGTTCAGGCGGGAATGAGGAACCACATGCACTGTCGAGGCCATATGGCCCAGGAGACGTAGCATGGACCAAGCGGTGACCTGGTGGACGCTTTGGACACGAGCCGATGAACTCGAGAGCCTGCACTGGCTCGATGTGAGACTTTGGGGAGTTGACCAAGAACCCCAAGCTCTCCAAGAGGAGGACAGTGCGCGACATCGCTTGCCAGGCCTCCTCAACGGAGGAGCCCGTAACGAGCCAATAGTCAAGGTAGGGAAAAACCGGCATGCCCCGGCGCTGAAGGTGAGCAGCGGCCACGACGAGGCACTTCGTGAAGACCCGTGGGGTGGACGCAAGGCCGAAGGGGAGCACCCTGTACTGGAAGTGCTCTCCCTGCACCCTGAAACGCAGGTACTGCCTGTGTTGGGGGAGGATCAAGATATGGGTGTAAGCGTCCTTTAGATCCAAGAAGCATAGCCAGTCGCCCTGCCGAAGGAAGGGCAGCAGCACGCGAAGAGATAACATCTTGAATTTCTCCCGCACCAGGAACTTGTTTAGCCTGCGGAGGTCAAGGATGGGCCGCAGACCCCCCCCCCCCATCTTTTTCGGGATGAGGAAGTACAGGGAATAAAAGCCCTGACCTCGAAGGTGGGGAGGGACCTTCTCGACTGCCCGTTGGGCAAGGAGGGAGTGCAATTCCCGCTGCAGCAGAAGCTGGTGTGCGGGGAGTCGAGGAGGCTCTGCCGGGGAGAAAGGGGGTGAAAGCCTGTCGAATTGGAGGCGATAGCCCTCTTGGATGTCCTGGAGAACCCAAGTGTCTGAGGTAATGTGCGCCCATGATGGGGCGAAGCAGGACAGATGTCCCCCCACTGGCTGCTGTATCGCTGGAGGGCAAGGGGCCATGCCGTTGGCATCAAAACCCCTGAGTGGGTTGTGGGGGAGCCAGCGTTTGGGCCTTCGGGCCCTTTGGTTTACGGTGCCCCTTGCTGGGCTTTCCCTGCGCCAGAGCAGCTGGCGTGGGGATAGCCGGGTACGGCGGATAGCCGTGATACTGGAGACCTTTTCTGGGGAAGAAGGGCTTCTTGGTTGGCTGTTTCTTCTGAGGCAGCATAGAGGTCTTGCGGGAGAGGCGGGTCCTGGCGATGAACTCAGTCTCCATCTTTGCAGCCTTCTCCTCCATCAGCTTACCAAAAGGTTGTTCACCGAGGCAGGGCACGTCCAGAAGCTTCTCCTGTACCCACTGTTCCAAATTTGAGGATTAGAGCCATGCCTGGCAGCGGGCTCCAATGCCTGCAGCCGCCACCCGATCCAATGTCTCGAAGCCATCATAGGAGGCTCGAGAGATGTACTTGGAGCAGTCGGTCACCGATTTTAACAGGGCGCGGAATCTGTCGAGGGGCTCCCCCTCGAGGCCCGCAGAGAAACCTCCAAGTTCCTTTGCCAAGTCGCATAGGAACATACCAATGTACAATTGATATGCCTGCATGCGACAAGAGAGCGTGCAACCTTGATAGGCCTTGCGACCCAGGGCATCAAGGGCTCTTGACTCTCAGCCTGGTGGTACCGATGAGTGTGATTTCGGGCTCTTCTGCTTCCTCATGGCCGATTCCACCACCATGACCAAACTCCCACAAACCATGGCCGATTCCACCAGGTGTGTGGGAGTTCGGTCTTTTGGAAGCCGGGCCTGCGCTGCACCTTGTACATTCTGTCAAGGCGCTTGCTCACAATGGGGACCGAGGCTGGGGCCTCCCACATGTGAAGCAACAGCCGAGATAGAATCGGCGGTACAGGCACAGTGAGGGATTCCCTGGGCGGGGACTCGTACTGAAAAATATCGAGTTCTTCAGCACGAGGGTTCTCTTCGGCCTGGGTGACCAGGCTGAGGGCCCGAGCCATGTCCCGAATAAACACCAAGTAGGAGGTGTCTTCGGGTGGCGAGCACTGCTGGAATGCAGGCAGCGAGGGGTCCAATGGAAGATCCCAGTGGGTACGGGTTTCTGGGGAGGTGTCCCCATTGGACTCCCAGTCTGAAAAATCGGTCGAGGGATCCGAGCCGGGCGAGTTGTCCTGTCCAATGGCCTGGACGATCTTGCCTCCGAGGGAGAACGAGCGAGACCAACATCGAGGACCCTCACGAGGCCCACAGCTCTCGGGGGTTTCCTGGATTGATTTGGGTATCCCACGTGAGGGATCCGCGGTCTCTGGGTGCAAGTCAGTGAAGATGGCCGCGAGTGCCTGCTGGGAAGCAATGAACGCAGAAATGCTGCATTCGAGCGCCAGCATACGGGACTCCCATGTGGGTGTGGGGGCCTGGGACGCCGATACTGGGGTCACCGTATCGGGCATCAAGGAGGAGAGGGGGTCCTCACTAGGACGACCTTCAGGAGACTGGGCACCTTCGCCGGAGACCTCCGTTTCCCTGCGAGGTACCTTGCGGGGTCGCTCCTTGTCCGACTCTCGGGAACGCTGAAGAGGACTAAGTGACCGGGCTCAGGAGCGCGAGCGCTTGTCATGAGTCACGGACAGCGACTCTGAGGCCTTCTTCTTTTTGCGTCGTTCCACCTCGGGGGACCCCTGGTCGGAGTGCCGCCGAGAACGCGGGGCTGCAGGGGGAGAACACTCACTGGAGGAGAGACGACCGAGGGCGCCACTGGGGACTCCGAGGCGGCCTTCCGGAAAATGTCTTCAGACTTCTGATTACGACTGAGCAGAGCCTTAGAGGACATTTTGTTATAGAGCGAACAGAGCTCTGTGTTATGGTCGGCTCCCAGGCAAT
Source organism: Ichthyophis bannanicus (assembly GCA_033557465.1). Classification (NCBI taxonomy): domain Eukaryota; kingdom Metazoa; phylum Chordata; class Amphibia; order Gymnophiona; family Ichthyophiidae; genus Ichthyophis; species Ichthyophis bannanicus. The sequence continues at coordinate 670,327,238 of CM066032.1, read as the reverse complement.
GCAGACAACAGTCATGAGTATCCATAAGCAACATGTTCCTAGAGCATCTAACACATTTTTAAAATCCGGTGGTAATGGGGGCAAAAATGGCCCCTGCGAGGTCGAAGACCCATGCGGCCAGCGGTTCGAGAAAAAAAAAGGGTGCAAAGCCCAAAACAAAAAATTTAGGAAAAATATGTATCCCCGAGAGCTCTGAAGAAGAGCAGGGGAAAGAACAGAAGAGGACCGGTGCAACCGGAAAAAAGAGCCTGTTAAGGCGAGGAAAACAAAACTTTGTCCAAGGGACGAGGACGTGCATCCGAAGGGCTCCGCGGAAAAAGGGAGACTGAGCAAGACAGCACTCTTGGACGGGAAGAGGACCACGCATGTGTGGTAGTAATCCCAAAGGCTTTCTTTGAAATCTGGGGAATTGCTTCGCGCGGGCTCCGTCGGTGCCGACATCACCCATAAGTGAGGACTGACTTCCTGCTTGTTCCTGGAGAATCCTATCAATTCCCATGTTTTGGGGCCTGGAAAAGACCTTAGGGAGCTAACAACGGATTTCGTCATATCTCTGAGAGGTCATTTACTCCTAAATGCCTGAAAACAATCCCCTATACTTCCATCAGACCTGGAATGTCTCTCTATTCTCATTCTTATAAGGAAAGTTTTCTTAATGTCTTTTCTATAGAAAACAAACATGGCTTGGTATATGATATGATTCGCCAGCATAACTTCCATATTTCCTGCTTAACAGAGATGTAGCCCAGATAGCGTAGTTACTCACCTGTAACAGGTGTTCTCCAGGAGCAGCAGGAATTAGTCCTCACATATGGGTGACGTCGGCGCCGACGGAGCCCTCGCGGAGCAATTTTCCCCAGCTTTCAAAGAAAGCCTTTGGGAATTGCAGCGCGCATGCGCGGTCGCCTTCCCGCCCAAGGGTGCCATCTTAGCCAGTCAGATGACATAGCTAAAAAAGACAGCATAAAAATTTGCAAAAAAACTAAAGCAGATGATTGCAACTCCAAGGGGAGGAGGGAGGGTTGTGAGGACTGATTCCTGCTGCTCCTGGAGAACACCTGTTACAGGTGAGTAACTACGCTTTCTCCAGGACCAAGCAGGAAGTCAGTCCTCACATATGGGACTCCCAAGCTTAAGGCTACCGGAGACCCTAAGCACAAAAATGAGCTCCCTCTAGCTCAGCAGCACAGAAGGAAGGAATCTTCGCTGAATTATTACCCACCGGTAGCCCACATCCGGGATGGAGGGTAGGAGTTGCTCAGACCTCAAAGAGATTACGGAGGACTGCCTGTCCGAAAGCACTGTCCCTGCGGGACTCCCTCTCGAGACAGTAATGGACTGCAAAAGTCTGGCTCGAAGACCAAGTAGCGGCCCGGCAGATGTCTGCCAGCGGAACAGAGTGGAGGTAAGCCACTGACGTAGCCTTTGCCCGAACGCAATGAGCTGTGACTCGACCTTCCAAGGAGAGTCCGGCTGCCCCATAAGCCCAAGTGATACAGTCCGCAACCCAGATGGACAGAGTACGCTTGGAGACCGGGAGCCCCAATTTATTGGGGTCAAAAGACACAAAAAGCTGAGTAGCTTTACGGTGCTCCCGCGTACGGTCAAGGTAGAAGTTCAATGCCCTTCTACAGTCCAGGGTATGGAGGACCGTTTCAGCTCGGCTGGAGTGTGGTCTGGGAAAGAAGGTCGGAAGTACCACCTCCTGATTGATGTGAAAAGGGGAGACCACTTTTGGAAGAAATTTTGGGTGAGTCCGTAGGACTACCCTATTTTTGTAGAACCGAGTGTAAGGGGGATCAGACACGAGGGCCTGCAATTCACTTACGCGTCTAGCGGAAGTGAGGGCTATCAAGAACAATGTTTTCCAAGAAAGAAAACGGAGAGAACAGGTAGCCATAGGTTCAAAAGGCGGACAGGTGATCCGCTGTAAAACCACATTCAGATCCCAGTTAGGCGCTGGCGGGCGCAGAGGTGGTTTAAGCAGAAGGAGACCTCGGAGAAACCTCGCTACAAGAGGGTCGCTGGAAAGAGGTCTGCCGTCCACCGGCACATGATGTGCTGAAAGAGCACTGAGGTGAACTTTGACGGAGTTGGACTTAAGTCCCAGATTAGAGAGGTATAGTAAGTACTGCAGGATCACCGACACTGGGCAGGAGAAGGGATCCTGAGACTGTTGGGTACACCAAATGGAAAAGCGACGCCATTTAAGGGCGTAGCATTTGCGGGTAGAAGGTCGCCGAGAAGCTAGGATGACCTCTTCCACCTCTGCCGGCAGAAGAAGGGGAGCAAGGACTACCCTCTCAGCAGCCAGGCCATTAGATTGAGAGATCTGAGGTTGGGGTGTAGCAGAGACCCCTGATCCTGAGTGAGGAGATCCGGTTGTAACCCCAGAGGGAATGGATCCTCTACCGCTAATTGCAGCAGGAGTGGAAACCACGGCTGTCTGGGCCAGCGAGGGGCCACCAGGATCATGAAGGCTTTGTCTCGGAGAACCTTGAAAAGAGTCCGAGAGACTAGCGGGATGGGAGGGAAAGCGTACAGAAGGCTCTCCGACCATGAGAGTAGAAAAGCGTCTGCCGCAACTCGAAGGGGATGTGGCTGACGAGAGCAGAAGCGAGGAAGTTGCCGGTTGAGAGGGCTGGCAAAGAGATCCATCGTGGGGAGGCCCCACTTTAGAAAGAGCTTCTGAACTACCAAGGGATCCAGGCGCCACTCGTGCGGCTGGAGGATCCTGCTGAGTTTGTCCGCCAGGCAATTTTCTTGGCCTGGGAGATAAACTGCCTTGAGAAGAACGCCGTGACTGACGGCCCAAGAGCAGAGCTTCTGTGCTTCCCGACAGAGAAGGAAGGAGCCCGTGCCCCCCTGCTTGTTCACGTAGAACATGGCAACTTGATTGTCCGTCTGGACAAGGATGGACTGGTGAGAGGTCAGGTGGGAGAAGGCCTTGAGAGCCAGGCGGATCGCTCTGAGCTCCAGGAAGTTGATCTGCTGAGCAGACTCCCACGTGGTCCAGAGGCCCTGAGTACGTGCCCCTTGGCAATGTGCTCCCCAGCCCAGGAGGGATGCATCTGTCGTCAGCACCTGGGCCGGCTGAGGTGACTGAAAAGGCATGCCGAGTACCAGGTTCGGCCGATGAAGCCACCACCGGAGAGACGAGATCAGCGGCTCGGAGACGCGCACTAGGTCTGCTAGGCCGCCTGTGGCTTGTTGCCACTGCTTGCGGAGACACCATTGAGCAGGCCGCATATTCAGGTGGGCATTGGGGGTCACATGGACGGTGGAAGCCATATGGCCGAGTAGTCTCAGGAAGCGCCTGGCGGAGACCAGGGGCTGGCTGCGAAAACGGTCGGCTAGGTCCATGAGCCGTTGAGCCCTGTCGAGCGGTAGGAACGCTCGTGCCTGAGGAGTGTGCAGCCTTGCGCCGATGAACTCGAGATCCTGTGAGGGGAGCAAAGTGGACTTTGCGAAGTTTATAACAAAGCCCAAGTACTGCAGAAGAGTCACCGTGCGGCGTGTGTGGCGTTGGTGACCTCCGGAGCGGACGCTGCTCTGATGAGCCAGTCGTCGAGGTACGGAAAGACATAGAGGCCGTGAAGCCGGAGATGGGCCGCCACCACCGCGAGACATTTTGTGAAGACCCGCGGTGCGGAGGACAGGCCAAAGGGCAGTACTCTGTACTGGTAATGATTTCCTGCCACCACAAACCTTAGGTATTGGCGGTGGCTTGGGTGGATGAGGATGTGCGTGTAGGCATCCTTTAGATCCAAGGAGCATAGCCAATCTCCCTGCTGGAGGTAGGGCAGAAGGATTCCAAGGGTAAGCATCTTGAACTTTTCCCACACGAGGAATCTGTTGAGGTTGCGCAGGTCCAGGATGGGTCTGAGGCCTCCTGTCCTTTTTGGTACTAGGAAATACCTGGAATAAAAGCCTTGACCTCTCAGGTGGTGGGGCACCGGTTCCACCGCCTGTTCCTGTAGAAGACCTGCTAACTCCTGAAGGAGTAATTCCCTGTGCAGAGGGAGTCGTGGAGGTTCTCCCGGAAAATAGGAGGGAGGGACCTGTTGGAAGTGGAGAAGATAGCCTTCTCTCACGACTTGAAGCACCCAGGCATCTGAGGTGATGCTGGACCACCTGTGGGCGAAGTGAACCAGCCGGCCTCCGGTGCTGGGAGGAACCAGCGGAGGGGGAGAGGCTATGCTTAAGGAGTCAAAAACCCCCACCCTGCTGAGCAGGGGCTGGTGGTGCAGGCTTGGGGGCTTGCTGCCTACGGGACCCGTTACCCCGTCCCTTGGCCTGCTGGCCCTGTTGGGGAGCTGCAGGGGCCTGATAATGGGGGTATTGTTTGTAGGCAGCCGCCTTTCTCGGGTAAAAGGACTTCTTTCCCGAGCCCTTCTTTTTCTGGGAAGGGGCGGAGGTCTTCCTAGAAAGCCTAGTCCTGGTGAGAGTCTCCGTCTCGATCTGTGCAGCCTTTTCAGCCATGGGCTTGCCAAAGAGGTTCTCGCCTCGGCAGGGGACATCGACCAACTTGTCCTGCACCCAGGGCTCAAGGTCAGACGACTGAAGCCAAGCCTGTCGGCGGGCACCGATGCCGGCTGCGGCCACTCGAGCCGATGCTTCAAAGCCATCATAGGCTGCTCGGGATATGAATTTTGAGCATTCCCGAATGCCAGAGGAAAAAAAGAGTAAATTATGAGTAAATATCAACTTTTTCGCGGGGACACGACGGGTACGTCTGTAGGGCTCCGCGGAAAAAAGAAGACTGGCTAAGATGGCACCCTTGGGCGGGAAGGCGACCGCGCATGCGCGCTGCAATTCCCAAAGGCTTTCTTTGAAAGCTGGGGAAAATTGCTCCGCGAGGGCTCCGTCGGCGCCGACGTCACCCATATGTGAGGACTGACTTCCTGCTTGGTCCTGGAGAAATAGTGACTCTTCCTATCTGGCTCAGGCCTCCCACCAGGCTTCTCTTATTTTCAGTCCCACTGCCTGCCTAAGAGTGGGGTGGAGTAGCAATTGTCTACTCTTTGCAAGTAAACTGCAATCAGCTTGCTCAGAGATGCTCGCTCTACTCTGAAATTCTTGATTCATTTTGCTGGCAAAGTAGGCTTTCATCTTTTGTTCATTTTTCTTCCTTCAGATGAACTGTCCTTTATTATCACTGACATTTCAACCTACCCCTCTGACCTCTTAGTGCTTGACGATTTCAGTATTCACAATGATATTTTGGTCCGTGCCTTATATCCCACTGGATGGGTAGGAGTGTATCTTAGATTATCTTTTTTCTTTAGTTCATCTAGGCTCCAGGCAGACACCATCAGTGACTTGTTCATTATCTGAACATTGTCTCTATTGTGTTTCTTCTTCTAAAGAAGAACAAGCTGATGTTTAGGAAAACTCAAACTATCAATCTCGCAAGACTTGCCATTGAATACCAGGCCTTTCCTATGAATTTCTCCTCCTTATAACAGCCACTTGGAATTCCATTCTCTCCTCTGCTCTGAATCCCATAGCCAGATTTCCCATACTGGGTCAGACCAATTGTCCATCAAGCCCAGCATCTCCCACTGGAGAATACTACGCATAATCATTCTTTGTATCATCTGGGTTTATGACTAGCAAAGAAACTACTATATTATGCTGAAAGCCAATGGTATAAGAACAAGACTCCTGGAAACCCTCCCACTTGAAAAGAGCATTAATGTCAAATTATGTAAATGGTTGCCAGCACATCCCCTCCCCCACCCCAGTTATTCTCAATTCATTCCTCTGGGGATCATCCTTCTCATCTTTGTAAGGTACTCGCTAAACTCACCCCTCTAAGTCCTCTTATCTCTCTAGTATCATCAGATCTAGTGCTTTGCTGTAATCAGTTCGCAAGTTTTTTTCTCAACAAACTACTGGATATTTAGAAACAATTTTCTTCCACTTGCAAAAGTGGAGTTTGTGATTTTTGCTCAGAGAACCATAGCCTGTCCCCCAATAAATCCTCTTTTGATAATGAGGAGAATTCTCACTTGGAAACACCATTCAAGGAATCACTGCCTGAAGTACGAGTTTTCCATAATTCTCTCTCTCACGGAACCAATTTCATTCTCCTTTCCTCTTAAGAGTTGGGCAGGCTCCTAATTACCTTTATCCTTACCTTCATGTCCACACGCATACTTTTATGCTAGGTTATTTTATAAGAGGTCATTAACATGCATAAACTATCACATGCACATGTTCATAACTTTACAAAATTACCTCCTAAATGGGGTGTGAAAACAGGGCTTTTCAGGAGCTTTTTACAGCAACTAAACCACTTCCTGCTCTGCTGACACAGATCTTTATCCCCCTGATCCTTTTCACTTATTCAAGCAGAAAGCGTAGTTACTCACCTATATAACAGGTGTTCTCCAGGGACAGCAGGAATCAGTCCTCACATATGGATGACGTCGGCATTGAAAGAGCCTGCGTGGAGCATTTCCCCATTTTTCAAAGAAAGCCTTTGGGAATGCAACCACGCATGTGTGGTCCCCTTCCCGCCCAAGGGTGCCATCTTGATCAGTCAGATGACATAGCTCAAGCAAAGGATAAAAATCCAAAAAAAGAGTGGGCAACTACTAGGGGAGGTGGGTGGGTTGTGAGGACTGATTCCTGCTTTCTCCAGGAAAAGCAGGAAGTCAGTCCTCACATATGGAAATCCCCAGTTACAGGCTATTGAGGACCCATATAAAAATGCCACAGCGAGCCATGGTCAGAAGCTGGCAACCGAAGACAGCCCGAGGACCCCGAAGACCATACTTCCAGTAGCCAAAGAAGGGGGGGTCCGTGGGCCAGAGTTGCCTAAACCCCGAACAGATTACAGAGTATGGCCTGGCCAAAGGCACTGTCGTGATAGGACTCCCTCTCCAGGAAGTAATGCGCTGCGAAGGGGTTAGTTGAGGACCAGGTTGCGGCTCGAGAGATGTCTGTCAGGGGCATGGAGCACAGATGTGCCAATGACGCTGCCCTCACATGGACACCACGCATCGTGACTTGGCGGTCCAATGGTAGCCCAGCCTAGGCCTGGGCAAAAGCAATGCAATCCGCCACCAGAGGGAAAGGGTCCGCTTGGAGACCGTGAGCCCCAAACAGGCAGAGTAATAGAAAACGAAGAGCCGCTTGGACATGCAATGGGCCTGCATGCACTGCAGGTAGAAGGAGCAAGCCCTCCTACAGTCGAGGGTGTGGAGGATCGCCGACGCCCAGTCGACGTGGGGCTTCGGAAAGAAGGTCGGTAGCACTATTTCCTACATGAGATGAAAATCCGAGACAACCTTCGGGAGAAACTTGGGGTGAACTCGGTTCCCGTAGAATCTCGTGTAGGGAGCGTCGGCCATCAGGACCTGGAGCTCACTGATACTTCGGGCCGAGGTGAGGGTTACCAGAAAAACCACCTTCCAAGAAAGGTGCCAAAGCGAGCAGGACGCCATCAGCTCAAAGGGCGATTAGATTAGTCACGTGAGGACGACACTGAGATCCCACTCCACCAGAGGTGGTCGGATGGGAGGCCTGGAAAGCAGCAGTCCGCGCATGAAGCGAGAAACCAGCAGCTGGCCCGAGAGAGGTCCTCCCTCGACTGGATGGTGGTTGGCTGGGATTGCGCTCAGGTGGACCCTGACAGAGTTGGACTTCAAGCCCGCCTGCGAGAGATGGAGTAGGTACTACAGGGACCAGGTGGGTGGGGCAAGAGAACGGGTCGGCCTGTACCTCCGAACATCACTCTGAGAACCGACGCCACTTAAAGGTGGAAGCCCTCCTAGTTGAGTCCTTGTGCGATGCCAGCAGTGTGTCCTCAATCTCCACTGGGAGACGAAGACGGGCTAGCGTGACCTGCTCAGCCGCCAAGCCGTGAGGGATAGAAACCTCAGATTTGGGTGAAGCAGGAGACCCTCCTCCTGTGTCAACAAGCTCGGCGTGCTGCCGAGGGGAACTGAAGGCTCCAAGAGGTGAAGCAGCAGCAGGAACCGGGGTTGCCAAGGCCACCACGGGACCACAAAGATCACCGAGGCCCGTCCTGCTGAATCTTAAGGAGATCCCACACTACAAATGGGGTGGGAGGACATGCATACAGATGGCCATGCATCCATCACAGCAGGAAGGCATCGGAGGCTTCCCTGTTCAGGTCAGGAAACAGGCCGCAGAACTGCGGGAGCTGCGAATTCATAGGGCTGGTGAAAAGGTCCATGACCGGAGTTCCCCAGCGCCAGAACAGCCACTGCACTGTCTGCGGGCAGAGATGCCACTCGTGTGGCTGGAGGATCTGACTCAGTCTGTTTGCCAGATCAATGTCCTGACCAGGGAGAAAGGTAGCCTGTAGGGCTATGCCTTGGTGGATCGCAAAGAACCATAAGGCTACCACCTCCAGGCAGAGGCTGTGAGAGCCGGTGCCCGCCTGCTTACTCATATAGAACATTGCCACCTGGTTGACTGTCTGGACAAGCACTGTCCGATGGTGAATACGGTGCTTGAACGCCCAGAAGGCGAGGAGGACTGCCTGGAGTTCGAGAAAGTTGATCGGCAGTCGGGACTCCTCGAGGGACATGTCCCCTGTGTGTGGAGCTTGCCGCAGTGTGCTCCCCAGCCGTTTAGAGAGGCGTCCGTGGTCAAGACCACGTCGTGCTGTGGAGCCTGGAATGGCATGCTTCAAATCAGATTCCGGATGTCCCCACCACCAGTCGAGGGACTTGGACAGTTGGGGGGGGTGACCGAGATGGTGTCTTAAGAGACAGCCTGTCGCCTGAGCCCACTGGATGTGAAGGCACCACTGCACCACTCATATGTGTAGACGGGCGTCGGGGATGAAGTGGACCGTCCAGGACATATGGCTGAGAAGACGGAGCATCGCCCAGGGCCAAAACTGCGTCAGAGCGCTGGACCACGAAGGCCAGGGCGATGAGGCAGGCTGTCCTGTCCTGGGGAAGGAAGGCTGTTGCCTGGTGGGTGTCGAGGCACGCGCCAATGAACTCAACGGATTGGACAGGAGTGAGGAGGGAGTTCGGTTAATTCACCACGAAGCTGAGGTACTCGAGGAGATGGACAGTGCAGGCTGTGGCCCGACGTGCTTCATCGGCCGTCTCCCCTGTAATGAGCCAAACGTCTAGATAAGGATAGATGAAGGTGCCATGTAACCGAAGGTGGGCTGCGGCTATCGCGAGGCATTTGGTGAACACTCGCAGGGCGGACGCAAGACCGAAGGAAAGAGCCCTGTATTAGTAGTGGTTCCCTTGTACTCTGAAGCATAAGTATTTTCTGTGCTTTGGGTGGACCAGGATATGAGCGTATACATCCCGAAGGTTCAAGGAGCATAGCCAGTCGCCCTGCCGGAGGAAGAGCAGGAAGGCATCAAGGGAGAGCATTTTGATCTCTTCTGCACCAGGTATTTGTTGAGATTTCTTAGATTGAGGATGAGTTGGAAACCACCTTTCTACTTTGGCACAAGGAAGTAACGGAAGTAGAACCCACGACCTCTGAGGTGCGGTGGGACCACTTCCACTGCTCGCTCCTCGAGGAGGTTGGCAAGCTCCTGAGCCAAGAAACCTGGTGCACGGGGAGCCAAGGGGGCTCCGCGGGGCATAAGGGTGGAGGAAGCTGGTCCAGATAAGGAGGTAACCCTCTCGGATGACCTGGAGGGACTCCCATCGGGGAGCAAAGTGGACCAGGTGCCCTCCCACCGGTAGCTGGGTTGCCGGATGGCGAGCAGCTATGCATATGGCATCAAAACCCATGGCCTACTGGGCTGGTGCCGGGTCTGGCTCTTGAGCCCTTTGGCTTATGTGGACCCTTGTGGCCGCTCTTGCTCTCTGTCCACCTTGAGGTGGAGCCGGCGCCAGAGGATAAGGTGGGTAGCCCCGAAAGAGGAGACCCTTCCTCTGAAAGAAAAGCTTCTTGCCCTGTTGCTTCTTCTGCAGGAGGGAAGAAGTCTTCCAGGAGAGATGGGTGCGGGTTACGTATTCCGTCTCAATCCCCACCACTTTGTCCTCCATCAGTATGCCGAACAACTGTTCGCCCAGCTGTACATCACACAGCTTTTCCTGGACCCAATGTTCGAGGTCCAAGGACTGGAGCCAAGTCTGTCGCCAAGGGAGGTACTTCGAACAGTCCCCCACTGATTTCAGGAGGGATTGGAAATGACGGAGGTAATTGCCATCGAGACCCTCATGGAAGCCTCCGAGTTCCTTTGTGAGGTCATGAAAGAACATACTGATATATAGCTGGTAAGCCTGGATGCATCAAGACAGCATGGAGCCTAGGTAGGCCTTTCGCCCGAGGGCGTTGAGGACGTGAGACTCCCTACCTGGTGGAACCGAAGACTGGGTTTTTGGGCTTCTGCATGGCAGATTCCACTACCATTGAGGTATGGGGGAGCTGGACCTTCTGGAAGCCGGGCCCCCGATGGACCCTGTACATGGTGTCCAGGCGCTTGCTGACAATGGGGATAGATGCAGGCATCTCCCACATGCAAAGGAGCAGCTGGGTCAGAATGGGCAGGACCGGAACCGTGAGGGATTCCCTCGGCGGGGCCTCGTATTGCAAAATATCGAGTTCCTCCGCACGGGGCTCCTCCTCAGATTGTGTAGAGAGCACCAGGGCTCGAGTCACGTCCGGCACAAACTCCAAAAAGGAGGTATCCTCGGGAGGTGACTGCCACTTCTGAGCGGGTGGAGAAGGATCCGAGGGGAGGTCCTGATGAGTCTGAGATTCAGGTGAAGTATCCCCGTCAGACTCCCAGTCTGAAATCTCCAAGGGGGACTCGGAATTAGGCTGCTTGAGCAGAGCTTGTGAAGCGAGCTGGGCTCTTGAGGCCAAAGCCCCTCTGGAGCCAGAGGTACTGGCCCAGGAAGATATCACACTTGAGGACCGGGATGGAGATAGAGACCTCTGCCGGGATCCCTCATGAGGCCCTTGGCTCTCGGGGGTTGCCGCAGCAGTCTGGGGAGCCAAGACAGGCATCGCCCTCTAGGTCTCAGAGCGCATGCCGGTGGGACCTGGCACGAGCGCCTGCTGGCAGCAAGGAAGGCAGAGACGCTTTGCTCCAGTGCTAGCATTCGGGCCTACCACTCAGGAGTGGGGCCCTGCGATGTCGACACCGGGGTAACTGGGTCAGGCATCAAGGAGGAGAGGGGGTCCTCGCCAGGATGACCCTCAGGAGACTGGGCACCATTGCCAGAGGCCTGTATGAGATACCTTTCGGAGGCACTCCTTCTCCGACTCTAGGGATTGCTGAGGAGGGCTAAGGGACCGAGCGTGAGAACACTCACGCTTGTCTGGAGCCCTCGGCAGGGTCCTCGAGGCCTTCTTCTTCCGCTCCCTTTCGGGAACCCTTGCTCAGAGTGACGCCGGGGCCGTGGGGGACCCCAGAGGCAGAGGGTCGGTGGAGTAAGAAGCTACTGGGGACACCGGGGCCGTCATGTGGAAAATATCATCCAGTTTCTGCTTACGGCTTTGGATGGCCTTGGAGGACATCTTTTTACAAAGGGAGCAGAGTTCCGGGTTATGATGCGCTCCAAGACACCGAAGACAGCAGTCATGGGTGTTCGTGAGGGACATGTTTTTTGGAAAATCTGTCATACTTTTTGAAACCAGAGGCTATGGGGCAAAAAGGATCCCTGCAAGGTCGAAGACCTTCGGTTCAGCCAGCAGTTGAAAAGGGCGTGAAACGCGCTGGAGACGAATTCATGAAGAAAAAGGAGAAAAAAGAAAAACAACAACGTCCCAGGGTCCGCTGCCGAAGCAGGGGCACTGGGACCATGGGAAGAGGACCGGGAAACCGGAATAGGAGACAATATGAAAACGTTTTCCAAGGTACAGGTATGTACGTCCAAAGGGCTCCGCGGAAAATGATGGCACCTTTGGGCGGGAAGGGGACTACGCATGCGTGGTGGCATTTCCAAAGGCTTTCTTTGAAAGCTGTGGAAATGCTCCGCGTGGGCTCTGTCGATGCCACCACCCATATGTGAGGACTGACTTCCTGCTTATTCCTGAAGGAGGAGAAATTTCACTTACCGTTAATTTCCTTTCCTGGAATACTGCTAGACCAGTCCAGACAAACATGTTGTGTCCCCCTGCCAGCAGATCTTGGAGACAGAGAATTCTACCAGAGCTCTAATAGGCTGGACTCTGGTGATATGGTCCTACCCCTAGGGGTCTCCCTCAGTATTGTCTGTAAAGCGAACCCAAACATGTAACGCAACTAAACCATAAGACCACACATAGTGGACGTTTAATTCAACCAGGTACAAGGGAGCTGAAAGTATCCCCAGAACTGAAGGCTGCTAAGACCGATAACGCAGCCATCGGGCCCCCATGGTGAGGCATACTGACAAGGAAGGAACAGAGGCCAGCGGCTTCACCGCACTAGCAGCACCGTAACTGACAGCAGGGTGGGTCCTGGACTGGTCTAGCAGTATTCCAGGAAAGGAAATTAATGGTAAGTGAAATTTCTCCTTCCAGGTCATACTGCTAGACCAGTCCAGACAAACGGGCAGTACCCAAGCTACCTGCTTTCAAGGGGGGGTCAATGCCAACGACAGCACTGCAGCTCCAAACTGACCCTCCTGCCGAGCGTGAACGTCCAATCTATACTGACGGACAAACGTGGACAACGATGACCATGTAACCGCCCGGCAAATGTCGAGAGGGGCTACTTTAGACCGCTCGGCCCAAGACGAAGCCTGAGCCCGAGTGGAGTGAGCTCGGAGCCCTGCTGGAACCTGCTTGCCTTGCAGTATATAAGCTGCCTCAATAGCTCCTCGCAACCATCTAGAAATGGTGGATTTGGAGGCTGCGGACCCCCGTCGAGGGCCCGCAAACAGGACAAAAAGACAATCGATCTTACGGAAGGCGTTCGTGATCATAAGATACCGATAAAACACTCTCTTCAGGTCCACAGCACGCGATTGACGAAGGTGACCGGAACACTGCTCTCTTTCAAAGGTAGGCAAGAAAAGAGGCTGGTTGACATGAAACGGGGTAAGCACCTTAGGTAAAAAGGATGGAACAGTTCGAAGAGAAACTCCCACCGAAGAAAACGAGAGATAGGGGTCTCAACAAGAGAGAGCCTGAAGTTCGGAAATCCGACGTGCTGAGGTTATGGCCACTAGGAAAACTGTCTTTAGCGTTAAATCCTTAAGGGAACATGCCTTCAGGGGCTCAAAGGGAGGAGCAACAAGGGCACGGAGAATGAGAGCGAGATCCCAAGAAGGAACTAAAGGACGTATCGGGGGCCGTAATGTCTGAACCCCTTTAAGAAAACGCGAAACGTCCACATGCGAGGTGAGAGAACGCCCGGCTATCGGCCCTCGAAAACAAGTTAGCGCGGCAACCTGCACGCGCAAGGTCCTGAGCGCCAGACCCTTATCTAGACCGGCCTGCAGAAAGGAAAGAATATCCGGGATGTTGCAACGCCAGGGCGAGATGTGATGTAGCGAACACCAAGTGTCAAAGAGACGCCACACACGAGCGTAAGCCAGCGACGTCTAAGACCGCCGTGCCTTAAGCATTGTCGCCACCACACTCAACGAATATCCCTTCTGAACTAACCTGCGGCGTTCAAGAGCCAGGCCATAAGCGAGTAAGGAGCCGGGCTTCCCATTTCCACCGGCCCTTGGAGCAGGAGCTCTGGGAACGCCCCCAGGCGTACAGGAGACGGCCGAGACAGCCGGACGAGATGCGCATACCACGGTCTGCGAGGCCAATCCGGTGCCACCAGGATCACCGGGCCGCAATGCTCCCTGACTCTTTGGAGAATTTTGCCAATCATGGACCAGGGAGGAAAGACATACAGAAAGAGATGGGTTGGCCACGCTTGAGACAGAGCATCTGTCCTGTGCGACCCGTTGTCTCTCCAACGGCTGAAGTAGATCGGTGCCTTGGTATTCTGCGCCGTAGCCATGAGATCCATTGCCGGTAGACCCCATCGTCGAACAATGGACTGAAAGGATTCTGGTGCCAGAGCTCACTCCCCCGGATCCAGAGCATGTCGGCTGAGGAAATCAGCTTTTACATTGTCTACCCCCGCGATGTGTTGCGCCGAGATCGCCTGCAGATGCCTCTCTGCCCACGGAAGGAGAAGACCCATTTCCTTCGATACACCTGGACATTTTGTGCCCCCTTGGCGGTTGAGGTATGCCACTGTCGTAGCGTTGTCGGACAGAATTCGAACCGCCTGACGCCGCAGAAGAGGCTGAAACTTTCACAAGGCTAAGCGCACCGCTCGCGTCTCAAGGCGATTGATGGACCACCGGGCCCCCCGAGGAGACCAAATCCCCTGCGCTGAGTGCAAGCCGCAATGCGCTAACTAACCGGAGAGACTGGCGTCTGTCGTTACCAACACCCAGCGCGGAGTCTCCAAGGGAACCCCTCGAAGGAGACGAGACTGCGGGGCCGGAGCCACCAACGGAGGCAAAGTCTCACCGCCGGTAGTAGAGGCAACCGAACTTGATAATCCTCTGGACACCATGCTCGAGGCGAGACCTGTGCTAGGAGACTGCGAACTTCAGAAGTTAACTTGAGGAATCGAGGCATTGACAAAAAGACCCGACCTAAGGCTGTATCAAATCAAGCCCCCAAAAAATTCGATCTCCTGGGACGGCTGAAGACAACTTTTGTCACGGTTGATTACCCAGCCGAGGCTTTCGAGAAAGGCAACAACCACCGAGACTGTGCTGCAAGCCTCGGGGAGAGTCTGCGCGAATGAGCCAGACGTCCAGATAAGGATGAACTCTGATGCCGCGGCTGCGTAAGGCCGCAGCTATTACCACCATTACCTTGGAGAAGGTTCGAGGCGCCGAAGCTAGATCGAAGGGCATCGCACGAAATTGGAAATGTTGACCGAGTACCGCGAATCGAACGAGTCGCTGATGCCCCTCTCGAATGGGAATGTGAAGAATGTTTCTGCGAGATTGAGGGAAGCTAGAATTCCCCCTTGCATACCGCTTGAATAACGGATCGCAGAGTCTCCATTCGAAAGTGTGGCACCCGCAGACTGCGATTGACACCTTTGAGATCCAAGATAGGATGAAAGGAGCAGTCTTTCTTTTTTTGGCACCACGAAATAGACAGAGTAACGGCCTAGTCCTCTTTCCAACGGTGGAACTGGACGAAGGGCAGCTAAACGCTGGAGTCTGAATGAATCAACATCCGCTGCCCATTGACACAGCCAGAGCCATCTCCGAGCTACTGTCACCGGTGCTACGGAGCGAGCTGACAGCCGCAAGAGATCAGAGAAGGCCTCTGCCAGGAATGCAGCGATGGATTCTAAACGAGCCAACTCGGGATCACCTGGAAGCTGCTGAATCCATCGAAGGGAGGCCCGTGCTGCTAGACCTGCACACACCCCTGCTTGAAGGGAAAGAGCGGACAACGAAAAACCCGTCTTTAGCAGACTCTCAACTTTTTTTGGTCTTGCTGGTCGCGGAGTACCGCTCCGCCCTCAACCGGAATTGTGGTATGCTTGGTGACCCCGGTCACTAACACATCAACTTTCGGGTATGTCAGCCAACGGTCTAGGACTTATCTCCCTCCCTCCCTCCCCAGCACCCACCCACCCCTGGGGTAATTGTAGTTTTATAGGTACTTGCACATCATTGAGGAAAGGGGCTGCTCTCAGGTGCAGCTCGTTATCCAAATCAGTCATACACAGAGGACCTGAGATTAATTACTTAAGCTTCAGGTACACAAGGTGTATTGGGGTATTAGATACACTTTTATTGGTATAAGCATCTACACTAATCCTTATTATATACAGAATTTAAAAGACCTAAACACAAGCTTTAAACTAAGATGCAGACAGAAGTCCAGCAACGAGATGGGGGTTCTCCGGTCTTTTGCATTGAGTGTCACATGTATGATTTTCTCCCAGTTGGTGAGAGGTCTTACGTATGCACTAAGTGCAAAGAACTCTTTGCTCTCAGGGAACGAGTCCGTTCTCTAGAGGCTAGAGTAGCAGACCTGGAAGACGTAAGAAAGACAGAGAAGTACATGGACGAGACCTACAGGGATACAGTCCTGAAGTCCCACCTCCAGTTTGGCAGCATCCCTGTTGCCATGGAGGAGAGAGGTCACGTGACAGGAGAGCATCACCCTGGTGTTGCAGGAAGTGATCCTGTAACTAGGACCTGTCCTCCAAGTGATGTAAAACCCTCTCGCACCGAGGACGTTTCTCCAGGGCCATGTCCCCACGAGGGGAGGGTCAGGACAGCTGTTATAGTTGGTGATTCAATCATAAGGAATGTAGATAGCTGGGTGGCTGGTGGACGTTTGGATCGCCTGGTAACATGCCTGCCTGGTGCGAAGGTAGCGGACCTCACGCACCGCCTAGATAGGATCATAGATAGTGCTGGGGAGGAGTCTGCTGTCTTGGTACATGTTGGTACCAATGACATAGGAAAATGTGGTAGGGAAGTTCTGGAGGCTAAATTTAAGCTTTTAGGTAGGAAGTTGAAATCCAGAACTTCCAGGATAGCGTTCTCCGAAATGCTTCCTGTTCCACGTGCAGGACCCAAAAGACAGGCAGAGCTCCGGAGTCTCAATGCGTGGATGAGACAATGGTGCAAGGATGAGGGTTTTGGATTTGTTAGGAACTGGGGAACATTCTGGGGAAGGGGGGGGGCTCTTCCGAAGGGAGGGGCTTCACCTTAATCAGGATGGGACCAGACTGCTGGCATTAACCTTTAAAAAAGAGATAGAGAAGCTTTTAAACTAGAAAATAGGAGAAAGCCAACAGTCACCCAGGAGTGCATGGTTCGGACGAAGGTATCCTTGAAGGATACTACCAAAAGCAGTGAGGTTCCAAAAGGGAGTATAGTAGCCCAAATGCCCTTGAGTAAGGAGCAGACAGAGCATAAAGATTCCAAATTACCCCTGCCTACCAATAGCCAGATTAATATGAATAAAATACAGTCTCTAAAATGCTTGTATGCCAATGCTAGAAGTCTAAACAATAAGATGGGAGAGTTAGAATATATAGCACTAAATGAGAGGTTAGATATGATTGCACTCTCAGAGACATGGTGGAAGGAGGATAACCAGTGGGACACTGTGATACCTGGATACAAACTATATCGTAATGATAGAGCTGATCAAATTGGTGGAGGGGTTGCGCTCTATGTTAGAGAGGGCATTGAGTCAGAAAGGATTAAAGTTTGGCAGGGAACAAAATTTGCTGTAGAATCTCTATGGATTGAAATTCCATTTATGAAGGGGAAGGTGATCGCAGTGGGAGTATACTATTGACCACCTGGCCAGAATGAACAAATGGATGATGAAATGCTCAAAGAAATCAAGGAAGCTAACAAAAGTCACAACAGAGTAGTAATAATGGGTGATTTCAATTACCCCGGTATCGACTGGGTCAGTGTCACAGCAGGACAAGCTAAAGAGATAAAGTTTCTACATGGAATAAATGACTGCTTCTTGGAGCAGCTGGTTCATGAACCGACCAGAGGGGAAGCCATACTGGACCTAGTCCTTAGTGGAACGCCAGATCTGGTGCAAGAAATAAGGGTGTCGGGACCACTTGGCAATAGTGATCATAGTATGATCATGTTTGATTTAATTAGTGGAGGACAGATAGTAAAGGCATCCACAGTACTACCTTTTAACTTTCAAAAGGGAGACCATGATAGAATGAGGAATATAGTTAGGAAAAAACTAAAAGGAGCGGTTCCAAAGGTTAAAGACTTACAGCAAGCTTGGGTGTTATTTAAAAATACTATCCTCGAAGCCCAGACCAGCTGTATTCCACGCATTAAGAAAAGTGGAAGAAAGTCCAAAAAACTGCCAGCATGGTTTAAAGGTGAGGTCAGAGAGGCTGTTGCTGCCAAAAAAGCAACCTTCAGGAAATGGAAAAAAGAGCCAAATGATGAAAACTGGAAACAGCACAAGCACTGGCAAGTTAAATGCAAAGCATTGATAAGGCAGGCAAAAGGGGAATTTGAGAAGAAACTTGCTACGGAAGCAAAAACACACAAAAAAAGACTTTTTCAAGTACATTCGTAGCAAAAGGCCTGTGAGAGAGTCAATTGGACCATTAGATGATAGAGGGGTAAAAGGGGCAGTAAGAGGAAACAAGGCTATAGCAGAGAGACTGAATGAATTCTTTGCTTCGGTCTTTACTGAGGAAGATGTAGGGATGTTACCCAAGACTGAAGTGGTATTTAAAGGTGATACTGCAGAGGAATTGAGAGAAATATCGCTACACCGGGAAGATATATTACAACTATTTGATAAACTGAATAGTAGCAAATCACCTGGACCGGATGGTATACATCCCAGAGTGTTGAAAGAACTGAAATATGAGATTGCAGACCTGCTATTGGTAATCTGTGAACTTTCATTAAAATCATCTGTAATACCTGAAGATTGGAGGGTCGCCAACGTAACACCAATTTTTAAAAAGGGTTCCAGGGGTGACCCAGGAAATTACAGACCAGTGAGTCTGATGTCAGTACCAGGGAAAATGGTAGAAACCATCATAAAGAACAAAATTACGCAGCATGTAGATAGTCATGGCCTAATGGGAGACAGCCAACATGGCTTTAGACAAGGAAGATCTTGTCTTACTAATCTGATATGTTTTTTTGAAGGTGTGCATAAACAGGTAGACAAAGGTGAGTCGGTTGATATAGTGTATCTGGACTTTCAGAAAGCTTTTGACAAAGTCCCCCATCAGAGACTTTTGGCGAAGCTAAAAAGTCATGGGATAGGAGGCAGTGTACTATTGTGGATCAGGAACTGGTTAAAAGATAGAAAGCAGAGGGTAGGGCTAAATGGCCAATATTCCCAATGGAAAAAGGTGAATAGTGGAGTACCCCAGGGATCTGTACTGGGTCCGCTGCTTTTTGACATATTCATAAATGACCTGGAAAAGGGAATAACTAGTGAGGTTATCAAATTTGCAGATGACACAAAACTGTTTAAAGTTGTTAAAACCCAAGAGGATTGTGGAAAACTGCAGGAGGATCTGGATAAATTGGAAGACTGGGCATCCAAATGGCAGATGAAATTTAATGTGGACAAGTGCAAAGTTATGCACCTAGGAAAGAACAACCCACACTATAGTTACACAATGCAAGGCTCCACATTAGAAACCACCACCCAGGAAAAAGATTTAGGAGTCATTGTGGATAACATGTTAAAACCCTCCGCCCAGTGTGCAGCGGCGGCCAAGAAAGCAAATAGAATGCTAGGTATCATAAGGAAAGGGATGGAGAACAAAACAAAGGATATTATAATGCCTCTGTATCGCTCCATGGTACGACCGCACCTTGAATATTGTGTGCAATTCTGGTCACCGTATCTTAAAAAGGACATAGCGTTATTAGAAAAAGTACAGAGAAGAGCCACCAAATTGGTGAAGGGGATGGAAGGCTACTCCTTTGAAGAGAGGCTAAGAAGGTTAGGGCTCTTTAGCCAGGAGAAGAGACGGCTGAGGGGAGATATGATAGAGGTCTATAAATTAATGAATGGAGTGGAACGGATAAACGTGGATCAATTGTTTACGCTATCAGAGTATAGAAAGACTAGGGGACATGTAATGAAGCTACAGGGTAAACTATTTAAGACAAATAAGAGAAAATATTTTTTCACTCAACGTGTAATCAAACTCTGGAATCTGTTACCGGAGGATGTAGTAAGGGCTGTTAGTATAGCTGGGTTTAAAAAAGGTTTGGACAAGTTCCTGGAGGAAAGGTCCATAAACCACTATTAAAAAGTGACCCAGGATATCAATGCTTGACCCAGTACAAGCATTGTGGAACCTGTCTTTTGGGGATATTGCTAGGTACGTATAACCTAGATTGGCCACTGTTGGAAACAGGATACTGGGCTTGATGGACCTCGGTCTGACCCAGTATGGCATGTCTTATGTTCTTATGTTCTTAAGTCAGAAGGAGACCAAGGGTATAACTGACCAATACCACGTGCCGTACGTAGAGAGGACTCTGGAGAGTCCCACTCTCAAGATACCATATGCTGTAACTTGGCTGGAAAGGAAAAAGCTTTGGAAGGCTTACGAATGCCCTGTAAAAAATGGGATCCGGCTGCAACAGGGTTTGAGAACTCTGAGGATCAGGCGTGTCGACTAGGCGTAGTGACTCCATCACCTGTGTGATTAGGGCCGGCAACTCCTCTTTCCGAAAAAGTCTGATATCTTGAGAGCCCTCGTGAACTGTCAGCGAAGAATCAGACGGAGAATATTCCCCATCTTCTTTCTCCAATGAGTCAGGGCTCACCTCCGACGATTTAAAGTCTTCTGGAATATCCGTAGTGTCCCGCAAGCCACATGCAACGTTCCTGGAAGGACGTACTGCTTTAAGGTCTGAGGACTTGCGGGACCGCTTGCGAGACCCCACCATATCCTTGTGTGCTACCGGGCGGGTGCTGAAGGTTTACCAAAAGACTCAGAACGCCATAGGTGCCATGCCTGGCGGAAGAGCGTCAGGAACTCACTGTCAGCCAAGACTGCCGTGGCTTCCAGCGGCTGTGGAAGCAAAATGGGAGCTGACTGAATCCTTTCTGCAGTAAGATCCTGCTGCAGGGGCTCTAAGGAGGGAGGAGTTAAGGCGCTGATGTCCCCAGCTGGCAGCGCAGTGGGAATGGAGGAAGAAGATTCTCCTGGATGCAGCATGCAGGTGGAACACAAGCAATCTATTAACTCCTTTTTCTTATTATTACATATAATACAGCTGTGCAGAGAAACAGGCATTGCAGAGGCTTAAATCCTTTTTTTTTGTAAACAAAAATCAAGGTAGGCTTAGGGAAACAGAAGACTCTTCAAAGAAAAGGGATTTTGAAACTCCCTGTGCCTTCACAGCATGTTTAAATGTTTTGAAATGGCTGCCCAGAGCTGCTCCTTCCAAAAAAAAAAACACTGAAGAGAAATCCCTCCTGATTTTCAAAATGGCCGCCAGCACAGGAAAAACTGCAAAATAAAAGTTTCCTAAGCTCTAAAAACCTTAAAAATGCAGCGAAATCGCTGGGGAAGAGGCAAGGAGTGCTGCTAGCAACTTAAAAATCAAATCCTGACGAACCCTGAATCACCAGAAACGGAGGGGAGAAGGAAACTGTCAGTTATTCACTGTGCTGGTACAGAGGAGCTGAGCTCCCATGGAGGGGAAGAGAAACTTTCAAAGTCAGTGTAAGGTAATTACAGTGACTGAAACGTAGGGAAATTAGAGTTTGATCCCTCTGCAGCCACTTAGACCCTCATGGCAAGGGCTGGAAGGTGTTTCTGGAGAGAAGGGGAGCTGCACAGACAGTGAAATCAGAAGCTCAAACCCTGTTGTATTGCTGATTACAGAAAATACAGCTGTTAAGGAGGGAAGCCTGGGAAACCCAGAGAAACACCTCTTGTGTGCTCTGGGTGCATCCAGCAAATAAAAATGAAGAAAATAGGAACTTCAAAACCCAGTTGAACCGACCCTGATGAAAGCGGAAGAGAAGGAATCAGGTCAGAGACAGCCGGTCCCGATGCAGTTGAATTAAACCCAGGGCAGCTGAGGCAAGTAAGAAAAACAGTTTACTTACAGTTTCTCTCAGAAATTGATACCTGATCCTCCTGCTGTCTAAGCTCTCGTGGCAAAGACTCGGCGCTGTTTAAAGAAAATCAGGAGCTCTACTGAAGCCAGGCCCAGGAGCTCCACAAGTTTATCTGGAGAATCAAGTTGTTGGGAAACCCAGAGTAACACCTCTTGTGAAATCTGGGTGCATCCAGGAGCCTCAAGATACAGAGAAACCTGATTTTAGGGAGGTCTTCGTCCAGCTAACAAGCCCTCATGGCCAGATGCTGGGGATTCTTCCAGTCAGCGAGCTCTACTGTGTCAGAAACAGGAGCTCAGCTGCAAACACCTGGGTGCACAGTGAAACTATACTGGCAGCAACAGGCAAGTGGAAATATCAGTCCCCAAAGGGATTCTAAATAATTTTAAAGATTTTGAGGGAAAAACAACAAAAGCAACCAGATCTGCTGGAGACAGAGAAATACTGAGGGAGACCCCTAGGGGTAGGACCATATCACCAGAGTCCAGCCTATCAGAGCTCTGGTAGAATTCTCTGTCTCCAAGATCTGCTGGCAGGGGGACACAACCCGTTTGTCTGGACTGGTCTAGCAGTATGACCTGGAATTGTCTTTCCCCATCTCCACTTCCTCAGTACCTTTACACTCTTACACATCTCTTTCCTTCTGTTCTATATCCACCCACTTCTCCTTATATATAAATTTATTATAAACTGCTTTACTGTTATTCCAATTAAAGGTGGTGTATCAAGTCAGCAAAGCAAAAGTTTTGTTCATGTTAATAAATGAACATGTGTTAATGAAATTCCAGTATGTATTGCTAGGCCACTGGAACTCGAATGTTGCGTTTTCGGGATTCCCTCAATCAATAAGCATGAGAAAGATTTGCACAAAATGGGGAGAATGCATTCAGCTCTATCTCATGCATATTCACTATGGATGTTCTGAAAATCTGATTCGAAGGGTGAGAACCACCGATTTAGAGAAATGAGTGCTTACATCCAAGAAGACTTCAGTACAACAAAACCACGCACAAATCTGATACTGTTCTGCACCAGTGCATTCACTCACCTTCCATACAAAAACATGACACACAGGAGGCAGAATAACCTAGTGCTCCTCACTAAAAGCAGAAGGTACAGGCCAGAACTCATTCAGAAATGTTATTCACAACTCTTCACAGGAAATGTAGTTTGATTTAAATTGGTAAAGAATAATAACAGCTGGTTTCATCATTAAGCGTTAGGGATGCAGAAATATTTTTTTTCTTTGCACTTAAGCCTTATGGTAACCTTCACACATGAAAACACATTTTTCAGATGTTAAAATTTTACTTGGGAGGAAACTGAAAGAGCAGAGACAGAGGTGCAACAAGCAGCACAATCACAAGCTGGATCCATTTTCGAAGGGTTTAGGTTCCTAACCTTGAGAGCTAAGTTTCTAAAACGACCTATACGAGAGCAGGTGTAAACGAACGCATAGAAAGTGTGCAAGAGCACATGCAGATCAAGCTAGTTTATATCAATGCATGTATTTGCGAACTCTTCTGCGATCTGTCCCGACCACACTCCAAGCTACACCTACCGGTAAAGTGTTTCTGCCAAGTCGCATATTTTTTGCTGGTCGGTGTTTTATAACAGGGCTACATGTGCACAAAATGGCTTTACAAAATTACCCTCAATGTAAATACATAAATATATGTATGCACTGGGAAAATGTTCCCAGGGGTGTGGTTGGGATTGTGGAAGGGACAGCACTTAAAAGCATACTTTTGGATTTTGAAAAGTATGTGCATAAACTCTCAGAGAAAAAGTACCTGCACAATTTGTGCACATACGTTTCTCAAAGATAGCAGTAGTAAAATCTGTGGGTATACACTTGGGTTAGGAAGATGCCTCTTTAGGTGATGACACATGTTTGTAGTATTAGTTGAGTCCTCAAAATATCATGTTGTGCATAGCTTGGTTCCATAGTTTCGTCTTTTCATCGTGCACCTAGATCCTTTTTTTTCATACATGTTAGTCAAATATGGACTAGATCAGCACTTTTTATCAAAGGGGAGCTGCACTCCACAGAGGTAAGAATCTGAAAGACATACTGATCTCCTTGGAGCTGAGGGCTAGATTTACTAAAAGGCACTGCTGCGTTAATGCACGTTATTTACCACAGATTCCATTTAATGCAATGAAAGCGTAGTTACTCACCTGTAACAGGTGTTCTCCAGGAGCAGCAGGAATCAGTCCTCACATATGGGTGACGTCGGCGTCGACGGAGCCCTCGCGGAGCAATTTCCCCAGCTTTCAAAGAAAGCCTTTGGGAATTGCAGCGCGCATGCACGGTCCTCTTCCCGCCCAAGGGTGCCATCTTGCTCAGTCAGATGACATAGCTAAAAGACAACAAAAAATTTGCAAAAACGAAAGCATATAACTGCAACTCCAAGGGGAGGAGGGAGGGTTGTGAGGACTGATTCCTGCTGCTCCTCGAGAACACCTGTTACAGGTGAGTAACTACGCTTTCTCCAGGACCAAGCAGGAAGTCAGTCCTCACATATGGGACTCCCAAGCTTAAGGCTACCGGAGACCCCAAGCACAAAAATGAGCTCCCTCAAGGTCAGTAGCACAGAAGGAAGGAATCTTCTCTGAATAAGTCTCCAACCGGTAGCCCAACATCCGGGACGGAGGGTAGGAGTTGCCTATACCTCGAAGAGGTTACGGAGGACTGCCTGTCCGAAAGCACTGTCCCTGCGGGACTCCCTCTCCAGGAAGTAATGGGCTGCAAAAGTCTGGCTTGAAGACCAAGTAGCGGCCCGGCAGATGTCTGCCAATGGAACAGAGCGGAGGTAAGCTACCGACGTAGCCTTCGCTCGAACACGATGAGCTGTGACTCTACCTTCCAGCACGAGGCCGGCTGCCTCGTAAGCCCAAGCGATACAGTCCGCAATCCAGATGGGCAGAGTACGCTTGGAGACAGGGAGCCCCAACTTGTTGGGGTCATAAGACACGAAGAGCTGAACAGCCCTTCGGTGCTCCCGCGTACGGTCAAGGTAGAAGGTCAACGCCCTCCTACAGTCCAGGGTATGCAGGACCATTTCAGCTCGGCTGGAGTGTGGCCTGGGAAAGTAGGTCGGAAGTACCACCTCCTGGTTGATGTGAAAAGGGGAAACCACTTTAGGAAAAAACTTAGGGTGAGTCCGTAGGACCACCCGGTTCTTGTAGAACCTAGTGTAAGGAGGATCAGAAACCAGGGCCTGCAGCTCACTAACGCGTCTAGCAGAAGTGAGGGCTACCAAGAACAAGGTTTTCCATGAAAGAAAATGTAGCGGACAGGTAGCCATAGGCTCAAAAGGCGGACAGGTAATCCGCTGCAAAACCACATTAAGATCCCAGTCCGGGGCTGGCGGGCGCAAAGGTGGCTTAAGGAGAAGGAGGCCTCTGAGAAACCTAGCCACCAGAGGGTGGCCGGAAAGAGGTCTACCATCCACCGGCCTGTGATGCGCAGAAAGAGCACTGAGGTGGACCTTGACCGAGTTGGACTTAAGTCCAAGGTTAGAGAGAGAGAGCAAGTATTGCAAGACCACTGATGGTGAACAGGAGAAAGGATCTTGAGACTGATGAGTACACCAGACGGAGAACCGACGCCACTTGAGAGCGTAGGCCTTTCGGGTGGAGCGCCTCCTGGAGGCCAAGACGACCTCCTCCACATCTGGGGGAAGCTGCAGAGGAGCAAGGACTACCCTTTCAGCAGCCAGGCCATCAGATGAAGGGACCGGAGATTGGGGTGTAGGAGAGTCCCCTGATCCTGCGACAGGAGGTCGGGCTGAAATCCCAGTGGAAGAGGAGTGTCTACCACTAGCTGCATCAGAAGCGGGAACCAAGGTTGTCTCGGCCACCGGGGAGCCACTAGGATCATCGATGCCTTGTCTCTGAGAACCTTGAAGAGCGTCCGAGACACCAGTGGCATGGGAGGAAAGGCATACAAGAGGCCGGTGGACCATGGAATTAGAAACGCATCCGCCGCTACCCGGAGAGGATGCGGCTGTCGAGAGCAGAATCTGGGCAGCTGCCGGTTCAGAGGACTGGCAAACAGATCCATGGTGAGGAGGCCCCACTTGAGAAAGATCCGCTGAACCACCAGCGGATCCAATCTCCACTCGTGTGGCTGGAGGATCCTGCTGAGCTTGTCGGCCAGGTAATTTTCTTGAACTGGGAGATAGACAGCCCTGAGGAGGATGCCCTGGCGTACTGCCCAAGAGCATAGCCGTTGCGCCTCCCGACAGAGGAGGAAAGAGCCTGTTCCGCCTTGTTTGTTTACGTAGAACATGGCAACCTGGTTGTCCGTCTGTATCAGCAGCGACTGGTGGGACACCAGGTGAGAGAAGGCTTTGAGCGCTAGGCGGATGGCTCTGAGCTCCAGGAAGTTTATCTGTTGAGCAGACTCCCAAGAAGTCCAGAGTCCTTGAGTACATGACCCTTGGCAATGTGCTCCCCAACCCAGGAGGGAAGCATCGGTCGTTAGGACCTGAGAATGCAGAGGGGGCTGAAAAGCCACTCCTAGCACTAGGATTGGTAGATGGAGCCACCATCGCAGAGAGGAGACCAGCTGGTCGGAGATCTGCACTGAGTCCGCTAGGCTCCCCGTGGCCTGATGCCATTGATTGCGAAGGCACCACTGAGCAGGACGCATGTTCAGTCGGGCATTGGGTGTCACATGGACCGTGGAAGCCATATGGCCGAGCAGTCGCAGAAAGTGCCTGGCGGAGACCAGCGCATTGCTGTGAAAGTGGCTGGCGAGATCCATGAGCCACTTGGCCCTGTCCAGAGGGAGGAAGGCCCGCGCCTGAAGCGTGTCCAACCTGGCGCCGATGAACTCGAGATTTTGAGAGGGGAGCAAAGTGGACTTTGCGAAGTTTATGACAAAACCCAAGTGCTGGAGTAGAGCCACAGTGCGATGAGTGGCTTGAGCGGCCTCTGGTGAAGATGGGACTCTGATGAGCCAGTCGTCCAGGTATGGGAACACAAACAGACCTTGGAGTCTCAGATAGGCCGCCACCACTGCGAGGCATTTGGTGAACACCCTGGGTGCGGAGGATAGGCCAAAGGGCAGTACTCTGTACTGGTAATGATGTCCTCCCACCACAAACCTGAGATATTGTCTGTGGTCCGGATGAATGAGGATATGAGTATACTCATCTTTCAGATCCAAGGAGCATAGCCAGTCTCCCTGCTGGAGGTAGGGCAGCAGGATTTCAAGGGTAAGCATCTTGAACTTTTCCTTTGCAAGGAACTTGTTGAGGTTTCGCAAGTCCAGAATGGGTCTGAGGCCTCCTGTTCTTTTTGGAATCAGGAAGTACCTGGAGTAAAACCCTTGGCCCCTCAGGTGGTGGGGCACCGGTTCCACGGCTTGTTCCTGAACAAGACTTGCTAACTCCTGAAGGAGTAAGTCCCTGTGCAAAGGTAGTCTGGGAGGCTCCCCTGGAAAGTAGGAGGGAGGTACCTGGTGAAAGTGAAGAAGATAGCCCTTTTGAACTATGTGAAGTACCCAGGTATCTGTGGTGATGTTGGACCACCTTTGGGCAAAGTGGACCAGCCGGCCTCCTGTGCTGAGAGAAACCAGCTGAGGGGGAGAGGCTATGCTGATGAAGTCAAAAACCCCCACCCTGCTGAGCAGGGGCCGGTGGTGCAGGCTTGGGGGCTTGCTGCCTACGGGACCCATTACCCCGTCCCTTGGCCTGCTTTCCCTGTGGGGGAGCTGCTGAGGCCTGATACTGAGGGTAGTATTTATAGGCAGCACCCTTCCTCGGGTAAAAGGGCTTTTTCCCTGAGGCCTTCTTCTTTTGAGAAGGGGCAGAGGTCTTCCTTGAGAGACGAGTCCTGGTGAGAGTCTCCGTCTCGATTTGTGCAGCCTTCTCATCCATGGGCTTGCCAAAGAGGTTATCACCTCGGCAGGAGACATCGACCAACTTGTCCTGTACCCAGGGCTCGAGGTCGGACGTCTGAAGCCAAGCCTGGCGGCGTCCACCGATGCCGGCCGCAGCTACTCGAGCCGAAGCCTCAAAACCATCATAGGCTGCTCGAGATATAAACTTGGAGCACTCCCGAATACCAGTAGACAAGGTTTGGAACCTCTGCAAAGGTTCGTCGGAGAGACCAGCAGAGAACCCGGCTATTTCTTTAGCCAGGTCTCGGAGATACATGCCCATGTAGAGCTGGTAAGTCTGGACTCGACAAGCAAGCATAGAGCCCTGGAAGCACTTCCTACCGAGGGCATCCAGGCTTCGGGCTTCCCTACCAGGTGGCACCGAGGAGTGCATTTTTTGACTCTTAAGTCTATGCATGGCCGATTCCACCACCATGGAATGGTGCGGTAGTTGTGCCTTTTGGAAGCCGGGGCTCTTGCGGACTCGATAAATGGAATCGACCCGCTTGCTTAATACCGGCGACGACGCCGGGCTCTCCCACATGCGGAAGAGAAGTCGTTCCAGCATCGGAGGAACCGGTACAATAAAGGCCTCCTTCGGGGGAGAGTCATATTGGAGGGCATCGAGTTCTTCGACTCGAGGCTCCTCCTCGGGATCCGCAGGGAAGGCCAAGGCCTTGGCCATATCCCTCACGAAGTCCGAGAACCGGGTATCTTCCGGGGGGGACCGTCTCCGAGGTTCGGACTCGGGGGAGTCCGAAGGGACACACAGAGTCCGAAAGGAACCAGGTGACTCTTCATCCTCAGATTCCCAGGCCGACTCCTCGGAGGAGGAGTCGAGCGGCTCCGGTCGGGCAGGCACCGATGCTATCCGCTCCGACGCCGAGGGAGTCGGCGTCGACGACCTCAGTCCCTAACGGGAGGCCGAAGGAGACCTCAACCGAGGATCGACTCGAGCCCTCATGGACTCGAGGATCGGCTCGGTCTCCGGGGTCGATTTGGAGGTCGACGTCCCGGCGGTCAGGGCAGAAACACCGGCGAGGCCAGCGATCAATACCCGCTGCTGGTCCATGAAGGCAGTCAGACTGCTCTCCAAGGCCGTCAACCTGAGTCCGAGCTCAGGAGACCCAGCAGCCCCCGACTCGGGCCCCGATGGCGTCGGGCCCGACGTCGGGTCCTTCGGAGGCGACTCAACGAGGACAACAGTACTCACGTGAGCGGGCAAGTCCACCTCGAGTCGAGGATGTTTTGACGGCCTCTCCATCTCCGAGGACCCGGGGCGGGAATCGGGGCTATGCGACCTGGCCCTCGAGGAACCAGGAGCGTCCACCGATCCCGCCCTCGCGGGTTTCTTCTTCCGATGATGTTCCCGGGTAGGAGACCCCCTTTCAGAGGAACTTCGACGATGCTCAGGACCAGAGTCCCGAGACGTCGAAGCCTCTGACGAGGTCCGAGCCCGGCCGGAGTCAGAGAAGATACGCTCCCGCTGATGCTGCCGACTCCTCAATGCTTTTGAGGACATTTTGCCGCATGGCCCACAGATCATGGAGTCATGATCTGGTCCGAGGCAGCGGAGGCAGAAGTCATGAGTGTCTGTAAGAGACATGAGTTTCTTACAGAGATCATACTTTTTAAAGCCGCTGGCAGCCATCGGGGGAAAAAGGGCCCCTGCGAGGTCGAATGACCGGGCTGCCAGGGAAAAAGAAAAAAGGCGCGAAATCTGTCACGAAGGACAAAAAACCGAAAAATAAGGAACGGACTCGCAACCGGCGTCGCAAGTCCGGGCGGGAAAAGAACCGGCGTCGAACCGAAGAAAAAAGAGAAAAATAGAGAAAAAATCAACTTTTCGGCGGGGATTCACAGACAACGTCTGTAGGGCTCCGCGGAAAAAAGAAGACTGAGCAAGATGGCACCCTTGGGCGGGAAGAGGACCGCGCATGCGCGCTGCAATTCCCAAAGGCTTTCTTTGAAAGCTGGGGAAATTGCTCCGCGAGGGCTCCGTCGGCGCCGACGTCACCCATATGTGAGGACTGACTTCCTGCTTGGTCCTGGAGAAACCTATTTGCTGACAGTGCCCACTAATGGCATAATGTGTGCTAATGTGGTAACATACTTTGGTAATCTAGCTCTTAGTAAACAAAATCCTTTGTGAACTAAGACGCGCTAAACTTATGGTCAGGCATTTCTGTCATTTTGCAGAGAAAAAAATCACTACTGCACATTAATTGCACAGCAGTTACCTACACTTCTTTTACATTAACTGTAAGTCACAGACCTTGCCCATGCCGCACCCTTTCATGCTACCTTCCACATCAGCTATTTAAGGCAGGAATTATCAGGCACTGTTAAGGCAATGCATTAACTGTTAGCCTGTGGCAATCTCATGCTAACCAGCCAACACAGCTTAGTAAATAGGTCCCAGAGTTTTACAATTTGAACAATCAGACTTCCTTTGTGGACACTGTAATGCATATGCTTATTCAATGACTCTTATTGTATTTATGCATTCTCAGCCACAGACTGCAGCTCTTCCTGACTGGCGTGTGATTATCGGCCAGTGTCCTCTTGGATTTTTGTCACTTTCAAATTTTTGTTTATTGATAACTCGTGCTCTGCATAACAACAAAAAATCTGTAATCACAGCACAAAGCAAGAGCTCAAAATGCCTCAATATGTGCCTGCTTCTTCTATCAAACTTACATAGACCAATAACATCCCCCAGAGAAGATTAGATAGTCACCGTACAGATGTCCTCTGGAGGCAGCCTGCGCCCGCGTGGAGAGAGCTCTGTCTCACTCTGGCACACACTGACCAGTTAGAATGTACACTGACCCAATGGCTTTCTTCATCCAAGGCAATAGAGGACTTGGCTGCTGCCATTCGTACCTCAGACCATCAAGGAGGACAAAGGATGAACCGACCAGCGAAAGGAACCAGCAATTGCCTGGTATCTGATCAACACCCTCTGCACATCTATCAGGTGCAGTGAGCGGTCCTTCTGAAGAGCCTCCTCTGATAAGAAAGGCAGAATGACCATCGGGTTAAGCACCTTTGAATGAAAAAATAGCAATGTCTATAAGGAGACAGATGCCACTGAGATGATCAAGAAAGACTCTGCAAGACAAGGGCTGCAGCTGGACACACGCCTAGCAGACACTACAGCCCCTTCAACACCAGATAGAAACGCCACTGAGGCAAATCTGGGCACACAGATGGACGGAACTGCTCCTCTCTCTTTAGGAAATGGTAGACATCGGGGGAGCACTGCCAATGAAATCCCTTGGATGCAACCTCTGTAGCATGTCAGGGCTGCCACCTGAACCTTGAGATTTTGGGATCAAGCTTTGGTTCAGGCCAGACTGCATACAAGACAAAATGGTGACAATGTCCACCTTCATATCCTGCATGAATCAAGAGGGAACACTGTCTCTAAAAAACTCTCCAGACTCTCACATAAACTAAGGATGTAGAGGCTTACTGGGGACAAGCAGAATGTCTAATATTGTTCCCAAGCAGCCCTTCTTGGAGAGCCTGTGCCTCTCAAGGGCCACACCATAAGGGAGAAGGGACTGGAGCCATCCATTGCCAGGAGCTTGTGATGTAGAAGGCCATTCTCTTAAGGTACAATCCTCTTTTTTGGTCCTTTCAGAGCAAAATAAAATGACTCTATAGTACTAATTGCTCTATAATAACCTACATCCAACATGGTACATACATGTCTGGTAGGAAACGATAAATAGAAATGCTAAGTATGCCCAGAATGTCTCAGACTAAGCGGCGCTTTAACAAATGATGCATTCCATATCATACTTTAGCGCCTAATAGCATCAAGGACTGTTCTGGCAATCTAGCATATATTTTTTTGTTTTTGTAGAAAATTTCCACCACCAAGACTTCCAACTCAAAACAGAATAAAATAATGCTTAGCTTCAAATATTCGGCTTTAGGTATTCCCCAACGCCTCCCTCAGGCAACAATCATGCGTTTCACTCAAAAAATAGTTTCTTCAGGGGGATCAGTAGAGACTTTCATGTCACGATGCTGCCAACGTTTACTTCTAAAAAGGTTCTCAAGTAGTATAACTTCCAAAAAACGCCAGACATTGTACCATGTACCACGTTGGATGTAGGTTATTATAGAGCAATTAGTACTATAGAGTCATTCTCTTAAGGTAGCAAGAGAGGACGTCACACCAATTGGTTCTAAAGATACAAGTCCAGGACCACTAGGATCACCAGTCCTGGATGGGTCCAAAACCTGCACAGAAAATGGCTCTTTAGGGTTCT
The DNA here is from genome assembly GCA_033557465.1 of Ichthyophis bannanicus. Lineage (NCBI taxonomy): Eukaryota > Metazoa > Chordata > Amphibia > Gymnophiona > Ichthyophiidae > Ichthyophis > Ichthyophis bannanicus. Next base: position 670,295,498 of record CM066032.1, on the reverse strand, counting down.
GGAAGGGAATACACCATCTCTTCCTGGGGCCATTTCTAAAATAGGGCATCCAAGCTCACCATCTGCAGATCCTTCACGCAACTGAAAAGGTTCCCCACAATGGCATTCTTCTGAACAGCTATCGTCGAATACTGGAAGGCTCTATCTGTGCACTATGAGGTTGCCTGTGCAAGGGCTGAGCTTCCACTTGCCTAGCTCTATGGAGTTCCGACTCAGAAAGTCGGCCTGCACATGACATACATCTGCAATATGCACTGCAGGCAGTGCAACCAACTGCTCCTCTGCCCAACAACACAGCTCTGTAACCGAGAGCCACTTTAAACAAAGATTGTGTTAGCTAGGAACCCTGGATCAGCTGCTAAGAAGGCAACTATGCTATATATCTCTAATGCCTTGCTTCCAGTACTGTAAGCGCTGCCTTGTTTATTAACATAAATCACCATCATGGTGTTGTCCAACAATACTCAAACTACTTTGCCCACTAGGATAGGTGTGACCTTTCTAGGACCAGGCAGATTGTTTTTGCCTCCAAGTGGATGCCACAATTGGGGCAAAATCATCAGCCGCAGAAATGAAATGCTGGGGGTTGCAGGCTGTAACAGGCCACACAGCTGAACATTACAGTGGCAAAGTTTAAAAAGAGACCATAAGGAGGAAGTGACATCATCGGTAGGGATGGCAGCCTAAGGAGTGAGCTCCGGAGCTTAACCCAGAAAAGAGGTGCAGATTGATACCCCCATCCCCCGGTAGAAGCTATTAATAGTGAGGAGAGGAGTGGTGGAGCGGGTAGGAAGCCAGCAGAGAGTTATGACGACCCGGAAAAAAGCGGCGGACTTAAAAGAGTTTGCGTACGGTGGAGGAGCGGCTGGCGGAGGAGAGACAAAGATGGCGGCGGGAAGCACGTTGTGCAGGGGCCTCCTAATCGGATCAGACACCCTGAGTCAAATGGCCCAGGCAGTGCGTATCCCAGCCACTGTTCCCTCTAAGCTGTGCGCATGTGCGCGCGCACACACCTCGCCGAGCGAGCGCATATACTTTATAACAGAGCGCACAAAAATTACGATTCTGATAGGAAACGTCTTAAAATTTAAAAGTTGTTGTGTATTTATGGTTTTCACAAGTTCTACAATATTTTCTAGTGCGATCAATGTGGTGTACATACTGTATTCTGACGTGTAGTCAAATTTTAAAGTATATAACTCCGAGTGTTATGTGGCGCACAAAAATTTAACCTTCCTTCAAAAGCTGCACAGCTGATATTTTATGCGCACACAGCCTACAGAAAATTAGAGGGAACATTGATCCCAGCCCCTCAGGCTGACATCCAAAGTGATAAGCACTCAATCCGGTGCTTCCAATGGCATCCGGGCCATCAGATGGAAGGAATGCAACCACCCTATCAACCGTTCCTTGATCTCCCAGGGAGGGAGGAAGGATATCGTCAAACTGGGAATAGGGGAGACCAGAAACTTAGCAGGTGCCCATGTAATGGGCGCACATGCATCCTAGTTCAAGAAACTTCCCTTGCCTGCACTGCAGAGGGTTCAGGTAGAATACCCTGCAAAAGGAGCTGAAGAGGGTCCTTGAACATCACCTGCTTAAGCAGGGAGCCACAGAGAGACTATAAGAGAATTGCATGAAGCACTTCCATAATTAATGGAAACCTATATTTTTCTTTTAACCTAAGGCTGGCCTGAAAAAGTGACCTTAGGATTAGAAGACAGGTGTCTTGCAGTAGAAACTAAGTCTTTAACATGGACTTAGGACCTACTGATTTGACATGGTATAGATCCCTCCAAAGGAAAACAGACAGAGCCACATCCCAACTGGCTGCACTTTAGTAGGCAAACACAAAGAGCAGGAGACGTAGGGTGGATAGGCAACTTGTTTATTAGAATGAGACCCCAACGCGTTTCGGCAACGCCTTCCTCAGGGGAGATATTGCTTAAATAACAAACATATGAGATAAATGAATCAAAATAAAAACAATAGAAAAACAATTAAAACAATCAAAACAATTAAAAACAGATGGCATATTAAGAAAAAATGCTGGAGTAACCTGTAAACTTATACAAGGACAATAATAACTATGTATAACATGAATAATAAAAATAAGTAGAAGAATACATCAATCAGAATATAAGTGAAAAACGCAGGGCTGAGAAACCACAAAAAGGACCCAAAATACAAACATATACACCATACTTAGTAAGAGATAAGAGAGAGTCACTATTGGTTAGGTCTATGATGTGCAACATAAGAGAGAACAATTGTAACAACTATACACACTATTGTACTAAAAGAGGTAACTGATTATAGAAATATGAGTGATAAATAATTAAGAACTAGACAGTACAAACAAATCGATAAGGCTAGTTGTTTAAATTAATACAAAGTAAAGCACTAAAGCAAGAGGGCTATAAACACAATTAAAAAGAGAACAATTGTAGCAACTATACACACTGTTGTACAAGAAGAAACTGATTATAGAAACATAAATAAATAAATAATTAAAATGAGAGTGATAAATAATTAAGAGCTAGACAGTACAAACAAATCAATAAGACTAATTGCTTAAAAAAATGCAAAATAAAACACTAAAACAAGAGGGCAATAAAAACAAAAAACAAAACTAGAGCTGAACTTAATATTAAGCAATAGATGTGATTACAACATACTGTTGGGTGGTGCAGAAAAAGCACAGTTACTTACCTGTAACAGGTGATCTCTGGGAACAGCAGGAATTAGTCCTCACATATGGGTACGTCGGTACCGACGGAGCCCGTGCGGGAAAGCTCCCCAGCTTCTTAGAATAGAAGCTTTTGGGACCTCCCACTGCACATGCGCACTGCCTTCCCGCCTTCCTGAACAGCTCTCCTCAGTTTCGAGTTTATAGCTGAGTCAACAGAGAGAGGACAGGAAGATAGATAGATAAAAGATACAACTCCTAGGGGAGGTGGGTGGGTTGTGAGGACTAATTCCTGCTGTTCCCAGAGATCACCTGTTACAGGTAAGTAACTGTGCTATCTCCAGGAACAAGCAGGAATAAGTCCTCACATATGGGGACTCCCTAGCTTAGATGCATGGGATCCCCTGTAAAGGTTCGCCATCTTCGTATGGATCTCAGGCATCCATTCTGGGAAGGTGGGCAGGAGTTGTTTAGGAATGGAACAGGTGCTTGAGGACAGCCTGGCCAAACAAGGCATCCCGGCGGGAGTCCTTGTCCAAACAGTAATGGGCTGTGAAGGTATGAACCGAGGCCCAGGTAGCGGCTCGACAGATCTGATCTATGGAAACAGAGTGCAGATGAGCCATAGAAGTTGCCATGGCCCTCACATTGTGAGCAGTGACATGGCCTTCCAGAGAAATGTTTTGCTCTGGTAAGCAAAAGAAATACACTGAGCAATCCAATTGGAAAGTGTACGCTTGGAGACTGGAAGTCCCAAATGGGAAGGATCAAAGGCCACAAAAAGTTGAGAAGACTTTCGATGTGGCTGAGTCCTATTAAGGTAAAAAGCGAGAGCTCTTTTACAATCCAGAGTATGAAGGTTCCTCTCTGCATTGGATGCATGAGGAGCTGGAAAAAAGACAGGTAGATATACCTCTTGATTAAGATGAAAAGGCGAGACCACTTTAGGCATAAAGTGGGGATTCGTCCTAAGGACCACCTTATCATGATGAAATCTTGTGTAAGGTGGATTAGCCACTAAAGCCTGCAGCTCACTGATGCGGCGAGCCGAAGTGACTGCAATGAGGAAGATGACCTTCCAGGAAAGAAATTTCAAGGAGGTGGAAAACATTGGCTCAAAAGGTGGCTTCATAAGTTGACCGAGCACTAGATTCAAATCCCATGCGACCGGGGGTGGTCTGATGGGAGGTTTAGTGAGAGTCAGGCCTCTCATGAATCTTGCAACAAGAGGATGAGAGGAGATAGGTTGTCCATTTATATGTTTCAAGGATGCTGCAATAGCACTTAAATGGACTCTTACCGAATTCGTCTTGAGGCCTGCATTGGATAGATGCAGGAGATAATCAAGAAGAGAATTCAAAGGAAGTGCCAGAGGGTCAAGACCCTGCTGAGCACACCAAATGGAAAAACGTTTCCATTTGAAAGCATAGGAACGCCTGGTAGAGGGTTTCCTAGAGGCAGAAAGGATATCTTTCACTGGTTGGGAAAGATGAAAGTCTTGAAGGCTTAAGCCTTCAGTAACCAAGCACTGAGGTGAAGGGATTTGGGGTTTGGGTGCCACAAAGTCCCCTCCTCCTGAGACAGGAGGTCTGGCGCAGCTCCCAGATCCAAGTAGGATCCCTGGGAGAGCTGTAGAAGTAGAGGGAACCACACTTGGCGTGGCCAGCGTGGAGCTATGAGGATCATAGTTCCATGATCCCTCTGGAGTTTGAACAGAGTCTTGGGAATCAAAGGAATGGGTGGAAAGGCATATAGGAATGCCTGATTCCAATTCAGGAGAAAGGCGTCCGTAGCCTGAGCTCCCTGACACGGAGTTCTGGAACAGAACCGGGGAAGTTTGGCATTCCACGGACTTGCAAAGAGGTCTATGTCCGGGGTCCCCCATTCCTGAAAGATTCGGTTTATTTGGTCCAAATGTAGGGACCATTCGTGTGGCAGCAGAACTCGACTGAGCCTGTCTGCCCGAGAGTTTTGAACTCCTGGGAGATACACTGCTAGCAGGTGAATCTGATGCTCTCTGGCGAAGGCCCATAGTCTTAGAGCTTCGTTGCAAAGCGACAGAGAGCCCGTCCCTCCTTGTTTGTTTATGTAAAACATGGCCACCTGATTGTCCGTCTGAACTAGGACAGTGAGGTTGGCTAGGAGGGAGTGGAAGACCTTGAGGGCAAGGTAAATTGCTCGCAGTTCCAGAAGATTGATATGAAGGGTGGTCTCCTGTAGAGACCAAGTGCCCTGAGTGGAGAGAGTTTGCAGATGGGCTCCCCACCCTGTTTGGGAGGCATCTGTTGTGAGGGTTGCTTGGGGTAGCAATGGTTGAAATGGAGCCCCCAACAACAGATTCTTGGTGGAAGTCCACCAGTGGAGGGACCAAAACAGACGATCGGAGGTTTGTATTTGGTCTGAGAGCGCTCCTGACGCCTGAGTCCACTGAGTGGCCAGGGTCCATTGAGCTGCTCTCATATGAAGACGAGCATAGGGCACCACATGCACTGTGGAGGCCATATGACCCAGTAGGCGTAGCATTTCCCTGGCTGTCAAGTGAGTGCTGGACTGAGCTTGGGAGGCCAAACTCAGGAGGCGCTGGCCTCGAACATGTGGAAGGTAGGCCCTTGCAGTGATGGTGTCCAACTGGGCCCCTATGAATTCTAGAGATTGAGTAGGGATGAGTTGGGACTTGGGAAGGTTTACTACCAGTCCCAGATACTGCAAAAGGCTCCTTGTGTGGTCCAGGGAAATCTGGGCCTGTGACTGAGTTGGAGCTCGGATGAGCCAGTCGTCCAGATATGGGAAGACAAAGATTCCCATGCCTCTTAGAAATGCGGCTACGACTGCCATGCATTTTGTGAATACTCTTGGAGCAGAGGCTAGACCGAAGGGGAGTACTCTGTATTGGAAATGTTTTCCCTGAAACAGAAAGCGAAGATACTTTCTGTGGGATGGATGGATGAGTATATGTGTATACGCATCCTGTAGGTCTAGAGAACAAAGCCAGTCCTGACCCTGGAGGTAAGGAAGGAGAATGCCGAGAGACAGCATTTTGAATTTCTCCTTGAAGAGAAATTTGTTCAATTCTCTCAGATCTAGGATTGGTCTGAATCCCCCTGTCTTCTTTGGAATGAGAAAATAAGGGGAGTAGAAACCGGACCCTTGTTGAGGAAGAGGAACCTCTTCTATGGCCCCTTGGGCAAGAAGAGAGGAAACCTCTTGACCCAACAGGGTTAGGAGAGATGGGGGAGAATTGAATGGTCTCACCATATGATGGGGAGGAAGGCTGGAGAAATGAAGTTTGTAACCCTCTCGAATGATAGAGAGGGTCCATTGTTCTGTTGTGATTTGTTCCCATCTGGGAGCAAAGTGAACCAACCTTCCGGGTATGGTGAGAGGTTCTGGTTGTGTTAGAACCAGAAGTGGCAAGTTCCCTAGGAGCAAGTCAAAACCCCTGAGGGGTTGGAGCCTGCTGAGCTACAGTAGCTGCTGCAGGCTTAGCTCGTGCTTGTTTGGATTGCTGACGCTTAGCAGTATAGCGAGGTTGAGAAGACTGCTGGCCAGTATTTGAAGCAACTCTGGCCTTCTTATAGTAAGGCCTTTTAAAAGACTTTTTCTTAGTAGGAATTGAAGTGGACTTTGAAAGTCTTTCCAAGGTGGCATTTTCAGCATCCATCTGGGTGGCTTTGATTTGCCACTCTTCCCCAAATAAGTTCTCACCTGTACAGGGCAGATTCCGTAAGCCATCTAGAACCCAAGGTTCCAGATCAGAGGCCTGGAGCCAAGCAAGACGTCGGGCTGCAATAGCAATGCCCGAAGCCCTACTGGCTCCCTCAAAGGAATCATATGCTGCCCTATTAGAGAACTTAGAAACCTCTAAGAGTTGTTTCACTAGGGAAAGGAATCCCTGCTTTTTATCCTCAGGGATAAAGGGGGCAAAATGCCGCACCTTTTTGGCAAGTTCCTCCAGGAACATGCCCATATAGAGACTGTAGGAATTAATCCTGGCTATAAGCATACTAGCCTGGAAAATTTTCCTACCAAAAGAGTCCAAAGTCTTACATTCCCGTCCTGGAGGGGTGGAAGAGTGCCTTTTGGTACTCCTAATCTTCTTCATTGCAGACTTCACCACAATAGAGTGGTGGGGCAATTGAGTCTTTTGGAAACCAGGAGAAGGAGGGACCCTATACATGGTGTCCAACCTACGGGAATAAGGAGACAAAGTCAAAGGATTTTCCCAGAAATCCATCAGTTGTTCTTGAAGGATTTCATGGATAGGCAGGGTAACTGCCTCCTTAGGGGCCTTTGAGTATCCCAAAATATCCAGTTTTTTGGATCTGGGTTCCTTTTCAGAGGATGTGGTAATAGAAAGGGCTGTAGCCATATCTAAAACAAAGTCCTGGAAGGACAAATCCTCTGGAGGGGACATTCTCCTTTTAGGAGAAGAGGGCTCCTCAGGTAAGTTGAGTGAAAACTCAGCAGAATCATCAGAGGAGTGAAAATCCTCAGAGGAATCGGTGCTTTCCTCTAACGCACGATACGCGTACCGATCGGTATCGATATCGGGCGTATCGGGTATGGAACCGGTATGGAGCGAAAGCCCATACGGTACCGACTTGCGTTTAGAGGTGGACGGCCTCGATACCGGCATGGCGGACGATACCGGTATCGGGCCCGGAACCGCTGAAAGCGGAACCGATGGCGTTGCAGCTTTAATGAAAGCCATGACGGCTTGCTGCATGGACTGTACAGTATCGCCCATGGACGCCATAGCTGCCTGGATGTCGGTACCGGAGTGACCCGGTACCCCAGAGCAGGCTAACAGGTGATCTGTCGAGGCCGTAGCATCGATATCAACCTGAGACCCCTGAATTGGCGTTTTTGGAAGTTGGACTTCCCGCCGGGGTTGTTTGGCTGGGGCAGGGTCCTCAAGTTCTAAGCTAAGAGCCTCTCGATGCTTTGAAGGAGATTTGCTCTTTGAGGACTTGCCCACAGAAGGTTTGGTTACCTGAGATCCATCCGGAGAAGAAGACCTGGATGACTGTGATGCTGTATTCTCTGAAGCAAACAGCACATGGAATTTGTTGGCCCGGTTCTGCAGCCCACGTTTAGACATGTGGGAGCAAGATGGGCAGTCCGGTATGGAATGGTCAGGCCCCAAACATTTCAGACACCAGTCATGGGTGTCTGTGACTGAAATAACAGCATTACATTTGGTACACTTCTTAAATCCAGGGGCTGGCTTCTCCATGAGGAGAAATTGAGTAGGCCGAGAGGCCTCTCTGAAGTGACCAAAAAGCTAAAAAATAAGAAAAAAGAATTATAATTTTTTAAAGAAAGAAAGAAAAGACCGGCGATACCGGTATCGGTATGGGGAAGGCAGGTACGCGGTCTAAAGAAACAAATAAAATAACAATTTCTTCAGCGGTGACAGGAACACGACCTGCTGGCTCCGCGGAAAAAGAGAAACTGAGGAGAGCTGTTCAGGAAGGCGGGAAGGCAGTGCGCATGTGCAGTGGGAGGTCCCAAAAGCTTCTATTCTAAGAAGCTGGGGAGCTTTCCCGCACGGGCTCCGTCGGTACCGACGTACCCATATGTGAGGACTTATTCCTGCTTGTTCCTGGAGATTAAAAAATAAGGAGACTGTATGGAAGTAAAATGGGAAGTAGTGAAGTATACAGGGTAATGTAAAGCCTCGGGCACTCACCTAGTACGAGCGCGTGAATCGTATGTGCTCTAGCGGTAATGTTATAGAGGAGCAATGAGGATAAAACACTGGAACAAGAATAAAAAAGTATACCAAATAATTAAACCTTGATAACAAACCAGAATACTATAAACGTTAATGTATAACGTAACCATATGATGTAAAAAGGATGCCATTCAAAAGAGAAACTAAACGGTCCGAAGACGGCTTGTATACTAAATAGAAAAATAAAAACGTTGCGTCTTTGTTAGAAGGAAAAAGGACAAAGAATGCAAATCGAAACTCGCTAAGACTAATGAGAAATAGATGCAAAAATGTAGGAGACATACCATATAAAATTCAGCTATGTCGAGAATACTAATGCACAAATTGCACTATGTGCAGTGGAAGGGAGACTAGGTGAAACAGACTACTTTATAAACGCCGACTTTTGCGCCAAAAAGAAAGTAACCCGATCTGAGGGGAGGAGTTAGTGAAACAGTATTTGTGCAGGCAAGCTGCCACTCATAAGGTGCAGAGAAACGCCAGATAAAAGCATGTACATAAATTTTGAAACTAAAAAGTATCACACATGCAAATATGAAGAGTATGAAAATTAAACAACCAGGAAAATACTGTGCTGGAAAGGAATATTGAGGACAATGAAAAAATGACGATAGCCACGTTAGACTAGAGGATAAATGATATGGACAACCGCCTCTGTAAACACCAATAACTACAAAGTTATATGCAAAAGAAAATTCAAAAATATTATGCAAGGGCCAACATAGAGCAGAATGTATGAGTCCACCATACAGAATATTTATGAGTGGTTGAGAAACGATTCCAGATACTTCAAAAACCATGCAAGGTAAAGTTTGAAAAGATTATGCAAAGGCCAATAGAGGTAAAATTGTATGTATATCACCATATGGAGTATTTATAAATAGAAAATTGGACTGTAAAAGACTATCCCAGAAACACTGACAGGTCCACTTCCTGATTTAAGCCATGTGGTTCTAAAGTGTTAAGCTCATAAATAAAGCGTTGTTCAAGCTTAAGTAGGGCTTTATCAATGTTACCACCTCTCCAGTGTGGAATAACAGTTTTGATCACTGCAAATTTAATATCACTGATGATGTGACTCTTTTCTAACCAGTGTGATACTAGTGGCTTGTCAGACTGTTTCCTTTGAATATTAGTTCTATGCTCTATAATACGAGAACGGACTTGTCTCTGAGTTTTACCTATATATAACTTATTGCATGGACATTGGATCAAATAAACAGCATTATTGGTCTTACAATTCGAATAATGTTGTAAAAAATTGTTTTGACTAGTGGGTGCATGTGTGAAACTATTCTTAATTGTAATGGCATGTATGCAAATTGAGCAATTGCCACAGCTATAATGCCCCTTAACCTTAGGAGATGGTCTAGGAGCAGTGAGAGCAGATGGAACCAGAAAGTTAGTCAAATTTGGGGCGCGTTTGTAAGCAATCATTAATTGTTTAGTTGCAAAAGAAGGTATGGTGGACAAAAGATGCCACTCCTGTTTCAAAATGTCAATGATAGCTTTAGAATGTCTAGAAAAGGTGAGGGCGCAGACAATTTTGTCCGTGCGTGTCCATGATGATTTACCCAAGAGAGTGGAACGGTCGGTGGCACATGCTCTATGATAAGCTTTTTGAATGCATGTATTGGGGTAACCACGTTGTTGAAACCTACGGAACATGTCAGTGGCATGTTCCTCAAAATCGGTATTATCTGTACATAATCTCTTAATTCTTAAAAATGGACTAATTGGCAAATTCTTCTTAAAAGAAGAGTTATGATAGCTATCATATTTTAGTAACGTATTCCGGTCTGTGGGTTTGCGATATAAGGTAGTAGAAAAACCAGTATCGGATTTTTTAATGAGGATATCCAAGTATGGAATGGCTTCCATACTATAATTACCCTCAAACTGTAAATTGGAGTCCAATGTATTAAGCCACGTGTGAAAAGCGTGCAATAAAGATGTTGTCCGATTCCAAATTAGAAGTACATCATCTATATAACGTTTCCATAAAAGAACATTGGATTTGAAAGGGTGGAAAGTTAAGAATTTGGATTCAAAATCAGTGACATACAGGTTGGCTACATCTGGTGCCACGGGAGACCCCATGGCAACCCCTTTGATCTGTTTGTAGAAGACACCTCGGAAGCAGAAATAATTTTCCATCATCACTAGAGATGCCATCTGAGTGAGAAAATAAGTAGGTGTGCGTGTAGGTTTAGGCCTTTTGATTAAGGTATTAGCTAATACCTCTACTGCAGCTTGTTGAGGAATATTTGTGTATAGTGACTTGATGTCCAATGTGACCATAATCAATTGGTCATGAAACCCTTGAAATTCCTGTAGAATATGTATATGTGTAGAATCCCTTACATACGAAGGTGCAAGCATAACAAAAGGTCTCAAGTATACATCCAGGAATTTTGATAAAGGTTCAAAAAGTGATCCAATGGCGGACACTATGGGACGTCCTGGAGGATTTTGCAAGGATTTATGGATTTTAGGGAGTATGTAAATGGTAGGTGTGATGGGGTGAGAAACTGTGAGAAAGGCAATCTCCTTGGGGGTGAGATAACCCGCTTCTTTACCAATATAAAGTAATGTTTCTACCTTCTGTTTCAAACTTTCCGTGGGGTCATCATAAATTTTTTGATAAAATTCCTTATCATTTGACGCAGGACCTCTGTCATATAGGCATCTTTATCCTGGATAACTATAGCTCCGCCTTTATCAGCTGGTTTAATGATAATGTTTTGATTAGATTTTAAACCTTGAAGGGCCAATTTCTGTGGGCCTGTAAGATTATAGTAAGGGTGCCCTTTATTTGTTTTATATAAAGTATTAATTTTACTAAGGACCACATTCTCATACGCGGTAATCATAACATTGGATTTGGGAGGTGGAATCCATGTGGAAGGTTTTTTTTTACAACAGAGGGATCCTCTGTGTTGGCCTGATGTTGATTGAAGAAATCCATGATCTTTAATTTACGGAAAAATTTAAACAACTCAACATGCGTTGCAAATTTATCATGAGTTTTTGTAGGGACAAAGGAGAGACCTTTGTTGAGGACTTCTAATTCTAATTCTGTTAAATGATGTTTAGAAAGATTAATCACTACATTCAAAGGTCCCAATTGAGATGTCTTTTGGCCATTAGTCCCTGGCTGTGTGTTCTTGCTCGTTGTGGATATTGCTTGTGTGGCGAATCTCTGGGTTTGTGTGGTTGATGAAATGGTGACCTTGGTGACATGTTTCTTTTTCCTTTTTCCCATAATTTGTCCATGTGAAAATCCCGTTTTTTGACATAATGTTTCGTTGTAGGCGACCGTTGTTCAGTTGAATATAGGGGAGCTGATGGGTTAATTTGATCACGAGAATGATGACGTGTTCTTTTAGTGTTCCTTTCCACCTCTGGGGTAAGTGATGGAGTTCTAGACCTATTCCTTGCCTTATCCCTAAAATTATTCTTTGGTACTTGTTTTGGTGAATAAGACCGTTTATATGAAATACTCCTCTTTCTATCCCTGAAATCAGATTTATTATAAGTCCAATAATATACTGTGTTTAGTTTGTAGTCCTCTTCGTCTCTCTTTAATTTCTTAATTTTCTTGTCTTTAACGGTTTGTTTATATTCTGCTGTATTCTGATCAAATCTTCTTTTTTCTACATCAAACTGTACATCCTTCTTCTTAAGAGTTTCTATCTTAAGATCTATTTGTGGTTTTAAAATCTCAGCCCTGCGTTTAGACGTATTAATTAAAAGTATCATTAAGTCCAATGAACATTTATTTAAAATCTTGATCCAATTAGACATAAATATGCCATCATCTTTGAACATACCGGGTGCTTTTTGTACTCAGTCCTCTAGGGATGATTTTCTTTCTACAATATTCCAATAGAGAGGCTGCATGCAGATCTTCTCTAATAAGTCGTTGCGTCATCCAAACACAGTCTCTCCATTCATCCTCTAAGTCGGGTACAGCATCTTCTTCGGTGTAGAAAGGGTCCTCCGGGAGCATAGATTGCAAGTCATCCTCCTTATAACTAAGGACCTCTTTCCATGGAGAGAACATGGCTCCGAGGGTATCGGAAACACAAAAAGGAGCAGATGCTCCTGCAGACTGTCCAGGCAAACACAAAGAGCAGGAGATGTAGGGTGGATAGGCAACTTGTTTATTAGAACGAGACCCCAACGCGTTTCGGCAACACCTTCCTATGGGGGGATATTGCTTAAATAACAAACATATGAGATAAATGAATCAAAATAAAAACAATAGAACAGGTGGTGACACAAGCACATTGCAAGATTCAAAAGGAATGCCCTTTCTTGGACTGAGACCCAAAAGATGACCAAGCTCTATTCGGACTCCAAAAATCTTAGGGTGTCTCTCTCCAGGCTTTACTCACAGCCATACAAGAGGCACTTTTAGCCCTCCGAGGCTTATTCCCCAGATGTCTCTGTGGGCAGGCCCCCCCCCCCCCCGGTCTTATATCATCTTATGAGGTCTTTAAAGAGAGTTACTCAGCATCACTTCGGAGGCAGCTTCCATCAACCTAGCACAGAGCCAGAGCTAAGATGTGGTCTGGCTACTAGCACTGCCTCCATGGACCTGGAAGAGAGTCTGATCAAGCCACGGAGAGCACCAGCCACCTAGGGGGTCTAATCCAATCACACAGTCTCTGGGCTGTCCTGCAGCAGCTGTATCTGTAGCCAGAGTGCTTGACACCAAGCCTACACATGGTGCTGCTTGAGAGACAAAGGCAGCAGCTGCAAAGACATTCCTAAGGAGGGCCTCAACCCTACAAATCTGAGACTCCTGGAACGTAGAGCCTCCCTTCAGAGGGATGGTTGAGCACTTTGTCACAATCATGCCCAGGGCTCCCACTCCAGGGAGCATGAAAGGCTGAACCTACTAGCTCTGGGGCTGAGGGTACAGCCGAGATTGGACCTTAGGGACCAGCTTGGGGGTTTCCTCAAAACCCTGCATGCTGCTGCATAGGATTTGGTTGCTAACCTTACCTAAGAGCAGGCTCTACTACCAGAGCCACCTTAGTATGATGAAAGGGCAAAAACCTAACCAGTCTGAGAAACAGATGGATCACATAGATCCGGGGTCTCAAACATGCAGCCCGCGAGAGAATTTTGTGCAGCCCGCGACTTTTTTCAAGAGGGTTTTGTTAAGATCACGTGGCGCCAGCGATCAACGCGACAGAAAAGCGACCTCTCTCGCCTGATGATGGCTAGCAGACAGACCCGATTCCTCTCCATAGCTGTTTAACACGGTCCCTTGCAAACAGCGTGTCCCTGACTCCTCACTAACTGCAGCCTCCTCCTTTCCCATTGGGCGCCTATGTTTGTCAGTCACGCTGTTGTGGAACTTCCGGCCATCACTGAGCCAGTGAGGAGTCAGGGACACGCTGTTTGCAAGCGACCGTGTTAAGCAGCTATGGAGAGGAATTGGGTCTGTCTGCTAGCCCTTCGGTGTTCCTGCGAAGCTGTGTGGAAGTCCGCCGGCTGCCGGTGGGGGAGGAGCGAATGCTGCGATATCATGGGGAGGTGCAGAATTATACCCCAGATGCCTGCCGTGAACACCTTCTGGCTGAGACGTGCGGCGGCACGGCAGCCAAGAAAAAGGTCTTTCTAATTTCATTGTAGATTATGAGACTATATCCTCTTTAGGCACCCGCCTAGGTATGGGGTATAGCTCTATTTCTTAAAAGAATAATCTGTAGTCGTGTGTCCAAGTGTAATTAAGGCTGGGCTTTATTCCCTTTCCCTTAAGGATTGTCTTCCAGATACAGTAGGTAATAACAAAAATAAACTGTTGCTTCACAGAAGAAATAAAAAGCTTTTCAAACTATAACAATGCTTCTTCTTGCTTTTTAACATAGAGAGTCTATCTCATCAGAAAAACAAAGAGCACAATCCATGGGTTCTGGACCAATCTCTGGGTTTGAACTTTCCCACTGCATTAAATCAGGACCTGGTCCTGTAAACGGGCACCATGCTTCAGTATTGCTGGTTTCACAACCTTGCCCTTGTGAGACCTCAGCTTCTATGGGAGGAGACTGTTCTGTGCAGACATGGACATGAGGAGCTGTGCTTGGGGTTTCTTTCCAATACCCATTCCAATAAGGGTTTTCTGACCCACTGTAAGCCTGGCCCTTTATAAAAGGACCCACTTCCTTCCCTCTGGAGAAAACAGGGTACTTATCTTTCTTTCTGGTATAGAGAGTTTCCAGCCCTTCCTCTGTTAACCAGGGTTTCTTCTCTGGAGTGTAAGCTGCCTTTCTCCGGGAGTTCCAAGCATTAGGCTTAGCTGAGCTGTAATCACTTCCTGGCTTCAGTGAGCCTTCCTGGGTGTGACGTTTGCTCTCTACCTGCTTGGTTGCCTTCCCCGGTACGAGGACCCCTCTGGCTTGGAAGTCTCTTGCACTGCTTCTCCCAGCACTCTCTGGTTCAACAGTTTGCTTCCACTCTGTCTTCTCTCTCCGTGACAGCGTATCTCTCTGTGTCTGCTTCTGAACCTGAAACTCCTTCTGAGTCTGACTCCTCTCCTGAGTCTCAATCCCCTTCTGGATCTGACTCTCCTTCTGTGGGATTTCCCACCTGGTTTTATCTCCCTGTACGTGATTCTTTGCTCTGGTGAGCATGATTAGGACTCTGAGTTTCTACTGCATCACTAATGCTATGAGGAAAGTTTGTTCCTCCATTCTTTGCTTCTCTGCAACCTGAACGTATTAACTGCACATGTGGCTGTGAGGTAAGCTCTTCTTTTCCATTTCCCTTTATTATCCCAGGCTCAGTGCTGTCTACCTCATGACAAGATATTACCGCTTTAATATTTATTTATAAACAATTTAGCTCAAACGTTGTCATTGGCAGCTCAAGGCAAGTTATGTACAAGTGCAACAGGTATTTCCCTGTCTCAAGAAGCTTAGCATCGAAGAGCTAGCTTTACTGAAGTGCACTACTGTATAAGGCAGCAAAGTATGGGGACTAGTTACTGTGCTGCAGTAAAATGTTGTATTTTGCTGCAGCTTAGTTTACCGTGGGATTTACTAACCTGCAGTAACTCAATAATGCAGTTTAGTAACTCCCATGGTAAAAATTAATGCTGCTGGTGATCAACCCTACAAGCTGCGTCGTTGGGCTCTTCTGGATCATCAGGCCACTAACGTGCAGCCTAGTGCTCCAGAACCCTTCTCTAAAGGAGCTGGTACCTGGTGGAAAAGGTGCATGATCCGGGGGTTCCCTTCCCCTCCTGCTGCAGGAAACATTGAGTACCCCCAAGCCCCCCCACCCGAGCTCACATGTAAAGGTCTGGCACTCCTAGAGACCCACAAGCTGGACCTCCAAAAGCAAGCGAGAGGGCTTTCTCCTCTTTTCTGTGCAAGTCTTTGGTTGCCAAACCGAGCCCTTTGCAGATGCCTATTCGTGCTCAGGGGTGGGTACAGACATGGACAAGTTTGTAAAGCACTATGTTCTTATTATGTTGACTTTTTTATTGACTTTTTTCCATTATTAAAAAAAGTTCCGACAATGCGGCCCATGGGTTACTTTACAAGTCCTCATTTCACCCTCAAAGCAATTTGAGTTTCAGACCCCTGACACAGATCATAAACCTTCTATTGAGGAATCACCTTGTCCTCCTCAGAATTATCTTTGTGAAAATAATCTTTTTCTTGACACTCTCAACCAACCCTCATAGAGGATAAGGATGGGCTCCTAGAGGAATGAGTGCAGGGATGAAGAGGAGGCCTTGACTCTCCTGGCTGCCCCTGATAAGAGGTGTTCAAGGGCCCCAAACCCCTTGCAGGAGAGGCCAAGGTCTTGAACCACCACACACGGGGCTGCCAAGCATCTACAACTGGTTGAAAACAGACCATGAGGGCTGTTTCAGTAGTTGCAGTGCAAGTTGGTTGAACAGAGGAGAAACATAGAAACATGATGACAGAAAAAGACCTCCAGGGGGGTACGGAATTGTGGCTAGGGCCACCCTTCCAGAGCTCCACATTCACATAACAAGCAGCCACTTCAAAGGACTTTGGTACTCGCCAGCAGTAAAGAAAAAACGAAGGAGCGTCAGGGGCCACAGAAATGGCATTGGGGCATGGGACCCTGGTGGGGATCCCAAAATGATGAAAAATAGATGTCCTGGGCATCCCAGCCAAAATTGGGGCAAAATCATCAGCCGCAGAAATAAAATGCTGGGAGTTGCAGGCTGTAACAGGCCACACAGCTGAACATTACAGTGGCAAAGTTTAAAAAGAGACCATAAGGAGGAAGTGACATCATCGGTAGGGATGGCAGCCTAAGGAGTGAGCTCCGGAGCTTAACCCAGAAAAGAGGTGCAGATTGATATCCCCATCCCCCGGTAGAAGCTATTAATAGTGAGGAGAGGAGTGGTGGAGCGAGTAGGAAGCCAGCGGAGAGTTATGACGACCCGGAAAAAAGCGGCGGACTTAAAAGAGTTTGCGTACGGTGGAGGAGCGGCTGGCAGAGGAGAGACAAAGATGGCGGCGGGAAGCACGTTGTGCAGGGAACCTGCAGAGAGACAGTTGTTGAAGCCCGCGGAGCTGGAATTGGACGAAACCGTGGTCAAAAACGTGTCCCGTGAAGAGCTGAAAGCATGGCTTCAAGAAATCAAGATGGAGCTGGCCGCAGTGAAATCGGAGGTGGGGGAAGTGTGTGGTGAGCTGAGAGAGGAGGTGAGCGAGCTGAGTCGGAGAATGGAGGAGCAGGAGCAGCACATGGAGAAGGTGCAATGCCAGCAGGCAGAGACGGACAGCTCTGTAAGAGAGTGGGAGCGGTGGAAAGATCAGGTCATGTACAAGTTGGAGGACTTGGAGAATCGCACCCGCAGAAATAATTTAAGAATTTGGGGGGTCCATGAACAACCGGAGTTTAATGACAGCAGGAGAGTGGAGGAAGCAGTTTGCAAGGAGATTCTGCGGGAAGGTGAGGAGGAAGAGAGGCCCAGTGTGGTGGCCCTGGAGAGAGCACATAGGGCGCTGGGGCCCAGCAGACCGAATAGACCACGCGATATCGTGATCTGTGTGCACGATTACATCATTAAAGAGAAAATAGTAGCCAAAATGAGGAAGGCCCGAGAGTTTGTGTGGCAGGGCTACAAATTGGAGATTTTTGCAGATCTAGCAGCTGGGATACTCCAAAGGTGGAGGGAGATGCAACTGATCACCAGTTTGCTAAGAAAGGAAAATGTGAGATATCGCTGGCTATATCCGTTTGGACTGTGTTTCACGGTGGGGACACGCAGTTGGAGGGTGAAGAATTGCCAGGAGGCAGAGAAGGCCTTGGTTGAGGCCGGTTTGAGTAATACCCACAGGCGACTAGTACAGATGGCGGAGGAGCAGGAGGGGCAACAGGTGATCTCAGAGACTGCTGGTGAGAGGGGACGGAGCGGTATGACACAGAAGAATGCACGAGGGCCCCAGAGAGCACCATCCTGAAGTGGAGAGAGAGATGTGAAGCTGGATCGGCATATCGCCAGGATAATTAAGGACTGGAATTTAATAATGTGAAATGTGAATGTGGGGGATAGAAAATATGTTGCAGATACTTAGTCTGCTTGTGAGTGGGTCTGGGAGGAGGAAGGAGGGGGGAGGAGGGTGATGGGAGGATGGGACAGAGGAATGCGGAGGGGGAGGTTGGATGGGAGTGCTTATAGTGTTTAAAATGTTGAAATGATAGATGTTTATAGTGAAATGTTCATAATTCAGGTAGTAGAGTTATGGTAAGGGGATAGGGGGAGGGGAGGTGGGTGGGGGAAGGAGGGGAGGGAGGAGGTTGGTGTGTGGGGCAATGGATACAAAGGGCTGAAAGTGGATGTTGGGAAGTTAAAGGGTTTAAGGTGGAGGGGGAGACGGAGAGGGGGAGGGGGAGAGTGGGGGTAAAGGGGATTGGGTTGCAAGGGATGAGGGAAAAGTGATGTGGGAAGGAGGGGTGGTTAGAGAGGGCAGGGTTGCTCCAAACCGATGGGCACTACTCTACAGGAGACCTCAGGCGGGCTGAGGGGAGGGAAGGGGGTAGGGTTCGGGAGGGGGGGAGGGTGAAGGGGAGGGGACAGGGTGGAAAGGGGATAGGGGTGGTGGGGGAGCAAAAAATGAGGGTGGTTACTATCAATGCTAAGGGGCTACGAACTTGGCGGAAGAGGAGATTGGTGGAAAAGGAAGGCTGTAGAACTCAGGCTGATTTCATCTGTATTCAGGAAACACATTTGAAGGTGGGGCAGGATAAATTGCTGGAATCCAGGAAATATCCGAGGGTTATCTTGGCAGGGCAAAGAGCGGAATCTCGGAAGGGGGGAATGGGTATAATGGTGGGGGTGGGGATGGCGGAGAAAGTGGTCGCGGAGTATAGGGATAAAAAGGGGAGATATGTGGGGGTTAAGATAAGGCTGGGTACGGAGCACTTGTAGATTATGAGTGTGTATGGACCAAATGAGCATCAAGGGGAATTCTATAATAGGCTGCGTGAGGACCTGGAGGAGCTTGGTGCAGACCCAATCATTCTGGGTGGGGATTTTAATTTAATGGTGAACCCCAGGTTGGATAATAGTGGGGGAGGGGGGGTGGGAAAGAGAGGTGATAGAGTCAAATTGTTGAAAATGAAGGAGGGTTTGGGTCTGGTGGATGTCTGGAGATGTAGAAACCCTGGGAGGAAACAATATACATATTATTCAGCGCCACATGGGTCTTATTGTCGTATCGATATGATTTGGGTGGGGGGGGGAGATGGATGAGTGTGGGTGGAGGAGGTGGAGCAGGGGTCCATTACATGGACGGATCATGCCCCCGTGAGTGTGGAGTTTAGTCTGGGGTATAAGGATAGGGGACTGAAGTTCTGGAGATTGAATGACTCACTGCTGGAAGAGCCGGAAATCGTAGAGAGAACGGCGGGGGTACTTAAAGATTATATGGATCATAATTTGAATGGGGAGGTAGGACTAGGAATGGTGTGGGATGGCCTGAAGGCGGTGGTGAGGGGGCACTTGATAGGGGAAGCGTCCCGCAGGTGTAGAATGCAGGGAGAGACGGAGGGTAGACTTCTGGGGAAATTAAGAAATTGGAGGACAGCCATCAATGTGATAGGAATGAGGGAGTTCTAAGGGATCTGCAGGGATTGCGGGGGAAATTGGGGCAACTTAGAGCCAGTACACTGGCGTATGAGTTGAATGTTTTAAGGCAGGCTATGTTTGAGGGAGGGAATAAGGCGGGCCGCATTCTAGCACATAGGCTTCGAGCAAGAGTGGCACAAAATACTATTGGTAGTATTAGGAATGGAGTGGGGCAGTTAGTCACAGGAAATAATGAGATAAGGCAGAAGTTTAAGGAGTACTATAAAGCGCTTTATAGTAGTGAGGTGCAGGAGGGTTTGGGGAAAAGCAAGGAATACCTGGCGGGGTGTGATTTGGCTAGATTAACATCGGAGGAGGCGGGGTGGTTAGATAGGCCCATTGAGGAGAGGGATGTGGAGGCGGCCATCAGCACTTTGAAGTTGGGAAAGGCCCCCGGGCTAGATGGGCTAACGGGGAAGTTTTACAAGGTCTTTCAGTCGGGTCTCAGGCCTTTAATGGTAGAAGTGTTTAATGGGGTGCTCCGGGATGGGGCAGTGCCAGGGACTATGACGGAAGCGGGGATTACATTATTACTTATGCCGGGGAAAGACCCCATGGTGTGTGGGTCGTATCGGCCGATTTTCCTGTTGAACGTGGATGCTAAACTGTTGGCTAAAGTACTGGCAACTAGATTACAACGAGTAATGCCCAAACTGGTGAATGTGGATCAGACGGGGTTTGTGGCAGGGCGGCAGGGAGGGGATAATATAAGGCGATTATGTAACTTAACCTGGGAGGTGCAGCGCATGGGGCAGAAGGCAGTGTTTATCTCGGTGGACGCCGAGAAAGCTTTTGATAGGGTGGAGTGGCCCTTTATGATATAGGTGCTAGAGACGATGGGGTTAGGGGTGAATTTTGTGAATTGTATCCAGGCTTTCTATAGGCAGCCCAAGGCCAGAGTTAGGGTAAATAGGAGTTATTCTGAGGTAATACAGCTTGAAAGGGGGACTAGGCAGGGGTGCCCGCTCTCACCACTGTTATATGCGCTAGTTATAGAGCCTTTGGCTGAAAGGGTGCGAAGGACGGGAGATATTAAGGGGGTGCTTATGAATCAGTGTGAATCTAAAATTGCTCTGTTTGCTGACGATGTTATTTTTACTATCAGGGAGCCGTTGCTGTCCCTGCCAGTGTTGATGAGGGAAATAGAGAATTGTAGCGGGGTATAAAATTAATGGCTGTAAAACGGAGCTACTGGGGTTCAATCTGGGGGAGCGGTTGGAAATGAGTCTAAGAAGTGGGTTCCCGTTTAAATGGGTGAAGGGAACGTACAGATATTTGGGGATTCGTATGGGG
Source organism: Ichthyophis bannanicus (assembly GCA_033557465.1). Taxonomy (NCBI): domain Eukaryota; kingdom Metazoa; phylum Chordata; class Amphibia; order Gymnophiona; family Ichthyophiidae; genus Ichthyophis; species Ichthyophis bannanicus. The sequence goes on along the minus strand of CM066032.1, from coordinate 670,274,645 downwards.
AAGGATTAGCAACAATTATGGAAGTGGAATTTTGTTCCATTAATACAAGTAGTAAAGAAGGAAATGCATAAATGGAAGAGTTTATTTCTAACGTGGGTAGGGTGAATAGCAGTCATTAAGATGAATGTGCTGCCGAGATTTCTGTTCTTATTTAGTTCAATACCTTGTAAGATTCCCAGAGCATATCTGAAGCAGATCCAGACATTGATCTTAGATTTTATATGGGCGGGAAGGAAGCCAAAGGTGTCGCAATACACTCTCTATAGGCCTCAAAGTGATGGGGGAATGGGGGTCCCATGGATGGAAAAGTATTTCATGGCTGCGCAGTTGAGAGCATTGGCTAGTTGGCAGGGGGTGGGGGAAGTACCCTTTTGGGTGGCCTTAGAACAGGAGGGCTCACGGGGGGAGGATTTGAGAGCTTGGATTTGGGATCCGAGGGCAAAAATGGGAGGGGGGACAGATGGGAATCCTTTTAGGGAATTTACCCAGGGGCTGTGGTTAGGGGTAAAGCGGCACATGATGAATGAAAAACGGTACACGAAGGAAACTTTTATAATGGGTATGAGTGGGTTTGGACTGGGTAAGGAGGGGGGTCGATATCGGGGATGGTGGGACAAAGGAGTGCGGACCTTGGGGCAATTAATTAAGGGAGGTGGGGAATTGTATACATTTGCGGAATTGCAGGAGTTGTATGAGGTCGCGGAGAGAGACTATTATGCATATGTACAGTTAATGTCATATCTGAGGAGGGTGAAGGCGAGGGAGGATTTATTATGGAAAATGGATGATGCGACAGGGGAATTCCAGGAAAGGGATGATAGCTGCCCTATATGGGGAATTGCGAGTGCAAGTAATAGAAGGGCGCCAGGGGCGATGTAAAGGGGAAAAGGCGTGGGAATCACAGCTTGGCGGGGTGTGGGGGGAGGAGCGGTGGCATAACATTTATAGATGGACAAAGAGGTTGGCGCCGGGAACCAAGTATTTGGAAAATAGTTTAAAGGTGCGATATCAAATGTATTGGACACCATGGAAGGTCAGGGCTTTTCAACCTCAGGAGAAGGGGGAATGTTGGAGGGTGTGTGGGAATAGGGGGGATCTGGAACATATTGTTTGGAGGTGTCCCGAAGTACAGAAGATGTGGAAAGCATGGGAGGGTAGAATACGTGAAATAGTGCAGGAAGAGATTGTTCTGACAGCACCGATGGTCCTATTGAATGAGATGCCAGAGGTGGAGGAGCGGAGTATTTCCATGCTGGTGGGATATTGCATTGGAGCGGCAAGGGGTGAGATTATGGTGAAGTGGAAGTGTGTTGATGTACCTAGGGTTCAAATGATTATGCTGCGATTGGAACATCTTTGGACTATGAGTGCGATAGCAGCGCATCAGCATCATAACATCAAAGCCTATCGGGAAGTGTGGAGGAGGGTGAGGAGTGGAGGGAGGGAGGGGGAGAGGGAGGGGGAGGGGGAGGGGGTAGGAGGGGAAGGGAGGGGGGTGGGGTAAGGTAAATGGTTTAGCATTAAGGGGGGCGTAGGGTTAACAAAAGATGGGAACAGTCACAAGTTTTGAGGTGGCTGTATAGATGGCGTATAAAAACAGTCAATCTGGTGGGATTGCTGAGGTTATGAATATCAGTTGGAATTAATTTTGGACAGGAGGAGGGTCATGAAGCTAATGGCGGGGGGGGGGGAGAGGGCATTGGAATTGAAAATGGAAAATAGAGGTTGCAACCTCGGTTGCGTTATAGAACTGGGAGGGCAATGGATGTTAACGGTGGGGATTTTTAGTATTACAATGTTGCATATTATGGTGTTTAGCATGTTATGGACTATGCTGTAGGCAACTAGTGATTGAGGAATTCATTCGGTAGGGGTCTAATTCAGCACTGAGGAGTTCAATGTCATTCGGTGACTGTAACATAGAGAAGTTGTATTGCATTGTTGTTGAGATGGATGTAAAAGATTAATGAAAGTTGGAATTATAAAAAAAAGAAAGAGACCACAAAAAAACTGCTGAAAAAAATAAGCAGTGTCACAGTTGAAAAGAAGTGCCGAAAACGAAATCTCAAGACCTGTCGGCTGACCAGAGAAACCCAAGCAGGGAAGTCCCAGATGCCCATGCAGACTTGGCAGGCCCAGTTGCCCATCAAAATGTATTATTTTTTTTATTTGGAGCCAATTAAATGCAGCCAGAATGACAAACAAACAAAAAGCCCACTGAAATCAATGGGAGGGAAAAAAACAGTAAGCAAATCTAAAGTGAAAAAATAAAAGCATGCAGATCAAGAGGAAATGAGGGTCTGGGCCCAACTCACTAGCCACCTCAGGAGCTCTATTAGGTCCTTCTGCTTCTCTTTGGCCCACCAAGTGCTAGAAACCTGTGGGAAACAGCAGTGGACACAGGATGGCTGTCAGTTCCAGGGGATAGGGGCATACCTAATGTTGTACCTTACTGGACTCAATCATAATCACAATGACCACAGCATCATAATGTGGACTAGGAGAGTCAGGTCATCTGCAAACACCTTGCCACCTGCTGGAGGCATAGACATACATACAGGCTTCTCTCGGTGCTGCACCTATGGCTATACCAAGTGATGACATCACTGAAAGCTGTTCAAGTCTGCCTCCTCCTGCTGGATGACAAGGAATAGAAACTTCTGAAAGATGCCCTTAAAATCTTCCCAGGAAGTTAAATGAAACTCAGAAGAATAAAAATATCTTAATGATTTCAAATGCCAGCTAAATAAGCTATTTCATAAAATTGCTATTTTATTGTAAACTGCCCTGATATAACAAATTGACATCATGGAGGGAAGAGTGAGCAAGGAAGTCCTGGGATGGAACAAGTGGGGAAATAATGGAGGATGGGCATAATATGGGAGGAGAATGGAAGCCATAAGATTGGGTGAGGAGTGGGTCAGCGACAGGAGACATAAGAACAAACCGAGCCATACAGGGTCAAACCTGAGCTCCATCAAGCCCAATATGCTGTTTCCAGCAGTGGCCAATTCAGACCACAAGTGCCTGTAAGGTTCCCAAAGGTAGTCAGCTTCCATGCTGCTTATCCCAGGGGTCTGGCCCGTCTTTTGCTAGTGTGAGGCCCCTGGCACTTGGCGGTTTGCAGGGTCCCCGGATGGGCCGGATCCCACATGATGAGCCCAGCTGCCCATGCCATAGGACTCCTTACTAAAGTCACTCATGACATCATTTCGTTACAAATCATTGAAATCAACTTTAATCAATTACTGACAAACTGACCAACAAAGCCGACAATCATATGTCCACATCACAATTCACAAACAGCTGTCAGCCTGTCAAACGCTTAACAATCGAATTGGAAATTTACAGTTTCAAGCATTCTAACTTTGCAATGCATTAATGCACATTCCACGTGCTGACTGCTGACAGTTAGCTAAGTATCAACATGTCGAAGTTCGAACATGTGTTAATGCAAAATCACGGATAATGCACTCAGAGTCAACTTCTCTCAGAAGGTCCTGCTCGATACTCAACAAGCTAAGCATGTTCAGATGCTCGTGTGACATCGTTGATCTGAGATGATTCTTAATCAGCTTCAGCTTGCTGAATGACCGCTCACCTGAGCAGTTCGTCACCATGAGGCAGAGGAAAATGTGCAGCGCGATCTCTGTGTTCGCAAACATGCAACGGAGGCCATTATCAACGATGAAGCGATGCAGCTGAATTTCGATCTTGCTGCAGATTGTAGCATTATCTGGATCGTCATTCTCATCTTCCTCCAGGTCATCCGACTCCGACGCCTGCAGTACTTCCTTGCCCAACTTTGTTTGCAGAGCTGCCTTAAATTGTACTAACTCTTCCGCCTGTTCAGGCTGCAGATCAGAGGCATAGCGATTAACTAATTTGCTTGCACCTTCTCAAATTTCTGCATCAGAAAGTGATGAAATTTTACGCAAGAAAGCAAATCAGTCAGCCAATTCAGCATATGCTTCCTTGCACTTCGACAGTGCAGCAGCAAGGCTGTCGATGATAACGATGAATGTGTCAGTATGGAATTTATCACGTGGTTGCAAATGAATCTCAGTGTCCGTGCCGGATTCGTCATATCTGCGATTTCGTCTGTGTACTTGCTTGCTGAGATCAGCCCAATAGTTTTCACAGCGTGAGAGGTCTTTGCCATGTGCTTCAAAGTGGTCAAACTGTTCACGAAGGCTTTGGACGTACATCTGCAGTGAGTCATAAATCGCAGCAACAGAATTCAAGTTTTGATCAGCTGACTGCAACAACATGCTGTTCGCTTGGAATCTTGCGAGAATCTTCTGCCAAGAGTGGTTTCTCCATGCAGACAATGTCACTCACATCTTTCACCTAGATTGGATGGTATACATCCAACGGTGTTGAAAGAACTGAAATATGAGATTGCAGATCTGCTATTAGTAATCTGTGAACTATCATTAAAATCATCTATAATATCTGAAGACTGGAGGATTGCCAATGTAACGCCAATTTTTAAAAAGGGTTCCAGGGGTGATCCAGGAAACTACAGACCGGTGAGCCTGACGTCAGTACCGGGAAAAATGGTAGAAACCATCATAAAGAATAAAATTACTCAACATATAGATAGTCATGGCTTAATGGGAGACAGCCAACATGGCTTTAGACAAGGAAGATCTTGTCTTACTAATCTGTTATGTTTTTTTGAAGGTGTGAATAAACAGGTAGACAAAGGTGAGTCGGTTGACAAGATCCCTCATCAGAGACTTGGCAAAACTAAAAAGTCATGGGATAGGAGGCAGTGTACTATTGTGGATCAGGAACTGGTTAAAAGATAGAAAACAGAGGCTAGGGATAAATGGCCAATTTTCCCAATGGAAAAAGGTGAATAGTGGAGTACCCCAGGGATCTGTACTGGGTCCGCTGCTTTTTGACATATTCATAAATGACCTGGAAAAGGGAATAATGAGTGAGGTTATCAAATTTGCAGATGCCACAAAACTATTTAAAAGTTGTTAAAAACCCAAGAGGATTGTGGAAAATTTGCAGGAGGATCTTGATAAATTGGAAGACTGGGCATCCAAAGGGCAGATGAAATTTAATGTGGACAAGTGCAAAGTTATGCACCTAGGAAAGAACAAACCATGGTTACATGATGCAAGGTCACATTGGGAACCACCACCCAGGAAAAAGATTTAGGCGTCATCGTTGATAACATGTTAAAACCCTCTGCCCAGTGTGCAGCAGCGGCCAAGAGAGCAAATAGAATGCTAGGTATCATAAGGAAAGGAATGGAAAATAAAACAAAGGATATTATAATGCCTCTGTATCGTTCCATGGTGCGACCGCACCTTGAATACTGTGTGCAATTCTGGTCGCCGTATCTTAAAAAGGATATAGCATTATTAGAAAAGGTTCAGAGAAGAGCCACCAAAATGGTAAAGGGGATGGGAAGAATACTCCTATGAAGAAAAGCTAAAAAGGTTAGGGCTCTTCAACCTGGAAAAGAGACGGCTGACCAGTTTGTTCCTCCCCTCCCTGCTTGCTCCTCCCTCCCATGACTTACCCATTCTCTCCCCCTCTACCCAAGTCCATACCAATCTAGAAATGCACCCTGTATGACTAACAAATCCGGCGCCTCCCTCTGCCACAACCACATGCAGTAACTCTCTCTTTTTGAGCTTCCTGGAAGCCCAGTGATGAAATCAGCTTCCTTTGTCTACTTGCGCCATAGGTGGTTGCACTGCTTGTACAGCCCTTGGTACAACCCTGCTTTCACCTTATCTCATGGCTCCTGCTCCCCCCAAAACATTCCCTGTCCCAAAGATTTCTGGTTTGCTCCTTCCCTACTTCCCAAATTGTTTCCCTATGCTCTCCCCCCTCCCCAATCTCTTGGTTCCCACTGTCCCTCTGCTCATCGAACTGGGACAAGACCAAACTGGCCTTACATGTCCCTTGAGTGAAATGGTGACAGGCCTGGTAGCAGCAGGCGTGGAGATTCATTGAGCTCACATGCACTTTTCAAGCTGCCCTGTCACTCGTTAGAGCTGGTGGTCACAGGAACTATTTCTCATCTAGTTTGTTATATGGAAACCCCATCTCATAAGTGTAATGATGTACTTACTGCACACAAAAGAAAAATCCAACAACAAACATTGCCATAACTAAGAGCAAAGTTCTGTGCCAAAGAAGGAAACAAGGCCTCATGCAATGTTCACACATTTCCTTACTTATTTCCAAAAACGTCCATACCCATCAGAATTGCCCTGAATATTTATTTCAGACAGCAAGAGCACAGAGGCCTGCATGGATATGATAAGTAGCTTGGCTTCAGATACTGTGAGGGAGGAGAAGCAAGTGCTAGATTCAGAAGGAAACCTTGCTTGGGTTGGGTTTGTATTGTTCAAAAAACTCCTGCTGAGCCAGAAAGGAAATGCTTCTTCTGCTATCAAAGGCACATCACCAAGTAAAATACCATCAACAAAAGACAACCCCAGTTCTGAACCAGTTTCTTAGCACGTAAGCTTGCCTATTTTTTATTTTCTTAAAACTAATCTTAGGAAGTAACCTTCCCACGTCTTTCAATATTTATAGGAAGGTCCAATCTGACAGGTGGAAACCATGGGCTCTATAGCTGAGATTTTCCCATTATTAACCCAGGTGATGTAGAATATGTAATGGGGCTTTGGACCCTTTATTAAGTCTATACTCCTCCCAGCAGAGAACATGTACATCTTTGGTCTTCATTCTCAGTCCCTGAGGGTCACAAATGGGCCAGATTTTCAGGAAATCTCTAATGAACATGCACAAGAGAGATTTACACCCAATGGAGGTACTGGGAAAGCAAATCATTCATGCATAATCATTAGGGATATCCTGAAAATCTGACCTGTTGGCAGTCCTCATAGAAGTGGAAGAGCAGCCTAGTGGTTAGAGCACTGGCTCGGTAACCAAGAGACTAGAATTTAATTCCCACTGACACTTCTTGTGACCTTGGGCAAGTCACTTAACCATCCATTCTCTTAGAAGAAGGGCCTGGCAATCTACTTCTGGTCACACAGCCAAGAAAACCCAGGAGTCAGCATTGACTCAGAGGCATGCACTGTATTTCTGGCAGCCCTTGAGGACCTAGGAGCGCTGTGTGTAGAGCTCACTAAACCACTTTGCTATGGTAGTCCCCTCTAGGAACGACCACAGTTAGAAAGCCTAACGTTTGGAGAGTTCAGTTTCTTTTCTAGAGATCATGACATGATGCAAATATAAACCAGAAAAAGTAGTTGCATATAAAGGCATGCTTTAAGGCCAAAAATATAACAGACACTAGCTTTACTTTTCATTCCATTAAGGTTACTAGGTTATTATGTAAGTGAATCTGTGTAATTTAGCCCAATTTTTGAACTTATTGACTTTGGATGACCTAATTATACATGGAATAAATGAACAATTGCATCCTCCAAAGGAATACATTAGAAATGTTGTGCGAATGAAGCATCCATCTTTAAAAAATCTAAAGAACGTCTCAAGCAGAAGTAAAAACCTGGCAAACTCATTACATCTCTGTGTGTGCTTAGAATGGGGTGAGGGGGGGAGGTATTATTAGCAACCAATTCAACTTCAATAATAAACGAACATAACTATGATCTTGTATAGAAAAATTCATATGGAAGGTCATTTTATAACAGGGTGCCTAGGTTACGTCAGTAGGGAAGTGCCTATTTTATAAAGGCACATAGGCACCTACATGACATCATAAGATGCTAGCGCATATCAAACAGCAATAGCACCTACATTCAAGGCACAGATATTACTCCTGCTTTATGCGTGCACATCATAACTCCACCCACACTCTGCCTACTGTACATGTGCCAGCTTGCATCATGCATACTTTCCGGCATGACCTAATTTTACAAGAGCCCATTTACATGTGTAAAACACAGTTTTATACATAAAAATGGTTTATAAAATTACCCCCACAATGCATAGTAAGAAATAAGGTTGATATTCAGTTGAATGATGAAGCATAACTTTAAACAGGTAGCTTAAAGTTATGCATATGTTATGCAGAGCTAAACATTCAAGTGTGAACACTGAAAACGGCAGATAAGTTACGAATTTAAAGGTATTTCTGCTATTTCTGGATTCAGACTTGGAACACACAGAGACTGGCTGAATTTTGCAGTTGCAGTGGTTAATTTTTAGAGTTGGGGCAGTTTGCGGGGTGGTCGGGTAGTTTGCAGGGTGGTGGGGCAATTGCGGGAGAAGTAGTTTTTGGGGGTGGAGGCAGTTTGCAGGGTGCTGGATCAGTTGAAGTGGGGTATTTTTTGGTGATGGTGTCAGTTGTAAGCAGGGCCAGCCTCAGCGTTGGTTCAAGGTATTGGCACCCTAGGCAAACCTTAAGCTTTATGACCCCCCCCCCAGCTGTCAGACTCTATTGTTTATGTTTGAATGCCCTGCACTTTGCCGTCCCCCCAGAAGCTGTTCTCCTAGGCGACTGCCTAGTTTACCTAATGGTTGGGCAGGCCCTGATTTCAGGGGGTTAGATTTTAGAGGGTGGAGCAAGTTTGTAGGCTGGTGGAGCAGTTGCAGAGGTAGATTTTTTGGGTGCTGACATTTTGGGCGTGAGGGGCAATTGCAGGGGGATAGATTTTGGGGAGAGTGACAGTTTGAAAGGAGCAATTCCTTAAGTGCTCTGCTTCACTTTATGTAAACTTTGACAGCATGGGATAGAAGCTTAGAGGTTAGAGCACTGGCTTGGGAACCAAGAGACTAGGGTTCGATTTCCACTAGCACTCCTTGTAGCCTTGGACAAGTCCTTAACCCTCCATTGCCTCAGAAGAATCCAAGATATCAGCATCCCTTTTTAATGTACTTTACCAAGTTTATTTATTTATTTATTTAACAATCATTTATATCCCGCATCTTCCAGAGTTCAGATGCGGCTTACAATTGAACAACAGTCAACAAAGCAAGGGCTTGTTTTACATGGAACAATTTTTGACAGTAAACAATGTAATAGTTAAATACGTAACAGAACGGTGAATGGTTAAATGCATAACAGAACAATGTAATGGTTAAATACATAACAGAACAAGAACAATTTATGAACTATGTACAGATACAGGTTTGTAGGTTCCTTAGATTTAAATCATGGTTATTTACAAGAGGGTGTAAATCTGTTAATTATGAGGTTTAGCTTTACTCAGTTGGGTGTTATTTAGCCTTTTTCTGGGATGATTAGTGTATTATCAATGTTGTTGTAGTGCATGGCAAAGAGGTAGGTTTTCAGTTTTTTGCGGAATTCTATAATTTCTGTTGTGGATCTTAGGTCCTCTGGGATGGAGTTCCAAATGAAGGGGGCCGCATGTGAGAAGGCTCTGTTATTAGTTAGTTTGGTTGCTTTTATAAAATCATTTGGAGTCCTTAATTTATTTGAGTGTCCTTTTCTGTGAGTGACTTTTTGAGATTCCTTGCTTATAAGATTGCTTAATGGGATTGGAGCCATGCCATTGAGAGCTTTAAATGTGGTTATTGTGGTCTTATATATTATCCTGCTTTGTATTGGGAGCCAATGCAGGGTTGCTAATATTGGAGTAATATGCTGGAATGAGTGTGCTTTCATTACAATTCTAGCTGCTGCGTTCTGTGCTAGTTGTATTCTTTTAATGTTTTGTTTCGTTATACCTAAGAGAATTAGGTTGGAAAAATCAAAGTGTGGGGTTATGGTTGCCTGTATTATGTTAATGAAATCTTGTAAGTGAACTAAGGGGCGTAGTTGCTTGAGTATTTTGAGTTTGAAGTAGATTTTCTTTATAATGTTTCTAATGTGGGTGTTCATCGTAAGGTGTGTATCTAAAATGACTCCTAGGTATCTTATTTCGTTTTTATTGTGATGTCATGGTTTTGTATTGTTATGTGGGTTGGAGGGACATATGAATGGTTTTTTGTTACAATTAATACCTCTGTTTTTGAATGGTTTATGTGGAGGTTTTTCGCTTTAAGCCAGGTTGCAATTTCGTTAAGACAATCTGTTAAGAGTTTTATCGGTACATCAGGGATGGTGAATGGAATGTATAACATAATATCATCTGCGTATAGATGATAGAGTACACCGAATTTTTTGAAAATGTCACAAACTGGTTTTATATATATGTTAAATAGGAGGGCTGATAGAGCTGAGCCTTGTGGGAGACCAATTTCTTGTTTATATGTGGTGGATGTCTGATTAGCTATTTTTACATTTTGCGTTCTATTATGTAGATATGAGGTGAACAGTCACGTTTAAGTTGCAATGTAAACCACTTTGACTAAAATGATAAAGCGGTATAAAAAAACCTGTTAAATAAATGTTACAGAAGTTGGGGCTCCTTTTCCCATAGGAATGCACGGGGCTATTTTTTGGAGCCGTTTATTTCTCTGGAAGCCCCGGTCTCATCTGGCCCATTTTCAAAACGCAGTACTAATTTGTGGTATAAGGAAGGAACAACTTTATTATTCAAAATCCAGCCTAATCGCCCAACAACTTTATTATTCAAAATCCAGCCTAATCGATTTTGAATAATAAAGTTGTTCCTTCCTTATACCACGAATTAGTACTGGGTTTTTGTTGTTCACGTGGTATCGTGCTTCTTTGGTGGACTTCCATTTTCAAAACGGACATGTCTATACATCAGTTTTTCCCCAATACCAAGTTCCACTCCATTCTATTTATTCTTCTGAGAGTTATTTTTTCCCTAGACAAATAAGCAGATGGACAGTCATTTTTTGACCCCTTTGGAATAATTCTTTACAACTTCTGTTGAGTTGGAAAGAATAAAAACCAACAGTAATCCTGACATTTTAGGAAAAAGAGAGCAAGGGAGCAATATGGCAGCATAAACAGAGGCAGACTTGTTAGTCTACTCAGCACAAGTTTGGTTCATGCTTTTTTAGAACAGATTCTTTCAATTTCCGGGCATTTTATTATGTTTGTTTGACCCATTTGTTTTTTAGGCACGTATTATACGCACACAAGAATGTATAAATGCACGCAATCTATTGTATGCTCATCAATTAAGAGGTATATACTCGTACTCATACTTTAAAATTTTTAGACACTCAAATGAACTGAATGTGTGCTCACGAATGCCCACTCCTGGTGCATGGTCGCTTTGAATAACAGTATTCCACATACAAGCTGCAGGAAGAGTATGGTAACTTCTTGTCTTAAAAAGCCTCATTTCAACAAGTTTCATCTCACAAAGCAAGATTAATGTCACTGAGCCACGTGACTGTTCTTGAAAGATTTATAGTGCTTCAGGTGTTAAATAAAAACATGCATTTTAAAAGTAACACAGCCAGCCGCGCCAAACAAAAACGACAGACCTACCGCAAATAAAGAAAAAAGCATCCAAGTGGCAATCATGACCCTCACTTTCCTTGGCACAGTTTGCTCTGGAGAATGACACACGGATGGGAATCTGGTGTGCAACACCTGGTCCTTTACCTCCTTAGAAACAATAGTTAGCTGGACACTGTGTAACTGAATGTCTTTGTTGAGCACCCAAGACGTGAAATGTTGAGAGAAGTCTGCTGAAGTCACACAGCTCCAAATGCAAAACAAAAAGTAAAACTGGACAACCGACCCCTACCCCAAGCTCGTGATCCTGACCAACCTGCGCAAGTATTTCTCACACCTGGGAAGCAGCAAAGAAAACAGAACCGGTTCCTCCCCCAGCTCCATGACCCTGAACAGTGCCTCAAGGACAAATGAAAAACAAGGAACAAGCATAATTATATTCTGTGTGCTACTAGTGTCAGCCTATGGGCTACTATGCTAAGAGAGAAAGCAGCGTTTTTCACTCTCACTTTTCAACGTGGCTCTTCCTGAAGGTGTTGTAAATTTTTGAATTTTTCTCCTCTTTTTCAGTCACTTCTCACATAAAAGCTTCCTGTTTAATTGTGTTTATTTTTTGACTTAGGGTTCTCTGTCATTTAATCTAAGTATCATAACCCAGGGTCTCATGACAGGAAAATGATTTTTAGAAGAGGAAATAAAACAGATCTCTATCTAAACGTTTTAGCACTGCAAAGGAAAGCTGAAAAGAGTCACATGAAGAAAGTGAAGTGTCACCAGTTTTTTATCCAGAAGCTCCTAGCAGCTCACCTCAACCAAGTGTGCACCTTTGGTATGGTGAGAAAGCATCATGGGGTGGGGGGCGCATGGGGAGTCAGTTATTGCCCAAAGGTAACACCTAGTAACTGGATGTAACTAGGTTCTGAAAGGAGTCCTGGTATGTGGTCTTGGCTGAGGAAGGGGATATAAAATCTCCAGGTAGCTACAAATGAAGGTTTACAGTGTCACTCATGCCTGTTCCTATTGAGCAGGAATCCATAAAGAAGCAGAAGAAAACTACTGGGCCAAATACATCAAGAAATACAAATAATTTAAACAAATTAACACACAGTCTTTTCTCCTAGGACAAGCAGGATGAGTCAGCCACACTTGGTGACGTCATCCGACGGCGCCGAGACGGAAGTACTCTTCATAGCTCAGAAGGGCTTTTGCCCTTCTGAGCATGAGCCAACAGGCCCCACCCCCCTTGCCCGCCCCTAGCCGGCCAGTTTCACTTCTTCCGCCTTGCCAGCAAGACGGACCTCTCTACTCTCCACAAAGATTACCATCTAAAGAAAGAGGAAAATCCCCCTTATTCACTTCAATTTAATACTAACGCTTTCTTTCTACATTTCTCAGAAAGATGATTTATATATCATCAGAAGCAGAATTCAAGAAGAACTACTCATGCTCCAGGAAGAAGCAGGAAGCTCCCGGATGGGAGTAGTCCACGGCAGCCCAGGACGTGCCAAATTGGCCTCCGTTCCCGGCTAGCCTCCTACCTCTCTCTCCCTTTCTCAAGGGCAGAAGAATCCCAGACTAAGGACTGGTGGGAAGATAGCCCTCGCGGCAGCCCGGGACGTGCCTGAAAAGGCCTCCGTCCCCGGCCAGCCTCCTCTGCTCTGCTATCGCACCGGAGAAGGAAACTCGCGGAAAGCAGCCCTCGCGGCAGCCCGGGATGTGCCTGAGAAGGCCTCCGTCCCCGGCCAGCCTCCTCTACCTTGCTTTTGCTCCGGGATTCCCCATCACACGTGTGGACCATGGGGGCAGCCATCTTGACCAGCCAGAGGTGAGGTCAGCGATCCTTCTCCACCTCAACGTGCCATCGGCTGCAGCGTAACGAAATTGCACTATAGAACTTTAAAACAACTAGAAGAATGAGTCTCACCTTTCTTAGGTATGTTAAACTGCATTCATCACGGACAGCTGCACTTCGTGAGCCGCGAACAGATCAAATCGGGCGCTGCTCACTCCTGATTTTTTGGATGCCTCCTTGGCAGATGACGTCACTTGGGATGTGCCCCAGGGCCTCCATCCTCAGCCGCAAACTCCCGGTTGCCGTCGCAGCTCCGGCCATGCGGGACTCCTAGTGATTCTGACGCAGCATCTTGGTCCCGGCCTGAAATTACAGCCGGTCCCGCCGATCTAGGTTTCTGCCCCGGACTTCGGAAGCCGCTGCGGAGAAGCTCTACGCCCAGGACTCGCCTTCCGGGAGACTCGGCAGCCCAGGACGTGCCTGCAGGCCTCCGTCCCCGGCCAGCTGTAGCTTGGCGCACCCCTTCCTCTGCACGGGTCCACCTCACGTGGGGGACCATGGAGGCGGCCACTCCAGTGGCCAGAGTGAAAAGGAAAAGCGTAGTTACTCACCTGTAACAGGTGTTCTCCGGGGACAGCAGGAATCAGGATATTCTCTGGGGACAGCAGGATTCAGTCCTCACATATGGGTGACGTCAGAGCCAACAGAGCCCCCACGGAAGCATCTCCCAGCTTTCAAAGAAAGCCTTTGGAAGATGCACCATGCATGCATAGTCCCCTTCCCACCCAAGGGTGCCATCTTGCCTCAGTCTAATGACAAAGCTAAGATGGCAAAAAGAAATAAAACATTGTAAAGGAGCAACTCCAAGGGGAGGAGAGAGGGTTGTGAGGACCGATTCCTGCTGTCCCCTGAGAACACCTGTTACAGGCGAGTAACTACATTTTCTCCGGGAACAAGTAGGAAGTTAGTCTTCACATATGGGACTCCCCAGCTACAGGCTACCGAGAACCTGTAAAAAGGAAAAAAAAAAAAAAAAAAAAAAAAAACCAAGCCACAGCAACATGCCAGGGACAGCCATGAGCAGCAGCAGCTGAGTCCCTACTAGGGGACTCTCGCAAGACCCAAGTACCCGGTAAGGAACCAGCACTCCGGTAGCCTGAACACAGAAGGGTAAGAGCGTGGGAGTTCCCTACACCCCAAAGAGATTATGGAGTACAGCCTAGCTGAAGGCGCTGTCCTGTCAGGACTCCTTCTCCAGGAATTAATGAACTGCGAAGGTATGGACCGAAGACCAGGCGGCAACCTGGCAGATTTCAGTCATGGGGACGGAACACAGATTTGCCATGGAGGTAGCCATGGCCCTACCTGCTGGTCTAGTGAGATCCCCCGCCTGCTCATAGGTGAGGGTGATACAGTCCGCGACCCAAGTGGACAGAGTTTGCTTAGTTACTGGAAGCCCCAGACGACTAGAGTCATAGGAAACGAAAAGCTGAGGCACTTTGCGGTGGCCCTGGGTCAGTTGTAGATAGGGCCCTTTTACAATCCAAAGTATGGAGAATGGTCTCCACCTTGCCAGCGTGAGGCCTGGGAAAGAAGGTGGGAAGCACCACCTCTTGATTAAGGTGGAATGGGGACATCACCTTCGGCAGAAACTTAGGGTGTGTGTGAAGCACCACCCTGTTCTGTAGAACCTGCATCAGAGCCTGGAGCTCGCTGACCCTGCGAGTTGATGTGAGTGCCACAAGGAAGACGACCTTTCAGGAGAGGTACCAAAAGTGGCAGGTAGCTAGGAGCTCAAACAGTGGCTTGGTAAGCTGCGAGAGCACCACGTTGAGATCCCATTCTGCCACTGGTGGGCAGACAGGGGGCTTGGATAGCATGAGGCCCTGTAGGAACTGCGATACAAGGGGCTGGGCCACGAAGGGTTTTCTCTGAAAGGCATGGTAATGTGCTGCGATAGCGCACATGTGCACTCTGACTGAAGTACCATCTGAACCGAGCAGGAGAACGGGTTCACCCACTTCTCGGTGCACCAGACCAAGAAGGGATGCCACTTGAAGGAGTATGCCCTTCTCGCAGAGGCCTTGCGGAAGGCCAGAAAAATCTCTATCCTTTCAGCAGCCAAGCTGAAGAGACAGGGACCCCAAGTTGGGGTGCAGGAGAGAGCCCTTCTCCTGAGACAGCCAATTTCCCTGGGCCGTGCCCCAGGACTGCTATGTCTCCGACAGGTGGAGAAGCAGCAGGAACCAAGGTTGCCTGGGCCACAGTGGGGCTATCAGTATCAGTGATGCCCTGTCGCGCTGGACCTTGAAGAGTGTCTTTGCGACCAGTGGAGTCGGTGGGAAGGCGTAAAGGAGGCCTTCCATCCATGGAATCGGAATGCATCTGCTGCCACCCGAGACGGGTGCTGCTGGAGGGAACAGAAGCTGGGTAATCGTGTGTTGTCCAGGTTGGCAAACAGGTCCACTAGAGGGATGCCCCAAAGTTGAAACAGCTGGAAGGCCACCCTGGAATCCAGGCGCCACTTGTAAAGCTGGAGGACTCTGCTCAGCTTGTCTGCCAGGGCATTGTCCTGGCCCAGGAGGTAGACCGCCCTTAGGAGCATTCCGTTGTATGTCGCATATGAGCAAAGGGCTACTGCCTCCTGGCAGAGGAAGTTCGACCCTGTGTCCCCTTGCTTGTTCACACAGACCATTACAACCTGGTTGTCGATCTGGATTAGTACTGACCGGTACTGCAGCCGGTGGCAGAAGGCTCGGAGAGCCAGGAATATTGCCCGGAGTTCCAGAAGGTTGATCTGCAGCTGGTGTTCCATCTAGGACCAGCTGCCTTGTGTGCGGAGGTCCTTGCAATGAGCTCCCCAGCCCAGCAGGGAGGCTTCCGTGGTGGGGACCCTCTGGGGGGTGGGTGCCTGGGCATCCCGGCTTGTAGATGGCGGGGGATCTGCCACCACTCAAGGGAGCCCGCCAGTTGGCGGGTCACTCTCACTCTGCCCGGAGCCTGCCCATGGCTTGTGTCCACTGAGAACGAAGGCACCACTAGGCCGCCTTCATGTGTGGGTGGGCGTATGTAGTGACGTGGACCATAGAAGCTATGTGGCCCAGCAGGCGGAGGAGAAAATGGGCGGTAGTGACCGGCAGTGCTATACCTCTGCAGCTAGCTCCCTGAGGCGTTCTGACCTCTCCTGAAGAAGGAAGGCTTTTGCCTGGAGGGTGTCTAGCTGAGCCCCTATGATCTCCAAGCACTGAGCTGGAGAGAGGTGGAACTGGGGTAGTTGATGATGAACCCCAGATACTGCAGGACATGGATGGCGCACTTGGTGGCGTGGTGCACCTCTGCCCTCCCTTATAAGCCAGTCGTCCAGGCAGGGAAAGACGAAGGCCCCTTGGAGACGAAGGTGGGCTGCGACCACCGTTTGGCACTTGGTGAAGACCCTTGGCAATGAGGCAAAGGTCACTACCAAAGGGCAGCACCCTGTATTGGTAGTGACCTCCTCCCATCATGAAGCGGAGGTACTTTCGGCGGTTGGGATGGATCAGGATGTGCATATAGGCATCCTTCAGGTCTAAGGAGCATAGCTAGTCTCCCTGCTGGAGATATGGCAGCAGTGTTCCAAGAGTTGGACTTGTGAAAGAACGGTTCTTGCTGCAGTTGATGGCTCTTGATGGCCTTTGTGATCATGATCCTGCAGAGTCTGAAGTCTGAGTCGTCATGCTCCGGCCCAAGGCAGCGGAGGCAGCAGTCATGTGGATCAGTGCGGGACATCATTTTACCGCACCGATCACATTTCTTGAAGCCGCTGTAGGCCATCAGAAAAAAAGGGGACCCTGCCCCTCAGCAAGGGTCAGAGGCCTGCGACAAAAAAGGGGCATGAAGCGCCAGTCGAAGGATATCTTGATAAAAAAACGAAAAACAGAGCACCTAGGAGCAACGCCGATGCGAGCTGGCTCAGGGGCAGAAAAGGAACTGGTGCACATACCGGATAAAAACAGGATAAAAAATAAGACACACTTTCCGGGGGAAACTGGGCAGATGTCCGGAGGGCTCCTCTGATAAAAGAAGACTGAGGCAAGATGGCACCCTTGGGCAGGAAGGGGACCATGCATGTGTGGTGCATCTCCCAAAGGCTTTCTTTGAAAGCTGAGGAGATGCTTCCGCACGGGCTCCATCGGTGCCAACGTCACCCATATGTGAGACCGACTTCCTGCTTGTTCCTGGAGAAACTGGTATTTCTGTGCCTTATCAAAGGGTACTCTGGGGGGAGTCCAGCCACTCCTTTTCACTCTGACTACAAAGACTGAGTGAAGGGCTCTGTTCTTGCTTCCAGAATTTTTACTCTGGTCTCCTCTTATGATCACACATGCTGCCTGACCTGGCACACCTGTCTTCTAAACCGGCCATCAGACTTGCAGAAGTGGTTTCCGGTGCCACTGCCCTTTATGGAACTTCCAATTGTGAGTGAGGTGCTTGTTCTAAGTACCAAGTTCTTGAAAAAATTTTTGCACCAAGAAATGTTCTATTCCCACTATAAGCATCAAAAACCCTCACTTGAACCCAGTCTCCAGTTCTTTACTCTCCTATTTCTGTCCTTCCAGTCTGTTTTTAAAATGTTGGGAAAAATGTGCTCTTTCCTCAAACTCGTATTCTAGAATCAGGCGTTTTCCCCTTTTCTGGTTTCTGACAACGTTAATTATACATTTACATTTATGCCCTGTCTTCCCCTGGACTTTGTGAGCTCGTGCCATGCACTTCCCTTGTCTTACTCTGTTTTAGCTGGTTTACTTTTGTCAATAAAAAAAAAAAGGTGTGCATGATTATCACCATACCCGCTATTTTCAGAAAATCCCTTCTGATCCCACTTTTCATGCTAGGGTCACGCTCATGAGGCATCAATGTAATGCCCGCAGGCAGTGCTAATGAGGATCAGTTCAGCAGTACCACAGTTTAAATTAGCTTCATTTATAGTTGTAGGAGGTTTTAAGTAGCAAGAAATTTCACTAAATTACCATCTCATCTCATCAGAACTAAAAACATTTAAAGAAGTTTAGAGCATGGCTTATGGAATTCTTTCCAACCTCTCATCATGTGTGTGCGTGTGCACACATGCATGGCAGGGGGAGGGGCAGTTTTATGAGATGGTGGGGCAATTCACTTAACCCTCCATTGCTCAGAAAAATCCAAGTTATCAATGTCCCTGTTTAATGTACATTACCAAGTTTAAGTTACAATGTAAACCGTTTTGATTGAAATGATAGAGTGGTATAAAAAAACCTGTAAAATAAGGTGAAATTAGACTTACCTGCTAATTGTAGTTCCTTAAGGAACTCTAGTCCAGTCCCAGAATCTCTGGGTTCTGCATCTCTTCCAGCAGCTTTGGAGATTGAAACACGTCATCGTTCTGATGACACTGGTATAAGTAGGCAAGGACTCCACTCCAGTACCTATTGACAAAGCAGACTCTCCACGCCAGTACCTATTGACAAAGCAGACTCAGCAGAACAACAAATAAGAGAACTTTCCTGTACTTCTCAATCTATTTATGTATGTATAAAAATCGTATCCCTTTTTTTTTTTGTAAATAACTGTTCAAAACTAATGAGAACCTGTTTTACTTGTAAACAAAGTTCTTCCTGGAAAAAGATCCTTCGATGAGAACAATGACTGCATAAGAAGGCTCCCATCTCCCTGAAAAGAATAGACCCAGAGGCCAGCTTACACCTGCAACCGCAATCACAACCACTCTGATCTTTACTACCTATCACAACTTCAGGCTGTCCCAAATCCTGGAACAAAAAACCCCCGGGTGGGATCCGGGACTGGACTAGAGTTCCTTAAGGAACTACAATTAGCAGGTAAGTCTAATTTCACCTTCCTTTTCGTCCCTCTAGTCCAGTCCCGGAATCTCTGTGGATGTAACAGAGCAGTTAACACTAACGGGAGAGGGCCCTGCTAGACCAACCTGAAGTACTGCCGATCCAAAACGCACGTCCCTCGCTGCTTGCCATCCAGCCGATAATGCTTGGCAAAGGAACTCAAAGACGACCAAGTTGCTGCCTTACAAATATCCTCGGCCGGCACCAAACTGAACTCCGCCCAAACAGCCGCTTGTGCCCTCGTCAAATGGGCCCTGAGCCCCTCCAGAACCACCTTACCTTTCAAAATATACACAGATGCAATGGCTTCCTTCAACCATCTGGAAATGGACGATTTAGCCGCCACCTCCCCCTTCCAGGGACCTCTGAACAAGACAAACAACCTGTCCGACCTGCGAAAAGACGCTGTCCCGCTGAGATAGCGTTTTAGCGTGCGATGAACATCTAGCAGGTGTACCCTCCTTCCCGTCGCCTCGTTCTCCTCCCCAGAAAACACTGGCAATGAAACCACCTGGTTAACGTGAAAAACCGAAACCACCTTGGGTAAGAAGGCTGGAACCGTACGCAATACCACCTTCTGATCCGAGAAAGAAAGAAACAGCTCCTTAGAGGACTAGGCCTGCAACTCCGAAATCCTGCATGCCGAGCATATCACCACCAGAAAAACCGTCTTGAGAGTCAAATCCTTCAACAACGCCTTACCTAAGGGCTCAAAAGGTGCTTTCACCAACGCCTCTAATACCACATTCAGGTCCCATGTGGGAACCGAACACCTGCGCGGAGGGCGCATCAGCACCACTGTTCTTAAAAACCTTCTCACATCCGCGTGTGCCCCCAACACATCAGCCTGCATCTTACCTCTGTAGCAAGAAAGCGCCGCTAGCCGAACTCTCAGAGAACTGGCCGACAGCCCCTTCTCGAAACTATCCTGTAAAAAGGATGGCCTCAAAGATCCGCCAGACCCACACATAAGCCAATGACGTAGATCTCCACCGCGCCTTCAGCAATGTTGCAATGACCGCCGACAAGTAACCCTTGGCTCTCATCCTCGCCCTTTCAAGAGCCAAGCCGTAAGCGAGAATCGACCCACCTGAGGCATGCGCAGCGGCCCCTGAAGTAACAGATCCTTCTGCATAGGGAGCCGCCACTGCTTGTCCACTTGCAGACGAACTAAATCTGCATACCAGGGCCTTCTTGGCCAATCCTGTGCCACCAAGACCACCAGGCCCTGGTGCCTCTCTATCCGCTGCACTACACGCCCGATGAGCGCCCACAGAGGGAAAACATAAATTAGCCCCTCGGCTGGCCCACTCTGCATCAACGCATCGAGCCCTTCGGACATCCTTTCTCTCCTCCTGCTGTAAAATCGTGTCGCTTTTGCCGATTCGAAGGTGGCCATCAGATCCATAATTGGCGTCCCCCAATGCCTCAAAATCAGGGCAAACACCTCCGGATGCAATACCCACTCTCCAGGATCTATCGTGCGATGACTCAAAAAATCCGCTACGACATTGTCCACGCCCGCTAAATGCTAAGCCGACAAGGCCAGCAGATTTAGCTCAGCCCAGCTTAACAACTGGCCTGCCTCTATCTCTAATGCCGCACTTCCCGTGCCGCCCTGCCGATTGATGTAGGCCACTGTGGTCGCATTGTCGGAAAGCACACGAACTGCCGCCTGACGCAGCCAAGGCTGGAAATCCAGGAGGGCGAAGTACACCGCTCTCATCTCCAACCTGTTGATGGACCAGTCCTTTTCCTGCGCCGACCAAATCCTCTGCGTGAAGCGTCCCTCGAAATGTGCTCCCCAGCTCGTTAGACTTGCAGCCGTCATTAAAGCCCTCCATGCTGGGGCCTCCAAGGGCATTCCCTTCTAAGTTTTGTGGCTGCAACCACCAGCGAAGCTCTCGGGACACTTCCGGGAGGCAGACCAGCCGACGACTCAGCTAGTCAGACTGGTGTGACCACCGGCGTAATAGAGCCCTTTACAGCGGCCTCATGTGAGCCATGGCCCATGGCACCACCTCGATCGTGGCTGCCATCGTCCCCAGAACCTGCAGATAGTGCCACACCGTAGGAGCCCTCTGGGATAAAAACCTTTGTACAAGCGTTCTCAAGCCCTGCGCCTGCAGAACTGGCAGAAAAAACTTCCCCTGTGCCATATTAAAACGCGCCCCCAGATACTCCAAGGACTGCGACAGACTCAGCTTGCTTTTTGTGAAGTTGACCACCCACCCAGGCTCTGAAGGAACTGCACTACCCGGGCTGTGGCCGCGACGCTTTCATCCTTTGACTTCGCCCGAATCAACCAATCGTCCAAATACAGGTGCACCAGCACTCTTTCTTTGCGGAGGGCCGCTGCCACCAACACCATAACCTTGGTGAACGTCCTCTGTGCCGTTGTGAGGCCAAACGGCAGAGCCCGAAAATGAAAATGCCCCCATGGGCATCGCAAACCGCAGATACTGCTGATGCTCCTGCCGAATCAGAATGTGTAAATATGCTTCCGTGAGGTCTAAAGATGTAAGAAACTCTCCCTTTCTAACCGCCACGATTACCGAGCGCAGTGTCTCCATATGGAAATGAGACACTCGGAGGCACCGGTTAACTCTTTTGAAATATAGAATGGGACGGAAGGCCCCGTCCTTCTTTGGCACCACAAAATAAATGGAGTATCGACCGGAACCGCTCTGCTCCGACGGCACGGGCACCACTGCCTGCAGCTGAATCAACCTTTGCAACGTCACCTGCACTGCCCATCTTTTGAGCCTTGCCCTGCAAGGCAACTGGACAAACGAATCGACCACCAGCCGTTGGAACTCAAGCGCGTACCCGTCTCGAATAACCTCCAACACCCACTGGTCCGACGTTATCTGGACTCAGGCAGGGTAGAAGTCTCGCAGTCGCCCTCCTACAGACTCGCTCCCTACCTGAGTCCCCCTCATCTCATTGTGGCTTCTTAAGGTTTGAGGACGAGCTGGCCGCGAAACCTCTACCAGCCCCTCGAAAGCCTCGAAACCCAAGGCTGCGTGCCGCAAACCTGCCCCGCTGAAACTGACCGAAGCGGGACGAACGAAACCTACGAAACTCTCTCTGCGACCCTTTGGGAGTCGGACCAGGACGACCTTGCTTTGGCATATCCTCTGGCAGACGACCCCCTTTAGACTCTCCCAAGTCCTTGACCAACTTGTCCAGATCCTCTCTGAACAACAACTTCCCTCAAAAAGGAAGCTTGCTGAGCCGCGCCTTTGAGGAACTGTCCGCTGCCCAATTGCACAACCACAAAGACCGCCAGGCTGCCACCACGGAGGCCATGCTTTTAGCAAGTCCCCGGATCAAATCATAATGGATATCCGCCAAATAAGCGGTTCCGGATTCCAGACACGACAACTCCTCCACCTGCTCTCTGGACTGATCCACCGGCAGCCGCTGGGACCAATGCAGACATGCTCGCATCACCCACGCCCCCGCGATAGATGCTTGCATGGACAGGGCGCTTATATCAAAGACCTGCTTTAACAAGGTATCTAACTTCCTATCCTGCCCATCTTTAAGTGCCGCCGACCCCTCCACCGGATTCGTCGTTTTCTTAGTCACCGCCGACACCGCTTCATCGACCTTTGGAGAGCGGAAGAGATCCTTATCCTGGTCTGAGAGGGGATAGAGTCGCACTATCACCCGAGAACCCTTAAGGGCTGCCTCGGGTAAATCCCACTCCTCCTGAATCATATTCCTAAAGACCCTGTGAATGGGAAAAACTCGTTGCGTTGTCCGCACGGCCTGCAACAGCGGGTCCTCTAACACCTCATCCGCCGCTGGCCCCGCCGACGGGATGTTCAATGCCTTGAGGGTCTTCGCAATAAGGGCGAGCAACTCTTCTCGCTGAAACACCCTGACTACTCTAGCCTGCTGTTCCGACTCTGGTAGCTCCCCTTCCTCTAACTCCTCTCCTGAATCATCCTCTAACTCCCCGTCCCTGGAATCCACCTCCTCAAAGGGTGCTGGAGGCGGCTTCTCGACACACGCTACCTTACTCCTTTTCGTCGAGGTACCAGCCTCCTCCGGCCGCAACGGGCTTCCCTGAAGCTTTTCTCCCTGCCTGCGTGCCGGAACCGGAGTCATCCCAGGCTGCAGCAAGGATAATGCCTGTTGCAACAACACAAAGAAATCTGGAGGGACCAGGGCGGGTCCTCCTGTATGACCCTGCCCCTGCGGAGGAGACGGCTCCCGTGCCGTGGACGGACCTGCCACCGGCTCTGAAGGGGTCGGAGACGGGGACCGTCCCTCCTCCTGCCCTTCAGGAAGCGCTATTCCCATCTCCAGTGTCTTCTCCATTAACGCGGCCTCCTGGGTGCAGCACCTGCACACCCCGGAGTCCAACACCGCTCCTCGCCTGGTGCCACACACTAGGCAGTGAGGTCTAGCGGGTATACTAACTCAGAGGAACCTCCAACCCCCAGGTACCAGAGGGAGACCCTCAAATCAGCCTTTATTTATCTATTTAACTTTATTTTATTCTCTTTTTTTTTTCTTTTCAAGATTCGGCTGCCCGATCACGCTCCCTTGTCCACAGAGACAAAAAGGAAACTAAGACAAGCATGGCGACCCCCGCCCCCCCCCCCCCCCCCCGCTCCGGAGAGGCCACCAAGCAGAATTCAATAACAGAAAATGGCTCCATTTGCGCTTCCCGCATGAAAACTACGCGGTCCAGCCTGCAGCTAAACTCTGCCGAGACTGCGCGATTCCAGCTCTCCGGCCTCCCTGCTAACACCCCCAATGCAAATTTAGAACAACCGGGCCTTACCGGGGTCTGCCGACACTCCTGGAAGCCTCAATCCATCTCCGTAGCTCAGCCGAGACTGTGGCTTCGGCTTCGGACCGGAGAGGCATGCTGCCCCGCTGCTTCTCTGCTCGCTAATAAAAACCGCTGCCGGCTGCGCCAGCCACCTACTCCTCACCCGGTAACGCGGGATCAGGAGCAGGGAGACTCTTCTTGCCGGATTTTCTCCCCCAAACCGGCTCTCTTCCGTGGCGGAGAGAGGAGGTGGGGGGCGGGGGGGGGGGGAAGTAGAGGAAAGGAGGAGGAAATGACAGCCTGCCTTCTGCAGTCCTTTGCTCTCTCCTTCCCAATGTCTAAGGCCCTTAACCTAAAATAAAAACCTAAACAAAAATAATTTAAAAACAATCTAAAAACAATTCTCTGCTTATTTGCTGTCTATTGAGCCCAGACCTCTAGGCTCAACCCTTCCTCCAGCTGCTTGGAGACTGAAACTAACTGGAATGGAGAGGCAGTCCTTGCCTACTTATACCAGTGTCGTCAGAACGATGACATGTTTCAGTCTCCAAAGCTGCTGGAGGAGTTACAGAACCCAGAGATTCCGGGACTGGACTAGAGGGACGAAAAGGAAATAAAAATTGCAAGATGTTAGTTTCTGGGGCTGGGGCAGTTGCATAAGGTGGATTTCAAGAGTGGAGATAGTTTGAGGAGTGCCACTTGCAAGGGGAGGAGTAAGTCTTGTGGGCAGTTTGGGGGGGGGGTAGGGCAGTTGCAGGTACGTAGTTATAGAGGGATGGGTCAATTTGGGGAATACTTCAATCCTTTCACCTTGCTGCTCTTTATGCCTGGAACAAACTACCTGAGTCTATATGTCAGGCTTCATCTCTGACCCTTTTCAAACCCAGGCTGAAAACTCATCTCTTCGAGGTTGCTTTTGGATCCTGATCTGCTTAGTCTGCTATGTGTTTCCTTACCATTCCCCTAGATGTGTCCTTATCCACAACTGTTGTGTTGTCTGTCTTGATTAGATTGTAAGCTCTAATGAGAAGGGACCGTCTTTTACATGTGTTTGACAGCGCTGCATAAACCTTGTAGCGCTATATTCGTACAAATGATCAGCAGTAGTAGAGAACAGGGGAGAGAGGCAGTTTGAAAGGAGGAATCCCATAACAGTTATGCTCACTGTTTATAAGTTTCTATGCTGCAAAAGCTGGAAGTGCTTCTACCATGGAAATGTATTGGGCCATTTTGGGGAGGGAGGGGAGGTGGCTTATTTTTCTGAAACTGCCATGTAATCTGGCCTATTTTCAAAATGGACTTGTCATTTTTACTGGACTTTCCTCCATGTCGAGCTTCATCCCATTCCATTTTCAGAGTTATTTTGCCCTCAGAGATTCCTTTTGTCTAATTCTTTTGAACTTCTGTTGAGTTGGAAAGAATAAAAAAATGATATGGTTTTTCTCTCCATTCCCCTCTCAATATGGGACTCGACTATAAGCCCCTTCATATCAGATCACATTATATTGGGAGCGACAGGCTTGAGTAGGCGGAATTTCCAATCACACCTTGTAAATTACTCATACATGTTACATCTTTTGAGCTCCATAAACAAACGCTCTTTGGCACAATGCAAGTATTACAGCGAGCATTAGCAGTAAATTTAAGAGAATGAGATCATATTCCACATACCCTGGCTTGGGAGCAAGATTCATGACTGTCATGGTATGTGCAAAACTAACCAGTTGGAGAAATTGCCCCCGAGCTGCTAAAGAGGAACAATCTTTAAGAGTTATCAGACGACAGAATTAAATACCCCTTTGTCCTTGTCCTTCAAGTAAAGCACAGTTACTTACCTGTAACAGGTGATCTCTGGGAACAGCAGGAATTAGTCTTCACATATGGGTACGTCGGTACCGACGGAGTCTGCGCGGGAACACTCCCCAGCGTCCAATCAGAACGCTTTTGGGAGCATCCCAACACACCTGCGTGCTGCCTTCCCGCCTTTCCCAACTGCCTCTCCGAAGTTAAGTTTTAAAGCTGAGACAAAGAGAGAGAGAGCGAGAGAAAGGGAAAGATAGAGATAGAGAGATACAACTCCTAGGGGAGGTGGGTGGGTTGTGAAGACTAATCCCTGTTCCCAGAGATCACCTGTTACAGGTAAGTAACTGTGCTATCTCTAGGAACAAGTCTTCACATATGGGGACTTCCCAAGCTAAGATGCCCGGAGGGAGTCCTAGCATGTTGCGGATCTAGAATGAGCCATGCTACTCCTCAGAACCTCAGGCATCCTGGGGATGGAGGGTAGGAGTTGAATTACAGAAAGGTGCTGTGGAAACAGCTGGACTAGAACAGGACTGTGGAACAGCTGGACTAGAACAGGACCTCTTTAGAGGAAGACCCTGTGAGATGAAATTTAGTAGTAAAAATATTGAGTGCAATATTCTAATATGGACCTCCCTTGGTGGTATTGTAAAAATTCTATTGAGGTTCATATGGATCTGTTAGAAGAGCCAGTAGAAGATCCTCAAGGAGTACCTCACTGTGAAGTAGAGGTAATAAACTGTAGAAAAAACAAGTGGAGGTCAGAACACTTCAGGGTGAGAAATAGCCCCAGGGGAAAACTGGGGTAGTACAATGAGGTAGGGCTTCAGCGGGAAACGCAGAAGGTACTATTAGACAAAGCTTAAGCTCTTTTGGTCGAAGAACAGTACAATCCTAGGACCAAAAGGAAAATAAGTCTGTCCGATTTGGACTGACAATAGAAATAGTCCATGTAGAGGGGCGGAGCCTGATGCCGAGCGGAGTAGACGTCTAGTGCGGTAGCTCTGTAGAGACCTTACAAACATCCTGTAAATTAGTGCCATTTTAAGATAAAAAGCCTCCTGAAACGCAACACGGCACCTCCCTGATGGCGGGCCCAAAACCGCAGCGTTTGGACTACTCCGGGGCTCTGAACAGCAGTGCTAAACGAACGAAAACGGAGCCCATATCCCCACAAAAAATGGCGCCCACACACGAGAGGGCCTGATGCTCACCTCGAGCTCCTCACTGAAATCCGAGGAGTCAAAGAGCTGGTTAAAACTAATGGGGCAACGATGATCTCGGTGCAAGAAGAACTCGCAGGGGCTCAACGCTAAAATGGACGGCATATCTCTGCGACAGACAGGTGGAGGCAACACTCTCTGTTCATGAGGCTCGCCTGGAAAACACTTACTAAGTTGGAGAGGCAGCTCAAAACTTTACAGCGGGAGGTGGAAGACGGCAACAACCGGGCACGCCGAAATAATGTCCGCATGGTGGCCTTCCGGAGGGAGCAGAAGGAACAGATATGCGTGCCTTCCTACGCAAGGCCATTCCTGAGCTATTACATTGTACGTTCGATAAGGACTTTGAAATCGACCGCGCTCACCGCGTCCCATCCCACACCACCCCTAGCATCTCCAGGCCGCGGCCTATTATCTTTCGCCCTCTACGCTATCAACAAGCTGCACAGATCTTAGATTTGGCGCGATCAAGGAGGACCGCTGGAATATGAGGGACGCAAGCTTTCCTTTTACCCGGACTTGGCCAAGTACAATGTGAATCGGCGTAAAAAGATTACTGGAAACTACCGGCCGCGACTTCAGCAGCTCCAGGCGCGATATGGGCTTCTGTACCCAGCGCGAATGCGCGTCACCTTCCATAATCAAACTCGCACCTTTGAGGAACCTGATGCGCTCCTTCAATTTCTGGAAGAGATGGAAGCAGCTCAGATGCGCTGAACTATTGCGATATGGATGATTGATGGTTTTGGAAACCCTTGCTTTACAGAACTCCGGTTCTCAGTACTGAGCTGCGAGCCTAATGGTGTCTTCAATCGGTTTGAAGGGACTCTCCCCAGAGCCCCTGTAAATGGGAGCGGTTTGTGCTTTATTCAGGGGGATGGGTTTCCTTCGTTATTGTGTTATATATTTGCTGTGTATTCATACTTACATATCGCAAGTGTTCATTCTGATACTTGCAATCCATTGTATGTTAGTTTCATCATGTATTGTTGCTCCCTAACATGTTTTCTTACAGATATATCCCCCCCTGGCAGCTCCGTGATAATGCGGTAAGGGCCTGTCCATTTTTCGGGTGCGGTAAGGGCTGTCCATTTTTAGGTCTCGGAGCTGCTCACCGATCATTTCAGGGTTTCGCATTTTCCAGGGTCAGTCACCTCTCTCTAGGTGGCTCTAACAACTCCAAGAGGGACTATGAGGATTTCCCTATATTATAGCTATCTCAGGATTACTCTATGTGATAACTGGGTACCTTTTCCAGATGTCAGTCAGCCCTCTGCTCAGGCCCTCGGGGCCTTTCTAGATGCAATTTTTGATGGCTCCTGTAAAATTGCCTCTCTCAACGTGCAGGGCATCAATAGCCCGATAAAGAGGCGGAAAATTCTTGATTATGCACGACAGGAGGGGGTCGACATACCTACTGTTACAGGAGACGCACTTGAATTTGCATGAGTCTTTGAAACTTGGGCAGAGGCCCTATAGAGTAATAGCGTAGTCCCCTGCTGTTCGTAAACACAAGGGGGTTGCCATTTTGCCAAAAACTCCCTCAAACTAACCAGTACTAAGCTCTAGTGTGCCGATGCAGAGGGCCGTTGGACCAAAGTGCTACTTCGGCTAGGTGAAGTTCTATTTTTATATGCTCCCACTGCGGAACAACTCAGACTTTTTTGCTGCGGTTGCGAGAGCTGCCGCTGACAGAGGGAAGCTGCTTATTGTAGGAGGGGATTATAATCAAACGCTAGATCCTTATTGACGGCAACCTCCTAGGTCGGCTAAGCGGCCCAGGGGGGCTTCTTCTTGCTTCCATGCTTCAAGCGTTGACATAGCCACAGGAATTATGGAATTTACATTCTTTTCCGGCTCCGCATGCGTCATCCCGAATAGATTACTTTTTGGTCGGCGTGCTCTGGTCCCTAATCCGAATAGATTACTGCTAGTATTCATCCGGCTCAGATCATGCTCCCGTCTCAGTATGCTGCTAGATTCACTCAGCATGACTCATCTCAACCCCGATCCAACTTGGCCTTATCCCCGATCAACTGATAGATCTCCTTGATCGTCCAGACTTCCATAGATGCAAGCGTCATAGCCGAGTCTATTTCCAGTTAAATTCTGTCCACGCTACACCCGTGTAGGGCTTGGTGGGAGGGCTTTAAGGCCTCGCTTAGAGCAGCCATCACTAGCTTTGCTATACGACGGCAAAGCAAAGGAAACAGCAGCTACAAGACTTAGAGTCGCAGATCAAAGCGGGAGAAAGGGTCCTCACACGACGTACGGACCCCTGTATCTTATTGCGATTGCAGCGTCTGCGTTTTCAGTATAACACCATTATGTCTGCCACGGCCTCTCAATACGTCCGGCGACAACAAGGGAACTATTATCGGGAGGGGAATAGAGCCGGGAAGCAGTTGGCCACTACATTAAAGGGTAAGCGGGAGGTCAAACGGGTCAGTGCAATTCGGAAGCCGTTGGCTCGGATCTCCTAGTAAAGGATGCTCAGATCGCAGAAGCCTTTTCGAGAATATTACTCCCACCTCTACACCTCGGAGCATGAATTTTCGTCAGACGGATTTGCGCAGTTAGTTGATACTCTGCAGCATCCTAGTCTTTCCGAAGCTCAGCAAGCGGAGCTTGACGCCCCTCTCAGCAAGGAGGAGATCAAACAGGCCATAGCTTCAATGGCCTCGGGGGAAAGCAGCGGGGCCAGATGGGGATACCGGTCGAATTCTTTAAAACGCTTTGTTAAGACCCTCGCCCCTCATTTAGAGCAATATTATCGACTGCTCTCTACGTCGGGTCAACCCGCCGGTGCCTTCGCGGGCAGCCAAACTTAGTTGTATTCGAGAAACCAGGCAGGGATCCCCTGTTAGTACCCAACTATCGTCCCATTTCGCTGCTCAACGCTGATTATAAGATATATGCAACGGTGTTGTCTACCCGGCTCTCTGGGATTATCCCAACTTTAATACACCCGGATCAGTGTGGCTTTACCGCAGGCCGTTCGACGGCCCGACAACGCGCGCCTTTTGTCTCATGTCTTGTTGGGTGCCGACGCGTCTGAGAAGCCGCTGCTCGGTTTGTCATTAGATGCAGAAAAAGGCTTTCGATCGTTTTGGAGTGGCCTTTTCTTTTTGCGGCTCTCCGCTGGTTCGGCTCGGGGAGGCCTTTCTGCGAGCCCTAGAACTCTTGTATATGGGTCCCACAGCGCGGATTTGTGTCAATGGCGTGACCTCGGCCCCGCTTGCCTTGCGACTGGGTACTCGGCAGGTTGCCCCCTATCCCCCGATGCTCTTCAATCTAGCGATGGAGCCTTTGGCTTCCTCATACGGCAAAATCCTGATATTCACGGCGCTGTAATTGCGGGGCGGGAGATTAAAACTCTCAGCGTACGCGGACGATCTTCTTCTCTTCGCAACGCCGGATTCTATCCCCAGAATCTTGGACCAAATTGAGAAATACTCACTTTATTCAGGGTATAAAATCAACTGGTCCAAGTCTGTGATGTTTCCTTTGAACAAATGGACGTATAGGGAGGACCTCGGTGAGTATCCTTTCATTTGGGAATCGGGTGCTGTGAAATACTTAGGAGTCCGCTATTGCTATCCTTTTGAAGAAACGATTAGACGAAATACCGAAGAGCTTTTGGCTCTGACCCGGGAGTTGACCATGCGATGGTCTCCCCTGCTGCTTTCTTGGTGGGGTAGATTAGATACTATTAAAATGATGATTACCCCTAAAATTAACTACTTCTTGGAGATGCTTCCTTGCCATCTCCCTGCCCAAACGTATCGCCATCTCGAAAGTCTCCTCCTTCAGTTTTTGTGGCAAAAACAAAACTCCACGGATAGCTAAAGCTAAGTTAAGACTTCATCGCGAGCAGGGTGGCGTGAATTTCCCTAATTTTCAGGCTTATCCACCATGCCTTCTTCTTAAACAAGGGGTCTCGCTGGTTGGAAAACCCTTGCTCCGGGGAGGCCGGTTTGGGTCGACCTAGAGGAGCGGATGCTAGCACCAGTACCATTGTGGTGTGCCCCAGGGATGCAATTTCCCAACATCAAAACACTTCCTGCTGTAATCCTTGACACACTTAAGGCCTTTCAGTCGTTTATTAAAGTTTGTGATCCTGATGGCTGCTCCCGAGCTGGCTGCCCATATGGCACAACCCTTTGTTCAAAATTCAAAGTAAGCCCTTTGCCTGGAAGGCCTGGTATTCCCGGGGGGTTTGGATGGTGAGTCATCTGCATACTTCTGGCAAGTGGAAAAACGTATGGGGAGCTTGGGCAGGAGTTGGTCTTCCCTCATCCTGCTATTTTCAATGGTGTCAGCTTCGCCATTGTCTGGGCGGGGCAGGAATAGTCCGGATCACGCTCGGGATCAGAAGGAGCAATAGAGATACTGGATAAGCTTAGACAAGGGAAAGGAATAAGCCTCCAAAATTTATCAAAAGTTGACGGGGTCCTTACCTGTGTTGATGGGAAAGTTGAAACAGAGCTGGGAGCGGGATACAGGGAGGGCGCTGTCTGATCTTCAATGGAAGAAGTTCTGGAGTAAACAAATTAGAGTGACCAGGTCTGCTTCTTTGACCCAGACCCTATTTTATTTTGCTCACAATTGTTTTTTTACCCCTGTTAAACTGCACGTTGGGATGGCACGCTTAGCTCTCTTGCTGGACTTGCGGGGCCGAACCTGGTACCCTAAGACACTTAGTCTTTGAATGCCCGGGGTGTGCACCTTCTGGGCCGCAGTGTGGCAGCAGGTGCAGCTCATTCTGCAGTTTCGAGAACCCCTCTCTTTGGCAGATCATTGTTTCGATCTGCAGCGGATCTACCTTCAATGCCCAAGGACGGTGCCTTTCTCCTAGATTTCATGGTTGGCATCGCTATGCCTGGTAATTAGGCACTGGAAAGCTACCCGAAATGCTACTTTTCAGGAATGGTGGAAACCGGGTTAGTTTGTACAGTCAATTTGAACAGAACGCCTGTCAACTTAAGCCTTATCAGGGAAATTCCTTCTTAAATGGCAGATGTTAAGTGACTTTAGTGCATCTGCTAAGGTGCGTAGCTGACCAGCCCTAGGATGGGTAGGCTCCTTAGAGAGCCTGAAGGATGAACCCTGGAGGAGGAGTGCAGGGGAGGGGTGGGTGGGGGGGGGGGGGGTGGGAGGATATCTCAGGGCTTTTTTTGTTTGTATTGTTTGTAGTAGCTTAGTTAGCTGTGTCTAGTTAGTATTGTGAATGGTTTGCTGTGTTTGTAATGTTGGAAAATTGAAAATAAAGATTTAAAAAAAAAAAAGAAATAGTCCATGTAGGAGAGAAGGGGTATGGAAGACCCCTGTATCCGATAACAAAGTAAGGACAAACTTATGAAGCGTTACAGCTTTAGATTAACTGAAGATCCGCAATGTCTTTCCTAAATGAGGTCAATTAGGAAAGAAAAAGGTACAAGGAGAGCTTCAGAGGTACCTAACCCTGAAAGGTTATGGTAAGAAAAAATTTGCTAATTACCACAGGGAGTGGTTGTATGTGTAGAACCCTAAGCCTGCTGGCACAACATTGATAGGGGTAGTGCCCATCTGTCAGAGTCATATAGGAATATATGGATATATGAACCTAAACCGACAGATAGTTAAGTACGTAGATACTGTGGTGTAGAAAGTCCCTCTGATCCCTTAGAGATAGCTGAAACGGAAGAGTTGGCTTCAGTAGCTGACAGACAACAAAAGCACATGGCTCATGGTTTCCAGGGAAACCACAAGCAGAATGAGTCACGGGAGAGGAAAACACGCCCCTGCTGAAGTTTATCTCCACAGTCAGGAGTTGAGGCAGAACACCTGCTGGGAGGAGGGGTTAAGTTAAACTTTAGAAGGCAGGGATATAAAAAATGCTCATTAGAGAGGAAGATGGAAGGAGGAAGAGAGGAGGAAGGAGAAGAACAAGAACAGGAGTCAAGTTCAGAAGCAGAGGAAGAACTGCTTGGGAGTAAGAACTCAGAGGAACTGAGGTTGGGAGAGGAGAGGATTCTCTGAGGTTTAGTTCTGAGAGGGAAACCAGCAAGAGAAACAATTGGAGAACCAGTGCCAAGAAGCCAGGTAGAAACAGCCCAGGTTTGGTGCCGTGTCTGAAAGGCAGCCAAAGGGAAAGAATACCAGGAAGGCTAACTGGGGAGCACTCGCAAACTCCAAGGTTTGGATCTTTAGCTGACCCTAAAGCACAAAGGAATCCTCCTGTAAGAAAGCCAAAAGGTAGGCTGAGTGATTGGCTCAAAGACAAAACTGTTTTTAAAAATTGGTCTCGTGATAACCCAGAAGGGTGGGACTCTCCTCACAGTAAATACAATATATATGGTAATTCTCAACCGTGTATGATAGAGTGCTGCAAAGAGAAGCCTCGAGCAGAGAAACTGGGTGTGGCTCTAGAAACGCCGTGTAGCCCGTTTCAAACATTTCCAGCTGATAGCCATTATGAAGCAATGGAGACAGAACCGGTTGTAGAGTATATGCCAGAAGAACAAATGGACTGTACATTGTCTATTTCAGATGATATAATATCTTTGTGCTAATGTCAGGCTGTGCAGAAAGCTGCATGAGTCAGCAGGAAGAAGGCACAAACGTTTGAGCTGAGAAGTGTTTGTTTAAAGTTTGATTGCTGTGAAGCAAATGTTCATGCTGATATAAGAAGCTATTTTTGTTGAGTTCTTATATTGTTTTTCCTGCCAGAGATGTATGGCAATATGTCTTTTGTTTTCTTTGTTTGAATCCATCCGGAGGGGAATTAAAATCCTGTTATTTTTGCCTGAAACCATTCGTGCTCAACTACTCTTTATTTGGATAGTAAAAAGTACTACAACTCCCATGAGGCATTGCCTCCTCAAACTCTGCTATACTATCTGAAGAAAGGATATCAGGCCGCTTAAACTCTGCATGCCCAGGCTGTGGGGTTCTAGCGTGTTACAATACATATCTACCTAAAAGATATATCTCGAGAGATATATATATAGATATATTTATAAATATATATACATATAGGAGTATATATGGATATATATACAGAGATATACATGGGCAGAAGATACACAGATACATATATATATATATACATATATATATATATATGTATATATATAAATATGTAGACATATAGACACATGTCTCCACGTATGTAGATGGAAACATGCCTATATAACTAGATCCCCATAGGAATATGGGGAGAGAGAAAGATTCATCTAATAGCAAGAAGGGTGATACCTGCTTGGATAGATGCATAGAGAATCTTCTTTCCCTGGTTATGATTGACAGAGTCAGAGGAATGGTCTCCCTGACAAGGAGGAGTCTAGATTCCTTTAAGAATTCGAGCTCTTGAATAACCAGGATGGCCTACGTGAAAAATGCTGAGGATAACTTCAGTCTGCAGGCAGCAAGTCCAGATCTCTCTAGAACTCCAGTATGGTAAATGGATAGAAGACGCCAATGGAATAAGATACCATATTGACCCGCCTATGAGGGCAAGATGGGTATCATGCGTCCTTCAGTTGAACATGAGCTTCCCATGAAGTATTGGGAAGGAAGCATATAAGGACGAGCTGCAACGAAAAGAAAACAATCCCTGGTGAGAAGTCCAAAGAAGATGTGGACCAAGCCAGGGAATTGGCCATTCTTTAGGTTTTCACGTGATGTAAGGCCTGTGTCCTTTGTTTTGAAAAGAGACTTTACATGAGATGGTAAGGGTAGGTTACACCTACCAGTCATGGGAGCATGACTGGGTGAACCCCTCCTAACCATCTGGGATTATCTGCTAGACAAGATACTAATGCTCTCTAGCAAGGGCCCATAGTGCAAAGCTACTCTGTAGAGTTGCAGAGAGCATGTTGCAGGTTGGTTAGAAGAAAAACTGGCTGCTTAAAGCCAGTAGGTAACAAACTATTCTGCCGAAAACAAGGGAATTGGAGATGGCAAAGAATAGAAGTCAAACCAACAAGCCTGTGATGATAGGGTTTCCAAAAAAGGTTGATAACCTGTTTTGGGTTTACTACCCAGGCCAGAAGGATTGCTAGTGGAGGACAAACCCTGGTTGTATGGTCAACAGAGCCAGTGGTTTAACCCCTAGGAACTGCTGCATTTGTAGCAATTACCAGGGCAGCGGAAAAAAATACCTTTTTTTTTTTCCCCAGATTGGAAAAAGAAACAACAGACATAAGCAGGAGTGGTAAGACTTCCTTATTGTCTGATAAGCTGCCCTAAAGTAAGAATGTGAAAGAGGGAGACAACTCTGGAAAGGAAACCCCTTCCTGGAATAGGTAGAGAACCATAGGGGCTTACCAGTGTAATAGAACCACTCTTACAAACCGAATGTTGTAGTAAGAGGGCAGGTAAGACAGAGTTGAAGGAGACTCACGATGCAGTAAGTCTCTGAAAGGTAAGATGATACATGCTAGTACAGGGAAAACTTTCTTATTGATAGTTGTTACACCTCTTTTTCCCAGTAGGAGGAAGAGGAGAAACCTGTTAACTATAGGCATGATCATCATAAAAACTCTTAGAGCAAAAAGAAAGGATGTCTCATGGAAAGAGATCCATGAGAATTTAGGATGAAATTAGTGTAGATGCTTCAAGTGAAAAGCAGCAGACTACAAACTCTAACCCCCAAACAGGAGATGTAATGATAATCTATCAGAAACCCTGCGGCTGCTAGGTTTGCTGAACCTGTTGAGGTTGAGGTTGTGGTTTCTTTAGCCCGATCTGATGTTTCCCCTGTCTGGGAACATCTGTATGATGGGTAGAAGATGGATACAACTTTTTCCCCTTAGGGGAACAAAGTTTGTTAGGAAATTTCCTACAAACTGGGAAAGAGGAAGGTGTAGACAAGCCTCGGAAAACAGCAATGTCAGTGGTTAACTGAGCAGCTTGGAGTAAAGACTCCTTGTTAAAGAGATTTTCTCTAGTGCAAGGAGTATTTCCCAGTCTTTCTTGTACCCATTTGTCCAAGTCTGAAACTTGGAGCCAGGCTTTACGTCATGCCCCTATAGCTATAACAGAAGTTCTGCTAAGAGACTCAAAGGAGTCTAGGGAAGCACGAGTAAGGAACCTAGAGATATTTTGAGCATGACTAACCAATAAGGAATAGTCTGCTCTTTTGGGCTCTTGAAGAAAAGGGGTCAAAAGTAGTAAATTCTTTGTGACTTCTTCAAGAGATAATCCCATATAGAAAATATATGAGAGAATTCTTGCTGAAAGCATGGATGCCTGGAAGGTTTGGCGTCCAAAGGCATCTAAAGTATTAGACTCACGACCTGGCGGATAAGAAGAGTGCTTTTTAGTACTCTTAACATGCCTCATTGCTGATTCTACAACAATGGAATGATGAGGAAGTTGAGTCTTTTGAAAACCTGGAGAAGGGGGCACCTTGTATAGAAGATCAGTTGCCCTAGAAGGTGGGGATACTGTTAAAGGAGTTTCCCACATTCGAAAGAGCAGATCCTGCAAGGTCTGATGCAAAGGAAGCATGATGTCCTCCTTTGGACTCCAGGGAATATACAGAGATTCTGTATTCCCTGGTGCAGGATCTTGACCAGGTATAGAAATGGCAAGTGAATTTGCCATATCAAGCAGGAATGCCTGAAAAGAAAAATCTCCAGAGGGAAGTCCTCTACAAAGAGGAGTACAGGCTAGATCTGTTGAAGAACTAGCATTAGCACCCAGGGATCTATCCAAATTCATTGGAATAGAAGACCCTAAGGGGTGGAGCATCGGACTGTCCTTACAGGATGGTTGCCGGTACCGCAGGAGGTCGGGACCACAAGCAGTCGGTAGCGCATCGTCCATGCTAGGGATCGATTCCAAACTCAGTACCGAGAGAAGCGAGCCTGTTGAAACAAGCATGGAAGGTACTGACAGCGATGCTAATGTCGATACTGGTACCGACTCTGGTACCGTACCCGATACCGATACATGAAGACCAGTCGGTGACAGCTCTAACGGTACCAAAGAAACCGAGAGTGCCCGACATGGATCATCGGAACCATGCCTTCGGTACCGTCCAGTGTCGGTACCAAGGTGAGTCGGTACCCAGTCATCCAGACTGGAGATCGACTCCAGACTCGGCATCGAAAGAAGCGAGTCTATCGATGCCCATCTGGAAGGTACCGACGTCGGTACCAGTACCGGGATCGATACCGGAAGATCGGTCTGCAACGTCTCTAACGGGCCCGAAGGAACCGAGGGCGCCAGACTGCGATCTTTGGTGAGGAATGTTTCATCCAACACCATTGCCGATGCCAGGGTATGGGTACCACTCGAAGTGGATGCCACCACCGAACATGGCTCAGGTATGTTCGGAGAGGGGTAAACCTCAGGAACAACCTGAAACCCCATTAAGGATTTAGAGGCCGAAGACTCCCACCGGGGTTTTAAAGCCAGTGTGTCCTCGAGGGCAAGGCCAGAGGCATCTCTATGCTGTGCAAGAGATCTACCACTCGAGGACTGGCTAGTCTTAACAGACTGTTTATGGGTTACCTAATCCTGCGAAGAAGAAAGGTGCGAAGGTAGCGGACCTCACGCGCCACCTAGATAAGGTCTTAGATAGTGCTGGGGAGGAGTCTGCTATCTTGGTACATGTCGGTACCAATGACATAGGAAAATGTGGTAGGGAGGTTCTGGAGGCAAAATTTAGGCTTTTAGGTAGGAAGTTGAAATCCAGAACTTCCAGGGTAGCATTCTCCGAAATGCTTCCTGTTCCACACGCAGGACCCAAAAGGCAGGCAGAGCTCCGGAGTCTCAATGCATGGATGAGACAATGGTGCAGAGATGAGGGTTTTGGATTTGTTAGGAACTGGGGAACATTCTGGGGAAAGGAGGGGCTCTTCTGAAGGGATGGGCTTCACCTTAACCGGGATGGAACCAGGCTGCTGGCATTAACCTTTAAAAAGGAGATAGAGCAGCTTTTAAACTAGATATTAGGGGAAAGCCGACAGTCGCCCAAGAGCGGATGGTTCGGAAGAATGTATCCTTGAAGGATACTACCAAAAGCAGAGAGGTTCCACAAAAGAGTAAAGTAGCCCAAATGCCCTCAAGTATGGAGCAGACAGAGCTTAAAGATCCCAATTTACCCATGTCTAACAATAGCCAAATTAACATGAATAAAATACATTCTCTAAAATGCTTGTATGCAAATGCTAGAAGTCTAAAGAATAAGATGGGAGAGTTAGAATATATAGCACTAAATGAAATGTTAGATATGATTGGAATATCAGACAACCAGTGGGATACTGTGATACCTGGGTACAAAATATTAATTACACTTACCTGGTAATTGTAGTTCCTTTAGTGACGACAGTGCAGTCCTCTACGTCTGGGTAGTCAACCTCGTCCTGCAGCTAGGAGACTGGCATGTCCAAATTCGTGACATCACTGGTATATCCTGGCACCATCAGTCCTCCTACTTCCAGTGTGAACTACTGTCGCAACTTCCCTCCTACAGGCCAGTGGCTTAATAGCAGGGGCGACCGCTATATTTGTTTGACAGTGTCCTTTTACTATTTTTGCCAGCAAGGGTTGCTGGGATTTGTAGTTTTGAGAACACCTGGAACAAATTGTGTTGTGGCACGAGGGTCAATTTGAAACAGATAAATTTATTATAAGGGTTTTTCCTCTTCACAAGGGTTCATAGGTAAATAAAGCAAATAAGAATTCTTTCTTCTGAGTAACCGAAAGTAAGGGTAAACTAGAAAGCATGAAATAAACTGTTTTCTTCACAGTAACTGAAAACCTTTTAAACAACTTTGTCAGTACTTCAGCAAAGCTTGTTTCAACGGAGATCCAGTTTATCAGAATCACAGTATGAGCAATCCATCTGACAGCATTCTATATCATTAGGAACAAAAGGTTCTTCAACAATCATTTCTTCATTGTCAATGCTACAGCACTGCTCTTGAGAGTTCCTATCAAGCACAGCTGAGCTCACGTCCTGCAACTGGTTTAGGAAGGTTCCCTGATCATATGCCGTGACAGTCTTTGGTTCAGGAGAATACTTGTTATGTAAGCTTTCTCTTATAGAACTTATATCAGCTTTTAGCCACTTCTCCAAAGCATTAGAATTAGAAGCATTTACAGCAGTGCTATCTTGGCATTGGCTAGCACTACATTTTAACTGCTTTACTATGTCTTCTACCAGGCTTTGATTAGGAAGTGATACAGACGTACCTCTTTTGTCAGCACTGCTCTGTCTGTGTTGAGAGCTTTGTCCCTTCCCCCAGGGTAATAGCTTAGCCCTGTCTTCAGGTAGCTCATCAACAGACTTCAGCTTGGCTTTAAAGTAGTAAGGAATGAACCCACGTGAATCCTTCTTGCCTGAAGCTGGGTTTCCAGACCTTCCTGTCTGTTGGCTTGTGTGGCTGCTGCTGTGATTGTATCCTCTCTGGACGTTGTCTTCCTTCACGTCCTTCCCCGTGTCTGACCTCGTGTTCTCTGTATTTCCTGTGTTCCTCTTGTGCCTGTCTCCTTGGGTCTCTCCTTGTGTCTCTTCACGACTAACTTTGCTTCCACTCTTAAAAAGTGAATCTGAAGCTGGTCTCCAACAGCTTCCACGTGCAGGCACACCCACCTGATTATTCAGCTGCCTCTTGTTAGAGCTGCCTCTAGCTCTTACGTCATAATCCTGACTGAGCTGCATTTTTTCTAAAGGCTTCCTGCTTCTATGGAAACCTGGCTTTTCCTGAGTTTTACCGCTAGAGGGCTCACTACTCTCCCATTCCATCATGTCCGAAGTGCTTTCTGTATCACACTACTAACAAAGCAGACTCAAAGGAGCAAGAAATAAGTAGCAATGTAACAACGTCAACTGAACAATGTGTTTTCCCCTGTCTGTTTCCTTTTTTTTTTTTTTTTTTTACAACTAGGTACAGAAGTGGGAATGGATTCTGTTATGTACTGCACTTTTAAATGCCATAGAAAAGCTATGACCCAGGTTCTGCTTCCTATCCCTGCGCCCCGAGCAGTGGAAGCAATAGGACAACTTAGAAAGCAATAGACAGGAAAAGATCGGAGCCGGCTCACCTGTAAGACTCTTTGACCCGTACTCCACGCCGGAAACCTGGAAAGATCATGAGTAGGGCGGGATGGAGGACTGCACTGTCGTCACTAAAGGAACTACAATTACCAGGTAAGTGTAATTAATATTTCCTTAGCGTTCCTCCAGTGCAGTCCTCTACGTCTGGGATGTACCAGAGCAGTACTTAACGGGTGGGATCTTTCCGGCCGGCCGACAAAACTGCCGATCCGAAACGGGTATCCGCTGCCGCCGCCACATCCAGGCGGTAATGCTTACTGAAGGTATGCAAGGACGACCAAGTAGCCGCCCTGCAAATATCTCCTGGCGGAACTAACCGATGCTCCGCCCACGAACAAGCCTGCGCCCTAGTGGAATGAGCACGCAAGCCCGAAGGCGCCGAGCGGCCCTGAAGCAGATAAGCCGAAGCAATCGCCTCCTTAATCCATCGGGCAATGGAAGCTTTAGCAGCGGCTTCCCCCTTACGTACGCCCCCAAAAAGGACAAATAAACGATCCGACTTACGAAAGGATTCGGTAACCCTCAAATAGTGCCGCAATACCCGCTGCACATCCAAGCGGCGCAAGTCGCAATCGGAACCGCCGAGAACGGGGAGTGAAACCACCTGATTCATGAGAAAGGGCGAAACCACTTTAGGGAGAAAAGAAGGAACGGTCCGCAACACCACCTTGTCGTCCGAGAAGGACAGAAACGGTTCCCGACAGGACAAGGCCTGCAACTCAGAGATACGTCTGGCCGAGCAGATCGCCACCAAGAACACCACCTTCAAAGTTAAATCCTTCAGGGAGGCGTGTTTCAACGGCTCAAAGGGAGACCGGGACAAAGTTCCGAGGACGAGATTAAGATCTCAAGGCGGAACACAAGACCTAAGGGAAGGGCGCAGCTTAGAAACTGCTGACAAGAACCGCCGAATGTCTGGGTGAGAACCCAACGAAAGGCCATTGACCTTGCCCCGATAACAGGCCAGCGCCGCCAGCTGAACCCGCAATGAGCTGGCCGCCAGACCTTTGCTAAAACCATCCTGTAAAAAATCTAGAATTATGGGCACGGCCACGGTGGCCGCTCGTATCCAGCGCCGAGAACACCAATCCTCAAACACGCGCCAGACGCGGACATAGGCAAGGGAGGTAGAACGCTTTCGAGACGCAAGCAGCGTGGAAATCACCGCTGCCAAGTAACCCCGCTTACGCAAACGCGCCCGCTCAATGGCCAAACCGTAAGTGAGAACCGATCCACCTGCGGCATAAGGAGAGGACCCTGAATCAGGAGATCCGAACGAGCCGGGAGACGCCAAGGACGACCGTCGAGGAGACGAATCAAGTCCGCATACCATGGACGTCGGGACCAATCGGGAGCTACGAGAAGAACTCTCCCCGGATGTCGCCCTATCTTCTGCACGACTCGACCTATGAGCGCCCACGGGGGAAACACATACAGAAGACCTTCCCCCAGCCAAGCCTGCAGAAGCGCATCTATTCCCTCTGACATTCTTTCCCGTCTTCTGCTGTAAAAACGAAGAACCTTTGCGGAGAGAAAGGTCGCCATCAGATCCATCACCGGTGTCCCCCAGCGCTGCACTACCTGAGCGAACACGTCGGGATGCAGCTGCCACTCTCCGGCATCCACTCGCACTCGGCTGAGATAATCGGCTGTCACGTTGTCCTTTCCGGCAATGTGAGCTGCCGAAATCGCCACCAATTGCGTCTCCACCCACGCGAACAGCTGATCCGCTTCCTCTTCCATGGGGGCGCTGCCCGTGCCGCCCTGCCGATTGATGTAGGCGACGGTCGCCGAGTTGTCGGAAAGAACTCGCACCGCGCGACCCAGAACTAAGGACTGGAAAGCCTGAAGTGCGAGGAACACGGCCCGGAGCTCCAGACGATAGATTGACCATGAGGTTTCTGGAGGAGACCAGCGACCCTGCGCAAAGGCCCCCTGGCAATGAGCTCCCCAGCCCCCCAGACTGGCATCTGTCAAAAGAGGTATCCAATCAGGTTGTTCCAGCGGCATCCCGACCGCTAAGGAGTGCGGAAGAATCCACCACTGGAGAGACTTGCGAACCGACAGAGGGCAAGGCAAACGTTTGCTGAGAGGATCCGCCTGATGCGACCAGCGCCGGAGTAGAGACCGTTGTAACGGGCGCATGTGCACCTTTGCCCACGGCACCGCTTCCAGGGTCGCCGCCATGGTACCTAAGACCCTCAGATAGTCCCAAGCCGGAGGGGCCGGAGTGGACCTGAACTTCCGAACGAGAGCTCGCAAGGAGGTGGCCCGCCTGGCAGGGAGAAACACGTGACCCGAGCACGTATTGAAGCGCACGCCCAGGTACTCCAGGTTCTGAGAGGGTTCCAGATGACTCTTTCCGAAATTGATCACCCAACCCAGACTCTGCAGAAAAGATACCACTTTGCTCGTGACCTGAATGCTTTCCTCCTTGGACTTGGCCCGAATCAACAAGTCGTCCAGATATGGATGAACCAAAATCCCTTCGCGCCTCAACGCCGCCGCCACGACCACCATAATCTTTGTAAAGGTCCGAGGCGCGGTCGCGAGACCGAAGGGAAGAGCCTGGAACTGGTAATGTCCCCACGGCAGCGCAAAGCGCAGGAACTTCTGGTGAGCCTGTAGAATGGGCACATGCAAGTACGCCTCGGTTAGATCTAGAGACGTCAAAAACTCCCCTTGGCGGACCGCGACGATCACCGACCGCAAGGTCTCCATGCGGAAATGCGGCACTCTCAGACAACGGTTGAGCGCCTTTAGATCCAAAATAGGGCGAAAAGTCCCCTCCTTTTTGGGAACCACGAAATAGATGGAATATCAACCCATACCGTAGTCGCTTTTGGGAACCTCGGTCACTGCCCCCACCTGCAACAATCGGTGCAGGGTGGAGGCTACTGCCGCCGCCTTGACCACTCCCCGGCACGGCGACCGCAAGAAGGAATCCCGAACGGAACAGGCAAACTCGAGAGTGTAACCGTGTTGAATGATATCGAGCACCCATTGGTCCATGGTAATGAGGGTCCAAGCAGGGAGAAACTCCCGGAGGCGGCCGCCCACCGAAATATCCACCGCCGGGACCCGCTGTATCTCATTGCGGTTTCCTAGCCACGGAGGAGGAGGCCGCGGAGAAGCCTCGGCCGCCGCCTCGGTAGCCTCGAAACCCTTGTGGACGGGACTGGAAGCGGCCCCTTTGAAATCCTCCATAGCGGGAGGACCGAAACCGGCGAGAATCCCGAGGCTGTCCCCGAGGGTACGGAGTCGAACGAAGCGGCTTAGGCTTATCCTCGGGAAGCCGACCGGCCTTGGACTCCCCGAGATCCTTAACAAGCTTATCCAAATCATCCCCAAAGAGTAAGCCGCCCTTAAAGGGAAGCTTGCTAAGACGGGATTTAGAGGGACCATCCGCCGCCCAGTTCCGGAGCCACACAGAACGCCTGGCCGCCACTACCGAAGCCGTACTGTTGTCCAAGGCCCGAATCAAGTCGTAATGCAGATCTGCCAGATACGCTGCTCCGGATTCCAAACGATCCAGCTCCTTGACATCCGCCTCCTCCAACCGCGGGAAAAGGCGGAGACGCTGAGCCCAGCGCAAGCACGCCCGGGCCACCCAAGCGCCACACAGCGACGCTTGCAAGGAGATGGAATCAGCGTCAAACGTCTGCCGCAGCAGATTATCCACCTTCCGATCTTGGGCATCTTTCAATGCTGCACCACCCTCTACAGGGATGGTAGTCTTCTTAGTAACCGCCGAGACCACCGCGTCTACCCGCGGAGCTCGAAAACGCTCCTTATCCTTATCCGTTAAGGGATAAAGTCTACTGAGAGTACGAACCCCCCTCAAGGCCGATTCCGGCCGGGTCCATTCGTCTGTAATCATCTTATCCACCACGCGATGCAAAGGAAAAACAACCTGCGACTGACGTTCCGCCTCAATAACCGGATCTTCGATCGCCACATCCGGAACTACCGGAGCCGCCATATTCAAAATTTGCAGCGACTCCGAAATGAGAGAAGGCAACTCCTCCCTGCGGAACACTCTGATGATCTTGGCTTGGTCCTCGGGCTCTGGAATTTCCCCTTCTTCCAGATCCTGAGGCTCCTCTGCAGGGTCCCAGATGTCCGCAGACTCCGGGGGCCATTCCCCTTCGGTGTCAGAGTCCGGCGCCGTCCTAGCCCGCTTTGCCACCGGCGGAGGAAGAGACGCTGCCGCGGCAGAATCTCGCTGCTCCCCCAGAGACGCCAAAGGTCCGGATGCCTGAAAGGTACCGTGCTGACGCAAGCAAAACGCTTGATGCAGCATTAAGACAAACTCGGGGGAAAAGGACCCAAGAGCAGTGGAGGACCCCCCAGTCAGGGCCCCAGAGGGTCCCGCGACGCTCTCCGACCGTGGGTCGGCCACTACGGAGCGTGCTGCAACCGCCTCGTCTAATACGGGAGGCTCAGACACCTCCGCGGGCTCAAGCACCTCCATACGCTGCTCCATTACAGCGGAGAGGGTGGCACAGCCCCGACACACTCCTAACACTGACACCGGCCCTCTGTGGGTACCACAAATTAGACAGAGAGGCCTCTGAGGCATTGGCCAAGCAGGAAAACCAAGGGGACCGTGCTGGAAGCACTACTGGCTCCCCCCCACCCCCCAGAAATGCCCTGGAAGGAAAGGGAAGAATCAGCTCTAATAGAAAAATAACCATCTAGAAATAAAAGTAAGCAATAAAATGAAATGAAACTAAGCTCCTTATTTTTTTCTCACAGTGAGCCCCCACATCCAGGGCTCCATAAGTCCTCCTGCTGCAAGGAGACTGGTCACACTGGAAGTAGGAGGGCTGATGGTGCCAGGATATACCAGTGATGTCACGAATTTGGATATGCCAGTCTCCTAGCTGCAGGACGAGGTTGACTACCCAGACGTAGAGGACTGCACTGGAGGAACGCTAAGGAACTATATTGTAATGATAGAGCTGATCAAATTGGTGGAGGGGTTGCGCTCTATGTTAGAGAGGGCATTGACTCAGAAAGGATTAAAGTTTTGCAGGAAACAAAATCTGCTGTAGAATCTATATGGATTGAAATTCCATATAAAAG
Organism: Ichthyophis bannanicus; assembly: GCA_033557465.1. Taxonomy (NCBI): domain Eukaryota; kingdom Metazoa; phylum Chordata; class Amphibia; order Gymnophiona; family Ichthyophiidae; genus Ichthyophis; species Ichthyophis bannanicus. Next base: position 670,229,709 of record CM066032.1, on the reverse strand, counting down.
GCAGAAGGCAATGGCAGTGGGGGTGTACTATCGAGCACCTGGCCAGAATGACCAAATGGATGATGAAATGCTCAAAGAAATCAAGGAAGCTAACAAAGGTTACAGCGCAGTAATAATAATGGGTGATTTCAATTACCCCGGTATCGACTGGGTCAGTGTCACGTCAGGACATGCTAGGGAGATAAAGTTCCTAGATGAAATAAATGACTGCTTCTTGGAGCAGCTGGTTCATGAACCAACCAGAGGGGAAGCCATATTAGACCTAGTCCTTAGTGGAACACCAGATCTAGTGCAAGAGATAAGGGTGTTGGGGCCACTTGGCAATAGTGATCATAGCATGATCGCCTTTGATTTAATTAGTGGAGGAGGGATAGTAAGGAAATCCACAGTACTACCTTTTAACTTTCGAAAGGGAGACTATGATAAAATGAGGAAAACAGTTAAGAAAAAACTAAAAGGAGCAGTTGCGAAGGTTAAAGACGTACATCAAGCTTGGGTGCTGTTGAAAAATACTATCTTGGAAGCCCAGACCAGCTGTATTCCACGCTTTAAGAAAAGTGGAAGGAAGTCCAAAAAACTGCCAGCATGGTTTAAAGGTGAGGTCAGAGAGGCTGTTGTTGCCAAAAAAGCATCTTTCAGGAAATGGAAAAAAAGAGCCAAACGACGAAACCTGGAAACAGCACAAGCACTGGCAAGTCAAATGCAAGGCATTGATAAGGCAGGCAAAGAGAGAATTTGAGAAAAAGCTTGTTGCGGAAGCAAAAACACGAAATAAAGACCTTTTCAAGTACATTCGTAGCAAAAAACCTGTGAGAGAGTCAGTTGGTCCATTAGATGAAAAAGGGGTTAAAGGAGCACTAAGAGGCGACAAGGCGATAGCGGAGAGACTGAATGAATTCTTTGCTTCGGTCTTTACTGAGGAAGATGTAGGGATGTTACCCATGACTGAAGTGGTATTTAAAGGTGCGGAAGACTTGAAGGAAATATCGATACATCGGGAAGATGTCTTACAACTATTAGATAAACTGAAGAGTAGCAAATCACCTGGGCCGGATGGTATACATCCAAGGGTGTTGAAAGAACTGAAATATGAGATTGCAGAACTGCTATCAGTAATCTGTGAACTATCATTAAAATCATCTCTAATACCTGAAGATTCGAGGATCGCCAATGTAACACCAATTTTTAAAAAGGGTTCCAGGGGTGATCCAGGAAACTACAGACCAGTGAGCCTGACGTCAGTACCGGGAAAAATGGTAGAAACCATCATAAAGAATAAAATTACTCAGCATGTAGATAGTCACAACCTAATGGGAGACAGCCAACATGGCTTTAGACAAGGAAGGATCTTGTCTTACTAATCTGTTATGTTTTTTTGAAGGAGTGAATAAACAGGTGGACAAAGGTGAGTCGGTTGATATTGTGTATCTGGACTTTCAGAAAGCCTTTGACAAGGTCCCTCATCAGAGACCTTTGGCAAAACTAAAGAGTCATGGGATAGGAGGCAGTGTACTATTGTGGATCAGGAACTGGTTAAAAGATAGAAAGCAGAGGGTAGGGCTAAATTGCCAATTTTCCCAATGGAGAAAGGTGAATAGTGGTGTACCCCAGGAATCTGTGCTGGGTCCGCTGCTTTTTGACATATTCATAAATGACCTGGAAAGTGGAATAACAAGTGAGGTTATCAAATTTGCAGATGACACAAAACTATTTAAAGTTGTTAAAACACGAGAGGATTGTGAAAAATTGCAAGAGGATCTTGATAAATTGGAAGACTGGGCATCAAAATGGCAGATGAAATTTAATGTGGACAAGTGCAAGGTTATGCACCTAGGGAAGAACAACCCAAACTATGGTTACACGATGCAAGGTTCCACATTAGGAACCACCACCCAGGAAAAAGATTTAGGCGTCATTGTGGATACCATGTTAAAACCCTCGGCCCAGTGTTCAGCGGCGGCCAAGAGAGCAAATAGAATGCTAGGTATGATAAGGAAAGGAAAGCACAGTTACTTACCTGTAACAGGTGATCTCTGGGAACAGCAGGAATTAGTCCTCACTTATGGGTACGTCGGTACCGACGGAGCCCGCGCGGGAAAGCTCCCCAGCTTCCCAGAAGGAAGCCTTTGGGGCCTCCCACTGCACATGCGCGCTGCCTTCCCGCCATCCTGACCAGCTCTCCTCAGTTCGAGTTTATAGCTGAGACAATAGAGAGAGGAAAGGAAGATCGATAGAAGATACAACTCCTAGGGGAGGTGGGTGGGTTGTGAGGACTAATTCCTGCTGTTCCCAGAGATCACCTGTTACAGGTAAGTAACTGTGCTATCTCCAGGAACAAGCAGGAATAAGTCCTCACTTATGGGGACTCCCTAGCTAAGATGCCTGGGAGATCCCCTTCCAAGGGTTCGCCATCTTCGTATGGATCTCAGGCATCCATCTTGGGAAGGTGGGCAGGAGTTGTTCAAGTATGGAACAGGTGTTTGAGGACAGCCTGACCAAACAAGGCATCCCGGCGGGAGTCCTTGTCCAAACAGTAATGGGCTGTGAAGGTATGAACCGAGGCCCATGTGGCGGCTCGACAGATCTGATCTATGGATACAGAGTGAAGATGAGCCATAGAAGTGGCCATGGCTCTCACATTGTGAGCTGTGACATGGCCTTCCAGAGAAATATTTTTACTCTGGTAAGCAAAGGAAATACACTGAGCAATCCAATTGGAAAGTGTACGTTTGGAGACTGGAAGTCCCAAATGAGAAGGATCAAAAGCCACGAAAAGCTGGGAAGACTTTCGATGTGGCTGAGTCCTGTTGAGGTAAAAGGCAAGAGCTCTTTTACAATCTAAAGTATGAAGGTTCCTCTCTGCACTGGATGCATGAGGAGCTGGAAAAAAGACAGGTAGATATACCTCTTAAGATGAAAAGGCAAGACCACTTTGGGCATAAAGTGGGGATTCGTCCTAAGGACCACCTTATCATGATGAAACCTGGTATAAGGTGGGTGAGCCACTAAGGCCTGTAGTTCACTGATACGGCGAGCCGAAGTGACTGCAATAAGGAAAAGGACCTTCCAGGAAAGAAATTTCAAGGAGGTAGAAACCAACGGTTCAAAAGGTGGCTTCATAAGCTGACCCAGAACTAGGTTCAAGTCCCATGCTACCGGAGGAGGTCGGATGGGAGGATTAGTTAGAGTCAGGCCTCTCATGAACCTTGCAACAAGCGGATGAGAGGAGACAGGTTGTCCATTTATAGGTTTTAAAGATGCTGCAATAGCACTCAAATGGACTCTTACTGAATTCGTCTTAAGGCCTGCATTAGAAAGATGCAGGAGATAGTCTAGTAGAGAATTCAAAGGAAGTGCTAGAGGGTCAAGACCCTGTTGAGCACACCAAATGGAAAAGCGTTTCCATTTGAAAGCATAGGAACGCCTCGTGGAGGGTTTCCTAGAGGCATGAAGAATATCTTTCACTGGTTGAGAAAGATTGAAGTCATGAAGGCTTAGGCCTTCAGTAACCAAGCTCTGAGGTGTAGGGACTTGGGGTTTGGGTGCCACAAAGTCCCTTCCTCCTGAGAGAGAAGGTCTGGCGCAGCTCCCAGGTCCAGGGAGGGTCCCTGGGAGAGATGCAGAAGTAGAGGGAACCACACTTGGCGTGGCCAGCGTGGAGCTATGAGGATCATCGATCCGTGACCCCTCTGTAGTTTGAACAGAGTCTTGGGAATCAAAGGAATGGGTGGAAAGGCATATAGGAATTCCTGACCCCAATGTAGGAGAAAGGCGTCGTTGGCCTGAGCTCCCTGACACGGAGTCCTGGAACAGAACCGGGGAAGTTTGGCATTCCACGGACTTGCAAAGAGGTCTATGTCCGGGGTTCCCCATTCCTGAAAGATTCTGTTTATCTGGTCCATATGTAGGGACCATTCGTGTGGAAGCAGAACTCGACTGAGTCTGTCTGCCCAAGAGTTTTGAACCCCTGGAAGATAGACTGCCAGAAGATGAATTTGATGCTCTCTGGCGAAGGCCCATAATCTGAGAGCTTCGTTGCAAAGCGACAGAGAGCCTGTCCCCTTGTTTGTTTATGTAGAACATGGCCACCTGATTGTCTGTCTGGACTAGGACGGTCAGGTTGACTAGGAGGGTATGGAAGACTTTGAGGGCAAAGAAGATTGCTCGCAGTTCCAGGAGGTTGATGTGAAGGGTGGTCTCTTGTGGAGACCAAGTACCCTGAGTGGAGAGGTGTTGAAGATGGGCTCCCCACCCTTTTTGGGAGGCATCTGTTGTAAGGGTTGCTTGGGGCAACAAAGGTTGGAAGGGGGTCCCCAACAACAGATTCTTGGTGGATATCCACCATTGGAGGGACCAAAACAGACGCTTTGAGATGAGTATTTGGTCGGAGAGCACTCCTGATGCTTGAGTCCACTGGGTGGCCAAGGTCCATTGAGCTGCTCTCATATGAAGACGAGCGTAGGGCACCACGTGTACCGTGGAGGCCATGTGGCCCAGAAGTCGTAGCATTTCCCTGGCTGTCAAGTGACTGCTGGACTGAGCTTGGGAGGCCAAGCACAGCAGACGTTGGCCCCGGACTTGAGGTAGGTAGGCCCTTGCAGTGGTGGTGTCCAACTGGGCCCCTATGAATTCTAGAGACTGAGTAGGGGTAAGTTGAGACTTGGGAAGGTTTACCACCAGTCCCAGATACTGCAGAAGGTGCCTTGTGCGGTCCAGGGAAATCTGGGCCTCTGACTGAGATGGAGCTCGGATGAGCCAGTCGTCCAGATATGGGAATACAAAAATTCCCAGACCTCTTAGAAATGCAGCCACCACTGCCATGCATTTGGTGAACACTCTTGGAGCAGAGGCTAGACCGAAGGGAAGTACTCTGTACTGGAAATGTTTTCCCTGAAACAGAAATCTTAGATATTTTCTGTGGGATGGGGGGATGAGTATGTGTGTATACGCATCCTAGAGATCTAGAGAACAAAGCCAATCCTGACTCTGAAGGTATGGAAGGAGAATGCCTAGAGAAAGCATTTTGAATTTCTCCTTGTACAGAAATTTGTTCAATTCTCTCAGATCTAGGATAGGTCTGAATCCCCCTGTCTTCTTTGTTATGAGAAAATAAGGGGAGTAGAATCCTGTCCCTTGTTGAAGAAGAGGAACCTCTTCTATTGCCCCTTGGGCAAGGAGAGAAGAGACTTTCTGATCTAACAGGCCCAGGAGAGATGGGGGAGAATTGAAATGCCTCACCATGGTATATGGAAGAAGGTTGGAAAAATGAAGTTTGTAGCCTACTCTGATGATAGAGAGGGTCCATTGCTCTGATGTAATTTGCTCCCATCTCGGAGCAAAGTGAGCTAACCTTCCGGGAATGGTGAGGGGCTCTGGTTGTTCTAGAGCCAGAAAGGTTAAGTTCTCTAGGGGCAAGTCAAAACCCCTGAGGGGGTAGAGCCTGCTGAGGAGTGGCAGACACTGCAGGCTTTGACCTTGCCTGTTTAGGTTGCTGACCTTTAGCAGCAAAGCGAGGCTGAGAAGATTGTTGGCCAGTATTTGTGGAAAATCTGGCCTTCTTGTAGTAAGGCCTCTTGAAAGACTTTTTCTTGGCAGGAGTAGAGGTAGACTTAGAAAGTCTATCTAATGTAGCATTTTCTGCGTCCATTTGAGTGGCTTTAATTTGCCAGTCCTTACCAAATAAGTTCTCACCTGTACAGGGCAGATTCCGTAAGCCATCCAGGACCCAGGGTTCTAGGTCAGAGGCCTGGAGCCAAGCAAGTCGTCGGGCTGCAATAGCAATGCCCGAAGCTCTACCGGCACCCTCAAAGGAATCAAAAGCTGCTCTGTTGGAGAACTTAGAAACATCTAAAAGCTGTTTCACCAGAGAAAGGAACTCCTCCTTTCTATCCTCAGGGATAAAGGAGGCAAAATGCCGTATCTTTAGGGCAAGTTCCCTGAGAAACATGCCCATATACAGACTGTAAGAATTAATCCTGGCTATAAGCATACTAGCCTGGAAAATTTTTCTGTCAAAAGAGTCTAGGGTCTTACATTCTCGCCCTGGAGGGGTAGAAGAGTGCCTTTTGGTGCTCTTAATCTTTTTCAGCGCAGACTTCACCACAATGGAATGGTGAGGCAGCTGAGTCTTTTGAAACCCAGGAGAAGGAGGGACCCGGTACATGGTGTCCAACCTACGAGAGTAAGGAGACAACGTTAGAGGAGCCTCCCATAAGTCCAACAAGTGTTCTTGAAGGATTTCATGGATAGGCAGGGTGACTGCCTCTTTAGGAACCTTAGGGTATCCTAAAATATCCAATTTCTTTGACCTAGGTTCTTTTTCAGAGGATGTGGTAATAGAAAGTCCTTTAGCCAGTTCTATAATGAAGTCTTGAAAGGACAAATCCTCTGGTGGAGACATTCTCCTCTTTGGGGAAGAGGGGTCTTCATGAAGAACTAGAGACAGCTCATCAGAGTCCTCAGAGGAGTCAAAATCCTCAGAAGAATCAGAGTATTCTCTATTTGCTTCCAACGCACGATACGCATACCGATCGGTATCGACATCGGGCGTACCGGGTATGGGATTGGTATCGGGTGAAAACCCGGATCCGGCATGCGGAACCGATGTGCGTTTGGAAGTCGATGGTCTCGGTTCCGGTATGGGAGACGATACCGGAACCGGACCCGGTACCGCTAAACGCAGTACCGAGGGCGTCGCAGCATTAATAAAAGCCAGCATGGCCTGCTGCATAGTCTGAACAGTATTGCTCATAGACGCCACTGCTGCCTGGATGTCGGTACCGGTATGGGCCGGTACCCCAGAGCAGTCTAACAGGTGATCAGTCGAGGCCGTGCCATCGATGTCAACCTGTAACCCCATAGATGGTGCTTTGGAAGCCAGAGCTTCCCGCCGGGGTTGTTTGGCTGGGGCAGGATCCTCAGATTCAAAAGTGAGAGCCTCTCGATGCTTTGAAGGAGATTTGCTCTTTGAGGACCTGCCCGAAGAAGGTTTGGTTACCTGAGATCCATCCGGAGAGGAAGACCTGGATGACTGTGATGCTGGATTATCTGAAGCAAACAGCACATGGAATTTGTTGGCCCGGTTCTGCAAACCACGTTTAGACATCTGGGAGCAGGATGGGCAGTCCGGAATGGAGTGGTCAGGTCCCAAACATTTAAGACACCATTCATGGGTGTCTGTGACAGAAATAACAGCACTACACTTGGTAGACTTCTTAAAACCAGGGGCTGGTTTCTCCATGAGGAGAATTTGTGTAGGTCTGAGGCCTAACCGAAGTCACCAAGTTGTGCAAGATAAAGATTTTTTTTTATTTTTTTTTTAAAGAAAAGAAAAGAGAGACCGGCGGTACCGGTTTCGGTATGGGGAAGGCAGGTACGCGGTCTAAAGAAACAAACTAAAACAATAATTTCTTCAGCGATGACAGGAACACGACCTACTGGCTCCGCGGAAAAAGAGAAACTGAGGAGAGCTGGTCAGGAAGGCGGGAAGGCAGCGCGCATGTGCAGTGGGAGGCCCCAAAGGCTTCCTTCTGGGAAGCTGGGGAGCTTTCCCGCGCGGGCTCCGTCGGTACCGACGTACCCATAAGTGAGGATTTATTCCTGCTTGTTCCTGGAGATTGGAAAATAAAACAAAAGATATTATAATGCCTCTATATCGTTCCATGGTGAGACCACACCTTGAATATTGTGTGCAATTCTGGTCGCCGTATCTTAAAAAGGATATAGCGATTTTAGAAAAGGTACAGAGAAGAGCCACCAAAATGGTAAAGGGGATGGAAGGATACTCCTATGAAGAAAGGCTAAAAAGGTTAGGGCTCTTTAACCTGGAAAAGAGACGGCTGAGGGGAGATATGATAGAAGTCTATAAATTAATGAACGGAGTATAGATCAACTGTTTACATTATCAGAATATAGAAAGACTAGGGGACATGCAATGAAGCTACAGGGTAAACTATTTAAGACTAATAAAAGAAAATATTTTTTCACTCAACGTGTAATCAAACTCTGGAATTTGTTACCGGAGGATGTAGTAAAGGCTGTTAGTGTAGCTGGGTTTAAAAAAGGTTTGGACAAGTTCCTGGAAGAAAGGTCCATAAACCATTATTAAGAAGTGACCGAAGATATCAATGCTTGACCCAGTACAAGCATTGTGGAACTTGTGTCTCTTGGGGAAACTGCTAGGTACATGTGACCTAGATTGGCCACTGTTGGAAACAGAATACTGGGCTTGATGGACCTTGGTCTGACCCAGTATGGCATATCTTATGATCTTATGTTCTTATGGTCGGTGCCCTGAAGTTGAATGGGGATCGCGTATCGAGGTGAACTCGATGCTGAAGACTTCTTCCGACTATACTGTTGCAGGAGGGACACTCCAGCGGATAGTGGTCAGGACCCAAGCAGGGTAGACACCAATTATGAGTGTCTAAAATCAATTTTGTACCGCCACAGTTTGAACATTTCTTAGGGATAGTGGCTGGCGCTTCCATGAAGGAAAGTGAGTAGGCCTAGGAGGCCGAAAAAAACGTCAGGCACTAACAAGGAAAAAATTATCCCTTAAAAAGGAAAAATTACAAGAAAAAAGAAAAGAAACACCGGCGGTACTGGTGGCGTCGGGGAAGGTACCCAGTCATCTCTCACTGACTGTCCTGAACCCCAGCCACCCTAGAATAGCGCGTTCCCAAGTATGTACAACACCCAACAATACCCGTGCTCATTTCATTTGCATATGTATATAGTTTACCCTGTTCAATTCATCTGCATATGTATATAGTTTACCCTGTTCTCCAAGTTACTTTTCCTGTTCAATGTAATGACCAGACATTTGCTTATTGTCGGATACTGTTTGTTCTATGTAAACCGCGCTGATCGCAAATAGTGCGGTATATAAGAAATGTTAATAAATAAATAAGGCAGACGCGACCACAAGAAAACCAAAAAATAAAAGAAGAATTTTCTGCGGTGACAGGAGAACGTCCTGCCGGCTCCGCGGAAAAACGAAAACTGAGGAGAGGCAGTTGGGAAAGGCGGGAAGGCAGCACGCAGGCGTGTTGGGATGCTCCCAAAAGCGTTCTGATTGGACGCTGGGGAGCGTTCCCGCGCAGACTCCATCGGTACCGACGTACCCATATGTGAAGACTTATTCCTGCTTGTTCCTAGAGATAATACATTATTTATCCTGGTGAGCATAGGCTGGAGGAGAAGGGCAGAATGCCAGCAGTTCCCACCACTGAGTCAGCTCGACTACCACAGAAAACCTTTACTAAAATTAAACACATTTCCAGCCTTTGTGAGTGTAGTTTGACTTCCATGCTCTCTCTTTCTGCTCGCTCTTGATCTTCTTTTAAGTTTCCTCTCTGCCTTCACATTCCTTCTCTTAAGAATTCTTTTCCCGTCTTCCTCTCTTTTCTTTATTATTTATCTTTTCTCCATGGGCCCCATTCTGATCAGGGCATGTCAGACCCATCCAAATGTCCAAAAGCTGGACAGGCTGGATTTGCATCTGATTCTGCACTCACAGAAGCTCCCGTGGGAGCAGAATCGGGTGCAAAGGGTCTGGATGGGCAGGACGTGCCCCAATTCCGTGCCACCGGATGTATACCTCCCACCCTGTCTAACCCTCCCAAAGCTCCTGCATGGAGCCTCAATGCTATGGCACTGGGATGCCATGCAGGAGCCCTGATTCTCCGCACTGGTTTAAAGCTCCTGTTCCCTGCTGCCCGACCTCTGATAGGGCCTGCCAAGGTCGGGGGTCAGGCTGCAGGGAACCTCCCGCTGCCAATCACCTGGGTTGGGGGGTCCTCTGCTGGCGATTACCTCCCTCTGAAGTGGAATAAGTTACTCGGCCTTCCTTGCCGTCCTGGACATACAGGGCTGCGACCAGAATCGGCCGTGTACGTCTGGTGTCATGGTCCTGCCTCCGCACCATCTATGCTCCACCTCTCCCCCTCCAGCCCAGAGCTCCCCACACACCTTCTCTCTAAGTGCGGGAAGCTTTGGGCTCGGCATTGGGCACAAGCAAATGACGGGGTTGTATGTCCAGACTGAATGTACATCCCTGCTAAACGCTGCACGGAATAACTCACCATGTGTATTTCTGTTGCCCTAGCTGCTCTCACTTTCCCCTGGTCTTGCTCGTCCTGCCATTTCCTTCTTCCTCCTGCCTCCCCTCCTCTCCCTTTTCTCATGTTTATGTTTCTTCTCTAGCCTGACCCTTCTTTCTCCCTCAGTCCCCTCCTTTCCCAGTCTCCCAGCTCCTCTGTTGCCTGTGTCCTCTACCCAAGTCCTTCTGCCTGCTGTTTCCTTCTCCCAGCTCAAAGGCCGGTGCAAGGATATGAGTATGCTAGGCAAACCTCATTTCTGCTGCCCCCACCCTTTCCCCCACTGCCGCCCCTTTCTATGACCTGCAGCAGTAACAATTAGGGCTGGCCCAAGGGTTTCAGCTGCCCCAGGCAGAAGCCCCGGCCATGCCCCCCCCCCCCCCAAGCAGGGGAGGTGGCGGCTCGACTTGGTGCGGCGGCAACAGCAGGCCATGTGCTTCGGCACAGATGGCCTGCCGCTTCTGACCTCCCTCCAACACAACTTCCTGTCAGAAGGGGTCAGAAGTGGCAGGCTATGTGTGTCGAAGCACATGGTCTGCCATGATGCTGTGCCGCCCACTGAGGTCTGCCACCCTAGGCAGCCACCTAGCCCATCTAGTGGATGGGCCGGCCCTGGTAGCAACGACTTTAAAATAGCACCACAGTGCTAACCAAAAGCCTCCGGAGCTGTATGCCGTTCGTGCTTCTGCTCCTTCCAATGCAGACTTCCTTTTATTTATTTATTTGTGTGTTTTATATACCGCCATATCGGGTAATTTTATTTTATTTATTTATTTATACATTTTTTCTATATCGCCACTTCCAGAGATCAGTGGCGGTTTACAGGTAACAAAAACATTAATAATAGCGTGGCAGACTATTATTATTTACAGAGAATAATTGAAGAACATTTTTAACATATAACTCGTAATCATACCAGTTTACAATTAAAACAACCAATTCATTAAACACTGTAACAATAACTGGTTCTGAAACAGGCGATCGAAAAATGTACACGATTCTGGAAAGTTTTAACTTATTTACAATTCTAGTAATCAATCAAAAATATCAGTCAGATATTCTTGATCACTAGAATTGTCCCCTTTCTCCGTTCCTCTTTTGCATGGGGGCGGAAGTGCCTGATCCAGTAAAAGCACAAACAGGCTTTTGGTAAGTACTGCAGTACTGTTTTACAGTCACTGCTCCTGCCGCAGTTCCTAGAGAAGGGTGGCAGTGGCAGCAATGGGCTGTCCTATAAACGTTGGCACTCTAGCTAGGCAACCGCCTTGTTCACTTATAGGCTAGCACCCTGCTCAGCATCCTTCACCCATCACAACCCTGTCCCCCTCTCTCAGTTCCTCTTGTCCTCACAGCCAGGCTCTACTCTTCTCCCACAGCTCTTCTCCCAGTCTGTCCCCATCACAGAGACTCTGACTTTTGGTTCCTTTCTACCCTTCACAGCACCATTCTCTCACCCTAATCCAAACCCCCTCCTGATCTCTCTATTAGCTCCTCTATTCCTCTCCCAGTCTCATCATAGCTTTTTTCAGTCTATCTACTGCTCGCCCTCCTCAGCTTTAGGAAGAACTGCCCCCCCCCCCCCCCACTCCCGCAGTTTTAGGCAGAACCGTTGCAGCTCCATCATGGTCCTGCAGCCCTTTGGTCAGGATTATTTAGCCAGCCGGTAGGCTGCAGGGTGAGGCAGTTAAAGTGGCAAGGAAACAGAAGGGCTTCCATAGCTCCATACCTAGGAGAATGCAGAAGATAATAATGGGGCTGTTCAAACCCCCAAAGAGCTGGCACCTATAGTTCCAGACACTGCAGCTAGCTGATTTTTACAATGTTCATCCTCTGAGGATGTCCCCTTGCTTGTTCGTGGAATGCCCTGTAAAAGAATGGCCATGTAGCAATAGTCTTGGGATATACAGAATAAGTTCTGAGCCAAATCATACTTTATATGAGAGGGAAACTAGGTCTGAAAGGAGCAGATTTATCTTCATCAATGTCTGGAAATGAATGTTTATGATTACGTTTAGAGTCAGTGACAGCTAATGAAGTATGAGAATGTTAGGGCGTCTTGGTGGTTCCAGTCACAGAAAAATCACCAACCTCCAATCTAGGCTACATGGGAGTTGTAAGACTACAGAAGCGGTAGGGATCAAGTCTGACCTTTCCCAGACTAGCCATTCTGACCCCAAAGACTGTATCCCAGCGCCTAACCAGACCCCTTCTCCCCATCCTCACTCAAAGAAATCCGATGATAGGGTTTCCAGATGTAATTGCTTGTTCTGTTTTCATCGTTATATCTTTACTGTGGCATGCAGCAACCTAACCTTTGTCCTCTCCCAAGAACTACACCATTCTCTTCAAGCCAAGACCAGACAAATGAGATTTACAGTAGAAAAGGTATGTAACCACTAAATGCCACTATTCTCCCTAAACCTTAAGTTAAAAATATATCAACTGTGAAATGCACATTAACATTAAAGCAGTAAATAGTTTCTGGAAAAACGATTTACAGAAAGGAATGGCTGGGAGCAATGCTTTACACGAGCTACCCAGATACTCCTCAAACAGGATAACTTTGGGGATCTTTTACTAACAGGCGCTGGCTGGTAGCAGGTGTTCTGGCACACGCTAAAGGCATCCTGGGACACACATTGCCAGCTAGTGCAGGGCCATGACAGTTAGCACAGGCCAATTCCCAAGCTAACTGTGCAACCCACATTAAGAGATACAAGTGAGCGGGGTAGGGGCAGAAAGTGGGCGTGGTGAGCTCCACGCATTTAGAACTATGTTAGCACGGGTAAATCTATCCTCAGCGTAATAGACGGTGTTAGCGTATGCTGCATTAGCACGGGTTCACCTAACATTATGCTGAGGATAGGCGAACCCACACTAATGCAGCATACGCTACCACCGCCTATTACACTGAGGATAGGTGAACCTGCACTAATGCAGCATACGCTACCACCACCTATTACACTGATAGGTGAACCTGCACTAATGCAGCATACGCTAACACCGCCTATTACGCTGAGGTTAGGTGAACCCGCACTAATGCAGCATACGCTAACACCACCTATTACAGTGAGGATAGGTGAACCCGCACTAATGCAGCATATGCTAACACCGCCTATTACAGTGAGGATAGGTGAACCCGCACTAATGCAGCATATGCTAACACCGCCTATCACAGTGAGGAAAGGTGAACCCGCACTAATGTAGCATACGCTAACACCTCCTTACACTGAGGATAGTTAAACCCACACTAATGCAGCATACGCTAACACCGCCTATTACGCTGAGGTTATGTGAACCCGCAGTAATGCAGCATACGCTAACACCTCCTTGCACTGAGGATAGGTGAACCCGCAGTAATGCAGCATACGCTAACACCTCCTTGCACTGAGGATAGGTGAACCCTGTCAGACGGCTGCCTAGGGTGAGAACTTACACAATCTTGACGATGCATATATTCATATGATTCTTGCAAGGTATTGTGGGTATTGTAGTTCATTCACTCCCAAACACAGCTGATGACAATAATTTGAGTTGTGAAACCAAGTGGTAAGATCAATAAAATACTTCTTTTATTGATGGGGTTTAATTCACCCAGCACATGTATGCTTGATAGCACTATAAATGAGGTTACTTGCTTGCAGTGTTTAAATGGATAACAAAAAGTCACAAAGTAAACCAGAAAACAACCTTCAGCTTGTCAGACAATTAGCTAATGTTTTCTTAGCAAATAATTACCAAATACAAAGGCACAAAGAAAGGAATAAACTTTGCTAGTTAGGTTAACTTCTGCTTATTTTCCACGCAGATCTCAGCAGTGATTCTCCCTTGCTCACACACACAATCAGGTGCAGCCCTAATTACTATCAATGGACCAGCTGAAAGCCTTTAGCTGGCTGGCTGCTACTGTGTGAGCCCAAATCCTGCTTTAAGAGCTGTTTGCAGTGGAAATAAAGAACAAAGTTAGGTTTCTTTGTGATGGCTGATGTGTTTGCTCAGAGAAAGCTAGTAATAGCATTTAGATAGAGAACAGTCCATATAAACTGTACTTTCATCTGCTGTATCACCCCCTTCATCAACAATCATAGGGTCAATATCATACATTGGCACAGATGAGTCTTTCATTAAGGCACTATCATGAGAATGCTTATTCCCTTGCTGCCATTCTCTATTATAGATAGGGTCTGGATCAGTGTTCATACCTGAGCCTCTCCTGCCATCATAATTCCTCTCTGTAAAGCCTGGCCAATATGTAATCCAATTCTGATGTCCAGCCTTCCAATCTTGATCCCTGGACACTGGATCTTCTCTCACATACCTTCTGGCCTTGGTCTGAAAGTCCCTTCCACATGCAGTCTTCTCTCTTCCAGGTAGCCACTGGTGATTCCTATCTCTGCCACTCCATTCCTCTGGCTGAATCCAGTCCAATGGACTCTGCTGGCTTTTGGAATACCTCCCAGTATGAGTACTGCCTTGGAATCTCCCAGACCTTCCAATGGCCTTTCTTCTCTTCCTTCCAGAGAGTTTCCTTCTCTCTCTATCTGCGTGGCTTGGCTTCTGTTTCTCCAGGTGATACTGGTGCTTGTAGCCGTTGCTGTCTCTGTATCTCTTCCTCCCTCTGTAGCTGAAACTGTTTCCTGAAGAATAAGCTCTACTCTTATCCTGTTCTAATGTGTGCTGCTCCCTAACACAGCGCAGCTGTGTTGAATCAGGCCCTGCCCTTTGAGATGAGTGCTTAGGGATTACCTCATAGCTCTCTTGATTGCACCTACATTCTCTCACTTCAGCCCCTCTCATGGCTGCTGGAAACCTGGTGCATTCTGGGACTGGTAGTCTTTTATGTGAAAACTCTGTTTTCTTGCTTCTACCAGAACTGACAGGTTGCTTGTTCAGAGTCACATCATCTTTTCTATAGCTCCTACCTGAGCTATGATAAGCTTCCTTATCACAACCCGCACTAATACAGTATACGCTACCACCACCTATTACGCTGAGGTTATGTGAACCCGGAGTAATGCAGCATACGCTAACACCTCCTTACACTGAGGATAGGTGAACCCGCACTAATGCAGCATACGCTAACACCACCTATTACGCCGAGGTTATGTGAACCCGCAGTAATGCAGCATACACTAACACCTCCTTACACTGAGGATAGGTGAACCTGCCCTCTGGAACTCACTCCCCGCCTCCCTCCGACTAGAACCCCACCACGCCACCTTTAAGCGTGACTTAAAGACCCATCTCTTTTCCCTGGCCTACGACCTTCCCTCCCCATTTGTGTAACCCCATCCTTTCAGTATAGTTCTCTCTCTTTCCTTTTCTTACTTCTCTATCGATGACTAACTTCTTTTTCCTCCTTTCTGGCCCTGCGCCTTTTTCTAAATTTTTTGTACCGTGTAAACCGCTCTGATTGCCATAGAAGGGCGGTATATCAAATAAAATAACCATAACCATAACCCGCACTAATGCAGCATACGTTAACACCACCTATTACACTGAGGATATGTGAACCCGCAGTAATGCAGCATATGCTAACACCGCCTATTACGCTGAGGTTAGGTGAACCCCCACTAATGCAGCATACGCTAACACCTCCTTACACTGAGGATAGGTGAACCCACACTAATGCAGCATACACTAACATCACTTATGTTAACTGCCAGGGAAATGCTTTCAATGCCCCCACAGTTAACGCAGAAGTGCTGCGCCTAACACACCATGGTTTTGGTGCTATTGGCACAACACCTTAGTGCCCATTAGTCAAGGACTCTCTTTGTATAAGTTCAGTAGGTGGCTAAATGGACGTTTAGGTCCAGGCGTGTAAAACTAATTAAGTATTTATAACTAGATACTAGGCCACAGAAAATGTATGGTGTCACACACAACAGGACAGACCATTTTAGAAATCCACATGCTCAAAAAGTACGGCATCAGAAGAACGATATATATGTATAAATGACAGCTTATACATCTCTATGCGATGATTTTCTATATCTATGTGTATGCACCACCACTTTCATGTACATGTGCCATAGTTTGTAAACAGGCATGTCCAAGAGCAGCTAATGGGGGCCCCTCCTTCAAAAGTCAAGCTCTGTCCCAAGGGAGGTGATTTCACCCCAAGCATTCCTCCTAGCTCCACCAAAAAAAAAAAAGCGTCCAGCTAGGAGTTAGGAATGACTCGGAGTATTTGTGTTTAAATGCCAATGAGTAAAAAGTGCCACTATGAGCATGAAAGACTGCTTTAAAAACACAGCAGTATACATATACTGCGAAGGACCACCCAGCAACATTCCCAAGAAACTGCCTGTGGGGGGAGGGACTGCAATAACACGTTTTGAGTCGTGAGGAGCAGGCGCTGTTGTATACGGCAGCATATGCCCCCACCAGAAGCAGCTCGGGCGGAGGACTTTTGTGTGGCTTTACAGGAATGTTACCACTCAGAACACGACTCCTTTAGGTCTCTGTGTTTACTGCTGTCTATAAATGTAAGCAGAACCTTTTCTAAAAATCACCACTTTGCATATAAAAATGTGCTACTTATTCATGGATACAGCACCTAAGGCAAGGGCATCCAACATATTTTTACCTGATTAGCTAACACATACGAGTTCGAAACACTGCAGAGCTATTTTATGGATATGAAGACACATTTCGGAAGAAAATCACAGATTTTGATGAGCATAAATTACACTGTAACAGGCCAAAATATTCATGCAGCCCATACACATGAATTTCTGATCAAGGGGTCCACTGTTGAAGAAAACTGGGATGTCTGTGGACTAAGGGTTCTAAAATGTACTCCAATGCCAGCATATTTATTTACTTCATTAATTTATTTAGCAAATTTCTATTCCCAATCCAAAATATTTGCTCTTTGCAGAGTACAAAATGAAATATGCATATGCATGAGTAATTTTATGTAAGGACAAACATTCTTCTCTGCACTTCTCTCATCACTTTCTCATGTGCTGTTCCTTTTTTCTATTTGCATATTTATTATCACTGTCCAGCAAGTACAGCACAAAAAGTAAAGGACCCATATAGCGTAGCCACTCACCTGTAACAGGTGATCTCCGGGAACAGCAGGAATTTAGTCTTCACATATGGGTATCGTCGGTACCGATGGAAACTGCACGGGAACGCTCCCCAGCGTCCAATTAGAAAGCTTTTGGGAGCATCCCACAGCGCCTGCGTGCTGCCTTCCTGCCTTTCCCAACTGCCTTTCTCCAGATGAGTTTAAAGCTGAGACAAAGAGAGAGAGAGGGAAAGAGAAAGAGATAGATAGAGAGATACAACTCCTAGGGGAGGTGGGTGGGTTGTGAAGACTAAATTCCTGCTGTTCCCGGAGATCACCTGTTACAGGCGAGTAACTATGCTATCTCCAGGAACAAGCAGGAATGTAGTCTTCACATATGGGGACTCCCTAGCTTTAGATGCCAGGGAGAGAGCCCCAGAAGTTGTGAGTCCCTGTGAAAGGGCTCCACTTCCCCCCATGGATCTCCGGCATCCTACCAGGGATGGTGGGAAGGAGTTGATTAGGTATGGAACAGGTGTTGGAGAACAGCCTGACCAAACAAGGCATCCCGGTGGGAGTCCTTGTCCAAGCAGTAATGGGCTGTGAAGGTATGAACCGAGGCCCAAGTGGCTGCTCGACAGATGTCGTCGATAGACACAGAGTGCAGATGAGCCATTGAAGCTGCCATGGCTCTCACATTGTGAGCTATGACATGGCCCTCCAGAGGAAGATTCTTACTCTGATAGGCAAAGGAAATATACTGTGCAATCCAGTTGGACAGTGTTCTTTTGGAGACTGGAAGTCCCAGATGAGAAGGATCAAAAGCAACAAAGAGTTGAGAGGACTTTCTATGTTGCTGTGTTCTTTGTAAGTAAAAAGCTAAAGCTCTTTTACAGTCCAAAGTATGAAGATTCCTTTCTGCATTTGATGCAAGAGGCCTTGGAAAAAACACAGGCAGATAGACCGCTTGGTTCAAATGGAAAGGCGAGACCACCTTTGGCATGAAGTGTGGATGAGCCCTAAGGACTACCCTGTCATGATGGAACCTTGTATAAGGAGGATCAGCCCAACAAAAAGGCAAGAAATCACGTGATAGCAAACACACAGTCCAAACATGATCTGAGTGGAAAAACACTTTATTTATCAATTAATCTAAGACCTAGTACAACCCGACACAGGCCATGTTTCGGAGACCTTCATCAGGGGTTGTCGGAGTAGGTACTAAAACGTAGAAACATATAAATTAATCATGGTTAAAATCCAATATATGGGAAAGAACAAATAAATAGTTAAAAACATAAATACAATGTAATCAATCATATAAACAATAAATAGACTAGTATAAAAAAGAATAAGACAAAATCCATTATTTAAAAGTGTGGATACGCAAATACATTGAAAAATGCCATATGTTTAAGTTAGTTAGAATGAAATAAAACAAAACACAATAAAATAGAATAAAATAGAATATAACAAAATAAAATTAAAATAGAAAACTTAAAAGATGTGACAAGCATGTGGTTTCAACATTAATACCTTAGTTGTGGATATGATGAACAAATAATCCTCAAAGAGAGGCAACAACACTAAAACAAAGAAAACAGAATGAGGCATATGTATACCATGGAGATTATAGTTGTAATCCAATTAAAAATAGCAGAACAACAAATATTAACTTCTCAGAAAATGAAACTCAAATCTAAATTATCACCGGAGATTACATAGAGAGCAAACAACGGGTACTAGTCTTCAAATTAGGGAGGAAGGAGGTCAGGCTCAGAGGTACCAAAAAGAACTCTATATGCAACAATGTGCCTCAGTGATACTCAATGTAGCTATTGAATCTTTAAAAGAATCAAACCTAAACCCATCGGTGTACTTCGATGGGAAGGAACAACTTTAAATGAGAAATCAAAAACTCTATATGGATAATATAAAAGATTACACTAAAAAAATAAATAGATAAATAAATAAGACGATAAATAAATAAAACAAATGCATTTATAGTATGGCCTGAATTTCATCGGAGGGACCACATAGTGATAAAGAAAAAAGGATCCAACAGCGATATAAAATAACCATTTGCAATCAAAAGTTTTAAGTGATGCCAAACCGGCGTTAATATAGAGCACTTGAAACTCACCAATATAATCTCTGCCAAGTAATATTGCTTTGCAAAACCAGCAGTGTGTCTGTTCAGTCCGCCGAAAAAAAGTGAAACTTAAGAAACGCCGGTACATGCGCAAACTTTAAAAACGTGTGTAGAGCGGGAAAAAGGGGGCGTGGCTAAGGCGAAGTTTAAAAAAACAACAACCAATAAGTGAAGTTAATAGCTAACATAAAAACCATTGTATATACGATTATAAAACTCACAACTCATTCTTTGAAGAATTGCTTATAAAATATAAAATAGCAGTTTAAAACGTAAAGGAGGAGAAAGAGAGAGACCAAAAAACCAGTGGATGCAAAACCATAAAACGGATCGCAGTTCACCCTATAAATAACTATATAGAGTGTATGTATACTATTAAGATATATGTTATATATGCTGGGATTTATATTTTAAGATATATATTCTGGACCAGACTATTTTGATTCTCAAGATTAAAAACGCAGCCTAGATTCGTCAGCGTATAGTATGCCTCAGAATCCTATGAATAGCAATGGAAACCAAATGTAAAATAAAAAACAGTAAAAATGTCAACGTGTGCTAAGCTGCTAGTATTAGTCTAGAGAATGATACTTAAAAACGTGCAGCAAACTTCATTCAGCACCGGAATCTTTCACAGATAAAATATATAATATAACAATGACATTTAAGATGACCTCTGAAGCTTGAACAGGGTTTTGGGAATTAGGGGAATGGGTGGAAAGGCATAAAGGAAGTCTTGACCCCAATGAAGGAGGAAAGCATCCCTGGCCTGAGAGCCCCAAAACCGGAATTCTGGAACAGAACCGGGGAAGTTTGGCATTCAACGGACTTGCAAAGAGGTCTATGTCCGGGGTTCCCCAAATTTGAAAAATCTTGGCCACCTGGTCTGCATGTAGAGACCATTCGTGTGGAAGCAGAACTCGACTGAGTCTGTCTGCCCAAGAGTTTTGGATACCTGGAGGATACACTGCCAGGAGATGAATCTGATGCTCTCTGGCGAGGGCCCATAGTCGCAAAGCTTCGTTGCAAAGCGACAGAGAGCCTGTTCCTCCCTGCTTGTTCACGTAAAACATGGCTACTTGATTGTCCGTATGAATGAGGACTGTCTTGTAGCTGAGCAGGGTGTGGAACACTCGCTGAGCAAGGAAGATTGCTCTGAGCTCTAAGAGACTGATGTGTAGATGAGTCTCCTGTGGAGTCCAAGTGCCTTGGGTGGAGAGGTCTTGCAGATG
The DNA here is from genome assembly GCA_033557465.1 of Ichthyophis bannanicus. Taxonomy (NCBI): domain Eukaryota; kingdom Metazoa; phylum Chordata; class Amphibia; order Gymnophiona; family Ichthyophiidae; genus Ichthyophis; species Ichthyophis bannanicus. The sequence goes on along the minus strand of CM066032.1, from coordinate 670,209,204 downwards.
AGCTCCCCAACCCACTGGTGAAGCATCTATTGTGAGAGTTGCCTGGGGTAAAGGTTGTTGAAATGAGGAACCCACCAACAGGTTTTGAGTAGACTGCCACCATTGGAAGGACAAAATAAGGCGATTTGTGTTTGCTATTTTGTCTGACAGGCACCCTGATGCCTGGGTCTATTGAGTGGATAAAGTCCACTGGGCTGCTCTCATATGGAGGCGGGCATAGGGAACCACATGCACGGTGGATGCCATGTGGCCTAGTAGTTGTAATATTTCTCGAGCAGTGAGGTGAGGCTTTAGCACTGCTTGAGAAGCTAACTGCACCATGCGAAGGCAACGGGTTTGGGGAAGATAGGCCCTTGCTTTTCTGGTATCCAGCAAAGCTCCTATGAACTCTAGAGACTGAGTGGGAGTTAGTCTGGATTTTGGGATTTTTATGACCAGACCCAAATACTGAAGGATGCACATTGTGCAAGATAGAGAAATCCTGGCCTCTGACTCTGATGAGGCTCGAATGAGCCAGTCGTCTCAGTAGGGGAAGACGAATATTCCTAGAGTGCGAAGAAAAGCTGCTACCACAGCCATGCATTTCGTAAACACCCTTGGTGCTGAGGCCAGGCCAAAAGGAAGCACCCTGTATTGGTAGTGCTTTCCTTGAAAAAGGAACCGAAGGAACTTTCTGTGAGTTGGATGGATGAGAACATGAGTGTACGCATCCTTGAGATCTAGAGAACAAAGCCAATCCTGACTTTGAAGGTATGGCAGCAGCGTTCCCAGAGAAATCATCTTGAATTTCTCTTTGAACAGGAATTTATTCAATTCTCCGAGGTCTAAAATAGGTCTGTGTCTCCCTGTTTTCTTTGGGATAAGGAAATAGGGGGAGTAAAACCCTGTACCCTGTTGAGGAATGGGTACCTCTTCTATTGCCCCTTGGGCAAGAAGCATAGTGACCTCTTGATCTAACAGGTTGATGAGAGAGGTCTGAGAATTGAACTGTCTTACCATTGTGGGAGGGGGCATGCAGAGAAAGTGAAGCTTGTACCCCTCTTTTATAATGGAGAGAGTCCAATGTTCTGCTGTTATTTGCCCCCATCTGGGGGCAAAGTGACACAACCTTCCTGGAATGGTGGAAGGTTCTGGTCCGTTGAGGGCCAGTAAGGCTAAGTTCTCTATATGGAAGTCAAAGGCCTTGTGGAGGCTGAGACTGCTGAGACGGTTGAGGCTTAGCAGTCTTTGCTTTCCTTTGTTTAGGTGATTGCTGACTCTTCCGGGCAGGTTGACCTGCAGAACGTCCCTGCTGAGAATAAGAGGGATAAAACCTCTTTTTGGAGAAGAATGGTTTCTTGAAAGATTTCTTCCTTACAGGATCAGCTGTGGCTTTGGATAACACAGGTACACTAAAAAAAATTTTTTTTAAACTGCCTCTAATGTTTCGATTGATTTTTACGTTTTTTGGTGCGCTGAATCCAAATCTGGTAACCAATTTGCTCCATCACGTACAGATTTTTTGCTACATTGGGTTAGCAGTTTGAGGTGAACGTTTCAGATTGATTGCGATCGAGATAAAAGTTTCTTGGATGAATTCTTTATACTAATTGTTTAGTAGTTATTCAAATAAGAATAAAGAAAATTGTAACAAGGCAGCACATAAGAATAGAGTAATGTCAACAAAACACACTGTGATGGTAGCAAAATTGTCTGCACTGAAAACAGCCACATACATGTGCACAAACATTGAGCATATAAGAGCGAGGTTAGACACAAAGCAAAGCAAAGAAATGTGCAAAATATGTTGTACAGGTATGTATGCAAGAATAGAAAACGCAAACCGCACCACTGCAATACATGAAGACAAACACCCGATGGTGTGAAAATAAAATTCTAATAAATGAGATCCGACACTGTGGTAATAACTAGCAAATTTTTATTTCAAAGTTTAGTAAAAACACGATATTTGTCAACACAGTTTAGATTTTAAAGTCATTCTTGGGTCAATCAATCTCCTGGTGGGCCCGTTTCTTCTTCCCCCGAATGCTTCTCTTGGTGCACTGCTTGGCGTATTTTTCATCTGGGGTTTCCTGCAGCAGCAACCAGCAGAAATCAGCCATAATAGTGGTGTTCCATCTTCCTTGGTACCTTCTCTCTGCGTCCTTGATGTCCTGGTGAAACCTTTCACCTTGTTCTTCACTGTACGCCCCCAAGTTTTCGGGAAAGTAGTTCACATGGGAGTGCAAGAAATGGACTTTCAGGCTCATGTTACAGCCTTGTTCTTTGAAGGCATTGAGCATCCTGGCAACAATATCCTTATAGTTCTCATCCCGCCTGTTCCCCAAGAATTTGAGAACATCCTTGAAGGAATCCCAGGCTTCTTTTTCCTTCTCAGACATCGTTTCAGCGAATGCTCCATCTGAAATGAGTTTCCTTATATCAGGGCCAACACACACTCCTTCCTTTAGCTTTGCTTCAGAAAGTCGGGGGAACTTTGAGCAAAGGTACCGAAAGCACTCACCATCTTTTGGAAGGGACTTGATGAATTGCTTAATGAGACCCAACTTAATGTGGAGAGGTGGTAATAGAATTTTATCACGAGGTACCAAGCTCTCATGAACATTTTTCTCACCGGGTCTCAAATACTCCCGAATTGGCCAGTCTTTTTTCCCCCCAGTGTAGGTCGCGGGCCCGGCTATCCCACAAGCAAAGGAAGCAGGGATATTTGGTGAAACCGGATTGCTGCCCTAATAGCATGGATAGAATTTTAAAGTCTCCACAAATCATCCACTTATGCTCATCATAACGAATCTTCTGAAGAATCAGGGCCAAATTCTCGTATTTTTCTTGGAGAATAACAGAGTGAGCAATAGGAACTGAAGCAAATGTGTTGCCATTATGAAGAACACCACCTTTTATGCTGTCTTTTGACGAATCAATGAACAGCCGCCATTCAGCAGGATCATACTTGAGTTTAAACTTTTCCATCACTCCGTATATATCGTTGCAAAATACCAAATCTTCCTCTGTGCTGAAATACTTCAAAAATTGTGTCTCGCGGTTGCGGTACCAATAAAAAGTTGTTCCTGGTGACAATAGATTTTTCTGTTTAAGCCGAGAACCTAGCAGTTGGGCAGCATCTTTTGGGAGTCCTAAATCCCGGACTAAATCATTCAATTCAGCTTGAGAGAAAAGTTCAGGTTTCGGATCTGGTTCAGTTTCAAACTCGGAAGTACTGGACTCATCGGGAAAAGCCATCTGATGAGTCTCATCATGATCAGAACCGTCCACACAAATATGATCCAAAGATTTTGGTGGTTCAGGCACAGGTACTTCGTTGCTATGAGGCATAGGCCTAATTGCTGAGGGAAGGTTGGGGTAACTTATTACGTTCTTATTTTTTAAGTTGTATCCCTTCACAATGCAAGAGCAAAAATAGCAGTCACTGCTGTGGTCTCTTTGTTCACGCCACATCATAGGTATTCCGAAACGAAATGCTTGTTTTTTACCTTTCATCCATAAGCGTAGATCTTCCTCACATGTCTTGCACACTTTGTGAGGAGCCCACGGTTTGTCTTGATCGCCTAACTTCAAACCGAAATAGGCAAAATATACTTTAATAAATGCAGAAATGTTCCTCTGCTGCTTTTTCACGGTATATTCCCCACAAATAAAACAAAAACTGTCCGGAGAGTTGACGCAACCTCTGGCTCTGTGAGCCATCACAAATACACAGCACTGCAAACTACAACTGTAGTGAACCACTTCGGAATAAAGCTGGATTACGACTGAGCAAACAAAAGGTAATAATGAACTTGCAAGAAACTGAAATTTGACAGGAACGTTCATGTCGCAACCACCGTGTTTGAGCGAGCGAACGAGGCGAAGCGAACAGGAAAGAACATGCGCCAGCGCGAGTACTGGATTTAGCCCCCCGCCTCCCAATTGTCCTGTTAATGTATAAAATGAATACAAAACACTCTAAAATATCATGAGGGAGTGTTTCCAGTTAGTTAACCATTACAACCTCTATTTTGGGCCAAGAAAATAAACTGCAGTCGGCTAAAAAGAAATTATGTGAACATTCCTTATATGGGTAAGAAATCTAATTTTGCAAGAAAACGTGACGTGATGGAACATTTTGGCTATTTTTCCTGGATTCAGCACCCCAAAATCTATAGGAATCAGTTGCAAAACTGGAGGCAGTTTTTTGGTAGTGTACCTGTGTAATCTATCCAAAGTGGAGTTGTCAGCATCCAACTCATTGGCTTTTTCTTGCCAATTTTTGCCGAATAGATTCTCACCTGTACAAGGAATATTGCCCAGTTTGTCCTGCACCCAGAGCTCCAAATCGGATGCCTGGAGCCAGGCAATTCTACGTGCACCTATGGCAATGGCAGAGTTCTGCTTATGCACTCAAAATAGTCAAAAGCTGCACGATTGACAAACTTAGAAACATCCTGGGCATGTTTAACCAGTGTGAGAAAATCCTGCCTCTTATCTTCAGGAAGAAGAGGGCTCAAAACCTCTAAATCTCCTGTGACTTCCTTAAGGAACCTTCCCATATATAAAATATAGGAACTGATCCTGGCAGAAAGCATGGAAGCCTGGAAAGTACGACACTCACGTCCTGGAGGATTAGAGGCATGCCTCTTTGCACTTCTGATCCTTCTCATAGCTGATTCCACTACAATGGAGTGTTGAGGAAGCTGAGTCTTCTGGAAGCCAGGACATGGAGGTACTCGATACATGGTATCTAGTCTACGAGAGTGAGGAGAGGTGGTAAGAGGTGTTTCCCACATTCTTAACATGAGATCATGTAAGATCTCATGGATAGGCAAAGTAGCTGCCTCCTTAGGAGCCTTGGGATATTGGAGAATCTCCAACTCCTTTGCCCTGGGCTCTGTTTCAGGAGCCACAGTAATGGAAAGACCTCGAGCCACCTCCCTGATAAAATCCTGAAAGGAGATATCTTCTGGAGGAGACATCCTACGTTTAGGAGAGGAAGGCTCCTCCGGGAGAAGTATTCCGGTACCGACAGAGCTGTCAGAATCCTCAGACTCCTCCGAGGATTCAAAGTACCTTCTGTCCGGATGCTCTTGTAGAGCACGATACCCGTACCGACCGAAGTCAGTGCCGGGGGGAATCGGTACCGGTGTATTGGTACCGGAAGGCATAGCATGACTAGGTGCCGGCAATGCAGACACAGATGTCGATGCTGTCGGTACCGGTACCGATACCAGCGCCGGAGTCGGTGCCGGTTGAACTGTCTGACGCAGTTCTGAGGGTGTCTATGCTGCAAGGAGAGCCGCCAGACTGTGTTCAATAGCCAGGAACCTCTGGTCTATCGACGCTGCCGATGCCTGGGTATCGGTACCAGAGAGAGCAGCCGGTACCCCAGAGCATGGCACCAGTAGTTCGAGGTTGAGGCCTCGAGAACATCCTGGAGCCCCGATAATGCTTTGGAAGTCGAAGCCTCCCGCCGGGGCAATTTTGCCAGTACAGAACCCTCAAATGCAACGCCAGAGGCATCTCGATGCTTGGAAGGAGATCTACCCTTTGAGGACCGGCCAGACTTATGTTTAGTTACCTGAGATCCATGGGAGGAAGACGAAGCCCTGGAAGATGTCGATGCCACAGAGGCTGCATCGGAGGGAAAAAGGGTGCTGAACTTAGCAGCTTGGTTTTGTCGACCCCTCTTGGACATCATAGCAGAGGCCATACACTCCGAAATGGTAGTGGTCAGGACCTAAACATTTAAGGCACCACTCATGGGTGTCGGTGACGGAGATGGAACAACCACAATTGGTGCACTTCTTGAAACCCGAAGCGGGTTTTTCCATAGTAAGGGAAATTTTGGGCCTAAGTTTTGGAAGAAGAAAGGTTTGGAAAAAAATATATTATATATATATTTTTTTTTTAAAAAGAAAGAAAGAACCGGTGGTACCAGCATAGCATCGAGGGAAGGCAGACGCAACCACAAAAAAGAAGGAAAATAGGAAACATTTTCTGCGGTGGTAGGCACGACAACCTGCTGGCTCCGCGGAAAACGAAGAACTGGAGAGAGGAGTTGGGAAAGGCAGGAAGGCAGCACACAGGTGCTGTGGGATGCTCCCAAAAGCTTTCTAATTAGACGCTGGGGAGCGTTCCCGCGCAGGCTCCGTCAGCACCGACGATACCCATATGTGAAGACTACATTCCTGCTTGTTCCTGGAGATAAGTAAAAATTACACACCCATATAAAGAAAAACTGAAAAAAGAACACAATATAGGGTGGCCCAAAAAAAGAGAACATCTCGTAAATTAAAAGCTTAAATAGTTTACTTATTTACCTTTTTTAGCTATATAACGTCTTCATTTTAACAATTTCCAGTTGCCATCCTTTTTTAATTTAATTTGTCTATCGTTTACATCTGTCTTTTTGAATCTTTAAATAACTTATATGCTACGAGATGTTCTCACTTTTTTGGGCCACCCTGTATATATATCTTTTCTCAGTCCCTAATCAGAAGGTGCGAAGAAAGATGTATTTCTGACTCCCGGGTTTATCTATCTTAAATTGAACAAACAAGAAGCTTGATTTTCAACAGTTGCCAAGGCCAGAAAAGGAAAGCCCAGGTTAACATGTGCAGGGTATTTTCCAAAAAACTCACTAACAAACTGGTACAATGCTGGAGAAAATAAATGTGCATTTGACAGCATGTACAGCGGGAACAGTCATTTTGCAAAACTACACATTCAAAAAACAAAGCGGCATCCCTTGGCATTTCAAACATGCAAGTAGCAGCACTTACACGGGTACGTACTAGATTTTACAAAACTGCACATCCAAGGGGAGTCAGTCAATTAAAATACCATGCTACAAAAACTCACATTTTTTCACAGGTGATTTGGAACACCATCTATGTAGAATCCCCCCTCAATCACTCTTCCAAACAAGCAGATAGCTAATAATTATGCAGGCCTCGGAGCAGGGAAAGTTTTAGAGGCAGGTCTTGGCAAATTTTGTGTGGATTTAGGAGCCAGAACAAAATCTTAGAAGCCAGTGCGTGTGATGATCTTGTGCCCTCCCCACCCCCATTGTCTCTCTCACTGGTCTCATGTTCTCAAGTCTCGTGAGACTAGCACCAGAGTTCTTATTCCGTGCGGCATCTTTAGAAAGAAATACATAGATAACAACAGTTATAGCTTCAGATATTGTCTGTATGTGTGTGTGGTGCAACTGTGGTGTGCCTGTCTATACATAGGATTTATTTATTTAATTCTCTTATATACCGTGCTATTCTGCATCAGTGCGGTTTACATTGAACAAACTGAAATTACATTGAACAGGGCATTATAACTTGGAGATAACTATTTTACAGGGAACATGGGCTATGGAGGGTTAAGTGGCTTGCCCAAGACCACAAGGAGCACCTGTGGGACTAGAAACCCCAGTCCTTCCGGCCCAAGGTTGCTGTCCTCTAGTGGGATTTGAACTCCCGACCTTCCGGCCTGAAGTACCTTGCCCCAACCACTAGGCCACTCCTCCACTGTGGCTGTGGGTGCCTTTGTGGGGGTTGGGTGTGGGGCTGCAGTGCAGCTGTGTGTGTGCTGCAGAGCTGGGGAGCCTGTTTGTGTAGTGTACAAGTGGGGTGCCCATGTTTGTGTGTGAATTTGAGTCTACGTGTGGTACAGTGATGAGGTGCCTGTGTGTGTATATGTGATGCAGAGGTGAGGTGCCTATGTGTGTGTGATATGGAGATGGGTTGCCTGTGAGTGTGTGTACGTGGTACAGAGGTGAGGGGTGTGTGTGTATATGTGTATTTACTGTGGAGATGGGGTGCATGTCTGTCATGTGGCGATGGGGTGCCTGTGTGTGCATGTGCATGTATGAGAGTGTATGGTGCAGAGGTTAGGTGCTTATGTGCTTGTGTGTGTGGTATAGAGGGGAGATGCCTGTGTGTGTGATATACAGGGATGGGGTGCCTGTGTGTGCCAGTGTGAAAGTGGCTGGTGCAGAGGTAAGGGGTGTATATGTGTATGGACATAGTGTGGAGCCAAGGTGGAATTTCTATCATGCAGAGGAGGGGTGCCTGTGTGTGGTATGGGGATGGAATGCTTGTGTGTGTATGTTCTGGAGGGGAAGGGTATGCAGCTTTCAGCAACATCTTTCACTCTTCCTTCTCCCCTCCACCCCAGGGCCGGCCCCAGAATTGGTTCAAGGTGTTGGAGCCCTAGGCAAACCTTAAGCCTTATGTCCCCCAGCTGTCAGAATCTATTATTTAGCTTTGAATGCCCTGCTCTCCCCCCTCCCTCCCCGAAGCTGCCATCCTAGGTGACCGCCTAGTATGCCTAGTGGTTGGACCGGCCCTCTCCTACTAGCTCCTCTACTCTATTAGCCTTCCAGACTCTCCCCTCTTTCACCAACTCCCCTTAGCACTCCCATCCCCTGCCCTTCACCTCATCCTTCTTTTTAATAAGCCCACTGTCCCTTTAAATTTTCCTAACCTTTTGTACCTCACCTCCTCCCCCCAACTTTTTTGTTGCTGCAGGCCAGGATCGATCGCAGCCTTCCCTTTTGTTCTGCTCATGTGAGATTGGATCCTTGTGGGTAGACATAAGAGGCTGCAGCCATCCAGGGGTGCAAGAAAATCCCAAGCATCAGATTTGTTCAGTCCAGTTTAGAGGTATATGTGTATTTCTATTGTAAAACTGGAAATGCACACATAATTTTCAGGTCCACTCAAATCATACTCAGAATACACCCCGTTCAAAATTGTGCAAGAGCAACACAGGACCAATTTACATATATAAACTTGCTATTTACATGTGACAAAAACTATATTTGAATTCAAAAAAGCATGGGACAAACACAGAAGATCTTTAAGAGAAAAAAGGGACTGTCAGGCTTAGTAGCTGGTATAGAAGGGCAGACTGGATAGGCCGTACGGTCTTTTCTGCCGTCATTTTTCTGTTTCTAGAATAGTATATTCCAAGATTGCTACTGGGTGTCAAGTGAATGAGAACACGAGTTCATTGTATTTGGTAATTGTTAATCTGTTAGGACTTTGGAGGTGATTTTAGAAAGTTTGTGCAACATTTTCATAGAAACATGATTGCAAACCAGCAATGCTCCCTCAACTTGTTATATAGAACACCGTCTACATCTCCAGATGACCTCCCAACCATTATTGACCTTGCAGCCAACACCCTCACTCCCAATAAACCAAATTGGATAATGGGTGACTTCAAATCTCCCATCTTTACCCCAAAGCCACGCAAATGCGTTCCTTGGTGCAATGGAAGACCTGGGACTCAAACAAATCATCAATGAACCCACACATACAAAAGGGAATATTCTTGATATGGCATTTGTTCTGCAGCTAGTCATGGAACAAAACCACAATCTGCCAATATCAGTAGTTGATGTACCCTGGTCAGACCACAAATTGATCATTATCCAGATACCCTTCAACAATGACCAGCTGAACAGAAGCCGAACTACGAACAACATTTCAAGAACAGCCACAAGAAGCTTTCGCCCATTCAACAGGGAACACATCCTATCTGAAACCCAATCACTCCTCAACAAAACCACGCCGGACCTTGATGAACTAATCTCTTCCTGGAACTCCAACCTGCTTGCCATCTCACAACACCCGAACCCCAAGAACACAGCAAGGACAAAGAGAAGTTCCGCCCCATGGTTCTCACCTGAGCTGCGATCTTCTCTTACTCAACTACGCAGACTTGAGCGCTGATCGCTCTCAACTGAAGATCAGGCCGCCTACCGAACCCACCTCTCAATACACCGAGAAACAATCACAACCAAAATGAGACAATATCACACTGACACCCTAAAGAGATCTCTGAATAAACCACGTGACCTCTTCAACTTGGTCAAATCCCTCTCGAAGGAACCATCTCCCGAACAACACAATGAGATTCACCCACAAAAATTCGCTGACTATCTGCAATCCAAGATCGTTCAAACTGACAAGATCTCAGTAGTCACATATCAAGAACCAATGGGCCTATCCCCACTAAACAAATTTTCCACACCATCCACTAAATGTATTGAGGACACCATAGCATCTCTCAACACCTCCACTGCACAGACTGACCCATGCCCAGCTTTTTGGATTAAGGAGCTACGTGGTGTGTTCAGCCCTGTCATCGCAAATATAATGAAGCTCTCCTTCACAACAGGATATTTCCCACAAACACTCAAACAGACTTCCATTAGGCCACTATTGAAAAACCCCAAACTAGACCCCCAAAAAGTCGATTCTTATAGGCCAATAGCCAGTATCCCCCTCTTAGCTAAGATAATTGAGAAAGAGGCACAACGGCAAATTCAAAATCACATAGACGCCGCTGCTCCCCTAGATAGCTGCCAACATGGGTTCAGAGAATATCATGGGGTCGAGACACTACTCACTAGTCTATTCAACGACATCATCACAGGCATTGACAACATCCGTCAAGGTTTTGTGCTCATCTTCCTAGACATCGCCACGGCGTTCGACTCCGTGAGTCACGAAATTCTCCTCGGAAGACTGAAAGAGAAGGGCATCTACAAAAGTGCGCTAGAATGGTGTAAATCTTATCTGGATGGAAGATGGCAATATGTGAAGTCCGGATCAGAAGAGTCAAAACCTTTCCATCAAAAGCAAGGGGTACCTCAAGGCTCCTCGTTATCCTCCTCATTATTCAATATTTACATGCAGCCCATCTGCAACATCATATGATCATTCAATGTGAACTGTTTGATATATGCAGATGACATTCTCTTATACACGCCGTTCTCCACAGCTCACATGGATCTGGCACTGCTTATAGACTGTTTCAATGCGGTCTCAACGTGGCTCCAATCACAGAACTTACGCATTCAACATAAAAAAACAGAGGTGCTTTTCATCACCAGAGACCCAACTTTACTCCCCCATCCCATGTCAGTGTCAAGGAAGCTGACTTACAAACTAAAGAAACAATAAAATACCTTGGAGTTACTTTGGATCAACGTCTGGATATGAAACACCACATAAGCAACACAGTCAAAGCCGTTTATTTCAAAATCCGCTCACTCAAGCACCTACACTCCCTGTTGGACCCAGACGATTTCCGGACCATATACCAAGCGCTAATCCTGCCACACTTTGACTTTGCAAACGCCATCTTTCAAGGTCTCCCCCAATCCACACTAACCCCCTTACAGTTGGCCATGAATTCCGCAGCAAGGGTCCTCTAGGGAGCCTCCAGAGGCGACCACGTGACTCCCATTCTCAAACAGCTTCACTGGCTACCTATCCATGGGAGGATCAACTTTAAAACCCTACTCCTATCATTCAAGGCAATCAAAGGTATTTCATCCTCCTCACTCACAGATCTTATTCACATGGTCCCCCCCAACAGATCCAGAAGAGCAACAACCGTAAACCTTCTAACAACCCCAAAGGCATGGACAAGATGCAACATAACAACCACAAGCAGGGCGTTCAGTTTCTATGTCCCCAAATGCTGGAATGCTCTACCCCCTGACATTAGGGCCATTGCCGACCTATATCAGTTCAGGAAGGCACTCAAATCCCACCTTTTCCTCCAATACTACCCAACCAGCAATTGAAGCTAGATATCCCCTCTGAAGAAATGACCCACTCAGAAAGACCCTTACATTTGTTATGTGATTTTTACCTAACCTTGTTCCGTGTAAATATCTCATGTATATAGTTAACCCCTGTTATCCAAGTTTGCACTCCTGTTCGTTGTAAAACCAGACAGTTTGTTGTTATGGTCATTGTGTTATGATGTAAACCGCGCTGATGCCGAATAGCGCGGTATATAAGAAATTGTAATAAATAATAAAATAAAATAAATAAATGATGGCAGACAAAGACCGTACGGCCTATCCAGTCTGCCTTTCCATACAACTACTAAGCTTTATAGTCCCTTTTTTCTCTTTAAAGAACTTCTGTGTTTGTCCCATGCGTTCTTGAATTCAGATACAGTCTTGCCTCTGCCGCCTTCACTGGGAGAATATTACATGCATTTATCATTCTTTCCGTAAAGAAATATTTCTTCAAATTGCTCCGGAGTCTATCTCCTTTCATCTTCATCCCATGCCCCCTCGTTGCACAGTTTCTTTTTTCAAATGAAAGAGGCTCTCCTCCTGTGAATTTATGCCATGGAGGTATTTAAAAGTCATCATATCTCCCCCCTCTCACTCTTCTTCCAAAGTATTGAGATCTTTAAGTCTGTCCACACCATATTCGAAATTGAGACCTGTGTACAATCGAACTCCCTTTACCACCCCTCATGTCAAGCCTAAGCCCACACTACTGTTATATTTAATAAGGAAGGACAATTTGCTAGAAAAAATGTTGTGAAATGTGTCAGAGTTGTAGCAAACACCACCTTTTCTGTGCCGATATCTGTGAGAGCCAAGTGAAAGAATGAAATTCTCAGCATCTGTCCAAAATGCAAGCATATCTTAAGCAGCAATAAAGCACAGTTACTTACCTGTAACAGGTGATCTCTGGGAACAGCAGGAATTAGTCCTCACATATGGGTACGTCGGTACCGACGGAGCCTGCGCGGCAAAGCTCCCCACCTTCCCAGAAGGAACCTTTTGGGGCCTCCCACTGCACATGCGCGCTGCCTTCCCGCCTTCCTGACCAGCTCTCCTCAGTTCGAGTTTATAGCTGAGACAATAGAGAGAGGAAAGGAAGATAGATAGAGGATACAACTCCTAGGGGAGGTGGGTGGGTTGTGAGGACTAATTCCTGCTGTTCCCAGAGATCACCTGTTACAGGTAAGTAACTGTGCTATCTCCAGGAACAAGCAGGAATAAGTCCTCACATATGGGGACTCCCTAGCTAAGATGCCTGGGAGATCCCGTTCCAAGGGTTCGCCATCTTCGTATGGATCTCAGGCATCCATCCTGGGAAGGTGAGCAGGAGTTGTTCAAGTATGGAACAGGTGTTTGAGGACAGCCTGACCAAACAAGGCATCCCGGCGGGAGTCCTTGTCCAAACAGTAATGGGCTGTGAAGGTATGAACCGAGGCCCAGGTGGCGGCTCGACAGATCTGATCTATGGATACAGAGTGAAGATGAGCCATAGAAGTGGCCATGGCTCTCACATTGTGAGCTGTGACATGGCCTTCCAGAGAAATGTTTTTACTCTGGTAAGCAAAGGAAATACACTGAGCAATCCAATTGGAAAGTGTACATTTGGAGACTGGAAGTCCCAAATGGGAAAGATCAAAAGCCACAAAAAGTTGGGAAGACTTTCGATGTGGCTGAGTCCTGTTGAGGTAAAAGGCAAGAGCTCTTTTACAATCTAAAGTATGAAGGTTCCTCTCTGCACTGGATGCATGAGGAGCCGGAAAAAAGACAGGTAGATATACCTCTTGATTAAGATGAAAAGGCGAGACCACTTTGGGCATAAAGTGGGGATTCGTCCTAAGGACCACCTTATCATGATGAAACCTGGTATAAGGTGGATGAGCCACTAAGGCCTGTAGTTCACTGATGCGGCGAGCCGAAGTGACTGCAATAAGGAAAAGGACCTTCCAGGAAAGAAATTTCAAGGAGGTAGAAACCAACGGTTCAAAAGGTGGCTTCATAAGCTGACCCAGAACTAGGTTCAAGTCCCATGCTACCGGAGGAGGTCGGATGGGAGGCTTAGTTAGAGTCAGGCCTCTCATGAACCTTGCAATAAGAGGATGAGAGGAGACAGGTTGTCCATTTATAGGTTTTAAAGATGCTGCAATAGCACTCAAATGGACTCTTACTGAATTCGTCTTAAGGCCTGCATTAGAAAGATGCAGGAGATAGCCTAGTAGAGAATTCAAAGGAAGTGCTAGAGGGTCAAGACCCTGTTGAGCACACCAAATGGAAAAGCGTTTCCATTTGAAAGCATAGGAACGCCTCGTGGAGGGTTTCCTAGAGGCATGAAGGATATCTTGCACTGGTTGAGAAAGATTGAAGTTATGAAGGCTTAGGCCTTCAGTAACCAAGCTCTGAGGTGTAGGGACTTGGGGTTTGGGTGCCACAAAGTCCCCTCCTCCTGAGACAGAAGGTCTGGCGCAGCTCCCAGGTCCAGAGGGGGTCCCTGGGAGAGATGCAGAAGTAGAGGGAACCACACTTGGCGTGGCCAGCGTGGAGCTATGAGGATCATTGATCCGTGATCTCTCTGGAGTTTGAACAGAGTCTTGGGAATCAAAGGAATGGGTGGAAAGGCATATAGGAATTCCTGACCCCAATGCAGGAGAAAGGTGTCGTTGGCCTGAGCTCCCTGACACGGATTCCTGGAACAGAACCGGGGAAGTTTGGCATTCCACGGACTTGCAAAGAGGTCTATGTCCGGGGTTCCCCATTCCTGAAAGATTCTGCGTATCTGGTCCATATGTAGGGACCATTCGTGTGGAAGCAGAACTCGACTGAGTCTGTCTGCCCGAGAGTTTTGAACCCCTGGAAGATAGACTGCCAGAAGATGAATTTGATGCTATCTGGCGAAGGCCCATAATCTGAGAGCTTCGTTGCAAAGCGACAGAGAGCCTGTCCCTCCTTGTTTGTTTATGTAGAACATGGCCACCTGATTGTCTGTCTGGACTAGGATGGTCAGGTTGACTAGGAGGGTATGGAAGACTCTTGTGGAGACCAAGCACCCTGAGTGGAGAGGTGTTGAAGATGGGCTCCCCACCCTGTTTGGGAGGCATCTGTTGTGAGGATTATTTGGGGCAACAAAGGTTGGAAGGGGGCCCCCAACAACAGATTCTTGGTGGACATCCACCATTGAAGGGACCAAAACAGATGCTTTGAGGTGAGTATTTGGTCGGAGAGCGCTCCTGATGCCTGAGTCCACTGGGTGGCCAAGGTCCATTGAGCTGCTCTCATATGAAGACGAGCGTAGGGCACCACGTGTACCGTGGAGGCCATGTGGCCCAAAAGTTGCAGCATTTCTCTGGCTGTCAAGTGACTGCTGGACTGAGCTTGGGAGGCCAAGCACACCAGACGTTGGCCCCGGACTTGAGGTAGGTAGGCCCTTGCAGTGGTGGTGTCCAACTGGGCCCCTATGAATTCCAGAGACTGAGTAGGGGTAAGTTGAGACTTGGGAAGGTTTACCACCAGTCCCAGATACTGCAGAAGGTGCCTTCTGCGGTCCAGGGAAATCTGGGCCTCTGACTGGGATGGAGCTCGGATGAGCCAGTCGTCCAGATATGGGAATACAAAAATTCTCAGACCTCTTAGAAATGCGGCAACAACTGCCATGCATTTGGTGAACACTCTTGGAGCAGAGGCTAGACTGAATGGAAGTACTCTGTACTGGAAATGTTTTCCCTGAAACAGAAATCTTAGATATTTTCTGTGGGATGGGTGGATGAGTATATGTGTGTACGCATCCTTGAGATCTAGAGAACAAAGCCAATCCTGACTCTGAAGGTATGGAAGGAGAATGCCTAGAGAAAGCATTTTGAATTTCTCCTTGTACAGAAATTTGTTCAATTCTCTCAGATCTAGGATAGGTCTGAATCCCCCTGTCTTCTTTGTTATGAGAAAATAAGGGGAGTAGAATCCTGTCCCTTGTTGAAGAAGAGGAACCTCTTCTATTGCCCCTTGGGCAAGGAGAGAAGAGACTTCCTGATCCAACAGGCCCAGGAGAGATGGGGGAGAATTGAAGTGCCTCACCATGGTATATGGAGGAAGGTTGGAAAAATGAAGTTTGTAGCCCTCTCTGATGATAGAGAGGGTCCAGTGCTCTGATGTAATTTGCCCCCATCTGGGAGCAAAGTGAGCTAACCTTCCGGGAATGGTGAGGGGCTCTGGTTGTTCTAGAGCCAGAAAGGTTAAGTTCTCTAGGGGCAAGTCAAAACCCCTGAGGGGGTTGAGCCTGCTGAGGAGTGGCAGACGCTGCAGGCTTTGACCTTGCCTGTTTAGGTTGCTGACCTTTAGCAGCAAAGCGAGGCTGAGAAGATTGTTGGCCAGTATTTGTGGAGAATCTGGCCTTCTTGTAGTAAGGCCTCTTGAAAGACTTTTTCTTGGCAGGAGTAGAGGTAGACTTAGAAAGTCTATCTAATGTAGCATTTTCTGCGTCCATTTGAGTGGCTTTAATTTGCCAGTCCTTACCAAATAGGTTCTCACCTGTACAGGGCAGATTCCGTAAGCCATCCAGGACCCAGGGTTCTAGGTCAGAGGCCTGGAGCCAAGCAAGTCGTCGGGCTGCAATAGCAATGCCCGAAGCTCTACCGGCACCCTCAAAGGAATCAAAAGCTGCTCTGTTGGAGAACTTAGAAACATCTAGAAGCTGTTTCACCAGAGAAATGAACTCCTCCTTTCTATCTTCAGGGATAAAGGAGGCAAAATGCAGTACTTTTAGGGCAAGTTCCCTGAGAAACATGCCCATATACAGACTGTAAGAATTAATCCTGGCTATAAGCATACTAGCCTGGAAAATTTTCCTGCCAAAAGAGTCTAGGGTCTTACATTCTCGCCCTGGAGGGGTAGAAGAGTGCCTTTTGGTGCTCTTAATCTTTTTCAGCGCAGACTTCACCACAATGGAATGGTGAGGCAGCTGAGTCTTTTGAAACCCAGGAGAAGGAGGGACCCGGTACATGGTGTCCAACCTACGAGAGTAAGGAGACAACGTTAGAGGAGCCTCCCATAAGTCCATCAAGTGTTCTTGAAGGATTTCATGGATAGGCAGGGTGACTGCCTCTTTAGGAACCTTAGGGTATCCTAAAATATCCAATTTCTTTGACCTAGGTTCTTTTTCAGAGGATGTGGTAATAGAAAGTCCTTTAGCCAGTTCTATAATGAAGTCTTGAAAGGACAAATCCTCTGGTGGAGACATTCTCCTCTTTGGGGAAGAGGGGTCTTCATGAAGAACTAGAGACAGCTCATCAGAGTCCTCAGAGGAGTCAAAATCCTCAGAAGAATCAGAGTATTCTCTATTTGCTTCCAACGCACGATACGCATACCGATCGGTATCGACATCGGGCGTACCGGGTATGGGATCGGTATCGGGTGAAAACCCGGATCCGGCATGCGGAACCGATGTGCGTTTGGAAGTCGATGGTCTCAGTTTCGGTATGGGAGACGATACCGGAACCGGACCCGGTACCGCTGAACGCGTCGCAGCATTAATAAAAGCCAGCATGGCCTGCTGCATGGTCTGAACAGTATTGCTCATAGACGCCACTGCTGCCTGGATGTCGGTACCGGTATGGGCCGGTACCCCAGAGCAGTCTAACAGATGGTGCTTTGGAAGCCAGAGCTTCCCGCCGGGGTTGTTTGGCTGGGGCATGGTCCTCAGATTCAAAAGTGAGAGCCTCTCGATGCTTTGAAGGAGATTTGCTCTTTGAGGACCTGCCCGAAGAAGGTTTGGTTACCTGAGATCCATCCGGAGAGGAAGACCTGGATGACTGTGATGCTGGATTATCTGAAGCAAACAGCACATGGAATTTGTTGGCCCGGTTCTGCAAACCACGTTTAGACATCTGGGAGCAGGATGGGCAGTCCGGAATGGAGTGGTCAGGTCCCAAACATTTAAGACACCATTCATGGGTGTCTGTGACAGAAATAACAGCACTACACTTGGTACACTTCTTGAAACCAGGGGCTGGTTTCTCCATGAGGAGAATTTATGTAGGCCTGAGGCCTAACCGAAGTCACCAAGTTGTGCAAAGATAAAGATTTATTTTTTTTTAAAGAAAAGAAAAGAGAGACCGGCGGTACCGGTTTCGGTATGGGGAAGGCAGGTACGCGGTCTAAAGAAACAAACTAAAACAATAATTTCTTCAGCGGTGACAGGAACACGACCTGCTGGCTCCGCGGAAAAAGAGAAACTGAGGAGAGCTGGTCAGGAAGGCGGGAAGGCAGCGCGCATGTGCAGTGGGAGGCCCCAAAAGCTTCCTTCTGGGAAGCTTTCCCGCGCAGGCTCCGTCGGTACCGACGTACCCATATGTGAGGACTTATTCCTGCTTGTTCCTGGAGATAATACTGAAGAAAGAGTAAATCAAGGTTTCAAGATGTTTATTTAAAACATGGAAAATGGGGGAGAGGACTTGTCTGCCTTGGAGTCTTGAGGGGGTCGTGAGTGTTAGCAGGGAGTGTCCCAGCGCAGAAAGGAGTGTTTGGAAGTGTGTCAGTGAGATAGTTCCGCCTCTACTGCTTGCATCATTTCCTCAAGACTATCCCTTTAAAAGCCGGCATTTAGCTGAGAGGCCACAGGGGCACGTGGACAAAGGGGCCAGCCCCTTTGTTGCCAGTTCGTAGTCAGCTTTGGAACTGGTGGTATCTGTGCAGGTATGCCTTAGGGAGCTAATAAAAAGAAGAACAAAGTCGGAAGGTAAACTCTATTCCCTTAGCGTCAGCAAAGACCGTTGGGCCAATGGATAAATATTTTTCAGTGACTTCCAGGGTCTCTGCTGTGGGTACTCCCAATTTGTCATCTTCCTCCATTTCTGGGGATAGTTTGAGCCCAATAGCTAGGACACCTCCACCTCAGCCTAGGGCTGCTTCTGAACAGTTGGGAGGGAAGTCAATCTTGCCCTTAGATGTGGGCATTGTTGGTTCTTCCTTTGTGGTGGGTTCTTCTGCTGTCTCTTCTGATTTTTTTCCTAAATGTTTGGAATTCATTATGCCTGATTTAGCCTCCTGAACCTCACCGGGGCTAGCTCCTGATTCAGTCTCACTGTTAGATATTTGGAAATTGCTTGCTCAAATTAATACCTGCCTTAAAGGGGTTTTGGATTAAACTACTACCTTTTTTAAGGCGGTGGTGGTGGCTAAGTTTGAGCTACAGGATAGAAGATTTTCTCAGTTTGATACTAAATTGGAGAGCATGAAACATCAAATGCTAAATGTTCAGTCTGCTGGGGTGGCTGGTATTAAAGATAGCGCACTGCATTGCTACTTTAAAAGCAGATTGAGCTACTGGAAACTGTGTAGAATAAGAATTTAAGATTTCTTAATTTTCCTAAAACGCAATACCTATTTCCTTCTGTACTGCTTAGGAAGTATTCAAAATAGATTTTTAATTTGTTAAATGCTGATACAATTTTTATTGTTAATGCTTACTATTTGCCTGACGAACTGGCTTCTGTTGATGCAACTGAAATCCCTCAAGAATCTTTTGATTTATCTCAGTTTTTGGAATCATCTGTTGAAGGGATTCCCGTTAGGGCTACTTTAGTTGTATCCTTCATTTCTGAGATGGAAAAAGATTTTATTTTGAAAACGTTTTCAAAACAAACAAGAATATTTTTGTGGGCAAAAAATAATGATATTCCCTGATGTTTAGAAAGCTACACAATTGAGGCGTAAAGGTTTTCCGCAATTGAAACCCGGTGTGGTGGCTTTGGGAGCAACTTTCTTTTTGTGATTCCCTTCTAAACGTCTGGTTGGGATGCAGGGGGACAAGTATTTGTTTCTGGATGCAAGCCAGCTAGAAGAGTCTGTACAGAGTAAGGAGTGATATTGTCCCACTCTGATGTAGTAGACCTTTGTTTTCCTTTGCTTTACTTTTGTCTTATTTTTGTGTGCATGGATTTAGCCAAGAAAAGTCTTGTCTTATTAATCTGTTATATTTTTTGAAGGCTTGAATAAATAGGTAGACAAAGGTGAGCCGGTTGATACAGTGTATCTGGATTTTTAGAAAGCCTTTAACAAGGTCCCTCATGAGAGACTCTTGGTGAAATTAAAATTATGGGTTAGGAAGCAGTGTACTATTGTGGATCAGGAACTGGTTAAAAGATAGAAAGCAGAGAGTAGGACTAAATGGCCAATTTTCTCAATGGAGAAAGGTGAATAGTGTAGTACCCTAGGGATCTGTGTTGGGCCTGCTGCTTTTTAACATTTTTATAAATGACCTGGAAATGGGAACAAATGAGGTGCTCAAATTTACAGATGGCACAAAATTATTCAAAGTTATTAAAAAACAAAAAGATTGGGAAAAATTGCAAAAGGACTTTATAAATTGGAAGATGCAAGTCCAAATGGCAGATTAAATTTAATGTGGACAGTGCAAAGTTATACACCTAGAAAAGAACAACTCAAACTACCTTAACACGATGCAAGGTTTCACATTAAGAACCACCACCCAGTGTGCAATCATGGCCAAGAAAGCAAATAGAATGCTAGGAATCATAAGGAAAGGCATGGAGAATAAAACCAAGACTATTATAATGCTTCTGTGTCGTTCGATGGTGCAACCGCAACTTGAATACTGTGTGTAATTCTGGCTGACATATCTTAAAAAGGATATAGTAGAATTAGAAAAGGTACAAAGAGCCAACAAAATGGTAAAGGGGATGGAAGGATACCACTATGAGGAAAGGCTTAAAAGGTTATGGCTCTTCAACTTGAAAAAGAGACAGCTGAGGGGAGATAAGATAGAGGTCTATAAATTAATGAATGGAGTGCAATGGGTAAATGTAGATCAGTTGTTTACTCCATCAAGAAGTAGAAAGACTAGGGGGACACACAATGAAGCTACAATGTAACCCATTTAAGAGTAATAAGAGAAAATACTATGATTATGCGTTGAGTGAAAAAGTAACAGTATATGACAGTAGATAAAGACCAGCATGGTCCATCTAGTCTGCCCAGCAAGGTGGCAAGAGTAGGTGCACCCGCAGCTCTGTGCAGGTCACTCCTATCCATGCCTTTGTTTAGGGGTACCCACTGCTCCATGCAGGTCACCTCTACTTGTTGAGATATCAGAGATAGTTATGTTTATTTTGATTTTATCCTGTTTCTATAAAGGGATTCACTGTATCTGCCCCATGCCATTTTGAATTCTGTCACTGTATTTGCCCCCACCACTTCCATCAAGAGGGCATTTCAAGCATCCATCACCCTTTCAGTGAAAAAGTATTTCCTGACATTGACTTTCAGTTTACCACCTTGCAGCTTCATGTTGAGCATAGTTACTCACCTGTAACAGGTGATCTTCAGGGACAGCAGGAATCAGTCCTCACATATGGGTGATGTCAGCGTCAAAGGAGCCCTCGTGGAAGCATCCTCCCAGCTTTCAAAGAAAGCCTTTGGGAGATGCCACCACGCATGCGTGTTCCCCTTCACGCCCAAAGGTGCCATCTTGCTCAGTCAGATGACATAGCTAAAAGGACAAAAATAAAAGATGGTAAAGGAGCAAATCCAAGGGGAGGAGGGAGGGTTGTGAGGACTGATTCCTGCTGTCCCAGGAGAAAACCTGTTAAGGCAACTATGCTTTCTCCAGGAACAAGCAGGAAGTCAGTCCTCACATATGGGACTCCTCAGCTACAGGCTACCGAAAGCCCATAGCAAAAAGCAGGGGCTCCCTGATGGGAAGCTGCAAGCAGCAGCAATTCAGTCTATATCCACAGACCACAGTAGGACCCCTGTGTCCGATGAAACCAGCACTCTGGTAGCCTGAACACAGAAGGGTTGGAGAGTAGGAGTTGCCTAAACCCCGAAAAAGGTTACAGAGCACAGCCTGGCTGAAGGCACTGTCCTGTCGGGATTCTCTTTCCAGGCAGTAATGGGCTATGAAGGTATGGAATGAAGACCAGGTGGCGGCCCTGCAGATGTCTAACATCGGGATAGAGTGCAAGTTTGCCACCGAGGCCGCCATGGCCCTGACACAGTGCGCCATGATGCGGCTTTCTAGCGGGAGCCCCACCTGCTCATAGGCGAGGGCGATACAGACTGCCACCCAGACCAAGTTTACTGGGGTCGTAGGAGATGAAAAGCTGAGCAGCTTTGCGGTGGCCCTGAGTGTGTTGGATATAGAAGGACAAAGCCCTTTTATAGTCCAAGGTGTGAAGGACAGTCTCTGCCTGACTGGAGTGAGGTCCTGAAAAGAAGGTAGGGAGCACTACTTCCTAGTTGAGATGGAAGGGCGATACTACTTTCAGAAGGAATTTGGGGTGCGTGCGAACCACCACTCTGTTTTTGTAGAAACCGGTATAAAGGCGCCTCCGCCACTAGGGCCTGAAGCTCACTAACTCTGCGAGCGGAGGTGAGCGCAACCAGAACGCCACCTTCCAAGAGAGGTGGCGAAGGTGGCAGGTAGCCAGAGGCTTGAAGGGTGGGCGAGTGAGCTGCCCCAACACTACATTGAGGTCCCATTCGGTTGCCAGAAGTTGAACTAGGGGCTTGAATAAGAGCAGGCCCCAAAGAAAAAGGGTCAGCAAAGGCTGGGCCGAGAGGGGCTTGTCATTCACTGGGTGGTGGTGTACTGCCAGGGCACTAAAGTGCACCCGGATTGTGAAAGGTGGAGAAGGTACTGTAACACCAGTCTCACCGGGCAGGAGAACGGATCAGCCCTGTGACAGGCACACCAAACTGAAAACCTGTGCCATTTGAGGGCATAAGCCTTCCTAGTAGAGGCCTTGCGAGAGGCCAGCAGAACCTCTTCCACCTGAACCGAAAGGTTGAAAGGGTCTAGAGTCACCCTCTCAGCAGCCACGCTGTCAGCGACAGGGACCCCAGGATGGGGTGCAGAAGAGAGCCTCCCTCCTGAGACAGGAGTCCGGGAGAGGTCCCCAAGGGGATGGGGGTATCCACCGTCAACTGGAGGAGCAACAGGAACCAGGGTTGCCTGAGCCACCGAGGGGCTATCAGGATGAGCGAGGCCCTGTTGCGGAGAGCCCTGAACAAGGTTTTGGCAATCAGTGGCATGGGAGGGAAGGCGTACATGAGGCCTGCTGACAATGAGACAAGGAATGCATCCACTGCCACTCTGGAGGGGTGGGCCTGCTGGGAATAGAAGCGGGGCAAATGGAAGTTGTCCGGGCTAGTAAACAGGTCCATCACGGGTTCCCCCCAGATCTGAAAAAACCAATTGGCTACCTTGGATTGTCCTGGCCTGGTAGGTACATTGCCCGCAGGAGGATACCCTGTTGGATTGCATATGAGCAGAGGACCACTGCCTCCCAACAGAGGGCAAGAGACCTCGTGCCCCCCTGTTTGTTTACATAGAGCATCGCCATCTGGTTGTCCATCTGGACCAGCACTGGAAGGTGACGCAGGTGGTGGCAGAAAACTCACAGGGCTAAATATGGCCTGCAGCTCCAGGAGGTTGATCTGCTGGGTGCTCTCATCTGGTGATCAGTTGCTCTGGGTGCAGAGCTCCCTGCAGTGGGCTCCCCAGGCGAGCAGGGAGGTGTCCGTGGTAAGGACTCTTGAGGAGCTCAGGGCCAGAAAAGGTATGCCCACTTCAAGATGTTGGAGAGATTGCCACCAGACCAGGGAGTCTATCAGTTGGCGGGTTACAGAGACTCTGTCTCGGAGGTGTCCCATGGCCTAAGACCACTGGTCCTGGAGACACCATTGTGCTGCCCTCATGTGGAGGCAAGCATCTGGGGTGACGTGGACCATGGAGGCCATGTGCCCAAGGAGGCACAGAAGCCACCATTTATTTATTTAACAGTATTTCTAAACTGCCTTATCATAATAATCAAGGTGGTATCACAGCAAACAATCTGGTAGTGTGAGTGTGTTACACATGCAGTGAGGGTGAAAATTTAGTTGGGTGCGTGTTGTATTGTGTGCTAGATTGGTTTGAGCTATGTACAAAGTGGGCTATATACAGTGGTGCTAAAAACATTTTATATACATACAGTGTTAGGCGGTAACGTGTGCTGCTATACAGTCACTTAGGTTATGTGATGTGTCCATAGTGTTCTATGAACAGCATGGTTTTCAGCTGTTTTCTAAAGTCCTTGAGGTCAGTAGTTGCCCTCAAATCGTCCGGTAGGTTGTTCCATATTGTTGGAGCAGCCATGGAGAGCAGCCATGCGGGCACCGAGGGTCGGTACTGTATGTCTCATGTCAGAGTCCTGAGACTGTCGGCTCAGTCCCTGGGCAAGAAGGCCTTCAACTTGAGAGTGTCAAGCTTTGCCCCGATGAATTCCAGACACTGTGCCGGGAGGAGGTGAGACTTGGGGTAGTTTATGACAAGACCCAAGTGCTGCAGAACCTGGATGGTGCGTGCAGTGGCCTGCTGCACCTCTGAGGCCGTACCTCCCTTTATGAGCTAGTCGTCCAGGTAGGGGAAGACAAAGACCCCCTGGAGATGGAGGAAAACGGCCAAGACTGCCAGGCATTTTGTGAAGACTCTTGGGGCAGAGGCCAAGCCAAAAGGGAGCACCCTGTACTGAAAATGCCTGTCCCCCACTATGAACCACAGGCACTACCTGTGATTGAGGTGAATGAGGATGTAGGTATTGGCATCCTTGAGGTCTAAGGAGCATAGCCAATCTCCCCTGCTGGAGGTATGACAGCAATGTTCCAAGGGAGAGCATCTTGAACTTCTCCCTCACCAGGAATTTGTTGAGGTTGTGCAGATCGAGGATGGGTCTGAGGCCCCCTGTTCATTTTGGTACGAGGAATTACCTAGAGTAGAACCCCTTGCCCTTGAGATGGTGGGGCACCACTTTGTCCTCGAGAAGACCTGACAACTCCTTCAGTAGAAGGTCCAGGTGGAGGGGAGACCTGAGGGACTTTCCTGGGAAATAAGGGGGAGGTGTCTGAGTCAGATGGAGGAGGTAACCCTCCTGACCACCCAAAGTGCCCAGGAGTCGGTGGTGATGATCAACCACCTCTGGGCATAGTGGGCCAGATGTCTCCCTGTGGGCTGCTAATCACCTTGGGGTAGATAGGCTATGCTCAAGGAATCAAAAACTCCCCCCTGGCTGGACCGGAGCCAGTGCCTTGGGTTTTGGAACCTTCTGCTTATGAAGGCCATGCCCATGTCCCTTAGCCTGCTGACCCTGTTGGGGAACTGGGGAGGCCTGAAAAAGTGTGTAGTTTCTGTAAGCAGCCCCTTTCCTCAGGTAGAAGGACTTTTTACCCGAGCCCTTCCGTCAGGGAGGGGCAGCGGTCTTCTTTGAGAGCCTGGTCCTCGTCATGAACTCGATCTCCAGCTCGGCAGCCTTGTTGGTCATAGGTTTGCCAAAGAGGTTCTTCTCCTTGGCATGGGACATCAACCAATTTGTCCTGAAACCACTGCTCGAGGTTGGATGACTGTAGCCAAGCTTGGCGGCGAGCACTGATGCCCGCCACCGCAACTCGAGACGCCGACTCAAACCCATATAGGCCACTCGAGACATGAATTTGGAGCACTCATGGACTGCCTTGGCCAGGTTTTTGAATCGCTGCAAGAGTTCCTCGGAGAGACCAACTGAGAACCTGGCGAGTTCCTTCGCCAGGTTTCTCAGGTACATGCCTATGTTCAACTGGTAGGCTTGGATGCATCCGATGAGCATTGAGCCTTGGTAACACTTTCTACCGAGGGCGTCCAGGGTGTGGGCCTCCCTGCCGAGGGGCACCAAGGAGTGCAACTTCTGTTTTTTCAGCCAACACATGGCTGACTCCATGGAGTTATTCGGTAGCTGTGACTTTTGGAAGCCCAGGCTCTGGTGGACTCAATATATTGAGTCGAGCAGTTTGCTCATCACCGGTACCAACGCCGGTGTCTCCCACATCCAGAGCATCAGCCATTCCAAGATGGGAGGAATGGGCACCGTAAGCGATTCCCGTGGAGGAGCCTCGTACTGGAGGATTTTCAACTCATCTGCCCGAAGGTCCTCCTCTGAATCCTTAGGGAACTCCAGGGCCTTTGACATATCCTTGACAAAATCAAGGAAGCCCATATCCTCTGGCGGGGACTGCTATCGAGGCTCCGAGATGGTGGAGTCGGATGGGATGTCGCAATGGCGACGGGTGTCGGGAGACTCCTCATCCTCCATCTCCCATTTGGAGTAATCCATCGAGGACTTGTAGGAGGGCTGCTCCGCGGGCTTCGGGGCTCCTGAAGCTCCACGACCAGTGCCCGGCATACTTGCTGGGGATGATCGCGGTCCCGTCGAGTGGGACTTGGATTGCGACCTCGGTCAAGGATCGGCTCGGCCTCCTGGGACATCAAGGATGTCGAGGCCACGATGGTCGGGGCGTATGAACCGGTCATGCCGGATAACAGTGCCCGCTTCTGGTCCATGAAAGGCGGACAAACTGCACTCCAGGACCACCATTCTGAACTCCAGGCCAGAAGGCTCTGCAGCCTTCAGCGCAAGCAACAAGGGACTCGGGCTCGACGCCAGCTACACCGAAGGGGAGTCTTCAATGAAGATGGTATCTGGGGACTGACGGCGGTCTGAGGTCGAGTCCTTTCGGGGGACCTTTGCAGGCTGCTCCTTCTCCAAAGCCTTGGACGAGCGTTTTGGACTGCGGGACCAGGCCTGGGGGGCCATCCAGCCGGTCATAACCGTTCAAAGATGCGGCCTTCAAGGGTTTCTTCTTCCTGGGTTCCCTCAAGGGAGACCCCCCCTTCTGAGGACCCACAATGTGGTTCGGGTTCGGATGAGGCCCTGGCCTCGGGGGCACCAGGGACTTGGGGAAAAACTTATCATGCTGCTGCTGGCGGCTCTTGAGGGCCTTGCTGGACATCCTTTTGCAGAGACCGCAGGCTGCCAGGTCGTGGTCTGGCCCGAGGCAGCGGAGACAGCAGTCGTGTGTGTTGGTCAAAGACATAATTTTAGAGCACCGATCACACTTCTTAAAGACACTGGTAGCCATGGGGGAAAAAAGTACCCCTGTGAGGTTGAAGACTCTCCGGGCTGCCAGTTGGAAAAAAAGGAGTGAAGATGCCAGAAAAAGAAAGCTACAAAAATTGACCTGAACTCTACACCGAGGTAATGAGGTCGGGTGGTGGGATGAGTACTGGTGCGATACCGGAGGAGAGTATGAAACTGAAAGAAAAATAAACTTTTTCCGGGGACAAGCCATACAACATCTGAAGGGCTCTGTGGAAAAAAGGAGACTGAGCAAGATGGCACCCTTGGGCGGGAAGGGGACCACGCATGCCTGGTGGCATCTCCTAAAGCCTTTCTTTGAAAGCTGGGGGGATGCTTCCACGAGGGCTCCGTCGGTGCAGACATCACCCATATATGAGGACTGACTTCCTGCTTGTTCCCGGAGAATGCCCTCTAGTATTACAGCTTCCCCATCTTTGAAAAAGGTTTGTTTGTTCATTAATACTCCTTAAGTATTTAAAGGTCTGTATTATATCTCCCCTGTCCCTCCTTTAGAGTATACATATTTAAGTCTTAGGACCTCTTTTATTTTATTTATTTATTTATTTTATTTACATTCTCTTATATACCGCACTATTCGGCATCAGCGCGGTTCACATAGAACAAAAAGTCTCAGTACAATAACATGCATGAGTTTACAGATAACAAGGGAAGGAACTTGGATAACAGGGGAAACTATTTACAGTCTATTTACAGATATAATACTACAGCATGGCTACAAGTTATTAGGAACAGGTGCTAATAATATGTTCAATAAACAAAGCGATTCGTCCTATTTCTGTTATTGAGATACCATGGAACTGAATAGCTGGGAGGAATCACTGAAGTCGATGGGTGTAAATGGCTCAATAAGATGTTTGTTAAAGAGGTGGAATTTGAGGGCTTTCCTGAATTGTGTTAAGCTGTCAATGGCCCGTATGCCAGGAGGTAGTGTATTCCAGCACCTAGGGGCACAGAGGGTAAAGGCTCTATTGGCTGTGGAAGAAGAGCAGCTTGTAAGGGCCTTTGGGAGTTTTAAGGAGTTGATGGCTGATGATCTTCTTGCTCTGTTTGGTGAAGTGGTATGGATAAGGTCAGATAAGGAAGGAGCAGAGAGCTTATTGAGGGCTTTGAACGTGAGAAGTAGAGTTTTGAAGATAATTCTGGCCTGAACGGGTAGCCAATGTAATTGAATCAGCAAAGGAGTAACATGGTCAGTCCTGGCAGCCCCCTGGAGTATCCTTGCTGCGGCATTCATAGCCAGCTGTAATGGGTTTAAAGTGGATTGAGGAAGACCTTGGAGAATGACATTGGCGTAATCGAAGTGTGGTATTATCAGTGCCTGGTATATAGTCCTGAAATCTTTTGGTTCTAGCATGGAGCGTAGGTGTCTCAGGGAACGGATCTTGTAATATATTGTTCTGACTGTGTTTCCTATGTGGGACTTCATATCCAGGCGTTGATCCAGAGTGACACCTAGGTAGCGTATTGAGGGTTTGGATTGCAGTTCCGCTTCCTTAGTTCTGATAGATTGTGGTGGGGTGAAGTTGGGGTTCCTTGTGATAAAGAGAACTTCAGTTTTCTTATGTTGAATACGAAGGTTTTGAGAGAGCAACCACTCAGAAACTGCGTTGAAGCAGTTTATTAGGGGGGAGAGATCCAAGCGATCAGTGGAGATGGGAGTGTAAAGTAGAACATCATCGGCATACAGCATACAGTCGACATTAAATGACCGTATGATCTTACAGATTGGTTGCATGTAGACGTTAAATAGAAGGGCAGAGAGTGAAGAACCTTGAGGGACTCCCTGATCTAGGCGGAAGGGTTCTGAGGTTCTGCCTCCTGAGCGGACATGCTGCCATCTTCCGGATAAGTAGGACCTGCACCATTCAAGCGCTGTTCCAGTGATGCCCTTCTCAGTTAGCCTCATTAAGAGGAGATCATGATTCACTGAATCAAACGCTGCTGCGATGTCCAGAAAGATGAGGGCAAATCCTTGGCGGATGTTGTCTATGCCAGTGATTATCTTGCTGAGGAGTATGGTGAGGAGAGTTTCGACTCCGTGATATTCCCTGAAGCCATGTTGGCAGGGGTCAAGCGGAGCAGTGGTGTCAATATGGTCCTGTAACTGTCGTTGGACCATATGGTCCTGTAACTGTCAGTGGTGTCAATATGGTCCTGTAACTGTCGTTGGACCTCCTTTTCGATGATCTTAGCAAGTAGAGGTATGCTAGAGATAGGCCTATAGGACTCAACCTTTAGGGGGTCGAGTTTGCAGTTTTTCAACAGGGGTCTAATTGAAGTGTGTTTAAGGGCTGAAGGGAAAGATCCTGTTGAAAAGGAGAGGTTCATTATGGAGGCAATAACTGGGCTGAAGTGGCTGCGGAGCTCCTTGATCCAGAAGGCAGGGCATGGATCAGACTGAGATGTGGTGATGTTGAGTGCAGTAATAGTGTCTTCGATTCCTTTCTTAGAAGGAATAGAGAATGTAGAAAGAGCTCCAGGGGTGACCCGCCCAAGGGTGGTAGTTGTTGTAGTGGTTCTGTTAATAAGGCACATCTTAGATTGTAAGTGTGCTGCAAAATCTTGAGGGTGTATTTCAACTTGCGGCCCGGAGGATGGTTCCTTAGATAGGGACTTAACTAGGTCAAAAAGGTCGTGTGGCTTATTGAGTGATCTCATCAAGGTGTCCGAGTGGTGTCGTTTCATTGCCTCAGAAATTGCCTTACGGTGAGCAGCTAGGTGGTTATTGAATGCTGTCAGGTCCACCATAGCATGGGAGCGGCGCCAGCGTTTTTCAAGTTTACGTAATAGGATGAGGGAATCTCTAAGGTCCGCAGTGTACCAGGGGGCATTCACTCTTTTCCTTGAATACTTTTTTTGCTGGGGGACGCACGGCAATAGCACTGAGACTATTGTTCCAGAGAGAGATTAGGTCCTCAAGATCTGTAATAGTGGTATTTATGAGTTGCTGAGTTTCCTCGATGATGAGCTCTTTGTTAAATGGCTTAAAAGATCTAGTGGTTGGTCTTGCTGCGTTAGCTGGCGTCTTGAAGATTTTGGAGAAGGTTTTGCTAGAAGGAATCTGAAGGATGATCAATTTGTGATCGGACCAGGGAACAGGGGTAATGGATGTAATAGGATCAAGAGATGTATTAAGGGATGACTGTGGGGCGAATATCAGATCTAGGGTGTTGCCTTTAGTGTGCGTGGGGGCTTTCACTAGTTGCGTGAAGCCGAGGTTTTCAAGGGCTTCTAGGAATGGGACCGCTTGATTATCTTGTAAAGTTGCTAGGTTGAAGTCACCTAGGATCCACATTGGGGAATGTGGGCTATGGGAGTTGGAGGCGAGCTCGATGATAGAGGTGAGCTCATCCGGTGACGTGGAGGGAGCTCTGTAGAGCAAGCTGATGGAGCAGCGTCTATTGGAGATGGTAAGTATACTATCTAGTATACTTTTCATATGTCTTCTGGCGCAGGCTCCAAATCTTTTTGGTCGCCTTCCTCTGAACCATTTCCAGTCTTCTTATATCCTTTGTGAGATATGGTCTCCAAAACTTGAACACAATATTCCAAGTGAGGCCTCACCAGCTATTTGTACAATGGCATTAGTACCTCTTCCTTTCTGCTGGTAATTCCTCTGTATATGCAACCCAGCATCCTTCTGGCTTTGGCCACTGCCTGTTTCACCACTGAGGTCCTCAGAAAAAAAAAAAATCACCCCGAGGTCCTTCTTCTGGTCCATGCACACTAACCTATTGCCCCCTATCTCATACAATTCCCTTGGATTTCTGCATCCCAAGTGCATGACACTGCACTTCTTCACATTAAATCTCAACTGCCAAGCATTAAACCATTTTTCCAGCTTTTGCAGATCTTTCCTCATGTTATCCACTCCCTCAGGGGAGTCCACTCTGTTGAAAATTTTTGTGTCATCTGCAAAAAGACAGATTTTCCATTCAATCCTTCAGCAATATCACTCAAATACAATGAACTGATCCCTGGGGCATGCCACTAATCACCTTCCTTTCATCTGAGTGAGTTCTGTTTACCATCATTTTCTGTCGTCTGTCAATAAACCAATTTCTGATCCAGTTAACCACCTTGGGACCCATCCCCAGGCTGGTCAATTGATAAGCCTCCTATGGGGAACAGTAACAAAGGTTTTGCTGAAATCCAGGTAGATCACATCCATTGCATGCCCTTGATCTAGTTCTCTGGTCACCCAGTCAAAAACCTCAATCATATTTGTCTGGCATTATCGTCCTTTGGTAATCAAACTCTGGAATTCATTACCGGATGATGTAATAAAAGCTGTTCTTATAGCTCTATTACATCTTCCCGATTTATCAAGATTTGTTTCAATTCCTCCGATATATTACCTTTGAATATCATTTCTGGCATAGGTAAGTTTCCCACATCATCTTCAGTAAAGACTGAAGCAAAAAATTCATTCAGTCTCTCTGCTATGGCCTTGTCCTCTCTTAGTGACCCCTTTATCATTTAATGGTCCAACTGGCTCTCTCACAGGTGTTTTGCTACGAGTATACTTGAAAAAGCTTTTAATATGCACTGTTGCTTCCACAGCAAGTTTCTTTTCAAATTCTCTCTTTGCCTGTCTTATCAATGCCTTGCATTTAACTTGCAGTATTTATGTTGTTTCCTGTTTTCATCATATGGCTTTTTTCATTTTCTAAAGGATTTTCTCTTAGCTATAACAGCCTCTTTGACCTCACTGTTAAGCTATGTCATTTGGTCTTCCTTCCGCTTTTCTTAAAGTGTGGAATACATCTGATATCGACTTCCAAGATAGTATACTTATGCCCAGATCTGATGAAAACTCTTAACCTTAGCAGTTACTCTTTATCTTATCCATTCTCTTCATTTTATCATAGTCTCCTCTTTGAAAATTAAATGCTAATGCAGTGGATTTCCTTGCTATCCTCCCTCCATTTCTTAAATCAAATGTGATCATATTATGATCGTTATTGACAAGTGACCCCAACACTGTTACCTCCCCAGCACTGTAGTGCTGGGGAGGAGTCTGCTGTCTTGGTACATGTCGGTACCAATGACATAGGAAAATGTGGTAGGGAGGTTCTGGAGGCTAAATTTAGGCTTTTAGGTAGGAAGTTGAAATCCAGAACTTCCAGGGTAGCATTCTCCGAAATGCTTCCTGTTCCACGCGCAGGACCCAAAAGGCAGGCAGAGCTCCGGAGTCTCAATGCGTGGATGAGACAATGGTGCAGAGATGAGGGTTTTGGATTTGTTAGGAACTGGGGAACATTCTGGGGAAAGGAGGGGCTCTTCCGAAGGGATGGGCTTCACCTTAACCGGGATGGAACCAGGCTGCTGGCATTAACCTTTAAAAAGGAGATAGAGCAGCTTTTAAACTAGATATTAGGGGAAAGCCGACAGTCGCCCAAGAGCAGATGGTTCGGAAGAATGTATCTTTGAAGGATACTACCAAAAGCAGAGAGGTTCCACAAAAGAGTAAAGTAGCCCAAATGCCCTCAAGTATGGAGCAGACAGAGCTTAAAGATCCTAAATTACCCATGTCTAACAATAGCCAAATTAATATGAATAAAATACATTCTCTAAAATGCTTGTATGCAAATGCTAGAAGTCTAAAAAATAAGATGGGAGAGTTAGAATATATAGCACTAAATGAAAGGTTAGATATGATTGGAATATCAGAGACATGGTGGAAGGAGGACAACCAGTGGGACACTGATACCTGGGTACAAACTATATCGTAATGATAGAGCTGATAAAATTGGTGGAGGGGTTGCTCTCTATGTTAGAGAGGGCATTGAGTCAGAAAGGATTAAAGTTTTGCAGGAAACAAAATCTGCTGTAGAATCTATATGGATTGAAATTCCATGTAAAAGGGGGAAGGCAATGGCAGTGGGGGTGTACTATCGAGCGCCTGGCCAGAATGACCAAATGGATGATGAAATGCTCAAAGAAATCAAGGAAACTAACAAAAGTTACAGCACAGTAATAATAATGGGTGATTTCAACTACCCCGGTATCGACTGGGTCAGTGTCACGTCAGGACATGCTAGGGAGATAAAGTTCCTAGATGAAATAAATGACTGCTTCTTGGAGCAGCTGGTTCATGAACCAACCAGAGGAGAAGCCATATTAGACCTAATCCTTAGTGGAACACCAGATCTAGTGCAAGAGATAAGGATGTTGGGGCCACTTGGCAATAGTGATCATAGCATGATCGCCTTTGATTTAATTAGTGGAGGAGGGATAGTAAGGAAATCCACAGTACTACCTTTTAACTTTCGAAAGGGAGACTATGATAAAATGAGGAAAACAGTTAAGAAAAAACTAAAAGGAGCAGTTGCAAAGGTTAAAGACGTACATCAGGCTTGGCTGTTGTTGAAAAATACTATCTTGGAAGCCCAGACCAGCTGTATTCCACGCTTTAAGAAAAGTGGAAGGAAGTCCAAAAACTGCCAGCATGGTTTAAAGGTGAGGTCAGAGAGGCTGTTGTTGCCAAAAAAGCATCTTTCAGGAAATGGAAAAAAGAGCCAAACGACGAAACCTGGAAACAGCACAAGCATTGGCAAGTCAAATGCAAGGCATTGATAAGGTAGGCAAAGGGAGAATTTGAGAAGAAGCTTGCTGCGGAAGCAAAAACGCGAAGTAAAGACCTTTTCAAGTACATTCGTAGCAAAAAACCTGTGAGAGAGTCAGTTGGTCCATTAGATGATAAAGGGGTTAAAGGAGCACTAAGAGGCGACAAGGCGATAGCGGAGAGAATGAATGAATTCTTTGCTTCAGTCTTTACTGAGGAAGATGTAGGGATGTTACCCATGACTGAAGTGGTATTTAAAGGTGCGGAAGAATTGAAGGAAATATTGATACATCGGGAAGATGTATTACAACTATTAGATAAACTGAAGAGTAGCAAATCACCTGGGCCGGATGGTGTTGAAAGAACTGAAATACGAGATTGCAGACCTGCTATTAGTAATCTGTGAACTATCATTAAAATCATCTCTAATACCTGAAGACTGGAGGATCGCCAATGTAACACCAATTTTTAAAAAGGGTTCCAGGGGTGATCCGGGAAACTACAGACCGGTGAGCCTGACATCAGTACCGGGAAAAATGGTATAAACCATCATAAAGAATAAAATTACTCAGCATGTAGATAGATAGTCATGACCTAATGGGAGACAGCCAACATGGCTTTAGACAAGGAAGATCTTGTCTTACTAATCTGTTATGTTTTTTTGAAGGAGTGAATAATCAGGTGGACAAAGGTGAGTCGGTTGATATTGTGTATCTGGACTTTCAGAAAGCCTTTGACAAGGTCCCTCATGAGAGACTTTTGGCAAAACTAAAGAGTCATGGGATAGGAGGCAGTGTACTATTGTGGATCAGGAACTGGTTAAAAGATAGAAAGCAGAGGGTAGGGCTAAATGGCCAATTTTCCCAATGGAGAAAGGTGAATAGTGGTGTACTCCAGGGATCTGTGCTGGGTCCGCTGCTTTTTGACATATTCATAAATGACCTGGAAAGTGGAATAACGAGTGAGGTTATCAAATTTGCAGATGACACAAAACTATTTAAAGTTGTTAAAACCCAAGAGGATTGTGGAAAATTGCAAGAGGATCTTGATAAATTGGAAAACTGGGCATCAAAATGGCAGATGAAATTTAATGTGGACAAGTGCAAGGTTATGCACCTAGGGAAGAATCACCCAAACTATGGTTACACGATGCAAGGTTCCACATTAGGAACCACCACACAGGAAAAAGATTTAGGCGTCATTGTGGATACCATGTTAAAACCCTCGGCCCAGTGTGCAGCAGCGGCCAAGAGAGCAAATAGAATGCTAGGTATGATAAGGAAAGGAATGGAAAATAAAACAAAAGATATTATAATGCCTCTATATCGTTCCATGGTGAGACCGCACCTTGAATATTGTGTGCAATTCTGGTCGCCGTATCTTAAAAAGGATATAGCGATTTTAGAAAAGGTTCAGAGAAGAGCCACCAAAATGGTAAAGGGGATGGAAGGATACTGCTATGAAGAAAGGCTAAAAAGGTTAGGGCTCTTTAACCTGGAAAAGAGACGGCTGAGGGGAGATATGATAGAAGTCTATAAATTAATGAACGGAGTGGAACGGGTAAACGTAGATCGATTGTTTACCTTATCAGAATATAGAAAAACTAGGGGACATGCAATGAAGCTACAGGGTAAACTATTTAAGACTAATAAAAGAAAATATTTTTTCACTCAACGTGTAATCAAACTCTGGAATTTGTTACCAGAGGATGTAGTAAAGGCTGTTAGTGTAGCTGGGTTTAAAAAAGGTTTGGACAAGTTCCTGGAGGAAAGGTCCATAAACCATTATTAAGAAGGGACCCAGGATATCAATGCTTGAACCAATACAAGCATTGTGGAACTTGTGTCCCTTGGGGAAACTGCTAGGTACATATGACCTAGATTGGCCACTGCTGGAAACAGAATACTGGGCATGATGGACCTTGGTCTGACCCAGTATGGCATATCTTATGTTCTTATGTACCTCTCGCACTAGATTCTGCTAGATCTAAAATGCAGTAATATAATCACATAACCCCCACGCTCCATCAGCTACACTGGCTCCCAGTCTCCGTACGCACCAAATACAAAAACTTAATAATCTTCAAAACATTAAACAACCTCTCCCCAGCAACCCTCCAACCACTGATCAGGATGACACCCCCAACCAGAACAAGAAGAGGAACAGACAACAACAACCTAGAGACCCCACTAAACATCAGGAAAGCAAATCAATCCACCTGCAAGAGAGCCTTCTCCCTGTTTGCACCCCAGCTATGGGAAGACCTCCCCTCCTCAACACGAGCAATCAAAGACCTAGTAAATTTCAGGAAGGCAATAAAAATCCACCTTTTCATAGAATACTTTGGAGCCACCCCAGAAGACTATGAGCCTTGACAGAATGGACTACATAACATTGCAACAATTTCTTTGTATATAGTAAACAATTGTTAATCATTTGTAATATC
This sequence comes from Ichthyophis bannanicus, assembly GCA_033557465.1. Taxonomy (NCBI): domain Eukaryota; kingdom Metazoa; phylum Chordata; class Amphibia; order Gymnophiona; family Ichthyophiidae; genus Ichthyophis; species Ichthyophis bannanicus. Next base: position 670,173,643 of record CM066032.1, on the reverse strand, counting down.
CCAATTAACCTCCAAGTTATATATCCTTGTTCGATGTAAAGCTCGTTGCTGTAACTGTTCCATGTAAACCGCTTTGAATATATGATAAAGCAGTATAGAAGACCTGCAGAATAAATAAAATAAGATAAATAAAAATAGCTTCCCCTCAAGTTAGTTCATAAACCAGCTGATCCATGAAGCAATTTACTCAATCTGAAAACTTTATCTCCCTAGCATGGCCTGATGTAACACTGAGCCAGACAATACTGGGATAACTGAAATCTTCCATTTACTGTGTTGTAAACTTTGCAAGCTTACCTAATTTCTTTTAGCATTTCATCATCTGTCTGTTCATTCTGTCAGGTACTACACCTCACCTCCACTGCCATTCCCTTCCCCTTTTTAAGTGGAATTTCTATCTATAAAGATTCTACAATGTATTTTATTTCTTGCAAAACCTTTATCCTGTTTGACTCAATGCCGGATAGAATACAAAACACTAATAACTGCTTTTAAAACACTATTTGATATGGCACCAGACACATTAAGTAACTTAATTACCAAAGAACATTCAAAACCTACTCAAAGAAAAGCTCAACTGAACAAACTCAAAACCCCCAAAGACTTCATAAAATCAAATAAATCCACAAACTACAGAGCGTTCTCACATGCAGCCCCAATAGCCTGGAATGCCCTCCCTGTCGAGCTAAGAATGTTAACAGAGATTAATGAATTCCGCAAAAAATTGAAAACACACCTTTTCACAATACACTACAACAACATAGACCAACCCTCAAAAGAATTAGATAATGGCTAATCACTCTCTACTCAACATCTCACTATAACTTTCTGCTCAACATATCACTACAATAGAAAAGATAATCCACCCCACCTGAATCTGAACCAATCATTATGACTATATCTCACATAAAATGTAAATGTATATATAATGTTTATAGTGTTGCACTGTCCTGTGCCAATCTGTTTAACATATTCTAGTAACTTTACATTGTATATAGTTATGACGTTTCATGTAAAACAAACAATGTTTTGTTGACTGTTAATTGTGAACCGCAGCTGATCTCTGGAAGCTGCGGTATATAAGTGCTTGTTAAATAAATAAATAAATAAAATGCCCTCTTTAATATACAGCGCCACCCCTCCACCTATGTGATCTATCCTATCATTGCAATATAGTTTGTAACCTGGTATCAAGTGTCCCATTGGTTATCCTCCTTCCACCAGGTCTCTGAGATGCCAATTATATCTAATCTTTCATTCAGTGCTATATATTCTAACTCTCCCATCTTATTTTTTTAGATTTCAAGAATTTGCATAGACATTTCAACGTTTGTTTTTTGTTCATATTAACAGTCTGGCTATCAGATGAGAGATAATTTGGAATCTCTGAACTTGGTCTGGTTTTAACTTGTATTATTTTTACCTTTATTGGAACTTCTCTATCAGGATGCCCTAACTTCCCCATTTTACTAATAACCCTCAAAGATATGAGTGTTGCTCAGAAAGTAATGCCCCACATGTTTTTTCTCAGTCCAGAATGAAGATAGAGATGTGAAATTGAAAGGGTAGTAACTTGGAACTTCAAAGGACACATGTGTGTAATTTTGCAGTCGCCTGACAAATAGCGAGGCGGTAGTGATCTTTCAAATGGCGTCTGTGAGTGACACACGGTACAAACAACGAGCTGTAATTGAATTCTTGGTGGAGGAGAAAGCACAGTTACTTACCTGTAACAGGTGATCTCTGGGAACAGCAGGAATTAGTCATCACATATGGGTACGTCGGTACCGACGGAGCCCGCGCGGGAAAGCTCCCCAGCTTTTCAGATTAAAAGCTTTTGGGGCCTCCCACTGCACATGCGCGCTGCCTTCCCGCCTTCCTGACCAGCTCTCGTCAGTTCGAGTTTAAAGCTGAGACAATAGAGAGAGAGGACAGGAAGATAGATAGATAGAGATACAACTCCTAGGGGAGGTGGGTGGGTTGTGATGACTAATTCCTGCTGTTCCCAGAGATCACCTGTTACAGGTAAGTAACTGTGCTATCTCCAGGAACAAGCAGGAATAAGTCATCACATATGGGGACTCCCTAGCTAAGATGCCTGGGAGATCCCCCTCCAAGGGTAAACCATCTTCGCATGGATCTCAGGCATCCATCCAGGGAAGGTGGGCAGGAGTTGTTTAAGTATGGAACAGGTGTTTGAGGACAGCCTGACCAAACAAGGCATCCCGGCGGGAGTCCTTGTCCAAGCAGTAATGGGCTGTGAAGGTATGAACCGAGGCCCAAGTGGCAGCTCGACAGATCTGATCTATGGACACAGAGTGAAGATGAGCCATAGAAGTGGCCATGGCTCTCACATTGTGAGCTGTGACATGGCCCTCCAGAAAAATGTTCTTACTCTGGTAAGCAAAAGAAATACACTGAGCGATCCAATTGGAAAGTGTACGCTTGGTGACTGGAAGTCCCAAATGAGAAGGATCAAAAGCCACGAAAAGTTGGGAAGACTTTCGATGTGGTTGAGTCCTGTTGAGGTAAAAGGCAAGAGCTCTTTTACAATCCAGAGTATGAAGGTTCCTCTCTGCACTGGATGCATGAGGAGCCGGGAAAAAGACAGGTAGATATACCTCTTGATTAAGATGAAAAGGCGAGACCACTTTGGGCATAAAGTGGGGATTCGTCCTAAGGACCACTTTATCATGATGAAACCTAGTATAAGGTGGATGAGCCACTAAAGCCTGCAGTTCACTGATGCGGCGAGCCGAAGTGACTGCAATAAGGAAAACAACCTTACAGGAAAGAAATTTGAAGGAGGTAGAGTCCAAAGGCTCAAAAGGTGGCTTCATAAGCTGACCTAGAACTAGGTTCAAATCCCATGCTACCGGAGGAGGTCGGATGGGAGGTTTAGTTAGAGTCAGGCCTCTCATGAAACGTGAAACAAGAGGATGAGAGGAGACAGGTTGTCCATTTATAGGTTTTAAGGATGCTGCAATAGCACTCAAATGGACCCTTACTGAATTCGTCTTAAGGCCTGCATTTGAAAGATGCAGGAGATAGTCCAAGAGGGAATTCAAAGGAAGTGCTAGAGGTTCAAGACCCTGCTGAGCACACCAAATGGAAAAACGTTTCCATTTGAAAGCATAAGAACGCCTCGTGGAAGGTTTCCTAGAGGCATGAAGGATATCTGTCACAGGTTGAGAAAGATTAAAGTCTTGAAGACTTAGGCCTTCAGTAACCAAGCTCTGAGATGTAGGGATTTGGGGTTTGGGTGCCACAAAGTCCCCTCCTCCTGAGACAGAAGGTCTGGCGCAGCTCCCAGGTCCAGGGAGGATCCCTGGGAGAGATGCAGAAGTAGAGGGAACCACACCTGGCGTGGCCAGCGGGGAGCTATGAGGATCATAGTCCTGTGATCCCTCTGGAGCTTGAACAGAGTCTTGGATATTAGAGGAATGGGTGGAAAGGCATAGAGGAATTCCTGACCCCAATGCAGGAGGAAGGCATCGTGGGCCTGAGCTCCCTGACACTGAGTTCTGGAACAGAACCGGGGAAGTTTGGCATTCCACGGACTTGCAAAGAGGTCTATGTCCGGGGTCCCCCATTCCTGAAAGATTCTGCGTATCTGGTCCATATGTAGGGACCATTCGTGTGGAAGCAGAACTCGACTGAGTCTGTCCGCACGAGAGTTTTGAACTCCTGGAAGATACACTGCAAGAAGGTGAATTTGATGCTCTCTGGCGAAGGCCCATAATCTGAGAGCTTCGTTGCAAAGCGACAGAGAGCCTGTCCCTCCTTGTTTGTTTATATAGAACATGGCTACCTGATTGTCTGTCTGAACTAGGACAGTCAGGTTGACAAGGAGGGTATAGAAGACCTTGAGGGCAAGGTAAATTGCTCGCAGTTCCAGGAGGTTGATATGAAGGGTGGCCTCCTGTGGAGACCAAGTGCCCTGAGTGGAGAGGTTCTGAAGATGAGCTCCCCACCCTGTCTGGGAGGCATCTGTTGTGAGGGTTGCTTGGGGCAACAAAGGTTGGAAGGGGGCCCCCAACAACAGATTCTTGGTGGATGTCCACCATTGGAGGGATCGAAATAGACGGCTTGAGGTGAGTATTTGGTTGGAGAGCGCTCCAGATGCTTGAGTCCACTGGGTGGCCAAGGTCCATTGAGCTGCTCTCATATGCAGACGAGCGTAGGGCACCACATGTACCGTGGAGGCCATGTGGCCCAGAAGTCGCAGCATTTCCCGGGCTGTCAAATGACTGCTGGACTGAGCTTGGGAGGCCAAACTCAGCAGGCGTTGGGCCCTGACCTGAGGCAGGTAGGCCCTTGCAGTGATGGTGTCTAACTGGGCCCCTATGAACTCGAGAGACTGAGTAGGGATTAGTTGAGACTTGGGAAGGTTTACTACCAGTCCTAGATACTGCAGAAGACGCCTTGTGCGGTCCAGGGAAATTTGGGCCTGGGACTGAGAGGGAGCTCGGATGAGCCAGTCGTCCAGGTATGGGAATATGAAAATTCCCAGGCCTCTTAGAAAGGCAGCTACGACTGCCATGCATTTGGTGAACACTCGTGGAGCAGAGGCTAGACCGAAGGGGAGTACTCTGTACTGGAAATATTTTCCCTGAAACAGAAATCGAAGGTATTTTCTGTGGGATGGGTGGATGAGTATGTGTATACGCATCCTTTAGGTCTAGAGAACAAAGCCAATCCTGACTCTGAAGGTATGGAAGGAGAATGCCCAGAGAAAGCATTTTGAATTTCTCCTTGAAAAGAAATTTGTTCAATTCTCTCAGATCCAGAATTGGTCTGAAGCCCTCTGTCTTCTTTGGTATTAGAAAATAAGGGGAGTAGAATCCCGTCCCCTGTTGAAGAAGAGGGACCTCCTCTATTGCCCCCTGGGCAAGGAGGGAGGAGACTTCCTGACCCAAGAGGGCCAGGAGAGATGGGGGAGAATTGAACTGCCTCACCATAGTATAAGGAGGAAGGTCGGAAAAATGGAGTTTGTAACCCTCTCTGATGATAGAGAGGGTCCATTGCTCTGATGTAATTTGCTCCCATCTGGGAGCAAAGTGAGCTAACCTTCCGGGTATGGTGAGGGGCTCTGGTTGTTCTAGAGCCAGAAAAGTTAAGTTCTCTAGGGGCAAGTCAAAACCCCTGAGGGGGTGGAGCCTGCTGAGGCGTTGCAGACGCCGCAGGCTTTGACCTTGCCTGTTTAGGTTGCTGACGTTTAGCAGCAAAACGAGGCTGAGAGGATTGTTGGCCAGTATTTGTGGAAAATCTGGACTTCTTGTAATAAGGCCTCTTAAAAGACTTCTTCTTGGCAGGAGTGGAGGTAGACTTAGAAAGTCTATCTAAGGTGGCATTTTCTGCATCCATTTGAGTGGCCTTAATTTGCCACTCCTCACCAAATAAGTTCTCACCTGTACAGGGCAGATTTCGTAAGCCATCTAGGACACAAGGTTCTAGATCAGAAGCCTGGAGCCAAGCAAGACGTCGGGTTGCTATAGCAATGCCCGAAGCCCTACCAGCACCCTCAAAGGAATCAAAAGCTGCCCTGTTGGAGAACTTTGAAATATCCAAAAGGTGTTTCACTAAGGAAATGAACTGCTCCCTCTTATCCTCAGGGAGAAAGGGGGAAAAATGCCAAACTTTTAGAGCGATTTCACTGAGAAACATGCCCATGTAAAGACTATAGGAATTAATCCTGGCTATAAGCATAGTAGCCTGGAAACATTTCCTGCCAAAAGAGTCTAGAGTCTTACATTCTCGCCCTGGAGGAGTAGAAGAGTGCCTTTTGGTACTCTTTATCTTCTTCATTGCAGACTTCACCACAATAGAATGGTGAGGCAACTGGGTTTTTTGGAAACCAGGAGAAGGGGGGACACGGTACATGGTGTCCAACCTGCGAGAAGAAGGAGACAATGTTAGAGGAGCCTCCCATAAGTCCATCAAGTGTTCTTGAAGGATTTCATGGATAGGCATGGTGACTGCCTCTTTAGGAGACTTAGAGTATCCTAAAATATCCAGTTTCTTTGATCTGGGTTCCTTTTCAGAGGATGAAGCAATAGAAAGACCTTTAGCCATTTCTATGATGAAGTCCTGAAAGGACAAATCCTCTGGTGGAGACATTCTCCTGTTAGGAGAAGAAGGCTCCTCAGGAAGATCAAGGGAGAACTCATCAGAATCATCAGAGGAGTTAAAATCCTCTGAAGAAGCAGAGTATCCTCTATGTGCTTCCAACGCACGATACGCATACCGTTCGGTATCGACATCGGGCGTACCGGGTATGGGATCGGTACCGGGCAAAAGCCCAGATCCGGCATGCGGAACCGATCTGCGTTTGGAAGACGATGGCCTCGGTTCCGGTATGGAAGCCATTACCGGAACCGGACCCGGTACCGCTGGCTGCGGTACCGAGGGCGTAGCAGCATTAATAAAAGCCAGAATGGCCTGCTGCATGACTTGGACAGTATTGCCCATAGACGCCACTGCTGCCTGGATGTCGGTACCGGTATGGGCCGGTACCCCAGAGCAGTACAACAGGTGATCTGTCGAGGCCGCGCCATCGATGTCAACCTGTGACCCCATGATTGCTTTGGAGGACGGAACCTCCCGCCGGGGTTTTTTGGCCTGGGCAGAATCCTCAAACTCAGAATTGAGAGCCTCTCGATCTTTAGAAAGAGATTTGCTTTTAGAGGATTTGCCCACTGGAGTTTTGGTTACCTGAGATCCATCCGGAGAGGAAGACCTGGATGACTGTGATGCTTCTGAAGGAAACAGCACATGGAACTTGTTGGCCCGGTTCTGCAATCCACGTTTCGACATCTGGGAGCAGGATGGGCAGTCCGGTATGGAATGGTCAGGTCCCAAACATTTAAGACACCATTCATGGGTGTCTGTAAGAGGAATGACAGCACTGCACTTGGTACACTTTTTAAAACCAGGAACTGGCCTCTCCATGAGGAGAATTTGTGTAGGCCTGAAGGCCTAACAAAGTACCAAGCTGTGCTGAAGAAAAGAAAAAAATATATTTTTTTTTTTAAAAAGAAAGAAAGAGAGACCGGCAGTACCGGTTTCAGAATGGGGAAGGCAGGTACGCGGTCTAAAGAAAACAATAAAATTAACAATTTCTTCAGCGGTGACAGGAACACGACCTGCTGGCTCCGCGGAAAAAAAGAAACTGACGAGAGCTGGTCAGGAAGGCGGGAAGGCAGCGCGCATGTGCAGTGGGAGGCCCCAAAAGCTTTTAATCTGAAAAGCTGGGGAGCTTTCCTGCGCGGGCTCCGTCGGTACCGACGTACCCATATGTGATGACTTATTCCTGCTTGTTCCTGGAGATAGAAAGTCCTGCCTCAGCCACCAGCCCAGACCAGCACATCACAAGTCGGGAATTGTCCGTACAGCTTTCCGTCATTAGAGGTAGTGCAATGGCAATTATTGACTCTTTGGGATATTCAAAGGTGTGTGCAAGATGGGTTCCGCGAAGTCTCACAACCGAACACAAACGCCAAAGGAAAGACATCTGCTCTAATTTGCTAGAGCGTTTTGAAGCTGAGGGGGAGGCCTTTATCCCAAAGAGTCAATAATTGTCATTATTGCCATTTGAAGGATCACTACTGCCTCGTTATTTGTCGGACGACTGTAAAATTACACACGTGTCCTTTGAAGTTCCAAGTTACTACCCTTTCAATTTCACACCTCTATCTTCATTCTGGACCGAGAAAAACATGTGGGGCATTACTTTCTGAGCAACCCACGTACATCATTCCGAACCATCTTGAGAAACTGTCAGCTTTCCCCCCATGTTCTAGTTTAAAAGCTGCTCTCTCCTTTGTAAAGGTTAATGCCAGCAGCCTGGTTCCATGCTGGTTAAGGTGGACTCATCCTTTCAGAGAAGTCCTCCCCCCCCTTCTCCAGAATGTTGCCCAGTTACTAACAAATCCAAAATCCTCTTCCTTACACCATCGTCTCATCTACGCATTGAGACTCTGGAACTCTGCCTGTCTCTTGGATCCTGCGCGTGGAACGGGAAGCATTTCTGGGAATGCTACCCTGGAAGTTCTGTATTTCAACTTTCTAATTAAAAGCCTAAATTTAGCTTACAGAACCTCCTTCTCACACTTTTCTATGTCATTGGTACCAACATGTATCAAGACAGCAAGTTCCTCTCTAACACTATCTTTATCTATGTGGCACATGACACCCGCTATCTTCGCACCAGGCAGGCAAGTTACCAGGCAATCCTTATGTCCTGCAGCCATCCAGCTTCTACATGCCTAATGATCAAATCGCCAACTATTAACGGCCATCCTAACCCTTCCCTTATGGGCACCTGGCCCTGGAGACACATCCTCAGTGTGAGAGGGTATTATATCACTTGGAGGACAGGTCCTAGCTATAGGATCACTTCCTGCCACACCAAGGTGATGCTCTCCTGCAGGGACTTAATTGATCTACTCCTAAGGCCTAATGACTTGCTTATTAAGATAATCAGTTAAACCTGAAAGAGAGCTAGATCACTCCCTTCTCCTTAACTAGTTTAGGAGGCTATAAATCAAGGATCATGCCTGGGGTGGGTGGGAAAGAAACATTAACTGAAAGCTGGCTTGTTATAAGTAAGCCTTAACTGCCTTTAATTTAAATGAAAGCTGGCTTGTTTTGCTTTTGTATGTCCTAGCTGACCTAATAAAAACACTGAATTTTAAAATATACAGATTCTACGAGAATCAGCTTTAACCCAAAAGAATTCCCTTTTCCCCAAGATTTATAGAATTTCCCAGCGGGTAAATATTTACAAGTGCAGATATCTTCCCAGAAGTAGCAGTCCCTCTTTTTCAGTAATAATATTTTTGTATCATTCACAAAGAGATCCTCACTGACATGTTAATTACAACTATGCACAGGTCGGGCTCAGCAAATACTTTCTTTGGATAAATCTTTTTTTTTTTTTATTGTGGTAACTTTTTATTCTTTCCAACCTAACTGCAGTTGGAAATAATTATACAAAAGGGATCAAGAAACGTCTCTTTGTCTGTGTCTCTGTCTGGGGACAAGACAACTAGCGGTGGATTACCCTTTCAAACATTTGTGTATGACTAGGTGGGCCAGTGAGGCCAGTCACATGACTAGCTGACTGCCTTTCTTAAAACAGCAGCAACTTCAAGACGACCTACTGCTTGCTGCCTGTGGACAATTTCATACTGGCCCTAGTGCAGCCACCTGTTACCTGGAACAAAATAGTAATTACACTTACCTGGTAATTGTAGTTCCTTGAGAGACGACAGCTTAGTCCTCAACGTATGGGTTGTGCACCTCCTCCTGCAGCATGAAGACTGGACCAATCAAATTTCAGCACCACTGGAAACAGCATACCAGGCATCTCTTGAACTCCAGTGAACTACTGTCAAAGCAAACTCAAAGAAATAGCTAACCTTTAAGAAGTCTTTTTTTTTTTTTTTTTTTTATTTTCTTTTTAATAATTTAGTTATTTATTTATTTATTTTTTATTTTTTTGTACTGTAGCCAATGGCACAAAACCAACGGAAACAGAATGTCCCACGCCTGCCGCAGCATAAGCAGATAGCGAGAGGAAGAGGAAAACATTGGATATAAAAGAAGAAACAAAGATACACACTCACCTGGGAATACGGACTTCTGAACCCAAGGCGTGCCGAACTAAAACATTATAGGGAGGGAAGGAGGACTAAGCTGTCGTCTCTCAAGGAACTACAATTACCAGGTAAGTGTAATTACTATTTCCTTATCGTCCCTCCAGCTTAGTCCTCAACGTATGGGATGTAACAAAGCAGCCTAAAGGGCGGGATTCTCCCAGCCGGCACGCAGAACCAAAACTGGCATCGCCCGCCGCCAAGACGTCAAGTCTATAGTGCTTACTGAAAGTGTGCAGAGAAGACCACGTTGCCGCTTTACAGATTTCCACCGGTGAGACCAAGCTAAACTCCGCCCAGGACGCCGCCTGCGCCCTGGTAGAATGAGCTCGCAATCCAACAGGTGGAACCCGACCGTGCAACAGATAAGCTGAGCCAATCGCCTCCTTAATCCACCGAGCAATGGAGGCTTTCGCCGCCGCCTCACCTTTCCGAGGACCTCCAAACAGTACAAACAAACGATCAGATTTACGGAAATCGCTGGTAACCTTCAAATAGCGACGTAAAACCCTCTTGAGGTCCAAACGACTAAGACCGCGATCGGAAGCCTGTTCCTCCGACGCTGGAAACACCGGGAGCGACACCACCTGATTCAAGTGAAAAGGGGAAGACACCTTAGGCAAAAAGGAAGGCACTGGCCGCAGAACCACTTTCTGAGCCGAGAAAGAAAGGAAAGGCTCCCTGCAAGAAAGAGCCTGGAGCTCGGAAATGCGCCGTGCCGAACAAATCGCCACTAAGAATACCGTCTTAAGGGTCAAATCCTTTACCGAACTCCGAGAGAGAGGCTCAAAGGGAGCCGCACTGAGGGTCCGCAAGACCAAGTTGAGATCCCACGAAGGTACAGAAATCCTGCGGGCCGGGCGCAGTCTAGAAACTGCCCTCAAGAAGCGAACCACATCAGCATGGGCACCCAGCGATACGCCTTGAACCTTACCTCTGTAGCACGAAAGTGCCGCCAACTGTACGCGCAAGGAACTGGCGGCCAAACCTTTAGCAAAACCGTCTTGCAAAAAATCGAGTACCACCGGAAGAGAGGCCGTAGCAGCCCGAACCTGACATCGAGAGCACCAATCCTCAAAAATACGCCAAACTCGTACATAGGCCAGCGAAGTGGATCTTTTGCGTGCTTGTAGCAAAGTCGCCACTACGGACTTGGAATAACCCCGTTTTCTTAGCCGTGCCCTTTCAATAGCCAGGCCGTAAGAGAGAATCTCCCCACTTGCGGCATACGAAGAGGGCCCTGACACAACAGATCCGGATCCAGGGGAAGCCGCCACGGGGATCCGTCTACTAACCTCATCAGATCGGCATACCAAGGACGTCGAGGCCAATCCGGCGCTATCAACAGCACCCGACCCCGGTGAGCCTCGATACGCTGAATCACGCGCCCCAGCAGGGGCCAAGGGGGAAACACGTAAAGAAGGCCCCTGGAGGGCCAAATCTGCAATAGAGCATCTATGCCTTCTGACATCGGTTCCCTTCGACGACTGTAGAACCGAGCTGCCTTCGCCGAGCGCAACATGGCCATCAGGTCCATGACCGGCTGGCCCCAATGCTGAACCAGCTGCGCGAATACCTTTGGGTTGAGTTCCCATTCGCCGGGATCCACCTGAACTCTGCTGAGAAAATCTGCAGTCACGTTGTCTTTCCCGGCAATGTGCGCTGCCGATATGACCTGCAGCCGGGGCTCTATCCACTCGAACAGTGTCCGAGCCTCCGTCTCCAAGCCTACGCTTCCGGTACCGCCCTGCCGATTTATGTATGCCACGGTCGCAGCATTGTCGGAGAGCACCCGTACTGCCCGGGTTGATATCAGGGTCTCGAAGCTTTGCAACGCCAACCGCACGGCTCGAAGCTCCAAGCGGTTGATCGACCAACTGCTCTCCTCCGGAGACCAGAGACCCTGAGCGACCTGTTCGCCGCAGTGTGCGCCCCAGCCCGTCAGACAAGCATCCGTCAATAGCGGAACCCAGTCCGGCTGCTCTAATGGCATTCCCGCATGGAGCGATGACGGCCGCAGCCACCAACGCAGATCCCGCCGTACTGCCAGCGGGCAAGGGAGACGTTTGTTCAGTGAATCGGACTGGTTGGACCAGCGACTGAGCAAGGCTCTCTGAAGCGAACGCATGTGGAAGCGAGCCCAAGGTACAACCTCCAGGGAAGCCGCCATCGTCCCCAGCAACTGAAGGTAGTGCCAAGCCGACAGAGCGGGGCTCTGCCGAAACCGGCGTACGAGAGACCGAAGCCCCAACACCCTTCGGTCGGGAAGAAAGACCGAGCCCACGCAAGTATCGAACTGAACTCCCAAATATTCGAGAGACTGCGTCGGGACCAAGTGGCTCTTGCTCGGGTTGACCACCCAGCCGAGAGACTGCAATAGCCCTACGACTTTGGATGTCGCCGCCATGCTCTCCGCGCGAGACTTCCCGCGAATCAACCAATCGTCCAGATAGGGATGGACTAGCACCCCTTCCTTGCGCAAGGCTGCTGCCACTACCACCATGATTTTGGTGAACACTCGCGGCGCTGTCGCGAGACCGAAGGGCAATGCTTGGAACTGGAAGTGACCCCACGGCAGAGCGAAGCAGAGATACTTCTGATGGTCCTCCCGAATAGGGATATGGAGATAAGCTTCCGTAAGGTCGAGAGAGGTGAGGAACTCGCCCCTGCGGACGGCGACCAGCACTGACCGCAGGGTTTCCATCCGAAAGTGTGGCACCCGCAGGCAGCGGTTCACGCCTTTGAGATCTAAAATGGGGCGAAGAGCACCATCCTTCTTTGACACCACGAAATAAATGGAATACCTTCCGAGACCATATTTCGCCTGCGGAACGGGAACTACCGCCCCCAGCCGAACAAGACGATCGAGGGTTTGCCGAACCTGAGCCGTCTTTCGATCTCCCCGGCAGGGAGACGCCACAAAGGAATCGAGCACGGGCCTGGCCAAGTCCAGGGCATACCCATCCCGGATGATGTCCAAAACCCACCGATCGGAGGTAATCTGGGCCCAAGCGGAGAGAAAGCGTCGAAGACGTCCTCCGATCACTGGGATCTCCACCCGGGCCCGCTGCCCTTCATTGGGGCTTACGAGCGGACGCAGGGGTTGCCGCCGCGAATCCTCTACTGGCTCCCCGAAAGCCTCGAAAGTTCAAAGCCCTCGATATATATCTGCCACGCTGGAATCCACCAGGACGGGGCGAACGAAACCTACGAAAGTCCCGAAACTGCCCCCAAGCGGCCGGAAGCGACCTTCCTCGCTTGGGTCTATCCTCCGGCAGGCAACCGCCCTTTGATTCACCCAAATCTTTGACCAACTTATCCAAATCCTCACCAAACAGCAGCCTACCTTTAAAGGGCAACTTGCCTAACCGCGACTTGGACGAACCATCGGCCGCCCAATTCTTCAACCAAAGGGCTCTGCGTGATGCCACCACGGACGCCATGCTATTGGAGAGAGCTCTGATGAGATCATAATGGACATCCGCCAAATACGCTGAACCAGATTCCAAGCGGTGGAGCTCACCTAACACCTCGGCCTCCAAGGTGGGCGTTTGTTGAAGCCGCTGAACCCAGCGCAGACATGCACGGGCAACCCAAGCCCCACAAACGGAGGCCTGCAACGCAATCGCGTCCGCCTCAAAGGACTGTTTCAACAGACCGTCCATTTTCCGGTCCTGCGGCTCTCGCAACGCCGCACTACCTTCCACCGGAATCGGGGTTTTCTTAGTCACCGCCGACACAGCCGCATCAACCTTTGGAGATCGGAAACGCTCAAGATCGTTGTCCGACATAGGGTACAGCCTGCGCATGATCTTCACCCCCTTGAGACCCGATTCAGGAGTATCCCACTCCGTCTGGATCATCTGATCAATCACTCTGTGAATGGGGAAAACCACGTTAGTTTGACGCACCGCCTGAATAATGGGGTCCGCACCGTCCGCCTCTTCCACCGGAGGAGTCGGTGCCAAACCAAGAGTCTGAAGCGCCTCCGAAACAAGTGCGGGCAACTCCTCTTGTCTGAACACACGAATAATCTTAGCCTGATCCTCCGGCTCAGGGAGTTCGCCTTCCTCCAAGGCCTCCCCATCCGCTTCCTGGTCGAAATCCGGATCTTCACCTTCAGGCCAATCTGCCTCCGACTGGAAGGGCTCGTGCAGACGTTGTCGTTTAGGTGCCTTGATGCCGGACAACGGACTCTCCGCCGCAGTCGACGGGGTGGTCACCCCTGGCGCCGGAAGGGAACCAGTGCCCATGCTCTGGCGCCTACGACAGAACGCCTGATGCATCAGCAAAATAAAATCGGGAGAAAAATCCTCCAAGGGCAAAGCACCCCCGAGGTCTGACTGCCCCCCAGAGCCCAAAGAAACCGCAGGAGGCATCCCCGATGGACCCTCCAGGGGCGACTCCAACTCCCCAGCTGCGGAACCGGGTTGCGCCGCAGCAGCCAAGGAACTCTCCAGGTGCTGCTCCATACTGAGAGACACCGAGGTACAGCGTTGGCAGATGCCTGTCTCAGAAGCAGCGCCCCTCCGAGATCCACAAATCACACAAAGGGACCCCGCGGGCATGGAAGCACCCTGACGCAGATCTGCAAGTGACATAAAATGCCCCTCAATGCTGAAAGGAAAAATGTCTCACTGACCCAGAAGAACCAGCACACAAACCGGGAACTGGGCAGCTGCCAGCAAACAGAGAGTCAGAGAATTGTTTTATTTAAAGGCTTTCTCCTCATAAAGTCCACCAAAGGGCTGTGCCCGAGTGTTGGGAAACGCAGAGACAGCTGATGAGTGACAGACAGCCCCGCGAAAAACAAGGACGAGGAGAGGGCAATCTCTATCCCCCCCCCCTAGCCGAGGGACCTTTGCACCCCGAAGTAAAGGGAAGCCAGAAATGACCGTAACAAATGAAATAAATGAAATAAAATGAAAGAAATGAAATAAAACCGCCGCGTGTGAAGCACGCTGAAAAAGAACCGCGAATCCTAAAATGGCCGCGGCAGCAAGGGAAGCTTTGGCGCGCTTTTGCCTATCGCCGGCGAAACAGCCCGAGAGCAAAAAACCCCTGCTGCCGACTGACTACCGCACCCCCGCAACGCTAGCGACCCGGAAACCCCCCGAAAAAAAAAAATCAGCAAGGAACCCCACAAGGGCCGAGCAGAGGCGCAGGGACCCAGGTCAGGACAGGCTCTGACCGCCGCCAGCCGCCAGGACTTACCGGCACTTATTCAGCACACTCTCCACCCTCCGGAGAGGAGCTGCTGTACAGCCGCCGCAGGAGCTCTGCCCCGAACAGCCCTGGGGTAGAGATCCTAATTAGGAAACACAGACAGGCAAGCGGAGACAAGTGGCTTAGGCTGGGCAGGAGAGAGACCTCCTTCAGGTCCCCCCCCCCCCACGGAGTGCCGAAATGAGAAACTTAAATTTAAAGATACAGGAACCCCTGAAATTAAGAAACTAAAAGAAGTCCTAATAGGACAAAAAATAATCACCCAAAAGGTTAGCTAGCGAAGAACAAACTAAACTGACTAACTAGTGAGCCCAGCTAGGCTCACTAACGTCTTCCTGCTGCATGAAGACTGGACACACTGGAGTTCAAGAGATGCCTGGTATGCTGTTTCCAGTGGTGCTGAAATTTGATTGGTCCAGTCTTCATGCTGCAGGAGGAGGTGCACAACCCATACGTTGAGGACTAAGCTGGAGGAACGATAAGGAACTACCTAAAGCCAGTATGTCGGGTTCCTTCTCTAGCCCTTTCAAATCCAGGCTAAAAGCCCATCTCTTTGAGGCTGCTTTTGAATCCTGACGCTCCTCACTCTTGTTCCCTAGTTATGTGTATCTTACCATACTCTAGTCCCCAGTTTTGTGATGATCTTTGTCTTGATTAAATTGTAAGCTCTGATGAGCAGAGACTATGTCTTACATCTATATGTACAGCGCTGTATGTGCCTTGCAGCGCTATATAAATAAGTAGCAGATTCTGTCATTTGGAGAGCTAGGAGTATAGCCTTACTCCATCTAGTGGAGGTGAGGAAACAATGCACATCTTTCTCTTTATCTTTATTCACTGCTTTATATACTGCCAGAACCGAAGTATCAGAGCGGTTTACACTGCATAGGAGACAAGGATACTGCTGTTGTTAAGTGCCATCGAGTTGATGCTGACTCCTGGTTACCCTGTGCATGAGGCAATTTACTCCATCTGGAAACTTTATCTCCCTAGAATGGCCTGATGTAACACTGAGCCAGTCAATACTGGGTAAGTGAAATCTTCCATTATTACTGTGTTGTAAACTTTGCAAGCTTACCTAATTTCTTTCAGCATTTCATCATGTCTGTTCATTCTGGCTGGTAATACACATCCACTGCCATTCCCTTCCCCTTTTTACATGGAATTTCTATCTATAAATTCCATGTAAAATTCTACAATGTATTTTATTTCTTGCAAAACCTTTATCCTGTTTGACTCAATGCCCTCTTTAATATACAGCGCCACCCCTCCACCTATGTGATCTACCCTATCATTGCGATATAGTTTGTAGCCTGGCAGGGGTGGCCCAAGGGGGGTGCGGGGCCATGTGCGGAGATTAGGTGCGGGGCCTCATTTGCATAAATGGCCTTATTTGCATAAATATTTGCATAATGTTACCATACACTAACTTTTAGTAAACATGTCTCTTAATGAGTGTATGGATAAAGAAAGACTAAAAGATTTCTACATTACTATAATCCAGTGCCAACCGCCAGGCACATTAGGAACTACTACAAACGCTGCCCATTTAGAACCCATAGCAAACCCGCCGTATCCTAACAGCACTACCAGGACCCACAAAGCACCATACCCTACCTATCAAAAGGCAACACTGCAAATATTAAACCAATACATTTCAGAGAATACTGGGGAAAGAGAACAAGTGGCAATGTCAAATAGGAATTACATAAACAGAATACCTCAGCTCAGTTACACATGCAGAACATAGACCATCACCAAACAAGGAATCACAATTTACAAACAGGAAGACAATAATTAAACTGGGAACCCCAAAAGCCAAACTTGGAATGTACAACAACACTGTAGAAATAAAACTATAAATTAATTTCCTCTTGTACCAAAGCGCAGACGTTAATGATGCACATTTCCCAGAGCTTTCATATTCCAGTTAATAAATTCAAAATAAAGAGATATCTTTCTACCTTTTGTGCATTTTTTTTCAATTGCAATTGCTCCAGCCACTTTCTTCTGGTTTCTTCATGTTTTCTGCTAACTCTCCATCGTCTGCTGTCCATTTGTCCTTTCTTCTCTCTTCTAGTTTTTTTTCCCATTCTCTCTCTCTACATCTGCTTTAACATACTAATCTTTCTCCTTTTGCTCTTTCCTCATTCCTATTTCATCCACACAAATTTTACCCCTCCATCCTCAATCCCCACTTACTCTCCCAATACCTGGCCAATTGTAGATTTAGCGTAGTTACTCACCTGTAACAGGTGTTCTCCAGGAGCAGCAGGAATCAGTCCTCACATATGGGTGACGTCGGCGCCGACGGAGCCCTCGCGGAGCAATTTTCCCCAGCTTTCAAAGAAAGCCTTTGGGAATTGCAGCGCGCATGCGCGGTCCTCTTCCCGCCCAAGGGTGCCATCTTGCTCAGTCAGATGACATAGCTAAAAGACAGCAAAAATTAGCAAAAACGAAAGCATATAACTGCAACTCCAGGGGGAGGAGGGAGGGTTGTGAGGACTGATTCCTGCTGCTCCTGGAGAACACCTGTTACAGGTGAGTAACTACGCTTTCTCCAGGACCAAGCAGGAAGTCAGTCCTCACATATGGGACTCCCAAGCTTAAGGCTACCGGAGACCCTAAGCACAAAAATGAGCTCCCTCTAGCTCAGCAGCACAGAAGGAAGGAATCTTCTCTGAATACGTCTCCAACCGGTAGCCCAACATCCGGGATGGAGGGTAGGAGTTGCCTATACCTCGAAGAGGTTACAGAGGACTGCCTGTCCGAAAGCACTGTCCCTGCGGGACTCCCTCTCCAGGCAGTAATGGGCTGCAAAAGTCTGGCTTGAAGACCAAGTAGCGGCCCAGCAGATGTCTGCCAACGGAACAGAGCGGAGGTAAGCCACTGACGTAGCCTTCGCCCGAACACGATGAGCGGTGACTCTACCTTCCAGCACGAGGCCCGCAGCCTCGTAAGCCCAAGCGATGCAGTCCGCAATCCAGATGGACAGAGTACGCTTGGAGACAGGGAGCCCCAACTTGTTGGGGTCATAAGACACGAAGAGCTGAACCGCCCTTCGGTGCTCCCGCGTACGGTCCAGGTAGAGGTTCAGCGCCCTTCAACAGTCCAGGGTATGCAGGACCATTTCAGCTCGGCTGGAGTGTGGCCTGGGAAAGTAGGTCGGAAGTACCACCTCCTGGTTGATGTGAAAAGGGGAAACCACTTTAGGAAGAAACTTAGGGTGAGTCCGTAGGACTACCCGGTTCTTGTAGAACCTAGTGTAAGGAGGATCAGATACCAGGGCCTGCAGCTCACTAACGCGTCTAGCAGAAGTGAGGGCCACCAAGAACAAGGTTTTCCAGGAAAGAAAACGAAGAGGACAGGTAGCCATAGGCTCAAAAGGCGGACAGGTAAGCCGCTGTAAAACCACATTGAGATCCCAGTTCGGGGCTGGCGGGCGCAAAGGTGGTTTAAGGAGAAGGAGGCCTCTGAGAAAACGAGCCACCAGAGGGTGGCTGGAAAGAGGTCTACCATCCACCGGCACGTGATGCGCAGAAAGAGCACTGAGGTGGACCTTGACCGAGTTGGACTTAAGGCCAAGATTGGAAAGAGAAAGCAAGTACTGCAAGACCACTGATGCCGAACAGGAGAAGGGGTCTTGAGACTGCTGAGTACACCAGACGGAGAACCGACGCCACTTAAGAGCGTAGGACTTCCGGGTGGAAGGCCTCCTGGAGACCAAGACGACCTCTTCCACATCTGGAGGCAGCTGGAGAGGAGCAAGGACTACCCTTTCAGCAGCCAGGCCATCAGATGAAGGGACCGGAGGTTGGGGTGCAGGAGCGTCCCCTGATCCTGCGAGAGGAGGTCGGGCTGAAACCCCAGAGGAAGAGGGGTGTCCACCGCCAGCTGCATCAGAAGCGTGAACCAAGGTTGCCTCGGCCACCGGGGAGCCACTAGGATCATCGATGCCTTGTCTCTGAGAACTTTGAAGAGCGTCCGAGACACCAGAGGCATGGGTGGAAAGGCATACAAGAGGCCTGTGGACCATGGAATCAGAAAAGCATCCGCCGCTACCCGGAGAGGATGCGGCTGTCGAGAGCAGAATCTGGGAAGCTGCCGGTTCAGAGGACTGGCGAACAGATCCATGGTGGGGAGGCCCCACCGTAGAAAGATCCGCTGAACCACCAGCGGATCCAATCTCCACTCGTGTGGTTGGAGGATCCTGCTCAGTTTGTCTGCCAGATAGTTTTCTTGACCTGGGAGATAGACAGCTTTGAGGACGATGTTGCGATGGACGGCCCAAGAGCAGAGCTTCTGTGCTTCCTGACAGAGAAGGAAGGAGCCGGTTCCGCCTTGCTTGTTCACGTAGAACATGGCAACCTGATTGTCTGTCTGGACAAGTACTGACTGGTGAGAAATCAGGTGAGAGAAGGCTTTGAGCGCTAGGCAGATGGCTCTGAGCTCCAGGAAGTTGATCTGCTGAGCGGACTCCCAAGGAGTCCAGAGACCCCGAGTACAAGTCCCTTGGCAATGTGCTCCCCAGCCCTGGAGAGAAGCATCGGTCGTCAGGACCTGAGAATGTGCAGGGGGCTGAAAAGTCACCCCGAGCACTAGGTTTGGCAGGTGAAGCCACCATCACAGAGAGGAGACCAGCTGGTCGGAGATCTGTACAGAGTCCGCTAGGCTCCCAGTGGCCTGATGCCATTGTTTGCGAAGGCACCATTGAGCAGGTCGCATGTTCAGTCGGGCATCCCCTACATGGACCGTGGAAGCCATATGGCCGAGCAGTCTCAGAAATTGTCTGGCCGAGACCAGGGAATTGCTGTGAAAACGGCTGGCGAGATCCATGAGCCTTTGGGCCCTGTCCAGAGGCAGGAAGGCCCGCGCCTGAAGAGTGTCCAACCTGGCGCCGATGAATTCGAGATCCTGAGAGGGGAGCAAAGTGGACTTTGCGAAGTTTATGACAAATCCCAAGTGCTGGAGCAGAGCCACCGTGCGATGAGTAGCCTGAGTGGCTTCTTGGGCAGACTGGGCTCTGATGAGCCAGTCGTCCAGGTATGGGAACACAAAGAGACCCTGAAGTCTCAGATAGGCCGCCACCACTGCGAGGCATTTGGTGAACACTCTGGGGGCGGAGGATAGGCCGAAAGGCAGTACTCTGTACTGGTAATGGCGTCCGTCCACCACAAATCTGAGGTATTGTCTGTGGTCTGGATGAATAAGGATATGAGTATACGCATCCTTCAGATCTAAGGAGCATAGCCAGTCTCCCTGCTGGAGGTAGGGCAGCAGGATTACAAGGGTAAGCATTTTGAACTTCTCCTTTGCAAGGAACTTGTTGAGGTTGCGCAAGTCTAGGATGGGTCTGAGGCCTCCTGTTCTTTTCGGAATCAGGAAGTATCTGGAATAAAACCCTTGACCCTTCAGGTGGTGGGGCACCGGTTCCACAGCTTGTTCCTGAACAAGACTTGCTAACTCCTGAAGGAGTAAGTCCCTGTGCAGAGGGAGTCTGGAAGGCTCCCCTGGAAAGTAGGAGGGAGGTACCTGGTGAAAATAAAGAAGATAGCCCTTTTGAACTATCTGAAGCACCCAGGTATCTGTGGTGATGTTGGACCATCTGTGGGCAAAGTGGACCAGCCGGCCTCCTGTGCTGAGAGAAACCAGCTGAGGGGGAGAGGCTATGCTGAGAAAGTCAAAAACCCCCACCCTGCTGAGCAGGGGCCGGTGGTGCAGGCTTGGGGGCTGGCTGCCTACGGGGCCCATTACCTCGACCCTTGGCCTGCTTTCCCTGTGGGGGAGCTGGGGAGGCCTGATACTGAGGGTAGTATTTATAGGCAGCACCCTTCCTCGGGTAAAAGGGCTTTTTCCCCCGAGGCCTTCTTCTTTTGAGAAGGAGCAGAGGTCTTCCTGGAGAGACGAGTCCTGGTGAGAGTCTCCGTCTCGATTTGTGCAGCCTTCTCATCCATGGGCTTGCCAAAGAGGTTATCACCTCGGCAGGGGACATCGACCAACTTGTCCTGCACCCAGGGCTCGAGGTCGGACGTCTGAAGCCAAGCCTGGCGGCGTCCACCGATGCCGGCCGCGGCTACTCGAGCCGAAGCCTCAAAACCATCATAGGCTGCTCGAGAGATAAACTTGAAGCACTCCCGAATGCCAGTAGACAAGGATTGGAACCTCTGCAAAGGTTCGTCGGAGAGACCAGCAGAGAACCCGGCTATTTCTTTAGCCAGGTCTCGGAGATACATGCCCATGTAGAGCTGGTATGTCTGGACTCGACAAGCAAGCATAGAGCCCTGGAAGCACTTCCTACCGAGAGCATCCAGGCTTCGGGCTTCCCTACCAGGGGGCACCGAGGAGTGCATTTTTTGAATCTTCAGTCTATGCATGGCCGATTCCACCACCATGGAATGGTGCGGTAGTTGTGCCTTTTGGAACCCGGGTCTCTTGCGGACTCGATAAATGGAATCGATACGCTTGCTTAACACCGGTGACGACGCCGGGCTCTCCCACATGCGGAAGAGAAGCCGTTCCAGCATTGGAGGAACCGGTACAATAAAGGCCTCCTTCGGGGGAGAGTCATATTGGAGGGCATCGAGTTCTTCGACTCGAGGCTCCTCCTCGGGATCCGCAGGGAAGGCCAAGGCTTTGGCCATATCCCTCACGAAGTCCGAGAACCGGGTATCCTCCAGGGGGGACCGTCTCCGAGGTTCGGACTCGGGGGAGTCCGAAGGGACACACAGAGTCCGAAAGGAACCAGGTGAGTCTTCGTCCTCAGATTCCCAGGCCGACTCCTCGGAGGAGTCGTCGACCGGCTCCGGTTGGGCGGGCACTGATGCCATCCGCCCCGACGCCGAGGGTGTCGGCGTCGACGACCTCGGTCCCGAACGGGAGGCCGAAGGAGACCTCGACCGAGGATCGACTCGAACCCTTATGGACTCGAGGATCGGCTCGGTCTCCGGGGTCGACTTGGAGGTCGACGTCCCGGCGGTCAGGGCAGAAGCGCCAGCGAGGCCAGCGATCAATGCCCGCTGCTGGTCCAAGAAGGCAGACAAACTGCACTCCAAGGCCGTCAACCTGAGTCCGAGCTCAGGAGACCCAGCAGCCCCCGACTCGGGCCCCGACGGCGGGTCCTTCGGAGGCGAGTCCACGAGGACAACCGTACTTACGTGAGCGGGCAAGTCCATCTCGAGTCGAGGATGTTTTGACGGCCTTTCCGACTCCAAGGACCCGGGACGGGAATCGGGGCTATGCGACCTGGCCCTCGAGGGACCAGGAGCGTCCACCGATCCCGCCCTCGCGGGTTTCTTCTTCCGATGATGCTCCCGGGTAGGAGACCCCCTTTCAGAGGAACTCCAACGATGCTCAGGACCAGAGTCCCGAGACGTCGAAGCCTCTGATGAGGTCCGAGCCCGGCCGGAGTCAGAGAAGATACGCTCCCGCTGGTGCTGCCGACTCCTCAATGCTTTTGAGGACATTTTTCCGCATGGCCCGCAGATCATGGGGTCATGATCTGGGCCGAGGCAGCGGAGGCAGAAGTTATGAGTGTCTGTAAGAGACATAAGTTTCTTACAGAGGTCACACTTTTTGAAACCACTGGCCGCCATCGGGGGAAAAAGGGCCCCTGCGAGGTCGAACGACCGGGCAGCCAGGGAAAAAAGGAAAAAAGCACGAAATCTGTCACGAAGGACAAAAAACCGAAAAATAAAGGACGGACTCGTAACCGGCGTCGTGAGTCCGGGCGGGAAAAGAACCGGCGTCGAACCAAAGAAAAAATAGATAAAAATAGAGGAAAATCAACTTTTCTGCGGGGATTCACAGGCAATGTCTGTAGGGCTCCGCGGAAAAAAGAAGACTGAGCAAGATGGCACCCTTGGGCGGGAAGAGGACCGCGCATGCGCGCTGCAATTCCCAAAGGCTTTCTTTGAAAGCTGGGGAAAATTGCTCCGCGAGGGCTCCGTCGGCGCCGACGTCACCCATATGTGAGGACTGACTTCCTGCTTGGTCCTGGAGAATTCATCCCTCCCACACAAAATATTTTTCCCCTCTCCATTTTACTCTCCCAGCCCCATCCCATTCTAATCCTCCCGCAACATCAGCTCCCTTCTAGTTCCAGTCTCACTCAGCATCCATTCCCTTCTAGTCCCTGCATCAGCCCATTTCCAGTCCTAGCTCCCCCATCAGCCCATTTCCAGTCCTAGCTCCCCCATCCATTTCCAGTCCTAGTCCATCAGCTCATTTCCAATCCTAGCCCCCCATCAGCCCATTTCTAGTCATTTCCTAGCCCCACCATCAGCCCATGTCAAATCCTAGCTCCCCTCCACTCAGCCCAATTCCAGTCCAAGCCCCCCCATGAGCCTACTTCCAGTTCTAGCCCCTCCATGAGTCCATTTCAATTCAAGCCCCCACCACAGCCCATTTCCAATCTTAGCTTCCCCCAACAGCCCATTTCCAGTCCTATCCTAGCTGCTTCATCAGCCCATTTCCAGTCCTAGCTCCCTTCCCTCACAGCCCATTTCCATTCCAAGCCCCCTCCCCATCAGCTATTTGCAGTTCAAGCCTCCCCTTCCACTCAGCCCATTTCCAGTCCTAGCAACCCCCCAACCCATTACCAGTCCTAGCCCCCCATCAACCCACTTCCAGTCCTAACCCCCCATCACCCCATTTTCAGTTTAAGCCCCCCTATAACCCATTACCAGTCCTAACCCCCCATCAGCCCACTTCCAGTCCTAACCCCATCAGACGATTTCCAGTCAGCCCCCCATAGCCCATTGCCAGTCCTAAGCCCCCCAATCAGCCCACAGTCCATTACCAGTCCTAATCACATCAGCCCACCTCAAGTCCTAACCCCTCCCCATCAGCCCATTTCCTGTCCTAGCCCCCCCCATAGCCCATTATCAGTCCTAACCCCCCCATAGCCCATTACCAGTCCTAACCCCCCATCAGCCCATTACCAGTCTTAACCCCCCCATAGCCCATTACCAGTCCTAACCCCCCCCAACAGCCCACCTCAAGTCAAGTCCTAACCCCCCCCCCCCATCGGCTCATGGAAAATTAAAAAAAAAAAAAGCTGGCTGCTGCCGCTGCGGCAGAATGGAGTGTCCCGCGGGGCCCCCTCTGCCCGGCTGAGCCCCTCTGTGCCGGCTTTCAGATACGCGAAGGGAGAGTCTCCCTCACGTCTCTGTTAAGCCCGCAGGGGCAGATGGGAAATTTCCCATCAGCCCCTGCGGGCTTAACAGAGACGCGAGGGAGACACTCTCCCTTCGCGTAACTGAAAGCCGGCACAGAGGGGCTCAGCCGGGCAGAGGGGGCCCCGTGGGACACTCCATTCTGCCGCTGCCGCCGCAGCAGCAGCAGCAGCCAGCTTTTTTTTTAATTTAATTTTTAAAAAAGCAGAATGTTCTTTGCGCGGGGCCCCCTGAAACGCGGGGCCCTGTGCAAAAAACATTCTTGCTCAATGGACGGGCCGGCCCTGTAGCCTGGTATCATAGTGTCCCATTGGGTTTTCTTGCCTGGCCCCAGTAGTGTAATATCGCCCAAACAGTTCCCGTAATGCAGTGGGGTGGGGGGTGAGGGCAGGCTTAGAGGGCCCATTTGGCCCAGCAATCTCTGGGCTGCAGAGTGGCAGAAGCAGAATGTGGCAAACATGATACTCACTTTAAAAGAAGTTTACCACACAACCTTCCACTGCCTCTCTGCCTGTAAAGCGCTTTTCTGCAGCAACCCGAGGCCTGGAACAGCATCTACCTGTCAGGCCAGCCCCAGAGTTGGTTCAAGGTGTTGGTGCCCTAGGCAAACCTTAAGCTTTACACTCTGCCCCTCTTGGCTTGTGAAAATCTATTGTTTAGCTTTGAATGCCCTGCTCTTTTGCCACTGCTGCTCCCCTGCCCCCAAAGGAGTTGCCACCCTAGCGGCCACCTAGTTTTCCTAGTCGTTGTATTGTCCCTGCTCCTACTGGGGGGGCCGCGTTTTCAAGATACTTGAGACTTAGGCTCAGTAACAGGATCTGCTTCTCCAGCTGCTGCGGAACAGTATTTTACAGGCAGAGACAGGCAGAGAGGTGGCACAGTAAACTTCTTTTAAAGTGCCTGTATTTGCAGGCTGCCGCTTTTTTTTTTTTTTAAGGTTTTCATGCTGTGGGGTAAGACACGTGCTCTCTCTCTCTCTCTCGTGGCCACATAAATTTTAGATTCAGGATATAGAGGTGTAAAGTGTGTGGGGGGGGAGGGTTGGCTGTGCTCCAGATAGACATGTAGACTGACATAGGAACCAAGAGACCAGGCTTCAATTCTCACTAGCCCTCCTTGTGGCCTTGGGCAAGTCACTTAACCCTCTATCGCCTCAGAAAAATCCAAGTTATTAATGTCCCTGTTTAATGTGCATTACCAAGTTTAAGTTACAATGTAGGCTACTTTGACTAAAATGATAAAGCTGTATTAAAAACCTGTTAAATAAATAAATGTACTCCCCATTTTACAATGGGATGACACATGCAGATTTAAAGAAATTTAGTCCGCTTTTGTACCTGCCCAAAATCATGTGTAAGTGCCATCTCCCATATAAGATTTGGGGTCTCAAGCATGTGGCATGTGCAACAGACAACAGTACCCCAACCTCTCCTCAACATCCACCATATCCCTTCCCCTTACCTGCACCTCATACGACCCCCAAAATAATGACACCTTCCTCCTCCCTTTGAATCTCCTCTCCTTGTATCCAGTGGAAGAAAGCAGCGATTCCCAGCTGCTCTTGCCCCATGGGACACCCTTGATCAAAATAGCAGTCTCTGACCCCTAGTGGTAGAGGTCAAGTTTCCAAATAATTAGAGGAGAAAGTAGAACAAAAAAGCAGAAGGTACAGTAAAAGAAGAAAGAAAAGATATTAAAGTATCCCCTGCTGAAAAAAGGAGAGAAAGAAGGAAGAAACAGAATTGACATAGTAATGAAGAAGGAAAGAGACCACAAGGGAGGGAGGGAAAGAGAAAAAATAGAGATAAAGACTGAGGGTGAGAAAAAGAAATGCTAAGTCAGAAAATCAAGCCAGAGATGTTAAAAAGTTGGAAACTAATATTCTCCATCAGAAAACAAGATAAATAAAAGGTTGTGGAGGGGGGGCAAGAAAGAGAAAGTATCTGCAAGCCATGTTCCCTCCCACCCTCCTCTGCTTCAGCTTTACCAGATAAGTGAGTTACCAGCTGACTAGGAGACCAGTTATTGATCATAAGCTGGTTACTGGCCAAATAACAGCTGTCATGGGGAATACGGGAGGTTATGCGGCTTGGCTTTAATTCTTGTTTAGTTAAAATCAAATTGTTCAGAATTCTGAATTACTTTTAAGATGACTCAGATCTAAACTTAGATATTTAATCACATTTTGAGTTACCAAACTTAATTTGTTTCAAAGCTGTTTACAATTTTTAGTCAACTAATTAACGTTTTAACATGAGGCATGAGAAAAACTGCAAGTTGATTTCTAGCGCCGGCTCTCGGAAACTGAAATTCAATTTGAAATGCATCTTAAAAAGGGCAGGGAGGGGAGAAGGGAGTTGTTCAAATATGTGTTGGAGATATAATTTGAGCTGAAGCAAAAGCCTCTGCTTTAGAAGACATTCATGTCTAACTGACACCCTTGTACCCACATTAGGAAAGTAGTAGCCGAGTCTCTGTTGTATTACATTATTATTAGAAAAGCTGGTTGCACTATGTTCATACAGCAATGTGGCATGCATGAGAAACATGCATCTGGACAAAGAATAAAAGCATGGGTTCCAATGTAGTAACAATCTAGTGATTTCTCCAATGCCCCAACACAGTCTTTGGAGCATCTGCCAAAACACTGCTACAGAAAAATGCACGGTGAGGGGAAGGAGTGAGGATCAGGTATGGCTGTTGTTTAAATTCCCAAGGCTGGGTAGTTGTATCACATAAGGGTAAGGGGAAAGAGAAGGAGAGAATAAAATGATCGAGTTTGGGGGTGCAAGGTCATTCTATCTGTAGAAGCAGCAGAGAGGGATCAGCATGAAACAGTGCAGCAAACAACCAAGGAGCTTGGGGAGCATAGAAACAAGAGACAGTTGGAAAAGCTCATGCAGTGAGTTTTCTACCTGGCCATCAACTGCAGCCCTAAGCCATGCAACCCACTGCCATAATAACAAAGAAATAAGATAGTGTCTCCTCAGTGGGGATGCGCTGCAGGGATAATATTTAGCTGGGGCGGCCAGCATTTTTTTTAAACACTGGCCGAAATGGCTAAATAAAATCTGGATATTCAGCATCAGTATCTGGACAGTGGCTGGTGCTGAGCATCTGGATTCAGCAGTGACGGGCGCTGTTATCTGGATAGCGGCAATATTCAATCTGCTATCCAGTAAACTACATAAAAAGTTTGGATTGCCTTTCTAACTTTATAGGGATAGTTATCCAGTTAACAGGCTGAATATCATCGCTAACCAGATAACTCCTAACTCCATCCCAGTTCCTTCCACAGACTGTCCAGGAAATATATGGATAATGACCAGGCGGTATAAGGAAATAGCTCATTGGCCAACACTCATCTGATTGGCAGGTGCTGCTAAGCAAAGATGTGCTTAAGAATATCAGCCCCACTGTTGACTGTGAGTTGTTTTCATTATCTGGTAATAAAATGTTACTTTAAAACAAAAACTTGTCTGAGTAAATTTTGCCATGACAAAGGAGAGGTGGGGTATGGGAAAAGGGAAGGGATGAATGGTGCAGCATGCCTGTGTTACGACAGCAGCAATTATTCACCTTTCGGTCTTATTTTAAGGGGCTGGGTCTCCAGAAGTCAGCATCAACTCGACAGCACAAATTTGCATAGTATCATCTTATTTTTTATTTATGCAAAGCATATATTCTGTGTAAGAGGTTCCATTTGCTTTAGAAAAGATTTGATATAAAGCACGGATGAACTTGACTGAGCGATTGTATTTTGTGAGCACAGATGCACATAGCCCTCTCATGCAGAACACATTCTTTCTTGCTAGTTCAAAGGCTTACTTGGAATTTATGATCTGAATAGGGTAGAAGAATTTTTAAAAATTCAGTAAATTCTTTACGATTCATTTGCTGTAGACTGGCAGGAATGCTGTGATGAATCATTGTTAATAACGCATACTCTGGGTGTCAGACTCTTCTTTGGTGGGCTTTCTGTCTGAATTTTTAGGGGCACACACCAACAGCTAGTCTGAGAATAATGTGAACACAAATCACAGTACTTAAATATCTTAAGAAAAAGAAGAAAATCATCCAAAGGTGAATACACTATCTTTCAGATGTGGCTGGAGGAGAGAAATAGGAGTAGGGGAGAGGGGAGGAAAGGCTGGGCTCTCATATTACAGTGGAGCCTGGTTACTTCAGAACATGTCTGTTACTTCTTTATGAAGGACATGATGGCTTTCAAGTCCTTTCAACCAAGCAGTTATGATACTTCCTATGCAGATCGAAAGACTGAAAAACTCAGAAAGTCAGAAAGAATTAATCAACTGTAACTAGTTTTATTTTGAGGCTTGTGCCCTAGTGGCATGAGTTCTGATTTCCTCTGCCATGTGTTTTTCACACAGGAGGTCGGCTGAACTAATGACCTCCTTAAGCCAGCAGGCAATCAAGGACATGGCAGCCAAAGAGAAATTAGACTTACCTGCTAATTGTTCCTTGAGGAACTCCACTCCAGTCCCACACCTCTGGGTAGTGTACCTTTTCCAGCAGCTTGGAGACTGAGCATGTCATCTTTTTTGATGACAACAGTGTACTTAAGCAACTGGCACCGCCTACCAGCCCCAGTACCTACTGACAAAGCAGACTCAAAGGAGCAACAAATAAGCAGTTAAACATGCAACAAATACTTCTATGCCTAAATAGCCTAGTTACTCATCTGTAACAAGTGTTCTCCGGGGACAGCAGGAATCAGTCCTCACATATGGGTGACATCGGCACCGACGGAGCCCTCATGGAAGCATCCCCCCAGCTTTCAAAGAAAGCCTTTGGGAGATTCCACCACGCTTGCGTGGTCCCCTTCCAGCCCAAGGGTGCCATCTTGCTCAGTCAGATGACATAGCTAAAAGACGGCAAAAATAAAAGATGGTAAAGGAGCAACTCCAAGGGGAGGAGGGAGGGCTGTGAGGACTGATTCCTGCTGTCCCTGCAGAACACCTGTTACAGGTGAGTAACTACGCTTTCTCCGGGAACAAGCAGGAAATTAGTCCTCACATATGGAACCCCCTAGCTACAGGTTACCGAAAGGGCATAGCAAAAAGCGGGGCCCCCTCATGGGGAGCCGCAAGCAGCAGCAAATAGAGTCTGTGTCCACAGACCACAGTAAGACCCTGTGTCCGAAGAAAACTAGCCCTCCGGTAGCCTGAACACAGAAGGGTTGGATGGTATGAGTTGCCTAAACACTGAAAAGGTTACGAAGCACAGCCTGGCCGAAGGCACTGTCCCATCGAGACCCCCTTTCCAGGCAGTAATGGTCTGCGAAGGTATGGACTGAAGACCAGGTGGCGGCCCAGCAGATGTCCACCATCAGGATGGAGTGCAAGTTTGCTACCGAGGCTTTCCAGCGGGAGCCCCACCTGCTCATAGGCGAGGGCGATACAGTTTGCCACCCAAGTGGACAGGGTACGCTTGGTCACCGCCTCCCCCAGCCTACTGGAGTCGTAGGAGATGAAAAGCTGAGTAGCTTTGCGGTGGCCCTGAGTGCGTTGAATATAGAAGGACAAAGCCCTCTTACAGTCCAAGGTGTGAAGGACTGTCTCCACCCGACTGGAGTGAGGTCTGGGAAAGAAGTTAGGGAGTACCACTTCCTGTTGAGATGGAAGGGCGATACTACCTTCGGAAGGAATTTGGTGTGCGTGCGAAGCACCACTCTGTTCTTGTAGAACCTGGTATAAAGGGCCTGAAGATCACTAACTCTGTGAGCGGAGGTGAGCGCAACCAGAACGCCACCTTCCAAGAGAGGTGGCGAAGGTGGCAGGTAGCCAGAGGCTCGAAGGGTGGGCGAGTGAGCTGCCCCAATATTACGTTGAGGTCCCATTCGGTTGCCAGAGGGTGAACCAGGAGTTTCGATAAGAGCAGGCCTCTAAGAAAGCGGGTCACCAGAGGCTGACCGAGAGGGGCTTGCCATCCACCAGGTGGTGGTGCGCCACCAGGGCACTAAGGTGCACCCGGATGGAGTTAGACTTGAGCTCGGATTGCTAGAGGTGGAAAAGGTACTGTAACACCAGTCCCACGGGGCAGGAGAATGGGTCAGCCCCATGCTCGGCAGACCAGGTCGAAAACCTACGCCATTTGAGGGCTTAAAAGCCTTCTTAGTAGAGGCCTTACGAGAGGCCAGCAGAATCTCTTCCATTTCAACCAAGAGATTGAAAGGGACTAAAGTCACCCTTTCAGCAGCCACGCTGTCAGCGATAGGGACCCCAGGTTGGGGTGCAGCAGAGACCCCCCCTCCTGAGACACGAGTTCGGGAGAGGTCCCCAAAAGGGATGGGGGTCTCCACTGCTAACCGGAAAAGCAACGGGAACCATAGTTGCCTGGGCCACCGAGGGGCTATCAGGGTGAGCAAGGCCCTGTTGTGGAGGGTCTTGAACAAGTTTTGGCAAATAGTGGCGTGGGAGGGAAGGCATACATGAGGCCCTCTGACTATGAGAGGAGGAACATGTCCACTGCCACCCTGGAGGGATGGACCTGCCGGGGAGCAGAAGCGGGGCAACTGGAAGTTGTCTGGGCTGGTGAACAGGTCCATCACGGGTTCTCCCCACATCTGTCCGCAATAACAGGAAATCGCCTCCAGTTGCACTCTCAAAGGACTGGCGGCTAGACTCTTATTAAACCAGATTGCAAGAATGCCAAGATGTCTGAGATGGAGGCAGTGGAAGGGCACGCCTACCTCTCTCCGCACCACTATTCAAAGATGCGCCCTACGCGGATGCACGCCAGGTTCATAGACCTCCTCCGGGGCTGTAGTAAGGTCGCTATCACTGAGCCCAAATATCCTTTTTTCTTCAACCTCGTCCTTTCAAGAGCCATGACGTAAGCGAGAATTGATCCACCTGAGGCATGCAAAGCGGTCCCTCCGTCATGAGATCCTTCTGACCTGGAAACCGCCACGGTCAATCAGCCAGTATCTGAATCAGGTCGGCAAACCACAGGCACCTCGGCAAGTCTGGTGCCACCAGAATTACTAATCCCCGGTGCGCCTCTATCCATTGCACTACCTGGTCTATGAGCGCCCACAAGGGAAAAACATAGAAGAGACCCTCCAGGCCCTCGGACATCTTTTCTCTTCTTCTCCTGAAAAACCAGCAGGCCATGGCCAATTCGAACATTGGTCATAGGCTTAATGGCAGTGTGCCCCATCAGCAGACCACCTGCTTGAACACCCCCTGGTTGAGCTGCCACTCTCCGGGGTCCACATGCACTTGGCTGAAGGTCATCTACCATCACATTGTCGACTCCCGCTACGTGCACCGCCGATAATGCCTGGAGACGAATCTCTGCCCATCCGAACAGCCTTTTGACCTCCTCCTCCAGGTCTGTACTCCCCATGCTTCCTTGCCGGCTGATGTAAGCCACTGTGGTCGAATTGTCCGAGTGGGCTCGGACTGCCTTTCACTGCAACCATGACTCGAAACCTTCTAGCGCCAAGGTCACCGCTCGCATCTCGAACCTATTGATCAACCACAGGGCCTCCTGCAGACTCCACTGTCGCTGAACAAAGTGTCCTTCGCAATGGTCTCCCCAACCTGACAAGACTGGCATTGGTCATCAGCAGAACCCACACCGGGGCCTCAAGTGGCATGCCCCCTTCCAGGCTCCCTCGATGCAGCTACCACCTGAGGGCTCTCCTGGTGCTCTGCAGGCAGGGGAGTACTTGGGACAAAAGTTGACTGATGCAACTGCTGCAGAGGGCTCTGCTCCATCTGTGGTTCCATGTGCATCCTTGCCCAGGGACTAGCTAGAGAGTGGCCACCATGGTCCCCAGAACCTGGAGATAATGCCATACCGATGGTCTCGCCAGCTTCAGGAACTGCCATATCAACTGTCGTAGCTCCTTTGCCCGGTGATCCAGCAGGAAAACCCTGCCCATGCGGGTATCAAAGCACGCTCCCAAATAATCTAGCTCCTGGACTGGCCGTAACTGACTCTTGGCCAGAATGACCACCCCAACCGAGACTTTGAAGGAATTCCACCACTCACTCTATTGCTCTTTCGCTGTCGTCCCTGGACTTTGCCCAAATCAGCCAATCGTCTAGGTATGGGTGGGCAAGAACCCCTTGCGGAGAGCTGCTGCCACCACCACCATGACCTTGGTGAAGGTACGGGGGGCAGTTGCCAGACTGAAGGGCAAGGCTCGAAACTGGAAATGGCCCCTTAGCACCACAAAGCGGAGAAACTGCTAATATTCTGGATGGATGGGAAATGTGCAGATACACCTCCATGAGATCCAGAGATGTCAAAAACGCTCTGCTTCCTACCGCCACTATTACTGATCCTAGCATTTCCATGTGGAAAGGTGGTACCCGAAGACAGCGGTTCATGCCCTTGAGATCGAGAATTGGGTGAAAGGAACCTTCCTTTTTGGGCACCACAAAATACATGCAGTATCGACTGCAGCCATACTGGTCTCGCGGAACCGGTTCCACGGCTCTTAGCTGCAGGAGATGAGTCAAGGTCTCTTCTATTGCCACCGACACCGCTGCCGTCTACTTTGGGCGATTGAAGGAGCTCTTGTTCTTGCTCCAGCAGCGGGTACAGGCGCGTCATGGATTGCACCCCTTTAAGACCGGCCCCTGGCAGATCCCACTCATCCTGGATCTGGAAAGACTTTCTGTGATTTCCACACCGCCTGGAGCAGCGGATCCTCCAGCGCCTCTTCCTCTGCCGGGAGGTTAGCAGGCATATTCAGGGCCTTGAGGGAATCCAAGATTAGCGCCGGCAGCTCCTCCTGGTGGAACACCTGAGCAATCTGGGTCTGATCCTCCTGTTCTGGGATCTCTCCTTCTTCCAACTCCTCCTGCAGATCTAGAGCCATGTCGAGGTCTTCCCCATCCAGCCCCTCCGACAATGGCGACTGCTGCCACTCTTCTGAGCCTCTACCCCGCTTAGATGCCACTGCCCCTAGTTCGTGCTCTTTTGCGTTCGACACTCTCTTAGCCCTGCATTCTGGGGCTGAGGAGCTGCTTGCCAAGCCCTTTTGACGTAGGTAAAATGCCTTATGCAAAAGACAAACTCTGGTGAGAACTCCCCTGGGAGTCCTATTGCTCAATGGGCTTGAGGGGCGGATGGCCTGAGCATCATGCAGGGACCAGGATTCATTGAAGATAACACAGCAGCCCCCGCCTCCAGGGTCTCTTGCGACCAGGAGGAACTCTCCTGCCATGTCTCATCCCTAGAGGCCCTGCTCCAATGACTTATCCTCTTGCGTGCAGTCTAGGCAGATGCTTGCCTCCGAGACCACTCCCTGTTGGGTTCTGCATATCTTGAGGATTTTTAGATTGTGCTGTTGTGTTGTACCTCAAAGATATATGACATGAACCTTACACTGATCCCATCAGATTGGCACGTTCTCAGAGTAAAAGTTTACATTTTTATAAAGAGTACAGCATCCCTTACAAGCAATATCACCCTTTGAAAATGGAATAGCTAGTATATTCCAAAATACTCTGTAAATAAGTTACTTTAATATGTTATTTAGCTATTTTGCTAAACAGCTGTTAAGACGTTAAAAGGAGTTCTATATGTTATAATATAATTATGTTACGTTCAATGTAAACCACCCTTGATCTCTGGAAGGAGCAGTATATGAGGTGTGACAAAAAAGAAATGAGACTGTGGCAGCCACACCCATGATTCAATGCCAATTGGCTAACCACTTATGTCACTGTGTTGTGCAACATCTCGCCACTATTCTGCCATAATACTTTTCATCTCTCTCACTCGGTTTTTCTTTTTCAGGTTTTTTTGTAGCACACTGCTCCACCGCTTTGTCATGCAACTTGGAGGTGGCAGAAATATGGAGCAAAGAATCAACTTGAAATTTTTGGTTAAGTTGGAGAAGGGCCCAACTGAGTGTCTCCAACTTCTCCAAAAGGCTTATGGAGAAGATGCAATGTCAAGGCTGCGAGTCTTCAAGTGGCATAAATGCTTCAAGACTGACCGCGAGAAGGTGGAGTATGACTCCAAGTTAGGACAGCCTTCCACAACAAAGACAGTTGAGAACATTGACAGAGTGAACCAGCTGGTGTGGAATGATTGCAGAATGATGGTGCGAATGATAGCTGAGGAGCTCAGCCTGATGAGGGAGTCAGTGCGGACCATCTTGGTGCAGGAGCTGAGGATACGAAAGGTGTGCGCCAAGATGGTGCCCAGGCTTTTATCGGACGACCAGAAGGAGCACCGGGTCAATGTTTGTCGAGACTCGCTAGAGAAGACTGGAGAAGATCCAAGTTCGTTGGCTGAGTCATCACAGGAGATGAAACATGGGTCTTCCAGTAAGACCCTGAAAGCAAAAGACAGACCCTGCACCCTGCAGTGGAAGACTTGACCCAGACCCAAGACTCAACCCAGACCCAAGAAGGCGCGCATGTCCAAATCAAGGATCAAGGTCATGCTGATCGCATTCTTCAAACAGAAGGAAGTGGTCCATCATGAGTTTGTGCCTGAGGGTAAGAAAATCAACCAGCACTTCTACCAGCAGGTTCTCAATCGCCTCCATGACCGGGTTTGGCGCAGCAGGCTCTGTGGAGAGACAAGTCGTGGCTGCTCCACCATGACAACGTGCCCGCACATGCCGTGCTCAGTGTGAGGCAGTTCTTGGCCAACAAACAGATCATAGCTATCGACCACCCTCCTTATTCCCCAGATCTCGCACCGTGCGACTTCTGGCTCTTCCCCAGGCTGAAGACTGTGCTCAAAGGAACTCATTTTGCCTCTGCAGAAGAGATCACGGCCACTGTGACGAGGGAGTTGAGGGATCTCAAGGAGGAGGACTTTACAGAGTGCTTCCGTACTTGGCAGAAGCAAATGCAGAAGTGCACTAACTCGGGGGGGGGGGGGGATTACTTTGAAGGGGACAATGTATAATTTCTCTGTCGATTTTGTAATAAAACATTTATGGGACAGTCTCGTTTTTTTGTTGTGACACCTCATATAAAGGCAAATAAATAAATAAAATATCACAAATCTAGTAAGTACATAATCCTTCTAATTTTTTTCCCTGCCTTTAAAAAACAAATAAACATGCACCTTAACAGGGGAAATAAAAGCAAACTCTAACTAAACCTCTCCCCTTAGTTGTCCCTTCAGTGAGTCCAGCACCCTGGCTCACTACCTCCTCCAGCTGCTTGGAGACTGAGCATACTGGGGCTGGTAGGCAGTGCCAGCTGCTTAAGTACACTAGTGTCATCAAAAAGATGACATGATCAGTCTGCAAGTTGCTGGAAGAGGTACACTACCCAGAGGTGCGGGACTGGACTGGAGGGATGATAAGGAATTGTCCTTTCCTCTGACCACTGAAGAGAACAAAAACGTACTGACCACTGGAAGGGATTAGTAGCCTCCAGATACTTCACCACAGCCCTCTCCTCACATCTTACAGATGTAGTGATGTGTCTGACAGGAAGTCTTCCTCTCAGAAGGAGAACAGGATCGCAAAGCGATTAAGATGAAAGGGAAACAGCACTTCCAGGAGAAAGGACAGCACCATCCTCAGGAAGACAGATGCTGATGCGATGATCAGAAAGTGCTCTTTACAGAAGACGACCTGTACTCTGACACCTGCCTGGTGGAAGCAATAGTACTAGGAGTAGCAACTTCAGTGTCAAATCTTTGAGGAAGGCCTGCCAAGAGGCTCGAAAGGGAAACCTTTCAGCACCTACATTATCAGAGAAAGGCTGCACTGTGCCACCATTGTTGGTAAAGGTGGACGGATCTGCTTCATCCCCTTGAGGAAGCAGAACACATCAGGGAATACCACCAGGGACACATCCTGAACTCCCTGCTGGTAGCACACAAGGGCCGCCACCTGAAATCAGAGAGCTCAGAGCCAAACCCTGGTCCAATCCGAACTATAAGGAGGAAAATATGACCACCATCTTGGCATTCAGGGCATGAGAGGAACACCATCTTTAGAAGACCCTCCAGATTCTAAACACAGGCCAAGGATGTACAGGCCCTTTGAGAATTAAGTAGAGCGTTGACTACCACCCCAGAATATCATAACATTTCTTAGACAGCTTGTGCCTCTCAAGAGCTAGGCCATAAGCGAGAAAGGCCCGGGATCCTCCAAGACCAAGGAACCTTGCTGTGGCAGTCCCTTCTATTGAGGCTGCAATAAAGACGACCCCAACAATGGGCTCAAGAGATCCACATAACATGGTCTGCATGGCCAGTCTGGTGCCACTAGAATGACCAAGCCTGGGTGAGACCAAACCCTTTGCAGAAGCCAGCTCACCAAGTGCCACAGGTAAAAGACATACTGGAGCCCCTCCTGGCCAGGTCTGCAGAAAGGCATCCAAAGCCAACATCCATGGAT
Organism: Ichthyophis bannanicus; assembly: GCA_033557465.1. Lineage (NCBI taxonomy): Eukaryota > Metazoa > Chordata > Amphibia > Gymnophiona > Ichthyophiidae > Ichthyophis > Ichthyophis bannanicus. The sequence continues at coordinate 670,137,227 of CM066032.1, read as the reverse complement.
CCTTCCTGTGGCTGAAAAGGTTCTTCACTTTGGCATTCTCCTGGGTGACCATCAGATTGAACATCAGCAGGCCCTCCACTTCTGCACAATGACGTTGAACACACAAGGGCTGAATTTCTACTGTCCTGGATCCATGGTGTTCTGGCTGAAGAAGTCAGCCTGTACACTGTCGACTCCTACTACAATGTGTGCTGCCAACAGAGCCACCAGATGAACATCTGCCCACCAATCGAGTTCTACTACCTCCACAGTGGTGCAAGTTCTGCCTTGCTTGTTAACATATGCTTCCACCATGGCATTGTCTGAGAACACTGACCATCTTGCCTTCCAGGATGGTCTGGAACAGCCTATTGCCTGTTGACTGACCAGACTTCCTGCAGGGGCAAGTACCTCTGTGCAGACTGACTCAGACAATGAGCTCCTCAGCCAAAATGACTGCCATCTGTAGTGATTATTACCCAATCTGGTGCCTCCAGAGGCATTCCATCCATCAGAAAGCAAGTCTGCAGCCACCAGGCTAGCTCCCTCTTGGTACTTGGTACTGCTAGGTACTTGTGACTTGGATTGGCCACTGTTGGAAACAGGATACTGGGCTTGATGGACCTTGGTCTGACCCAGTATGGAATTTTCTTATGTTCTTATCCCTGATGAGTAGTAGTAGTAGTAGTATCATCTTTCAGGGGAGAGGAAGGCGCTGTTTTAACAACTGGGAGCAAGGAGATCGGCGAGTCTGAAGGTGCCCCTGCAGGGGGCATATTTGCATCCTGGCCCAAGACACCAGCTCCAGAGTCAAAGCCATCAACCCCAGGAGTTGCAGGTAGGTCTTTGCCCTGGGAACTGCCTGAGAGCAAACCCCCAAGTGGCACCTGCAGCTTGACCAATCTCTCCAGGGTGAGAAGCACTCTGTCCATGAGAATGTCAAAATGGGCAATCAGATCCTCCAAGTTCTGAGAGGGAGTTAAAACTGTTTTGGGGTGGTTGATCACTCATCCCAGCCTTTCCAGCCACAGAATTACCTTTAACATCTGTGTCATGGACTTCTCCAGAGAGTCAAACTGAACCAGCCAGTTGTCCAGGTATGGGTGGAACCTGGATCCCCTGCTTGTGCAGGAAGGCTGCCATGACCCCATGACCTTCAAAAAAGTGTGAGGGGTCATGATAAGGCCAAAAGGAAGGGCTCAGAACTGGAAGTGGGGACCCAGGATGCAGCAGCAGAGAAACTACCGATGTTGTTACCCGATAGGAATATGGAAATATGCACTGGAATGGTCCAAGAAGGTCAGAAACTCCCCTTGCTGGACCAACACAGCATTGACATGGGGCACTCTGAGCTTGGTGTCGACTGCCTTCAAATCCAGAATGGGGCGGAATGAACCACCTTTCTTTGGCAGCATAAAGTAAATGGAATACTGACCCTGATCTTGATCTGCAGAGGGCACCATTACAATAGTCTGCAACTGCAGGAGGGGCTGAAGAGTTTCCTTGATTGACGCTGTTTTGGCTAGGGAGCCACAAAGACAGTCCAGAAAGGCATTCCATAGAGGCTCTGCATACTCCAGTGCAGAGCCTCTATGGAATGTCATACTCCCCTTTTCCAGGACCTCAAGGACCCATTCATCTGATTTTGTGTGGGTCTAATCCAAGCAAAAACAGCCAGAGATGCTCCCGACTGCCTATATTTTGGAAGTGACCCACCAAATCTCAGGGCTTATCAGCTCCTAAGAATGCTCCTGTTGATTCCCGTGAGCACTGGAATCTATAAAAGGGTTGACTCTTTTTGGATTTAGATCCACAGGAGGAACAGGCTACGCCAGAACTCTTTATGGCTCAGAAATTCCCCCACATTCCCCACTAAGCCCTACTAGAGGACTCCTGGAACTTCTGGGACTATTTTCCAGGAGCCTCTGTAGGAAAACTTCTCCCAAGCCTTTCACCAGCTTTTCCAGGTCTTCCCCAGAGGGCAACCTGCCCTTAAAGGTGAACTTGCTTAATTGCAGCATTGATACGGCATCAGCAGACCAATTCAGGATCCAGAGCCACCTTTGGGCTACCACAGAGACCACCATGGCCCTAAAGGAGATCCTCATTAAGTAATACAGGGCATCCAGCACAAACAATGCTCCAGACTCCAATATTACAACCTCTGGGCTGTCTGGCAGTTGCTGGATCCAATGCAAGTGCACTCGGGCCACCATGCCCACACAAAGCATCACCTGAGTACCTAAGGCAGAAGCTGTAAAGGTATTCTTGAGGAGGACTTCCACCCTCCTGTCATGAGTCCCCTTCAGCGCAGCACTACCTTGGACTATGACCAGGGCATCCACCTTAGGGAACTCAAAATGCTGTGCCATCTCCCCTTGGAGCAGAGGATACAACCAGTCGGGACCTTAGTGCCCCTCATTCCTAGCTACATTGCCCCTCACTGAGAGGACATGAGCTTTCAGAAAAGCTCAGGAAGGGGATAAAAACAAAGGGCCGCCACAACCCCTCCAGGATAAGATCCACTTGATAAATCTCTCCCAGAGGGGCATCCACAATATGCAAAGCTGCCATGGTATCCTGAATAAGGGTAGCTAGGTCCTCCTATGAAAGCGTAGTTAGGTGTTCTCCAGGGCAGCAGGAATCATTTCTCACATATGGGTGACATCAGCGCCTACGGAGCCCATGCAGATCAAATCCCCAGCTTTCAAAGAAAGCCTTTGGGATCTACACCACACATGCGCAGTCACCTTCCCGCCCAAAGGTGCCATCTTACCTCAGTGTGATGACATAGCTCAAAGCAGAAAAAGCACAGTTACTTACCGCTAACAGGTGATCTCTGGGAACAGCAGGAATAAGTCTTCACATATGGGTACATCGGTACCGACGGAGCAGGGCTGTGGAGTTGGAGTCGGAGTTGTGGAGTCGGAGTCGGAGGAAATTTTGGGTACCTGGAGTCAGAGTCGGAGTCGGCAAACAATGCTCCAACTCCGACTCCGATTAAATTTAGATTGGAATTAAAAAAACACACAAAAAGGAGAAGGCAGCAGCTTCTGCCCAACTACCTCTCTCTGCTAGAAGAGCTTAGAAGAACTTGGTGGAACAGCTTCTTGGATTCAACTGTAAGTGTTTATATTTATTTTAAAACCTGCATGCCTGCTTGTCAGTATGAGGGAAGACATGTGTACATGTTTCTGGAAGAAACTGTCTATCCTAGGTTTGTAAGTGTGGTGCTGCAGGAATGTATGAATGTTTATGTATAGTGCAGATTGTTTATATGCTCTGAGTACTAAAATGTAGGCTCTGTGTTATGTGTGTGTGTGTGTACAGTACATGTCTGTGCATGTTTTTCTGTATAGGACAAAATCATGTCTAGGTTTAGTGCTGGGATATATAGCTTATTTGTTTGTATAAATCCATGTACGTACAACTTACAAGACTGTGTATGTTGATATTAAAAATCTAATTATAGCCAGTGGAGGAGTAGCCTAGTGGTTAGAACACTGGCTTGGTAACCAAGCAACCAGGGATCGATTCCCACTAGCACTCCTTGTGGCCTTGGGCAAGTCACTTAACCCTCCATTGCCTCAGAAGAAAGGCCTGGCAATCTACTTCCGGTGACACTGCCAAGAAAACCCAGGAGCTTCTGGGTCGCCAGGAGTCAGGACTGACTTGAAGGCACACATTGCATTGCATATGCCAGTTAGTATAACATATTTTATATTTTAGGGAAAGAGGCATCCTAAACAATGGCAAAAAGACTGCTAACAACAAACACGACAAAGTCTACTGTTTATGAGCACTTTGCATTATCAAGTGATGGAAAACATTACGTGTGCCAATGTTTTAGAAAAGATGATGATGGTGAAAAACAATGTGATGCAAAAATTAGCAGTTTCAGTGGGCCTGATAAAAATGCACCTACAAGAGCATCAAATTTGAAAAGACACTTACAGCGTTTTCATCCCAAAGTGTTAGAAGCCGTGAATGAGAAAGATAGCAATGAAAACATTGCATCTACTTCTGTGACAAAAAACGTTCAGAAAGCTACTGGAGAACAAACACAAATAAGAAAATTCTTTATATCTGACAAAGTTACCATAAGGATGACACCAGAAAAATTCAAACACCACATTATTGAAATGGTAGTAAAGAACAGTTTAACACTATCCTTCTTTTCACAGACAGCCTTTTTAGGCCTAAATAGAGAAATGGCAAAAAAACTTGGTGTTTCTCTGGAAAGAGAAAGTATAAGGAAACTTATAATTGAGGAGGCCAAATGTAAAAAGGAAGAACTACAGAAAGTTCTGAAAGGACGTTTTGTCTTCCTTAAAATGGATGCATGCACATGTCACAGAGTCAATTATTTCGCTATTAATGTTAGATTTGTGGATGAAAATAACAAAACAATAACAGTGACCCTCGGATTAAAGGACACTCAGGCACATCACACCAGTGATTACCTTCAGAAGTTAGTGGAGGGTGTTCTAGAAGATTTTGAAATTAAAAAGGAACAGATTTCATGTGTTGTGACAGATAACGCTTCTAACATGTTGAGCACAACTGAGAAGATGAACGCAGATGAAGAAGGTAACAAACAGATATTAGAGTTAGAGGAAGACAGCTCTGCAAGTATTGGAGAAAGTTTAGAAACTGAAGAGAATGCTGACATTTTTTTAGACAACTTTGTTGAAGAAGCATTGAAGCTTGCTACTATTCATCATATGCGATGTGCTGTTCATACACTGCAACTTGCCATAAGAGATGGATTAAAAGATCGCCATGCAGCTACACTAATTGGCAAATTACGGCAAGTAACTGTTGCAGCCAGGGCCCCGAAAACAGATGCAATTTTGAAAAGACGTGCAGCAAAAGAAGCCATTTTAGATCAAACAACTCGCTGGGGAAGCACTTATTTAATGGTGAAGCGTTTGCTTGAACTTAAAGACTTCATAGAAGAAATGGACAATGAAAATCTTGCATTAACTGAAAGCCAGTGGACACAAACAAAAGAGCTGGAGAACCTTCTTTTTCACCCCTTCACTATCACCAAGAGGTTGCAATGTGACGATCTAACCCCGGGTAAATTCTTCTTGGAATGGAAGAGCCTGTTATATCGCCTGAACAAAAATGCAGGGTTAATAGCTGAGGGCATTGCATCTTCAATGATGAAAAGAGAGAGTCTTTTGCTGGAAAATGAAATCTTGTTAGCGGCTATTTATGTCGACCCAATGAGCCGAATTTTGTTGAACAGTGAACAGACTGCTACTGGGAAAAAGGCCCTCTATGATGTAGCAGTTCGCATGAAGGGATTACGACCTGAAATACCTCCACAGGATGAAGTTCTTCTTTTAAGCAATAGTGGTAACTCAGGATCATCTTCTTCAAACGAAGAATTAGACTTTGATTCCTTCTTAAACAAAATAGAAGTTGCTAAACGAAAGCGACGTTGCATAAGCGTTACAGAACCAGTAAATGTCCAAATAAAAAAATTCCAACAGGAGTTTTATAAAGCACTAGAAGAAGTTGAAAAGTATGATCGCTCATCAAAACTTACTGTTGAAGAAGCCATCCTTGTTTATCCAGAGATCGTTAGTGATGTGGCCAGAATAGTTACTGCAATGCCACCCACCCAAGTCAGTGTCGAAAGATTATTTTCAGCCCTAAAAATAATAAAGTCTGACTTAAGAGCCTCTATGAAAGAGGATCTGGCAGAGGCAATTCTCTTCCTTAGAACTCTACATTGAATTGATTTGCATTTGCTAAGCCTATAACTACATTTCAAGATTAATATAAACCATTTCTAGGTTTTACAGATTTTGTTTTTGGTTCATATAGATAAGCTTTGTTTTTGTTCTAAAACAACCAAATAATGTGGTTTGTATTTTTGGACTGGTAAAGTTCCTGTTCCTGATGTTTATGCCTGCTGCTACTATCCAGCCACTTGATTAATTGATAAAAAAAAATTAATAAAACTTTGTTGTTTTCATTGTGTTTGTCTTTTGCTTAAACTGTTCAATACAGTAGACTGTTGGCTTCCCAGCCAGTAGTCCTGTGGTAATGACATGTATGTTGCCTTTCTTTCCTTCATATTAATACAGAGGAGTCGGAGTCGGGGAGTCGGAAGTACAAAAAACTGAGGAGTCGGAGTCGGAACATTTATCTACCGACTCCACAGCCCTGCAACGGAGTCTGCGCGGGAACGCTTCCCAGCTTCCAATCAGAAAGCTTTGGGAAGCATGTCACCACGCCTGCGTGCTGCCTTCCCGCCTTTCCCAACTGTCTCTCCTCAGTTAAGTTTTAAATCTGAGACAAAGAGAGAGAGAGAGAGAGAGAAGGGAAAGATAGAGATAGAGAAAATACAACTCCTGGGGAGGTGGGGGTTGTGAAGACTTATTCCTGCTGTTCCCAGAGATCACCTGTTACAGGTAAGTAACTGTGCTATCTCCAGGAACAAGCAGGAATGAGTCTTCACATATGGGGACTCCCAAGCTAAGATGCCTGGAGTCCCAGCATGTTATAGACTGGAACATGCTACACCTCATATCGCCAGGCATCCTCAGGATGGAGGGTAGGAGTTGAGAACAGAAAGGTGCTGTAAGAGACAGCCAACCTAGCATAGGACTGCAGGCAAGGAGTCCTTGTGTGGATGACAATTATCATCAATATATTGAAAAGAAAATATTGCAATATGGACCTTCCCTAACAGGATTGCAGAAAAGTATGGAGGTTCATGAGATCTACTGGGGATCCAGTAGAGGAACCTCAAGGAGGACCCCACTTTGAAGTGGAGGTAATAAACCTGTTAGAAAAAACAGTGGAGGTCAGAATCCTGAAAGGTGAGAGGTAACCCCAGAGATCAACTGGGGTAGTACAAAAACAGTAGACCTTCAGCGGAAGGCTTTATGAAAAAAGCCTGGACTCTTTTGGCTGCAGAGTGGCTCACTCTTAGGAGCAAAAAGAGGAAAAGCTAACCGATTTGGACAAACCGGCCTAGTCCTTGTGGGAAGAAGGGGTATGGAAAACCCCCTGCATCCCAAACAGAAGGACAGATGTCTGAGGCATTAGATCCGCTGATTAACTGAAGATCCGCAATGTCTTTCCTAACTGGTGTAGCTAGGAAAGATACTGGAGATGGAGAGCTTCAGGGGTACCGAAACCTTAAGGTTATGGTAGAAGTTGTTAACTACCACAGGAAGTGGTTGTGTGTGTAGAGCCCCAAACATGCTGGACAGCATGGTATGGGTAGAGCCCAATTGACAGAATCATATAGAGATATGTATAGCTATATGAGCATAGACAGTCAGATAGATAAGTATGTGAATACATATTTACCTATAATAAAATATCTCGACAGACACACATATATATATATATACATATAGATATATAGATAGACATATAAGAATATATCTATAGTGAGATATAGAAGGGTATAATATATATATCTGTCATTTGTGTGTATATATATCTATAGAGATGTATACAGATATATATATATATATAGATATGAATATATAGGCCTATATATAGGTGTCTGCAGTTAAGCAGACAGAGATATGCCTATAGAAGTATATTCACATAGGATATGTGGAGAGGAAAGATTCATCTAATAACAAGAAGGTGGAACCTACTTGAGAAGATATATAGAGAATCTATTCCTCCTGGTTATGATGGAGGGAGTCAGGGGAAAAATCTCCCTGACAAGGAACAGACTAGATTGCTGCAAGAATGCTAGCCAGTGAAATAACCAGGATAGTTACGTGAAGAGCAGAGGATAATATCAGTCTGCAGGCAGCAAGTCTCGAGTCTTCCAGAACTCTAGCATGGTAAATGGACAGAAGACGCATAGGAATGAGATACCATGTTGACCTACTTGAGGGCAAAAAGAGTATCATGCGTTCTTTAGCTGAATATGCGCTGTCCATGAAGGATTAGGATACCATGAGGACGAGCTGCAGGGAAAAAAAGAGCATATTCCCGGTGGGAATCCAGAGGACCAAACCAGTGAATTGAACAACTCTTTAATCTTTCACGTAAGAGAAGGCCCATGTCCTTTGTTTTAAAAAGGAGATAGAAGGGTAGGAAGAACCCTTCCAGTCATGAGGGCATGACTGAGGGAGCCTTTTCCAACCATCTAAGACAGCTGTTAGAGAAAATCCTAATGCTCTCTTCTAGCAAGGGCCCATAGTGGAAAGCTTCTCTGTAGAGTTGCAGAGAGCATGATGCAGGAGAAATAGGGGATAGAACTGGCTGTTGGAAAAGCCAGTACCTACGTCAACTATGCTGCCAAACCCAAGGGAATTGGAGATGGCAAGAATAGAAGACAATTCAAGAAACCTGTAGTGATTAGATTTTCCAAGACAGATGAATCCACTGTCTTGGAGTCACTACTAAGGCCAGAAAGAATGTCCATGGAGGACAACCCTGGATGCTTGTGGAAAAGAACCAGTGGTCCAATCACTAGAGCTCCTGCATGGGCAGCTGCTAGTAAGACAACAGAATCTTTCTGTTTAAAAACAGAAAGAACAGACAGAGCAGGAGTAAGAAAGCTCTGGACCTGTCTGATAAGCTGCCCTAAAGCAAAAGTGAAGAAGGGAGTTAACTCAGAGAGGAAAAACTCCACACTGGAATAGTGACAAAACTAGAGGGGCTGAAGAAGAAGCCCTCCAGTGTAGTAGTACCACTCTTACAGAGGAAATGCTTGGTAAGAGGGTAGAGAAGATAGAGCTGAATGGAGACTTACAATGTGGTAAGTCTGTAGAAAGGAAAAATTCATGCTGGTACAGAAAAGCTATCGTTTGATAGTTATTAAACCTCTTTCCCTGGCAGGAAGAAGAGGAGAAACCTGTGACCTATAGGCATGAACATCCTAAGAGCTCGTATAACAGAGAAAGCACAGTTACTTACCTGTAACAGGTGATCTCTGGGAACAGCAGGAATTAGTCCTCACATATGGGTACGTTGGAACCGACGGAGCCTGCGCGGGAAAGCTCCCCAGCTTCCCAGAAAGGAAGCTTTTGGGGCCTCCCACTGCACATGCGCGCTGCCTTCCCGCCTTCCTGACCAGCTCTCCTCAGTTCGAGTTTATAGCTGAGACAATAGAGAGAGGAAAGGAAGATAGATAGAAGATACAACTCCTAGGGGAGGTGGGTGGGTTGTGAGGACTAATTCCTGCTGTTCCCAGAGATCACCTGTTACAGGTAAGTAACTGTGCTATCTCCAGGAACAAGCAGGAATAAGTCCTCACATATGGGGACTCCCTAGCTAAGATGCCTGGGAGATCCCCTTCCAAGGGTTCGCCATCTTTGTATGGATCTCAGGCATCCATCCTGGGAAGGTGGGCAGGAGTTGTTCAAGTATGGAACAGGTGTTTGAGGACAGCCTGCCCAAAAAAGGCATCCCGGCGGGAGTCCTTGTCCAAACAGTAATGGGCTGTGAAGGTATGAACTGAGGCCCAGGTGGCGGCTCGACAGATCTGATCTATGGATACAGAGTGAAGATGAGCCATAGAAGTGGCCATGGCTCTCACATTGTGAGCTGTGACATGGCCTTCCAGAGAAATGAGGAGAGTTGGTCAGGAAGGCGGGAAGGCAGCGCGCATGTGCAGTGGGAGGCCCCAAAAGCTTCCTTTCTGGGAAGCTGGGGAGCTTTCCCGCGCAGGCTCCGTCGGTTCCGACGTACCCATATGTGAGGACTTATTCCTGCTTGTTCCTGGAGATAAAAGTGGATGTCTTGTGAAAAGAGATCCATGCCTAGAGTTTAGAATGAAAGCAGTGGGAGGCTTCTACTGCAGGTTCTAAACCCCAAGAGGCATAAGAAATATGATGATGATTAATCAGAAACCCTGCGATTGCTGGGTTTGCTGAGCCTGGTGAGAGTTTGGATTCTTCAGACCAGGGCGATGTTTCTCCTGTTTGGGAACATCTGTATGATGGGCAGAAGATGGATAAAACCTTCTCCCCCTAGGGGAAGAAAGCTTGGTAGGATATTTCCTACCTACTGGGAAAGAAGGCGGCGTAGAACAGCCCTTAGAAACAGGTAAGTCAGTGGACCACTGAGTAACCTGACATAAAGACTCCTTATTGAAGAGATTTTCTCCAGTGCAAGGAGTATTACCCAGTCTTTGTTGTGCCCATTTATCTAAGTCTGAAGCTTGGAGCCAGGCTCTACGTCGTGCCCCTATAGCTATAGCAGAGGTCCTGCTAACAGACTCAAATGAGTCTAGAGAAGCACGAGTAAGAAACCAAGAAATATTCTGAATATGACTAAGCAGTGAGGAATAGTCTGCACTCTTGGGCTCTGAACGAAAAGGAGTCAAAAGATGTAATTTCTTTGTGACCTCCTCAAGAGATAGACTCATATAAAAAATATATGAGAGAATTCTTGCTGAAAGCATGAATGTCTGGAAGGTTTGACGTCCAAAGGCATCTAGTGTCTTAGACTCACGACCTGGCGGATAAGAAGAGTGCTTTTTCTTACTCTTCACCTGCCTCATTGCTGATTCCACTACAATGGAATGATGAGGAAGTTGAGTCTTTTGAAACCCTGGAGAAGGGGGCACCTGATATAGGAGATCAGTTGCTCTGGAAGGTGGGGGCACCCTTAAAGGTGCTTCCCACATTCCTAGAAGAAGATCCTGCAAGGAATGATGCAAAGGAAGCATTATGTTTTCCTTTGCTTCGGTAGAAACAGAGCCTTGTGTAGGATCATGTCCAGGGATAGGAATGGCAAGTGATCTTGCCATATCCAGGAGGAAACTCTGAAAAGAAGGATCTCCAAAGAGAACCTCCTTGGACAGGTTAGATCTGAAGAACTAGCCTGGGCACCGAAGGATCTGAGTATATAGGAATATAAGATCCTGCACGGTGCAGTATGGGATACTTAATGGATGGACGCTGGTACTGGAGGTCAGGACCAGCAACAGTCAGTACCCCATTGTCCATGCCAGGTATCGACTCCAAACTTGGTATAGAAGGGAGCGATCCTGTTGAAAGAAGCATGGAAGGAGCTGGCCACGATGATACTGTGGATACCGGTACCAATACCGATACTGGTACCGTTGTCAGAACCGAAGCCGACACCGACATCGGAGCAGCAAGCGGTGACCCCAATCGGTAACTGAAAGCCTTCGGCAGTAACCCTCGGTACCGAGCGTCCGGTACCGATAGGTGTCGGTACCAAGACGTGTCGGTACCCAGTCTTCCAGACTAGAGATCGATTCCAGACTCGGCATCGAAGGAAGCGAGTCTATCGATGTACGTCTGGAGGGTACCGACGTCGGAGGTAGTATCGGTGCCGGTACCGATACTGGAAAGTCAGTCTGGAACGTATCCACTGGTCCCGTAGGTACCGAGGACGCCAGACGACGATCCCTAGTGAGGAGTGTTTCGTCCAACACCAGTGCCGATGCCGGGGTATCGGTACCGCTCGAAGCGGATGCCACCACTGGGCATGGCTCAGGTATGTTCTGTGAGGGGTTAACCCCAGGAACAACCTGAAACCCCGCATAGGCTTTAGAGGCCAGAGACTCCCGCCGGGGTTTTGAAGCCATTGGGCCCTCGAGGGCAAGGCCAGAGCCGTCTACATGCTGTGCATAAGACCTACCACTCGAGGGTTGGCAAGTCTTAACAGACTGTTTGTGGATTACCTGATCCTGTGTAGAAGAAGAACTGGTCGGTGCCCTGAAGTTGGAAGGGAACCTCATATCGAGGGAAACTCGATGTTGAAAACCTCTTCTCACAATACTGTTGCCCAAAGGCTCCTGAGGAAAAAGGTCAGGACCCAAACAAGTTAGTCACCAATTTAGGGAGTCTAAAAATAAAGTAGTACCGCCACAGTTTGAGCATTTCTTGGAGAAAGTGGTTGGCGGTTCCATGGAGACATGGAGAGGCCTAGAAGGCCTGAAAAACCATAAGACACTCAGAAGAAAAAATATATCCCTTAAAGGGAAAAGTTTTACAAGAAAGAAAAAAGAAACACCGGCGGTACCAGTGGAGTCGGGAAAGACAGTCGCGACCACAAGAAAACTAAGAATTAAAAGAAGAATTTTCTGTGGTGACAGGAGGACGTCCTGCCGGCTCCGCGGAAAAACGAAAACTGAGGAGAGACAGTTGGGAAAGGCGGGAAGGCAGCACGCAGGCGTGGTGGGATGCTTCCAAAAGCTTTCTGATTGGAAGCTGGGAAGCGTTCCCGCGCAGACTCCGTCGGTACCGACGTACCCATATGTGAAGACTCATTCCTGCTTGTTCCTGGAGATAAGAAAAAAACTCCTCAACAGGGAGGAGGAGGGAGGGTTGTGAGGACTGATTCCTGCTGTCCCTGGAGAACAGCTGTTACAAGTGAGTAACTATGCTTTCTCTGGGAACAAGCAGGAAGTCAGTCCTCACATATGGGACTCCCAAGCTACAGGCTACTGAACAAACCTGTAAAAGCCATGGGTGATCCAAAAGCAGATCGTGAAGGGCAACAGGTGGCGCTGGTTGGCTGAAAGTCTGACACTGCAGCAGCAGCCTCAAAGATGCAATCCCCACTCCGTTAGCCTGGTCAGAGGGAAGAAGTTGCACCCCGAAGAGGTGACGGAGTACGGTCTGGCCAAAGGCACTATCCCTCCGGAAGGTCTCTTCGAAACAGTATTGTGCAGCAAAAGTGTGCACAGAGGACCAGGTGGTGGTCTGGCAGATGTCCAGAAAGGGCACTGAGCACAGGCTTGCCACTGAGGCCGCCATGGCATGCACATTGTGAGTTGTCACACAATGCTCCAGAGAGAGCCCCGCTTGTTGATAGGCAAAGGAGATACAGTCAGCCACTCACTGTGAGAGGGTGCACTTGGAAACTGCAACCCCAAGCTGACTGGGGTCAAAAGAGATGCACTGAGCGGCGATGGGGCAGCATCCTCTGGATGTAAAAGGACAGGGCACACTTACAGTCCAGCGTGTGTAAGGAGGTCTCTGCCCTGAAGGAATGATGCCTAGGGAAGAAGGTGGGCAATACCACCTCTTGATTCATGTGGGTGTAGGCATCTTTGAGATCCAAGGAGCATAATCAATCAATCAATCTCCCTGCAGGAGGTAAGGCAACAAGGTTACAAAGGATACCCATTTTGAACTTTTCCTTGACCAGGAGGTGGTTGAGGTCCCGTAGATCCAAGATGGACCGAAAACTCCTGGTCTTCCTGAGAACAAGGAAGTAGCGGGAGTAGAATCCCCTGCCTTGAAGCGGTTGGGGGACGGGCTCCACCGTTTGATCCTCGAGCAAAAACTCCAGCTCCTTTTGCAGAAGCTCTCTATGCAAGGAGTCCATCGGTAATTCCCCGGGGAAAAAGGGAGGAGGCAGTTGGGCAAAGTGGAGGAGATAACCTTCTCTGACCACCTGCAACTCCAGGCATCTGTGGTGATGCTGGGCCACTGGTGTGCAAAGTGGACCAGCTGCCCTCCCATGAACCTTGGCCCTTGTACCTCCAAGCTCAAGGAGTCAAAAGCTCTCCCAGGCTGCAGCTGGGGTGCTGTTTGGGGTTTGGGGGCCTTTGGCTTATGGGAGTCATGCCCCTGGCCCTTGGCCTGCTGTCCCTGTGGGAGAGTGATAGGCCTGAAACTTGGGGACGTTTCCATAAGCCTTCTTGGTCTTTGGATGGAAGGACTTTTTCCCCAAAGTCTTCCTACAAGAAGGTTCAGACACTTTCTTGGATAACCTGGTTCTGGACATGAATTCCTTCTCCAGCTCGTCTGCCTTGTACGTCATGAGCTTGCTGAAGAGATTCTCTCCCCAGCAAGGGACATCAGCTAACTTGTCCTGAACCCACTGCTCCAGTCGGAGGACTATAGCCAGGCAAGGCGGCGGGCACTAATGGCCACCGCAGCCACCTGAGCCACCAACTCGAAGCCGTCGAAGGCTGCCCGAGTTTGAAACTTGAAGCATTCCTTGACTGATGACAACAGGGTCCTGAAGCACTCAAGAGGTTCGCCTGCTAACCCAGCTGAGAACCCGACAAGCTCCTTCACCAGGACTCTCAGGTACACGCCCATGTACAGCTGGTATGCCTGGATCCGGGCTGGAGCCCTAGAAATATTTCCTGCCAAATGCATCCATGGTGCATGCCTCCCTGCACCGAGGAGTGCATCTTCTGACTTTTAATGTGATGCACAGCTGGCTCCACAACCATGAAGTTATGTGGCAGTTGAGTTTTCTGGAAGCCAGGGCTCCAGCTGACCTGATATTGCAAATCGAGTTGACGGTTCACAATTGGCACCATCACTAGGGTCTCCCACATTCTGAACAGCAGCCGTTCAAGGATGGGGGGCATGGGAACCGTCAGTGCCTCACAAGGAGGAGCCTCATACTGGATGATCTCAAGATCCTTGGTACACAGCTCGTCCTCGGGCACTGCCACAAAGGCAAGCGCCTGGGACATCTCCCAAACAAACTCCAGGAAAGCCAAGTCCTCTGGAGGTGACCACTGCCAATGGTGTTAACGACGCCTCCCACTGGGGTTGCTTGTAGGAATGCTCCCAGCCTTCATCAATGGCGTTGAGTCAAGGGCTCTGCACCTGGGTCCCAGAGGTCTTACCCCCGGGTCGGACCTCGATGTCAATGAAGCCTTCGACACCCGGGGAAGGTCCTCTGAGGATTACTCCGATGCACGCCAGTCCCATAGCTCTGACCAATCCCGGGAGCGAAACACCAAGTCACCCGACACCGACATCGAAGGCAGGGATTCTGCCCCCAATGCCGATCCAGAAGCAAACTTGGCAAACAGCTCCTCCTGACGTCTTTCATGTTCCTTCTGGGTCTTAGCCGACAACAAAAGGCAAAGCATCACCAAGCACTCTTCTTATATTTAATTCACATATTATTGGGACACTATTAACTCAATGGTTTGAGCATGCTATTACATACCACATAGAAAGCATTAACATTCAGACTAGCAAATAAATGTCAATGACATTGTCATTTTTCTCATACTTTAATTATTTTCCTGAGCATTTTACAAGTTTAAAAAATAAGTCAATCCATATTGTGTTTATTCGTACTAGTTGTGTGGTATTGCTTTCTATAAAACCAATGTCAACTGCAAGGGCAAAACCAGGCAAAACACTGTCCTGTCAACTCGGGGAAAGATCACTTTCCTTTTCTGGTTCCTTGGTTCAGGTTTCCCACATTGTGAAAGTTTTATGAGCAGACAGGTGTCTGATATATCTTTTTTTCACTTCCAAGAAAATTCGGAAGCATTCTTTTTCATAGTAATATATCTTTTTATTCTAATGTAATCCCAAGCCAGGTAAGTACTGTGTTTAGCAACGCAGAGGGCTTGGCTTTGATTTCTTGTAGCTAGGTTAATCAGGGTTGGGGATGCTACAAAGGAACCTGGAGGGAGTCTCTGCCACTGCTCAACAGCAATATCTAGTGGACATACTTAGGGTCTATCTTAGCCTGCTTCCACGGGGAACTGTGGTTTGTGCCCCCCTGGTTGAGAACTGTCACTGCAATAGCTGAGTTCAAAAGGAGATATAAAATCAGAGGGGGAACCCCCTGGATAATTGCAAATGATGACTCATGTGGCAGTAGACCAACAAAGCTAAGTCTGACTGAGCTTGATACTCTAAGGAACAGGAGCAAACCTCTTTCTCAAAAAAACAAACTAAATAGGTCATGGGATCTTCAGAGGTACATTTTTAAAGGTGTAGGCACTTTTCAGGTGTGTAAAAACAGAGATAATGTACCTGAATCAGTCAGGCTAGGTAAAAGAATTTTTAGATACCAAAAAGCACAAGCATACGCCTGGCCACAAGGAAGCATGCTGGAAAACTAAACATGACCATTTAATTTTCATCTCTCATGTCCTTTTCACAAATTAGTGAGGTGGTTTGCAGAAGTCAGATTTATAGCAAACTGGGAAGAGCTGCAAAGTAAATGAGTCTGTTTGTGTGGTTGTCAGGACCTATTGTTTTCCTTTTACTGCAGTCGCTCTTTACTGCCCCCCCCCCCCCCCACAAGCTACTGCCCTAGGCTACCATACAATCTGCCATAGGCGTTGTAATGGCGTGGGCCACACAGGCCCTGGCCTCACCAAATGTTTGCCTGCCATCCACAAAGAGCAGCCACAATCACAGCAGACTTCTTCTGTCTGCCCGTGGATGAACCCCGGGGGCAGGCAGAAGTTATCTTTGCTGTGATCGCAGCAGCCTTCCCCTCAAGCTCATGGAAATCCGATCTCCTGCGGGCAGACAGGAGTCTTTCCCCTCCTGCATACAAGGATCCAGTCTCCTGTGGGCAGACAGAAGCAGTCTGCTGCAATCGCAGCCATTCCCTTCTGCCTGTAGAAGATTGGTTCCCTGTGGGCAGGAGGGGAAGGCCACAGGGGGCTGGGGCAGAGATTGGGACGGAGTCGACGGAGCTTGGCCTCCCCAATTGGAGAAGCATTCTGCGGCCCCTGAAATCTGCCTAATGGTTAAGCCAACCCTGCAGAACTTGTCAGTGTCAAATCTTTCAATTTGTTTTCAGATATTAGATTCAATGGAGCAGCCACAGTCCACTGCTGAATGACTTCCGGATAAATACTTTTTGAAATCTGTGATATTTAGGCCAATGTTTCTCAAGTTATTCCTGGAGTAACCCCTAGCCAGTCTGGTTTCCAGAATATCCACAACGAACAGGCAAGAGATAGATTTGTATGCACTGCCTCCATAGTATATAAATATGTATCATGCATATTCATTGTTGATATCCTGAAAAGTAGTCTGGTTAGGGGTACACCAGAAATGGCTTGAGAAACACCGACTTAGGCTAAGGGCTCTGTCTACTCAGACTGATTATACTGTACTTTTTTCTAACAAGGAACATCATGACCATGGTAAACATGGCAAAAGCCTATGCTTCTTCCCATCTCTTCCTACAGACTGAGCCCAGAACTACCTCACAGTCCAGAAGAGCCCAGTGAGATATAGAAGCAGTGTACGGAACGCGCTAGCTTGCATCATTCTGCATAGCAGCACCAACACCATAAAGATATCACGTGCTATTACTGCCTCTTTGTCCATACTTGTATGACAACAAAATGATTGTTCTGCTATTCCACAACAGCCTGCAGTGCACCATTACAAAACAGCAGAATTAAAAATAAAGTGCAATCTTCTAATACTTCCCAATCAGAAATAAGATGACATTGGACTGACTAGCAGGACTCAAGGAAAGGACATTATCTGAAAAGTAAAGACAAGTGGGTTGTGTTACCCTACCAGCAGAGATGGAGACATAAAAAAATCCAGTCTTCTGATGATTTCATCCTGTACTATACCGGGAGCAGCTAGAGAGCATACAACCTTAGTATTCATACCCAAGCCATGGATAAAAACCCTTGGCTGTCCAAGCCCCACTGAGGGTAACAAGGACTAACAGTCAAAGAACAGAACTATATACAGAACACCCTGCGAGCAGAAGGTCAACCAAGAGGAACACAGCCCACAGGGCTAAACCAAGGAAACGTCCGATCATAGCAAGCCATACCAGCACATATCCAATCGTAGCACATCACAGATCAAATCAGATCAGACCAAGGCAGGCCATAACAACTCAGACCAGAGCTTGGCAGGTCATATTAGAGCATATCAAATCATAGCAGATCACAGTAGGTCAGATCAGATCACAGCAGATTACAGATCAAATCAAATCAGATATACCAGAATATATCAAATTGTAACAGATCACAGCAAATCAGATCAATTTTTCTCAAAGTTTTCACAGAGCTGCTCTGATGTGTCCACCGTCTGCTGGAGACAGAGATACTGAGGTTGTATGCCCTCACAGCAGGACAAGCTAAAGAGATAAAGTTTCTAGATGAAATAAATGACTGCTTCTTGGAGCAGCTGATTCATGAACCGACCAGAGGGGAAGCCATACTGGACCTAGTCCTTAGTGGAATGCCAGATCTGGTGCAAGAAATAAGGGTGTTGGGACCACTTGGCAATAGTGATCATAGTATGATCATGTTTGATTTAATCAGTGGAGGACAGATAGTAAAGGAATCCACAGTACTACCTTTTAACTTTCAAAAGGGAGACTATGATAGAATGAGGAATATAGTTCGGAAAAAACTAAAAGGAGCGGTTCCAAAGGTTAAAGACTTACAGCAAGCTTGGGTGTTATTTAAAAATACTATCCTCGAAGCCCAGACCAGCTGTATTCCACGCATTAAGAAAAGTGGAAGAAAGTCCAAAAAACTGCCAGCATGGTTTAAAGGTGAGGTCAGAGAGGCTGTTGCTGCCAAAAGAGCAACCTTCAGGACATGGAAAAAAGAGCCAAATGATGAAAACTGGAAACAACACAAGCACTGGCAAGTTAAATGCAAAGCATTGATAAGGCAGGCAAAGCGGGAATTTGAGAAGAAACTTGCTACGGAAGCAAAAACACGAAATAAAGACTTTTTCAAGTACATTCGTAGCAAAAGGCCTGTGAGAGAGTCAATTGGACCATTAGATGATAGAGGGGTAAAAGGGGCAGTAAGAGGGGACAAGGCTATAGCAGAGAGACTGAATGAATTCTTTGCTTCGGTCTTTACTGAGGAAGATGTAGGGATGTTACCCAAGACTGAAGTGGTATTTAAAGGTGATACTGCAGAGGAATTGAGAGAAATATCGCTACACCGGGAAGATATATTACAACTATTTGATAAACTGAATAGTAACAAATCACCTGGACCAGATGGTATACATCCCAGAGTGTTGAAAGAACTGAAATATGAGATTGCAGACCTGCTATTGGTAATCTGTGAACTTTCATTAAAATCATCTGTAATACCTGAAGATTGGAGGGTCGCCAACGTAACACCAATTTTTAAAAAGGGTTCCAGGGGTGACCGGGGAAATTACAGACTGGTGAGCCTGACGTCAGTATCAGGGAAAATGGTAGAAACCATCATAAAGAACAAAATTACACAGCATGTAGATAGTCATGGCCTAATGGGAGACAGCCAACATGGCTTTAGACAAGGAAGATCTTGTCTTACTAATCTGATCTGTTTTTTTGAAGGGGTGCATAAACAGGTAGACAAAGGTGAGTCGGTTGATATAGTGTATCTGGACTTTCAGAAAGCTTTTGACAAGGTCCCCCATCAGAGACTTTTTGGCAAAGCTAAAAAGTCATGGGATAGGAGGCAGTGTACTATTGTGGATCGGGAACTGGTTAAAAGATAGAAAGCAGAGGGTAGGGCTAAATGGCCAATATTCCCAATGGAAAAAGGTGAATAGTGGAGTACCCCAGGGATCTGTACTGGGTCCCCTACTTTTTGACATATTCATAAATGACCTGGAAAAAGGAATAACTAGTGAGGTTATCAAATTTGCAGATGACACAAAACTGTTTAAAGTTGTTAAAACCCAAGAGGATTGTGGAAAACTGCAGGAGGATCTGGATAAATTGGAAGACTGGGCATCCAAATGGCAGATGAAATTTAATGTGGACAAGTGCAAAGTTATGCACCTAGGAAAGAACAACCCACACTATAGTTACACGATGCAAGGCTCCACATTAGAAACCACCACCCAGGAAAAAGATTTAGGAGTCATCGTGGATAACATGTTAAAACCCTCCGCCCAGTGTGCAGCGGCGGCCAAGAAAGCAAATAGAATGCTAGGTATCATAAGGAAAGGGATGGAGAATAAAACAAAGGATATTATAATGCCTCTGTATCGCTCCATGGTACGACCGCACCTTGAATATTGTGTGCAATTCTGGTCACCGTATCTTAAAAAGGACATAGAGTTATTAGAAAAAGTACAGAGAAGAGCCACCAAATTGGTGAAGGGGATGGAAGGCTACTCCTATGAAGAGAGGCTAAAAAGGTTAGGGCTCTTTAACCTGGAAAAGAGGCGGCTGAGGGGAGATATGATAGAGGTCTATAAATTAATGAATGGAGTGGAACGGATAAACGTGGATCAATTGTTTACGCTATCAGAATATAGAAGGACTAGGGGACATGTAATGAAGCTACAGGGTAAACTATTTAAGACAAATAAGAGAAAATATTTCTTCACTCAACGTGTAATCAAACTCTGGAATCTGTTACCGGAGGATGTAGTAAGGGCTGTTAGTATAGCTGGGTTTAAAAAAGGTTTGGACAAGTTCCTGGAGGAAAGGTCCATAAACCACTATTAAAAAGGGACCCAGGATATCAATGCTTGACCTAGTACAAGCACTGCAGAACCTGTGTCTTTTGGGGAAACTGCTAGGTACGTATGACCTAGATTGGCCACTGTTGGAAACAGGATACTGGGCTTGATGGACCTCGGTCTGACCCAGTATGGCATTTCTTATGTTCTTATGCCCTCTAGCTGCTCCCAATATAATACAAGATGAGGTCATCAGACGAGACTGGATTTTTCTCTGGCTCCACCTCTGCTGGTAAGGGAACACAACCCACTTGTTTATACTGGCCTAACAGGATGATATGGAATTTGAATTTTCATGGTGCCTGTCACATTCCCAAAGTGTTATCTTGGAAATTGAAGAGATGTTGAAAACATTTCCTGCATTTGCTAGAGCGTGGTGTACAGAGGTGGCTCAAGACAATTTACTGCCTAAGGCGAGGGATGAGATGGCGCCCCCCCTCCCCCCAGGAGCTGAGGTGGTGGGGGGAAGCTCTCTCAAAATTCCAGTCAAGGATTGAACCAAACCAAAAAAAGCTGATTAGATAATGTGGAGGAAATGCAAGATGTTTGCACACCAAGGAACTAAAAGAAAGAGCGAGAACCACAGCACAGTTTATAACATCAAATTATAACTCATTTTTATTTTGTTCCTTTTTTTAAACATATAGTTTGCATTCACAGAATCACTTCCCCTCAACAATGGTGTAAGAACAGAACTAGGACATTCACCCATGGAACTCAATATCTAAAAAACAAAACAAAACATGATTCTGATCATCTCACTAACAACAACAAACATTCTACAGTCCCAGGCATATTGTGAAATAATACAAAACCCTACAACAAAATCACTTAAGATCTGTAGAGCAAATCTACCATCCATACCAGCACCAACTTTCAAAACTCACATATGGAGTCTACCAGAAAAAGCAGCACTCTAAATACGGCAGCGGGCCTGGAACATCCAAACACCTATTTGAAAAGCTGAACAATTCAGATTACTGCAGTACAGATCCGTGTATACAAACTCCATGTTAACAGAACACCTGGCTTTGGCCACAAACTCAGAACACAGACGCTCACCAAGAGCAGAATAAGTGACCATAACCTAAGAATAAACTTATTTATTTAATTGTTTTTAATATACCGTTTTTCTACCAGGCAAAACGGTTTACAAGGAACAACTGAAAATATGTACAGACAACTTTAAATTAGGTACAGCTAAATTAGAAACAGCATTTAACAAGGGGAGGGGGTAAGATACAGGGATGGTACAACTTTCGAACCTATATTACAGAATGCTTGTGATATCGAAGGTGGTTGGAGGGATGGAAAGGGGAAGGGGCGGACAAAATAGGGTGTTTGAAGAAGGAAGTAGAAGGAGGGGGATGAACAGACTTAGGTGGTTAAGGGGGGAGGGGGTGGTAATGGGAATGGTATGTGGGAGAGAAGGATGCTCCTGCTGGGGTTTGCTGAAAGGGATGCACCATAGTATTCTTCGAAGAGGAGAGTCTTGAGGTGCTTTTAAATAGGGTGTGAGATTGAATACAACATATTGCTGGGTGGGGGAAGAGGGCAGATGGTTCTAAGTGGTGGGAGCGTAAAATTCAAAAGCTCTTATGCATGTTCATTGTAATCTCTTGCGAATTTGCGTTGGTGGGAGGAGAAGATTCAACGCATTCTGTCTACGGAGTCTATTGCTGTCAGGATATCTGATTAATAATTGGAGCTGCTTGGAGGAGGTGTTGAAGAGAGCTCTATAGGTGAGCCGAGTACCTTGATCTTGATACAAGAGGAGACGAGGAGCCAGTGAAGAGATTTTAGAATATGGGTGATGTGTGAGTGTCTGGGGAATCTGGCTATAATGCATGCAGCAGTGTTTTGGGCAAGCTGCAAGGGGGCAATGGTAGCCTTGGGAAGCCCATGGAGGACAGAGCTGCAGTAGTCAATTAGTGGTGTGACAGAGGCTTGGCAAACTGCATGGAAGCTGTCACAAAGAATTTTAAGTTTGAAGTAGATGATTTTGGTGGTATTCATAATGTGAGGTTGGAAGTTTAGATTGTGATCTAGGATAACACCAAGGTATTTGATCTGAGGTCTAACTTGTATTTCGGTATCTCCAAGTTTAATGATTGGAGATGTGAAGTTGGGGTCTCTGGACACATGAAGGATCTCTGTCTTGGTGAAGTTGACTGCGAGGTTGTAAAGCTATAGCCATGAGTCAATCTCTCTAAAACAGGCAGTAAGGCTGGAGTAGTCGGGGAGGTAGTGTAGAATGGAGTGAATATCATTATGTAGTCGGCATAGTGTTCATATCCGATGCTGAACCTCTGAATGATGAAGCAAAGGGGCCTAATGTAGATATTGAACAGAAGGGAGGAGAGGGCGCCTTGGGAAAGGATGTAAGGCATTGATGATTAGTTACCAATTCTTATGACTTGAGTGCGCTGGGAGAGGTAGGAGTGGATCCATTTTTAGCAGCAAGCCCTGAACACCAATAATGTTGAGAAGAATCTGATGGGATACAGTGTCGAATGCTGCAGAGATGTCAAGAAATAGCAGCACTGAACCAGAGAAGGGTTTTTCAGTTCTAGCAATGAGTGTATTTAAGAGGGAGGTGAGTAGCGTTTCAGCACTGTGGTAGGGGCAGAAACCATGTTGACTGTAATCGAGTGGGGCATATCTGTCGACGTGCTCCTGAAGCTGAATTTGCACTGCTTTTTCAATGATTTTGGATATATGTAGATAAAAATTAAATTGCAATCCCAAGACGTCAGATTCTGCATAAAATGCAACAACAAAGAAATAGAAAGACATTTATTTCCCTGTACTTTATAAAATATAAAGATAGCACCAAGTCTGATCATTAAATTGAAAGTAAAATTGTATTCTACCTTTGGTGTCTGACCATTTTATTCTCTGATCATGCTGGTCCCAATCTGAGATTTCTGCTTTCCTCCACCTCCCAGTGCCCCTATCTGCTTCTCCCCAGGGGCGGCATGAGAGTGATGCAGAGCCATATGCGGAGATTCATTGTGGCATAAATGTATACTTTATTTTAAAATGTATATGCCATCCATCTAAAATCCTAGGTGGCTTCCAAATATACATACACAATTTAGTAAAACAGATGTTATAATAAAACAAACATAATAATAAGCATTAAATTTGATTAATGAAAAGCCACTTATAATGGTTCGAATGGGGGGCTGTGTAAGTATCTTCACATCAGATTTTTTTGTGACCAGACTGATGAGGAGGGAAGATACAAAATGCAAAAAGCTAATCCTGGTAGCCATGAATTCAAAGGTTGGGTTGGATTGGATTGTGCTGAACAAGTCAAATTGCTACAGTACAGATCCCTACGTAAAACACCATGTTAGCAGAATGCCTGGCCTCAGTCACACACTCAGAACACAGACCCTCACCAAGTACAGAATAAGTGACCACAATCTAAAGTAAAAATAAAAATCTGTAGATAAAAATTAAATTAAAACCCCAAGAAGCCAGACTCCACAAGAGGAGCAACACCAGAGAAATAAAAGAGATGCAATTCCACATACTGTGCCAAATATAAATATTGTGCAAAGTTCAATCACTAAATTGAAAATAAATTATTTTTTCTACCTTTGTTGTCTGACCATTTTATTCTCTAATCATGCTGGTCCCGATCTGAGGCTTCTGCTTTCTTCTATGTTTTCTTAGCTCTCTTTCTACAGCCTCTAGTCCATCTGCCATTTCTTGTCTCTCCTTTTGTTTTTCTTCACTTCTTTCAATTATGTATATTGATTTTTTTCCCTTTCAGCTTTCTTACATTTATCTCTCTCTGTCCACCCAGTTTTCACTACTCTTTACTATCCAATTCTCAATCTCCCTCTTTTTTACGCCATCTATCACCTTTCAACCTTTATCCCAGTCCTTCCATTCCTCAGCTCTTCTTTTATGGTCCATTATGCCCTAGTCTTTTGCTCACTCTCTCTTCCCCTTCATGCCCCATCTCTCCCCCCCATCCAGTGTGTGTGTGTGTGTCTTTCTGTCTCTCTTTCCTTCCACGTTTGCCCTCCCCCTTCCTATCCCCCTGCAACCAGCATCTACCCCTTCTCCATACCAGACTATCCCCTCCCTATTACTCTCATGTCCAGCATCTCTCCATCTCTTTTGCAACCTATTTATCCTATGTCCATCTTCTCCCATCTCTCTCCCTATTAACCCCATATCCTGCATTTCCTTCCCCCTTATTACCCTGTGTCCAGCATCTCCCCTCTGCCCCCTCTCCCCAAGTCCAGCATTTTCCCATAGTCTCCCAATAACCCCCTGGCCAACATCACCACTCCATCTCCCCTTCTTGTTTCTCCCTATGTCCCTTTCCATGTCCAGTATCTCTATCTCCCTAGCTCCCCACCTCAATCTTATTCCCCCTGCCTCCCTATTCCCTCCTGCACCCAGCATCTCCCTTCTGACTCCCTGTGCCCATTCAGCTCCACCTCCCAATGCCCCCTAATGTCCATTCCCCTCTTCAATGCCCCCCATGTATGTACAAGGTGCAGAGACAGCCCACAGAGCAACATATCCCACGGGCAAGGGCTGTGCAAGCAGTGATCCCAGCCCAGACAGGCAGGGCACAATTGGCCTTGCACAGCCCCTGACCAAAGGACATGCTGCTCCCGCAGGCAGGCTCTGCTTCTCTGGGTCACGATCACTGCCTTCCACACCCTTCTAACTCTGGGAGCAGTATGTTTTATGGGCAGGGGCTGTGCAAGCCATGACTGCGGCCCAGAGAAACAGAGCCTGTCTACAGGAGCAGATGTCAGGAGGGCATAGTCCCTGGCTGCCAACCTCCACTCCCCATTCAGGATGACCTCTGGAGTGCCGGCGGCCTAGTACAGACCCTGCCCACGGGACACAAGACTGTAAGAAACGATTGCTAGTGACGGAACCCTCCTGACATCCGGGTCCCCCTGACGCATTTATCCAGTTTACCGGGTAATGCCAGCATTGGAGCAGCATTTGTCTTCATGCTTTCCCATCCCCAGTTGTCCAGCATTTGTCCTCCTGCCGCCCTGCATTTTCCAGCATTTGTCCTCCTGTCCCCCCCACTATTGTCCAGCATTTATCCTCTTGCCCCACGTTTCAAGCATTCTCTTTTCCCTTCTCCCACCCATTTATTTATTTAACAGGTTTTTTTTATACCGCCTTATCATTAATTCAAAGCGGTTTACACAGAAGACAGCAAATGGAAATTACACTTACCTGGTAATTGTAGTTCCTTGAGGAACTACAGTTTAGTCCTCCACCACTGGGTTGTATATCTCGTCCTGCAGCTTGGAGACTGGGTATGTCAAAATCGTGACATCACTGGATATAGCCTGCTGGTCTCTCCCATCAGCACCCAGTGAACTATTGACAAAGCAGACTCAAGGGAGCAACAAATAAGTAGCTATCATACGAAAATCAACTTGAAACTAAAATGAACGTATAACCTGACGTATTTAACCACTAAACGCCCACTCCCGAAAGGAGGGAACTTTCCCCCTGTATGCCTAGCAAGGACAAGAGAGACAAGATAGACAGAAAAAGAGATAGAGGAAGCATAGAGTCAAAGAAGACCCAATTAACGGCTCCACTCACCTGTAGTCTTGCACTTCTCCCAACTGAACAGCCACTGAAAACCAATCCATCCCCAGGCGGGAATGAGGAGTAAACTGTAGTTCCTCAATGAACTACAATTACCAGGTAAGTGTAATTTCCATTTCCTTATCGTTCCTACAGTTTACTGCTCTCATACATCCCAGTGGTGGAGGACTAATCATTGGAAGGGGCCTTTCCAGCCGGAGCGCAACACCACCGACCCAAAACAGGCATCGTTTGTTGCCTGGACATCCAGGCGGTAGTGCTTACTGAAAGCGTGAAGAGAAGACCAGGTGGCCGCTCTACAAATTTCCACCAGTGGAACCAAACTGTGTTCCGCCCAGGATGCCGCTTGCGCTCTAGCAGAGTGAGCTCTTAAGCCAGCCGGTACTGGACGACCTTGCAACAGATACGCTGACGCAATTGCCTCCTTAATCCATCTGGAAATGGAGGCTTTCGCAGCTGCCTCCCCTTTGCGGGGACCTCCGAACAACACGAACGAACGGTCCGATTTGCGAAAAGTTTCAGAGACCTTTAAATACTGTCACAGCACCTTTTTGATATCCAATCGACGTAAACTACGGTCAGAAACGTTCCCATCCGCCGAGCTCAACATGGGAAGAGAGACCGTTTGGTTTAAGTGAAACGGAGACACTACCTTCGGTAAAAACAACGGAACCGGTCGTAACACCACCTTTTCCCTGGAAAAAGACAAAAACGGCTCTCGACATGACAGCGCCTGCAACTCCGAAATGCGCCTCGCTGAACAAATGGCTACCAAAAACACTGTCTTCAAGGTTAAATCTTTAACCGACGCTTGGTGTAAAGGCTCAAATGGCTCCTTAGCTAACGCTCTTAACACGAAGTTGAGATCCCACGGCGGAACCGTGATCCTACGTGAAGGCCGCATCCTGGATACTGCTTTAAGAAAACGCAATACATCCGCATGCGCACCTAAAGCCACCCCTTGAACTTTGCCTCGATAGCATAACAGGGCTGCTAACTGAACTCTCAAGGAACTGGCTGCCAGCCCCTTATCAAATCCGTCTTGCAGAAAACTTAACACCAACGGAACAGATACTGTAGCCGCGCGTACTTGCCTCTGCGAGCACCAGTCCTCAAAAATACGCCATATGCAGACATATGCCAGAGACGTGGACTTTTTCCTCGCTCTAAGCAAAGTTGCGATGACTGCAGCTGCGTAACCTTTCTTCCTCAACCTTGCCCTTTCAATGGCCATACCATAAGCGAGAACCAATCCACCTGAGGCATTCGAAGCGGGCCCTGCAGCAACAGATTCTTTGACGCCGGTAACCTCCAGGGATTCCCGTCGAGCAGCCGAATGAGATCAGCGTACCACGGGCGCCGTGGCCAGTCCGGAGCCACCAACAATACTTTCCCCTAATGAGCTTCGATGCGCTGCTCCACTCGCCCTATAAGTGCTCACGGGAGAAAGACATAAAGAACCGACACCGGCCAATGTTGTATCAGGGCGTCGATCCCTTCAGACATCCTCTCTCGCCGTCTGCTGAAGAACCAACCCATCTTCGCTGACTGAAAGGTCGCCATGAGATCCATTATCAGTGGCCCCCCATCGGCAAACTATCTGTGCGAACACCTCCGGATGTAACTCCCACTCTCCGGCATCAACGTGGACTCTGCTGAGAAAATCCACCATCACATTGTCCTTCCCTGCAATGTGTGCCGCTGAAATCGCTGGCAGTCAACACTCTACCCAAGAGAACAGTGCCTCTGCTTCTTCCTCCATGGTCACACGTCCTGTACCGCCTTGTCGGTTGATGTAGGCCACAGTCGCGGAATTGTCAGACAGCACGCAAACCGCGCAACCTGTCACCGCCACCTCGAACGTCTGCAACGCTCTACAGACCGCTCTCAGTTCTAGCAGATTTATAGACCATTTGCTCTCCTGCACAGTCCACGTGCCCTGTGCGAAGAGGTCTCCACAATGAGCACCCCATCCCACAAGACTTGCATCCGTCAGCAAGGGCAGCTACTCCGGTAGCTCGAGAGGCATTCCTGCCTCCAGAGACCTGGGAAGCAGCCACCACCGCAGGGACTGCCTGACTCGAAGTGGGCAGGGAAGTCGTTTGTTCAGCGAGTCGGACTGATGTGGCCAACGGTGGAGCAGTGCTCGCTGTAGTGGTCACATGTGGAATCTGGCCCATGGAACCACCTCCAGAGTCACCGCCATCGTCCCCAGCACGTGAAGGTAGTTCCACACCGTGGGCGCCGGAGCAGATCTGAACTTGCGTACCAACTGTCGAAGCATCTGCACTCGATGAGACGGTAGAAACACCGCTCCTTTCAGTGTGTTGAACCGTACTCCGAGATATTCGAGATTCTGGGATGGTACCAATTGGCTCTTGGACAAATTGACCACCCAGCCGAGGCTCTGCAGAAACTTCACCACCTTGTCTGTAACTCGAATGCTCTCGGCCTCGGACTTCGCCCGAATCAACCAATCGTCGAGATAAGGATGAACCAAAACCCCTTCCTTTCGTAACACCGCTGCTACCACCACCATGATCTTGGTGAAGGTCCGTGGGGCCGTCGTCAGACCGAATGGCAATGCTTGGAACTGATAATGTCCCCGAGGCAGCGCAAAGCGCAGAAACCTTTGACGACTTTCTCCGATCGGAATGTGTAAATACGCTTCCATGAGATCTAGGGAAGTCAAGTACTCCCCTTGACTCACCGCCACAATGACCGACCTCAAGGTTTCCATTCTGAAATGCGGAACGCAAAGATAGCTATTCACCCCTTTTAGATCCAAAATAGGCCGGAGAGCGCCATCTTTCTTTGGTACCACAAAATAAATGGAGTACCGCCCCGCACTGTAATCCGCCAGAGGAACAGGCACGACTGCTCTCAACTGCAAAAGCCGATCGAACGTATGGCGAATAGCCAGTGTTTTCTGTGGACCTCTGCAGGGAGACATCACAAACGAGTCTAGTACCAGTCTTGCAAACTGCAACGCATAACCCTCGCGGATGATCTCCAATGCCCACTGGTTGGACGTTATCTGGGTCCAGGCAGGAAGGAACTCCCGAAGCTGCCCTCCGATTGGTTGGCCTCCCACCGGGACCCGCCTCCTTTCATTGTGACTTACGATTTGTCGCTGCGGAGGCCGCTGCAAATCCTCTATTTGCTCCTCGAAACCCACGAAATCCCTGGGCTCTGGGAACGAATCTTCCCCTTTGAAAACACCCCAATCGGGAGGCACAAAATCTTCTGAAATCTCTAAACTGACCCCGAAAGACCAGCAAAGATTTCCCTTGTTTAGGTCTATCCTCCGGGAGCCTGCCACCCTTAGATTCTCCCAATTCCTTAACCAACTTGTCTAGATCCTCTCCAAACAACAACTTTCCTTTAAAGGGAAGCTTACCGAGACGCGACTTAGAGGAGCCATTGGCTGCCCAATTCCTCAACCACAAAGACATCCGGGCGGCCACCAACGATGCCATACTATTTGCCAAAGCTCTAATCAAGTCGTAGTGCACATCGGCCAGATACGTTGAACCAGACTCCAGGAGATCTATCTCCCTTAAGCTTTCCTGCTCTAGCTGTGGAGTCTGTTGTAAGTGCTGAGACCATCTAAGACATGCTCTTGCCACCCAAGCTCCACAAATGGACGCCTGCAAGGATAAAGCATTAGCCTCAAATGATTGTTTCAATAATCCATCCACCTTTCTATCCTGTGCATCCTTTAAGGCTGCACTACCTTTTACCAGAATAGTAGTCTTCTTTGTGACCACTGAGGCAGCTGCATCAATCCATGGGGAACGGAGCCTCTCCTTGTCCTTATCAGCCAAGGGATAGAGCCTATTCATGGCCCTGACCCTTCTCAGCCCGCTTCGGGCTGATCCCACTCCTCCTGGATCATCCGATCTACCACCCGGTGAACGGGAAACACCACCTGGGACTGCCTCACCGCCTGAATGAGTGGATCTTCCACGTCATTTTCCTCCATCGACTGAGCCGTAGCGAGGTTTAGCGTCTGTAGGGATTCCGTTATAAGTGCCATCAGTTCCTCCTTCCGAAATAACAGAATAATTTTCACCTGATCCTCAGTCTCAGGAATTTCTCCTTCTTCCAATTCGTCCACTGCGGTCTCGAGTTCTCTTTCTGCCTCATCTGTCTCATACCATTCCAAATCCGTAGGGGACAGGTCATAAGACCTCGCCCTCTTCGGAGCCCTTGGGGAAACTCCACTCTGTTCCCCAGCTCTGATTTGCTGCATAGGCTGTGTCAGCGGCAGTGGTTCAGGCACCTTCCCCTGCCGCCACAAACAGAACGCTTGATATATGATTAGCACAAAATCCGGACAAAAATCCCCCAGCTGCGGCCCAACACTGACCATAGGCGATGCACCTGAAGGGCCCGACCAGCAGCACCTCTTCCTCGGGCACAGCCAGAGGGCTGCGGGAATCTGAACCCCCGTTATTCTCCATCTGCTGCTCCACGCAGGTAGAGACAGAAGCACAGCCGCAGCAGATGCCCGTGTCAGCAACTGTGCCCCTGCGGATACCGCAGAGCACACACTGTGGCCGTGATGACATTAGCGAACTCCCCACCCACCAATGTATCCAGAAAGGAAGTCAGGTGGGAGGAGACGCTGTATCGGTTCTGTATTGATGAATACCTATTAGTATTACCAATATTTATTTATTTATTTGACTGCAGTATTAAACCAAAAGAACTAAACTAGCCCCATAAAGAATGAAGGTAACTGAAATTCCATGAAAGACAAGTAAATAAAATTAAGCTGAAACAAAGAAACTTAAAAGCACAAAGAAAAGAAACAGCTTCTCTCCATGTTTCCTACCCCCAGACGCGCTGCAGCTTCTGCCACGTGGCACAGAATGTAGGCCCTAAAATGGCGCCGATTCTCGTCGGCAAGAATTTGGCGCCAAACAGCCAGGCTACGTTGACGCGCCCGCAGGCCTTACCTGTGGCGTTTCCGATCAGCCACCCGCTGCTCACTCCTCGCAGCCCTCAAGCCGCGATGCTGCCTGGATCTGCCGGGAGCTGCTGCTGCGGCGAGGGCTGCTAGCACTGTTGTAGCAGCTCCAATCGCCGTAGGAAAAACCACTTGCCGCCGCTCGCACCCAGTCAGAGAGGGGGAGTGCCGGTAGGGCCCACAGAGCTCTCCCCCATACAGTCCAGGGGGAGAGATCACAATCGGAGCGGTGATGGATGCAAAAGGAAAGCCCAAAAGAGAGAAGGCTAGGCGGGAGCGTCTTTTCCTTTTTCTTTTTTTTTTAAAGATACAGGCCGTCAATTTAAGGGGGAAACCAAATTACTATAAAATAAGATCAAATCACCAAAGAAATTAAAGTAATTAAAATGGAAGCGATAACCTTGCCAATTTAAACCCGAACCAGGGTAATTTAAAGGACAGAAGCCTAAACCCTAACTATAGTGCTCCTTATCTGTTCCTCAAGTGAGCCCAGCACCCAGGCTCACTAAGTCCTCCTGCTGCATGGAGACTGGACACACTGGGGGCCGATGGGAGAGACCAGCAGGCTATATCCAGT
The DNA here is from genome assembly GCA_033557465.1 of Ichthyophis bannanicus. Lineage (NCBI taxonomy): Eukaryota > Metazoa > Chordata > Amphibia > Gymnophiona > Ichthyophiidae > Ichthyophis > Ichthyophis bannanicus. The sequence continues at coordinate 670,105,921 of CM066032.1, read as the reverse complement.
GATGTCACAATTTTGGCATGCCCAGTCTCCAAGCTGCAGGAGGAGGTATACAACCCAGTGGTGGAGGACTAAACTGTAGGAACGATAAGGAACAAACCTTTACATGGAACAGGGTATTGCAACTTGGAAGATTACATGGGGCAATTAATACATTTAACTATATACAGGTACACTGTAGCAGTGTGAGGTATAGCAGAGTTACATTACAGATTTATGTCATAAAGTTGTTTTATCAGTATCTGGCACTAACTCTTTTAAGGTGGGACCATGGTATTCACAGAAAAGATGTTGTCCAACATTTGTCTTCCTGCCCCCCTGCCCACTGTTCAGCATTTGTCTTCATTCTGTTCCCCCTGCTGTTGGTCAAGCATTTGCCCTCCTGCCTCCGCTCCCCTGTTGTCCTGGACAAGCTGCTGCCATGGCCGCTCTCAGCAGCGGCAGAATCAAACCCTCCACCCCCCCCCACCACTGCCCCAGATCCGAGAACACTAGGGCAGCGGCGGAGAGCTAAGTTGGCCAAAAAAAGAAAAAGAAATTTGAACAGCGCGGAGGTTTCAAGCCTCCGTCGACTTGTAAGCCCCTGCCGGTTCCGCCCCTCTCTGATGCGAATAGCAGCACCAGAAGGGGCAGGATCCACAAAGGTGGTGCAAGTGTACCCCAACCCCCCACCCTGACTCTCCAAAATAGATGGCATAGCATGGTACACCTGACCCCTTAAGTACCTCCATCACTGACAGGCAGGAGCAACATCCATATGGCTCCTGCCTGCGCACTGCCATATTGAAAAATGGCGGCATCTGACTTCATTTGGTGCATTACAGGAAGCGCTACGTGGGATCAGGCACTGCCATTTTGCAAGATGACAGCACGAAGGCAGGAGGGTGTGCGCATCGCTCCAGCCTCCCATGAATGGAGGTATGGGGGCACTATGGCTAGATTTAAGATTTTGGTGCCCAAAAGAAATACCAGGCAGCAGATCCCAAAGGGCAGGGGATGGGGGCAGGTGGGTCAGAGATCTCAAAGACTGAAGAGCCAGAAGACAAATATGCCACAGTGACGCCCCTTTGAGGCAACACATGAACATGACCGAGTATTGACTTGTATAATTATTTATTTAACAGGATTTTTAATACCGCTTTATCATTTCAGTCAAAGCAGTCTACATTCTAAATTAAACTTGGTAATGTACATTAAACAGGGACAACAACAACTTGGATTTTTAACTTTAAAACATGTCATTCCCTTTATTATAAAGGGCAGTTGCATGTGTGCTCGTTTGTAGGTGTCAGACTGGCCTGCGCACGTGTGGCTTGCATGTAAGCTACAGTCTGAACAGACTGCAACATCAACAAATGAGTAGCATGGCAGATACGGAGCCTGAGCCCCGCCTTGCAAGTAGAGCCAACGCTGACAGGACAGCTTCCTGCTGCCAGCATTGAGGTGGGTGTCTGCTCTCTAGTTTTCCCATCATTTAACGATAGGCTTTACCACTGGTGTAGAAAGAAACACCTCCTGTGAAAACAGAGCCTGAAACCTGGAAGGGAAGCTGTCAGTACTCAAATATGGTTGAACACACAACTGGGGAATTTCAAGAAGGAAAGGGAAACAAGGTCCATTATGAGCTACAGGAAATGAGCTTGCTATGGAATAAAGAGATCATGGCAGAGGAATCTTGAAGGGCTGCGTTGGCTCGGAAACCCTGCAAAGGACGCTTCAACTTTAAGCCAAATTTAGTCATTTCGTGTCACACAATTTCTAATTGATATTTTCAAGGCCAGCTTGCAACAGAAAAAGTTGGCCACGGACTCAAAAACACTTTCACAGCTGGACTTGTGAAAACAGCTATTTCTCAGAATGAATATTATTATAATATTAAGTTTAAAGCCTTAGGCATTTTAAAATATGACACATGCTTCAAAAGAAATGAATGTTTCAAAGACATCTATACACCTTGTCTTGGACCTTTCCATGATATGAAGGGGCAATCCCTCAGCAGCAGGTTACACCCTCATCCTCTTCTCAACATCTCTTTCTTTATCCCAATGTGGATTCTCCCATTGAGGAGGGATTAAATTCCAGGGTCTAGCCATAGAATGTATTTCATCTCTTATCTTTTACTTAGTAAATAACAAGCTGAGGCTGACGCTGGCGACATGGAGAAAATTTTACATACTTGATCATTTTCTTTCTTTGAATCCTGCTAGCCAAGTCCAGATGAGTGAAGACAGAGGTAAACTTTGCAACTTTCAGTGATGTCATCACTACATCTATCTGCTGGTGCAGCACTGAGAGAAGTCAGCATGAACCTTCCCCAGCAGTAAGACTGAAAATCTCAGAAATGCAAAACATTAATAACTTCTATTCAACCTTGCAACAAATATCTTGAACAAGTATTTGGCTGTGTTACCAGAAATGACTGCATCAGGCACTGATATTGACAATGCAATCAAAAGACAGCAGGGCTTCCCAACCTGTAGAAAGAGTTTTCCAGGGCAAGTCCTGGACTGGTCTAGCAGGATTCAAGGAAAGAAAATTTCTCGCTTTCTGTATCATTCTGCTGCATCAGTCCAGACATATGGGATGTACCTAAGTAGTTAGGACCCATGGTGGGAGGAAGGTGAGGCTCTGGATAGAAATGCCCTGTCAAAGGCACCATCTGCATCAACCCCCACAAGCAACTTGTAAGGCTTCAAAAAGGTGCTCAGTAAAGACTACATAGTCATCTTATAGATGTCCTCTGGAGTCATTAAGGCAGACTCTGCCCAGGGGGAGGCCTTGCCCTAGTGGAATGAGCTCTGACTCCATCTGGCATAGGCTTACCAGCCAGGATGTATGCTGATCCAAAGGCCTCCTTAATCCAGTGGGCAATATAGGACTTGGATGCTGCCAGTTCTTTCCTCAGATTGCTAGCAAGGACAAAAAGATGATCCTACTGGCAGAAAGAATTGGTAATTTCAAGGTATCTGATCAATACTCTCCACATGCCCACAGATGCAGGGAGGGATCCTTCTGAAGATCATCCTTGGAGAAGGAGGGCAGAACGATAGTCTGGTTAAGGTGAAAAGAGGACAGCACCTTTCGGAGAAAGAACACCACCATCTGCAAGGAGACAGAAGCCGCCAAGATGATCAAGAAAGACTCTTTGGGGGACAAGGCCAGCAGCTCTGACACCCACCTAGCAGACGCTATAACCATGGGGAACATCACCTTACGAGTCAAATCCTTGAGAGAGGTCTTGCGAATAGACTCAAAGGGAGACTCTTTCAGAGACTTCAATACCAGAGAGACTCCATTGAGGAATAAATGGACATACTGGTGGTCAGACCTACTTCACTTCCTTGAGCAAACAGGAGATATTGGAGTTTGCTGCCAATGATATCCCTTGGATGCAACCCCTGTAGCATACCAGGACTGCCACCTGAATCAAGAGAATTCAGAATAAAATGGTGGCTTTATTCAAATTTTGGCCTCCAGGGACTGAGAGGAACACCATCTCTCAAAAACCCTTCAGACTTTCACATAAGCCAAAAGCATAGAGGTTCTTCAGGTCTTGAGCTGGGTGTCTACAACCACTTCAGAAGTCCTTCTTGGATAGCCTATGCTTCTCAAGATCTAGGCCATAAGCAAGAAGGGACTAGGATCCTCTATTACCACGGGCCCCTGCCACAGAGGACATTCTCTTGAGGCAGCAAGAGGGAGTCCCTGCCAACAGGTTTAAGAGATCCATGTACCAGGGCCTGCGAAGCCACTCCAGGGCCACAAGAATCACCACATCCAGATGAGGCTGAATTCTGCACAGAAAACAGCTCTCCAAGGGCACGAAGGGAAGACATAAATAATTGCCTCCTGGGGCTTATCCTGAAGCAAGGCTCCAAGCCTGCAGCCTGTGGATCCTTTTTGTGGCTGCAAAAGTTCTCTACTTTGGCATTCTCTTGAGTGGCCATCAAGTCGAACATTGTAAGGCCCCACTCTGCATTATGAGGTTGAAAGCATGAGGGCTGAGCTCCCACTCACGTGGATCCACAGCGTTTCTACTCAGGACTTCAGCCTTCACATTGTCAATAAAGCCTAATAAAATAACACACGTATAAAGAACACCACCATTAATAAATGACAGAGGAGAACATTTCCAACATGGTGAGATTAGACTTACCTGCTTATTGTTCCTTGAGGAACTCTAGTCTAGTCCCGGAACATCTGAGTTCTGTACCTCCTCCAGCAGCTATGGAGACTGACACACGTCATCGCTTTGATGACTCTGGTATAAGTAGGCAAGGACCGCCTCTCCCTGCCAGTACCTATTGACAAAGCAGACTCAGCAGAGCAACAAATAAGTAGTTAAAAAACATTCCTTCTTGCCCTCCATTTTTTTTTTATTTTTAAAACAAAACTATGAAAACTTCAACTTCATTGCTAACATTGTTAACCTCCTCACTCGTAATAGAAGCTCCCCTGGAAGAGGACCTTCCGCGAAAAAACTAAGTACTGCATAGGAACGTTTTCCCCCTCTTACTTACAGAAGACCGCTGACCTGCGGAGGTAGCGCTTCAGAGACTGATGAACATCCAAAAGACGTATCTACCTCCCATGCCCCCCTTCTCCTCTCCAGAGAACACTGGCAACGACACCGTCTGGTCGACGTGAAAAACCGAAACCACCTTGGGTAAGAACGCGGGCACCGTTCTCAGCACCACCTTCTCAAAGTAGTCAAGAAGGCAAAGATTCAAAAGGAGGAGGAAATAGCCAATGCAAAAAATGGGGGGATAAGACATTTTTCAGATATATTAGTGAGAAGAGGAAGGGCAAAAGTGGTATTGTCAGACTCAAGGGTGCAGGGGGGAATATGTAGAAGCTGATAAGGATAAAGCAGAATTGCTTAACAAATATTTTTGTTCTGTGTTCACAGATGAAGAACCAGGAGCAGGACCTCAGAAAACACCCACAAATAAGAACAGAAGCGAGGGACATCTTGAACAATTTTCAGAAGACTGTGTTCGTGAGAAACTAGCTCAACTTAAAGTAGACAAAGCGATGGGACCGGATGGGATACTTGGGGACGTTCTAGCAACTCCACTGACTGACCTTTTCAATGCCTCATTGGAGTCGGGAGTGGTGCCAAAGGACTGGAGAGAGGCTCATGTGGTGCCTTTACACAAAAGCGGTAGTAAGGATGTGGTTGAAAACTACAGGCCGGTTAGTTTAACTTCAGTGGTAAGTAAATTAATGGAAACGCTGTTGAAAGAGAAAATAGTGAAGTTTCTGGAGTCCAGCGGATTACAGGATCCGAGGCAGCATGGATTCACCAGAGGCAGGTCTTGTCAGACAAATCTGATTGATTTCTTTGACTGGGTGACTAGGGAGTTGGACCACGGGGGAGCTCTAGATGTGGTGTATTTAGATTTCAGTAAAGCCTTTGACACTGTTCCTCACAGGCGACTTATAAACAAACTGAGCACCCTAGGGATGGACCCTAAAGTTACTGCTTGGGTTAGAAATTGGTTGGGTGGGAGGCGACAAAGAGTACAAGTAAATGGAGCTCACTCTGAGGAGAAGGATGTTACCAGTGGTGTGCCCCAGGGATCTGTCCTTGGTCCTATTCTTTTTAACATCTTTGTTAGTGATATAGCGGAAGGGCTGTCGGGTAAGGTTTGCCTCTTTGCGGATGATACCAAAATCTGCAATAGAGTAGACACCCAGGAAGGTGTAGATAACATGAGGAGGGATCTAGCTAAGCTTGAAGAATGGTCTAGAATTTGGCAACTGGGATTTAATGTTAAAAAATGTAAGGTCATGCATTTGGGCTGCAGCAATCCAAGGGAGCAATACAGTATAGGAGGTGAAGTACTTTTGTCCACTAAAGAAGAGCGGGACCTAGGCGTAGTTGTGTCTGATGATCTTAAAGTAGCTAAACAGGTAGAAAAGGCGACAGCAAAAGCTAGAAGGATGCTCGGGTGCATACGGAGAGGAATGGCTAGCAGAAAAAAGGAGGTGATAATGCCTCTGTATAAGTCTTTGGTGCGACCTCATTTGGAGTATGGTGTGCAATTCTGGAGACCGCACCTTCAAAAGGATGTGAACAGGATGGAGTCGGTGCAGAGGGTTGCTACTAAGATGATTAGTGGTCTTCATTATAAAGCATATGAGGACAGACTTAAGGATCTTAATATGTACACCTTAGAGGAAAGGCGGGATAGAGGTGATATGATTGAGATGTTTAAATACCTCCGTGGCATAAATGTTCAGGAAGAGAGCCTCTTTCAATTGAAAGCAAGTTCTGCGACGAGGGGACATGGGATGAGGGTGAAGGGAGATAGATTCAGGAGTGATATGCGGAAATATTTCTTTACGGAAAGAGTAGTGGATCCGTGGAATAGTCTCCCAGTGGAGGTGGTAGAGATGAGGACAGTAACTGAATTCAAAAAAGCATGGGACCAACACAGAGGATCTCTAAAGGTAAAAAGTGGACTGTTGTAGTTGTTGTTATGGAAGGACAGACTAGATGGGCCTTGTGGTCTTTTTCTGTCATCATGTTTCTATGTTTCTATGTTTCTGATCGGAGAACGATAGGAACGGTTCCTTACAGGACAAAGCTTGCAACTCCGAAATCCTGTGGGCGGAACAGATGGCTACAAGGAAAATCGTCTTCAACGTCAAGTCCTTCAAGATGCCTTACCTAACGGCTCAAAGGGAGCTTGGACCAACGCTTCCAACACCAGATTCAGGTCCCACGGAGGAACCAAGCACCGGCGCGGAGGCCTCAAGAGCAACACGGCCCGTAAAAACCTCTTCACATCCGTGTGCACCCCCAACACCTCTCCTTGCACTTTGCCTCGGTAGCACAAGAGCGCCGCTAACTGCACCCACAAAGAACCGGCCGCCAGTCCTTTCTCGAAGCCGTCCTGCAAGAACGAAAGAATCGGAGAAATAGACACCACTGAGGGTCAAACCCGTCTGTCCGCACACCAGGCCTCGAAAATGCGCCAGACCCGCACATAAGCTAAGGAGGTTGATTTCCGCCTCACCCTCAGCAAAGTAGAAATGACTGCCGCCGAGTAACCTTTGGACTTCATCCTTGCCCTTTCAAGAGCCAAGCCGTAAGAGAGAATCGACTCACCTGTGGCAAGCAAAGCAGCCCCTGAATCAACAGATCCTCCCACACCGGGAGCCGCCATGGACTGTCCACCAGCAGACGAACCAGATCCGCGTCCACGGCCTTCTCGGCCAGTCCGGTGCCACCAGAATCACTAGACCCCTGTGACGCTCTATGCGCTGCACCACCTGACCGATGAGCGCCCAAGGCGGAAAAACGTAGACGAGACCCTCGACCAGCCACCTTTGCATCAATGCGTCGAGACCCTCCGACATTCTTTCTCGCTGCCTGCTGTAAAAGCAAGCTGCCTTCGCCGACTTGAAGGTCGCCATCAGAACCATAACTGGCGTCCCCCAGCGCTCTGCTATCAGTGCAAACATGTCTGGGTGAAGCGACCATTCTTCTGGGTCCACCGTGCGGTGACTCAAATAATCTGCCTCTACATTGTCCACCCCTGCTACATGCTGTGCTGAGATGGCAAGCAGATTTAGTTCGGCCCAGGCTAATAGCTGACTTGCTTCCGCCTCCAATGCTGCACTCCCCGTGCCGCCTTGCCTCCAAGTTCTCCTGCCGGGACCACCAGCGAAGCTCCTGTCTCACCTCCGGAGGAGAGACCAACCGCTGGGACAGCGCATCCGACTGATGTGACCACCGCCGAAGTAGGCCCTTTGTAAAGGGCTCATATGAGCCCTGGCCCACGGAACCACCTCTATCGCGGCCACCATTGTTCCGAGCAATTGCAGATATTGCCAAGCTGTGGGAGCCTTCTGAGACAGAAACTTCCACACCAGCTCCTGCAAGCCCTGCAACTGCCCAACTGGAAGAAAGACCTTCCCCTGCGCTGTATCGAACTGCGCCCCCAGGTATTCTAGCGATTGTGACGGGATCAGCTTGCTCTTGGCGAAGTTGACCACCCATCCCAGGCTCTGTAACAGCTGCACTACCCAAGATGTGGCCTTTCGGCTCTCTTCCTCTGACTTCGCCCGAATCAGCCAATCGTCCAAATATGGATGCAGCAGCACGCCCTCCTTGCGGAAAGCCGCTGCAACCACCACCATAACCTTGGTGAATGTCCTTGGTGCCGTTGCCAGGCCAAATGGCAAGGCTTGGAATTGGAAATGTCCCATAGGCACCGCAAACCGAAGAAATTGTTGGTGCTCCTGTCGAACGGGAATGTGCAAATAGGCCTCTGTCAGATCCAACGAGGTAAGAAACTCCCCTTTTCTGACCGCGACAATGATGGAACAGAACGCCTCCATACAGAAATGAGGCACCCGGAGACAGCGATTCACCCCTAAGTCCAGAATGGGTCAAAACGCACTGTCTTTCTTTGGCACTACAAAATAAATGGAGTACCGACCGTACCCGCACTGTGCCGGTGGGACTGGCACCACCGCACGAAGTTGCAACAATCTTTGAAATGTCTCCTGCACCACCTGAAATTTTATCCATGCCCTGCAAGGAGACTGAACAAACAAGTCCACCACTGGCCATTGGAGCTCTAGAGTGTAGCCCTCTCGAATAACCTCAAACAACCACTGATCCGACGTTATTTGGACCCAGGCAGGGTAAAAATCTCGCAGGCGCCCCCCTACCGACATGCAGCCCACCTGAGTCCCCCTCATCTCATTGTGGCTTTTTAAAGTTAAAGGACGAGATAGGCGCAAACCCTCTACCTGCCCCTCGAAAGCCTCGAAACCCTTGGCCTCGCATAGGAAACTTGCCCCGCTGAAACTGCCCAAATCGAGGCGAACGAAACCTACGAAATTCTCTTTGCGATCCTTTGGGAGCTGCACTAGGCCGGCCCTGCTTTGGTTTATCTTCAGGCAACCGACCCCCCTTAGAATCCCCCAGATCCTTGACTAGCTTGTCCAAATCTTCACCGAACAACAGCTTCCCCCTAAAGGGGGGGGCTTACTGAGCCGAGCCTTGTTAAGAACTGTCTGCCACCCAGTTACGCAACCACAAATATCGCCGGGCTGCCACCACCGAAGCCATACTCTTAGCAATCCCCCGGGATCAGGTCATATTGAATATCTGCCAAATAGGCGAACCCGGACTCCAGACGAGAAACCTCATCCACCTGCTCACCCGCCTGATCCACCTGCAGCTGTTGAGACCAACGCAGATAAGCTTTCGCTATCCAAGCCCCCGCGATCGAGGCCTGCATGGATAGCGCACTTATGTCAAACACTTGCTTCAACAAAATTATCCAACTTCCTATCCTGAGCGCTGCCGACCCCTCTACCGGGATTGTCGTCTTCTTTGTAACCGCCGACACCGCTGAGTCGATCTTTGGGGAACGAAAGAGGTCCCTATCCTGGTCAGCCAATGGATAGAGCCTGGCTATAGCCCTAGATCCCTTAAGGGCCGCCTCAGGCAAATTCCACTCTTCCTGAATCATGTTCCTGAATACTCTGTGAATAGGGAATACCCGCTGCGTTGTACGGATGGCTTGTAACAACGGATCTTCTAATGTCTCATCCGTCGCCGGGACCGCAGCCGGCATATCAAGCGCTTTGAGGGTCTCTGTAATCAGCACTGGCAGCTCTTCTCGCCTAAACACCCTGACTACTCTAGCCTGCTGCTCCGCGTCCGGCAGCTCGCCCTCTTCCAACTCCTCCACAGAATCTTCCTCGAGATCCCCTTCTGCCATCTCGAGATCCTCCAAGGGCGTAGCCGCGAACATCCCTAACCCTGTCCCCTTACTTTTCTTAGTAGGGATAACAGTGGCTTCCGGCCCCAGTGGGCTCCCCCGGCGCTTCTCCGCCCATACCCCGGCAGGCAGCGTGGCCATACCGGGCTGCAGGAGAGAAAACGCCTGATGCATTAGCAAGAAAAAATCCAGAGGGACAATGGGCTGCCCCCCGCTGGACTCTGTCCCGACAGTCGATGGATTCCCCGCTGTTGACGGCCCGGCCACAGATTCTGAAGGAACCAGAGACGGAGGCAGGACATCATCCTGACTCTAGGACAGGCCCCCTTGCCCCTCTGTCTCCCCCTCTAGTGCTTGCTCCATTAATGCTGCTTCCTGGGTGCAACCTCTACAGACCCCGATTCTAGGACCGAGCCCCTCCTCGTGCCAAACACTAGGCAGCGAGGTCTAGCCGGCATGCTATCCCTGAGCCTTCAGCCCACATAAAACAGCCACCAGGCGCCTCCAGACACCCCCTTGGCTGTCAAACACTCCTTCTTACAGGGTTTAAAACTTAAAACAACAAAATTCCTTTTTTTTTTCCCCTCTCAACAGGCCTCCGAACCGACCTCCAGAGACCCCAGGCCCCACAAAAACACCCGGAATCTAAACGGCTCTTTTCTCCCGGTTTCTGTGAGCCCGCTGCAAAAGGAAAGCACAAAATGTCCGCTCTCGCACTACCCGCATGAATGTCACGTGGTCAGGCCCGTCCAACCCGATCGCACACGCAAACACCGATATCCGTGATCCCCGGCCTTCCCGCACATGGCCAACCCCCCAGAAATAAAAATTGGCAGCTTACCGCGGTTCTCCTGCACTCCAGGGACCTTAATCCACCCCTGAAGCTCAGCCAAATCGGCGACTTCAGCTCCAGGTGGAGAGACACACTGCCGCAATCTCCTGCCCTCCAGACACAAAGACGCCGCCGGCTGCACCTGCCACCTGCTCCTCACCCGTTCACGCGGGATCAGGAGCAGGGAGGCTCTTCCTGCCGGATCTCCCCCGCAGCCTACTCCTTCGTGCTTGGAAGAAGGGGGGGGGGGGAGGGTGACAGCAAAGAGAGAGAGACAGAGGAGGCAAGCAAACCTGTGCAGCCCTGCTCTACACTATCAATCAGCCAAAATGCACAAAATTAAAGACAAAACTACTCTGCTTATTTGTCACTGCCTGAGCCCGACACCTAAGCTCAGCACCTTCTCCAGCTGCTATGGAGACTGAAAACTGGCGGGCAGAGGCAGTCCTTGCCTACTTATACCGGAGTCATCAAAGCGATGACGTGTGTCAGTCTCCATAGCTGCTGGAGGAGGTACAGAACCCAGATGTTCCGGGACTGGACTAGAGGGACGAAAAGGAAACTCTGGTTTAGGAATGAGGCTCAAATATTCCTGGCATAGTATATATAAAGCAATCTCATTGAGAAACACTAATCCCAAAGTGAGATATTCAATGAAAAAAGCTGTTCAGCTAGAGAGAGATTTAATAACTTTTTAAATAGAGCCTCTGCTGGTGCTAATGAATAAAACATAACAATATTAAAATGCATAAGCGGAAAAAAAACCCCAAAACAAACTAGAAAACAGATAACGTTTCCACTCTATTAGTGAAAACAAGCACGAGAGAACTGAAAGTACTGAATTTTCAAATAATTTTATCAAACTATAGGAGTGGAGGAGTGGCCTAGTGGTTGGGGCAAGGAACTTCAGGCCAGAAGGTGGGGGGTTCAAATCCCACTAGAGGACAGCAACCTTGGGCCGGAAGGACTGGGGCTTCTAGTCCCACAGGTGCTCCTTGTGGTCTTGGGCAAGCCACTTAACCCTCCATAGCCCATGTTCCCTGTAAAATACTTATTTCCAAGTTATAAGGAGAAATTAGGTCTTACCTGCTAATTGTCTTTCCTTGAGTTGTCTCCAAGCCAGTCCAGGGAACGATAGGGTGGTCAATCCCTTCCAGCAGCTGAGGACTGTAAAATCAAACTTTTGCCAGCAGCTTAAGCCCCTCCTCCTGCTGTTCCACTCCAGTCTCCTATTGCCAAAGCAGCCTAGAAGATAACTGTGAAACTATTAACACAACAAAAATCACTGAGAACCTTGCATATTTCCCGGACAACCAGGCCACAAATGCTTTAGGAAAACATACGCACCCTGTACGGAACAATTGCTGAACTATCTACCGATATATATCTCCTTTTTTTTTTTTTTTTTTTTTTTTTAATACTCCCCACTGTGGACAAAACCCCGCTGTTGGGGAACGCCTGGGAGCTCCAGCAACCACCCGAACAGAAGCCCCGCTCACAGAAAGTACACAGCCCGCGGAGACCTGTGGCAGGTGGAAGACCACGGAAGAAATCTGCATATGGTAAAGAATCCCCCGGGTGGGCCCTGGACTGGCCCGGAGACAACTCAAGGAAAGACAATTAGCAGGTAAGACCTAATTTCTCCTTCCTTTTCGTATCTCCGGGCCAGTCCAGGGAACGATAGGGCAGTACCAAAGCAGTACCTAAAGTTGGGAGGGACCGGCGAGCCCCGCAATAATAGCGGCCGCCCCCCACCCTCGCGTCCGTCCGGGCCTGAACATCCAACCAGTAGTGTTTCGTAAAAGTATGCAACGAAGACCAGGTCGCAGCTCTACAAATATCAACTGGAGGCACTGCGGCACACTCAGCCCAGGACGCCGCCTGACTCCGAGTAGAATGAGCTTTGAGACCCTCCGGCGGAGATCTCCCCTTAGTCTCGTAAGCTGTCACAATGGCCTGTTTGACCCATCGAGCAATAGTCGCCTTAGACGCCGCCTGCCCCTTCCGCGGGCCTCCATACAGAACAAACAAGCGATCCGATTTACGTATATCCTCAGAAGCCCTAAGGTACTTCCGCAATACTCTGCTGAGATCCAAACTCTTGAGCGCGGCATCCATTGGAGAACCCGCGAGGTCAGAGAACACGGGCAAGGACACCGACTGATTCACATGAAAGCTCGAAACCACTTTAGGAAGAAATGAAGGAACCGGCCGCAAAATCACCTTCTCCGCCAGAAACTGCAGGTAAGGTTCCCTACACGATAGAGCCTGCAAATCCGACACCCTCCGAGCCGAACAGATAGCGACGAGGAACGCGGTCTTCCAGGATAATTCTTTCAATATTCCAGATCCCCGCGATGTAAAGGGTGGCTCCGTCAGAGCTTCGAGAACAATGTTCAAATCCCAAGCCGGAACCACCGGACGCACGGGAGGCTTGAGAAGGGAAGCCGCTCTGAAAAAACGACGAACATCGCCATGCGACGTCAAACGACGACCGCGCACCAAACCCCTAAAGCAGGCCAGGGCCGCCAAATGTACCTTGAGCGTGTTCAGCGCTAAGCCTTTAATCAAGACCTGCTTGCAAAAATGACAAAATATGCGATACCGCCGCTGCAAAAGGACGAACATTACGTCGAGAACACCACGATTCGAAGACACACCAGACGCGAACGTAGGCCAACAAAGTCGACCGACGCCGTGAATGAAGCATGGTGTCTATCACGGCAGCCGAGTAGCCTTTACGACTCAACGTTTCCCTTTCAAGAGCCAAGCCGTAAGCAAGAAGCGATCCACCTGAGGCATTAAGATTGGGCCCTGATGTAAGAGGTTGCAACGACGAGGCAGACGCCACGGCGCATCCACCAGTAGCCGAACCAGATCCGCATACCATGGCCGCCGGGGCCAATCCGGCGCAATGAGAATCACTCGGCCGTTGTGGCATGCCACGCGCTGGATCACCCGACCATCATAGGCCATGGAGGAAACACATACAGCAGCAGATCTTCCGGCCATACCTGAACCAGAGCATCGAGCCCCTCTGACATGTGTTCCCTGCGTCTGCTGAAAAAGCGAGACGCCTTGGCATTGGATAGAGAAGCCATGAGATCCATTGCTGGCTGACCCCAGCGCTGAACGATGGAATGAAACACCGCTGCATTCAGCTCCCATTCCCCCGGATCGAGGAGGTGGCGACTGAGAAAATCCGCTTGTACATTGTCTTTCCCTGCCACATGCGCTGCTGACAAGGCCCGAAGATGAGCTTCCGCCCAACTCAGGAGCAGCTGACTCTCCTCCAGCAAGCCGGCGCTGCCCGTCCCGCCTTGCCGATTGATATAGGAGACGGTCGCCACATTGTCGGAGAACACTCTGACTGCTCTGCCCTCGACGGAGGGGCGGAATCGTTCCTGCGCCAAGCGCACCGCTCTGAGTCCCAATCGGTTGATCGACCATGAGCTCTCGGACGGGGACCACAGGCCCTGTGTCACTTGAGCCTGACAATGAGCCCCCCAGCCGGACAAACTGGCGTCGGTGGTGAGAAGTATCCACCTCGGCTCTGCCAACGGCACCCCCGCGCGCAGATGCGAGGCATCTAACCACCATGTGAGGCTGAGTCGCACTGCGTTCGGACACACGAGCTTCTGAGAAAGAGGCTGAAGCTGCGGAGACCATCTGGACAACAATGCTTGTTGCAGAGGCCTCATATGAGCCCTGGCCCAAGGGACCATTTCCAGCGTCGCTGCCATGGAGCCCAAGAGCTGCAGATACCGCCACGCCGACGGCGCGGCCTGAGCTAGAAACGCCTGCACTTGACCCAAGATCTTCAAGACTCTGGGCTCCGGCAGGGCTACCGTCCCCACGTTGGTGTCGAACAAAGCACCCAGGTAAGTAAGCTGTTGGACGGGTAGCAGCTGACTCTTTGCCCGGTTCACGACCCAACCGAGCTGCTCGAGAACTTGCACCACGCGCTCCGTAGCCGCCACCGCTTCCGGATACGAATCGGCTCGGATCAACCAATCGTCCAGATAAGGATGAACTCGAACATCTTCCTTGCGCAACGCCGCCGCCACCACTACCATCACCTTTGTGAACGTCCGGGGAGCCGTTGCCAAGCCGAACGGCATAGCCCGAAACTGGAAATGCCCCTCGGGCACCGCAAATCTCAGAAACCGCTGGTGATCGTGGCGGATCGGAATGTGCAGATAAGCTTCAGTGAGATCCAGAGAGGAGAGAAATTCCCCCTTTCGCACGGCCCGAATGACGGACCGGAGCGTCTCCATCCGAAAATGCTTAACTTTTAAGGAGCGGTTGACCTGCTTGAGATCGAGAACCGGACGAAAAGAACCTTCTTTCTTGGGCACGACAAAATAAATCGACTATCGACCTAGTCCGCACTGGTCGGGGGGCACGGGAACTACCGCCCGTAGTTGTAACAATCTGTGCAGAGTATCGCTTATTGCTTGTTTTCTCTGTGCCGTGCCCGCGCAAGACACCATGAAGGCCTCTCGTAACGGAAGGGCAAATTCCAACGCATAGCCCTCCCGAATGATCTCGAGAACCCATCGATCTGACGTAATCTCGGTCCAGGCAGAGAGAAAACCCTGCAATCGACCCCCGACAGGTCTCTCCGCCTGGACCAGCCGACCTTCATTGAGGTTTCTTTGCAGCCCCCTGGGGAGCATTGAAATATCCCCTGCCGTAGCCCCGAGCTCCTCGAAAGGACTGATTGTGAGGGCCGAAACGAGACTTCGGATAGGGAGCAAAACGAGCTCCTCGAAACTTACGAGAATCTCGACTGGGACCTTTAAATCCCAAGCCCCCTCGAGGTGTCTTAGGGCGATCCTCCGGCAAACGACCCCCCTTGGAGTCTCCAAGATCCTTCACAATCTTCTCCAAGGCTTCCCCAAAAAGCAGTTTGCCCTTATAGGGGAGTTTGCTGAGTCTGGCCTTCGAAGAAGCGTCCGCCGCCCAGTTCCTCAGCCAGAGGAAACGGCGAGCTGCAATCACAGATGCCATAGATTTTGCCGAGATCCGAACCAGATCATAGAAAGCGTCCGCCAGGTACGCCGCTGCCGACTCCAACTTAGCTCCCTCCGCGGACGAACCTTCCGGAGACTGCGTCGCAGACTCACCCTGTAACCAACGAATCGACGCTCTGGAGACATATGCCCCACAAATGGACGTCTGCAACGCCAGAGCACTGGAATCAAAGGCCTGTTTCAGGAGACCCTCCAGTCTGCGATCTTGCAAGTCCTTAAGCGCTGCTCCCCCTTCGACGGGTATGGTGGTCTTCTTAGTCACCGCCGAGACTAAGGCATCCACCTTAGGCATTTTCAACAACTCCTTTTCCTCCAGGGGGATAGGGTAAAGATGCCCCAGAGCGCGGGCCCCCCGAAGGGTAGCCTCCGGGAACTCCCACTCGGACTCCACCATCTGGCAGATTACTCGATGAACCGGGAAGCAGCGCTGCTCAGCCTTAAACCCTTGCAACAACGGGTCCTCCAAGGGTTCTTGAGGCAGCGAAGGTACCACAAGATTGAGCGCGGATAAGGACTGCGCAATAAGCGCCCCCAACTCCTCCTTACGGAAGACTCGAAATACGTTAGGATCCTCCCCAGGAGTTAGTTCACCGTCTTCTAGTTCCAGAGGCCAGTCCAGACCTGCTTCCGAAGCAATCTCCCCCTCCTCCATTCCTAGAGAGGAGGAGAACTGCTGCTCTGCGCTTTCGAGCGCAGGGTCCAGGACTGCCCCCCTCTGGGAAGGACCCTCATCCGGATCCAACGCCGACGGTATATGCTGGACCGTGTCCTCCCCAGTCTTTGACCGTGCGGGGCATAGGAGCTGAGAAGCCTTAAGCGTATAGGCCTTATGTAATGCCAAAATGAAATCCGGTGAAAATAATGCAGCCAGCTCCCCCTGAGCTTCAGGTGGGGCAGGAGCTGCAGATACCGGCGCTGGAGCCTCTTTATGCGCCTTTGCCTTGCGTTTGCCAGGCCTAGACTGCCCCGCGGGAGAAGCGGCCGGCTCATTTAACATGGCCGCCGTTCCCGCCTTTTCAGAAGGAGGATGCTGCTTATCCCCCTGCTTCTGCTCGGTCTTGCCGTCCATCACGCCCCGAAAAAAAAAGCAGCGATCCACCGTGGGAAGGCGAGGGGAGCACTGACAGCCGGCCCGTAAAACCGTTCTGTTACCGGCACGCGACGCGCTGACCCCGCGAAGACTTAGACACGCCGCCGCGAAAGAAAAAGTGTCCCGCTGTCAATTAAGCGCCTACCTTTTGACCGCAGTGCTCCTGAGCGTGTCTCCGCCGCACCGCAGCTAGCGGGGGCCGGAGAACACGAGTTTCTGCAATGTCGGGCGGATTCTGGGGCTCCCAGATCGTACCTCCTGCAGACGCACGAGCCCGGTCTCTCTGAGGCAGGCTCTGCCTCGCTCCTGAGATAAGTCTCAGTACCGGCTCACCGCTAAAAGCAAAAGTTGTTGCTGTGCCAGGGAAATAAGCAAGATCACAGCTCAGCTAGAGCCTATCTGTTTAATTAAACTGCTGTAGTCGTCTAAATCTTTGAATGAGCAGGCAGAGAGGAAGGAGAGGCATCGAACCCACGTCCATTCCAGCTGCTGAGGACTGTAAGACTGGAGTGGAACAGCAGGAGGAGGGGCTTAAGCTGCTGGCAAAGGTTTGATTTTACAGTCCTCAGCTGCTGGAAGGGATTGGCCACCCTATCGTTCCCTGGACTGGCCCGGAGATACGAAAAGGAATGCCCTGTTCAATGTAATTTCAGTTTGTTCAATGTAAACCGCACTGATGCAGAATAGCGCGGTATATAAGAGAATGAAAATAAAATAAATAAATATTAAATTTACCACTTAATAAGAAAGCCATTGATCATGAATACCCTCCCTGAGGAGAACTGTGTTAATTTACTACATACAATAGATACAAATGTTATAAAGTACATAGGTATACATGCAAGCATGCAAAAAATTACACCTGCCGCAGAGTACATGCAGCTTTGTGCAGGAGCTTTCGTGGAGTGTTTTTTATGTCGCTTTCATGAAATAGGTGCAACACATGCACCCATGTGCTTTCACAGACTTGTTAAAAAAAGGCCCTCCACATGCCTCTTTAGACATAGAGGGTAGGAAATTTTTTAACAGCTCATTTCTGCAGGTAAAACACTGTTTCACCCTCAAAAGAGGTTTAGAAAATCACCTTTTAAATATGAACATTTGCTAACTATCGAGAAATGGCCCAGGTTTATCTAAATTGATTGATATTTATTTAACAGGTTTTATATACCGCTTTATCATTTCAGTCGAAGCACTTTACATTGTAACTTAAACCTGGTAATGCACATTAAACAGGGACATTGATAACTTAGATTTTTCTGAGGCAATAGAGGCTTAAGTGACTTGCCCAAGGCCACAAGGAGTACTAGTGGGAATCAAACCCTGGTCTCTGCGTTTCCAAGCCAGTGCTCTTAACCATTAGGTTTGGAAGAATTGCTAGCTTTTCCTGGTGTTAGACCAGCGTACTTGACAACATATCTTTGCAAAGATTTTGTAGTACTTTGCTTATGTACAATCAGAAATCCAGGAATGTTTTTCATTCCTTCATTAAGTGACATAAACCTAGGTAAGGCATTTGTTATTTTTTAGGGTGGGAGTGGTTGGCAGTTTCTTCTTACTCTTTTGGGTCAAGGTACAGGTAAGGACTAATCAGGCAGAGAGGGCTCGCCCCGCTAGGGCACATCTCCCCCTTTAAATGTCCTTTGTTTAGTCTGAGAAGCTGTATCTCTTACGTGCCATCCACCCCTTATGTAACTGGTCAACCTCCCACAAGCTCTCCTAACTCTAATCACTGACAAAGCTGGGGTTGGGCCCTGGAATGGCCTGGAGCAACTCTAGGAAAGACAATTAGCAGATAAGGTCTAAATTTCTCCTTCCTATTCGTTTCTCCACCCTTGGGATGTACAAAAGCAGTACTCACACTCGGGAGGGACCAGCAATACCGGCTTGCAGCACCGTGGCGCCGAAACCTGCGTCTCCCACCGCCTGGACATCCAGCTAATAATGTCTGGTGAATGTATGCAAGGATGACCAAGTTGCTGCCCTGCAGATTTCCACCGGGAGAACCAAGCACGACTCCGCCCAGGAGGTTGCAAGCGCTCTTGTCGAGTGCGCTCTAAGTCCAGGAGGCAGAGCCCTGCCACGCTTCTCACAGACAGTGGCTATGGTCTGTTTCACCCACCGGGCAATGGTGGCCTTTGAAGCTGCTTCTCCTGCCCATGGACCACCGAACAAAATGAACAGCCTGTCATTCCTGCGCAGGGATTCCATCCTCTTGAGATATCTGTGGAGGTCTAGTAGGTGCAGCTGCCTTCCCTCTGCCGAATCTCCTGGCTCCGGGAACGCCAGCAGGTAGACTGATTGATTCATGTGGAATTGCAACACGACCTTGGGCAAAAAGGAAGGTACTGGTCTCAGCACCACCTTAACAGTTCGCTTCAGGATAGAGCCTGAAGTTCCGACACCCTTCGCACTGAACAAACCGCTACAAAGAAGACAGTCTTCAGCGTAAGATTTTTAAGAGATGCACCCACCAGGGGCTCAAATGGCTCCGCTGTCAAGTCTGAGAGGACCAAATTAAGATCCCAGGCTGGCATCATCCCTCAGACAGGCAGACGCACATGCTTGACTGCCTTCAGGAATTGAACCACATCCGGATGAGCCACAATCGTGCGCCCCTGAATCCTGCCACTGAGACAGGACAGGGCTGTTATTTAGACCGTTAGGGATCCCAGTGACAATTCTTTCTCCAGTCCCTGTTGCAGGAAGAGCAGGATTTCTGGGAGCATGCCACCGAGCGCCCGGAGGCCCCACTCCTGACACCAGGCCTCGAAAATCCACCATACTCACACATAGGCCAGGTTGGTGGAATGTTTCCTGGGCTGTAACATGGTCACAATAATTGACGGAGCCAGTCCCCACCGTATTAGCCATGCCCGCTCAAGAGCCATGCCATAAGCAAGAATCAACTTGCCTGAGGCATCAGGACCGGCCCTTGGAATAAGAGGTTGCTCCTTTCTGGCAACCCCCACAGACGATCCGCCAGCAGCTGCTGAAGATCCGCATACCATGGCTGCCGGGGCCAATCTGGTGCCATGAGGATCACCTGCTCTCTGTGCTTCTCTATCCTCTGGATCAGCCGGCCGAACAACGGCCAGGGGGAAATGCGTAGAGCAGTCCCTCCATCGGCCAAACTTAGGTGAGGGCGTCCAGGCTCTCCGACATAGGCTCCTTGCAACGGCTGAAGAAGCTGTTGGTGGTATTATACGTCGCCATCAGATCCATGATAGGCTGGCCCCAAAGCACTACAAGATCATGGAAGATCGCCATATTGAGCTCCCATTCCCCTGGATCCAATCTGTTCCGGCTGAGGAAGTCTGCTTGTACATTGCCTTTGCCTGCAACATGAGCTGCTGACAGAGCCGCGAGATTCTCCTCTGCCCAGGACATGATGGCCTGGTTTTCCTCCAGCAGAACTGCACTCCTAATGCCTTCTTGTAGGTTGATGTAGGCCACTGTGGTTGCATTGTCTGAGAACACTCACACTGCTTTCTGCCCTATCCAAGACTAGAAGTGCTGAAGGGCAAGGAACACTGCCCCCATTTCCAGGTGGTTGATTGACCACAAGCTCTGCTCTGCTGTCCAGGACCCCCGTGTCACCTGTGACAAGCAATAAGCCCCCCAGCCTGAAAGACTTGCATCCGTTGTTACTGTGATCCAGTGTGGGCACTCCAACAGCACTCCTGCTGTGAGGTGCCCTGGCTGTAGCCACCACTGCAGGGTGTGCCGTGTAGACTCCGAGAGAACCAACTTGTGAACCAGTGACTGAGACTGTGGCGACCACTGTAACAGCAGGGCCTGCTGCAATGGACGCATGTGGGCCCAAACCGAGGGCACAAGGTCCAGAACTGCTGCCATGGACCGCAGGAGTTGCATGTAAGCTGCAGGAGCCTCTCTGTTCAGAAAGCACTTCAGCTGCTGCTTGCGAATTCGGTCCTCTGGGAGCGAGATGAGACCAGTCTGAAATGTGCTCCTAAGTAAACCAAGTCCTAGACTGGATGCAGCTAGCTTATTGCCAGATTGATCACCTATCCATGGCTTTGTAGGACCGCTATCACCCTCTGCATTGCAGCTATGGATTCCTCTTCCAACTTCGCCCGGATTAACTAGTCATCTAAAAACGGATATACCAGGATACCTTCCTTCCTCAAGGCCACCGTCACCACCACCACTACTTTGGTGGCGAAGGTGCTGGGAGCCGTGGCAAGGCCAAAGGGAAGAGCTTGAAATTGAAAATGCCCCATTTGCACCGCAAGCAGAGATAACGATGATGCTTGGCCTGAAGTGGAATGTGCAGATAGGTCTCAGTCAGGTCCAGGGAAGTTAGAAACCCCCCTGCCGTACCACCAGAATAACCGACCGCAAGGTCTCCATGCGGAAGTGGGGCACCTGAAGCGCCCGATTCATATACCTGAGGTTGTGGAAGGGGCAGAACCCCCTCTCCTTTTTTGGTACCACAAAGTAAATGGAGTATCGACAGGATTCGCACTGGTCTGCCGGAACCGGGACTACAGCTCCTAGGCCCAAAAGCTTGATGAGGGTGAGCCGAATGGCCTTTGCCTTTTCTGGGGTCGAACAGGGAGAGCGAATGAAGGCATCCTGAAACAACATGGAAAACTCAAGAGCATACCCCTGCTGAACAACCTCCAAGATCAGTGGTGATTGCGGCCCAACGGACACAAACTGCTGCAATCGCCCCCCAATTGCAATGTCCACCTGGCCCGCCCTGGCTTCATTGAGGCTTCTTGCTCTGTCCCGGGAAGGAGGAATAAAACCCCCGTCCAGAACCCCGGAATCCACGAAAGGGCTGCCCTTGCACTCTGTAGCGCTCTCTCTGATAGGGCGTAAATGCGCTCCATGGAATCTGCGAAATTCCAGAGGTTGCCCTCTTTGGGAAGCCCCCTGTTTTGGCCCTTTGGGATGATCCTCCAGTAGCCTCCCACCTTTTGAATCCCCCAAATCCTTAACAATCTTCTCCAGAGCTTCCCCAAAGAGGAGCCTGCCCTTGAACGGCAGTTTGCTGAGCCTGGACTTAGAAAAGGCATCCACTGCCCAGTTATGGAGCCAGAGAAATCGACGAACCGCAATGACCGATGCCATGGTCTTGGAGGCTACCTGGATAAGATCATAAAAGGCGCCCGCTAAGAAAGTGGCAGCGGATTCCAGTCTGCTGCTCTCTGACGTCCCCGAACCATCTCCCTCCAAGGACGCATGCCCTTGAATTCACCTAATGGAGGTTCTGGAAAAGTAGGCTCCACAAACTGAGGCCTGCAATGCCAATGCACTGGAGTCATAGGATTGCTTCAAAAGAGACTCCAACTTTATGTCTTGAAGGCCCTTGAGCGCTGCACCGCCTTCCACGGGAATGGTAGTCTTTTGGGTCACAGCCAATACCAAGGCATCCACCTTGGGCATCTGCAGGAGATCCCTCTCCTCCTGAGTGACTGGATATAGCCGTTCCAGAGCATGGGCCCCCTGTAGGGTGGCTTCTGGGCATTCCCTCTCTGCCTCAATCATCTTTTTGATGATCCTGTGTACTGGGAAACAAGCCTGTGCCCCTTTAAACCCCTGTAAAGGGATCCTCAATGGGTTCCTCGTTCTGAGACACAGGTGCCCCCATATTAAGTGCCACCAAGGACTGGGAGATGAGAGGGGCCTGCTTCTCCCAGTGAAAGACCCTGAACACATTAGGGTCTTCCCCAGGAGGGATTTCCCCCTTTTCCATCTCCTGCTCTCCTGTGTTTCTCCAGAGGTAAGAGGGACCCTTCCCCAGATCCTCCGATACCTGGGACTGTGGGGAGTCCTGAGCAAACCATGCCCTCGGGTCCTCCTTTACCTTAGCCGGGGGGGGGGGGGGGCTCCCCGGATGGGGTCCTCGTGCAGTGGGTGCTCCTCAGCGTCTCCTTACTGCACTGCTGAGGACTCCCCAGCAGGGACCTGTCTCTACTTTAGCAGTATGCCTTATGAAGTGCCCAATATAAAGTCAGGAGAAAACACGTGCTCCACGCCTTGCGGGAGAAGCCCTGAAGGTAAATTGAGCTCTGAGACAATTGCACTGTCTGTGTTGCCTTTTTTCTTTTTGCCGCGTTTAACTGTTAGCGGAAATGGCCACCCTTGCTGAAACGGTTGCATTTCCTGTTAAAAACTGCATGTTGGTGAAGGCCTCCCCTGCCTCAAACCGCTCTCCCTCTACCGGATCAGGTCCCATTGCCACCCTTAAGAAATCCCTGCTGCAGTGGCACAAGCAGAGCCGACAGAGACCTGATGTCGTCAACCCACGGCTGCCTGCACAGATTGCACAACCCGGATAACCTGACAGCATGCCCTTCCACCTCCAGAGCCTGCACGCGCACCGGAGGAGACTGGGGTAATAGAGGGAAGCCCACTGGAGAAAAAAATATAGGCCCACAAAACACAGCACTTACCGTGCCGAACTCAAGACCCTCTGGGGAGAAGACTTCTGGTTGAGATCCTGTTACCCCACTACCAGATATAAGAGTTCTCTGCACCCCAAAGGCAGGCCGGCCAATGGGAACCCCAACTTCCTGTAGCTAACAGGCGCTGGGATATCCTGCTGAGTGGGGAAGGGGACCTGAGGCTCCCAGATAGTTTAACCCCTGCCCGACAAGAGCCCCTTGGAGCTACCGTGAGAAGGGCAGGCTCTGTCCCCTTGTCTGACTAAAACTCCTACCAAAGCAGGACACTCAGCCACTCTGTACCGCTCAATCCTTGCCTTCTATTTTTTTTTATCTAAGTCTAAGCCTTCCTACAGGTAGCCTAACAAAGAAAACTCTTCTTGCAGCTGCTGAGAACTGAGATACTGGAAGCTGAGGCACAAGGAGGAGCTTTTCTACTGGGCTCTCAGAATCCTGACATGCTAAGTTCTCAGCTGCTGGGAGATGGAGACTACCCAAGGGTACCTGGACAGGCCTGGAAAAATGAATAGGAAACTCCAATAATGAAATCTAAAATCCAAATTCACATATGCTGTGAGCTGCTTGGGATAGAGCCCTTTCTACTACATATGATTTACCCCATAGAAGAATGTGTGTGGTGAGAGAAGATGTAACAGGGTTGGGGAGGAAAAGAGAATTATGCAATCAGGAGTAGGGGGGAGGGGGTTCCAATGTCACCAGGGATAATGTCAGAGTGGAGGAATAAGGAATGTTTATAAAACAATTGCAGCAACAAACTAAAATGATCTTAAGATACCTGGAAGAACATTCGGCAAATCTCAGAAATGTACTTACTTCCTCCCTCCGATATCTGTGCTGGTTTGCTGTGCTCTGAAAGAGAACATTTCATTCTGCAACACTTGTTTTGTAATTAAATACAAACAAAGGAACTCATTTATTTTAAAATATAAAATGCACTGGTGCTTTGCAGTAAATTAAGATAAATCAAAGGTATTGCTTCTTCCTAGAAAAGAGGGTTCGCTGTACTCTGTCTCATTGAACCATCCTCTTGTCACAGGTACATATGGGGGACACATGTAAGGAAAGGCACAGATCACAAAAATAATGCTTAAACAGTTTGAGATGTTTACTACTTCACAGTTCTCCCAAAGCCCTTCATAACACTGGTCAACAAATTTTTACAAAAGTCATGTTACTGAAATATAAATAGTCATTTCTTATCAATTTTTATATGCTGAACACGAATATAACAGTGAAATTGCAAAGTTGGCTCTAGTTTTTTTGTAATCTACAAGAATTAATGTTTACATCACAAAATGCATGTCAATAGTAAATATAATAGGTCTTCGGTTAATACCTGTAAAAAAACAAGTCATAGACTACTTCTTAGATTTTTTCGCCTGTATCTTGTACAGCTGTTCGGGAGCTTCTCTGGGGAGTGTCCAGCAGTAGTCAGCCAGCACTGTAGTGGACCCTTTTCCCTGGTATCTTTGCTCCATCGTTGCGATATCCTGGTGAAAACGTTCGCCCTGTTCATCACTAACCATACCACAGTTGTCAGGAAAGAAATCGAGATGGGAATCAAGGAAATGGATCTTTAGAGACATATTGCAGCCAAGTTTCTGATACTGCATCAGCATGTCTTCTACTAGTTCCTTGTAGTTTTCTGCCCTAACATTCCTGAGAAAGTTTGTTGACACTAGGCGAAAAGCATTCCATGTTTGTTTCGCATCATCCTGCAGCAAGTTGTTGAACCGGTCATCTTTGAAGAGCTCTCGAATCTGAGGACCCACAAAAACTCCCTCTTTAATCTTTGCATCGCTGAGTAGAGGGCATTTTTCATGCAGGTATCGGAAAGCTGGCGAAGTGCAGTCCATGGCTTTCACAAAGTTTTTCATCAAACCTAGTTTGATGTGAAGGGGTGATAGCAGGATTTTGTGAGCCTCAACCAGAGGTGGGTGCTGGATATTCTTCTCTCCAACTGTTACATTTTGTCTGCGATTCCATTCCTTCCGCAAGTAGTGCCAATCCCTTGCTCGGCTATCCCACTCACATAAGAAACACAATATTTTATATATCCCTGCTGCAGTCCCATTAAAAGGGCAACTACCTTCAAGTCACCACAGAGGTGCCAGCTGTACTTGTTATAGCTAATGGAAGTCAGTAGATGCTTTAAGTTATCGTATGTCTCTTTCATGTGGACGGCATGCGCTACTGGAATAGATGGAAGAAGGTTTCCATTGTTCAAAAGCACAGCCTTCAGACTCAGTTTTGAAGAGTCTATAAATAGTCTCCAGTCTTGTGGGTCATGAGTAATTTTTAAGGCATTCATGAGGCTTTCAATATTGGAACAGAATACCAGATTACTTTCCTTTCCGACTGCGTATAGTACACTGCTGACATCAGATGGCTTCAGCAGCCGTCTGGCAGTAGTATTGCATTGCATCAGAAAATGATGCAATCAACTCTGGATGATGTGTGCATGCTGGTATTATGCAATGTGATGCAATATTACATCATTCAAGGCTTTATTTGGGATGTTGTCGATGTCCTACTGGATAAATTTACACAGTGAAACATCAAAAATTAACTACATGCAATATCTTTAAAACGAGAGCCAATAAAATTTTTTTAATGTTATATTCGTGTTCAGTTCATCAAGATACTACAGAATAGCGCCTTTTAAAGTCAGTAACGATTTCAATGCTGATCAGTGTAATTTAAGCCTTGGACTGCTGCCACCCATATTCATTAGGCTTTGTTTAGATGAGAGAAAAGAGAAAGAGGACAGACGCGAAGGGATCAGGAGCTATTAACAACAAGCGATGCCATCTTTTCTTGAGGAAAAGAAAGCACTAAAGAACTCTTTCTACATTTTCTTCTGGCAGCACACTCATGTTTTTACAGAAAGTAAAAGCAGCCAGTCTGCACTTGTCTCCATACAAACGTAATCAATGACAAATTGAACAGGAACAGAATGCAAATTTTACCTGGGCAATGCAGTCTAGAAGAACCTGCATAAAATGCACTTAGGACAACCCATACTACTGGAGAATTTTTGTTTTAAAATATTTCATAGGAATTCCGAACAGTGAGAGGTTTGATGCCCTGGCAAAGAGGAGACAGATTAGCATAGGGCCCGCTTCTGACTGGCGAATGTCCAGTCCCACTATCTGCCGAGGCCATATTCTGCCCCAAGTGCCCCCCACATGCACAGTGTCGCTGTGTGTGTAGGGATGGATGGGGGCAGCACGGGGGCGGAGAGTGGGAGGAACGGGGGCAGGCCAGGCACCCGGACGTACAGGGACGATTCAGGTCACGGCCCTGTAAGTCTGCCGGGTGGAAATGGCCGTGCTGCTTATTCCACTTTGGAAATGGAAAAAGCAGCAGTGATGGCGGCAGTCGTGCCCAGCAGCCCCCCAGCAGCTGTGGCAGGTGAGGCCCCTCCACCCAATCTCAGGCCTTGCACAGTCCCCCGAGGGTCGGGGAAAAACGCTTTTTCACCGTGGCGGGCTGTCAGCGCTCCTGATGGGTATCCCGGTGCCATGGCAACAGGATGTCACAGCACCGGCACACCAACAAGAGCATAGGGCGGGCTGGATGGGGTGTTGCGAGGATGTTCTGCACCATGGGATAGCGGCATCGCCAGGCCATCTGGGTGCCCGATTCTGCAGTCATGGGCTGTCTAGTCCCACGGTTGCAGAATCTGGTACTATTTCAGACCGTCCATTTTTCGGTTGTCCAGACGGCCCGGGCGTGCCTCTTCCTGAATCAGGCTCATAGTATTTATACAAAAAGGAAATATATGTTGGATTATACACTGTGCCATCAATGCTGTGCCTCCCACTTGTCCTTCTAAACTCCACTTCCAAAACGCAGGTGGCAAATTTCAGAAGTATGCAAAAAATTATGCAGACAAATGAAAGTCCACTAAATAGAAATTACACTTACCTGGTAATTGTCGTTCCTTGAGTGACGACAGTTTAGTCCTCCACCTCTGGGTTGTGCACCTCTTCCTGCAGCTTGGAGACTGGGCATGTCAAAGTCGTGACATCACTGGATATAGCCTGCTGGTATCTCCCATCAGCCTCCAGTGTACTATTGACAAAGCAAACTCAAAGGAACAACAAATAAGTAACTATACCATAACTTTAAATAACTCCCCATTCCTCAACCTGAGGAACCTTTTTAACCATATCCGTCTTATATTTTCTTTTTTTTTTCTTTTTTTTAACTTTACATTCACTTCCCCCCTATGCAAACACGTTTCCTATACCATCCCCTTGTTTAAATAAGAGAGAAGGAAGAAACAGAGAGGGATACTCACTGCGATCTAGAAACTGAAAGGATCTGTCTACTCCTTGAGATTGATGCTCCACTCCACCTGAAAATAAACTCTGAAGAAATCACACCCCTGGGCGGGAATGAGGACTAAACTGTCGTCACTCAAGGAACGACAATTACCAGGTAAGTGTAATTTCTATTTCCTTATCGTTCCTCCAGTTTAGTCCTCCACCTCTGGGATGTAACAGAGCAGTAATCATTGGGAGGGACCTATCCAGCCAACTCACCACACCGTCGACCCAGAACAGGCATCCTTTACTGCCAAAACATTAAGGCAGTAGAGGTTACTGAGGAAATGAAGAGACGACCTGGAAGCTGCTCTACCAATCCCCCCTGGTGTAATGACACAGTGATTCACCCATGAAGCTGCTTGCGCCCTGGTAGCAAGAGTCAGAAAGCCCCCCGGAATCATACAATCTCGCCACCAGAAAGCTGAGGCAACCACCGCCTTAACCTAGTGCGAAATGGCCGCCTTCGCTGCTGCTTCCCCTTTGCGGGGACCTCCAACCAACACACAAAAACAAAGAAACGAACGCCGCACCCTGCATTTTATGTTTCCTATCGGCGTAAGCTACGAATAAAAACCTCCCCTTCCAGAAAAACCGAGAACTGGAAGAGAAACCAATAGGCTCAGGAGAAAAATCAGATACCACCTTTTGGAAGGACGATGGGACTGCTCGCAAACACCATCCTCTATCCAGAAAGGGTGAAAACGGCTCATACATGACAATGCCTGAAACTCTGAAACTAGTCGCGCCGAACAAAGAGCTATCAAAGCCACTGTCTATAACAGCAAATCCTTTACCGACGCCTGGAGTAAAGAATCAAAGGGCTCTTTAGTTAACGCCTCTAAGGCCCAATCGGGATCCCCCGGCAGCACCTGAACTCTCCTTGAGGAGCGCAGTCGAGTCCCAACTTAAGGAAACGCTACACATCGATCCGAACACCTAGCGCTATTCCCTCCACAGAACCTCTACAGCCGGAAACAGTCACCCGCTGGACCCTCTAAGGAACTGGCCGCTAGTTCCTTCAGACACTGTCCTGCAGAGAACTCAGACCAAGGATACCGACACCTTTGTCGCCCGGACTTGCTGCCGTGAACAGCAGCCTTCAAAAGGGCGCTAAGCATGGACCTATGTACCAGAAGCAGCCTGCCACCCTGCTCTCAACAAGGTGGCGAAGACTGCCGCAGAATAACCCTTCTTCTTCAGCCCCGCCCATTCAAAGGTCAAACCGTAGGCGGGCACCGATCCACCTGAGACATTCGTCGCAGACCTATCCGCAGCAGAACGTCCGCTACCGGCAACTTCTAGGAAAAGCCCGTCGAGTAGGCGAATGAGATCAGTCTAGTACGGCCGTCTCGTCCAACCGGGCGCTACCAAGAGTACCTTTCCCCGAAAGCCTCGATACGCCAACTAGTTGCCCTATGAGAGCCCACGGGGAAAGGACAAGACAAAGACTTAAATGGGAGCTTACTGAGCCTCGACTTGGACGAATCATCAGCCATCCCATTCCTCCACCAGAGAGATCTCCGGGTGAACCCCAAGGAAGCCAATAATATTAGCTAGCACTCGAATTAAGCCATAATGCACATTTGCCACATAAAGCAAATCAGGCTCTAGTCGATTCAACTCCCTGATCCTTTCCTGTTCCAGGCGAGTAGACTGCCGTAAACACTGCGACCACTTGAAACATGCTCTCGCCTCCCCAGGCTCCACAAATGGGAGCTTGTAAGGACAGAGTATTGCCCCCAATGATCGCTTCAGTGAACCATCTACTTTCCTATCTTGCGCTAAAGAAGATTGCTAGGGCTCTCTTCCATACAGTGAGTCCACACCCCCTGGTATTGCAAGGTGTGCACCCACCCACGTAGTACCCAGGCCTGCCCCTGCTTAGCCTCAAAATGTCAAACAAGAACAGGCGAATTCAGGACAGCTGAATACCTTTTTTTTTTTCACAAAGACATCTCTTAACCAAAAATTCCTTCAGCATATGTTAAGAGACGCTCTTTCCGTGCCAACAATATGAAGTAGAAAGAACTCCCAAACACAGGCATACTAATCCACGGCCTTCCTGCTAGAGTAACGCCCCATTCCGTCTGACTGCACAAAGATGGACTTTATATTTTAAATTCAACTAGCACCTGATGTTAGGAAATACAGCTTTCTCATTCCGCAGTGGCAATTGAGTCAGCAATGAAGAAGCCGAGAAACTGCAGACAAGTTCCCATTATACCACCTGGTAAAGACTCCACTTTTAGACCACTGAAGCAAAAAAAAAGCATGCGAGAGTGCCTTGTGCCCTGCCAGTAGCTGATCGAATTGAAACGATTCAGTGTATGCAGGGCATTTTCCAGAGAACGCAAGGTCCCTCATCCAGGCTGACTCCACATTCACAGTTTAAACCGGCAGCCATCTTGGCTGATGCCGATCAGCGCGGAAGCCATCTTGTAAGCCCAGTATATGATGTATGCCTATTAGAATCTGAGCTGCTGCCATTGCTGCTAGAGAACTAGCCTGGCTGCGTGCTTCTGGCCCCCATGAAGGCATTCGCTAAACACTAGCAGAGACTCTCCATACTGGAGAACCTCTGATAAATGGAATGGGAGCATAGATAGCTTTAAAGGCTAGAGTTCTATTTTGCAACCTCTCTCCGCCGAGCTGCCTTTTCCATATGTAAAATTAAACCACATATAGCCAAAATTAAGACATTACAAATCTACCGTAAAATCTTATAATTTGGGCAAAGCCAAACTAAACGGGAATATTTTCCATTAAGAAACCACACAACTATAAAACCACTCTCATGACATAATGCTTATGGCAGAGCATTCCACATCTGTGGACTGGCCATGGCGCTCACCCAAGCACTTGTTACAACTGTCCAAGAGAGTTATCACCATAATTCCTTGTAACTTGAATATGTTTACAGCGGATCATAATGCTATATCACAGCAGCTAAGCCAAAATATTACCCTGCCATATAAACCGACTTTAACGCATTATAGGACCTTCTATGGATAGCGGAAGGAGATTCTTGTAAATCTTTTTTTTTTTTTTTTTAAAGTATAGGACTCCAAAAACCAAGTTTACGCCGACTCCAATGAAATCAAAGCAGATCAGCTAAAATTACCCGAACTGCTCCTATAGCTTTGCAAGAAGCTACCAGCCCCCGCTGCACCCAGTTTTCCTTCCCCCTTATCCTGAGGGATTCAGCATTGCAGGACGTGTTGCGCACCCCCTGCCAGCCTGCTGCGTCTGCCAGGGAGCTGAAGAGCAAAATAGAAAGTAGAACCCCTGGAAGCAAACAGTGTCCTGACCTTGGGGTTCAGGACGCAAAAGGCCACTGAATAAATCAACAGTGTTAGCTAAAAATGAACAAGGCTATCTCTCACTAAAGAGAGTTTCTTTTCCTTTTTGAAATCCCACCGAAGTCCGTGGGACCCAAGCTTTTGAACACAGCCCATAACGCTGTGCATTAACCACAACCAGAGAAATGAAATTAAATCCTGCTCTAGAAATAGATGAGAATTTCCTGGGAAGGGCATGCTAAGTGGAGCTATGAAACACACAGGCACCCCCCCTCCCCGGCCTTCCTGCGGTCAGAGAAATAGTGGAATACACCGACAACCTTGCAAATGGAGGTCTTAGAGGTTGCTGCCTGTGTGAACTTGATGAGTAATACGATTTTGTATTTTACCACCCCCCCCCCCTCAGGGATGGGGGCACTGAATACTATATGTGATTCATAAGCAGCGCTACCATCCGGTGGCCTTTAGGGCACCAGAGCCCGACAAACGATACAGAAGTTAAGAGCTTTAAATCTTGGTCATATAATCTTGATTTGCAGAACATTATTTATTTATTTTATTTATTTACATTCTCTTATATACGGCGCTATTCTGCATCAGTGCGGTTTACATTGAACAAACTGAAATTACATTGAACAGGGCATTATAACTTGGAGATAACCCTCCATAGCCCATGTTCCCTGTAAAAAGGTTAAGTGGCTTGCCCAAGACCACAAGGAGCACCTGTGGGACTAGAAAGCCCACATTACATTACAGCTGCTTGTTTAGTCACTAACCCCTGAGAGCCCATGAGGTGGATCTGTGGGTATTTGTTCCCTGACTTGCAGAGAATGATCAATTTGATAATGGCTGCATACACACAGTCATAGAAAGGCACTACTGAGTGTACCAGCTGCCCTCTGGTGGCCATAGACCGTAGCACAGGCACTTCTTGGCTGACAGTTTAACTGTCAGTCTATTTCTTTATATCCTAAGGTTTCCTAAACCTGTCCCTGTGAATTTTGGGCAACTTTCACTATAGAATACATAAAAGCACACTTCCAGGCTGTCCCTCCTTCCAACTACAAGTTAGGGCTCTGCTCTTGAACCTAAAAACTGGCAATTTGCCTAATATCCTGGGACTTAACATGCTCCTCAGAGACATGATTAGGAGGGAAAGAACATGTGGTATCAGGGATCAATGCCAAAACTGCTGTCCTATAAAATTAAGAACAAACTTAAAAATAAAGAGGACTGACAACAGCCCCCTTAAGGCTGAGGAACCCCCCCCCCCCAAGCCTCAAAAATCCTACAAAAGAAACACTAGGTCCAAAAATCTAGCTATTCTGCCTGTTGTCTTCCTCACACAGGCAGCTCCCTGTAGCTCTCGCCACGCGGTCCAAATACCTAGAGAGAAAATGGCCGCCCCTTCGCCAAAGAATTTTAGCGCCAAGAACAACAGCCGCTGCAAAAAGGAGGCCTCAGTAGACCGACAGAGCCCGAAGGCCTTACCTGCAGGGCAGAAAGCCACACAGCCTGCTCCTACCACCTTGAATTCCACCGATCCTCAAGTCGCGCTGATGCGCCTGGCAGCCGCGGTGAGGATCGCTCAGCCGGTTCCACAGAGTAAAATTAAAATCCCGCAGCAACGGAGAGGCTCCGTCTCACACAGCTTCAGTGTGGCTGTACGGGTCCCGGAGCTCTCTCCTGTACAGTCAAGGGAGAGAGAGCCACACCAGCAAATGCCTGTAGCAAATGAAAATAACTGAGAAGGAGGGAAGGCGAGAGCTGCTACTAATTTAAAGAGCCAGGCTCAAATTTAAAATGACTGTAAATAAGGAAATTTGCTCCTAACTAAAGGAAACTAATCCCTGATTGCCAATTAACCAAAGGTAACTGAATTAAAAGTAAAAGTAAATTAAAGGTAAAAATCAAAAGTAAAATCAGAATAGAATTTGTCACACTAAATGCTCCTTATCTGTTCCCCCAAAGTGAGCCCAGAAGCTAGGCTCACTATGTCCTCCTGCTGCATGGAGACTGGACACACACTGGAGGCTGATGGGAGATACCAGCAGGCTATATCCAATGATGTCACGATTTTGACATGCCCAGTCTCCAAGCTGCAGGAAGAGGTGCACAACCCAGAGGTGGAGGACTAAACTGGAGGAACGATAAGGAAGACAGTTGTATTTCTGTCTCTAGCTGCCAGCCCAAATAGCTGCACAGAAACAAAACTGCAGGTTAAATATTTGGGGTATTCTGCCATTTATGGATTTCAGGAACTTTGCAAAATCAAGGCCTCTAGTAATGTTTCAACCGGTTAAATATTATGTCCCTCTTTTGCACCTCTCCACCTTCAAAGGCAACATTCAGTGTCCCATTTTATACTATTCTAGCCAAAAGCCTATGTTATGGCTGCATAAGACACTTCATAAGGAACGCAAACCAACCCTTAGAAATCAGGTTCACACAAATTCACAAATAACACATTTCTGAACTGAAATAAGTGCCAAAACCTCAAACCGATGTTTCTGAATACATACATACCTTGTACATAGTTATAATCCGGTTCTTTGTATACAGTTTACAACTGTTAATTGTAAGATTGAACTTCTTGTAGTTTCACATTGTTATATATAAAAACAGCATTGACTTGTTTACTGTTGTTCCATGTAAACCGCAACTGATCAATGGAAGGTGCGGTATATAAAAAACTCGCTAATTAAAATTAAAATTAAATTCCAAATGTCTTTTGAACTTGGTGCCATAGTTTACTCACAAAAATTCTCCCGACTGGACTGGGACTTTAGTATTATTAGTTTCACTTGATACTTTACTGCAGATAGCGCTATTTCTATTATACTATCAACACATGACTTCCAAACTGCATCTAGTGACTCAAAACTGAGTCTGATCACTAAATACCCAACACCATCGCCTTTTAACTAAAATAAAATGAAATATTACAAACCAGCAATACAACAAGGACTCAACCAGTGGGCAACTAGGCAGTCACCTGGGGCAGCAACTTCTGGGGGAGCAGTAAAGAGCAGGGCATTCAAAGTCAAACAACAGATTTTGACAGCTGGGGTGGAATTGTAAACGTAAGATCTGCCTAGGATACCAAACACCTTGAACCAACTCTGGGGCCGGAACTGGCCACGTGTTAAAACAATAGCTCCATCACTATTAATAGCGTTGCTATGTTGTGAGGGAAGGGGGGTTCTCCCCTCCTGCCCCCAATAATCCTATATCCTCACAATGATCAGTACAGAGAGGAAATTGCAGCCCACAAATTTTACCTATGTTTACAGGCAGTGCAGAGGCTGTACAGCAGGGAATGGGGCATGCTGATGGAACCTGCTGCACATCCTCCTTGGGTATATCGTTTCATAAAGGTGTTTAATAAATCTTAATTAGTCTTCACAAGCCAGATATAGCCATACCCTGAACTAGACGATCATCTACATTTAATACAAATGTCAGTGTTGAATCAGATTTCTCTCAACTTGATGAAATGTAAATTCTGGCCTGAGAGCAGAGGGTGGTCCCTTCTCAGCCTTTTAGCAGAGAATGAGAACGAGGACCACAAGGGAGAAAAGGAGAGGAATATGATACCAGCCCTATGGTTAGCACCATTACCAAAGCAGAATTAAATACCCTGCTTAAAACCATCTGACCCTTTCAGGTAAAAGGGTACACAGTGCATACATAAAAATTAAAATCGTACCCCAAAGAGATATCACTTTCTATAAGCTTCTAAAGCTGTGTAAATAAAATAACTTCTTATCCTGCAGACAGTATTTCAAGGAAGCAATGCAAACATACAGCTTTATTCCTGAGCTACTGGAAAGGGCGTGAAGATGGAGCTGCTCACCTGTAGCAAGTTCTGATGAACATCTGAAACCCAGAATTCCTCACATTCTGATTATAAATTAACTTTCATGAAATTTTGTGCTTTGCTGCAAAAAAAGAAAACCCTTATCTGGCCAAGATTCATAATGAAGTTTCCCTTTGTTAGAGAAACAAGAGTGAAAACCAGCTCAAGCAAAACCCCCCAAATAATTTTGTTGTGGCATCAGTACACTTCACAACAAAAGTGAAAAGTCTCAGTCAAGAAGAATCTAAAAACCCCTTCTGGAACAGGCCAGAAATCTGCAACAAAGCCTTCCCGAAATAGGAGGCAGTTTTGACATTTAAGGACTTTTTTCATCACCAATATGTGGGAAGCTTGCTTCTGGCATTTCCTTAGTAGGGAAAGCAGCAATGGTTGATTTGCTCACGTCAGGAGTGTCAGTGTCACGCCTACCCTTGTAACTTGGAATTTCCTGCCCTAACCCAATCACCTTTACAATAGTAGGGATGTAGGAGAAAACCAGTACATTAGGATCGGAACTCAATCAAATGCACACTGATCATAGAATGTGAATATAAATGCTAGAAGAAACCCATCCAAAATCTCAATAATTTAAAATTGGATCTGTAGGCCACCTTTCCAAATGATGTTCAAAGTGCTTACTGCATTATTAGAATTCAGGGACAAATCTCTTCCCCAAAAAGCTTACATGGTAAATAGGATATAATATGCTGTGTAGTTTCACTTGCTTCTCAGGCGTTTCTCTCGAGTTTGAGATTGAGAAGAGGAAAAAAACCCTCATTATAAAAATAGTAACTCAAGATAGTTTACATCAGGGGACCCTTTTACTAAAGTGTGTTGTGATTTGCACTAATGTGCCAATAGCATGCAGAACCATAGTGCATTAAGTGCAACACCACCGTATTAATTGGGGTACTGGCTGTGCCAGTGTAAACAAGCCTGTGGGCTGATGCAGAAAACTAGCGCGGCTTTTATGGAGAGATATCTAACTATGTTACTATGTTAGATATCGCCATTTTTTTTTTATTGAAAGGCAGCCATTAAGTACAAAAGAACATAAACCATAAGCATATTACAATATCAAAAGATAACAAAGCCAAAGTCACTAACAAGAAACACAAGGCGAGCCAACGAAGCGCCTTCTTTTGTTTTTATGTTATGATTGTTTTACTCTTCCCCCTCCCCTTTTCCCCAACCCCCTCCCACTCATCCTCAAGCCACAAAAAGCACACCCAAAGTGAAGCGTCAACCCCCCCCGCCCTCCAGCGCCCCCTCCCACCCCAAGCCACCCTAACCTATCTCCTCCTCCCCCCCCACCCACGAACCTCTATACCAGCCAATAATAAAGAAAGCAAGCCAGCCAATCTGCGCACATAAAGCAAAAGGCGGTACAGCAGAAGATCATCTCGCGACATAGCATGTGACCCACAAGTTTCCAGGACGTACCACGTCCTTGAGCAATCAGGAGCCATAACGAAGGACAAAGGGTTCCCACACCTGCTCAAAGCGCGTCAAACGTATCCTACCGGCTGCCACCCCGCACTCCATTGTATACGTGTCCCACATCCGTTACAACCAGACAGAAAAAGACGATGGGAGGGCCTGCTAGATATCGCCATTTTTAAGCACACTTACCGCTACTGCCAAATGCAAAAAATGATAATTACACTTACCTGGTAATTGTAGTTCCTTGAGTGACGACAGTTCAGTCCTCTACCTCTGGGTAGTCAACCTCCTCCTACAGCATTGGAGACTGGCATGACAAACTTGTGACATCACTAGATATAGCCTGCTGTAGACTCCGACTCCTCCCAGTGTGATCTAGTAACAAAGCAGACTCAAAGGAGCAAAAAATAAGAAGCTATGAAAGAACACACTTACAAGTTTAACCTCAACTGAACCAGAAACTGCTTCTCCCCTTCCCCCAAGGCTTTCATACCCTTTGCCCGGACAGAAGGGAAATTAACACACCCCCGAAACTAGCGTGGGGGTTTTTTTTTGTTTGTTTGTATATTTTGTCATGCACTTACCTGTAAACCGCCCCTCTCTGTCCAATTGCAACTGTCGCTTCAGCACCTGGGTGGGACGGAGGACTGAACTGTCATCACTCAAGGAACTACAATTACCAGGTAAGTGTAATTATCATTTCCTTATCATTCCTCCAGTTCAGTCCTCTACCTCTGGGAAGTACCAGAGCAGTAATTAACGGGTGGGATCCCGCAAACCGACAGACAATACCGCCGCTCCGAACCGGGCATCAGCGGAAGCTGCCACGTCCAGACGATAATGCTTACTGAAAGAATGCAACGACGACCAAGTCGCCGCTCTACAAATGTCCCCCGGGGGAACCAGACTATGCTCTGCCAAGGAGCACGCTTGCGCTCTAGTAGAATGCGCCCTCAAACCAACGGGCACCACTCTGCCTTTAAGCAGATAAGCCGCAGCAATCGCCTCCTGAATCCACCAAGCAATGGAAGCCTTAGCTGCCGCCTCGCCCTTGCGCACTCCACCAAACATAAATAACCGATCGGATTTTCGAACCGACTCTGTTACCTTCAAATACTGACGCAATGCCCTTTTCACATCTAAATAATGGAGCATACGATCCGCCTCATCGCCCTCCCTAGACCCGAGGACGGGCAGACAAACCGCTTGATTCAGATGGAAGGGAGAAACCACTTTAGGCAAAAAAGACGGAACCGGACGTAATACCACTTTTTCCTTAGAAAAGGATAGAAAGGGTTCCCTACACGAAAGTGCCTGCAACTCCGAGATACGCCTTGCCGAACAAATAGCCACCAAAAACACTGTTTTCAAAGTCAAATCCTTTACGGAAGCTCGACGTAAGGGTTCAAACGGCGGCCTGGATAACGCTGTCAAAACCAGGTTGAGATCCCAAGGCGGAACGCTCACTCTACGCCCTGGCCGCAACTTAGAAACCGCCTTCAGGAAACGGCACACGTCAGGGTGCGCTCCTAAGGACACGCCCTGAACCTTCCCACGGTAGCAGGAAAGAGCCGCTAACTGCACGCGCAAAGAACTGGCCGCTAGCCCCTTCTCGTAGCCAGCCTGCAAGAAATCCAACACGAACGGCACCGCCACCATGGCTGCCCGGATCTGGCGACGCGAACACCAATCCTCAAAGAGCCGCCAGACTCGTACATATGCCAAGGACGTCGAAGGTTTCCGCGCACGTAGCAAAGTGGATACCACCGCCGATGAATAGCCCTTCTTTCTCAACTTAGCCCGTTCAATGGCCAGACCGTAAGCGAGAACCGATCCACTTGCGGCATGAACAATGGACCTTGCACCAAGAGATCTGCCCTCGACGGAAGCCGCCACGGATCCCCGTCTAGTAGTCGCACCAGGTCCGCGTACCATGGCCGGCGAGGCCAGTCGGGCGCTACCAACAGAACTCTTCCCGGGTGAGCCCCAATCTTTTGAACCACCCGGCCTATTAATGCCCACGGAGGAAAGACGTACAAGAGTCCCCCCTGAGGCCACCGAAGCATCAACGCATCGATACCTTCCACCATCCTTTCGCGCCTTCTGCTGAAAAACCGGCCCACCTTCGCTGAGCGGAATGTTGCCATAAGATCCATTATCGGCAGACCCCACCGATTTACTATCTGCTCGAACACCCCGGGATGCAACTCCCACTCTCCGGTGTCCACCTGCACTCTGCTGAGAAAGTCCGCTGCCACATTGTCCTTTTCCGCAATGTGAGCCGCTGAAATCGCCGGCAACCGAGGCTCCACCCAAGCGAACAGCCGGTCCGCTTCTGCTGCCATTGCGGCACTTCCCGTGCTGCCCTGCCGATTGATGTAGGCTACTGTCGCCGAATTGTCCGACAACACCCGAACCGGGCGACCTAATATCAGACTCTCGAAGGCTTGCAGAGCCCGGACCACCGCGCGAAGTTCCAAACGATTGATCGACCAGGAGGCCTCCGTGGTCGACCACTGCCCCTGCGCAAACCGGTCCCCGCAGTGCGCACCCCAGCCCCCCAGTCTGGCGTCCGTCAACAACGGTAGCCACTCCGGCTGTTCCAGCAGCATCCCCGCCGCCAACACCGATCTGTGTAGCCACCACCGAAGCGATTTGCGGACCTCGACCGGACATGGAAGCCGCCTGCTCAGCGGATCCGTCTGATGCGACCACCGGAGCAACAGAGCTCTCTGCAAGGGTCTCATATGCAGCCTGGCCCACGGTACAGCCTCCAATGTTGCCGCCATCGTTCCGAGCACCTGGAGATAGCGCCACGCCGTAGGAGCCGGCACTGATAGAAACTGCTGGATAAGGTGTCGCAACGCCTCTGCCCTCCGTTCCGGCAGAAACACCAGCCCCTTCTGCATATCGAAACGTACTCCCAGGTATTCGAGGTGCTGAGAAGGGACCAACTGACTCTTTGCCGGGTTGACCACCCAACCCAGGCCTTGCAAAAACTGCACCACTCTGTCCGTCACTCTTACACTCTCCTCCTGGGATCCCGCTCGAATCAACCAATCGTCTAGATAAGGATGTACGAGAACGCCCTCTTTGCGCAACGCCGCCGCCGCCACCACCACCATAATTTTGGTGAAGGTGCGTGGCGCCGTGGCCAAGCCGAAGGGCAGCGTCTGAAACTGATAATGACCCCAGGGTAGGGCGAACCGCAGCAACGTCTGGTGCGCCGCCCGAATCGGAATGTGCAAGTACGCCTCCGTCAGATCCAGAGATGTTAAGTACTCCCCTTGGCGCACTGCTACGATGACTGACCGGAGGGTCTCCATCCGAAAGTGCGGCACTCGAAGACAGCGATTGACGGACTTCAGATCTAAAATAGGTCGCAGCGCGCCACCCTTTTTGGGCACCACGAAATAAATGGAGTACCGACCCTCGCTGCACTCGGCTTTCGGTACCTTGACCACCGCTCCGAGCTGGAGCAATCTGTCCAAAGTCCTGCGAACCGCCGCCGTCTTCTGGGGGCCTCTGCACGGCGACCGAACGAAGGAATCCCGTACGGGTCGCGCCAACTCTAAGGCATACCGCTGTTGGCTGATCTCGAGCACCCACTGATCGGACGTGATGTGGGTCCAGGCGGAGAAGAACTCCCGAAGCCGCCCACCAATGAGAGGCTCCTCCACCTGAACCCGCCTCGCTTCATTGCGATTTACGTGGGCCAGGGGCCGAGGATGACGAGAAACCTCTATTGGCCCCCCGAAATCCACGAAACCCCGGACTATGGGTCAGATAACGGCACCTTTGGAAACTCCCAAATCGTGGCGACCGGAACCGACGAAAATCCCGAAACTGGCCGTGAAAACCTTGCGCCACCTTCGCCTGTTTTGGCTTATTCTCCGGGAGCCTGCCCGCCTTGGACTCCCCAAGATCTTTCACCAACCTCTCCAAATCCTCTCCAAAGAGCAACCCCCCTTTAAAGGGGAGCTTCCTGAGACGCGACTTAGAGGGCCCATCCACCGCCCAATTTCGCAACCACACCGACCGGCGGGCAGCGACCAACGACGCCGTACTACTGGCCAGCGCCCTAATCAAATCGTAATGCACGTCTGCTAAGTATGCCGAACTGGACTCCAGGCGGTCCAACTCCTTAATCTCCTCAACATCCAGGCGGGACGACTGGCGCAGCCGCTGGACCCATCACAAACAAGCGCGGGCTACCCATGCCCCACAGATGGATGCCTGCAGAGAAAGAGAATCTGCCTCAAATGCCTGCTTCAAAAGACCATCCACTTTCCGGTCCTGAGTATCCTTTAAAGCCGCACTGCCTTCCACCGGAATAGTGGTCTTCTTAGTCACCGCGGACACCACCGCATCAACCTTTGGCACCCGGAACCTGTCCATATCCTTATCGGCCAGGGGATAAAGACGTTTCATCGTGCGGACGCCCCGAAGACCCGATTCTGGCTTGTTCCACTCTTCCTGGATCATGCGCTCTACCACTCGGTGGACCGGAAACACCACCTGTGTTTGCCGCACCGCTTGAATGACTGGATCCTCCACCTCGTCGTCCACTGCCGCAGGCTCAGTCAAGTTCAGCATCTGCAACGTCTCCGCGATCAAAGCGGCGAGCTCCTCTCTGCGGAAAATCCTGATAATCTTAGCCTGATCTTCGGGCTCCAGGATCTCACCTTCTTCCAGATCCGGTAAGCCCTCCTCTGGGTCCCATTCTAGCTCCTGCGTCTCGGGCCACTCGCCTGCCGCCAGAGGCGAGCCGGCCCGCCGAGCCCGCTTAGGAGCTGGCAATTCCTCATCAAGCTCCATAACCGCCTCCACTTTCGATGACGCCCCTGTGAGCACCGCCGCACCTGGCCGTTTTCCGACGCCGTAAGCAAAACGCCTGATGCATCAGTAACACAAAGTCAGGGCTAAACTCCGACAGCTGTGCTGATAGGGAAGCTCCCGAAGGACCCGCGAGTTCCTCCATCACCTGGCCCTGCGCCGGCGAACACGGGGACTCTGTCCGCTCCCCCGCGGGCAGACCCTGTGCCTCTGAGCTATCCTTGCCCTCCATCTGCTGTTCCACAGTGGACGATACGGGCGTCTGCCGGGCCTGTGCAACCCTATCGGCCACTGCGCCCCGCCTAGTACCGCACACCAGACAAAGAGGGCGCGCCGCCATCCAAACAAGCAGCAGCCACCTCCGGGCTTCCTATTACTGTGAATTTTTTTTTTTGTTTTGTATTACTTTAGCAGATGGAGTAAAATATATATGATGCCCTAAGGGCTAACCCCAAGACCGGACTCCCGGAGTGCCCTAAGGCCCGCTGAAACTGAAGGCAGAAATAAAACTAAAAGAAACCAAATAAACAAAAGAAACAAATGATAAAAACAGAAGAGAGAGAGAGAGAGAGGCACTTAGCCGTTCCTCCGCTCCACGTCCTTTAAAAACAAAGGGCACCGCAGGAACTCCGGGGCTATACGCGGCAGCTAAAATGGCCGCCGCAACAGCTAACCGCGCTGGAAGAAAAAAGGCGCCAAATTGTACCGCTGCACCCCAGCGATCTCCTAACAGCTCCGGACAGTAATAAAGGCACCCCCCCGGCGAAAACACCTAACGGGAGTCCTGCCGAAGCAGTAACGCCAAGTCCCTTTAAAGCCAAGCTGGCTCCGGATCGCCGCTGTCTACCCCGACAGGATCGCGCTGCTGGGGAGACAAGCAGCGTGATCCCTCAGATACACAAAGGGAACTTGCTGTCACTGATCACCCCAAGAAGGGCTCTCTCCCGACTGTCCTGGGACAGGGAACTTCTGGTCCTGCACGAGGAGACTAACCTCGAAGTCCTGAGGCAGCCCCTCCCCCTGACAGCTTGAAATGCCGGGCAAAGGAGCAAGAATGCCTACAGCTATTCTATTAAAGTTACAGTTCCCCTATAAATTAAAGGAAACACACCATCCCCAATTATGTAAGGAAATCCTTTAAAACCACTAAAACCTATCCTATTAGCTCCTTATTAATTCCTCCAGAGCCCTCCACCGGGCTCGCCAAGTCTTTCTGCTGCATGGAGACTGGTCACACTGGGAGGAGTCGGAGTCTACAGCAGGCTATATCTAGTGATGTCACATGTTTGTCATGCCAGTCTCCAATGCTGCAGGAGGAGGTTGACTACCCAGAGGTAGAGGACTGAACTGGAGGAACGATAAGGAAAAAGAGATAGATGCGCGCATAAACAAAGGAAAAACTAGCACACGATTAATGGCAAGAGTATTTACCGTAAATCACAGACAAAAAAGCTGCAGATAATGAAATGGTATAAAATAGTGGCTGCGTCCGATGCAGAGAAAAAGAGGATTTTGCCACCAGTCTTAGCACCAATATCTCTACATCTGGTCTTGAGGTAGCTTAAGCATCTGACAGTATTTTGATGCCATCTTGTGCTTTCTCCGATGCCTGAATCATCTGAGGAGATGATCCAGGCATCGGGGAAAGCCTCAGATACCATCAAAATACAGTTGTGGCGGGGCCAGGTGCCACCATTTTTCAAGATGGCGGGGCAAGAGCGGGAGGGCAGCATGTGGACAGTGCTCCCGCTTGTTTGTAAAAGTACCAGGAGGGGGATGGGGGGGGGTTGTGGCCAGCAGACTTTTATTTAGCTAGGTGGGGAGGTTCGGGGCCGCTGGGCCACCAGGTTTATTTTAAGTTGGGACAGAGGTGGAGGGGATTGGGGCTGCTGGCCCACCAAAGATTTGCTTTCTGTTGGGGGCACCAGCCCCAACAGTATTCTGATGGTATCGAAGTCTTTTCCTGATGACTGGATTATCTGAGGGGAGTTTGACATTTCCCCTCAAATGATCTAGGCATCGGAGAAAGCCCCTGATACCATCAAACTTCTATTGGGGCTCATATGAAAATTATCTCCCGTT
Organism: Ichthyophis bannanicus; assembly: GCA_033557465.1. NCBI lineage: Eukaryota > Metazoa > Chordata > Amphibia > Gymnophiona > Ichthyophiidae > Ichthyophis > Ichthyophis bannanicus. Next base: position 670,062,927 of record CM066032.1, on the reverse strand, counting down.
TCTCTGAGATAGCATGCCAAACTTGCACCGACTTCTTGTGCGCATGTGTTTGTCTTGCTTTCCCAGTTTAACATTAATACCATTTGCACACAGTTTAATGAAAGGCCGATGCGTGGCTAGTTTGCATTTGAGTCCCTTTTTGCATGCCAGTGTTAAAGTCACACGCTATTGGTGTGCTGAAAACAGGCGTAAAAAGTTAATAGAGCGCAATTTCAGCACTGGCTTTCTGCATCAGCCTGCTGGTGTTTATGGGAATATGACCTTCTTCTTGAAGTGGATCTATGAACAGATGCAGGCAAACAGATGAAGCTGGATGTGGAGGATTTTTTAAACTGTTTTAATTTCTACACAGCTTTCCAAAGGCTGCTGACCACTAGTATGTGCTTTTTCAATTTAATGATTGCTTTTTCTGACAGTAGGATTTTGAGGCTTTTACATTTTTTATTGAAAGAAATAAAGAATTCATAACTGTGTAGTTCCTGCTCTGACTTGCTTTAATAAAACCAAGGATATTATAATGCCTCTGTATCGTTCCATGGTGTGAACGCTTCTTCAATATTATGTGCAATTCTGGTTGCCGTCTCTTAAAAAGGATATAGCAGAACTAGAAAAGGTACATAAGAACATAAGATATGCCATACTGGGTCAGACCAAGGTCCATCAAGCCCAGTATCCTGTTTCCAACAGTGGCCAATCTAGGTCATACATACCTAGCAGTTTCCCCAAAAGACACAGGTTCCACAATGCTTGTATTGGGTCAAGCATTGATATCCTGGGTCCCTTTTTAATAATACAGAGAAGGGCCACCAAAATTGTAAAGGGAATGGAAGGAAAGGCTTAAATGGTTAGGGCTCTTCAACTTGGAAAAGAGAGGGGTGAAGGGAGATATAATAGAGGTCTATATATTAAATGAATGGAGTAAATGGGTAAATGTAGATTGGTTGTTTACTCCATCAAAAGGTAGAAAGACCAGGGGACATGCAATGAAGCTACAATGTTAGCTATTTAAGAGTAATAAGAGAAAATATTTTTTCACTCAACACGTAATCAAACTCTGGAATTTGTTACTGGAGGATGTAATAAAAGCTTTTAGTGTAGCTAGGTTTAAAAAAAAAGGTTTGGACAAGTTCCTGGAGGAAAGGTCCATAAACCATTATTACAGAGGACCAGGGAAATCCACTGCTTACCTCTGGGATATGCAGCATGGAATCCTGTGTATCTTTTTGGGGACCTGCCAGATTGGCCACAGTTGGAAACCAGGATACTGGGCTTGATGGAACTTGGTCTTACCCAGAATGGGGCATTTCTTATATTATTATGGTGTTAGGGGTGTGAAAAGCATGCTTCCAATAGTTAATGTGCAGCACTGTCCCCTAACATGTGCCACATATGAACAAATACACTTACCTCCACCTATTGAGGTGGCAGTACAACCGTGCTAACTGACCACTTTGTAATTAAGCTTGGGAACACTAAATGCAAGGCACTCTACCCGCCCACTTGCTCACTTAATGTGTCATGGACAGTGCGAAAATCCAGCTGTGCTGTCATGGCCCCATGCTGGATGTCAACGCATGTCCCAGCATGCCTTCAAAGCGTACCAGAACATGCGCTGACAAGTGACAACTAGCACCCATGAGATACTAAATTGCTGATACCTCCTTACATCTGCTTCTCTTCCTCTCTCTAATTAATCTTAACTATATATAATTTGCCGTTTTCAAGTCGAAGCCCGGATAGTGCGACACACAACATGTAAAATACATAAAATAAACATCCGTAACGATAAATCATTAAAACAAATTCTTCTCAGCATCTTTCCCTTACAAACCTATTTTGCAAAAGGCTCAGCCTGGAATAATCACTTCGCCCTTGACTCTGGATGCTGCCTGGCACCGAACTCTGATTTCCCATCCGCTCCCCCTCTTTCGTCCGAATTAAAGCAGAGGCTAAGGGCACAGCGCCCTCCAACCAGCCTCCACTCACCTCTCTTTTGCACCAAAAGATATTCCGCATAGGGACGCCTAAATGAACAAACCCCCAACCACCACACACACAACCCCCCCCCCCCTTCTTTTGTATTTCGAAAGTTTCATACAGACCCCGACCACCAGCCTCCCTCTGCCAGCCAAGCGCAGGACGAAGAAATTCTGGCGGGCAGCAGCACGTTCCCTTGCTTCGTTAGAATTATTGTAATGGGACCGGCACGTGCAAGTGAGGCACGAGGACTTACCGGGCGCCGCTGGCGGGCTGCAGTTCTGCTGGCCTGGCCGGCGCGCGAGTACCTCAGCTCGAGCGTCGGGACGATAGCTGCGGCACCACTCTGGAGTTGAAGCGCGCAGTGTGGCCGTTGCACCCTCTGCCGCCCCTCCCCCTCCCGAGTAATAAATGAATGAGCCGGAGGGAGGGTGGTAGAATCCTGCTCGGGTTACAACCTGCGGCTGGACTGTGAGTGTTGCAAACCGTCTAACTGCAGGATGGTACGTAGCAGTCTTAGTTCAGTTGTTTATTTTCCTCCATCCTACGCTGACATCCGACATAGGACGAACTCTTTAGCTGGTAAACGAAGAGGGGGTTGTCCATGTTTCCAGGATGTTTTCTCGAACTCTGATCGAAATAACCGAATTTTACTCGGTCTTGAATGCATCACTTTTGCAGAACGGAAAATTAAGAGAACTTTTTTTTCTATTTCCCACGCGGTGCGCCTTGGGATTTTGCTTCTTCAGACTACAGGAGAGCAGGTCAACCAGGACGTGCTGCAGTATTTCTACTTGTGTGATTTTCTTTTAATGCGGCGAGCTAACACTAATTTGTACAGTTTGCATGTTCCACACAGTTTAGCGTAAGGGAACAAGATCTGGGTATTATTTTAAGGAACGCAATGCCGTTTCTGCAGATTGAGCCCAACTGACATGAAACGGACAAGTTAATATCGGTTAATGAGACTGCGGCAGTTGGGAAAAGAGAGAAAATAAACGGGTAGTTTGCTTGCTTGTTTTGGGGAGGGGGCAGTGGGAAGTAGGGATCGATTCAGTCTTAGCACGTGCAACATTTAGAGGTGGGGGACCATGTGCACCTATAGAAATAACATTTTTTTTGTTCCCAGTTTCTGCATTAAGGTTTATTATTGCTACTCCTAATCAGCTAACCTACAGTACGAATGTCATCAGGGTAGTCACAGAACAAAACAGGTTGGGCTTTAGGTGCCCCTCGTCCTTTTGAATTCATGTGCCCATTGGGCCACACTTTAACTCAAAAGTGACCCTCTTTTCGCCCAGAGCAATTGCCCCCCTTTTTCAATCCTTGCAATAGTCTTAACTGCCATTGTTTAGGGGCTTTGAAAGCATATTTAGTGCCCTAGGCAAATATCAGCCCTGTGTCCTCACCCAGTTTGCAAAATTTTCCTTTATCCCAAACTGCCTCAACCTGCATCAGGTTTGTCTGGACACCTCGTCAAAGGCTTTCTCAATATCTAGATTTAACAAAATGGTTCTTTGACTAAAGGTTTTAATCTGTGTTAATTTTGTTAACTCAGATAACCCTGCATTGTATTTAGTTTCCCCTATTTCGCCAAGTTATACTTCCTGTTAAATGTAACGACCAGACATGTGTAAACTGTCAGATGTTTTCTGTTCAATGTAAACCGCGCTGATGTCTAATAGTGCGGTATATAAGAATTGTTAATAAATATAAGAATTGTTAATAAATGTTAAATGCCCACAACTCTCTTATTTCTATGAGCATAATGGTACGTTACACATGTTAACCTTTAGTAAAAGGGTCCCAAAGTGTTTCTACTCCTCCCCTTGGCTCATTCTTATAGCTGCCAGGTTCCTTCATGTTCCTAGATGCATATCAACTCAGTACAAAGGGGCATGTTTACTAAAAACCGCTAATTTGCGCGCCGCAAAATAGCGCACTAAAAGCGGTACTTAAGAGCGCTTAAACGCCCCGCAATCGTGCGTGTCACCCCCGCACAGGTGCGCGGTACAATAACGGGCCCCGCACAAGTACGGGCCCGCAAATGTCCGATAGAGGCGTGGAACGGCTAAGGGAGGGCGGAGGAAGGTTCCTGAGGGGCGGAGAGACGGGTTTAATGGGCGGGGAAGGGGAGCACATTATCGGGGCCGAATCCCAAAGCAAAACTACCGCGAGTGAAACACTCGCTGTAGAGGGCATTTAAAGGGAAGAGAAACCATTTCCGTCAGCAATGTACAGCAAAATCGGGGAAACCTGCAAAACGTGAGCAGTGTGATACATGTGCACAGCACAAAAGTGAAAATAAAAATAGAAAGTGACCACAACAAAAATATCACAAATAGTAATGCAGCTGGGGAACAGTTATAGTAATGGACAAATATAGAAAACACACCCAGGAAAGCTCCAGAAAGAAGAAATGAATATTGGAAGGGTCTACGGAGCGGAGACTCATCCAAAACAAATGTCTTTTTTGGAGCTTTCCTGGGAGTGTTTGCTATGGTTGCCCATTAATATCACTTTTGCCCAGCATGGTGATATATTGTCCCCCAGTGTCTGTGGTCATTTCCGGGGTTTATGTGCACGTTTGTCACCAGACAGAGTGCATGTGCCCACAGTAAAAATGCGTAGAGCAGGGTTTGTGACTCCATCCTGCCAGGTATACTACCTCCAGGGGCTGCATTATCTCTGTGGCCATAGTGTGGTGCAGCGGACAGAGCCAGTACCTCTAGGACCAGAGGGTCAGAGGTTCAAATCCCAGCTGTGGCACATGCCAGCCCAGCCCCCATATTTTACCCACCACTAAACAAAGATAGCGCAGACACCCCTGTATTGCAGGGAACATAAGCATGGGGAAAACACCCATATTTTACACAACACTGCAAAAACACAACAACTATGGGCATTACCTACAGCCAAATCCCCCAAATGCAGTCCCGTACTGCCACATTGCAATCTGGTCATCTGCTGTTTCTGAGAGAAGCTCATGCCAGCATGTTGGCGGACGAGTACATGTGGTGCAGGGGGCAGTGGCTGCTAGCCACAGAAGACAGAGGCCTAGCCATGTGCAGGCTGGCACAGTCCACTGCAACAGACAGGCCCTGCCGGATCCACAGTCATGGATGTTCCAGGGAAACCAGCCAATCTGTGGCTACACGGTGGTGCAGTGCACACAGACAGTGCATGCAAGAACAGAAGGTCACAGGTTCAAAGCCCAGCTGGGGCTTCCACCAATCCTAGTCACATATTTTTTCCCAAACTTACACAGTGATAGTAAGGACACACCTTTCGTGTCGAGGACATATGCAATGGTAATACGTCTATCTTTTACCCCACTGAGCACAGACACCATGAACAGGGGCAGTACCTAGAGCAGACTCTCCCAAATGCATTCCTGGTGTGCCACACACCAGTCAGGTTCCATGCTGCCACTCATACAAATGCCTGTGCTGTATATCTATGCACCACCCCCATGGCATGTAGATGTAGCTCATGCATATTCATGAGGGACAGCAGGAAAACACGAACAGTGTGATGCAGACCTGGACTGGGGTTGGGAATCTCTGCCGTAAAGCAGCAGCCAACAGGGGCAGACACACCCACAGGCCCCATTGGCCAATGTCTCCTGGAGAGGCAGAACAGTGGACCCTGCGTGCATCTCCCAATACTAGCACCTGCATACCTTAGCAATGTCACCCTACACCTGAGGTATACGGTACACAGCTCTGAGACGTTTGCTAGGAGTACTGGCAGATAGATATCCATACGTTACGCACATACTGCTAGTTGACCCCATCAGAACAATCTGTTAGGTGTTTGCGGGGCGTGCTCCAGGACTGGCCTCTGACGGTGTTTACCACCCTGGGGAGTGACCGCCAGCAGTACTGCGTACCATATCCATGCCTTGCCGTGCCGTGCCTAGGACAGGTTTGGTGGCCAAGGCTAATTACCTCCTCAATAGTAGCACCATGCTGGCATAGGTGTGGAAGTGTGTGTCTGTCTATACAGTGGGTGCTGGCTGCAAGCCCTTTCCACAGCCCACACTGCCAGCACTGTTGCCAGTATTGGCCTGCTAATGTGCATAATGAGTAGCAAGGGACCATGGGTATATCTTAGACAGGGTGGGCTGACCAGGATGCAGCTGCACAGGGCATAGGGCACTGGCAGGGACATGGTAGTGCCCGGCCACCACCTACACAGACAGGGGGACCTCTGTATGTGCTGCTGGGGGATCACTCTCACCCTGAGTGTGCAGTGATGGCAGCATGGCTAGGCACACCCATAGTGCTGTATTGTGTTTCTCTCATGTGATATATATGGGTTTCCTGTTGGGGCCTTTTCACTGACTTATCTGCTTGTGTGTGCTGCCACCCCAGTTGTGGGTGCATGCATTTCCATCAGGACCAACCAGCAGACTGAGCACAGATGGTATGTGTCTTGATGGAGTGCCTTGCAGGGTGCAGTGGCCAATGGCTTGCTGCAGGAGAATATCAGATAGTGATGGGGTGCATCTATGAATATCCAGGCCTAATGTCTGTCTGATATTGTGTTATGGATGTGTGTGGAGCTGCTTGGACTGCCCTGTGGGGGAGTCTACTTCCCCAGCAGGACTGGGGTTGATGGTTGACTCTACTGCCATCAGTGGGGGGGGAAGGAAGGATGGTATGGGGATCTGTTGGTGGGAGACCCTGTTTTATCTGCCGGGGGGGGGGGGTGTGTGTTCCACTTACTGTGGCAGACAGCGACCTCCAAGATGTTTATGCAGCACCTACCTATTTCACAGGTTATTGCTGCTTTGGAGCTCTGGCATGGCCGCATTCAGCCATGCAAGGTGTTGTGCACCTGGTCCTGGGCGCATCATCACACACTCAGGGTGGGCATAGTAACCGCACAATGTGATGGTGTTTAGCTACTCTTTGCCATTTGTCCACCCACTCAGGACACCCTACCAGGCCGAGGTGCTGTGTGGGTGCACAAGGACACCTCCCCCTACCAGGCCGGGTAGCTTTAGGGGTGCAGTTCCCATCTTGTGTGCATCTGTGGACAGCTGATTTGCATGTGCAGTGCATCATGGGTACGGGTGGCCTAACCCTATCCTGTTTACACCAGCAGACTGTCTGTGATGTGACGTGCAGGCTATCTGCAGCCAGGCAGGAGCTTGCTTACAGCTATAGAGGTGTAGCCCAATGGTTATGCCACTGCCTGTGCAGCCAGAGGTCATGGGTTCATACCCACAGTGGGGTTCTGTGATAGGGTTTTCCAAAGCATTTTTTACATTTACTGTACATATGTTGATGCCTGCAATAACACCCTCAGCGTACTGTACCCATAAGGTGCTTCTGAGGGTGCTTTATTGGGCGCCCTATAGGGCACTTTATGGTTGGCATCCATATAGGGTGCACTATACATTATCCTGTGTCGCAACATACATGCTGCCCTATAGGGGACATTCTAGGGTGCCTTGGCGGACGGTGCACTGTAACATGTGCCTTATGGTCCGCCTTATGTTAACATGCTGTGAGAGTGCGTTTGCTAGTAGTTATCACAAAATAGACTTAAAAAGCCTCCTAAACATAAAATATACTGCCTCAGCTAGCCTTTTTCAATGGGCATTGTGAGGGATTGAACCCCTGGTCCCTGCACCATTGGTCAGTGTCTTAACCATTGTGCTGTGGCTGTGTTCCTTTGCTTTAGCATCAGTGCGCTGCCTTGTGGCCATCAGCGCGCCGCATCCTGCTGCCCACAATGAACAGTGCGCCACCTTATGCCGCCCCAAAATGAACAGTGCGCCGCCTTATGCCGCCCCAAAATGAACAGTGCGCCGCCTTATGCCGCCCCAAAATGAACAGTGCGCCGCCTTATGCCGCCCCACAATGAACAGTGCGCCGCCCCAAAATTATTTTGCTTCCTGACACACATTTCCACATTCAAGGTGGTGCCTCAGCCAGCCTTTTTGGGCTGCACACACTGGGGGATTGAACCTGTGGCCCCTGCACCATTGGTTATTGTCTTCACCGTTGTGCTACGGCTCTGTTCCTATATGTGCCCAGCTGCACCCCACTTAGCCTTCCCACGCGCTAATGTGGGCCCCGCACATTAATGCGACGCGCACACATACGGTCTTTTTTTTTCCTTTTTCGGCCTGAACCGCCCACTCCTTATATGGCACAGGCACACTACCGCGGCCCCGCACATTAGGAATGTTTAGTAAACATGCCCCAAAGTCTACTTGGTCTTAATGTATACAGAAATTCCCAGAAGTAGTTTAGTCTGCCAGTGCTTGCAGCTAGGATTTTGACATTCTGATTTAACAGCGAAATTGGGAGATATGAGCCCAATTGCTCTGCATCGCTCCCTGGCTTAAAGAGAAGAATTTCATGTGCTGGTTCTGCGTAGCACCCAAAGGTCCCTCTTCACTCATTACTATCAAATCTATCAGGATTTTGTAAAACTCTGGTCCGAACCCATCTGGCTGAGGTGTTTTGGTGTATTTAAGCTTCATAATCATCACTCTCTGTTCCCCTTCTGTAATAGTCTGCCCAACTCATCATCCTCTGCTATGTTATCTGAGGGAGCCTCAGCCCCCAGAAGAATTTCACCTTCACTTATAATAATCCTTGTAATAATCCAAAAATTACTTTACCACCTCTTCTGCCCAAGTGTGCCTATACGCCTGGGGGCCTCAAACAGAGGCGATCTCCTACTTGATCCTTACGTGACCTAACCAAATTAGGCAGAATTTTACTGACCTTAGTGCTGCATATCTGATATTTTCGCATATAGATATTCCGTGCCACCCTCTGATTCAACAGAGAATCCAATTGCACTCTAGCATCTGACAACTGCTACCTGTGTTTCCCTGTCATAGTGAACCCATAAAGAAGGGAGAGATGTAGTAACTGCTCATCCCTTTTCCTTTTCTTACTTGCCACATAGGCTATAAAATGCCCTCTTAGGGCTGCTTTGGCTGCCTCCCAGTAGGCCAGTGAATTCACCTCGCCATTATCATTATGTGCTTGTCTAACTAGGTCTTACTTAAGAACTCACAATATTCCTTATCTCCATATAAGTAAGGTGACATCTTCCAACTGACATCTCGCTTTTGCTCCCTGTGAGTCAACTCTGTACCGACTAGGGCATGATCTCATAACACTGGGCCTCCCAGCTCCATGACCCTTAGCACCACAGACAGCAACACATAATCTATTCTAGAATATATCTTATGCACATTAGAAAAAAAAAAAGTAAAACCCAGGTCCTGATGGGTGCAGTGTTCTCCAATAACAGCCCCAACTCATTTAGCAAAGATGGAAGACTTCTACTGTCGCTATCCCTCTTGTCAAGCTTTGGATATTTACAGTCAATCTGAAGATCAACCACAAAATTGAAGTCTCTCTCCAAAACTAATTGGTAATCATTATACACCAAAAGACGAGAGACAAGGACTTAGAAAAACTTGTGGTGCATAAACATTCCCAAATAAGACCTTCTGTCCCAACAGAGATTCCTTTTCGTCCCTCTAGTCCAGTCCCGTAACCTCTGAGTTAAGTACCTCCTCCAGCAGCTTTGGAGACTGAAACACATCATCACTTTGATGACACTAGCATAAGTATGCAAGGACTGCCTCTCCACTCCAGTTTTCAGTCTCCAAGCAGCTGGAGAAGGTGGTGAGTCTGGAGTTCCGGGCTCACTAAGCAACAAATAAGCAGAGGCATTTTTAAAATTTAGAATTTTAACTTTATTTTGTCTTTTTGCTTTAGCTAGGCTTTTTGTAGTGAGGGTGAAGGAGGGAGCAAGGTGCTGCAGAAGGCAGGTTGTTATTTCCTCCTCCTCCCCTTCCCCCCCCCCCTGCCACAGAGAAAGCAAGCTAAGGGGTGAGATCCAGCGAGAAGAGCCTCCCTGCTTCCGATCCTGTGTTAATGGGTGAGGAGCAGGTGTCCGACGCAGCCGGCGGTGTTTTTGGTGAGGGGGCTGAGCGCCGCATTCTGCGGCGTGGCATGTCTCTCCACTCCAGAGCTGAAGCCGCTGTCTCGGCTGAGCTCTGGAGGTGGATTTGGCTCATCGGAACTGTGAGAGGCCACGGTAAGTCCCCGGTTCGCCGGATTGTGATTGGGGCGGTGAGCAGGGAAGCCGGAATTGCGCAGTTTCACAGTGTTGGGGCAGCAGGCCGGACTGTGTGGTGTTCGTGCGGGAAGCATGAAGGGAGCCATTTTCTAGATTTCGGGTTTGCTTCACGGCGGTCTCTCTAGGGCCGGTGGGGAAGTGCTGGTTTTTGGGTCTCCTGTGGATTCTTGGCCCTGTTTGCAGAGGGAGCTGGGGGCTGAGGTGATCAGCCGATTTTGGTTAAAAAAAAAAAAAGGGTTAGAGGGCCTTGGCCTCTGGGTTAGCATGCCGGCTAGACCTTAGTGCCTAGTTTGTAGCACAAGGTGAGGATCAGTTTTAGACACAGGAGTGTGCAGGGGCTGCACCCAGGAGGCGTCTTTGATGGAAAAGGTGCTGGAAGTGAGGGCAGGCGATGGTTCCTCAGAGTCAGGAGGAAGGTCTGTCTTCATCTCCTGTCCCCTCGGAGCCGGTGGCTGGGCCATCCACAGCGGTGGGACTGTCTCCTCCGTGGGACAGGGTCAAGCAGTAGGTCCCTCCAGATTTCGTTTTGCTGTTGCATCAGGCTTTCTCTTTGCTGCAGCCCAGAATGGCACCTCTTCAGGCCGGCGTACGTGGAGAAAAGTGCCGGGGAAGCCTGCTATGGACGGATGGTGCCGGTACTCCTGTAAAGAGGGGTAAGGTAGCAGGGGTAGATATGCAGGTTTCTGCACCCTTGGAGGATATGGAGATCGGAGACAGAGAGCTAGAGGACGATTTGGTAGAGGAGTTAGAGGAAGGTGAGCTGCCTGATTCGGAACAGCAAGCTAGAGTAGTCAGGGTGTTTAGGCGAGAAGAGTTACCAGCACTTATTACAGAAACCCTCAAGGCTCTAAACATGCCGTCGACGGTTCCGGCGGCAGATGAGACATTAGAGGATCCACTGTTACAGGCCGTGCGTACGACACAACGGGTATTTTCCATTCACAGGGTGTTTAGGAACATGATTCAAAAGGCGTGGGATTTGCCCGAGTCGGCCCTTAAGGGATCTAGGGCAATAGCGCGTCTCTATCCGCTGTCAGACCAGGATAGGGATCTCTTTCACGCCCCAAAGATTGTTGTGGCGGTATCGGCGGCGACTAAGACGACAACGATTCCAGTAGAGGGGTCAGCAGCGCTTAAAGATGGTCAGGATAGGAAGCTAGATACCTTGTTGAAGCAGGTTTTTGATTTAAGCACCCTGTCCATGCAGGCCACTATCGCTGGGGCGTGGGTGGTGAGAGCCTGTTTGCGATGGTCTCAGCAGCTGCAGGTGGATCAGATAAGAGAACAGGTGGCTGAGGTGTCGAGTCAGGGACTGCTTATTTGGGGGATATCGATTATGATCTGATCCGGGGGCTTGCTAAGAGTATGGCTTCCGTGTTAGCTGTCTGGCGGTATTTGTGGTTGCGCAATTGGGCAGCAGACAGTTCTTCAAAGGCGTGGCTCAGCAAACTTCTGTTTCGAGGGAAGCTTTTGTTGGGAGAGGATTTGGACAAGTTGGTCAAGGACCTGGGTGAGTCTAAAGGGAATCGTTTGCCTGAGGATAAACCGAAGCAAGGCCGACCTAGTCCGGCTCCCAAAGGGTCACAGAGAGAATTTCGTAGGTTTCGTTTGTCCCGTTTCGGGCAGTTTCAGCGGGGCAGGTTTCCAGCACAAAGCCAGGGGTTTCAAGGTTTTCGGGGGGCAGGTAGAGGTTTTGTGCCCATCCCAGCCTTGAACCTTAAGAAGCCATAATGAGATGAGGGGGACTCAGGTGGGGTGCAAACCAGTAGGAGGGCGACTGTGGGACTTTTACCCTGCCTGGGTCCAGCTAATGTCGGACCAGTGGGTGTTGGAGGTCATTCGAGAGGGCTATGCTCTGGAGCTCCAGTGCCCAGTGGTAGACTCATTTGTCCAATCTCCTTGCAGGGCACTGCTCAAGTGCTTGGCGGTTCAGCAGACGCTTCAAAGGCTGCTACAACTCCGGGCAGTGGTGCCCGTCCCATTGGAGCAGTATGGGTGTGGTCGGTACTCCATCTATTTCATTGTGCCAAAGAGAGACGGCACGTTCCGACCAATTCTAGATTTAAAAAGGGTGAATCGGTGTCTCCGGGTGTCTCATTTCCATATGGAGATGCTGCGTTCCGTGATTGTGGCAGTCAGGAAGGGAGAGTTCCTTACGTCATTGGATCTCACGGAAGCCTATTTGCATATTCCCATACGGCAGGAGCATCAACAGTTTCTTCGATTTGCGGTGCCCATGGGGCATTTTCAATTCCGGGCCTTGCCGTTTGGCCTGGCGACGGTACAAGGACTTTCACCAAGATCATGGTGGTGGTGGTGGTAGCGGCTCTCCGCAAAGAAGGAGTGGTGGTACACCCGTATTTGGACGATTGGTTGATTCGAGCGAAGTCGAAAGACGAGAGCAAAGAAGCCACAGCCCGGGTAGTGCAGCTACTACAGAGCCTGGATTGGGTGGTCAACTTCTCCAAGAGCAAGCTGGTTCCATCGCAGTCCCTGGAATATCTGGGGGCGCGGTTCGATACAGCACAGGGAACAGTCTTTCTTCCAGTTCTGCGGGCGCAGGGCTTGAGGGCGCTCGTATGGGGATTCTTGTCCTGTAGGGCTGCCACAGCGTGGCAGTATCTGCAATTGCTCAGAACTATGGCGGCCACGATCAAAGTGGTGCCGTGGGCCAGGGTTCACATAAGACCGTTGCAAAGGGCTCTACTTCGGCGTTGGTCACACCAGTGAGATTTGCTGTCTCAGCGGCTGGTCTGCCCTCCAGAGGTGAGTCAGGAGCTTCTCTGGTGGTTATGGCTGGAGAACTTGGAGAAGGGAATGCCCCTGGAGGCCTTTGACGACGGATGCAAGTCTGACGGGCTGGGGAGTGCATTTCGAAGGAAGGTTCGCTCAGGGGCAATGGTCGACGCTAGAGAAGGAGTGGTCCATCAACAGATTGGCCCTTCTAGAGTTCCATTCGGGGCTGAGGCAGCAGTTCGAGTGCTTTCCGACAAGGCAACCACAGTAGCCTACATCAATCAGCAGGGCGGCACAGGAAGTGTGGCATTGGAGGCAGAGGCAAGTCAGCTGTTGGACTGGGCCAAGCTGAATCTGCTGGCCCTGTCAGCTCAACATGTCGCAGGAGTGGACAGTCTCGAGGAGGATTATTTGAGTCGTCGCAAGGTGGATCCAGGAGAGTGGGTGCTTCACCCGTATGTGTTTGCCCTAATCGCAAGGCACTGGGCGACATTCGAGTCAGCAAAGGCAGCCCAATTTTACAGCAGAAGGCGAGAAAGGATGTCAGAGGGTCTCTCGATGCGTTGATGCAGAGGTGGCCAGTCGAGGTTCTCGTCTACGTCTTTCCACCATGGGCGCTCATCAGGCATGTGGTGGAGCATATAGAACGGCACCGGAGCCTGGTGGTTCTGGTAGTGCCGGACTGGCCAAGAAGGCCTTGGTATGCGGATATGGTTTGTCTGCTGGTAGACAGTCCGTGGCGGCTCCCACCGTGGGAGGACCTGTTGGGTCCAGGGTCCGCTATGCATGCCACAGGTGAGTCTGTTCTCGCTTACGGCTTGGCTCTTGAAAGGGCAAGGATGACAGCCAAGGGTTATTCGGCGGCAGTCATTTCTATGTTGCTGAAGGCGAGAAGGAGATCTACGTAATTAGCGTATGTGCGGGTCTGGCGCATTTTTGAGGCATGGTGTGCGGACAGGCTGGTGTGGCCCTCAACGGCGTCCATTTCGCAGATCCTTTTGTTTTTGCAGGATGGCTTTGAGAAGGGTCTGGCGACCAGCTCATTGAGAGTTCAGCTAGTGGCGCTGTCTTGTTACCGAGCTAAGATTCAAGGACAGGTGTTGGGGGTGCACGCGGATATTAAAAGATTTTTATGGGCCGTGTTGCTCATGTGGCCTCCACGCAGGTGCACGGTTCCCGCGTGGGATCTGAATTTGGTGTAAGACGCGTTGGTTAGAGAACCTTTTGAGCCGTTAGGTAAGGCGTCATTGAAGGATTTGACATTGAAGACGATTTTTCTAGTGGCCATTTGCTCAGCTCGCAGGATTTCAGAGTTGCAGGCCTTGTCCTGTAAAGAGCCGTTTCTTTCGTTCTCAGATCAGAAGGTTGTGTTGCGTCCGGTTCCCGCCTTCTTGCCCAAGGTGGTTTCGTTTTTTCACGTCAACCAGGTAGTCTCATTGCCGGTATTCTCTGGAGAGGAGAAGGAGTCAATGGGAGGAAGATTGCGACTTCTGGATGTTCGTCGGACACTCAAACAGTACCTGCGCGGTACAGCCTCCTGTAAGTCAGACAGGGTCTTTGTGTTGTTCGGAGGTCTGCGGAAGGTGGAGGCTGCGGCTAAATCTTCCATTTCCAGATGGTTAAAGGAAGCCATTGCAGCGGCATATATTTTGAAAGGTAAGGAGGTACCGTAGGGTCTCAGAGCTCATTCAACTAGAGCACAAGCGGCCTCTTGGGCGGAATACAGTTTGGTGCCGGTGCTGATATTTGTAGGGCGGCGAACTGGTCATCCTTGAGATCCTTTGTCAAGCATTATCGACTAGAGGTGCAGGCGGCAAGGGATGTGAGTTTTGGATCAGCAGTACTTCAGGCTGGTCTAGCAGGGCCCTCCCGTTGATATTTACTGCTCTGTTACATCCTCAGAGGTTCCGGGACTGGACTAGATGGACAAAAAGGAAGGTGAAATTAGACTTACCCACTAATTGTTGTTCCTTGAGGAACCCTAGTCCAGTCCCGGATCCCGCCCAGGGTTTACAGATTGCTTGACAGCCTGAAGTCTTTAGGGCTCAGAGAGGTAGTTAAGAAGTCATCTTCAGGATTACGCCATCCCTTGGCTCGCAAGGGGGGGGGGTCTCAAGGGGTTTTCTATTCTCTAAAGGGGAGATGGGAACCTTCCTATGCAGTAATTTTTTTTCCTAAAGTTCCTTGTCCAGGGGAACTTAGCTCAGGTTTAAAAAAAAAAAAGGAGTACGAGTAGGGCTGATTTGATTGCAGTTTAACTACTTATTTGTTGCGCTGCTGAGTCTGCTTGGTCAATAGGTACTGGAGTAGAGAGGCAGTCCTTGCCTACTTATGCCAGTGTCAAAGTGATGACGTGTTGCAGTCTCCAAAGCTGCTGGAGGAGATACTTAACTCAGAGGTTCCGGGACTGGACTAGAGTTCCTCAAGGAACAACAATTAGCAGGTAAGTCTAATTTCACCTTCCATCATAAACACAAACCTCCCCTCCAGATCTTGCATTTGTTTGTGCAGCTCAGAGTACTCTTGTGAAGTACGATGGCCATTTCTCTTTGTCTGCTGTTATATGTGGAGAAAGCGGCGTTACTTATCTGTAACGGGGTTCTCCCTGGACAGCAGGATAAATCAGCCACACCTAGTGATGTCCTCTGATGGTGACACAGATGGAAGTGCTCTCCTAGAACTTTCTGAGCACCTGCCAAGGTGACCCCATCTTCAAGCCTACCCTTACCTAGCCCAGTTCACTTCTAGCAGTGGCCTAAAAGCTAGGTTGGCAGGTGCTCAATCTTGATTCAGAGGTGAAGAGGTACGCGTCTCTTGCCTTTGTCCAAGGGGAGGAGGGTGGGATTGTGTGGCTGACTTATCCTGCTGACCATGGAGAACCACCGTTACAGATAAGTAACCTTGTTTTCTCAATGGATAAGCAGGATGCATCAGCCACACTGGTGACTGTAGCTGTGGCCAGTAGTTACGTGTTCTCTGTGGTAGGATGAAGGAGAACAGGGAAGCTGTTGTTGGCGCCTGAAGCAGTTTGTGGCAGAAAGCCGGCAAGCACATCAAAACAGGTAGCCATAGATTAGCGAATGGCAGTAATAAGAACTCAACCACAGTAAGGAACTGAACAACAGATAACAACGCTAACACCGGAATTGCTTTGCATCGGCTAACAATACTACAACATGGCAACAATAAACTGCTTAATGGAGCCCCATGCAGTGACAGTACTACACCAGAGTTTTAGCCAGTCTTGGGCCGAGCAGTCATGGATAAGATTTCTCGATTGAAGGAACTGTCCGCCAGCACGTGATGGTCAGGGCAGGTGTGTATGGAGGACTAGGTTTCAATCTTGCATATTTTGCTTGCTGGCACAGAGTTAAGGTTTTGCGACAGTGGTGGCCATGGCTTGGAAATGGTGGTCCACATGGTGTTTAGAGGCTGGCCCCTGCCTGGGCATAGCAGGATGCTATGCAGGCTGATATCCATTGTGACCATGTCCTCTTTTTTAACCAGGCGCCCCAGTCTGTTGGGGTCAAAGAAGATGAAGAGTTGAGCACTCTGTGGTTGGTGCTCCATCCTCTGGCTTTTTGTATGCAGAGCACGCACGCAGTCCATGGAGTGGAGACTCTGCTCTTTTAATGAAGAGCGAGGTTCAGGGTAGAAAGTGGGCAGCTCAATGGTCTGGTTCAAGTGGAAGGGTGAGGCAACTTTCAGGATGAACCTGGGGTGTGTTCTGAGGGTGGTGTGGTCCTGGAACATCTGGGGGTACAGTGGGTGGGTAACTAGTGACTGCAGCTGGCTGAAGTGATGGCAATAAGGAAGAGGGTTTTCTAGGTGGCATACAGTACTTCAGTGATGCCGTCCTACCGGTGTCACAAAGCAGTCCTATGTGAGTTGGTGTAGGATGATGTTGAGATCCTCCTGTGTGGCACCAGTTGCCACATAGGGGGGGCCACAGGTTGGTCAGGACCTTCATGAACTGTGCCACCAATGGATGCATGGAGATGGAGGTGTTGTGGTAGGCCGTGATGACTGACAGGTGTACTCAAACAGATGCAGTCTTGAATCCTGCAGTGATGAGGGTTGTGAGGTACCAGATGACCTGTAGTATTCGGCAGGAGAAGGGGTCCAGTCCCTATGAGGTACACCAGGAGTTGAAGCGTTTCCATATGAGTCCATTCAACATCCTCATGGATGACAATGTCAATGTTGACAATGTCCATTATCAGGTGAACCACCAATGTATATAGTTTCCCCGTTTCTCCAAGTTATACTCCCTGTTAAATGTAATGACCAGACATATGTAAATTGTCGGATGTTTCTGTTCAATGTAAACCGCGCTGATGGATAATAGTGCGGTATATAAGAATTGTTAATAAATAAAATAAATAAATAAAATGTCGCCTGGCAACCAGGATGATTTGTTGCATTTCTGTGGTGAGGATCAACCTCTTGACATCCAGTTAGCCAGAATGTGCATGGGTAAGCTGGAGTGCAGAATTCTGCCCCCGTCTTGGGTAATGAGGTCAGGTGTGTATGGGAGCCAGATGGTATAGGTACAGGAACCACACTTGGCCAGTGGGGTTGATGAGGATGATGGTGGATGATCTTCTCAATTGCCTTGCAGATCAGAAGGATAAGAGGGTAGTAGGAGTAAAGCAGCAGCAGGTTTCCCCAGTGAATGTTGAATGCTTCTTAGGCAAAACTGCGCGGGGATGGACTTTTGGAGAAGAGGCAGTTGCAAGTTGTTCTGCCTACTGCAATTCTCCTGGTCCTCTATTCTCTCCAAGAGATCGATTGTTGCTCTATTGTTCTTAGCTGTGCTTCAGCGCTTTTAGTCCAGTTTTCCTGCTGAGCAATCAACTCCTCAACTCTCTGCAAATGTATTGCTTGATTATCTAGTCCCTCTTTGATTTCTTTCATTGAGGCATGGATTTTTGACAGTTGCGCTTTGATCACCACAGTAAGCTTTTTGTTAACTCCTGAATCGTGGCCTCCTTCAGTGTGAACACTGGAGTAGTTGCATCAACTGTGATCTTGGGTTCGCTGTGTCATGGCTTATCTTTTACTGCCTGCTGAGCTTTGCCATTTCATAGCTCCTGAGCACAGTAGTAAAGCCTCGCTGCTACTTCCTTAGTAAAGCAGCATGATACAGCATTCAATGCCAAATATAGCTCTCGCTGTTCACTGCCCTCCCTTTCAGGCTAGCCACTACACCAAGGGCTTTCTCCAAGGTCATGGTCATGGTGGCTGTGGTGCTGAGGTATCTGTGTTCATCCATATCTGGACGACTGGCTCATCCAGGCCTGGTCCCTTTCAGAAGCGTCCCGAGTGGTGTCCTTTTTGGAAAGCCTCACCTGGGGGATCAATCCAGGAAGGAGCCAGCCTTTCCAATCCCTGGAGTTCCTGGGAGCATGTCTCGACAATCAAGTGGGCAGAGTTGTTCTGCCAGAGGAGAAAGTCAAGACTATTGGATTGCCTGGTGCTGTTCTGTGCGCAGTTGGCTCCCAAAGTCTGGGCTTATCTTCAGCTCCTTGGATTGATGGCGGTGAACATAGAGATGGTACCATGGGCGCATGCTCACATGTGGCCTTTGATAATGGATGCCAGTCTGTCTGGCTGGGGAGCCCATTGCCAAGAATGTACAGCCCAGAGACATTGGAACTGCAGGGAAGCGGTGTGGTCCAACTGTCTCGAGGTGAGGGTCACCAGGTTGGCTCTTCTGCAATTCCGGTCCCTTGAGGGCCAGGTAGTTTGAGAGTTTTCGGATAACCCCATAGTGTAGTGGCTTATGTCAGTCGACAGGGTGGCACAAGGAGTGCCGGGGTAGCTCTGGAGATTGCTCTGCCTTTCCGGATCAGAACCTCCTACTCTTGTCGACTCAGCACATTGCTGGGGTGTACAATGTGGAAGTGGATTTCCTCAGCTAGCACACTCTGAATTCTGGAGAGTGGGAGTTGAGTCAGGAGGCATTTCAGTTGATTCTGTGCCCGTGGGGTCGCCCCCAAAATGGATCTGATGGTGACCAGCTCCAATATCGAAGTCTGCCGCTTGTAAACGGGGATGCTTGTTGTGAAAGTTCCACAATCTTGGCAAGGCTATGAATTTACTTGACTTGCAAAGGATTGTGGGTCTTGTAGTTCAATCACACAAAACTAGCCGTTCAACAAGAATAAAGAATTGTAGTTGCTCGAGTGTAAAGCAGAAAACAGATTTTATTTATGGGGTGTTATTCCCTCGCACAGATACGCTTGGTAACATCAGCAGGATAATTTCTTCAGGAGTTTTATTCAGGAAACAAAACAAATAAGGCAACTGAATTACTTATGCAACAACTTAGTAAAGACCTTGATGGAACAGAAAAGGTCTTTCTTCTAGCCCCTGCTAATAAACTTTCTTAGCAGTGCTGGAATGAAAAATAAACCCAAAAGGAAAATTCTCTTTATCAAAAAAAACAGCTTTCTTCCTTTCACACAGAGAAGAAGCTTTTTCTCAAAGTCCCACGTGCACTTGTGCCTTGCTCTAATCACAGGTGCTTAACCAGCTGCAAACCATTGCTGGCCCACTCTCCACGTGGCTTCAACTTTCCCCAAAGCTTTCTCTCAAAGAAACTTTTCTGGGAAGCTAAAAATCAGTACAGTTCCTTTTGGTGTTTGATCCTTAACCGAGGATTACTTTAGAACAGCAGCTTAGAAAGAGAACAATCCATACATTCAACTTCCTCATCTGATATTTCCCCTTGCTCTTGAAATATCATAGGATCACTTCCATACACTGGCTCAGAGGATTTCTCTAACTGATCTCTACCAGGATAGAAACTGGTTTCCCTGCTGTCTTCCTTGTGCAAAGCTAGGGAACAGATCAGATTTCATACCTGAGATCACGTTGCCATTAGGTTTCTTCTCTGGGTATGTTGTCCAGTAGGTAGCAAAGCTTCTGTGCCCAGCTCTCCAGTCAGAATCTCTGGACTTCAGGTCTCTTTACCCATACCTCCTTAAATAGGTATTAGAGCTCCTTCTTTCTGTAGATGCAGCCGTCTCCCTTACAGGTGCTGTCCGAGGGTTCCTGGCTGTATATCTCCAAGCCTCTGGCTTCTTCCAGTCCAATGAAGAATGCTTGCCCCAAGAATCTCTCCCAGCATACGTACTGCCTTGGGCTCCTTTCTTAGATCTTCTGGACATCTTGCTGTTCTTCCTTCTGTTCACGATCAGTCTCTCCTTCTCCAGCTCTTGCTGTCTTTGCTCTCCTTGCTCTCTTTGCTGTCTGTATGATGAATTTCTTCTAGCTTTAAAGTGTCTAGATGGCTGCTCCACCCTAGCACACTGCAGGTGTTCTGAATTAAGCCCTGTCCTAGGAGATGTGTGATTAGGGATTACATCATTGCTTCTCTGATTAGGCACACGTTTCCCTACTTCAGCTCTCCTAGAGGCTTTCTGTAAACCAGTGCATTCTGGGTCTGGTAGTCGTTTAGGTAAACACTCTGTTTTAGTGCTTTTACCAGCCAGCACAGGTTGCTTATTCAGAGCCAATTCACCTCTTGTATTATTTCTTCCTGAACCATGATAAGCTTCCTTATCACATACCCCCCTGCTTAAGTTATTACGGACTGATGCAAATTGTGAAACCTTCTTCCTACAGTCCGTAATACCTACGAGAGTATTATCTTTTGGACGCTCACCTACTTCTTGGCTTGTTTTAGGGACATCATTATTTACAGGCCTCTCCTTCCAAGATTTAAGTACATTAATGTGGAAGGTCTGTCTACGACCTCTTGTGTTTTCCACCACATAAGATACTGGGCTCACCTGCCTAACAACCTTCCATGGCCCTTTCCACTGTACTTCAAATTTTGGTGCTGTACCTGTTACTTGTACCAAAACCTTTTCACCAATGTTTAATTGGCGGCTTTTGGCCTTCCTGTCATACCACCCTTTTTGGCACGCTTGACTGTCCTGCAGGTTTTTCTCAGCAACCTGCGAGGTCCTTTTTTAAACGTGCTCTCAAGTCACGTAAGAACTGTGGCACCTCCCTGATTCTCTGGTTCAGGATCTATCCATTGTTCCCTCAAGATATCTAACAAACCACGTGGGGCCCTACCATACATCAATTCATATGGGGTTACACCTAGGGAAACCTGAATTCGTTCCCTGCAGGCATAGAAGGTAAAGGGCAATAACACATCCCATTCTTTTACATCTCCTGCTAACCCCCTTCTCAACATTTGTTTGAGAATTTGGTTGAATCTCTCCACCAAACCGTTTGACTGAGGATGGTAGGCCGAGGTTTTTACTTGATGAATGCCAAAGGCATCCCAGACCTGGGCCAAATATTTGGATACAAAATTGGACCCTCGATCAGTCAACACCTCTCTTGGGAATCCTACTTCACAAAACAATTTGACTAGCTCTAAAGCTATCGTTTTAGCAGAAACATTCCTTAATGGTATGGCCCAGGGAAACCTTGTTGCCTGATCTACCATAACTAGGATGTATTGGAAACCTTGGGGTGTTTTGACTAATGGGCCTACTATATCCATAGCAATGCAACCTATTGGGTCTGTTATAATTGGCGTGGGAATCAAAGGCACCACCGGTGGGTGAGACGCTGTAACACGCTGGCATACTGGACATGCAGCACAAAACTGGGCAGTTTCTTTGAAAATACCTGGCCAGTAAAAACGTATAAGTATTTGATCCAGCGTTCCTTGCATCCCTTTATGACCTCCCACTGGATGATCATGTGCTAGTCTAAGAACTAGTCCCTTAAAAGTTGTGGGTACCACTAATTGTTTACGTATGGTCCCATTTCTGGGGTCCTGACTCTCTCTATATAATATTTCATTATCTAGTATAAATCTGGGCAAATCCTCCCTGACCTCCTGAGCATATTTAAAAGCTCGGGTGAGAGCTTGATCAGCACGCTCTTCCTGTGGAAAGTTGGGAAACTTTGCCACTAACTCAGCTGGCACCCAGGGTAAACTTTGACCAGCCTCCATCTCAGCCCTACCCTGTGCTCTGCAAAGTCTCTCACGACGCTTTTGTGTTTTCAATTTTCTTACTTTCCCAGATGGTGGAGTTATTAAATCATCATGAGAGGGTAAGTCTTCTAATAAATCTGCCTGCTCCCCCTCCTCCTGGCTCTCTACCTTAGCCTGTGAACAGGTGGATACAAGGCCCCTCTTCTGCCCTAGTTCTTTCACTAGCCCTTGCTTAAATTTTGGCCAGTCTCTTCCTAGAACCAAATCAAATGGAAGCCTAGGTACCACTGCTAAAGGAATTTCCTCTTGTACCCCCAAGCCCTTAACCATTAGCTTGTACGTGGGATATGATGTTGCAGCACCATGAATGCATCTAATATAAACCTTGCTTTCAGGGGTTCTAGGCTCAAATCCTTCTTGGGCCTCTATCCGCTTCCAAAGCCTCTTTGACAGCATACTCTGGTCTGCCCCAGAGTCTAACAGAGCATTCGTGGTAATTCCCTGCACATCAACCACCAAAAGGAACCCTTCTTTAGGCTGTTTTAAATCAACACCTATCAAGCTAGTGTGAATCTGGCATTCCTTTTCCAAATGTCCCCATTTTCCACATTTGTAACATTTCTTCTTACTCCACTTTATAATCTGGGTAGGTACAGTACTATTATTCTCAGAAACAACATTTTAACCATTTTCTTTTCTGATACAGCACAGCTTGCCTCAGCACCAACCTTCAGAGGGCCACCCATTCTATGGAAAGCCTGCGTGGCTTCCAAGAATCGCTCTGCTAACATGGTTGCCTATCCCAGGTTCTGGCAATTTTGCTGTATAAGGAAAGTGTGCAAGTCTTTTGGTACAGCAGACATGAATTGTTCAAGCATAATAATGTCCAATAACATTTTCCACATTCTTTCCCTCAGGCTCCAACCATTTTATAGCCAATCCTCTGATTCTCTGACTCAGAGCCCTGGGTGTTTCACCCACTCTTAATACAGTAGCTCTAAACATTTGCCTATATTCTGAAACAGACAACCCTAGGCGATCTCTTATAGCAGATTTTTCATCTCTATAATTTAAGGCTTGAGCTGCTGGCATTGCCCTACAGGCGGCAAGCGCCTCCCCAGTTAATGTGGTTGCCAGCCTTACTGCCCACTGGGTCTCTGGCCATGCTAATGCTTGTGCCACCCTCTCAAAAGATTCAAGGAAATCATCAACATTATCTTCTGGTGTGAGTTTCCCAAAACTAAATGCCCCAATTCCCTGAGTGAGTCCCACATTGTTCATATGTGGAATACCAGGTGTTACTGCTGGTCCTGCACCACCTTGGGTGTGAAGTGCAATTAAGGCTTCCACGAGGTCAAGCACTGGCTTCTGCTGCTCCCTCAGGGCTTTGATTGCAGAGTCCTGAGCCTGCTGTGCGACCTCTTGTTGCTTGGCAAATTCAGCTGGCCAGTTCCTTAGGATCCATCTCTGTAAATCCCTGCAAAAAACAAAAGAAAAAAAACCCCACAGAGCAGCACCCTAGAAACAGGTGTTTCCTCCTATTTTCTTTTTCCAATTACCCCTGTGTCTTACTCCTATCCACCACTAGTCATGCCCAGGTACTTATTACCTTATGTCAGTGATGAATCAGGCTCACACAGGGTCTTTTCCTCCTTGGAACAGCTCCTGGAACAGTTTCTTTTTTTCCTCCAAGACGATGTTAAGGGAAAAATCCACTCTCCAGCTTTTAACTTGAACTTTTTTCTTTCACTTTTCAGTTGTAATCCTTATAAATCCTGGAAATCCTTTGTGTAAAAGCAATCCGAAAGACTATGCCACTGTAAACGGGGGTGCTTGTTGTGAAAGTTCCACAATCTTGGCAAGGCTATGAATTTACTTGACTTGCAAAGGATTGTGGGTCTTGTAGTTCAATCACACAAAACTAGCCATTCAACAAGAATAAAGAATTGTAGTTGCTCGAGTGTAAAGCAGAAAACAGATTTTATTTATGGGGTGTTATTCCCTCGCACAGATATGCTTGGTAACATCAACAGGATAATTTCTTCAGGAGTGTTATTCAGGAAACAAAACAAATAAGGCAACTGAATTACTTATGCAACAACTTAGTAAAGACCTTGATGGAACAGAAAAGGTCTTTCTTCTAGCCCCTGCTAATAAACTTTCTTAGCAGTGCTGGAATGAAAAATAAACCCAAAAGAAAAATTCTCTTTAAAAAAAAAAGCTTTCTTCCTTTCACACAGAGAAGAAGCTTTTTCTCAAAGTCCCACGTGCACTTGTGCCTTGCTCTAATCACAGGTGCTTAACCAGCTGCAAACCATTGCTGGCCCACTCTCCACGTGGCTTCAACTTTGCCCAAAGCTTTCTCTCAAAGAAACTTTTCTGGGAAGCTAAAAATCAGTACAGTTCCTTGTGGTGTTTGATCCTTAACTGAGGATTACTTTAGAACAGCAGCTTAGAAAGAGAACAATCCATACATTCAACTTCCTCATCTGATATTTCTCCTTGCTCTTGAAATATCATAGGATCACTTCCATACACTGGCTCAGAGGATTTCTCTAACTGATCTCTACAAGGATAGAAACTGTTTCCCTGCTGTCTTCCTTGTGCAAAGCTAGGGAACAGATCAGAGTTCATACCTGAGATCACGTTGCCATTAGGTTCCTCTCTGGGTATGTTGGCCAGTAGGTAGCAAAGCTTTTGTGCCCAGCTCTCCAGTCAGAATCTCTGGACTTCAGGTCTCTTTTCCCATACCTCCTTAAATAGGTATTAGAGCTCCTTCTTTCTGTAGATGCAGCCGTCTCCCTTACAGGTGCTGTCTGAGGGTTCCGGGCTGTATATCTCCAAGCCTCTGGCTTCTTCCAGTCCAATGAAGAATGCTTGCCCCAGGAATCTCTCCCAGCATACGTACTGCCTTGGGCTCCTTTCTTAGACCTTCCGGACGTCTTGCTGTTCTTCCTTCTGTTTACGATCAGTCTCTCCTTCTCCAGCTCTTGCTGTCTTTGCTCTCTTTTCTCTCCTTGCTGTCTGTTTGATGAATTTCTTCTAGCTTTAAAGTGCCTAGATGGCCGCTCCACCCTAGCACACTGCAGGTGTTCTGAATTAAGCCCTGCCCTAGGAGATGTGTGATTAGGGATTACATCATTGCTTCTCTGATTAGGCACACGTTTCCCTACTTCAGCTCTCCTAGAGGCTTTCTGTAAACCAGTGCATTCTGGGTCTGGTAGTCTTTTAGGTAAACACTCTGTTTTAGTGCTTTTACCAGCCAGCACAGGTTGCTTATTCAGAGCCAATTCACCTCTTGTATTATTTCTTCCTGAACCATGATAAGCTTCCTTATCACACGCTTCTTCAATAATCACACGGAGATGAGATTCAAAGGCATGGATGCCCTGGCCTAGCCTTGGCCAGGTCGGTGCCTGCTTAATGTGTTTCTTCCATGGTCCCTGGTGGGGTGTGATTCGGTGCATAGAACGCCACCCAGGCAGGATTGTTCTGGTGGTGCTGGATTGGCTGAGGAGGGTGTGGTTTGGAGACCTGATGTGGCTCCTGCAGGTGCTTTCTCTTCAGTTGCCTCCATCTTGGGGGCTATTGTGGCAAGGTTCAGTTATCCAGAAGGACCTGATTCCCTTTTCCCTACAGCATGGCTCTTGAAAGGAGACAACTAGCGTGTAAGAGCTACTCTCTGGCAGTGGTCTCCACTGTTTGAATCCCAGAGGAGGTCTACCAGTCTAGCATACGTGCACATCTGGCGCCTCTTTGAGTAATGGTGTGGCACTCAGAGGTTAGCTCCTGTGGAGGGCAAGGTGACTTCTTTGTTGGCCTTTACAGGATGGCCTGGAGACGGGCCTTTCCCTTAGCTCTCTGCAAATTCACGTGGCTGGTAGGTCTCTAGCCTTGCACCCGGATGTCTCACGCATTCTCCAAGGGGTTCGGAGTCTGCATCCTCTCCTCCAGTCTATGGTCCCTTCCTGGGATCTGTATCTGATGCTGAGAGCCCTGATGTTGGTGTCCTTTGAATCGTTGAAGTGTGCTACTTTGAAGAATTTGGTGCTCAAGACCAGTCTTGGTTGCGACTTGTTCCGCAAGGTGGATTTCTGAGCTGCAGGCTCTGTACTGCCAAGATCCTTATCTATCTTTTCAAAGGAGGTTGTTTCCATTCGGCCTGTGCCTTCCTTCTTGCCTAAAGTGCTTTCTCCCTTTCATGTAAACCAGGTGGTCTGCCTTCCCTCTTTCTCAAACGAGCAGTGCTGGGGGAAGGATAAGGATCTTCACATTGTGGATATCTGGAGAGTGCTTCTCTGATACTTGAAGGCTTCAAATTTCTTTCATAAGTCTGATCATGTTTTTGTGCTGTTTGCTGACCCGTGCAAGGATGACACGGTGCCTAAATTGACTTTGGGAAGCTGGATTAAGGAGGCCATTACCTCGGCATATCTGTTCTGAAACCGACCGGTTCTAGAGGGTTTGCGTGCCCATTCTACCCAAGCACACGCATCTTTGTGGGCGGAGTAGAGTTTGGTAGCTTTGCAGATATTTGTCATGTGGCAATATAGGCTCACTTTCCACTTTTGTCCAGCATTGCCGCTTGGATGTCCATGCGTGGATGGACTCAGCCTTTGGCTCAAGGATTTTGCGAGCTGCTGTGTCTTCTTCCCACCCAGTGGAGTCGTAGCTTTGATATGTTCCACTTGTCTGGAATGGTCTAGCAGGATGATATGGAAGGTGACATTTTACATAAAAGATAATGCCCTTTCCTTGAGTCCTGCTAGACCAGTCCAGGGCCCGTCTCTGGAACTGTATTTGCTCTGTTCTTCTACTGCGGTTCTCTTGGGTCTGCTATGATTTTTATACTTGGCTCTGCAGGTTCATCTTCTATGGACAGCCTTCTGTTTTATGCTTTCCTGTACAAAGTTCTCTACTGTTGATTACTCTCTATTTCCCACGGTTGAGGTTGTGTGAGGCATGGCATGTTCTCGCATATGCTTTGGGACAGATACTGAAGAAACGTCTGGTGGCTAAGGCGAATAGAGGCATGGGAGTGATGTCATTGAAACCTGTGCCTTTCATTGGTTCTCTCTGTCCACCAATCTGCTGGTAGGGTAACCTGACCCATTTTTCTGGACTGGTCTAGCAGGACTCAAGGACATTATCTGGTAAGTAAAATGTCACCTTATATGTACGTATGACAAATAAGAGAGCATATTGCTGAACATCATCTATTGAACAGAACAATCAGCAGCCCAATCCAATTGCAGCCCAATGCCTCCTTTCCTGATTGTGTGGATCATATGTGGTCTCGAAAGCTCTCTAGAAGACATGGAACTGGATGAAAATCCTGAATTCCCCTTGGAAGTGAATGGCAGTGCACATGTGCAGGGGAATTACAAGCCAAGTCAGAGGAAAAGTCAGCTCCTTGCAAAAGTCAGGCCACGCCCTAGCTCAGGGGTGGAGACAGGCTTCCCTCCTGATTGGTCACACAGGTGCAGAGAACAGGGAAGGCCTAGCAGGCAGCAGTGTTTAAAATCACGAGCAGAGCAAAGCAAGATAGGAAGAGGTGAACAAGGAAATCAGAGAGGTGAAGGAAACAGAGGCTCAGGCTGGAGCCCTGACACAATCTCAGACACGGGAGAGAAAGACCCGGTGGAGAGAGAACCTTTACAATACAGAGACAGCAACTGAAGGCAGAGGCACAAGTGAACGGAGGAGAGGTGGACGTGGAGCAAGGAACAGGAACAGCTGTTGGAGCTGGAAAGGTGAGAGAGGAGAGAAAGAAGCTGAAGCTGTGCTTAGCTGGAGGAGAAAGCCAGAGGGAATTTCCCCAGAAAGCAACTACCTCAGAGGGACTGGAGTAGGACAGAAGGAGCCTGCATTTCAGAACCTGGAGGAACCCAGGAGGAGAGAAAGCAGTGTTTGTCTGAAAGAAAAGCCCCAAGGTAAAGCCAGCAGTTTCATTACTGATAATCTAGCAAAGAGACATTTTGCCAGACTTAAAGGGCAGGAAATTGTGTCCTCACCTTCCACTGTTAGGGAGTGGGTAGAGAGCTTATCAGAAGCTAAAAGCCATAGTCCTGTTAAAAGTACAGCCTTTGAAACTTCAAAGTTAGAGGCATTAAGGAAGCTGTTCTCTGAAGACAAGGTTCACTCCCCTAATTTAAAGGTGCCAACACAGGCTGTTACTGTGGAGCCAATTTCAGGAGTTCTTGAAAGAGAGAAAGTTTGAGAAAACTCCTAACCTTGAGAGAGACACTATTTGCTCTGATGATATTGAAGGAATGCAAATAGACTCATGTTTGCCTAATTGTGAATGTTTGCCCATTCCAATGGATTGTTCTTTAGCCCTAAGGAAGGATTCTGCAGTGAAGAATATGAGCTGAGAGTCTGTGAAATCCCTATAGGAAGACAAAGGCAATCCCTGCTTTATGCTGAAGAAAGCTAAGTTTGTGTTTATTGAGTTTTACCACTGGCTGAAGTTAAGCAGTGCTGTAAAAGAACTGTGTGCTTTCAAAAGAGAAACCACGGCTGTTATAAGTTTGTGTTACTGCTAATTGACCACACGGGGCAGTCCCCGGTGTGAATGTGTATGAGAAGCAGAACAGCTGTGAAGTGAAGCTTTTGTTACGTTATCCTGATTTAGTCCTGATTTCATCTTTTACGTTGGAGATGTATCCTTCTGCTTATGTTGTGTATTGAGCCTTTTGCATGACCTGGAAAATCCCCACAATAAATTTCTTGCCGCCTTACAACCACCGACTCAACTACAATTCTTGTCCCTCGAGGGTAAAGAGCACTACAAGTCCCAGAATCCTCTGGTCACTTTAAAGGGAACTTTATTCAAGGGGGACATACAAGGCAGTCTTCCAGTCTGTAAGCCCTTGGGCCCAGATGGAGATGTGGCACATAACAGCATTTGACAAATGCAGACTGTCGAGTAATGGTTGATTCAAAAATTAATGTCCCATGTAGCATAATTTTTGTAACTTTCGCATCACCTTGGGTAAAGTGTAGTTACTCACCTTTAACAGGTGTTGGGACAGCAGGAATCAGTCCTAGTGGTATATCAAGAGCCCCCATAAATAAATAAATGATGACATATGGCTGATTGTCATCACCGACGGAGCCCATGTGGTAATCACTCCCCAGCTTTCAAAGAAAGCCTTTGGGAGTTAGACCACGCGTGCAGGGTCACCTTCCCATCCAAGGATGCCATCTTACCTCAGTATGATAACAGCTTAATCAGCATAAAAAATAAAACAATTCCACAAGGAGGAGGGAGATTTGTGAGGACTGAATCCTGCTATTCCTGGAGACTATCTGTTACAGGTGAGTAACAACACTTTCTCTGGGAACAAGCAGGAAGTCAGTCCTCCCATATGGGACTCCCCAACTACAGGCTACCGATTAAAACCTGTAAAAAGCCACAGGTGACCAAAAAACGGTGAGCCGTGAATAGCAGCAGGGAGTGATGAAAGACCTCAAGTCCTGAGATGCAACCACAGTGTCAAGGATAGAATCGCCTCTCCGGTAGCCTGGACATAAGGGCTGGAAGGAAGGAGTTTCACTAATCCCCAAAGAGATGACGGAGTACTGCTTGGCTTAAGGCACTGTCGCGCCGTGAGCTCTCCTCCAGGCAGTAATAAGCTGCAAAGGTATGGACTGAATACCAGGTGGCAGCCTGGCATATGTTTTTCAGGGGAACAGAACGCAGATGTGCCACCAAGGCCATTATGGCACACACACTGTGGGTGGTGACATGACTCTCCAGACAAAGGAGATGCAGTCTGCCACTTATGTGGACAGGGTGCGTTTAGAGATGGCAATGCCAAGCTTGTTTGGGTCATAAGAAACTGACACTTAGAGTGACAGCGGGCCTTTGTCCGTTCAAGGTAGAAGGCAAGTGTCCTCTTACAGTCGAGGGTATGGAGGGAGGTCTCTGCCCAAGACACATGAGGTCTAGGGAAAAAGGTGGGGAGAACCATCTCCTGGTTGAGATGAAACGTAGATACCACCTTGGTAGAAACTTGGGATGGGTGCGTTGGGCCATCCTATTCTTGTGAAATCTAGTACATGAGGTGTGGGCCACCAACGCCTGGAGCTCACTGACTTGCCGAGCAGAAGTAAGCGTGATGAGAGACAACTTTCTAAGAAAGGAATTTGAGGTGAGCCGAAGCAAGCTGTTCAAAGGCAGGAGCCATGAGTTTTCCAAGAACCACATTCAGGTCCCATGCCACCGGAGGTGGCTGGACTGAGGGTCACAAGAGGAAGAAACCCCTCATGAAGCAGCCCACGAGAGAGATGGCTTGTCCGTCCACTGGATGGTAATGTGCAGCTAGGGCACTGAGGTACACCCTGATGGAATTGGACTTTAAGCCAGCATGAGAGGTGCAACAGGATTGGAGTATCGACTGCACCGGGCATGAAAAAGGGCCAAGGCCCTTGTTGGCACACCATAGTGAGAACTGGCGCCATTTAGAGGCATATGCCCATCTAATGGAATCCTTGCAGGAGGCCAACAGAACTTCCTCAACCTCCATGGAAGGGGGCCAGAGCTACCCTTTCAGCAGCCAGGTCATCAGTGCTAGAGACCGGAGGTTGGGTTGCAGGAGAGAGCCATTCTCCTGCGATATCAAGTCCAGAATGTAGCCCAGGGGAACTGGCGCTGCTCGAGAAAGCTTCAGCAGAGGCAGGAACCATGTTTGCCAGAGCCAGCGGGAAGCAATGAGGATCACCATGGCCCAGTCTAACTGAATCTTGAGCAGGGTTCATGGAACCAGTGGATTGGGAGGATATGCATACAGCAGATTCCCCAAGGGAAAAGAGGCGGCATCTGCTGTTTGGTCCTGGGTTGTGTGGCACTGCAGAGCCTATTCACATGGAGAAAAAGGTTTTAAATCCTGAAAAAAGATTTCAACATCAGTTGCAATGCTATGAGGAGCCTGATAGGGGGAGCAGGAGTGACCTTCCAAGGCCTAGAGAACTGCACCCTAGAACTGATGATGTAATGCAACCTAACAGCCAATCCAGGAAAGGGGGAGTTCCTCTTAGGAAAGGCTGGGAAGTTGAAAAGGAGGAAGTAGGACAAGTAAAGGAGATGCACCCGGGGACACACCAGGACACACACCAGGAGGAAGAGCACCAGAGAGCGCACCAGGAAGAGCATCAGCGGTGGTACCAGCAGCAGCAACGGAAAGCAGAGGCTGTGGTAGAAGCTGAAAGAGAAAAGAAGTCTGGGCAAAGATACCAGAGAGGAAGGAGTTCCTGGCAGGAAGGCACAGTAAGTCCGGTGCAACAGAATTCCAGGAGTTCTTGGCTGAGAGATACTGGAAAGAAAGGTACAAGGGGAGAAATAAACCCCAGAGTTTTACATGGGGAACCGCCAGCAGTAAATGCAGGACACTGTGGCTGTTACCAGGGAAATGATGAAGTCATTGCTGTAAGAGGTAACACTCCTTATTCAAATAACAAAAGGTGTGGATGTGAAAGAGTGCTGATTCTACAGGAAGGCCAGCTGAAGTCTGAGAAGCCTACTGCTCGAGTAAGGCTGAACTACAGCAGGACTAGGCCTCGTGACTCAACTAACTGGGACAATCTTAAGAAACAAGGTAAACCACCTTTTTATTCTGCTAAGCATTATAACTTACTGAAACAGGAAGCACAAGATACAGAAGTGTGCCCTCCTTATCAAACTGTCCGTGAGATAGGACACAAGCCTTTGGTAAAAGAAAGACTGTGTAACATAAGGCAGCAAGCCAAAGGAAGTTACTGCCCTAACAAGCCTTCACATGGGCGCGGCCCAAACCTAGACTCAGAACACTGGAAGCTAGTGAATGTGCTGTATGAGAAGCCTCAATACACTCCACAAGAGTATATTGACACAGATTCACAGTTATCTGACCCTCAGCCTATGCAGGTGGAATTCAACGAGGACCCACCTGAGACCGCTATGGATTGTAGCTACTGTCAGGCAGGAAGCCTAATGTCTTTGCATGAAATGTAAGCAGTGCTCAATAGCAAAGCCTGTGTAATTGGTTTATACAAAGTCCTGTGAAGTAACAGTAGACAAAGCAAGTTTTGAATATATTTCTTCTTTTTGCCTGAAGCAAGGTTTCTTTATTTTGTTGAAGTAGTCTCCACTGTTTGAACCATTGTGCGTAAAGGGAAATAAAGCCTTACTTTCCCTACATTCGGACTGTTGTGTTCTCTTGAAGTTTGGTCCCCGGTAGGTCCTGGGAACAGTACCCCGACCCTTACATAAAGACCAAAATTCAAAGTTAAAAAAAACTCTCATGTCCACCCGACCTGCCCATACCAACCTTGGCCTCTAGGGCGGCGGTGCGACAGTTGGTATCTGGGAGCAAAAGCGAGACGACAACGAGTATTGCTGGGGCTGGCGAAGAGGTCCATCGTCTGAGTTCCCCCAATGCCGGAAGTCAGAGTGGCCACTCATACAGCTGAAGGACCCTGCTGAGTCTGTTCGCCAGAATATTCTTGTCTCCCGGGAGGTAGGCCGCACAGAGGGGCATGCCCCTTGCCGCGGCAAAGGTCCAGATGCAGACCACCTCCCAGCATAGGAGATATGAGTCCGTGCCGCCCTGCTTGTTGAGGTAGAACATCACAAACTGGTTGTCCATTTGGATGAGGACCACCTGGTTCGACAGTTGGTTCCAGAACACTTGAAGGGTGTTCAATGGAGCTCGAGGAAGTTGATCTGAGGCAGACTTTCCTCCTGGGTCCAGACACCCTGGGATCGGAGACCATCACAGTGGGCTCCCTATCTGAGCTTGTAGGCGTTCGTGTTGAGGACGTACTGGACTAGAATGGCAGGCCTGCCAAGAGGTTCGGCAGGTGCTGCTACCAGGCGAGGGAATTGGCGAGGGGCCTGGTGACCAGTATGCTATCGTCTAGGCGACCCATGGCCTGAGACCACCGAGTGCTGAGGGACCACTGTGCCTACTACATTCGCAGATGGGCATCTGGAGTCATGTGAACTGTCGAGGCCATGTGCCTCAAGAGGCACAGCATGAGCCAGGCTGACACTGTCACGCAACCCTGCACTTCAGTCACCAGGGACACAAGCTGCTTAGCCTTATCTAAAGGGAAGATGGCCCTGGCCTGAGCAGTATGGAGGAGGGCTCCTATGAACTCCAGGTGTTGTGTGGGCTGCAGAGGGACTTGGGGGTAGTTAATGACAAACCTCAGACCTTGCAGCAGCGAGAGGGTGTAGCGGCCCACCTGATGGACGACCTCCAGCGAGCTTCCCCATATAAGCCAATCATCCAGCTAGGGGAACACAAAGATGTCTTGTCAGAGGTAGGTGGCGATCACCACTAGACACTTGGTGAACATCTTTGGGGCGGCCAAGAGGCTGAAGAGTAGAACTCTTTACTGATAGTGGCACCTACCTACGATGAAGTGGAGGAAATGCCTGGGGTGAATCAGGATGTGAGTATAGGCATCTTTTAGATCCAAGCAGCATAGCCAATCTCCTGCTGAAGACAGGTCAGCAGCGCTCCAAGGGTACCATTTTGAACTTCTTTCTGACCAGAAAGCCATTGAGATCCCGCAGATCTAGGATAGAACAAAACTCTCCTGTCTTTTTGGGGACAAGAAAGTAATGGGAGTAGAACCTCTTGCCACAGATATTTTGGGGTATGGGCTCCACCACCTGGACCGCGAGGAGGGTCCCGAGCTCCCTCTGCAGGAGGTCTTAGTGAAGAGAAGTCATGGGGGGCTCCCCTGGAAAGAACAGAGGGGCATCTGCTCGAAGTGGAGGAGGTAACCCTCACACACCACCTGCAGAACCCTGGTGTTTGTGGTGATGCCTGGCCAGAGGTGGGCGACGTGAGACATCCTCCCATGTGCCCTGGGTCTTGAACCTCGAGAGGGAGAGAGGCTACGCCAGGGAGTCAAAAGCCCTCCCCCATGATGTGGCGGAGGTGCAGTCTGGGGGCTTGGGGGCCTTAGACTTACAAGGGTTGTGATCCTGGCCCTTGGCCTGCTGATCCTGTTGGGGATATTGATAGGCCGGAAACCGCGGGTAAGTTATGTAAGTCTCTTTTTCTTCTTTAGGTAGAAGGACTTTTTCCCCGAAGCCTTCCGCCGGGAAAGGTTAGCAGTCTTCCAAGAGAGCTGATTCTGGCCATGTCTTGTCTGTCATGGGCTTGCCAAAGAGGTTGTTCCCTCGGCAAGGGACATCGACCAACTTGTCCTGAACCCATTGTTTTAGGTCCGAAGACTGTGGTCAAGCAGTGGGCATCAATGCTCACAGCAGCTACCCGAGCCATGGACTCAAATCTGTCAGAGGCCACCTGAGTCATAAACTTAGAGCAGTTCTTGACTAAGGACACCAGGGTCTGGAATCTCGCCAGAGGTTCATCAGTCAGGCCAGCTGAGAATCTGTCAAGCTCCTTTGCCTGGTCCCTCGGGTATATGCCCATGTACAACTGGTAAGCCTAGATGTGGGCCACAAGCATCAAGCCCTGGTAGCATTTCCTACCAAACCCATCCATGGTGTGGGTCTCCCTGCCCGAAGTCACCGATAAGTTCGACTTCTGGCTTTTGATCCAACGCATGGCCGACTCTACCACCATGGAGTTGTGTGGCAGCTGTGGCTTTTCATACCCAGGGCCCTTGTGAACTCGATACTGGGAAATGAGTCGCTTGCTCACAATTGGCACCATCATCGGGGCTTCCCACATCCTGAAGAGCAAGCACTCTAGTATGGGCGGTACAGGCACCGTCAGTGCCTCCCTCGGAGGGGTATCGAACTGGAGAATTTCAAGGTCCTTGGCATGAGGCTCGTCCTCTGGCTCAGCCACAAAGGACAGGGCCTTGGACATCTCCTGCACAAAGTCAAGGAACACAAGGTCCTTGGGCAGGGACCGCCTCCACTGTTGCGGTGGGGAGGGATCCGACGGAACATCCCTATGCAGCAGGATACTCGTCCTCTGTAAAAGGAGTCTGAGAGCACCTCAAAGACTCGATGGGCATTGACCCACTGTCCTACCGGAGGCATCAAGGGAGACAGCAGAGTCCGACACCCTGACATAGAGGTACTGGGGGGAAGACCCGAGGCTCCGCAGTGAAGAAGAGCACCGTGGCTTGGCTCGGAGCGCATGTTTCTCGAGCACTGGCTGGACATCCTCAGGGGAAGCCCTCAAGGAGGAGGGTCCTAACAGTGGTATAGATGACCTGGAGGCACCGGGCATCAGACCGCGCTATGACTCCAGGAAGGCAGCCAAGCTGTGCTCCAGGGCCACCATCCTGGCCTCCAGGCCAGGTGGCATTGTAGCCACCAGCTCCCCCAATGGGGAATCATCAATGGTGATGGGTTCATCCTCCTGCCGGGGCAGCTTCGGAGGTTGCTCCCAGCCACTGCCCTTGGCCTCATACTGAAGACTTCGGTGCCAGTGACTGGAGGTCTTACCCCCTGCTCCAGCATCGGATTTCAATGCCAACTCGGGTGGAGTCCGCACCTTACGGGGGAGGTCCTCTGAGGACGATCTCAATTCGAGGCTTCACAATCCTGGGGCTCGAACAAGCTCGGTCACGCAGCTATTCCACGCCTGATGCCGGGGCTGAAACAGAGGACTTCTGGCCAAAGATTGATTCCTGCTGCTTTTCACAACTCTCCTGACTCTTGCTCGACATCTACAGGCAGAGCGGGCAGATGGAGTCTTCGTGATCAGCACCAGGGCATCGAAGGCAGCAGCTATGGTGGTCAGTGATGGACATGGTGCAGGTGCACTTGCCACACTGCTTGAAGCCACTGACCATAGACATAGAGGGGAAGACAAAGCCGTTAGTGTGAGCACAAGGAAAAATCCATGTACTAAGAGAAATAAGAAGGAAAAACAAATGGACCCGAGACAAAACCAAATCCGAAGCAAGGACGATCCCTGGTGAAGGGAAGGTAATCGGAATGCAAATCAGTCAAGAAGGCGAAAAAAGCGTCAGAGAAAGATAGTGGTGTGTGTGTGTGTGTGTTTTGTTTTGTTTTTTTTCTTTTTACCGATTGAACAGACAGGGCATCTGCTGGGCTCCGTGGAAAAAAGACAACTTGAGCTAAGATGGCACCCTTGGGCGGGAAGGTGACCATGCATGCGTGGTCTAACCCCCAAAGGCTTTCTTTGAAAGCTGGGGAGTGATTACTGCACGAGCTCTGTTGGTGTCGACATCACCCATATGTCATATGCGAGGACTAACTTTCTGCTTGTTCCCAGAGAATATCTGGCTACTCTCCTCAAAAGCAGAAAATATCTGTTTAATAGTTTCAGGATTGTGTAAACAGGCCCCTGTTTAGTAGTGCAAGTTGTATTCCAAAAAGGCCAAGCAGGAGAAGATGTCATGCTTTCCACAGACCAGACTAGTAAAACAGTGTGCACCAATACATTTTGCTTGGGATGTATAATATGTAATATATAAACAGGATATGCACTATGTGAAACATAGAAATATGATGACAGAAAAAGACCATATGGCCTATCTAGTCTGTGCTTCCATATCAACAACTACAACCTTTTTACCTTTAGAGATCCTCTGTGTTTGTCCCATGCTTTTTTGAATTCAGTTACTGTCCTCATCCCTACCACCTCCACTGGGAGACTATTCCATGGATCCACTACTCTTTCTGTAAAGAGATATTTCCGCATATCACTCCTGAATCTATCTCCCTTCACCCTCATCCCATGTCCCCTCATAGAAGAACTTGCTTTCAATTGAAAGAGGCTCTCTCCCTGAACATTTATGCCACGGACGTATTTAAACATCTCAATCATATCACCTCTATCCCGCTAATGGCAAACAAAAATAACTGTCAAGAAGACAATGCTCTTATTACCTCCCAGTGCAAACATAAAGTTCAGTTCTTCCAGCTGGCTTATTCAAATACACTATATCTCTGACCTAGTCCATCTTCACACCTCTCACCGCTCGTTATGACACATCCATGCAAACCACATGTCTCTCCCCTCCCCCTCCCTGGTTCACCTTGAATCAACTCGCAGCTCTGCATTTTTCTTTCTTGGTCCCAAGCTCTGGAACTCTCCCCCTGACCTCCGCCTCGAGCCTTCCTTCACCAAGTTCAAGGCTCTGTTAAAAACCCATCTTTTCTGTGCCGCCTTTAATCTTCCTCCCCCTCTGTCCCTAGTTGAGGTTTCCCTTGTCTCTCTTCTCTCTTGCTGCCTGGTTCCTCTCTTTGTCTCTATTTTCTCCCTTTTTCTTTGTTTTTTTGTGTCCTATTAAACTATGGCATTCTTTTCCTTTTCCTGGCAGTGTGCCTTTTGCTCTTTTGTAAACGGCTCTGTTGTATTTTCGAAGGGCGGTATAGCAAGAAATGGAATAAAGATAAAGATATTCTTCAGTTTATCCTTTCTCTAGTTCCTCACCATTTAGTTTCATATCTTTTTGTTTTCCTTTGTTATTTCTCTCCGTACTATTGTTGAGAAGTATTCTAGCAGGTATCATTGTCTCCATTCTCCACTGACATTTCTCCATTTGCAAACTCATACAGGTCTGAGGAGGATGGAAGAGTTTGAAGATAGATGATAAAGTGTGTGATGTTGTGGCAGTAGGGGCTGTATGAGACATCTTTAGACAGAAATATATAGATGGCAAGTGTCTGTGTGTGGTGCAATAGTGGTTTGGGTGTCTGTGCATGGGATGTGGCAGTGGGTGCCTTTGTGGGTTTGTGTAGGGCTACGGTGCATGTTTTGTGTGTGCTGCAGAGCTGGGGAGCCTCTGTGTACAGTATGTGGTCAGAGATGGGGTGCCTATGTGTGTGTCTATCATGCGGAGATGAGGGGTGTGTCTGTCAGTCATGCAGTGATGGGCTGTCTGTTCGTGTGTGTAGGTGGGGTGCTTGTGTTTGTTTTGGGGGGGATGGATGCACTTTTTGGCATACACAGATTGCATCCTTTTGTCCTCATGCATTAACCCTTTCCAGGCTGAGCCCAAAACTCTTGGGATCCAAAATTCAGACTAAATATTCCTATCAAATGGTATATAATACATGACCATAGCAGAAGGAAAATCACTATTAGAATATATTGAATAAGACGGATACAATTTTCCTGAAATATGCAAAAATTAACCCGGCCGCAGAATGTGGATTAAAAAATTAATGTAGGCCTTGAAAGGATTAACATCTTGCATTCCTACTCCCTGCCGTCCATTCCCCCATCCTCCTGTTTTGGTTTTTTTAAAGATATTGCCTCTTTATTTTTGCTGCCTCAGTTCTCCCTTCCCCCATATAACCTGTTTTTTTTCTGCAGACCCCAGTCTGGCTGTCCTCTACCCTCAGGGGATAGGATCCCCACGGGCAGCCTGCTGCCTCCAAGCTGCAGTCGTGACCTTCCCCTTCTGTTCTGCTCACGGGGATCTGATCTCCTGCAGACAGAAGGGCCTTTGCAGCGATCATTATTTTCTTCTCTTCTTTTTCCTGCAGGGGACAGGATCCCCGTGGGCTGCCTGCTGCCTTCCAGGCCACGATCGCAGCCTTCCCCTCCACTTCTGCTTGTGGGAGACTGGATTTCCATGGGCAGACAGTAAGGGTCTTTGGCATGATCGTGACAGTCTTCTGCCTGTGATCACATTTTTTTTTCAAAGGGGTGTGCGAGAACAATCCAGGTGCCAGGTGCAAATTTCTGGTCGCCATGGCGATCTGGTGCCTGGGATTCTTTGAGCCCTGTATTAAATGATAGGCTGGAGACGGCTCACAAGAGTCTCCTCACATGAATCGGAACTAGTAAACATGCATCACAGAATTCTTACCAAGATCCGCACTGGTAGTGTAGCAGCAAAGCGCAGACAAACCAATGATACCAGGAGTCTGTTCAGAAGGTCCAAATCATTTATTTGTGCACAAGTCTCAAGCAAGGCAATTTCAAAATGGCTGAGCAAAGTTTTCAAGCATTACAACAACTTTTATAGACTTCTGTTCCATTCTAGGTATAGAAAAACATTTCATTGGTCCCGGTACTCTCCCGTACCTCCCGTAGCCCTTCTATTGGTCCCGGTACTGATAAGTTTCTCCAATTATGTTCCTTCTGTGGGCTTCTGTGGGCATGACACCTGCCTGCCCCCCTTCTAGTCCCAATTACAATGGTCAGTTCATCAACTTGTTACTTTCACACTTTCAAGGTTATGGGACCCATTTGTGCGTGCAGAAGAGCAAGGTTCTGTAACTCATCTGTCAGCACTCCTCAATATTTCTCTGCAAATGTACTTTTTCTTATCAGTAACTTTTAAACATGTCTTTTCTGTATTTTTCCATTTCTTAATTCTGCAGTTCTGCTTATCTAAGCTAATTCAATATTTCTACTGAGTTCTTTCTTACAATAGCAGCATATTGGGGGATGTGCAATCCTATATGCCTCTCCACAGGCCTCATTTACAGGTCAAGCTAGCCATGCTGGCCTGCCTATGTCAGACACCGTGGGTCACAGGCCTGCACCTGCCACATTCCCCCCTTTGATTAATCTCACCCTATTACTTAATAAGGTGTGAGAATTAAATCACTTTCTAGAAGATTCACATCCTAATTAAAGGATTCTTACTAGTTCCACTAGGGCTAGCTTTGTATAAAGCCATTATTCTAGTTGCGGTCTTCCGCTCTACTGTATTATCAATAGCACTATGAAGGGAACGCATACAACATGGGATTAAACATGGTAAGCAGAGGACAACAGCAACAAGGATTAGTACTAAGATAACGAAAGTCTTAAATCCTCCCAGCCAAGAGAAAAGGTTAGCAAACCAATTAGGAAATTTCAAGGCGTGCCAAGTCTGTACTGGCACATAAGCATGTCTTTGCATATCTTTAGCAATTTCTTCAACTACTTGACCCTTATCATCTATTTTCAAACAGCAATTAGTTAAATTCAGTTTACCACATACTCCTCCTTCAGCTGCTAGCAAATAATCAAGTGCTAAGCGATTCTGATATATGGCAGTGCGCATCTGTGTACTTTGTCTAGCTAAGAGCGTGAGAGCATGACTAGTTTCATTGGTTATTATTTCAACTACTGCTTGTAAGCGAATAATACGATTGATCATATAGATTGGGGTACGATAACCATACATACCATCATCATTCCAAGTGGCAGGTCCATAATACTCAATAATTCTTTCTGGTGGCCAATCATCACCTCGCCACTTCTCCCACTTGCCTATCTGTAAGGCCTCTCTTTTCTGTCTTGATGCTCCTTTGTGTTTGTGGGTAGTGTATACAGGGTATCCTAATTGTTCTCCATGTTCAGTGTTTAACAGGAAGAAAGAAGGTCTGATGGTTCCTAAGACACATGCTCCTCCCCATTGAGGCGGGAGTTGCGCATATGCTCGGTTTCCACAGATCCAATATAGGCCAGGTGGGGCTTGCCAGGCTTGGACTTTAGCAAGGTTAGTCCATAGACCTGCAAGTTCAGGAAATCTAGCTAATGGGTTAGGAGGTTCAGGATGTCTAATTCATGACCACCAAGCTGTCTTTTTGGTTGTGGCATTGTAGTATTTCTGGCTAAGACAGACCAGCTGTCCTACCTTTTGGGTGAACTGGGATCCAGTTCTGGCAAAGCAAAGACGTCCAACGATTGAGTGTGCTAACACCCATTCACTGGTAGTCTTGTGTAATTCAGTCTGGTTATAAATCATGGAATAATTCAATTCTTGGGCTTCCCAGGGCCATTGGTCTCCCATTTGGGTTCCGCCACAGAAATAACAATCTGTGATCTTAAGACTAGAGACTACTGCTCCGGCTAATTCTAGAAACAAATTCTGTGAAGGGTGAGGGATCTCAAACTTATTTACATGCATAGCTTCATAAAAGGTATTATGAATATGATATTTAGATGACTTGTGGGCTTGAGTATTCAATCTAATATACACAATGGTCCCTGGATCTGTTCCTCCTCCAGCAATACGTAAACCAAACTTATATCCTTGTTTCCATGCATGGGGATTATGTACACGCAAGTGCAAAGGGTTGCAAGCATCTTTCTGACATTTATCATTTGTGGTTGGCTTGGTTAGAGTAGCCATCCGCTTATCTATCTTCTCATTAGTTATACCAGTGTTCCAGGTAGCATAGAAAACACATTCCCAATATGGGCAATAGGAATCTGCTGCTGTAGCAGTACTATACCCTGATCCTGTTTTACCTGTACACTTCCACCAATTTGTGGCACCTTCTGGACACATATACTTATGGTCATTTCGATACGCTTTCTCCCATGTACCACAGGTGGACTGACTATCTCTATTAATAGCATTACATGCATCAAAATTCAGAACAGCAGGTTTAGTAATGTCCTTAAGTGGTGGTGTAGCAGCTAATATAGGTCCATCTGCATCCTTCCATCTTATTTCCAATGTGTAATAGGATGGATTCTGATGCGGATTATAGCATGCTTTGATTTTGCCATGAGTGCAAACATTTAGTTCAGTGGTGTTATAAATACATCGAGTTATTGTTCCCTTGCAGGTATAGTAAGAATGGTAAAGCAAAGTCTGAGTTACTTTCAGTCCAGTTCTAGTAGAAGTTATGCAAGCAGTGCATGGAGGTAGAGCATAAGTCTGTTCAAAACCTCCAAAGAAGGCAACCAAGGCAAAGCAGAAGCAAAGATACATGTTGATGTTGATTGGAGTTCTTCTG
Source organism: Ichthyophis bannanicus (assembly GCA_033557465.1). Taxonomy (NCBI): domain Eukaryota; kingdom Metazoa; phylum Chordata; class Amphibia; order Gymnophiona; family Ichthyophiidae; genus Ichthyophis; species Ichthyophis bannanicus. Next base: position 670,021,477 of record CM066032.1, on the reverse strand, counting down.
AATCCTCAGCTTGCTGATCTTGATCACGACGGTCTATTATTCTTCGTCCCGTTTGCTAATGAAGCAATTTAACGGGTGCTGAGTGTTGATTGAAGATCCTCAAGATGTCCAGCACACATTAACCAACTTAGCAATTCAGTTGGCTTGTGAAGTCTGGCTTAGTTAATGTAGTCTCAAAGGAGTGTGTCAAATCACACACAAATTGGGTTCGTTGAAACAAAACTGTTGCTGCATGGAAAACAGCAATCCTCTTCGAAAGACTTGGCTACTGCAAAGCACTTGTGATGAAGTGTCTATGCTGCTGGTTGCCGTCTCAGAGTAACTCGCAAGGGTACATCAGGGTGCTGCTCTGCTGTCCACCGCTCTGGTTCAGGATTGGCGGCGGGCTTGACTCTGCTGTGGTGGATCCAGGCGTCGATCTCGGCTACCTTTACTGCAGTTGGGGTAGACAGGATGACGGTGTACGGTCCCTTCCAATGGGGTTCCAACGGTATCTTCTTCCAATCTTTGATCCACACCGACGTTCCAGGCTGGTAGGGATGCAAGGGTTCCGTCAGGTTGATAGGCAACTGGTCTTGGATCCACGTATGGAGAGTCTGCAGAACAAAACTAAGAGCTAGGAGTTCTTGTCTGGTTACTTCTGAACCAATCTGGGCTAAACTTCCTTTGATTCCCTGCACTATTGGTGGGGGTTTACCATACAAAACTTCAAAAGGGGAAAATCCTGTTGACTTTACAGGGGCTGAGCGTATTCTGAGTAAAGCTATGGGGAGCACTTGGGGCCATTTCAAGTGTGTCTCCTGACAAAGCTTAGACATTTGGGCTTTCAAGGTACGATTCATTCGCTCAACTTTCCCTGAACTCTGGGGTCTGTATGCAGTGTGGAGCTTCCATTGTATCTGCAAAGCTTTTGCTAACTGCTGAGTAACTTGGGAGACAAATGAGGGTCCATTGTCTGACCCTATTACTGCTGGAATTCCAAATCTGGGGACAATCTCTCTCATTAAGGCTTTGGTAACTTCTCGGGCTTTCTCAGTTCTGGTTGGGAAGGCTTCTACCCACCCAGAGAAAGTACAAACTAATACTAATAGGTAATGGTACCCATTGGCTTTTGGCATTTCGGTGAAATCAACTTGGAGGTTGTGCATGGGTGTCACACCTCTTGACTGAACTCGGGGTGCTGTAATAAGGCCTTGCTTGGCATTATTCTTGGCACAGGTTTGACATTGTCGTGCTACTGAGGCTGATATGGTTGTCATCAGAGGGATGTAGAAATGTGGTCTGAGTGCTTTCTCCATAGCACTCTTCCCATAGTGGGTAGCTTCGTGGAAAGCTTTGACAAAGGATGGTCCTAATAGTTCAGGAATTACTATTCTTCCTGGAGGTTGACTGCCCTCTTCTGGTGGCAGCTCAATCCATCCATCTTTCAGTACTCCATTTTCTTTGTCACAATAGTAATCTAATTCTTTGGTGGTATATCGTGGGGTCCATAGATTCAAAGGTACTGGAAACAATGCTGCTTGCATTGGCATAGCTTGTGGGGCAATCTGTCCGGTCATAGCTGCTTGTCGTGCTGAGGCATCTGCAAATCTATTCCCTCGAGCAACTTCTCCTTTTCCTGCTTGATGTCCTCTACAATGCATGACAGCTACACGTGTTGGGGCCCAGACTGCATCAAGTAACATCAATATCTCGGGACCATATTTGACTGATTTTCCTCCGGATGTGATGAGTCCTCTTTCTTTATAGAGAGCTCCATGGGCATGCAAGGTAGTGAAGGCATATTTGGAATCTGTATATACATTTAGCACAAGTTTTTCTCCTAACAACAATGCTCTGGTGAGTGCTATCAATTCGGCTTTCTGGGCTGATGTGCCTGAGGCTAAAGCTGATGATTCAACTACTTCATGTTGAGTGACGACTGCATATCCAGCACAGCGTCGTCCATCAAGGATGAGACTGCTCCCATCAACATAATAGATCTGGTCGGGATTGTCTATGGGCACATCTGTCAAGTCAGGTCGACTAGAGAACACAGTTTCCATGACTTCGATACAGTCATGTTCTGGGAGTTCTTCACTGATGGGTATCAAGGTAGCTGGATTCAAGGCATGGCTCACTTCAAGTTGTATCTGTGGGTTTTCACATAGCATGCTCTGGTACTTTAACATTCGGGAATTGGTGAGCCAATAATTTGCTTTTTGTTCCATAAGGGCAAGGACTGCATGTGGCACAGTGACTCGTATGTTCTGTCCTAGTGTGAGTTTGTCTGCCTCACTCACTAGTAGTGCTGTAGCTGCAACTGCTCTCAAGCAAGGTGGCCATCCCTTGGCCACAGGGTCCAATTGTTTCGATAGGTAGGCTACAGGTCGTTCCCAATTTCCTAATTTCTGAGTCAACATGCCTAGGGCATTTCCCTGTGTTTCATGTACAAACAAGTGGAAAGGTTTGTGGACATCTGGTAGTCCAAGTGCTGGTGATGACATCAATTCTTCTTTTAACTTCTGGAAGGCTGTATCCTGCTCAAGTCCCCACTCCAGTGGTGACTTTTCTTCTCCTTTTGTGGCTTCATACAGTGGTTTGGCAATTTGTGCAAAGTTGGGTATCCAGATTCGGCAATATCCTGCTGCTCCCAGAAAGGCTCTGACTTGCTTTCTGGTTGTTGGAGTTGGAATTCTGCATACTGCTTCTTTTCTTTCTCTGCCTAATCTTCTGCTTCCTTGGGTAATACGAAAACCCAAGTATTTCACTTCTGTTTGACATAGTTGTGCTTTGGCTCTGGAAACTTTATATCCAGCTTCATTTAGTAACTGCAAGAGATCTTTGGTGGCTAATATACATTCTCTTTCTGATACGGCAGCTATCAACAGATCATCCACATACTGGAGAAGTACTCTCTTCCCCGGGGCTACTGGATAGCTTGAAAGATCTTGATTTAGTGCAGCACTAAAGATGGTAGGTGAATTCTTGAATCCTTGGGGTAATCTTGTCCAGGTGAGTTGGCCCCCTCTTCCAGAGATGGGGTCCTGCCATTCAAATGCAAACAATATTTGGCTTACAGGGGCTAATCTTATGCAAAAGAATGCATCTTTTAAATCCAGTACAGTGAAATGGGTAGCTTCAGCGGGTATCAGTCCTAGTAGAGTGTAAGGATTGGGTACAACTGGGTGTATAGTTTCAACTGCATCATTTACTCTTCTCAAATCTTGCACTGGGCGATAATCATCCGTCCCAGGTTTCTTTACTGGCAAAAGTGGAGTGTTCCATGGGGATTGACATACTTTTAGTAGGCCATATTCGAGCAATCTCTGTAGGTGGCGATGAATGCCTTCAATTGCGGCTCTTGGAAGAGGGTACTGTTTGACGTGCACTGGGGTAGCACTAGGCTTGAGGGTTACAATCACTGGAGCTATATGCTTGGCTAGGCCTGGGGGACTGCCTTCTGCCCATACTTCAAGTGGTGCATGAATGTTCTTTAAAGTTTGTTCAAAATAGGTATCTTGAATCGAATCATCAATGTAGTATCTCCATTCTTCTTCTCGGGGAACTGTCAGCAGCATTACTCCTGCTGGTTTGGCTTGGGAATTTACTGTCATTTGCATTTCTCCTTGTTCAGAGAAAGATATTTGTGCTTGAAGCTTGGCTAGCATATCTCGTCCCAGTAGTGGTACTGGACATTCGGGCATGTAAAGGAATTGATGAGTTACTTGCTGTCCTCCTAGACTTCATGATCAGCTTAAAAACAAGCATGAGCATGGTGCTTGACCTGTGTTAGCAAACGGAAGCATGCCTGGCATGTTGCTAGCACAGATATTGCATCGCCCTCGCGTTGGTTACCTTTAGTGAGATCAGTGCAGGTACACTTACTGCCATCTCAATGGGTGGTGTTAAGTACATCTGCTTTAAGTGCTATATCAACAGGAAGCGTGTGCGCCAAAATACTCATGCTACTTGTGATGTGGATGCACCCAGTCTCCACCCCACCCATGCTGCTTGGGTAATGCAGGATTTTTAGTGCAGCTACATTTTCAGCACAAGATGCTTTTTACTGCAATGAACATGGCACGCTTTGAACCCCGCACTACCTGGTAGTGTACTAGTAAACATGCCCCTATGTCAAGAAATTTGCAATATCTCATTGGACATATGTGAGCAATAAGTTAATGCAGTTCTGTGAGGCATTCTCATTAGGATAAAGGGGATGTTTATTTGGTTTCATTTGTATACCGCTACTTCCAGCGATCAAAAGCGGTTTACTCTACACATCAAACATTGGTTATATATGGTAAGAATCAACAATTTACATTTTCATTGAGGTGTACTTGACTGTACATTTATACATATTTACATTTTATATTGATTTGCTTGCTGTTTTACAGATTTGAATATTAAAACTTTGCTTGCATTTATACAGTGTAAGGCATCTATATAGTATTTAAACAGTATGGGCCATGTACAGTTTTGTTTCAGTGGTTGCAATATATACATTTTGGTTACAACAAATCGGTTCTTAATACTTTTGTTCGTTTGGGTTGCAAGGTTATGTTCATTCTGGATTGTTTGTTAAGTTGTAATGATCCTGGAAGAGGTGGGTCTTTAGTTTTCTCCTAATGTCCTGTAGGTCGCTGTTCGATCTTAGTTCGTTTGGTAGCCGATTCCATAATGTGGGTGCTGAGTAGGTAAATGCTCTGTTGCTTGTGCAAACTTTTACAGTTCGGATGTTAGTTGAGACGTGAAGGGTGTTTTAAGTTGTGAGTCTTTCTGCTTCTGTTACGGGGTTGTGTGGTGATGAGGTTGGAGAGGTAGGATGGTGCTATGTTATGTATCAGCTTGAATACAGTTACTAATAGTTTGTATTTTATGCGGGCTGTAATGGGAAGCCAGTGTAGCTCAATTAGTATAGGTGTAATATGTTCGGTGAGTTTTCTGTTGAGGATAATCCTGGCTGTGACATTTTGCGCCATTTGCAGTATGTTAAGGGGTTTTTTTGGCAACCCTTGGAGAATGGCGTTACAGTAGTCTAGGTGGGGAGTTATGAGTGCTTGTGCTACTGTTCTGAAATCAGAGTGTTCGATGATGTTGCGTAAAGGTTGGAGGACCCTTAGTTTATGGAATATTGCCCGGTTAAGCATCCGAAGATGTTTCTCCATCCTTAGTTTTTTGCCGAGTATTACTCCTAGGTATTTTATTTCATTCTTTATGTTGTAGGTGTTGTTGTTCATGGTGATTGCTGATGGAGGGTTGAAATCTGTTTTTTTGGAGATGTACATTACTTCTGTTTTCTTGTGGTTTATGGACATATTGTTTTGCTGTAGCCAGGTTTGCATTTCATTAAGGCATTCCTCTAGCTGGTTGTAATTTGGATCGGTCGAGTCCAGTTGGGTGTAGATCATAATGTCGTCTGCATAAATGTGGTAAGTGACCTTGTGCTTCTGAAATATTGTGCAGACCGGTTTAATGTATAGGTTGAACAGTAAGGAGAACAATGCTGAGCCTTGTGGTATTCCCTGGGTTTGGGGGAATGCCTTTGCTTTTTCCTTATTGAATTGGACTTGTTGCATTCTGTTCGTTATGAAATTCTCTTGACATATGATTAAAGTAACTGGACATCAACTAAGGTCTTGGTTCACTACACATTTTCCCTCGGCACGGATCAGGAGTGGATATTTTTATACTAGAAAATTTACCAATGGCTGGCTAGGAGAAGAAAGCAATGGGGAGGAATAAAAGTCCTATTTGGTTGGTTTTTTTTATAGAAGGTGCTTAGAGTTCCAATTTGCTCATGTAAATAAAAATTCTGTTTTAATTTTTGTCTGCACCCCTATTTTAAGGAATTACTCATTTTAATTTTCTTTCCACCACTCATGTTTATGGCGCAGTATCAGGCTTACAGCCTAAGCAGCTATTCTTTGCACTTTGAAATAAGGACTGGCTGATGCTGGCTGACAACCAGTATTGTGAAAGAGAAAGGAGGACATTAGCAATAAGTAAAGCATCTTAAGTATCTAAGAATATGTTAAGATTATAAATGGAAGAAAATATAACACAAATTTAACCATGTGAGAAAACATTAGCATAAATGTCTTAAAAATACAACATGTACTCAAAGATCAGGTGGTGTTAAAGGAATATTAATTCAGATGTATTTATAGCAAACCCTTAAAGAATTAAACTCGCCAAAACTATAAAAAACATATATTTATAGGAAAAAAGGAGCTCAGAAATGTTCCTCAAACTCATTATTTCATGAGTAGAAATTCAACCATTGGTCCAAAATATGTTTTATTCTTATTTCTTTATCGTTCCTCCAGTTCAGTCCTCAACTTCTGGGTTGTCAACCTCCTCCTGCAGCTTAGAGACTGGCATGACAGAATCATGACCTCACTGGATATAGCCTGCTGATCTCTCTCCTCCATTCCAGTGTGACCAGTCTCCATGCAGCAGGAGGATGTTGTGAGCCTTAGTGGAGGCTCTCTTGAGGAACAGATAAGGAAGGTGTAGGACTAGTGTAGTTGGGTTCTTTTGGATTGGGCAGACCAAATTTTGGATCCTTTTGGGATAGTTAAAAAAAAAAAAAAAAAAAGAAAGTAAAGGAGAGAAACCTGTTTGGTATTTTTTTCTTGCTCCCTACCTGCCATATGAAGTACAGTGGAAGACACGGCAGAGGATTTTAAGCCTGCTGGTGGCCGGAGGATCTCTTCCCCCAGACACTACGGGGCAGAGCTCTCTCTTGAAGGGGGTCGTTGTACGGAGCCACGGAGGCTGCATTGCGCGGCTCCGGAACCCCAGCTGTGCTCCTGACCAGCCGGAGCATTAAACGTTAAGTTCTCTGAGGCTACGGGGCAGATCGCTTGTCTCGCAGACCTGGCCGGTCAGCTCTTCACTGGTTTCAGGCTGCGGTAGTGCAGGGGAGGGAGCTCCGTTAACGGTTAGAGCCCTGACCGGCCTGTTATTTCACGCTCTTTTTTTTTTTTTTCGTGTCCGGGGTTCCCTGCAGCCATTTTGTGCGGCGCGGGAAGCCGCGTGGCTCAAGCACAGCGAGGGAACCGGAGCGTTGTCGGCTGCCATTTCATCTTTAGTTTCTTTATTTTAGTTGATTTGGTTTTATTTTGAGTTCTTTTCTTCGGTTTTACTTTATTTTGATTTTAGGTGAACTGCTGAGTGAGAGGGGGGGGCTCTTTCGCGGCGGCTATACCCAACGCTGCAGTCAGCTGGATTCCCACGCACAGGAGGGGAGTTCTGGCTGATTAAGTTCTGGATACTTAGAGGGATTTCTCTTGTGAGTTTGCTGTGCCTTCTTTGGTTTAAAAAAAAAGAACAGAGGCGACATACAATACCTTAAGGTAAACAATACAGAGAAGGTACAAGCAGGAGTGCCTCATTCGCCTCATGGCAGGGAGGCCTCAGTGCATTGTCTGTGGTATGTGGAGAGGCACGGTAGCGGATTCTGGAGTGTGCCGTGGCTGTGCGTCTTACATCCACAGTGGAACAGCAAATGGAATTTAAGGAGTCCCCAGAGGCGCAAGGGGCGCCATTGGGGGCACTACCTGAGCCCCTGCGGCCGCCCGGGCAGGTGGCCCCATTGGAGGAACAGCCCGGGTCCTCGGCAACATTGCCAGAGCCACAGTCCTTGGCTCTCGGGGAGTTCTGTCCTGAATTTATTTTACTGATGCACCAAGCCTTTTGTTTGCGGCATCAGAGTAAGATGCCGGGAGAGTCCCCGCTCCCGATGCCGGCTACTCCGATGGCGGGGTTGGTCGAAGGGGGCGAGGAACCATTGGTGCCTAAGAGGGCTAAGACCCGTTCTGCATCGGTGGCGGAAGGCGACTGGCTGGAAGACGAGGAGGCTGACTGGGAGAATGAAGAGGTTATGCAGGATCTGGAAGAAGGGGAAATTCTGGAACCTGAGGATCAAGCTAAGATCATTAGGGTCTTCTGGCGAGAGGAGCTTCCGGCCTTGATCACGGAGTCGATGCAAATGTTTAATCTCGCTACGCCGGCATCCACGGAGGTCGAGGTGGAAGACCCTGTTATTCAGGCAGTTCGGCAGACACAGGTGGTGTTCCCGGTGCATAGAGTGGTCGACCAGATGATTCAGGAAGAATGGGACCGGCCGGAGGCAGGGCTTAGAGGCGTGCGCACTATGAATAGGCTTTACCCTCTGGCCGACAAGGATAAGGAAAGGTTCCGCGCCCCGCAAGTGGACGCGGTGGTGTCGGCGGTTACGAAGAAGACTGCTATTCCGGTAGAGGGCAGCACTGCATTGAAGGACGCTCAGGACCGTAGAGTGGATGGTTTCCTGAAGCAGACCTTTGAGGCGGACTCACTTTCATTACAGGCCTCTATTTGTGGGGCCTGGGTGGCGCGGGCTTGTTTGCGCTGGGTGCAGCGGCTGCGGCTCTCGCTGCACCTGGATCTTGAGGAGCTCAAGGAGCTGGGGCGCCTGGAGTCCGGGGCGGCGTATTTATCGGATGTGCACTATGATTTGATCAGAGCGCTCGCGAATAGCACGGCTTCCATAGTGGCCGCCCGCAAATCTATTTGGTTAAGGAATTGGGCGGCGGACAGTTCTTCCAAGTCTCGACTCAGTAAGCTGCCGTTCAAAGGGAAGTTGCTGTTCGGAGAAGATCTGGATAAGTTGGTAAAGGATCTCGGGGAGTCTAAGTCTGGTAGACTTCCGGAGGATAAACCAAAACAAGGAAAATCTGGTCAGATTTTTAGAGGCAACTTTCACGATTTCCGGAGGTTTCGGCCTACACGGTTTGGATCTTTCCAATGAGGCCGGTTTCCATTTCGCTCCCAGGGCTTTTGGGGAGCTAACAGAGGATTCGCCACCAGTTCCGTGACTTCCGTTCGCAAAACGCAATGACATGAGGCGGGTTCCGGCGGAAGACACTTTCATAGGCGGGCGGCTGCGGGAGTTTCTTTCTGTTTGAACCCTAATCACTTCGATGAGTGGGTGTTAGAGATTATTCAGCAGGGATATGTGCTAGAGATGGCGCGCCCGGTGCGGGACGCCTTTGTCATGTCCCCTTGCAGGGGTCAAAAGAGAACTCTGGTGATCCGCAGCACCTTGGAGAGGTTGTTGCGGTTAAGGGCGGTCATAGAAGTCCCGAGGGCAGAGTACGGTTTGGGTCGGTACTCCATTTATTTCGTGGTGCCAAAGAAGGAGCATTGTGGCCCATTTTAGATCTCAAGGGTGTCGATCGTTGCCTGTGGGTGCCGCATTTCCGCATGGAAACTTTGCGCTCGGTCATTGTGGCGGTGCGTCAGGGAGAGTACTTAACGTCGTTGGATCTAACGGAGGCCTACTTGCACATACCCATCCAGGAGGCACATCAGAAGTTTCTACAGTTCGCCTTTCCTTGGGGTCACTACCAGTTTCAGGCGTTGCCCTTCGGTCTGGCAACGGCACCACGCACGTTCACCAAGATTATGGTGGTAGTGGCGGCGGTGTTGTGCAAGGAAGGAATTTTGGTCCATCTGTATCTCGACGATTGGTTGATTCGGGCGAAATTCGAAGCAGAGAGTATACAGGTAACAGAGTTGTGGAGTTCCTGCAGAGTCTCGGTTGGGTGGTCAATCCAGCCAAGAGCTACCTTCAGCCTTCTCAAGTTCTCGAGTATCTAGGACTTCAGTTCGACACTCGCAAGGGTCAGGTCTTTTTGCCACTCAAGAGAGCGAGGGCTCTTCGCGATCTGGTGCGCAAGTTCAGATCTACGCCGGCGCCATCGGCATGGTTTTATCTCCGCGTGTTGGGAACAATGGCAGCGACTCTGGAGGCGGTGCCGTGGGCCAAAGTGCATATGCGGCCTCTTCAGAGGGCGCTGCTTCACCGTTGGTCTCATCAGGCGGATCCTTTGAGCAAATGGCTGCTGTGCCCGCACAAAGTAAGGCAGTCTCTTCGGTGGTGGCTTCTTCCATCGTCGTTGGCGGCCGGAATGCCCTTGGAGCAGCCAGAGTGGCTCCCGTTGTTGACGGACACCAGCCTCGCAGGTTGGGGGGCCCATTGCGGGACCAGGTTCTCACAGGGGTTCTGGAGTCTGATAGAGACGGCTTGGTCGATCAATTGGCTGGAACCTCGAGCAGTTGCCAGAGCTCTTCAGGCGTTCGAGTACTTGGTGATAGGTCACCCGGTTCGGGTGCTGTCCGACAACTCTGCGACGGTCGCCTACATCAATCGCCAGGGCGGCACGGGGAGTGCAGCGATGGAGGAGGAGTCGGATTTGCTGTTCGCCTGGGTGGAGAGTCGGTTGACGGCAATTTCGGCGGCGCACATTGCAGGAAAGGACAATGTCATGGCAGATTTCTGCATCTACCCAAACCCTTCTGAGGAAGAGTGGGAATTGCACCCCGAAGTCTTTGCTCAACTTCAGGTTCGCTGGGAGACGCCCATAATGGACTTAATGGCGACCTTTCAGTCAGCAAAGGTCGAACGGTTCTTCAGCAGGAGATGGGAAAGAATGTCAGAGGGCATAGACACGCTGTTGCAGTGGTGGCCGACCTCGGGGCTCCTATATGTCTTTCCCCCGTGGGCGTTGATAGGTCGCGTGATTCAAAGAATCGAAGCTCACCCCGGGAGGGTGCTTCTGGTAGCGCCCGATTGGCCGAGATGACCGTGGTACGCCGATCTCGTGCGATTTCTGAACGGACATCCGTGGCGGCTGCCTGCAAGGGCGGATTTGCTACTGCCAGGCCCTCTCTTTCATGCCTCAGGTGGATCAATTCTCGCTTACGGTATGGCCATTGAAAGAGCTCGCCTGAGGAAGAAAGGCTATTCATCGTCCATCATTGCTACGATGCTTAGGGCTCGGAAGCAGTCCACTTCTTTGGCATATGTGAGAGTTTGGCATATTTTTGAGGATTGGTGCTCGCAGCGACAGATTAGGGCATCCTCGGTCTCCGTCCCTTCTGTGTTTAAGCTTTCTGCAGGATGGCTTTGAGAAAGGTCTAGCAGCCAGTTCTTTACGAGTGCAGTTGGCCGTTCTTTCCTGCTATCGCGGCAAGGTGTAGGTCTCGGAGCTCATGCTGATGTGGTGCGTTTTCTTAAGGCGGTGGCCAAGTTGCGGCCGTCCCGGAGGGTGACAGTTCTGCCTTGGGATCTTAATTTGGTCTTGACAGCTTTGTCCAAGTCGCCCTTTGAACCGTTGCGTCGGGCGTCTGTCAAGGACGTAACGTTAAAAACCATGTTTCTAGTGGCGATCTGCTCTGCTAGACTCATTTCGGAGCTACAAGCGTTGTCGTCGCGGGAGCCGTTTTTATCCTTTTCAAGGGAAAAGGTGGTTCTGCGCACAGTTCCGTCGTTTTTGCCTAAGGTGGTGTCTCCTTTTCACTTGAGTCAGTCGGTGTGCTTACCAGTTCTAGGTTCCTTAGAAGGTAATGATCTGGACCGGAGTTTGCGTTGTCTGGACGTTAGGCGAGCGCTGAAACTCTATTTGAAGTTTTACGGAGTCTTTTCGCAAATCGGATAGGCTATTTGTGTTATTCGGGGGTATTCGCAAGGGAGAAGCGGCGTCAAAGGCTTCCATTGCTAGATGAATCCGGCAAGCAATTGCGTCCGCCTACATTCTTCTCGGTAGAGCGGTACCTGTGGGTTTGCGAGCTCATGCTACTAGAGCACAAGCGTCTTCATGGGCGGAACACGGTTTGGTCCCTCCAAGTGAAATTTGTAGGGTGGCGACGTGGTCGTCTTTGCATACGTTCAGTAAGCATTACCGTCTCGATGTCACAGCGACTCAGGATGCCTGTTTCGGGTCAGCGGTGTTGCAAGCTGGCTGGAAGGGTCCCTCCCACTGATTACTGCTCTGTTACATCCCAGAAGTAGAGGACTGAACTGGAGGAACGATAAGTAAATGATAATTACACTTTGTGACATGCCCAGTCTCCAAGCTGCAGGAGGAGGTGCACAACCCAGAGGTGGAGGACTAAACTGTCGTCCCTCAAAGAAGAAGAATTACCAGGTAAGTGTAATTACCATTTTTTTTTGTACCTGAGGCAATGGAGGGTTAAGTGGCTTGCCCAAGGCCACAAGGAGCACCTGTGGGACTAGAAACCCAAATCCCTCCGGCCCAAGATTTTTGTCCTCCAGTGGGATTTGAACCCCCATACCAACCACTAGACCACTCCTCCCTAGCTGTAGGGCTGATATAAATGTCCACACCTGCAATGTAGATGGGAAATCTGCCACTTAAACTTAACATAGGTGCCCCTTATAAAACTACCCTCCACGTTTTGTAAAGATGGAAGCAACTAAGAGGGAGGAACTTTAAAAATCTCAGCACATTCATATATCGTCTAAATAAAAATTAGAAAAAATTCCTTGTTTAAAACTGAAACTATGAAGTTCACTCTGCAAAGCTTCTAGCCCCATGCCTAGTATTTAAAAAGAGGCTTGCCTGTTACATTACGTAATAGCATCCAGCAGTGATGCTCCAGACAGGATGAATGACCCAGTGGATTGTAAGCAGTGTTCACATGAATCATATCATGGGAAGAGTGAGCCCTCTGACATTTCAGTGTGACTTCTGGTGGTGGTAATCTTGGGAGAGCTGTGCAGCAACGGCAGCCAGTTTCTTGACCTGAGCATGCACAAAATGATCTTTGGAAATTTTCATGGGAAACCCCACCTTTAACAAAAGTAAATATTTTTGCTGCAGAACTTATTACTCAGCTGCTGCAGGAAACTGGGAATTCTGATTAAGGGCTATAGCCACTCAGCCCAAACAGTGGTAACTGGGTAAGATAGTAAAATGGATAAGCAAACAAATGCCAGGGGAGTGGGGCAGGGGATAGTCATTCCCCCCCCCCCCCCCGAACGTTTGTGTTTGATTAAATGAAAGTACTTGCTGACAGCACAATATTAGATTATTACTCAGATGATGATTTGGTTCAATGCCGCTGTGCAATGGGGACCAGTAGGGGAGAGGTGTACCACAAGTCCTGTCTGCTGCCGTTCCTTTTTAATTTCCCCAATTTCATGAGGATTCCTTTGGAACTGGGAAATTCCATGGCAAGGTCCAGATTTTGCTGCTCTCGCCGTAATTGCAGACACGGGGAGCCCAGTGGCCCTGTCCTTAACCTTTTACCGTAAGTAGCATGCTCACGTTTTTTGTAATATCTTGCATTAGTTGTTCCAAAATGCATTAAACTTACATTATCTGTTACAGGAGCATTTCTCCGTTTTAACATAGTATCTCATCCTGCAAACCACAGTAACCCTTAAAATTCTAAAGAATCGATGCTGGCTTCTTTCTACATCTTATCTCCAGGAACAAGCAGGAATGTAGTCCTCACATATGGGTATCGTCGGTACCGACTGAGCCTGCGCGGGAACGCTCCCCAGCGTTCAATAGGAACGCTTTTGGGAGCATCCCTCAGCACATGCGCGCTGCCTTCCCGCCTTTCCAACTGTCCCTCTTCAGTTCTTCGTTTTCCGCGGAGCCAACAGGACCTATTCCCTGTCACCGCAGAAAATTCCGTCTTTAAAATTCTTTTTTGTGGTCGCGTTTGCCTACCGCATGACGCCTACCGGTACCACCAGTTCTTCTCTTTTCTTTTCCTAAAAAAAACAAAACAAAACCCTAGACTTTGACTGTTTTTTTTCAAAAACGTTCCTGTTTTGGTGCTAGGTGCCATTTTGGGCATTAGGCCCCATTTTTCCAAAATCATGGAAAAGCCAACTAGTGGTTTTAAAAAATGTACTAACTGTGGCAGTACCATTTCCGTCACTGACACCCATGATTGGTGTCTAAAATGTTTAGGACCTGATCATTCTCCAACTGAATGTCTCTCCTACATGGGGATGACAAAAAGAGGAAGACAGAACCGGGCCGCAAAGCTCGGTACCCTCTTTTCTTCAGATGCCAGATTCATTACATCAACATCGTCAAGGGCCTCTTCTTCCTCCCATGGATCTCAGGTAACTAAACACAAAAGCCGGTCCTCAAAGGGTAGCTCTCCTGCTAAGCATCGAGAGGCCATTGGCATTGCTGTTGAGGGAACCACACCGGCAAAACAGCCCCGGCGGGAGGCTTCGGCTTCCAAAGCATCGATGGGGCTTCAGGATGTTCGAGGCCTCAACCTCACAAGAACTACCTGTGCCATGCTCAGGGGTTCCGGCCGTTCTTACCAGTACCAACACCCAGGCATCGGCAGCGTCAATAGACCAGAGATTTCTTGTTATCGAACGCAGTATCGCAGCTCTTCTCTCAGCTGCGGCACCGATGCCGGTACAGACACTGGTACCGACACCGATGATGCCGGTACCGATGGTACCAGCCCCGATGGTAACTCTTCCCATTCCAACTCTGGCTGGAGTGGATAAAGTGGTACCGGGTCACCTCGGTACCGACTTCGATCGGTACTGGGATCGTGCTTTGCAGGAGCATCGGGGTCAGGAATACTCTGAAGACTCTGACAATTCTGCTGGCACTAGAGGGTTTCTCTTAGAAGATCCCTCTTCTCCCCAACGCAGAATGTCACCTCCAGAGGACATGTCATTTCAGGATTTCATCCGTGATATGGCTAAAGGTCTTTCAATCACAGTAGCTCCTGCAGAGGAACCCAGAGCAAAGGAATTGGAAATCCTCCAATATCCTAAAGCTCCTAAGGAGGCAGCTACTCTGCCTATCCATGAAATTCTGCATAACGTGATGCTCAGAATGTGGGAGACACCTCTGACTACTTCTCACTCTAGGAGACTTGATACTATGTATCGAGTCCCACCATGTCCTGGATTTCAGAAAACTTAGCTGCCACACCATTCAATGGTAGTGGAGTCAGCCATGCGTAGGATGAAAAGTCAAAGTCAAAGTCAAAAAGACATGCATCCAATCCTCCAGGACCTGAATGCAGGACTCTGGATGCTTTTGGGCACAGAACTTTTCAAGCTTCCATGCTTTCAGCTAGGATCAGCTCATATATCCTATATATGGGAATGTTCCTCAAAAAAATCACAGGAGACTTGGAACTTATGAGCCCATTTCTCCCAGATGATAAGAGACAAGACTTTCTTACTCTGGTTAAGCATGCTCAGGATGTCTCCAAGTTTGTCAATCATGCAGCCTTTGACTGCTTCGAATGCATCAGCAGAACTTCTGCCATTGCCATTGGTACACGACGGATTGCCTGGCTACAGGCATCAGACTTGGAGACTTGGGTACAGGACAAGTTAGACAATATTCCTTGCACGGGAGAGAATCTCTTCGGCAAGAATTGGCAGGAGAAGGCAAACGAGCTAGATGCTGAGAATTCTACCTTAGATAGATTGTCAAAGTCTACAGCCACTCCAGCCAAAAGGAAGCCTTATAAAAAATCCTCTTTTAGCAAAAAGAGGAAGTTTTATCCTTCCTACACCCACCAGACTCAAACTCCAGGTCAGGTTGCCCAAAAGGGACAAACTAGAAAAAGGCCCGAGAGCCCAACCAGCTCTCCAGGTTCAGCCCCCTCAAGGGCTTTGACTCCTTCCTAGAGAGCTTTGCCTTCCTGCCTCTGAGGGGTCCTCAACCCCCCCAATATTCCCGGCAGGTTATGCCACTTTGTCAACAGATGGCATCAGATAACAGCAGAAGATTAGACTTTGTCCATTGTAGGGGAGGGGTACAAACTTCATTTTCACAGCTTACCCCCCTCCTACAATTCTAAAGCAGTTCAATTCACAAACCTGCAGACAATCTGCTAGATCACGAGGTCTCCACACTTCTTGCCCAAGGGGCAATAGAGGAAGTACCCATTCTTCAACAGGGTGCAGGGTTCTACTCCCCCTATTTTCTTATTCCAAAGAAAACAGGAGGACACAGACCCATTCTAGACCTCAGAGAATTGAACAAATATCTGTTTCGAGAGAAATTCAAAATGATTTCTCTGGGAACTCTTCTGCCATACCTTCAAAGCCAGGACTGGCTTTGCTCTCTAGACTTAAAGGATGCATCCACTCACATTCTTATCCATCCAGATCACAGGAAATTTTACGTTTCCTTTTCAGGGGAAGACATTTCCAGTACAGGGTTCTTCCTTTTGGTCTGGCTTCAGCACCAAGGGTATTCATGAAATGCATGGCAGTAGTAGTTGCATTTCTACGAACCCTGGGGATTTTTGTCTTCCCTTACTTAGACGACTGGCTCATCCGAGCCTCCACAGTGACAGAGGCCAGCACTGCACTGTCTCGTACAATGCGAATCCTCCAATACTTGGGATTGGTAATAAACTTCCCCAAATCTTAACTAGTTCCTTCCCAATGCCTAGAATTTATAGGAGCCTGTCTGGATACCAGACAGGCAAGGGCTTTCCTTCCACAAGCCCGGTGTCTTCGCATAATGCAGTTAGCTTCCCAAGCAGCAGACAAATCCTCCCTCACTGCTCGGGAGCTACTGCAGTTACTGGGACACATGGCATCCACAGTTCATGTAGTCCCATATGCGCGCCTCCACATGCGAGCAGCTCAGTGGACCCTCTCCACACAGTGGACACAGGCCACGGGTCATTTGTTGGACAAAATAACAATCTCTCAATGACTAATTTTATCCCTCCAATGGTGGCAATCATTAGAAAATCTGACAGTAGGGTCTCCTTTCCATCAACTCCTCTTTCAGGCCACCCTAACAACATATGCATCACAGGTGGGTTGGGGAGCAGACCTGAATCATCTATCTACCCAGGGCACCTGGACTCCACAGGAGGTTGGTTTACACATAAACCTTGTCATGATGCGGGCACTAATAAAGCTGATTTTATGAAAAGAAATCCTGATTTAGAGGAACTAGAGGTGCAGTTACCTCCTGGCACACATAGAGGGAGCGGGAGCGGACATACTGATCCTAGTGAATCTAATCACAGTAATGACCTGCAGCTGACAGAGAACCAGGAAGTCAGTAACAAAGGTTCTCTTTATAAACCAGAGCAGAACGCTCTTGGAGGGCAGCAGGAGGAGAAGGAGAGGCAAAGGCAGGAGGAGAAGGAGAGGCAAAAGCAGGAGCAGAAGGAGAGGCAAAAGCAGGAGCAGAAGGAGAGGCAAAAG
Source organism: Ichthyophis bannanicus (assembly GCA_033557465.1). Taxonomy (NCBI): domain Eukaryota; kingdom Metazoa; phylum Chordata; class Amphibia; order Gymnophiona; family Ichthyophiidae; genus Ichthyophis; species Ichthyophis bannanicus. The sequence goes on along the minus strand of CM066032.1, from coordinate 670,004,463 downwards.
CAGGAGCAGAACCGAAAGGCACAGCAATGGAGATGGCAGCAGTTGCAAAGAAAGCCATGGACAAATAAGCAGTGGGAACAACAGCAGGAGCTGAGAAAGGAAGGAACTGGAACCGGAGCTGAACTAGAAGCTGAACCAACAGTAAAGCCTAGAAGCTATCAGAGGTACAAACCTGTTTGCTGTGAAAGAGGCCAAGCTGGAAGTTGGAACAGAAACAGACCACACGAGGTGGGAAGCCATAGAATCCAAACTAAGCCTATTGGGCAAGGAGAGTTTGGTAGAAGGTGCTCCAAGGTAAGAGGCGGTGCCACGCCTAGTTCTTTTACTCTGCCTGTTTATGATACAAGGAGAAGGAAGCTAAGAACCAGAGGGGAAGGTTCTGTAAGGAGTTTATCTCCAGAAAAGCACTGCTCAGTTTTACCCAGTCAGAAGGAAAAACAGTTGTATAAACAACAGAGGTTTTTACCCCATGAGCCAAGGTTTGAAACAGTAAGGTTTAACCCTAAGCACTGCACTGCTGGAAGCCATCCGCAAAGAAAGCTTCTCTCTAAAAACAACCTGAATAAAGATTGGTATTCTAATTTACCACCAGCCATAAGAGTTCCTGCTTACCTAAAGCAAAACTCCCATGCTGAAGATTGTCAGGCTAACATAGACAGGGATAGTGAAACCCCTTTGACCCAATATGAGGAAGAGGATATGATGGAGGTGGATTTCCCCCATACTATTCCCTCATCTTTGCCGGAGGACATGGAGTGCGATTGGTGCACGGCCTACGCTCCCAAGTGTGCCTGCTGTAACGAAGAATGAATGTAAATATACTTTTGGTTGTTTATTGTGAAGAATATTACCTTTAAGAAAAACCTGCTATAAACTGTGAAGTAACAGTTCTCAAGCCAGAGAGCCTTGGCACCTTTTGAAACAAAGGACTATTTTGTTAAGCAACGTATCTCTAATTTGAACCCATGCATTATAACGGGGAATAAAGCCTTTTATTACCCTTCACTCAGGTCTTATTGTTCTTTATAGCGCTACATAGTGGCGCGCAATCTTTGTGTCACGACACCTTGTGGCAACCTCCTGGAGTTAAGAGCAATTTATTTAGCTCTTCGAGTGTTCCACGCCCAGCTCAGCTACAAGACAGTCCTAGTCCAGACGGACAATCACGTAGCCATGTTCTATGTGAACAAGCAGGGCGGGACAGGCTCTCTGTCATTATGCAACAAAGCTTTACAACTATGGGCCCTCGCCAGAGAGCATCAAATTCACCTTCTAGTGGTATATCTTCCAGGCATTCAAAACCTTTGGGCAGACAAACTCAGTCGAGTACTGCTACCTCACGAGTGGTCACTCCACCTAGATCAGATGGCAAAGATATTTCATCTCTGAGGCACTCCAGACGTAGACCTCTTTGCAAGTCCACTGAATGCCAAACTTCCCCGGTTCTGTTCCAGGATTCCAGCGCACAACTGTCAGGCAAGGGATGCCTTCCTTCTTCACTGGGGTCAGGACTTCCTTTATGCCTTCCCACCCATTCCCCTCATCCCCAAGACACTCTTCAAACTTCAGAGAGACAGGGGTCGCATGATTCTCATAGCACCACGATGGCCACGCCAAACGGGGTATTCCCTGCTTCTGCATCTCTCTCAAGCGGCACCTCTGGAGTTACGGCATGCTCCAGATCTCCTTTCCCAGGAGAACGGGACGCTATGGTACCTGAATCCCCAGTCCCTGCACCTCATGGCCTGGTTGTTGAAGGCTTAGACCTCCAGGATTTCAACCTGTCCCAGCAGGTAAAAGATATGCTTTAGGCTTCTAGGAAGCTTTCCACAAGAAGGTCTTATGCCTTCAAGTGGAAACGTTTTACTATATGGTGCTCCAAGAAGGGATTAAACCCCCTGGTCATACCCTTAGAATCGATACTAGAGTATCTCCTTCACTTATCGAATTCTGGGTTAAAGACCAATTTGGTAAGAGTCCATCTTAGTGCAATTGCAGCTTCTCCAGGACCAAGCAGGAAGTCAGTCCTCACATATGGGTGTCATCGACGCCGATGAAGCCCCAGCGGAGCATTTCCCCAGCTTTCTATGAAAGCCTTTGGGAATGCAGGCACGCATGCGCGGTTCCCTTCCCGCCTAAAGGTGCCATCTTACCTCAGTCTCTCTTTTTCCCGAGAATCCCACCGGACGTGTGTCCTGTCATCCCGGATAAAAGTTTGATATTTTTGGCGATTCTCGCTTTTTTTCTTTTCCCGGTTCGATGCCGGTTCCCCTCCCGCTGGGTTCAGTACACCGGTATCGAGCCCAATTCTTCTTTTTCGTTTTTTGCCCTTTGTGGCTGGCGTTCGCGCCCTTTTTTGCTTTTTCCCTGGAAGGCCGGTCCTTTGACCTCGCGGGGACTCTTTTTTCCCCGATGGCTTCCAGCGGTTTTAAAATGTGTGACCGGTGTAAGAAGTTGATGTCTCTCACCGACATACAAGCCTGCTGCCTTCGGTGCCTCGGTCCTGATCACGACCCTAAGACGTGCGGACCATGTGGGAAGATGTCTTCCGAGGCACTACGAAGTCGCCAGCAGCAGCAGAAAGAAAGGCTTTTCTCTGACTCAGCCTCCGGCCGGGCCCGAACCTCATCTGAGACCTTGACATCTTGGGATTCGGATCCCGAGCGCCGTCGGGGCTCCTCGGACAGGGGTTCTCCCGACCGGGAACGCAAGAGGAAGAAGCGGCTCGTGAGGGCGTTGTCGTCGGAGGTCCCTGGCTCCTCGAGGGCCAGGTCTAAGACCCCCGACCGTCGCCCCGGAGCCATGGAACAAGAGAAGCCTGCCAAAGTTCCTCGCGTGGAGCTGGAGTCTGCTGGACACATAAGCCCCGTAGTCCTCAAGGACTCTCCTCCCAGAGAGCCGACATCGGGCCCGGCGCCGCCGGGGCCTGAGTCGGTGGCTGCTACGTCTCCCGGGCTGAGTCTCAGGATGACAGCCTTGGAGTGCAGACTGTCTGCCTTCATGGAGCAGCAGCGGGCACTGATGGCCAGCCTGTCTGGTGCATCTGCCCTGACCACCGGGACATCGACGTCGAAGTTGACCCCGGAGACCGAGCCGATACTAGAGTCCATGATGGCTCGAGGTCGACCTCGGTCGCGGTCTCCTTCGACCTCCCGTTCGGGACCGAGGGCGTCGACGCCGGTACCTCTGGCGCCCGGGTGGGTGCTCCCAGGGCCCCGCGGGGTCGGACCCTGACTCCTCGTCGGACGAGTCTGCCTGGGAGACGGAGGATGAGGAATCCCCGACACATTCAAGACTCAGTGCATCCCGTCGGACTCACCGCAGTCTGAGCCCCGGAGTAGATCCCTTCCGGAGGATATCCGGTTCTCGGAGTTTGTCCGGGATATGGCCACCTCGTTGGCTATCTCGGCGGACCCCAAGGAAGAGCCTCGAGCCGAGGAGCTCGAGGCCCTGCAGTACGACTCTCCTCCGAAGGAGGCCTTTACTGTCCCGGTTCCTCCGATGCTGGAACGGCTCCTCTTCTGGATGTGGGAGGCACCGGCCTCGGCGCCAGTTCTAAGCAAGCGGGTCGATTCGATTTATCGACTCCGGAAGAGCCCTGGCTTTCAAAAGGTGCAGCTACCACACCATTCCATGGTGGTGGAATCGGCCATGCATCGCCTGAAAAGTCAGAAGATGCACTCCGCGGTGCCCCCCGGCAGGGAGGCCCGGAACCTCGATGGTGTTGGCAGAAAGTGCTTCCAGGGCTCGATGCTTGCTTGCCGTGTCCAGTCTTACCAGCTGTACATGGGCATGTACTTGCGTGACCTGGCCAAGGAGTTGGCCGGGTTCTCTGCTGGTCTCTCCGGGGAGCCCTTGCAGAGATTCAAGTCCTTGTCCTCGAGGATTCGAGACTGCTCGAAGTTTATGTCCCGCGCCGCCTACGATGGCTTCGAGGCTTCGGCCCAAATTGCGGCAGCCGGCATCGCGGCTCGATGCCAGGCATGGTTGCAGTCATCGGACCTCGAGCCATGGGTTCAGGACAAGTTGGTCGATGTCCCTTGCCGAGGTGAGAACCTTTTTGGCAAGCCCATGGCCGAGAAGGCCGCACAGCTCGAGACTGAGCACCTTACAAGGACAAGGCTGTCAAGAAAGACCTCTGCCCCTTCTCACAAGAAGAAGGCCTCGGGTAAGAAGCCCTTTTACCCGAGGAAGGGCACTGCCTACAAACAGTACCCTCAGTATGAGGCTGCCCAAGCTGCACCCCAGGGTCTGCGAGCCAAGGGGCAGGCTAATGGGCCCTGTAGGCAGAGGACCCCCAAGCCTCCGGCCTCTGCTCCCACTCAGTAGGGTGGGGGCTTTTGACTCCTTGAGCGTAGCCTCCCAACCCTGCACAGGAGGTCGCCTCGCCCTCTTTGCCCACCAGTGGCCCCACATCACTGGGGACAGTTGGGTGTTGAACATAGTCCACAGGGGCTATGCACTACATTTTCACCAACTGCCTCCGCCATACTTTCCAGGGGAGCCTCCAAGGCCTCCCCTGCACACAGATCTTCTCCTTCAAGAGCTTCAAGGTCTGTTGGTGGACAGGGCGGTGGAGCCTGTGCCTCCCCACTTGCAAGGTCACGGGTTCTACTCCAGGTATTTCCTGGTGCCCAAAAGAACCGGTGGCCTTCGGCCTATTCTGGACCTCAGGAACCTCAACAAGTTCCTGGAGAAAGAAAAGTTCAAGATGCTTACTCTTGGGACACTTCTGCCCTACCTCCAGCAGGGAGATTGGCTATGCTCCTTAGATCTAAAGGATGCGTACACTCACATCCTCATTCATCCAGACCACAGAAAGTACCTCAGGTTCATTGTGGGAGGAAACCATTATCAGTACAGAGTACTGCCTTTTGGCCTCACCTCCGCTCCCAGGGTCTTTACCAAATGCCTGGCAGTGGTGGCGGCCTACCTGAGAAATAGGGGAAGACAAAGATTCCCCGATCTGGACGACTGGCTCATCAGGGGTCAGACGTGCCAGGAGGCCAGACGAGCCACCCTCAGAACTATTGCTCTGCTTCAAAGCCTGGGGTTTGTAATAAACTTCGCAAAGTCCACTTTGCTCCCCTCCCAGAACTTGGAGTTCATAGGAGTAAGGCTGGACTCTCTGCTGGCAAAGGCTTTCTTGCCAGAAGACAGAGCCCAAAGACTGATAAACTTGGCAAACCAGTTTCTCAGCAGGTCACTGGTCTCCGCCAGACTCTGCCTGAGGCTGCTTGGCCACATGGCTTCGACAGTTCATGTGACCCCCAATGTAAGGCTCCATATGCGGCCTGCACAGTGGTGCCTTCGGAATCAGTGGTCACAAGCCACAGGCAGCCTCAGAGACAGAATAAGGGTGTCCAGACCATTTCTGGACTCCCTCAACTGGTGGCTGCACCCACCCAATCTGCTACAAGGGGTGCCCTTTCAGATTCCAGGGTACACAGTGGTACTGACCACAGACGCCTCCCTGCAGGGCTGGGGAGCTCATTGTCTAAACAAGTGCACCCAGGGCCTGTGGTCTCCTTGGGAGGCTGCACAGCAGATCAATCTCCTGGAACTCAGGGCTATTCGCTTGGCTCTCAAAGCTTTCTCTCCTGCCCTGGCTCATCAATCTGTCCTGGTTCAGACAGACAACCAGGTAGCCATGTTTTATGTGAACAAACAGGGCGGAACTGGGTCCAGGCTCCTTTGTCGGGAGGCTCAGGACCTTTGTTCATTTGCCCTCAAGCACAACATGCTCCTCAGGGCTGTGTACCTTCCAGGCCAGGAAAACTACCTGGCCGACAGGTTGAGCAGAATTTTGCAGCCCCACGAGTGGCAGCTGTATCCCTTGGTAGTTCAGAAGATCTTCCTGAAATGGGGTCTTCCTTTGATAGATCTGTTTGCCAGTCCACTGAACAAGCAACTGCCAAAGTTCTGCTCCAGGCAACTGCATCCTCTACGGATAGCAGCAGATGCTTTTCTGATTCCATGGTCTCAGGGCCTCCTGTATGCATTTCCTCCCACGCCTCTGGTGGCCCGAACTCTGTTCAAGATTCTCAAGGACAAGGCCTCGGTCCTGCTGGTGACTCCCAGGTGGCCGAGACAGCCTTGGTTTCCACTTTTGTTTCAGCTGGCAGTGGATCCCCCACTGCCTCTAGGGTTGCAACCCGACCTTCTGTCTCAGGATCAGGGTTCTCTTCTGCACCCCAACCTCAAAGCTCTCAATTTGATGGCATGGAGGCTGCAAGGGTAGTTTTGGCTCCCTGGGGCCTGCCTAAGGAAGTTGAGGAGGTTGCCCTAGCCTCTAGGAAACAGTCCACAAGGAAAACCTATGCTCTCAGATGGAAGAGGTTTTCTGTGTGGTGTCAGCTATGTACAGAGGATCCCTTCTCCTGTACTGTACTTGTAGTGCTTCAGTATCTGTTGCACTTATCCAATCAGGGACTTAAGTCCAATTCTGTTCGGGTCCACCTCTCAGCTCTTGCAGCTCACCACTCACTAGTGGAAGGACATTCTCTGTCAGTTCACCCCTTGGTGTCCCGGTTTCTCAGAGGCCTGCTTTTGCTCAAGCCTCCTATTCGTCCTCCTGCTTCTGAGTGGGAGTTGAATGTGGTCTTGCAGCAACTGACTCGCCCACCTTTTGAGCCGATGGCTACTTGCCCTCTACGCTTCCTATCCTGGAAGACACTCTTCCTAGTGGCCCTTACCTCGGCCAGGTGAGTTAGTGAGCTTCAGGCCCTGGTCTGTGATAGGCCTTACACTCGCTTCTATGGGAACAGGGTAGTCCTTAGGACTCATCCAAAGTTCCTCCCAAAGGTTGTCTCCTCCTTCCACCTTAACCAGGAGGTGGTTCTTCCAACATTCTTCCCTAGGCCTCATGCAAGCCAGGCTGAAGCAGTTCTGCATACCCTGGACTGTAGGAGGGCCTTATCCTTCTACCTTGACCGTACGCAGGGGCATAGTTATACTGTCATAGTTATACTGTCATAGTTATACTGTCATCTGTAACACAGGAACTATCATATTATTATTTGTAACCCAGTAGCCACAACAATATAGAGTGTAAACTATTAGTCATCTTCTACTGCCAGTTGTCACTCAGTTCACTGAGAACTGTCAGACAGCTAAATACCATTAATACACTGACACATCCACTAGTCCCCCATTCTCTGAACCACGTTCTCAGAGTTCACTCCCCCATCTGAATATATACACAATGTCTCCCACAAGGCAGCTACACCTCCCACTCACTCTCATCCTAATAACTCTCCTAACTCAACACATCTACTCGTACAAAACCAATCAAAACACATACAATCATATCCCCATCATACATACTCATTACCGAAACCCATATAACAACATTATCAATACCCACAATCCTCACCAAAACACACCACACTGTTCAACCTACACACACACCCACAATAATTACTCAAGCCATAACTCAAACAGACACCATCGCAGACTCATCCAAATAAGACACCAGCCACACACTGGCTTAAGCAACAACACATCCAACATAGACAACCAAACAAAGCTCATCTTAATAAACGTTAGATCTATACGAAATAAAATACCAATCATCAATGACATGATAAAAGACACAAACCCTGAAATCATCTGCATTACTGAGACATGGCTCACTCCCACGGACACCGTACTACTAAACCAGCTAACATCACATCAATATGACACATTCAGCTGCCATCGAGATGCAAAAAGAGGAGGTGGCGCTCTCATATTCGCTAAAAAAGACCTACAGTTCACCTTAACAAGCTTAAATAATATAGATGGAATAGACATCATCAACATAGAAAATAGAACCCTTGCACTTACTCTCATATATAGACCCCCTTCAACTGAGCAAACAAACCTCTACCCCATCTGAGAACATGCATGCACAGCATCACCAATCAAACCACTCATAGTCTTAGGTGATTTGAATCTCCCTTCCCTACATAACTCCCATCAGACAACTTCATGGATGCCATGACCCAAATGGGTTATACACAGATAATACATGCTCCCACCCACATAAAAGGCAACACCCTAGATCTCATCTTCCTCCCCTCCTCTCTTCATAATAATCACCACCAACATACCCCTCCAACTATAACAGAAGTACCATGGTCTGATCATTACCTTATTACACTCCACCTCCCAGCTCAGACAACACTGAATAAAACAAACTCCTCACCCCACATATCTCGATTTGCACACTTTGACAAAGCTAACTTCCTTGACAAAGTACTACCCATACTCGACACAAACCTCCCTGACATTGACTCTACTGTAAACAACTGGAATCTAACAGTCCAGAAAGCAGCTACCCCCACACATACCATGCATAAACAAATAAAAAAGACAGAAAAATGGTTCACAAGAGAACTAGCAAATCTAAAAAAACAATTGAGGAAACAAGAAAAGATATGGAGGAAAACTAAATCTGACGAAAATAAAACCCAATATATGACCACCCTCAACAATTACAAAAATGCAATTAACAAGTCAAAAAAGGATTACCACTCCAAAGTAATAAACATGGCTATCAACCGCCCCAGAGAACTATTCGCAATCGTAAAAACTTTGACAAAAGCTAAAAACCAAGAGACAAAACAATCAACTATAAGCATACAGACCTTAGCAACCCACTTTGCAGAAAAACTAAAGTACAAATCCAACACTATACCAATGATACTGCCTCCAAACACTGAATCTAATAACACATGGATCTCCTTTCACATGATAGACCAAAAACACCTACTCAGGATCATAACACTTATCAACACCACAACTTCCCCACTTGACCCATGTCCTGTGTCATGGATCAAATGCACAAAGGAAGAACTCACCGAAAACATCCAACACATAGTGAATCAATCCCTTAATCAGGGCATCATGCCCAATGCCCTAAAACTCACTACGCTTCGACCAATAATAAAAAAACAATAAACTAGACTCAAAAGACCCAAACTCTTACAGACCGATAGCCAGCATTCCATTTATAGCTAAAATAATAGAAAAAAACGTCCAACTACAACTACAAGACTATATCGATGAACACAAACCCTTAGACTCTCACCAGTTTGGCTTCCGCCCCTATCACGGTGTAGAAACCCTACTAATTACACTGATAGACTTCCTCATTAGAGGCACAGATGATAGCAGTCAAGGCTTCATACTCCTTTTCTTAGACATTTCTGCCGCCTTTGACAACATCAACCACCTTACCTTGATCAATAGACTAGAAAATCTAGGAATAGGTGGGACAGTACTCAATTGGTTTAAGTCTTACATCACAAATAGACTAATACGTGTTCAAATAGACCAGGAAGTATCGGAAACCTTCCCCCAAGGACAAGGAATACCCCAAGGATCCGCCCTTTCTGCCCTCCTTTTCAACCTGTACCTCCAACCCATTACAGAAATATTCAGAAAACACAAAATCAGTCACTTTATCTATGCTGATGACATCATGCTTGCTCTCCCCATATCTACCAAAAACCCTACCTATGATGCCTTATCAAAATGCATGGTGGAAACCACCTCCTGGATGGAATCTAACTACCTTAGCATCAATCTCAAAAAAACAGAAGCAATGTTTGTAACAAGACCACCTATGACTGAAGACACCTATCCAACATCAATCTCAATCATAAATACTACAATTCCAGTCAAAAAAGAGGTAAAATACCTAGGTGTAATAATAGATCACACACTTACCATGATACCGCATATAAAACAGACAGTAAAAACTATATTCTACAAACTCAAAACCATACAACATCTAAGGCCCCTTCTAGACACCCAAGACTTTAGATCAGTTGTTAACACACTCATCACCCCACACTTGACTATTGTAATAGTCTCTTAATTGGCCTACCACAAAAAAGTACATACCTGCTTCAAAGAGCTCAGAAACATCTGTGCGAAAGTAGTCACTAAAGCCAGCCTAGCAGATCATGTAACCCCAATAATGCTAGAACTTCATTGGCTCCCTATAAATAGCAGAATCAGATATAAAATCCTCCTAACCACATTCAAGCTCCTGAACAACATCGCCCCTTCATATCTAACCACACTATTACATGCCCCATCTGAATCAAGAACCCGCAGACTAAACGCAACACACTCACTTGAAATACCAAAATCATTCAAAAGAACTAAAAAATCCACCAGCACCAGAGCCTTCACATTCACTGCCCCCATGCTCTGGAATGATCTCCCAATAAACCTTCGGATCATAAAAGACCTCACCCAATTTAGAAAGGAACTCAAGACATACCTTTTCCCGAACACTTTGAAATCCCTTACCCCCAAGTCCAACCACATACCATCCCAAGACACTCAAACACAAAGCCCTAAAATTACACTCAACTACCCACACACATACACCCACCACTTACACCCATCACAGACACCCCAAAACACTCTCAAGAGAAAAAGGAAATAAATTCCTCCGCACACATATATGACCCTGACTACCGGTAAACAAGGTAGAATACTCTGATTGACACTACGATACAGAAATTTATAATTATATACAAAATGTAAATAGTTACAACAATTAATGCACAGTTATCTGTATAAAGTTAGAAAGTTATAAAGTTACTAAATATTATCTGTATAAAGTTAAAAAACTATGTTCCATGTAATGTATACATTAGTGTACAAATTTGTTTACTTTGTTCCATGTAAACCGCCCCTGATCTCTGGAAGGGGCGGTATAGAAGAATTAGATAAATAAATAAATAAATAAATAAATAGAAGGGCTACTCAGCTCTTCGTATCCTTTGACCCTAATAAGTTGGGGTTGGCTGTGTCCAAGTGTACCTTGTCCATCTGGGTGGCTGACTGTATCACCTGGGCTTACAAGGCGGCTGACCTTCCTTTGCAGGGTCGGGTTACGGCCCACCGTGTCAGGGCAATGGCTGCCTCAGTGGCTCATCTCCGCTCTGTGCCCTTGGTAGACATCTGCAGGGCTGCAACTTGGTCTTCAAGCCAGACGTTTGCGGCCCATTACTGTCTGGAGAGGGAGTCCCGTAGGGACAGTGCTTTTGGCCAAGCAGTACTCCGGAATCTCTTTGAGGTTTAGGCAACTCCTGCCCTCTGTTGGGCTACCAGTGGAGGTTGTGTCAGTGAAAAGCCTTTCTTTGCTGCTGAGACTAGAGGGAGTTCTCTTGTTCAGCCTGGGTTCCTGGTAGCCCAGAGCTAGGGAGTCACCCATATGTGAGGACTGACTTCCTGCTTGGTCCTGGAGAAAGAGTAGTTACTCACCTGTAACAGGTGTTCTCCAGGAGCAGCAGGAATCAGTCCTCACAACCCTCCCTCCTCCCCTGGGAGTTGCAGTTGTACATAGTTTATTTTACATTTTTGTGTGCTGTTCTTAGTTATGTCATTTGACTGAGGTAAGATGGCAACTTTAAGCGGGAAGGGAACCGCGCATGCGTGCCTGCATTCACAAAGGGTTTCATAGAAAGCTGGGGAAATGCTCCGCTGGGGCTTCATCGGCGTCAATGACACCCATATGTGAGGACTGATTCCTGCTGCTCCTGGAGAACACCTGTTACAGGTGAGTAACTACTCTTTCTTATAAGCCTCTAAATGGACAACCAATTTCCTCTCATCCACTCCTATCAATATTTATGGGAGGCCTTTTATTAACTAAACCTCCCATCAAGCCACCACCAGTAGCATGGGATCTAAATCTAGTTCTCGGGCAGCTCATGAAGCCGCCTTTTGAACCTTTAGCCACTACAACCCTTAAGATTTTGACTTGGAAGGTCATCTTCCTGATTGCAATCACCTCTACCCGTCGCATTAGTGAACTGCAAGCTTTAGTGGCTGATCCTCCTTATACTAGATTTCATCATGATAAGGTTGTTCTTCGAACTCACCCACATTTTATGCCAAAGGTGGTTTCGCCTTTTCATTTAAACCAATCAATTTATCTTCCTGTATTTTTTCCGAGGCCTCACGCCTCTAATACAGAAAGACCTTCATTACTTTGGATTGTAAAAGGGCCTTAGTCTTTTACATTCAAATTACACAGCAACATAGAAAGTCCTCGCAACTTTTTGTAGCTTTTGACCCTAGTCATTTGGGACTTGCAGTCTCCAAAAGAACTTTATTTAAATGGATTGCCCAATGCATATCCTTTATGAGAATAAGGGTCTTTCTCTTCAGGACCATGTCACAGCTCACAATGTGAGAGCCATGGCAGCTTCTATGGCTAATCTCCACTCTGTGTCTATCGATGACATTTGTCGAGCAGCCACCTGGGCTTCGGTACACACCTTCACAACCCACTACTGCCTAGATAAAGCCTCCCATCGGGATGCCTTCTTTGGCCAAGCTGTTCTTCAAAATCTCTTTCAAACCTAAACCAACTCCTACCCACCAACCCTGGTGGGATGCCAGAGATCCATGGGTGGAAGGATTCTCACCTTCGACGGTGGCACCTTCCTGGGGATATCTCCCTGGCATCTTCAGCTAGGGAGTCCCCATATGTGAGGACTACATTCCTGCTTGTTTCTGGAGATAGCGTAGTTACTCACCTGTAACAAGTGATCTCTGGGAACAGCAGGAATTTAGTCCTCACAACCCACCCACCTCCCCTAGGAGTTGTGTCTCTCTGTCTCTTTCCTCTCTCCTTCTATCCTTTCACTCAGCTACAAACTTAACTGAAGAGGGACAGTTGGAAAGGCAGGAAGGCAGCGCGCATGTGCTGAGGGATGCTCCCAAAAGCATTCCTATTGGACGCTGGGGAGCGTTCCTGTGTAGGCTCCGTCGGTACCGACGATACTCATATGTGAGGACTAAATTCCTGCTGTTCCCGGAGATCACCTGTTACAGGTGAGTAACTACACTTTCAGGTCAGTTTTCACTGATGGAGCTGCTGATCACTTTCAACAGATAAAACTGCATAACTTTAAATGAATTATTTAACAGCGGAGATAAGTGCCACAGCTGAAAATCTACCTATAACTTTAAAAGGTTTTCTGATTCATTCTTATTGTACCTGCTACTTACTTGTCATCACTTACACATTTATGTTAAGAACATAAGATGCCATACTGGATCACACCAAGGATCCATCTAGCTCAGTATCCTGTTTCCAACAGTGGCCAATACAGTTCACAAGTACCTGGTAGGTTCCCAAAAATGTACGCAGATTCCATGCTGCGTATCCCAGGGTTAAGAAGTGGATTTCCATGATCCTCTTTAATAATGGTTTATAGACTTTTCCTCCAGGAACATATCTGTACCTTTTTTAAACCCAGCTATACTAACAGTTTTTACTGCATCTTCCAGTAATGAATTCCAGAATTTGATTATGCATTGAGTGAAAAAGTATTTTCTCCAATTAATCTTAAATGGGCTATGTTGTAGCTTCATTGCATGCCCCCTAGTCTTTCTACTTTTTTGAAGCAATGAAAAACTGATCTACATTTACCCGTTTTTCATTTCATTCATTATTTTATAGACCTCTATCATATCTCCCCTCAGCTGTCTTTTTTCCAAGTTAGAGTCCTAACCGTTTAAGTCTTTCCTTATAGGGATATCCCTCTATCTCCTTTACCATTTTGGTGTCTCTTCTCTATACCTTCTCTAGTTCTACTATATCCTTTTTAAGATATAGCAACCAGAACTGCATACAGTATTCAAGGTGTGGTCCGCACCATGGAACGATACAGAGGCATTATAATATCCTTTATTTTATTCTCCATTCCTTTCTGTATGATTCTTAGTATTCCTTTTGCTTTCTTGGCTGCTGCTGCACACTGGGCAGAGGGTTTCAATATCTTATCTACGATGATGCCCAAATCTTTTTCCTGGGTGGTGGTTCCTAATGTAAAACCTTGCATCGTGAAACAGTAGTTTGGGTTGTTTTTTCCTAAGTACATAACTTTACACTTGTCCACATTAAATTCCATCTGTCATTTGGATGCCCAGTCTTCCAATTTATCTTTTTGCAATTTTTTTCACAATCCTTCAATTTTATGTACTCTGCAAATTTGATCACCTCACTTGTTTTTGCCATTTCCAGGTCATTTATGAATATGTTAATGTTAAAAAGCAGTGGACCCAGCATAGATCCATGGAGTAATCCACTGTTTACCTTTCTCCATTGAGAAAATTGGCCATTTAGCCCTGTTTTCTGTTTTCGTTTAACCAGTTCCTAATCCAGGCCTTGACAAATTTTGTGCGGATTTAAGAGACAGGCCAAAATCTTGGGGGCCAGTGCTTGTGACCTCCTCATTCCTCCCCCCATCTGTTTCTCTTGCGCTGATGTCTTGTTCTCTTGAGACCAGCGCCAGAGTTCCTACACCATGCAATCATCTTTAGATAACAAACATAGAAACATGATGGCAGAAAAAGACCACATGGCCTATCTAGTCTGCCCTTCCATATCAATTACCATAGTCCCCGTCTTTCCTAGATCTTCTGCGTTTGTCCCATGCTTTCTTGAATTCAGATACTGTCCTCATCTCTACTACATCCACTGGGAGACTATTCCATGCATCTACCACTGCTTCCAAAATGAAATATTTCCACATATTACTCCTGAGTCTATCCCCTTTCACCCTCATCCTATGTCCCCTCATAGCAGAGCTTGCTTTCAATCGAAAGAGGCTCTCTTGTGCATTTATGCCATGAAGGTATTTAAACATCTCTATCATATCTCCTCTATCCTGCCTTTCCTCTAACATATACATATTAAGATCTTTAAGTCTCTCCCCATATGCTTTATAACACAGACCACTAACCATTTTAGTAGCCACCCTCTGCACTGACTTCATCCTGTTTATATCTTTTTGAAGGTTTGGTCCATCCTGTTTATATCTTTTTGAAGGTTTGGTCTCCAGAATTGCACACAATACTCCAAATGAGGTTGCACCAGAGACTTATACAAAGGCACTATCACCTCCTTTTTTTCTGCTGGCCATTCCTCTCCGTATGCACCCAACCATTCTTTTGGCTTTCGCCATTGCCTTTTCTACCTGTTAAGCCACTTTTAAGATCATCAGAAACAATCACACCCAGGTCCCGCTCTTCTTTCATGGACAGAAGTACTTTGTCCCCTACACTGTACTGCTCTCTTGTAATTTTGCAGCCCAAATGCATGACCCTGCATTTTTTAGCATTAAATCTCAACTGCCAAATTCTTGACCAGTCTTCAAGCTTAGCTAGATCCCTCCTCATATTATCTTTTCCTTCCTGGGTGTCTAATCTAGTGCAGATTTTGGTATCATCTGCAAAGAGGCATATCTTACCCGAAAGCGCTTCTGTAATATCACTAACATAGATATTAAAAAGAATCAGACCAAGGACAGATTTCTGCAGCACACTATTGGTAACATCCTTCTCCTTAGAGTGAGGTCCGTTTACCTATACCCTTTGTCACCTCCCACTCAACCAATTTCTAACCCAGTCAGTCACTTTAGGGTCCATCCCTAGGGTACTCAGTTTTAAGTTGTCTCTATGGAACGGTGTCAAAGTTTTTACTGAAATCTAAGTACACTACATCTAGGACTCTCCCTTGGTCCAACTCCCTGGTCACCTAGTCAAAGAAATCAATCAGATTTTCTGACAAGACCTGCCCCTGGTAAACACACTCTGCCTCGGATCCTGCAATCCACCGGACTTCAGAAACCTCATTTTCTCTCTTTTAGCAATGTTTCCAATTTACTCGCCACAGAGTTTAGACTAACCGGTCTATATTTATTTTATTTATTTATTGCTTTTATATACCGTGCTATTTAAAATCAGTGCGGTTTACATACAACAGATTTATGCATAACCGGCATGCTGTTATGCACTTACAATGAAACGGGAGGATGCAACTTGGGTTACAGCTGGGGGAACTATCTACAGTTATCTACAATATTAACATGAGTCGTTTGTGACTTACAGCTTCCTGACCAGGTGCATGGTGGGTGGGATTGAGTTATTGGGTTCAGAGTAGTGTATAGTTTTATACACTATAGTTTTCAACCTCATCCTTACTTCTGCATTTTTGTAAAGGGACCACATGTGCCTTTCTCCAGTCCTCTGGGACCACTCTTGACTCTAAAGAAGCATTGTAAAGTTCAGTCTGTGGAGCTGCTAGAACGTCCTCAAGTTCCTTCAATATTCTCGGATGTATCTCAACCGGTCCCATCACTTTGTCTACTTTTAGTTTAGCTAGTTCTTCACAAACAGTCTTCTGAAAATTGTTAAGTTTCAGATAGCAAGTGTCTCTGTGGGTGTGTGGTGCAACCATGGTGTGCCTGTCTGTGTGTGAGATGTGGTGTGTGTGTGTGTGTGTGTTGCAGAGCTGAAGAACCTCTGTGTGTGGCGCAGAGATGGATTGCTTGTGTGTGCGTATGTAGTGTGTGGCGCAGAGGTGAGGTGTATATGTGTTTGAGAATGTGTGCATAGGTGGTGCTTCTGTGTCTGTCTGTAATGCAAAGGTGGAGAGAGTGTGTGTGTGTGTGAGTGAAGTTCTTGCGTGTATGTTCGAGGGGGGGGGGGTGGATGCACTCTTTGGCATATACTGTCGTCAGCACTCCCTGGTGGCCAGTGGCTGTAAGGGTAGGCTGAGCATTTTTATTGTTTCAAGGAGGAAAGGGCTCTTTAAGGCCAAGTGCAGGTTGGTCTTTGTAGTCCAGCTCCTTGTATGAACAAATTGTATAAGCCAAATAGAGGGTATTAAGGCTTTTATTTCCCCTTTAACGCAAAGGCTCAGTAAGGCACAGAAATAAAGAAAGTCCTTTCTTTCAGGGTTTCACCAAACATAAGCAAGAAGAAAAACTGTTACAAGTTTCACAGTTGATTGGAGAGATTAACTAAAAGATTCTCTTACTTCAGAGCAACTTAAATAAGCAAAACAGTTCTCTGGCACTTAGCACAAAAGATGAGCATTCTTAAAGCAAAAAGGTCTGCTCCATTCACAGTTCTGCTAATGACTCAAAGCTGCTAGCAATACACAAGGTACAATCCATAAATTCATCTGGAGGCATGGTAATAGGATTCTCTAGGTCTATTTCCATGGACTCTGGGTCACTGGCCTCGCCCTCTGAATTGGATGTCTCCCTTGCTGCTATACTTTCCCAGACTCTGTCTCCGTTTGCTTGTTTCCAATAGGGCTGTTCTAAGGCTCCCAAACGAACATGGCCTGTTCTTCTGTCCTTAAATACTGGTTTGTAAAGCTCTGACTTGTTTCCTTTTCTCCTGTACTGAGCATCTGTTTCACCAGAGCTTCTAGGAGATAAACTTTCTTTTATAAATGAAGTGGCACCATACCTGGGCTTCCTCCTGTAGCCGGTATAACTGGAGCTTTCTCTCGGAGGCACCTCTCTCTGGAGATAGGCTTTCCCTTGGAACCTTCTGAGCAGTGCTTGCCCCTTCTGTAGTTTAGGAAAACCTGGTGAGGAATCCGGACTTCCTTGCTTCTGGGTAAAGGTAGCTCTGCTATCAGAACCTTTCCTTCTTGTACCTCTTAATCCTGATTCAGACTTCTCTGGTGAGCGTAGGCCCCTCTCAAAGCAAGGCTTTCTCCTCCCAAGCTCTTTGCCTCTGTGGTCCTTTGCTACCGAGTCTCTCTCCAGACTGACTCTCCTCGAGCTGTCTTTCTTTCTGACTTTCTCTGCTCCTTTTCCAGCACTTACTGTTCTGGGCGTTCTGCTTGATCCAGCTACGCTGCTTGGGCTGGAGGTGTCACTCCTTCCGTCTGAAGTGCTTCTCCTGGCAGTCTCTCTCTGGACTGTCCCTCTCTGGACTGCTTTCCTCCAGACTGCTTCCCTCTGGACCAGTTCCCTCTAAACTGGTTCCTTCAGCTGGCCTGCTTTCCTCTAGACCAGCGATGGCGAACCTATGGCACGCGTGCCAGCTGTGGCACGCGAAGGCCTTGCAGCTGGCACGCGGGAAGGTCCGCATTTAAAAGGTCCCAAATTTAAAAAAAAAAAAAACCAAACAAAGCGGCTGCTTCTGCCGCGGCAGCCTCAAGAGCTCTGCCGCGGCAGCCTCAAGAGCTCTGCCGCGGGGCCCCCCCCTGCCCGGCAGAGCCTCCCTGCATCATCTACCTTCAAGTCGCAAAACGCGGGCTTCTTTCAGAGCCGCGAGAGTTTCCTTTCTCGCGGCTCTCCCGCGAGAAAGGAAACTCTCGCGGCTCTGAAAGAAGCCCGCGTTTTGCGACTTGAAGGTAGATGATGCAGGGAGGCTCTGCCGGGCAGGGGGGGGCCCCGCGGCAGAGCTCTTGAGGCTGCCGCGGCAGAGCTCTTGAGGCTGCCGCGGCAGAGCTCTTGAGGCTGCCGCGGCAGAAGCAGCCGCTTTGTTTGGGTTTTTTTTTTTTAATTTGGGATGATAGGGGGGAAGGGGGTTTAGGACTGGTAATGGGCTATGGTGGGGAGGCTAAGACTGGAAATGGGCTGATGGGGGGGGGGGTTAGGACTGGTAATTGGCCATGGGGGGGGCTAAGACTGGAAAGGGGCTGATGGGGGGGGGTTAGGACTGGTAATTGGCCATGGGGGGGGGGGGCTAAGACTGGAAAGGGGCTGATGGGGGGGATAGGACTGGTAATTGGCCGGGGGGGGGTAGGACTGGTAATTGGCCACGGGGGGGGTTAGGACTGGTAAATTGCCCTGGGGTGGGGGGGCAAAGAAAGGAAAGGGGATGATGGGGGGGGTTAGGACTGGTAATTGGCCAGGGGGGGTAGGACTGGTAATTGGCCAGGGGGGGGGGTAGGACTGGTAATTGGCCGGGGGGGGGTAGGACTGGTAATTGGCCAGGGGGGGGGGGTTAGGACTGGTAATTGGCCAGGGGGGGGGGGTTAGGACTGGTAATTGGCCGGGGTTAGGACTGGTAATTGGCCATGGGGGGGCTAAGACTGGAAATGGGCTGAGGGGGGGGGGGGTAGGACTAGTAAAGGGCCATGGGGGGTGCTAAGGCTGGAATTGGGGATGGTGATGGTGATGGTGATTTGGGGGGGGTAGGACTAGTAATGGGCTATGGGGGGGGGCTAAGACTGGAAATGGGCTGATGGGGGGGTTAGGACTGGTAATGGGCTGATGGGGGGGTTAGGACTGGTAATGGGCTATGGGGGGGCTAAGACTGGAAATGGGCTGAGTGGAAGGAGGGCTTGAACTGCAAATAGCTGATGGGATTGGGGCTTGGAATGGAAATGGGTTGTGAGGGGGAGGGAGCTAGGACTGGAAATGGGTGAGGGGGGCTAGGACAGGAAATGGGCTGATGGAGGGGCTAGAATAGGACTGGAAATTGGCTGTTGGGGGGGTGCTAAGATTGGAAATGGGCTGTGGTGGGGGTTTGGATTGAAATGGACTCATGAAGGGGCTAGAACTGGAAGTAGGCTCATGGGGGGCTTGGATTGGAAATGGGCTGAGTGGAGGGGAGCTAGGATTTGACATGGGCTGATGGTGGGGCTAGGAAAGGACTAGAAATGGGCTCATGGGGGGCTGGGTTTGGAAATGAGCTGATGGAGGGACTCGGATGGGACTGCAAATAGATGGGGGAGCTAGGACTGGAAATGGGCTTATGGGGGGTTAGGACTGGAAGTGGGTTGATGAGGGGGGGCTAGGACTGGTATTGGGTTGGGAGGTTGCTAGGACTGGAAATGGGTTGGGGGGCTGCTAGGACTGGAAATGGGCTGATGCAGGGACTAGAAGGGAATGGATGCTGGGTGAGGCTGGAACTAGAAGGGAGCTGGTGTTGGGGGAGGATTAGAATGGGATGGGGCTGGGAGAGTAAAATGGAGAGGGGAAAAATATTTTGTGTGGGAGGGATAAAAAATCTACAATTGGCCGGGTATTGGGAGAATAAGTGGGGATTGAGGATGGAGGGGTAAATTTTGAGTAGATGAAATAGGAATGAGGAAAGAGCAAAAGGAGAAAGATTAGTATGTTAAAGCAGATGTAGAGAGAGAATGGAAAAAAAAAACCAAGAAGACAGAAGAAAGGACAAATGGACAGCAGATGGAGAGTTAGGAGAAGACACGAAGAAACCAGAAGAAAGTGGCTGGAGCAATTGCAACTGAAAAAAAATGCACAAAAGGTAGAAAAATATCTCTTTATTTTGAATTTATTAACTGGAATATGTCAGCTCTGGGAAATGTGCATCATTAATTTTTGCGCTTTGTTTAGTACAAGAGGAAATTAATTTATAGTTTTATTTCTACAGTGTTGTTGTATATTCCAAGTTTGGCTTTTGGGGTTCCCAGTTTAATTATTGTCTTCCTGTTTTTAAATTGTGATTCCTTGTTTGGTGATGGTCTGTTCTGCATGTGTAACTGAGCTGAGGTATTCTGTTTATATAATTCCTATTTGACATTGCCACTTGTTCTTTCCCCAGTAGGTCATGTATTGTTGTTCTCTGAAATGTATTGGTTTAATATTTGCAGTGTTGCCTTTTGATAGTTAGGGTATGGTGCTTTGTGAGTCCTGGTAGTACTGTTAGGATACGGCGGGTTTGCTATGGGTTCTAAATGGGCAGCGTTTGTAGTAGTTCCTAATGTGCCTGGCGGTTGGTACTGGATTATAGTAATGTAGAAACCTTTTAGTCTTTCTTTATCCATATACTCATTAAGAGGCATGTTTACTAAAAGTTAGTGTATGGTAACATTATGCAAATATTTATGCAAATGAGGCACCTTATGCAAATGAGGCTTTAATGGACGTGCTGGCACTTTGAGGAAATTCTTTGGTTTTGTGCGGCAGTTTGGGCACTCGGGCTCAAAAAGGTTAGCCATCACTGCTCTAGACTGTGTCGTCCTGCTGGCCTGCTTTCCTCTGGACTGGTTCCTTCTGCTGGCCTGCTTTTCTCTGGACTGCCTTTCTCTTATAAAGCACAGTTACTTACCTGTAACAGGTGATCTCTGGGAACAGCAGGAATTAGTCATCACATATGGGTACGTCGGTACCGACGGAGCCTGCGCAGGAAAGCTCCCCAGCTTTTCAGATGAAAAGCTTTTGGGGCCTCCCACTGCACATGCGCGCTGCCTTCCCGCCTTCCTGACCAGCTCTCCTCAGTTCGAGTTTAAAGCTGAGACAATAGAGAGAGAGGACAGGAAGATAGAGGAATAGAGAGACAACTCCTAGGGGAGGTGGGTGGGTTGTGATGACTAATTCCTGCTGTTCCCAGAGATCACCTGTTACAGGTAAGTAACTGTGCTATCTCTAGGAACAAGCAGGAATAAGTCATCACATATGGGGACTCCCTAGCTGAGATGCCTGGGAGATCCCCCTCCAAGGGTAACCATCTTCGGATGGATCTCAGGCATCCATTCTGGGAAGGTGGGCAGGAGTTGTTTAAGTATGGAACAGGTGTTTGAGGACAGCCTGACCAAACAAGGCATCCCGGCGGGAGTCCTTGTCCAAGCAGTAATGGGCTGTGAAGGTATGCACCGAGGCCCAAGTGGCTGCTCGACAGATCTGATCTATGGATACAGAGTGAAGATGAGCCATAGAAGTGGCCATGGCTCTCACATTGTGAGCTGTGACATGGCCTTCCAGAGAAATGTTCTTACTCTGGTAAGCAAAGGAAATACACTGAGCAATCCAGTTGGAAAGTGTGCGTTTGGCGACTGGAAGTCCCAAATGAGAAGGATCAAAAGCCACGAAAAGCTGAGAAGACTTTCGATGTGGCTGAGTTCTATTGAGGTAAAAGGCGAGAGCTCTTTTACAGTCAAGAGTATGAAGGTTCCTCTCTGCACTGGATGCATGAGGAGCCGGAAAAAAAACAGGTAGATATACCTCTTGATTAAGATGAAAAGGCGAGACCACTTTAGGCATAAAGTGGGGATTCATCCTAAGGACCACCTTATCATGATGAAATCTGGTATAAGGTGGATTTGCCACCAAAGCCTGCAGTTCACTGATGCGGCGAGTCGAAGTGACTGCAATAAGGAAAAGGACCTTCCAAGAAAGAAATTTCAGGGAGGTAGATACCAACGGTTCAAAAGGTGGCTTCATAAGTTGACCCAGAACTAAATTCAAGTCCCATGCTACCGGAGGAGGCCGGATGGGAGGCTTAGTGAGGGTTAGGCCTCTCATGAATCTTGCAATAAGAGGATGAGAGGAAACAGATTGTCCATTTATAGGTTTTAAGGATGCTGTAATAGCACTTAAATGGACTCGTACTGAATTCGTCTTGAGGCCTGCATTGGAAAGATGCAGGAGATAGTCTAGTAGAGAATTCAAAGGAAGTGCCAGAGGGTCAAGACCCTGTTGAGCACACCAAATGGAAAAACGTTTCCATTTGAAAGCATAGGAACGCCTGGTAGAGGGTTTCCTAGAGGCATAAAGGATATCTTTCACTGGTTGAGAAAGATTAAACTCTTGAAGGCTTAAGACTTCAGTAACCAAGCTCGGAGATGTAGGGACTTGGGGTTTGGATGCCACAAAGTCCCCTGCTCCTGAGATAGAAGGTCTGGTGCAGCTCCCAGGTCCAGGGAGGAGCCCTGGGAGAGCTGTAGAAGGAGAGGGAACCACACTTGGCGTGGCCAGCGTGGAGCAATGAGGATCATGGATCCGTGATCCCTCTGAAGTTTGAACAGAGTCTTGGGAATCAAAGGAATGGGTGGAAAAGCGTACAGGAATTCCTGACCCCAATGCAGGAGAAAGGCATCGTTGGCCTGAGCTCCCTGACACGGAGTCCTGGAACAGAACCGGGGAAGTTTGGCATTCCACGGACTTGCAAAGAGGTCTATGTCCGGGGTCCCCCATTCCTGAAAGATTCTGCGTATCTGGTCCATATGTAGGGACCATTCGTGTGGGAGCAGAACTCGACTGAGTCTGTCTGCCTGAGAGTTTTGAACTCCTGGAAGATATACTGCCAGAAGATGAATTTGGTGCTCTCTGGCGAAGGCCCATAATCTGAGAGCTTCGTTGCAAAGCGACAGAGAGCCCGTCCCTCCTTGTTTGTTGATATAAAACATGGCCACCTGATTGTCTGTCTGAACTAGGACAGTCAGGTTGGCAAGGAGGGTATGGAAGACTGTGAGGGCAAGGAAGATTGCTCGCAGTTCCAGAAGGTTGATATGAAGGGTGGTCTCTTGGGGAGACCAGATTCCCTGAGTGGAGAGATGTTGAAGATGAGCTCCCCACCCTGTTTGGGAGGCATCTGTTGTGAGGGTTGCTTGGGGCAACGAAGGTTGGAAGGGGGTCCCCAACAACAGATTTTTGGAGGATGTCCACCACTGGAGAGACCAAAACAGACGTTTTGAGGTGAGTACCTGGTCTGACAGCAGTCCCGATGCTTGAGACCACTGGGTGGCCAATGTCCATTGAGCTGCTCTCATATGGAGACGAGCATAGGGCACCACATGAACCGTGGAGGCCATGTGGCCCAGAAGTTGCAGCATTTCTCTGGCTGACAAGTGACTTCTGGACTGAGCCTGGGAGGCCAAGCTTATTAGCCTTTGGCCTCGGACCAGAGGGAGGTAGGCCCTTGCAGTGGTGGAGTCCAATTGGGCCCCTATGAATTCCAGGGACTGAGTAGGGATGAGTTGGGACTTGGGAACGTTTACCACAAGTCCCAGATATTGAAGAATACGCCTTGTGCGGTCCAGAGAAATCTGGGCTTCTGATTGAGATGGAGCTCGGATGAGCCAGTCGTCCAGATATGGGAAGACAAAGATTCCCATGCCTCTGAGAAATGCGGCAACGACTGCCATGCATTTTGTGAATACTCTTGGAGCAGAGGCCAGACCGAAGGGTAGTACTCTGTACTGGAAATGTTTTCCCTGGAACAGAAATCTTAGATATTTTCTGTGGGATGGATGGATGAGTATATGAGTGTACGCATCCTTGAGATCTAGAGAACAAAGCCAATCCTGACTCTGAAGGTATGGAAGGAGAAGGCCCAGAGAGAGCATTTTGAATTTCTCCTTGAATAGAAACCTGTTCAATTCTCTCAGATCTAGGATAGGTCTGAAGCCCCCTGTCTTCTTTGTTATGAGAAAGTAAGGGGAGTAGAAACCTAACCCCTGTTGTGGAGGAGGAACCTCCTCTATTGCCCCTTGGGCAAGAAGAGAAGAGACTTCCTGACCCAACAGGGTCAGAAGAGATGGGGGAGAACTGAATTTCCTCACCATGGTATGGGGAGGAAGGCTGGAGAAATGAAGTTTGTAGCCCTCTCGGATAATAGAGAGGGTCCATTGCTCTGATGTTGTTTGCTCCCATCTGGGAGCAAAGTGAGCTAGCCTTCCAGGAATGGTGAGGGGCTCTGGTTGTGCTAGAGCCAGAAACGGCAAGTTCTCTAGAGGGAAGTCAAAACCCCTGAGGGGGTTGAGCCTGCTGGGATGTAGCAGACACTGCAGGCTTTGACTTTACCTGCTTAGATTGTTGACGCTTAGCCGCAAGGCGAGGCTGAGCAGATTGCTGGCCAGTATTTGTGGGAAATCTGGTCTTTTTATAGTAAGGCCTTTTAAAAGGCTTCTTTTTGGTAGGGGTAGAAGTAGACTTGGAAAGTCTATCTAGAGTGGCATTTTCTGCATCCATTTGAGCAGCTTTAATCTGCCAGTCCTCCCCAAATAAGTTCTCACCGGTACAGGGCAGATTCCTGAGGCCATCTACAACCCAGGGTTCTAGGTTAGAAGCCTGGAGCCAAGCGAGACGTCGGGCTGCAATAGCAATTCCCGAAGCTCTGCCTGCAACTTCAAAGGAATCAAAGGCTGCCCTGTTGGAGAACTTGGAGACCTCGGAAAGTTGTGTCACCATAGAAAAGAAGTCCGCCCTTTGATCATCAGGGATAAAGGGGGCAAAATTCTGTATTTTTAGGGCAAGTTGCCCAAGATATATGCCCATATAAAGGCTATAAGAGTTGATCCTGGCTATAAGGATCATCCACAACTTAGCACCTTCCTTCCTCAACAACCTAGTAAGATTGCAACCTCCTACCCGAAACAGAAGAACCCACAATTCCAACATCCTTCACACTCCAACAGATATAAGATCTGCCAAAACTAACACCAGCCACAGGGCTTTCTCATATGTGGCGCCAACACTGTGGAACCAACTCCCACCAGAACTACGAGCTAGCAATGACCTTCTAGACTTCAGAAAGAAACTCAAAACGCACATTTTCCAATCACATTTCAACCTGAACTAAACCCACAGATGGAGCAGCCCCTGACCACTGTGTCCAAGAAGATTATCCTGTATATATGTATTTATGTATATCTGTAAATGAACTCCCCCACAGCTAAGAAGTGTTAACTCTGTATGATGTGCTTTTCTGACAATCTGTATGTAAACAAAATTTGTACCTGCCTTGATTCGGCAGTTTCACAATAGTAATCCTACCCGCTTCTGATCGCTGGAAGGAGCGGGCTACAAATGCTTGCTAAATAAATAAATAAAATAAAATAAGCATACTAGCCTGGAACATCTTTCTTCCAAAAGAGTCTAGGTTCTTACATTCTCGCCCTGGAGGGGTAGAAGAATGCCTCTTAGGACTCTTTATTTTCTTCATGGCAGACTTCACCACAATAGAGTGGTGAGGCAGCTGAGTTTTCTGGAACCCAGGCGAAGGAGGGACCCGATACATGGTGTCCAACCTGCAGGAATGGGGAGACAATGTTAAAGGAGTCTCCCACAAATCCATCAAGTGTTCTTGAAGGATTTCATGTACAGGCAGAGTGACTGCCTCTTTAGGAGCTTTTGAGTATCCTAAAATGTCCAATTTTTTTGATCTGGGTTCTCTTTCAGAAGATGTAGTAATAGAAAATGCTTTAGCTACATCAACAATGAAATCCTGAAAGGATAAATCCTCTGGAGGAGACATCCTCCTCTTGGGAGAAGAGGGCTCCTCAGGAAGAGTAAGCTCAGCAGAGTCATCAGAGGAATTGAATTCATCAGAAGAATCTGAGTACTCCTTCTGTGCTTCCAATGTACGATACGCATACCGATCGGTATCGACATCGGGCGTATCGGGCATGGGATCGGTACCGGGCGAAAGCCGGAATCCGGCATGCGGAACCGATCGACGTTTAGAAGTCGATGGTCTCGGTTCCGGTGTAGATACCGGAACCGGGGTCGGTACCGATGAAATCGGTACCGAGGGCGTCGCAGCCTTAATGAAGGCCAGTACGGCTTGCTGCATGGTCTGGACAGTACTGCCCATAGACGCCACTACTGCCTGGATGTCGGTACCGGTATGGGCCGGTACCCCAGAGCAGTCCAACAGGTGATCTGTCGAGGCCGTGCCATCGATGTCAACCTGTGACCCCATGATTGCTTTGGAGGCCGGAACCTCCCGCCGGGGTTTTTTGGCCTGGGCAGAATCCTCGAACTCAGAACTGAGAGCCTCTCGATCTTTAGAAAGAGATTTGCTTTTAGAGGATTTGCCCACAGAAGTTTTGGTTACCTGAGATCCATCCGGAGAGGAAGACCTGGATGACTGTGATGCTTCTGAAGGAAACAGCACATGGAGCTTGTTAGCCCGGTTCTGCAAACCGCGTTTAGACATCTGGGTGCAGGATGGGCAGTCCGGTATGGAGTGCTCAGGTCCCAAACATTTGAGACACCATTCATGGGTGTCTGTGACAGAAATGACAGCACTGCATTTGGTACATTTTTTGAAACCAGGGACTGGCTTCTCCATGAGGAGAAATTGTGTAGGCCTTAAGGCCTAACACCGGGTACCAAGCTGTGCTGAAGAAAATAAAAAAGTCGGTTTTTTTTTTTTATATATAGAAAGAAAGAAAGACCGGCGATACCGGTTTCGGTATGGGGAAGGCAGGTACGCGGTCTAAAGAAACAAACAAAAGTAACAAATTCTTCAGCGGTGACAGGAACACGACCTGCTGGCTCCGCGGAAAAAGAAGAACTGAGGAGAGCTGGTCAGGAAGGCGGGAAGGCAGCGCGCATGTGCAGTGGGAGGCCCCAAAAGCTTTTCATCTGAAAAGCTGGGGAGCTTTCCCGCGCAGGCTCCGTCGGTACCGACGTACCCATATGTGATGACTTATTCCTGCTTGTTCCTAGAGATAGGCATTCTACCTTTTGAGTTTCCAGGGCTTGTCATCAGGTGCAGCTGATTAGCTCTTACATAATCAGTGGCTGGGTGTGTTAACTCAGCCTCAGTAGTTTTGCTCCTGCTCCCTCTAGCTGGGCTGCAAGGTAATTGCATCCTCTGCACATCAACAGCTCTGTGAAAGACAGGGTTTTTTTTCTAAGTCTGCACTCTCAGTAGCTTCAGCTTCATGACAATACAGATTGTCATTTTTGTTCCCATGCATTCATCCCTTTAACTTCCACCTTGAACTCCCACCCCCAGTCTTCCATTCTCTGTTTTTGTTTTTTTGTAATGCTCTGATCTCGGCACCTCTGTGCTGCCCTGGGCTTACCTTCCTGTCCCGTGGGCAGAACAGGAGGGATCTTTGCTGTGATTGAGGGTTAGATGCAGCAGACAGCCTGCAGATCGGATCTCTGTGGGCTGTCAGCTGGATCTAACCACAATTGTGGCAAAGATCCCTCCTGTTCTGCCCCTGGGAGATCTACTGCGGGCAGACAGAAGGGGGTTTTCTGCCCGTGATTGGGGGTGGGGGGGTGGGGGAAGGGGGCAAATCCCAGGCACTAGGTATAAATTTCTGGTTGTCATGGTGACCTGGTGCCTGGGCTTTGTCAAGCCATGGCTTAGTGGGTTGATTGTCGGGTTTTTTCTCCCACTGGTTCCTGGCTTGTGCTTGTGCTGCATGCATGCACTACCAGCTCTGGACTGTGCCTTAATCCATATTCCACGCAGTGTACATTGGTAATGCATGGTATTTGGGCACTTTCAATGAGCGTCATGAGCATGTGCTATTTGAATGCTACCTCCACAATGTTCTGCATTACCAAGGCACATGCTCTAAGCACGGCCCTCTACAGGGCGCCTTTCTACAGGAAGCTGCTCTTTTTGCGATAGGTACTTGTTTTCTAGGAGGAGATTCTGCTTCGCTGACCTCCCTCTGCGATCTTGGCATGGAGGGTTCTGCATGGTACACACGGAATGGGACGGTGATTTATGGGGAACTTATGGCACAAGCCCTTCTCCATTGGATCCAGCCATTACCACAGGATGACACTTCAATGCTTCTGGAGTCGAAAGTGGCCTTCTTGTCAGATGCCATGTATGAGTTGATTCACCTAGTAGCCAAAGATATTTCATTTTCAATGGGGGCATGTCTCCAGCTTTGGCTTTGCTTTTGAACAGTGGACACGGCATCCAAGTATCAATTATGTAAGCTTCCTTTTAACGGGAAACTTGTGTTTGGGGAGAACTTGGAGAAGCTGGTCAAGGAGCTGGGAGCATCCAAACTGTATGGTCTTCTGGAGGATAAACCTAACAGGCCTGGAACACGCAGCCCCTTCTCCTCCGTGTTACTTTTTCCTCACCACCACTACCAGGGTTTCTGGGACTCCTGGAAGTATCATCTACTTGGTACTGGCATGACATTTACTTTGTAGTTCCGAAAAAGGATGGGTCCATCCATCCAATATTGGATCTCAAGGGCATCGATTTTCACCTAGGGACCTTTCACTTCTGCATGGAGATGTTGACGTTAGTCATCCATGCGGTCCAGCTAGATGCATTTCTTGCATCTCTGGACTTGGCTGAAGCCTATTTCCATATTCCCATTTGTGAGGATTAGCAGCACTTCTGTGCTTTTCTGTTCTTGGCTTGCATGTTTTGTTTTCCGCTCTACCCTTGTCTCTCCACTGCACTGAAGATATTCACAAAGATAACAGTGGTGGCTGCCACTGCTTTGCAGCGCAAAGGGATTTATACTCATCCTTTCCTGGACGACTGGCTTATATGGGCTAGGTCACATTTGGGGGCACTTTGGGCGTTAACCCGAGTGATACAGTTGCTGGAGAGCCTGGGCTGGGTGATCAATTATGACAAAAGCAACCTGGAGCTTACCCAATTGCTAGAATACCTTAGCACCAGTTCAGGAAGGGTCTTCGTGCTTGAGAAGATAGAAGCTGCTATCTTAGCTGATGTCTTTTTGAAAGCAGCAGACTCCCAAGAAGTGGGTCTACCTTCAGCTGCTAGGGTCGAATCATCCCCTGGGCATGAATGCACATGAGACTCCACTGCAAAGGTCCTTGCTTTTCCACTGGTCTCCTTGTTCACAGGACCTCACCCATTGGTGGCGTCCAGCCTTCAATGGTGGGAGCCGCCTGCCATCTGCTAAAGGGCCTTCCCCTGAATGATCACCAATGGCTTCTCCTGACAATGGATTCCAGCCTTCTCGGCTGGAGAGCCCATTGCGAGGGGCACAGGGTTGCTGGAACAAGTGAGAGGTGGCTTGGCCCATCAATCAGATGAAGGCAAGAGCTATTCGCTTGGCTGTCTTGCATCTCTGCTTAGTCTGAGGAAAGGCAGTTCAAATCTTTAAGCTACTGCATGGTGTTTGTCTATGTCAACAGGCTGGGGGGCATGAAGAGTTCTGTGGTTGCCCAGGGAATGACATTTCTGTTCTCTTGGGTGGAGTGGAATCTCCCGGACCTCTCAGCACAGCATATTGAGGGAGTGGGCAACATGAAAGTGGACTATCTCAGTCAATACTCCCTTGATCCTGGAGAGTGGGAATTGAGCCAAATGGCATTCCAGAGAATCCTGAATGGGTGGGGTCACCCTGAGATGGATCTGATAGCGACCTAGGCCAATGCCAAGGTGCAGCAGTTCTTAAGCTGCCACAAAGAGGCAGGCTCAGAGTGTTGATACCCTAGTTCAAACTTGGACAAGGTAAATTATGCTGTATGTGTTTCCTCTGTGGCCTCTCATAGAGTGAGTGCTTTGTCTTGTAAGTGCATTCAGAATCCAGTAGTTATGGTGGTACCAGATTGGCTGAGGAGGCCATGGTATGTAGATCTGATGTGCCTCCAGCAGGAACCCCCCTCCCCCAAGCCTCCCATTGGCTCAGGGGCCGGTCCTGTTAAATGATCTGGCTCCCTTCTTGTTTATGGCTTGGCTCTTGAGAGGTGACACTTAGTGTGTAAGGGCTAATCTTCTGCTATGGTTTCCATGCTTCTGAAAGTGAAGTAGTTCCACATGTCTCATTTATGTATGTGTTTGGTGCCTTTTTGAGAATTGGTGGTATGAGCATCAAGTCAGCCTTGGTGCTGCAGACTTGCTGGTTCTGCTCTCCTTACTTCAGGATAGATTAATAAGAGCTTCTTCCTCAGTTCGCTGAGGGTTCAGATGGTGGCCTTATCTTGTTTTAGAGGGCTGGTGGTGGGGGTGTTTGGCAGCCTCACATTCAGATGTGGTCCATTTCTTGTGGAGAGTTAAACACTTGCACCCTCCCCTGTGATCGGTTGTTCTTTCTTAAAATCTCAATTTGGTTCTTCAGACCTTGATGGCTAAGTTGTTTGAGCCTCTGAGGAGGGTTATGCTCAAAAATTTGTCCCTCAAGGCTGTCTTTTTAGTTGCGGTCTGCTTGATGAGATGTATCACCTACACCCCCTCTCGCCTACTCCGCTCATCTAATTGTCTTCGTTTATCTATGCTTTTTACTCGTACTGCTAATTCTAGACTTCGCTCCTTTCAACTGGCTGCACCCTTTTCCTGGAATTCTCTACCTGTCTGTCCGCCAAGCCTCCTCCCTGGCCATCTTCAAATCCAAATTGAAATCCCATTTCTTCACTATTGCTTTTTGTTCCTAACTCGTCTTTTCTTGTTCTCTCCATAAACATTTATTCTTGTCTTGTTAATTGTTATTTGTATTATCTAATTTATTTCATATTTTGTCTTGACTAGACTGTGAGCTCTAACGGGCAGGGACTGTCTCTTTTTATGTTTGTACAGTGCTTCGTATGTTGCAGCGCTTTATAAATGCTTAGTAATAATAATAATGATAATAATAATATCTCAGGGTTGCAGCCTTTGTTGTGCCGAGATTCCTATCTGTCATTTTTGGAGTAGACTGTGTATTTATGGCCCGGTCCTTTATCTTTGCCCAAAGTGTTGTTGCCTTTCTACATCAATCAAGTGGTCTGTTTGCCTTCATTCTCGAAGAAACCATGCCAGGGGAAGAATAAGGACCTTTGCCTGGTGGATATTATAGAAGGGTGCTCCTTCAGTACCTGGAGGTCACTAACGCCTTCCAAAAGTCAAACAGACCTTTTGTCCTTTTTGCAATCTTGAGTAAGGGTGAAGCAGCCACAGTCTACCACGGGCTGCTGGATAAGCTGAAGCTATCGCCTCCTTTATCTGTTGTGGAACCAGCCGCTCCCTGAGGGTTTGTGTATGCATTCCACATAGGTGCAGACTTCTTCTGGGGCAGTGCATAACTCAGTCGCTCCCAGAAACTTTGTCAGGTGGCAGCATGGTCATTGCTTTCCATTTTTATCAAGCATTACTGCTTGGATGTCCATGCTCAGGGAGACATGGCTTTCGGTGCAGAGATCTTGAAATCTTCCATGTCTTCTTCCCGCCCAATGGAGGCATAGCTTTGGTTTAGCAGGACGATATGGAAAGTGAGATTTTCCTTATCAGATAATGTCCTTTCTTTGTGTCCTGTTAAGCCAGTCCAGGATCTGCCCCTATGATCTGCTATCTTCTGTGATTTGGCCCTGTGGGCTATTTTCTTCTTGGCAGACCTTCTCTGAAAGGGTATTCTGTATATATGTTCCTTGGACTGTTGGTCCTTATTGCCCTCATTGAGGCTGTGTGCGGTCGGAGTTCTTGACCATGGCTTGGGTACGATTACTGGGATGCATGCCGCCTAGCTGCCTCGGATATGGTTGCAACATGAGGTTATAAAACCTTTAGATAGAGAAAAATATATCTCCACCTCTGTTGATAGGGGGACACAATCCACTTGTCTGGACTGGCCTAGCAGGACTCAAGGAAAGGACATTATCTGGT
Source organism: Ichthyophis bannanicus (assembly GCA_033557465.1). Classification (NCBI taxonomy): domain Eukaryota; kingdom Metazoa; phylum Chordata; class Amphibia; order Gymnophiona; family Ichthyophiidae; genus Ichthyophis; species Ichthyophis bannanicus. The sequence continues at coordinate 669,972,618 of CM066032.1, read as the reverse complement.
AAGTAAAACTGTTACCTTATACAGCACTGCATGCACCTGTCAGTTATAGAGATGATAAATAGTGGTACTAGTAAACTTAATTTAAGAATTTTATATACTGACTTTTTAGACACAAATCTATCCAAAGGGGATCTCAATTAAATTAAGACACACTGTTTACAAAACAATCATTACAAAATGTATCAAGCAGATTAAATGAAATTAATAGGATAACATGAAATAAAATACTGTATTATTCAAATGTACGTTTTAACATAAAGTATAATACTAAAAAAAAAAATATAATAAAACAAAAATCTTACAAAACAAATATTGGCACGTGAGAAATGCCATGCTGCATATGCATTTTGGCCAAAAATTCATGTTTTAGCTTTCAAAAGAACAAGAGGTAATCCCTAAGGTAATTTCTTTCTCTGATTTGAACAAGGTGTACATTATAAACTTCAGAGCATAACTAGATCATAAAGATAGAGGCAACTGGTACAAAATAAGTTTGTTTATTTAAAATGATTTGACATACCACTATTCAAATTGTACACCATGGCGGTTTACAAACCTGGAGAAGGCCTGAAGGCAATGGTAGCAGAAATATGCAATAATAAAATGAACAATACAAGTTTTAAAAAAAAGAAAAACAATTAGTTATTAATGTAATCAGACGTATAATCTAAAAAAAAATTTCATTTATCTTTCTGGAGGTTTGGGGCGGGTGGGGGCGGTCCAGAGAGATAAGGAAAGAGTGCTGGGATCCTTAGTAGGTTTTATTTTGGGAGAAAAACCAGGGGTTTTGGCTGTGATTGCAGGAGAAGGGGGGAAATGTTCCCCAAGGCAGTGGGGAGGGTGCTTGGAGGAGTAAGGAAAACTAATGAGCCCTGAGAAATGATTTTTAGGAGAGTTGAAAATACATTTTAGCTGCGATGGGCAGTGTTTTAAAAGTGTAAGGGGGCTACACTTCTGAAAGGCTGCAAGCTCATCAAAGATATGCTGAGGAGAAATAAAGGTAAATGATGTTAAATTGTACTATTTTTAAGTGTTATTTAAGGGTTAAATCTGCAGTTTTTGGTAATATAAAGTGCCTGATTGAAGGGGGGGGGGAGGGATGGGATATCTGTTACATTGTAGCCATGTAGCACAGCTGAGAGAGACCTGTCCTCATGCAGTTTGTGAAAGAAGGTTTTTCTCAGGCTCTAAGGTTAAAGTAACAGGCTGAAAAATGTTTTAATGTCTTGGCAAAGGGAAATATATGGATTTTATTAAGATTGTAGGGGAAGGGAATATTACAATAGGGGGTCTCAAGTACCATTTTATGACACAGTTTAGTGTAGGGACACTTTTTCCAGATGATTGGAATGTTAGTGATCTTGCTGGAAGAAAATAAGTTGGTGACTGTTGGCTGAGGCCTGTAAAAATGGGTGTGGAAGACAGTTTTGAGTGTTTTGGGCAAATTAAGAGAGATAAAAATAGAGTGATTGAGGGTTGTTTCTGTTTTGTTTAAATGTGGCTTGGTTAGGAAATTTCACTTTTACAAGTAGAAAGGAGGGGAAGTGAGAACTAAAAGGGAAGATAATTCCTCAAAAGGTATGCAAGCAGCTGCCCAAGATGAAAGTAAGGTTTTTTTTATCACTTTGGTGCTTAGAAAAGTAAAGATCGGGGAATTTAGGTAAGAGATGGCTGGAGGAGTTTTATCTTCTATCAAAAGGTATAAGGAAAGGGTTCAGAGAATAAATCCCTGTAGCAGATAAGAAACTTGGATTAAAAAAAAAAATAGAGTTCAAAATTAACGACAACATAGGACAGGCTGGAGGTAAGGAGAATTAGGGAGAGCACTTGAACTTTTTGAAAGCGTTGCCGTCTTCTTTTAAAGTTCGTGAGGGGTCTAATTAAAAGTGAGTATATGGTGAGAGTGTGGAAGGCAGGGTGCTTTGAGAGGGATCGTTGTGTAATGTGTGGAGGTATTGGTGGGAAGCTGTGATGGAGGAATTGAAGTAGAGAAGGGTAGAAGCGTGAAGGTGAAAGAAAAGGGTGTACCAAAGAATTGTGGGCTTGAAAGATAGCTGAGAGACAGATTTAAAGAAAATCATTAAGGGCAAAACAGACCTGCAAGCTTGCAAATCTTTACCATTTGGTGAGGCTTCTTGGGTAGAAAGATAGGTATAAAGGGGAATCGTATAGAAGTTGGTGATTAAACTGCCTTTGCAGAAGAAAGAAGAACTTCTGAGTTCCTGGCATCCGAATCCTGATGTCAGATGACCTTGGACCCCAACAACTGAAGACTACTAAAGATAAGTAGCTACCTATGAAACAGACCAGACTGATTAAGTACATAAAAATATTTGTTTCAATATTGACTATCATTATCTTAAACTATAGGAATTTCTGATTGAGCAAAAAGAAGCACGGGCATGCATATTTCCATTGAGAGATGTTTATTGGAAACATACTTTCCAGGATATAATTCACTTATAAGGACATTTGTTTAAAAGAATGTAATTCCCAAGTTGTTTTATAAAATATTACAATTCCTCTTCATACACGACTTGTGGGACTAGTATTATTTAGAGTTTAAATAAACATTCAGTTATGTAACATCAAATGATCCAAGGGTCTTTATCCACGCTTAGTTTATATTTTTTCCTTACTGTGGGTACCTTGGTGTTCTCTGAAGGTCTCTCCTTGGGCAAGTGTCAGTTCGAGTTAACATTCTCTCCATTGTGACATAATTTCATCAAAGGGGGAAACAGAATTGACACCCCCAAGCTAAGGGGGGGGGGTGGTTTCATAAAGCATATAGACTATGACATAAAAGGAAGAGATAAATATAGAACAGTATAATCCAAGACACATTTTTTACTAAGAGACACATATGTAGGAATGGTTTGATTAAGGGCACAAAAAAATTAACACCACAGTTGTTTGAGAGGGATCTAATACTAGAAGCCAGTGTAAAGCATTAAGCAACAGAGTGGCTCTCTCCCAGCACGGATACCTGGTCACTATGCTTGCAAACAAATTCTGAACCATCTGGATTCTAGACATTAATAATGTCAGCAGATCAATATTAATAGAATGCAATAAACTAAATGACTGACAACAAGAGTTTGCATCACCATTTTAAAATCTCCATACTGCAGAAACGCTCTTAGCTAGGTGCCCAGTTTTATCTACCTCGAGGCTTTTCTAGTGGCCTGTGATACTAGGTCTCCATGGTAAAAGTGGAATCAAGCTTTTGTTCTTCTGTCAAAATTGCAAGGAGGCTTCATTTAAAAGCCAATCCTAAAAAACTCAAATGGAAGGGGTTGAAATTTCAACCAATAATATTACAGTTTTTTCTGAATTTGGTTTTAATCCATTAGAATTCATCCATGTGATTATAGCTATTGAACAGTCAATAAATAAATGCAGAGCTGTAATGTGCTCAGAGTGTAACAACAAGAGTTACATCTATGGTACATACAATAATCCATCAAACAACATAATTACATAGTAATGTACTAAATGAGAGCAGATAAAGGCCTATATGGCCCTAAAGTCTTAACAGTGACTGTCGTTTTTGGGTAGATACACATATGAATTCCCAGATGGAACCCAATGCCCACTCCCCTTTCCTCTGTCTCTTACCCAACCTTACAGAGTAGTACCATTGTTTTCTAGGGTGGTAATTGCTGTTCCATATATATTACCCTAATCTTTCTCATAGATTTCATGGAATCGTACTATTGCTAGTTTGGGCTGCAACTAACATTCCTGCCAAGCTGTATGAAAGTCCTCTTCCCATGCTGCTGTTGGTAGGGGGAGATGCTGTCATATTGTGTTTTTAGTCTTGAGGAGTAGGCTCCACTCAGCTTGGCGGGAACATTGGCTGTAACTCCCATTTCCCATCTAGGAAACACAATGCTTTGTAACAGCCACCTTGCAGAGGTTACTTCAGTACTTAATTTCCATCCTCTTACGACAAGGGATGCCATGTGTTTCATAGGCTGTAAACCTGCTAGCAATACCAAAGGCTTCAACAAAGTCCAACACGAACACAACAAACAGGGCATTCAGTTTTTATGTACCAAAATGCTGGAACACCCTACCCCCTGACATTAGAGCCATTACCAATCTATATCAGTTCAGAAAGGCTCTCAAAACATACCTTTTCTGCCAATATTTCCCAGACAGCAACTGAACTAGATATCCCCTCCAAGAAATGACCCAATCTAGAAATGCCCTCACACTGCAGTGTAAATAGTTTATGTATATAGTTAACCCAGTTATCCAAGTTTGTACTCCTGTTCAATGTAAAACCTGACAGTTTGTCGTTATGGTCGTTTTGTTATGATGTAAACCGCGCTGATTCTAAATAGCGCGGTATATAAGAAACTGTAATAAAATAAATAAAATAGGCTTTTTGAATTCTGTTACTGTGTGTCTGGGAGGGTATTCGAGCCATCCACCACCCTTTCTATTAAAAAATATTTTCAGATGTTGTTCTTGAGTCTACCACCTTGGAACTTCTTATGGGGACTGTTAGAAGTTCTTTTCCATTCAAAAAGCTTAGCTTTATTTATTAATTCCATATTTTTTTGTATTCAGCCTGATCTAGTGAGCTGATCTTGGCGGATGCTTCTTGTTCATCATTAACATTCATCAAATATATAAATGTTTGTGTCATCCTCCCCTCTAAGATACACATAATTGCATCCACAAGTCTCTTATATGACTTCCGGTGTACACCCCACAACAGTTAGGCTAGAAACTGTCCAGAGAAAGATAACCAATCTGGGAATAATTTTATAGGAGGTGCCTTCTTTAAATGTGAAAGCAGACACCTGAAAATGGCCTGTTAGGCATGTATGTGCATATGTTTCCACATATGTGCATAAAGAAGCTCTTATAAAATAATACAAGCCATCAAATTAGCATGCTATCGCTGTGGGTTTGCACGTGGGCAGAGTTTGGCTGGAGCATGGATAGAGAGCATAAGTATGCATGTAGATTATAACATACTTTAATCTATGCATGTGTGTGCGATCATTTGCACCATATTGCAAGCAGGTATAAGTGATCACATCTACAGTACATTTAAGGAACGTTATCTGCCACTTAATGCTAGTCTTTTATAAAGTAGACGCCTGTTTTCTTTATAAAATAGCACCTAAGTAGGCATGTTTTTACTTCCTAAGTTAGGTACCCCTTTATAAAATTAACCTTCTCTATGTTCTTTCTGAGGAACAGCCTCCAGAACTGAACACAATCTGGCCTTCTAGGAGGAAAGCCAGAGGTGTAATTGCAAGACTCAGAGATGCTGAGGACCAATTTGTGGAAAGTGTCAAGGATAAAGTGGAAGCGCTAAACAAATTCTTCTGTTTCATGTTCACAAAATAAAATCTTGGAAGAAGGACCACGCATGATTGACAAAGGTACAAATATAAATGAAGTAGATATGACACTATTCATGGAAGGTGGTGTTTATGAACAACTTGAAACTGAAAGTGGACGAGGCCATAGGACCAGATAAGATACATCCCAGGATACTGAGAGAGCTCAGAGAGGTTCTAGTGGCATCTTTAAAGGATGTATTTAATAGATCCTTGGAGACAAGGGGGGGTTCCACAGGATTGGAGAAGACCTGATGTGATCCCTCTTCACAAAAGTGGTACGGGAGAAGAGGTGGCCAACTGCAGGCTGGTAAGCCTTACCTCAGTGGTGGGGAAAGTAATGAAGATAGGATAGTGAACTTTCTAGAATCCAATGGTTTGCTTGGTCATACAAAAGGAAGATCATGCCAAATGAATCAGATTGACTTCTTTGACTGCGTGACCAGAGAATTGAATCAACTGCAATACCCTACCTCAACCAGATGAACTCTACCGCCCGCGACAGCATAAAATCTAATAGCATATAGTCATGTGTTAGCCTGTACTCTTTGGAAGTCAACACTGTATATAATGTATATTTGGCCCCCCCAACCTACTGAAATCAAATGTATACCCTGATCTGTGTGCTATAATAATCAACTGTATATTGTATCCAACTGTTTATCCCGTGTTACGTAAATCATTGTCTAATCAAAATGTAAAACTAAAAATCTCAATGTATTATACAATGCATTATGATTCTGTAAAGTAAACCGCTGTTGATCGTAGGAAACAGCGGTATACAAGTATTTACTAAATAAATAAATAAAATAAGGGCATGAGATGGATGTGATCTACTTAGATTTCAGCAACGCTTTTGGTATTGTTCCTCATAACTGGCTTATGATTAAACTAAGTAGCCTAGGGATGGGTCCGAAGGTGGTGAACTAGTCAGAAATTGGTTGGCTGACAGGTAACAAAGGGTCGTGTAAATGAAACTCACTCAGAAGAAAGGAAAGTGAGCAATGGAATGGCTCAGGGATTGGTCCTGGTACTAGTATTGTTCACTGTCTTTGCAAGTGATATTGCTGAAGGGTTAAAAAGAGAGGTTTACCTATAGTACTCGCGGATGACACAAAGATTTGCAACCAAGTGGATACCTCTGAGGGAGCAGGCAACATGAGAAAAGATCTACAAAATTAGAAGAATGATCGCATGCTTGGTAGTTAAGACTTAATGCAAAGAAGTACTGAGTCATACACCTGACATAAAGAAATCCATAGGAGCTATATGCGATAGGGAGTGAAAGACTGGTGTGCACAGACCAAGAAAGAGACCTTAGGATGATTAGTATCTCAGGATCTCAAGGTGGCAAAACAGTGTAACAAGGCGGTAGCCAAATCCTGAAGGATGCTAGGCTGCATTCAGAAAGGCATAACCAGCAGAAGAAAGGAGGTATTAAGGCCCCTGTACAAGTCATTAGTGAGGCCTCACTTGGAGTATTGTGTTCTGTTTTGGAGACCATACCTTGCAAAGGACATAAAAGACCTGAAATGGTTCAGAGGAAGGTGATCAAAATAATATGGGGCCTGTGCTGGAAGGCACAGGAGAAAAGACTTGAAGACCTAAATATGTATATCATGGAGGAAAGGACAGGAGAGATATTATACAGAAGTTTAAATACTTAAAGGGTATTAATGAACAAACAAAGATGGGTAAGTTGTGGAACAAGAGTACATGAAGAACTGCAAAGACGTAACTTCAAAAGCGATGTCAGGAAATATTTTTTTCACAGAAAGGGTGGTGGATGCCTGGAATATGTTCCCGGTGGAGGTGGTTGGGGCAAAAGAGTGATAGAATTCAAAGAGGTATGGGATAGACACAGAAGGATGGAATGAAAAGCAAATTTAAATGACTTGCATTTCAAAAACATGAAGGAGGTCACCTTCATGAAGCAACAGGTACAAACCTAAACAAAGGCATAGTGAGGGTTAACCTGCACGGAGCACTGGATATAACTCTAGCCACCTCACTGGGCAGCCTAGATGGACCATGCTGGTCTTAGTGTCTTTTCTCTCTCAGTGGTGCCCATTATGTTGCAGATCTGCAAGAAAAGAAAACTTTCCCTCTGATCCTTCCACAATATTGCTTACTAAAAGATTCCACAGAACCAGCCCCAGGACCAGTCCTGGAGGCACTCCACTAATCACCTTTCTTTCTTCAGAGTGAATTCTGTTTACACCGCACTCCGTTGTCTGTCACTCAACTAGCTTCTAATCCAATCCATCACTTTAAGACCTACCTCGAGACTGCTCAGTTCATAGACATCTGAATGGGAGAGGGAGCACAGCGGCCCTGGCTCCACCAAAACTTTGCTGCTGCAATCAGGGCTTCCCCTACTTCGGCCTGCAGGGATCTGATCTCCTGCGGGCAGAAGTAGGGGGAAGACTGGCAATCATGACTCGGCAAGCAGCAGGCTGCCCTCTGAAATCCCATCCCCTGTGGGTAGAAAGGAGGGGAAGGCCACGATTGCAGCTGCATGGAATTCGGCTGGCTCAGGGGCGAGCTCAGCCCCCCCCCCCTCCAATGGAACACAGCATTCCAACACCGCTGGCTCAGTTTATTAAAGAGCTCTTATATGGGACAAAGGTTTGCTGAAATCCAAATAACCACATCCAGTGCACATACTTGATCTAATTCTCTTGTCACTCAATTGACAAAATCACTCAGATTCATTTAACATGATCTGCTTCTGGTAAAGTAATGCTGTCTTGGATTCTGCAAGCCACTGGATTGTAGTTAATTTATTCTTCTTCAGTAGAGTCTCCATTAATTTTTCCTCAACACTGAAATAAAGCTAGTCAGCCTATAGTTTCTAGCCTCCTCTCTGTTACCACTTTTATAAAGAAGGAATATATTTGCCCTTCTTAAGTCTCTCAGAACACACCCATCTCTAAAATGCTACTCCTTCTCCATTCCTGCCAATTCTGGCCTTCCTAAATAGATAATAGCCCAGTATAGCCATATTCCATTCATGGGACTCGCTGAACTATGTCTATATTGTAGCAGCTGTATCCAGGTTTGCCTCTATCATTATGGCTTATAGGTTTGGAATTTTATTGTTTAAATTATAGGCATGTATACTTACAACTTCATAGCTATGTCTGTTTGAGTTGCTTATATGCTGTAGAGCCTCATAGTTGCTGACTTGTGTAAACACCCACCAAAGGCAAAGGCAAAATACTATAATGACTTGCAAAGGATTGTGGGGAATGTAGTCCATTCATACCAGAATCGGCCGTTCACAAAATAATGAGTTGTGTTGCTCGAGTGTAAGCAAAGAAAAATATGGATTCACCAGAGGCAGGTCTTGTCAGACAAATCTGATTGATTTTTTTGACTGGGTGACCAGGGAGTTGGACCGAGGGAGAGCTCTAGATGTGGTGTATTTAGATTTCCGTAAAGCCTTTGACACTGTTCCTCACAGGCGACTTATAAACAAACTGAGCACCCTAGGGATGGACCCTAAAGTTACTGCTTGGGTTAGAAATTGGTTGGGTGGGAGGCGACAAAGAGTACAAGTAAATGGAGCTCACTCTGAGGAGAAGGATGTTACCAGTGGTGTGCCCCAGGGATCTGTCCTTGGTCCGATTCTTTTTAACATCTTTGTTAGTGATATAGCGGAAGGGCTGTCGGGTAAGGTTTGCCTCTTTGCGGATGATACCAAAATCTGCAATAGAGTAGACACCCAGGAAGGGGTAGATAACATGAGGAGGGATCTAGCTAAGCTTGAAGAATGGTCTAGAATTTGGCAGCTGGGATTTAATGTTAAAAAATGTAAGGTCATGCATTTGGGCTGCAGCAATCCAAGGGAGCAATACAGTATAGGAGGTGAAGTACTTTTGTCCACTAAAGAAGAGCGGGACCTAGGCGTGGTTGTGTCTGATGATCTTAAAGTAGCTAAACAGGTGGAAAAGGCGACAGCAAAAGCTAGAAGGATGCTTGGGTGCATACGGAGAGGAATGGCTAGCAGAAAAAAGGAGGTGATAATGCCTCTGTATAAGTCTTTGGTGCGACCTCATTTGGAGTATGGTGTGCAATTCTGGAGACCGCACCTTCAAAAGGATGTGAACAGGATGGAGTCGGTGCAGAGGGTTGCTACCAAAATGATTAATGGGCTTCATTATAAAGCATATGAGGACAGACTTAAGGATCTTAATATGTACACCTTAGAGGAAAGGCGGGATAGAGGTGATATGATTGAGATGTTTAAATACCTCCGTGGCATAAATGTTCAGGGAGAGAGCCTCTTTCAATTGAAAGCAAGTTCTGCTACGAGGGGACATGGGATGAGGGTGAAGGGAGATAGATTCAGGAGTGATATGCGGAAATATTTCTTTACGGAAAGAGTAGTGGATCCGTGGAATAGTCTCCCAGTGGAGGTGGTAGAGATGAGGACAGTAACTGAATTCAAGAAAGCATGGGACCAACACAGAGGATCTCTAAAGGCAAAAAGTGGACTGTTGTAGTTGTTATGGAAGGACAGACTAGATAGGCCATGTGGTCTTTTTCTGTCGTCATATTTCTATGTTTCTATGTTTCTATTTATGGGGTTAATTCTCCCACACAGATTTACTTGATAACACAAAAGGACACTTGCTTTCAGTATTGTACTTAGGAAAAACAAATCATGATATCAGCAACTGAACTTCTTAAGTAATCAAACAATAAAAGACCTTGATGGGAAACAGAAAAAGTCTTTTTAAGGGCTCCTGCTAATAACTTTTAGCAGTGCTCCAAAAGCAAAAACAAAACCCAAAAGTAACCAAAAACTGTTCTTTTTCAAGGATAACTTTCTTCTAGTTTCACACACAAACAGTAGTTTCCTTTCAGAGCTCACGTGCAACTGTGTATGGCTTAATTACCAATAATTAAGCCAGCTGCAAACCCCTTTGCTGGTTCACTTTCACTACGTGGCTCAAATCCTACCCTAAAGCTTTCTTGCAGGCTTTTCTGGTAGATAAAAGAACAAGTTATAGTTCCTTTTGATGGTTGTTGTATTTGTGAAAGTATTTTACCACAGCAGCCTAGTCAGAGAGCAATCCATGTATTCATTCTGATCATTTAAAATATCTCCTTCTTCAAATATCATAGAATCAATATCATGGTCTGGCTCAGAGGAATTCCTTAATGGAGCACTCTCAGGATAATAGTTGTTTCCCTGCTGTCTTCCAAATGAAGAGCTAGGGCATAGATCAGAGTTCATACCTGAGCTTCCTTTGCTGTTAGGTTTCCTCTCTAGATATCCTGGCCAGTAAGTTGTCCAGCTTTTATGTCCAGCCTTCCAATCAAGATCCCTGGACACTGGGTCTCTCTTCACATACCTTCTTGCACTGGTCTTAGGGCCCCTTCCAAATGCAGCCGTCTCCTTCACAGGTGCCGTCCGGGAATTCCTGGCTCTGTAACCCCACTCCTCTGGCTTCCTCCAGTCCAATGGAGTATGCTTGCCTCTGGAATGACTCCCAACACACGTACTGCTATGGGCTCCTTCTTTAAACCTCCAAGATGTTTTCTTCTTCTTCCTTCCACGTTGATGCTGCTGCTTCCTCTCTCTGTCCTTGAGCTCTGAGTTCCTCAACTGATTCTGTGTAGAATATGTTTTACTTTTAACTTGTTTAGAGGGATACTCCACCCTAGCACAGCTCAGCTGTGCTGAATCAAGCCCTGCCCTTGGAGATGAGTGATTGGGGATTACCTCATAGCTCTCCTGATTGAACACACGTTTCCCCACTTCAGCTCTTCTAGAGGCAGTTTGAAACCTGGTGCATTCTGGGACTGGTAGTCTTTTATGAAAACATTCTGTTTTAGTATTTCTACCAGAAAAGACAGGTTGCTTGTTCAGAGCCAATTCACCTCTATTATAGCTCCTTCCTGAACTATGATAAGCTTCCTTATCACACTTGTACCTGTCACTCATGAGTAGACCCGAGAACTCATCACTTCGATTTGTTTCCCCCAGAATTTCTATTTGTCCATTGGGGTGACAGTCCAAGTTCAGTGACTTAGGGGGTCATTCTGAGATGTGAATAGCGGGGATGGACGTCTGGTTTGGACATCCAACCCCCATTCGCAGGGAGCAAATTTCAAACCCTATGCTCCCTGCATGCACAGAGGGCTGAGGCAGAGAGGGGGCAGGCCCACAACCCCAGAAGTACAGGGCCTATTCTGGTCACGGCCCAGGACTGGAGCAAGCCCGTTGGGTACATCTGGAGCCAGTTGGCAACCCTAGTTAAGTGCATATTGCTGAAAATCAGTGCTAAGCACCTAACTCTTCCCTGCCCTGTCTCCACCTCTGTAGCTAGCCACGTTTTAGGCATCTAGTGAATCTTGGATTCTTAGGCAATTGGCCCTAATCATTTTTCAAAAGGGATCCTAAAGTTAGACTCCTAAAACCTTTTTGAAAATGTTCTTCCTAATTTTTAAAGTTAGTGTTATGTATGATATGTATAATCAGTTGGCCAGTCATTGTTGGGCTGGTATGACAAAGTATAGGACAAGCATACATGGTAGCATGGCTGATTAGGAACTTACCTCTGAATATTTCCAAGGTGAAGCACACAATAACATTTTCCTTTTCGTCCCTCTAGTCCAGTCCCGGAACCATAGAGTTTAGACTCTCCTCCAGCAGCCTTGGAGACTGAATGACATCACAGCTCTTCTCTCTCTGGTATAAATAGGCAAGGACCGCCCCCTTCCACCAGTACTTCAGTCTCCAAGCAGCTGAGGAGATTCTGGGCCTAGGGATAGGCCCAGCACAAATAGGCAGAGCTAGGAATTTTTTCTTTGTTTTCCTTTTCTAATTCTTGATGGTTTTTGTTTTGTTGCCTTTCTAAAATAAATAGCCACTTTTTTCTTCCCTCTGGCTCCAGTCCTGCTTACTCCTTTCTCCCTCAATTTTCCCTTTCGTGGGGGGGGGGGTGCCCCTTGGTGAGAAGAAGCAGCTTTACAGAGCAGAAGAAGTAGCCTCCCTGCTCCCAAACCCGCAAGCAAGGGTGAGGAGCAGGTGGAAGGCTTAGCCCCAGCCATCTCTAAGGGACAGTGAGATTGGTGGTGGGAGCACCGTCGGAGCCGAAGCCACGAGGAGGCTGAGCTCTGACGCGTGTCTGCCTCATTGCAGCACCTCAGGTTGAAGCAGGGAACTGTAAGTAGGTCTCGCCAACTTAAACGGCGTTTTTTCTTTCTTTTTGAATTTCCTTTTACTTGTTTCTTGGAGGGGAGTTGAGGGGGAAGTCCCTGCCTCAGCGGGGGATCTCATAAAGGAGTTCTCCAGGACCAAGCAGGAAGTCAGTCCTCACATATGGGTGACGTCGGCGCCGACGGAGCCCTCGTAGAGCAATTTCCCCAGCTTTCAAAGAAAGCCTTTGGGAATTGCAGCGCGCATGCGCGGTCCCCTTCCCGGCCAAGGGTGCCATCTTGCTCAGTCTTCTTTTTTCCGCAGAGCCCTACAGACGCTGTTTGTGATCACCGCTGAAAAAGTTGATTTTCTCTCTTATTTTTTATTCTTTTTCGGTTCGACCAAGGAGGAGCCTCGAGCCGAGGAGCTCGATGCCCTCCAGTATGATTCTCCCCCGAAGGAGGCCTTTACTGTACCGGTTCCTCCGATGCTGGAACGGCTTCTCTTCCGCATGTGGGAGAACCCGGCGTCGGCGCCGGTGTTAAGCAAGCGGGTCGATTCCATTTATCGAGTCCGCAAGAGCCCCGGCTTCCAAAAGGCACAACTACCGCACCATTCCATGGTGGTGGAATCGGCCATGCATAGACTCAAGAGTCAAAAAATGCACTCCTCGGTGCCTCCCGGCAGGGAGGCCCAGAGCCTGGATGCCCTCGGTAGAAAGTGTTTCCAGGGCTCTATGCCTGCTTGTCGAGTCCAGACCTACCAGCTCTATATGGGCATGTATCTCCGAGATCTGGCAAAGGAAATTGCCGGGTTCTCGGCTGGTCTCTCCGAGGAACCTTTACAGAGGTTCCAAGCCTTGTCCACTGGGATTCGAGAGTGCTCGAAGTTTATCTTTCGAGCAGCCTACGATGGCTTCGAAGCATCGGCTCGAGTAGCCGGAGCCGGCATCGGTGCCCGCCGACAGGCTTGGCTTCAGTCATCCGACCTCGAGCCATGGGTCCAGGACAAGTTGGTCGATGTCCCCTGCAGAGGTGAAAACCTCTTTGGCAAACCAATGGCTAAAAAGGCTGCACAAATCGAGACCGAGACTCTGACCAGAACTAGGCTGTCCAGAAAAACCTCTGCCCCTCCTCAGAAGAAGAAGGGCTCGGGGAAAAAGCCCTTTTACCCGAGGAAGGCGGCTGCCTATAAATACTACCCTCAGTATCAGACCTCAGCAGCTCCCCAAAAGGATCAGCAGGCCAAGGGACGGGGTAATGGGTCCCGTAGGCAGCAGGCCCCCAAGCCCACTACACCGGCCCCTTCTCAGCAGGGTGGGGGTTTTTGACTCCATCAGCATAGCCTCTTCTCCTCAGCTGGTTTCTCTCAGCACAGGAGGCCGGCTGGTCCACTTTGCCCACAGGTGGTCAGCCATCACATCAGATACCTGGGTACTTCATATAGTTCAGAAAGGCTATCTTCTACACTTTCACCAGGTACCTCCCTCCTACTTTCCAGGGGAGCCTCCAAGACTCCCTCTGCACAGGGACTTACTCCTTCAGGAGTTGGCAAGTCTTCTTCAGGAACAGGCTGTGGAACCGGTGCCCCACCACCTGAGAGGTCACGGCTTTTATTCCAGGTACTTTCTGATACCAAAAAGAACAGGAGGCCTCAGACCCATCCTGGACTTGCGAAACCTCAACAAGTTCCTGGCAAGGGAAAAGTTCAAGATGCTTTCCCTTGGAATCCTGCTGCCCTACCTCCAGCAGGGAGACTGGCTATGCTCCTTAGATCTAAAGGATGCCTATACTCACATCCTTATTCATCCAGACCACAGACAATATCTCAGATTTGTTGTGGGAGGAAATCATTACCAGTACAGGGTCCTGCCCTTTGGCCTATCCTCCGCCCCACGGGTTTTCACCAAATGCCTGGCAGTGGTGGCGGCCTATCTCAGACTTCAAGGCCTTTTTGTGTTTCCATACCTGGACGACTGGCTCATCCGGGCCCAGTCTTCCCAAGAGGCCACTCAAGCCACTCATCGCACTGTGTCTCTGCTCCAGCACTTGGGCTTTGTCATAAACTTCGCAAAGTCCACTTTGCTCCCCTCTCAAGATCTCAAATTCATCGGGTAAGGTTAAGCACACTTCAGGCGCAGGCCTTCCTGCCTCTGGACAGGGCCCACAGGCTCATAAATCTCGCCAGCCACTTTCGCAGCAATTCCCTGGTCTCTGCCAGGCAATTTCTGAGACTGCTCGGCCATATGGCTTCCACGGTCCATGTGACCCCCAATGCCCGCCTGAACATGCGACCTGCCCAGTGGTGCCTTCGCACGCAATGGCATCAGGCCACGGGGAGCCTGACGGACTCAGTACAAGTCTCGGACCTGCTGGTCTCTTCTCTGCGGTGGTGGCTTCATCTGCCAAACCTAGTACTGGGAGTGGATTTTCAATCTCCTCCTCCTTCTCAGGTACTAACAACCGATGCTTCTCTCCTGGGATGGGGAGCACATTGCCAAGGGACAATGTACTCAAGGCCTCTGGACTCCTTGGGAGTCTGCGCAGCAGATAAACTTCCTGGAGCTCAGACACTGTTCCCTCTAAGTTGTGCGCGTGTGCGCGCGCACACACCTCGCCGAGTGAGCGCACATACTTTACAACAGAGCGCACAAAAATTACGGTTCTGATTCGATAGAAAACAACACAGACGTCTTAAAATTTAAAAGTTGCTGTGTATTTACGGTTTTCACAAGTTCTACAATATTTTCTAGTGCAATCAATGTGATGTACATACTGTATTCTGACGTGTAGTCAAATTTTAAAGTATATAACTCTGAGTGTCGTTATGTGGCGCACAAAAATTTAACCTTCCTTCAAAAGCGGCACAGCTGATATTTTATGCGCACACAGCCTACAGAAAATTAGAGGGAACATTGAGCTCAGAGCCATCCGCCTAGCTCTGAGAGCCTTCTCCCACCTCACTTCTCACCAGTCTGTACTGGTCCAGACGGACAATCAAGTAGCAATGTTCTACGTGAACAAACAAGGAGGCACAGGCTCCTTCCTTCTCTGTCAGGAGGCACGATGGCTGTGCTCTTGGGCAGTAGGCCACAGCATACTCCTCAAAGCGGTCTATCTCCCAGGTCAAGAAAATTACCTGGCAGACAAACTAAGCAGGATCCTCCAACCACACGAGTGGAGATTGGATCCATTAGTGGTTCAGCAGATCTTTCTCAAGTGGGGTCTCCCCACCTTTGATCTGTTTGCCAGTCCTCTGAACCGGCAACTACCCAGATTCTGCTCTCGACAACCTCATCCTCTCAGAGTAGCGCCGGATGCTTTTCTGATTCCATGGTCCACAGGCCTCTTGTATGCCTTTCCTCCCATGCCGCTGGTGTCTCGAACGCTCTTCAAAGTTCTCCGAGACAAAGCCTCGCTGATCCTAGTGGCTCCCCGGTGGCCGAGGCAACCTTGCTTCCCGCTTCTAATGCAGCTGGCGGTGGACACTCCTCTTCCTCTGGGGTTTCAACCCGATCTCCTGACACAAGACCACGGGTCTCTCCTACACCCCAACCTCCGGTCCCTTCATCTGATGGCCTGGCTGCTGAAAGGGTAGTCCTTGCTCCCCTCCTGCTGCCTCGGGAGGTGGAAGAGGTCGTCTTGGCCTCCAGGCGGCCCTCCACCCGGAAGTCCTACGCTCTTAAGTGGCGTCGCTTCTCTATGTGGTGTGCTCAGCAGTCTGAGAATCCCTTCTCCTGCTTGGTGGCAGTGGTCTTGCAATATTTGCTTTACCTCTCCAATCTGGGCCTTAAGTCCAACTCTGTCAGAGTCCACCTCAGTGCTCTCTCTGCACATCACGCACCGGTAGATGGCAGGCCTCTATCCAACCACCCTTTGGTGGCTCGTTTTCTCCGAGGCCTCCTTCTGCTTAAGCCTCCTTTGCGTCCACCAGCCCCTGAATGGGATCTGAATGTGGTCTTGCAGCGGATTACCTGTCCACCCTTTGAACCTATGGCTACCTGCCCTCTTCGTTTTCTTTCTTGGAAAACCTTGTTCTTGGTAGCCCTTACCTCTGCTAGGCGTGTTAGCGAACTGCAGGCCCTAGTGTCTGATCCTCCTTACACTAGGTTCTACAGGAATAGGGTGGTCTTACGGACTCACCCTAAGTTTCTTCCAAAAGTGGTTTCTCCTTTTCATCTCAACCAGGAGGTGGTTCTTCCGACCTTCTTTCCCAGG
Organism: Ichthyophis bannanicus; assembly: GCA_033557465.1. NCBI lineage: Eukaryota > Metazoa > Chordata > Amphibia > Gymnophiona > Ichthyophiidae > Ichthyophis > Ichthyophis bannanicus. Next base: position 669,955,885 of record CM066032.1, on the reverse strand, counting down.
CCGCACTCCAGCCGGGCTGAAATGGTCCTGCATACCCTGGACTGTAGGAGAGCCTTGTCCTTCTACCTTGACCGTACGCGGGAGCATAGGAGGGCTGTTCAGCTCTTCGTTTCTTTTGACCCCAATAACTTGGGGCTACCTGTCTCCAAGCGTACCTTGTCCATCTGGGTAGCTGACTGTATCGCATGGGCTTATGGGGCAGCCGGCCTCTCGTTGGAGGGTCGAGTCACGGCTCATCGTGTTAGGGCGAAGGCTGCGTCAGTGGCACACCTCCGCTCTGTTCCGTTGGCAGACATCTGCTGGGCCGCTACTTGGTCTTCAAGACAGACTTTTGCGGCACATTACTGCCTGGAGAGGGAGTCCCGCAGGGACAGTGCTTTCGGTCAGGCAGTCCTCCATAATCTCTTTGAGGTTTAGGCAACTCCTACCCTCCGGCCCTGGTGTTGGGCTACCGGTCGGGGGCGTTTTCAGAGAAGATTCCTTCCTTCTATACTGCTGAGCTAGAGGGAGCTCATTTTTGTGCTTGAGGACTCCGGTAGCCTTAAGCTTGGGAGTCCCATATGTGAGGCCTGACTTCCTGCTTGGTCCTGGAGAAAGAGTAGTTACTCACCTGTAACAGGTGTTCTCCAGGAGCAGCAGGAATCAGTCCTCACAACCCTCCCTCCTCCCCTTGGAGTTGCAGTCCTATCATTTCGTTTTTGCTAATTTTTTTGCTGTCTTTTAGCTATGTCATCAGACTGAGCAAGATGGCACCCTTGGGCGGGAAGGGGACCGCGCATGCGCGCTGCAATTCCCAAAGGCTTTCTTTGAAAGCTGGGGAAATTGCTCCGCGAGGGCTCCGTCGGCGCTGACGTCACCCATATGTGAGGACTGATTCCTGTTGCTCCTGGAGAACACCTGTTACAGGTGAGTAACTACTCTTTCTTTGCCCTCCGGACACTTTTTTGCTGCGCAGGAAAAGTCCCGGCGGCCATTTTGAAAACTGTGTTTTTTTTATAGTGGCTTTTTGGAAGCGTTTTAAGCCTCGTTTGCTGCAGACCTGCTATAGTTCAAAGGGAAACGAGCTATGCTGTACTTTTCCCTTATTGAAATATTGAGCAGGTGTATCTAGGCTGTTTTTTTGCAGGGCTCCAACCCGGAGAGAGCCCTTCCTTCCGGGGCTGGCGGTCAGGGCCAGCGGGGGGAGGGGGAGTTCCCGGGTGGTTTAGAGCAGTTCTTTGAGGCGGCTGCTATGCCTGCAATTCCACGCTGTCTAGTGTGCGGCAGGAGGAAAAGTTCAGTGCTGGAATCAGGAGTCTGTGTCCCTTGCTCCCTAGAGGCGCAGCATATGGACGGAGAGCCGGGACAGCCCCTAGCAAGCCAGAAGGCTATTCATACAGGCACTGAGGCACTGTTATCTCCGTCTCTAGATCCTGAGGAGCCAGTGCCAGGGCCCTCCTCGGGCGGCGGCTCCGCCGGGTCACAGGAGCAGGGACAGGCGGGGGAGGCGACCGGAATTACGCCGAACTTCGTTGCTTTGAGGCAGCAGGCGTTTGCCTTCTGTCAGCCCGCGATGTCTGCTCTTCCTCACGGACCCCAGAGTCAGAAGCGCTCGGCCTCTCTGGTCTGTTCGGGGAACAGTGCTCCAGTGGCTAAAAGGTGTAGGGCCACTTCGGAGGGTCCTGCGCCTTACCTCGTTGATGACCTGAGCGAGGGGAACGCCAAAGAGGGAAGAGTTCTCGGAAGATGAGCTGGAAGATGGAGAGTTGCCTGACTCGGAGCAGCAGTGCTGGGTAGTCAGAGTCTTTCGGTGTGAAGGGCTTCCAGCCCTGGTTTCGGAGACGCTATAGACACTAAACCTGCCTTCCAGCGAGAAAGCAGCGGAAGAGACATTAGAAGATCCGCTGTTGCAGGCGGTGCAGACATCCCAGAGAGTGTTTTCCCTCCATAGGGTATTTCGGAATATGATACAGGAAGAATGGGATTTGCCAGAGGCAGCCCTGAAGGGGGCTAGAGCGCTGGCTCGCCTTTATCCGCTAGCGAACCGCGATAGGGAGCTGTTTCGTTCTCCAAAGGTAGTTGCGGCGGTATCGGCGGTCACTCAGAAAACCACAATTCCCGTGGAGGGGGACCACAGCGCTGAAGGATGTTCAGGACAGGAGGTTAGACACTCTGTTGAAGCAGGTGTTTGATGTTTGCGCGCTGTCCATGCAGACTGGCTTTGGTGGCACGTGGCTGTTTGAGGTGGTCCCAGAGGTTGCAGGAGACCATCTGGAAGGGCAGCTTGAAGATGCCACGCGACTGGAGTCAGGAACCGCGTTCTTGGTGGATTTCATTCTGATCTCCTCCGCGGCTTGGCTAAGGGGATGGTCTCCATAGTAGCAGCTCGGAGGTATCTCTGGTTGAGAACCTGGTCGGCGGACAGTTCGTCAAAGGCTCAGCTTATGTAACAGGGTAGACCCTGTACAGACAGAGGAAATGCAGGCCAGCACAAGTGAAAACAGAAAAAATGACAGGGTAAACAAGAAAGTGTCAGATAGTTACCCTGAGCAACGCAGGAACACGTGCAAAAGCTCAATCAGGACACACCCAGCTAGCACAGGAAGGGAATTCATTTCACCTGACAGGGTTCAGCTAACTAAGGGTGGAGCAAGCGAACGCTGGTTTAAAACAAGCTCTCAGACATTCAGAGACAGTTTAGTTTTAGGATTCGGATCAGGATTAAGGCAAAGCCAGGAGCTGGTGCCGGAGCTGAGAGAGAGAGAGAGAGAGAAGCCGTGGCAGCCAAGGACACACTTGGAGAAAATACAGAGAGGGCAGCTAAAGCCCCGGGAAGCATGGCACAGGTATGAGAATGCAAGAGAGAGTGATAAGGAAACTCTGGAGCAATTAGAGTGCCCATATGAAGGTCAGAGGGAACCCGAGGACCTGAATAAATCAGAGAGATATCCACAGCCAAATAGTGTGTATGAGCAAGAGAAAAGCTTTTACTTACCAGGTAAAGCTGAAGAGTTTTGTAATTGTAAGTTCACAGCTCCGTCTGAAACTCCGTCACGAGCACTCCGATTCAGCTCAGCTGGGTTACAAAAGGGAAACCTGGATAGGTTGGAAAGTTCCCTTAATTATCCCACGAGCAGAGCAAGTAAGGGGCTAAGCTCTACTCAAAAGTACCAGCAGGGGCAGTGCCTGGGAAATCTCTATTCCAGTATATATGGTAATACCCAGAGAGGCTCTAGCCCGGTGAAAGAAAAGAACTTCCTGGTTGACGTGCTTAGGCAGCAAGTCTCACAGAGCACTCCCAAAGTACAGAATGAATATACCAGTCAACCAGAGATGATGGAATACCAGAATGCTGAGGAGAATGATACACAGGAATTAATGGATTGTTCTTTATCATTAATTGAACCTGAATTCTCCCTGAGATAAGGAAAGTAACTTGGTGTCTTAACTTCAGTAATACAGCAACAAACCTGTAACTCTCTCTCTCGAGGCAGAACAGAGGTATGCTCTACTCTCAGCTACCGGGGAGAGAACCTTACAGCAATATTTAAGCTTTTGTTCTTTTGTTGATTTATCCTTTAAAAGCTGAAGAAAGCAAGTTATGTTTACATTTGTTATTGTACATGAGATGTCCAAGCAAAGCATATAATTTATGTTCCTTGAAGATAAAATACCCTCAATGGGACGGGGAATAAAAACCCTTTGATTTGAAGAAAGAAGTGTTTGCGTTTATATTCATAAAGGCACAACTACCACCCTCCAGGGGCCTTGCAATACAGGAGGCTACCGCTTGGCCAGAGGAGGTGTGACACTTAGCAAGTTACCCTTTGGGGGTACGCTTTTATTTGGGGAGGATTTAGATAAGTTGGTCCAGGACCTCGGGGAGTCCCAGGGAGGACGTCTCCCAGAGGACAAGCTGAAGCAGGGCCGCAGTTCTGCGGGATTCAGGGAGGTCCCGAGAGACTTTCGTAGTTTTTGTTCTCCCCGTTATGGACAGTCCCAGCGGGGGAAGTTCCTGCTTAGGGGTCAGGGGTTTCGAGGATTCAAGGGAGCAGGCCGGGGGTTCGCTCCTTTCCAGTCCTCGGCCACAAACAGACACAATGAGATAAGGCAGGCTCAGGAGAGGGTAGTTCCCAGGGGAGGTCGGTTGCGGGAGTTATACCCTGCCTGGGTCTGAATTAAGTCAGATTAGTAGGTCCTGGAGGTCATGCGAGAGGGGTACGTATTAGAACTCCATCGACCCGTCGTAGGTTCTTTTGTCCGTTCTCCCTGCTCAGCCCTGGGCACAGGCAGGCGGTCCAGGACACGCTACAATGGCTGCTGCAGCTTGAGGCGGTGCTGCCGGTGCCCACGGAGCAGTGCTGTTCCGGTCGCTACTCCATCTATTTCGTAGTGCCAAAGAAGGAGGGCACATTTCGCCCGATCCTGGCTCTGACAAGGGTGACCCGTTGTCTCCGGATTACCCATTTTTGGCTGGAGACCTTGCGTTCCGTGCTGGCAGCGGTCCGGACCGGGGAGTTCCTGACGTCGTTAGATCTCACGGATGCTTACCTGCACATCCCGATTCGGCAAGAGCATCAGAAGTGGCTGAGATTTGCGGTACCCATGGGACATTTCCAATTTCAAGTGCTGCCCTTTGGGCTGGCAACGGCACTACAGATGTTTCCCAAGGTCATGGTAGTGGTGGCGGCGGCGCTCCGCAAAGAGGGAGTACTGGTGCACCCATATTTGGACGATTGGTTGATCCGAGCGAAGTCGAGAGAGGACAGCTCGACAGCAACAGCCCGGGTGGTCCAGATGTTCGAAGGCCGGGCTGGGTAGTCAACTTTGCAAAGAGCAGGTTGGTACCATCGCAATCCCTGCAGTACCTTGCAGCGCGCTTCGAAACAAAGCAGGGGAAGGTGTTCCTGCCCAGGGCCCGGGCTCTAGGTCTGCGACAACTCGTCAGGCGTTTCTTTTCGAGTCCGGCTCCAACAGCATGGCAGCACCTGCAGTTGTTGGGAACAATGGCAGCCATGATAGAAGTGGTTCCGTGGGCCCGAGCGCACGTGCGGCCGTTACAGGTGGTGCTTCTCCGTCGTTGGTCGCATCAGTCGGATGTCCTATCGCAGAGGTTAGTTTGCCCTCAGAATGTGCGTCACGAGCTGCGATAGTGGTTGAGAACGGAGAATATGGAAGCCGCATGCCACTGGACCACCGTCCTGGGGACTGCTCACAACAGACGCGAGCCTCCTGGGTTGGGGGGGGGCTCTTTGCGAAGGCAGGTTTGCCCAGGGTCGTTGGTCTCAGGAGGAGACGTCTCGGTCCATCAACAGGTTGGAGATGAGAGCGGTGTTTCTGGCGCTACCGGAGTTTCAGGACACTCTCGGTCGGGAGGCGGTCTGAGTCTTGTCAGACAATGCGACAACGGTGGCCTACATCAATCGGCAAGGGGGCACAGGAAGTGCTACACTGGAAGCCGAAGCGGGTCAGCTGTGGGTGTGGGCCGCACACAATCTCCAGGCTCTCGCGGCTCAACATGTGGCCAGCGTAGACAATCTCGAAGCGGATTTCCTCAGTCGTCGCAGAGTAGACCCCGAGGAGTGGGTGCTACATCCGGGGGTGTTTGCTCTTCTGGTGAGGCGCTGGGGAGTTCCGGTAATGGCTCTCATGGCGAGCTTCGAGTCAGCGAAGTAGCAAGGTTTTTCAGCAGGCGCTGGGAACGGATGTCAGAGGGGCTAGATGCATTAGCGAACAGGTGGCCAGAGGGAGTTCTCCTTTATGTTTTTTCCACCTTGGGCCCTCATGGGCAGGGTGGTGCAGCGCGTTGGGAGACATCGCGGTCGGGTGATTCTGATCGCGCCCAATTGGCCCTGTAGGCCATGGTATGGAGATTTGGTACGGCTGTTAGTGGACGATCCGTGGTAGTTATCGCAGCGGGAGGAGCTCCTACGGCAGGTCCGTTGCGCATGCCCTAGGTGAGTAGGTTCTCGCTTACGGCTTGGCTCTTGAACGGGCTAGGATGACAGCTAAGGGTTATTCGGCGGCGGTCATTTCTACCTTGCTAAAGGCACGCAGGAGTACCACCTCGCTGGCGTATGTCCAGGTCTGGAGGATCTTTGCAGCTTGGTGTGTGGAGCGTAATATTCAGCCGTTGTGGGCTTCGATTTCGCAGGTCCTTTCCTTTTTGCAGGATGGAGTGCGGAAGGGATTGGCGGCCAGTTCCTTGCGAGTGCAGTGGGCGGCGATTTCCTGTTATAGGGGGAAAGTGCTTGGTCAGCCGGTAGGATCTCACAGTGACATTAGGCTTTTTCTGAGAGCTGTCTTGCTTCTTCGTCCATTGGTACGCTGTTCGGTGCCGACATGGAAGCTGAATCTAGTATTGGAGGCTTTGCTTGAGCTACCGTTTGAGCCGCTAAGCATCGCCACCCTGAAGGATCTCGCGTTAAAGAAGGTATTTCTGGTAGCTATTTGTTCCGCAAGGAGGATTTCGGAGTTACAGGCTTTATCCTGTAGGGCACCTTATTTGTCTTTCTTCCATGATAAGGTCGTGCTACGCTCAGTGCCGGACTTTCAGCCGAAGGTGGTATCGGCCTTTCATGTCAATCATGTGGTGTCACTTCCAGTATTCTCTAAGCAGCAAAAGGAGAAATCGCAAGGCAGGTTACATCCCCTAGATGTTCGTCGGGTTCTTCCGCAGTATCTTCGGCGGACGCAGCCGTTTCGGAAGACTGACAGATTGTGGCTTTCGGGGGGGCCGCGGAAGGGTGAAGCGGCAGTGAAAGCGTCCATTTCTAGATGGTTAAAGGCGGCTATTGCGACGGCTTACCTTTTTGAAAGGTAGGGTAGTTCCAGAAGGTCTCAGAGCGCACTCGACCAGGGCGCAAGCGGCGTCGTGGGCGGAGTACAGTTCGGTTTTGGTCGCGGACATTTGTAGAGCGGCGACTTCATCGTTGCATTCATTCTCGAAGCACTATCGGTTAGATGTGCAGGCGGCGGAGGACGTTCGTTTTGGCTCAGCGGTGCTTCAGGCTGGGTTTTCTGGTCCCTCCCGTTGATGTGCACTGCTCTGTTACATCCTCTATGGTTCCGGGACTGGACTAGAGAGACGAAAAGGAAGAATTAATTAGACTTACCTGCTAATTGTTGTTCCTTAAGGAACTCTAGTCCAGTCCCGGATCCCTCCCAGGGTATGCGGCCTGAAGCTGTTGTCCGTTGTATCTTAGTAAAAGGGGTCAAATTGGAGAGGATGTCTCCGGAAGAGGAGTGGGGTTCCGGAGGACGCGGAGTGGAGCCACAATGGGAACCCCGCAGAAGCGCGGTTTTTTTTCTACGTTTTTGGCATTTCTACAAGGTCCTTCGTCGAAGAGAAGGTTAGAATATGCACAGGTTTTTAGATTCTAGCCAAAGTTTATTTAGTTTATCTTGTTGTTCTTTATCTACTTATTTGTTGCTCTGCTGAGTTGCTTTGTCAATGGGTACTGGTGGAAGGGGGCGGTCCTTGCCTATTTATACCAGAGAGAGAAGAGCTGTGATGTCATTCAGTCTCCAAGGCTGCTGGAGGAGATTCTAAACTCTATGGTTCCGGGACTGGACTAGAGTTCCTTAAGGAACAACAATTAGCAGGTAAGTCTAATTAATTCATATTGCCAGAGATCAATAATAAAATGACTAAAATATCTTTGGATTATCAAACTGACTTCTAAATGCGTCTAGCTCAAGAAACTCAGCTTAAAACAAACATGTAAGCTTTGCCAAAGTGGGCTGTGTTGGACAGTAAGGCTTGTTTTGGAAGTACATAAGTACTATGAGCTTGGGGGAGGGAGTAGTAAGAGTAGCTAAAACATTTCAAGAGAGGAGAACAAGTGGAAAAAAGACTTGAGAATGATTGTTTCAATATGTGGAATGTTCATGAGAACAGAGGCCAGTTCTACCTGTATAGGAAAGTTTTAGCTTAATTTTTACTGCTTAAAGGTTATTGCAAAACAATTCACACCCAAACTAGCCTTTCACTGGGGCTCTTTTTATCCAGCTGATTTCAGATCTCATACTTAGTACTCCACATTTTTGTTAATTTTGCACCAAAAGTTAAACATTTTATTAGGTAAGTATGCATTTGGAAGTAGACTGAAATAATAATTGTTGCAGCAGTACTCTGCTTATAAGAAAGTCAACCTGAAGCCTCCAAACCATTCTACAATCTGCAGGACACAAGTGGATTCACCACTGATCGCTCCTTCTAAGGAATCTGCTTATCTTCCATTGCATCATACGGTTGCTGACATTTTGAAGAGAAAAAGTCACCACCTACCACTAGCCAAGCTCTGCTTATGCCCTGCCCCAACAGATAGCTGCATTGAGAGCAGCGATGCAGACTTCAGCACCTGGAGGCTCTATTGGGTGGGATGAATTACAAGAGTTTGCAATCTTCAACCCCCATTGAGTCACAGTCCCCAACACACATATGCTCCCACATATATATTCTCGAGCTGCCAGGGCTTAATTTGCACACAGAAAGGAAGTGGAACTGTAAACTGGGGCAGGGAGTGGGCAACAGACAGGAGCAACGAGAGACAAAGGGCTGGACTAAAGAGACTGTTCTCTGCTCTGTTCCAGTCTTACTCCCTCCCCTCGTCCCTGCAGGCTGCATGGAAGGATGGACTAGAGCAGAACATTCTGCTGCTCTGGAGTCTGAAAAAAAATACTGGAACTATGTTCCAGGCCATTACATCAGAAATTATACCCTGACACCCACAGAACCCGGCCCTTCCCGCAACAATTGATGCAGAGCAGAGCTAGGACATTTCCAATAACACTTAACCATACAAAAACATTTTCTGATTCCAGTATCATCTCAGTAACAGTAAGACAATTCCTCTCAGTACCAGGCACATTGTAAAGTAATACAAACTTGTACAAAACATCATTCAAGACCTAGGGAAAATCTACTGTGCTAGCACTAATTTACAAAACTCACACAGCAAGGATCCTGTCCAGGAAAAGGCAGCACTATAAATTTTGCAGTGGCTTTAGAAATATCAGTATACCTATTAAGAAAACTGAGCAAGCCATATGATTAGAAAATTTATGCTAACAGAATACCCAGCCTTAGTCAGACACATAGATCTTCACCTGATACAGAATAAATGACTACAAAGTGTATATAGAAATATATAAACAAAAATTAAACTGAAAACCCAAGAAGCCAAATGCTGCATGTTGTGCAACATTAAAGACATACAAAGAGATGCATTTCCTTCCTGTACTGTGCAAAATATGAAGACAATAGATGTCAAGGCTGGCGTTAGGGGGAATGCTACCAGGGCGATTTCCCTGGTATTACTTCTCTGCCTTTTTAGTTGTCATTCCCAGCATATGCTCTTTCTGTATCCCCATTTTCCTCTCCTATGTCCAGCATCCTCTTTCTGTCTACCTAGTTATCTTCCCCCCCCCCCCCCAATGTCCCTTCTGTCATCCTATAATGCCAAATCCCTCCCCATCATGTCAAGAATCTTTCTTCTATTTTCCCTTCTTCTGGTGGTCCAGCCTCAACCTTTTCCTTCTAGTCCCACCTCCACCAATCCAGTACCTCCTCCCTAATCAGATATCCACCTCCTCCAGTACTGAGGGCCATGGCCGGCCAGCCACATCGCATCACTCTCAAACCCGTTGCCTGCAGAGGGAGCAGTATGCAATTGAGCCTGTTCTGCACAGGCTTGAGGTCCTGTGCTTCCTATTTGTTACTGTGGCTGTGGCAGAACAGGTCCAGCTGGGGGAAATGTGCTGTGGCGGGCCATAACCCACAATGCTGGAGAGTATTGGATAAGGGTGATGCTGGACTGGGGAGTAAATCTAAGGTAGCTGCGGCCAGGGCTGGTCTGTCCGCTAGGCGGTCACCTAGGGCAGCAGACCTCTGTGGGTGGCAGGCCATGTGCGTTGGCACACATGGCCTACCACCTCCCTCCCTCCCACACCACCGCCCTCTACTGCCACTGATACGGTAACAGGGTTGGGGAGAGAGGATGGCTAGGCTCGGTGGCAGCAGCCCGCAGCAGGCCATGTGCCTCGGCACACATGGGCCTAATGTTTCTGACCCCCCCAAAGTTGTGTTGGAGGGGATCAGAAGTGCCAGGTCATATATGCCAAAGCACATGGTCTGCTGCCGAGCAGAGCTGCCACCCTGACCCGCCAGAATCAGTGGCAACAGGGGAACGGTGGTGCAGCTCAGCATGGTGGGGTGGGCAACACAGCTCCGCATGGCCGAGGCTTCTGCCTGGGGCAGCAGAAACCCTTGGGTGGGCCCTGGTAGTGGCAGAAAGGTGATGGTGGATGGCATAAATCCAGCATTTACATCATTGGCTGGCTGATTTTTTGCTATATTCGCATAAACAAAACTGGTCAGGCCCGCCAAATGCCGGCCAGTTGGCAACCCTATTGCACAATCCTGCTGGTAAACAAGTGAGACAGTCAACCAAGAAAAGAAAATTAGATACCAAAAGGGTTGACAGCATGCAGCAAATGCTGACTTACCCCGGTAATGAATTCAGTAGGGATGGCTTCACTCATGCAGGAGTCTCTTCCATCTTCCAAATGCATCAGCTTTCCATTCATGTCTGTGATGTAATGGAACTTTGTCAGCAGATTATTAACACAACTTTCGCATTCAGAAAGATTTTTCTTTTATTTTCTTCCTCCCCCTCAATAAAGTTTCATACTACCACAAGTCTAAATATTTTACCAACTTTATTAAAAAAAGGCATTGAGAGAAATGCTGTTAACCTCCCTCTTACAACACACATTTCCTACCCCAAAGCTATGCTGAGCTAACATGGCAACAGTTTTCCAACAGGAGTCAGCTGGAGATGAATCTCAAATCTACTATCATCCAAAATCTTGCATGCATCAAGTTATTTCTGCATAATCTGAGATTAGTTAAAAAGAGTTCCATATCGTCCTGCTAGACCAGTCCAGACAAGTGGGTTTTGTTCCCCTACCAACATACTGGTGATGACAAAGAACCTGGTTCAGCTCCATGCTCTTATCATAAGAGCCTGTTGAGCAGCCAGAAATTAGAAGCATCTGGAAGAATGCAGCAGTCTTGCACAACCTCAGTGTCCCCTCCCTTCTTTGTCTCCCCTGCTCTCTCCCAAAGATTGCAGAAAGCTCTCAGAGGGATCTGTCTGCCAACCATCTTAAACGCAATGCTGTAAAACCAGTTTCAGGGAGTAGAGCTGAGCTCAGCACAGCTTCTCTGTCTGGGGCTTTCAGGGTGAGTACCAAGCCTTAACCTCATCATTGTCCTTGGGAGTTCCCGATTCAGTTGAGATGCAATTTGGAGAGGACTGCTGGTGACACCTGGTGTGGTATGGGGGTTTCCTGCTGTTTTCTGCACGTGTTAGTAGCATTTTTACCTATTGTGCGCCTGGCAGTCATACAGTTCTAGTGCGTGTTCTGCCCACACGGCTCCAACACGTCTTTCTTTCTTAGTACCTGTAATGTGCATTGCAATAAAAGCATGCTTAACAGCACCTTTTGGGCCACTGCAGACTCAGCGCTTGCTGTTGTGATACTTGCCTTAACTCTCTGTCTTTTTTCCAGGAAATGTTGTTTGACCTGTGGCATGTGAGGTGCCTCATCTCCAGATTCTGGACTCTGCTCTTCTTGCATGGCAGCTTCTGAGTCATATTTGGAGGATCTGCTCCCCTCTCTCAGTTGGGGGATGCAGTTAGTCTGGCCTTGCCTGCGTCAGGGCAGAGGGTGACAGATGGCACTATGGGTAAGGATATCCAGGCAGCTGAAGGCTCTAGCAACCTTTCTATGAGACACTCTTTGTGCTCTGGGAGGTCTGTGGCAGCTATGACCCCTGGTGTTAATTTTATTTATTTAACATGTTTTTTTTATATCGCTTTATCATTTAGTCAAAACAGTTTACATTGTAACGTAAACTTGGTAAAGTACATTAAAAAGGGACATTAATAACTTGGATTCTTCTGAGGCAATGGAGGGTTAAGTGACTTGCCCAAGGCCTAGTGGGAATTGAACCCTGGTTTCTTGGTTCTCAAGCCAGTGCTCTAACTACTAGGCTACTCCTCCACTCTACTGTTGGAGGGTCATTTCCAAGAGGAGAGTTTCCGGACTCTGGATTGTCCTCCCTGGAATTCTTTTCTTTTTCGCAGCAGGGCTGTTCCTTCTGGCATGGAAATTCAGACCCTGTGGCTTCTGGGTGCCGTCTCATGTGGAACAGGTTGAGAGTGGAAGTCCTCTGATTGCGTTTGGCTAAGTGCCCCTGGTGAGTAGCGTCCCCTGGAGATGAAGAACAGTTGGGAACTGTCCAAGATTTTGACTATGGCTCAGCTTCAGTTGGTGCGGTACTGGGCTCTGATGTGGATGAAGTACTCCTCTTGCCCAGAAGATTGTGAAGAGGCCGGTGTGATCACCTTTTCCAGAAGAAGGAGCTGGTGGCATTGATTGCCAGGGTTTTATCTTCCTTGACCTTGATGGATACTTCCGGCATGGAACAGGAGCTTAAGGTGCACCCATTCCTTGAAGGGGTCTGGAAATCCACTACTGTCTACTTGTTTTCAGATGTGATCAAGGATATGATCCAGTCAAAGTAGGACTCTCCTAACTCTATGCCTAAAGGGTTAAGAGTGTGTAGGAAGATCTATGCTGGCCCAGAGAAAGTGTGCATGGATTGGTTTGGCATTCCCAAGGTGGATGCACAGGTCACAGTGATTACCAGACGGACTACCATTCCTGTAGAAGGCAGATCGGCCTTAGATTTTCTAGACCGTAAGATGGATTCATTGTTGAGGAGCCAGTTTGCCACGTCAACTGCTATTCTGCAACTGATGGTACATAACAACCTGATATCTCAAGCCCTGCTCCAGTGGATTCAGTCTCTCCCATCGGATGTTATTATCCCTCTTTTGGAGTCTGCTATAGCATCTTTTCTGATGACATATAATCTCCAGATTCAAGCAGGAATGCAGTCTTCCCATATGGGTGACGTCGATATCGAAAGAGCCTGTGCAGGAACGCTCCCCAGCATCCAGTAGGAAAGCCTTTGGGAGCACTCCACCATGCCTGCGAGTCTGCCTTCCCAACTCATCTCAGTTCTTCATTTTCCACAGAACCAGCAGGTTGCAAAATCCTTTCATCGCCGAAACGCTTTTCTTTTTGGTTCTGTGGTCTGCCTTTCCGTTGACGCAGGTTCTGTCAGAAACAACACTGGTCCCGATACAACTTTTCTTTTTACTTATAAATTTTTTTCAAGTTCTTTTTCACGGTTTTACCACTCACTAGGCCTTGAGGCCTTCATACCCCTCTCAATTCTGAGAGACATTTTTCTAAAATAAAAAAAAAATTAGTGGTTTTAAAAAATGTACCAAATATGCTGGTACAATATCAGTCATGGATAAACATGTTTGGGCCCTGACCATTTACCAGATTCTTGCACTTTGTGCCAACAAATGACAAAGAGAAGTCTAAAGAACAGAGCCAGACAGTATGAATTTCTGTTCGCTCTGGACTCAATTTCAGTGGCTTCCACATCAAGAACATTGACCTCCTCTCAGGGGTCTCAGGTCTCCTCCAAGTTCAAACATAAAAGTAAGTCTCTAACTTCTAAAAAGACATCAGCATCGAAGACTGATCACGAGACTAGAGGAAAGTCCCTGCATCGACACCAAGACTCGCCCCAAAGGTGCTTCAGATGCAGACCGACCAGCCAAACATCCCCAGCAGGAGGACCTGTCCTCCAAAGCACAAAAGGGGCTCCGGGATGCTTCAGAGGAATCGACTTCTGGAGAGCTACCGGTTCCATGCTCTAGGACGGTGGCTCAAAGCCCTCTAGGTGAATCCACCCAGATATTGGCCATCTCCCTGGACCAGCGCATGCTGACTATCGAGAGGAGTTTGACTGTGCTCCTGGCAGCTTCGATACCGACATGTTCTACAGCTCCAGCAGTGCAGGCTTCAGTACCCTGCCTACAGCCAACTGTATCGGTCCCGATGCAGTATCAAGGCCAAAAACAAGACCATAGATACTTTGATTTTTTTGTCAGACTCTGATTCCTCTTCTTCAGATTCTGGCGAGGGATGACTCGATTTCCAGGAATTTCCAGACATTCCTTCAGACCAATCCCCTCCTCATGAGCGGCGCAAGTCTCCACCAGAGGACATATCTTTCCAAGACTTCATCCATAACATGGTGGCAGCTCTGGACATCACACTTGCCCTGGAGAAGGAACCAAGAGCAGAGTATTGGAGATACTCCAATACCCTCCCACATTCAAAGAAGTGGCTACTTTACCAATACATCGCATCTTACAGGATCTTATGATCCGCATGTGGGAGGATCCTCTCATGATTCAACTCATCAGCAAAACACTCGATACCAAGTACCAGAGTGCCCAGGCTTCCAGAAGCCTCAACTCCCACACCACTCAATGGTGATGGAATTGGTGATGCGCTCAATAAAGAGTTCAAAGAACCATTCTTCCATGCCTCCGGACAAGGAATCAAGGACACTCGATGCCTTTGGGTGTCAAGGTTTTAGGCATCCATGCTCACCTCTAGGATTACTTCCTACATGCTATACATGGGCTAATCTACTGAAGAGGGCTTTAAACTAGATTCGTTGGGAATGGGTGAAGAAAGCCCCCAGGTAGGTGATACATTAAATACCCCTGTTACCCATTTCCATTAAGTTAACATATGGAAAGCAGTGTGTATAAATGCCCGTAGCATGCGAAATAAGATCCCTGATGTTGAAGCTTTGGTGGGAGTGGCTGACTTGGATTTAGTGGCAGTTACAGAAACATGGTTCACAGAAAACCATGATTGGGATGTAACTATACCTGGCTATACTTTATTCAGAAAAGAAAGGAAAGGAAGTAGGGGAGGAGGAGTGGCACTATATGCATTGTGGGTTAAACTAGAAAGAGGGAAAGAGAAATCTATTTACATTGGTGTGATATACAGACCTCCCTCACAAGAGGAAGAGGTGGACAGAGAGTTAATTGAAGACATGCGCAGCATTGCTAGGAAAGGGGAAGTGCTACTGATAGGAGATTTCAATATGCCAGATGTTGATTGGCACATTCCTGCTGCAGTATCATCTAGAAGTAAGGAGATCCTGGATTCTCTACAGGGAGAACTATTCAGGCAATTGGTAACAGACCCCACACGTGAAGGGGCCATACTGGACTTGGTGCTTACCAATGGTGAAAGTGTTTCTGATGTTGTAGTGGGAAATCATTTTGCATCCAGTGATCACCAGATGGTGTGGTTCAGTATTAGGACTAGGGCTGTTAGAATCCATTCAAAGGCAAGGATCTTAGACTTTAGGAAGACTAACTTTGCGAAGATGGGCCAATACCTCAGGGAGTCGTTAGTGGGATGGGAACAGCTGAGGGATGTAGAAAAACAGTGGGAAAAACTGAAAGGGGATATTTTAAGGGCAACCAACCTTTTTGTTAAAATGGTAAATAAAGGCAAAAGGAAAAGGAGACCGCTATGGTTTTCGAAAGAAGTAGCTGAAAAAGTGAAGAAAAAGAGGGAGGCCTTCATGAAATACAAGAGATCACAGAGAGAGGAAGACAGGCATCTGTATTTGGAAAAACTTAGAGAAGCTAGCAAAGTAGTCAAGAAGGCAAAGATTCAAAAAGAGGAGGAAATAGCCAATGCAATAAAATGGGGGATAAGACATTTTTCAGATATATTAGTGAGAAGAGGAAGGGCAAGAGTGGTATTGTCAGACTCAAGGGTGCAGGGGAGGAATATGTAGAAGCTGATAAGAATAAAGCGGAATTGCTTAACAAATATTTTTGTTCTGTGTTCACAGATGAAGAACCAGGAGCAGGACCTCAGAAAAAACCCACAAATAGGAACAGAAGCAAAGGACATCTTGAACAATTTTCAAAAGACTATGTTTGTGAGAAACTATCTCAACTTAAAGTAGACAAAGCGATGGGACCGGATGGGATACACCCAAGAATACTGAGGGAACTTGGGGACGTTCTAGCAGCTCCACTGACTGACCTTTTCAATGCCTCGTTGGAGTCGGGAGTGGTGCCAAAGGACTGGAGAGAGGCTCATGTGGTGCCTTTACACAAAAGCAGAAGTAAGGATGTGGTTGAAAACTACAGGCCGGTTAGTTTAACTTCGGTGGTGAGTAAATTATTGGAAACGCTGCTGAAAGAGAAAATAGTGAGGTTTCTGGAGTCCAGCGGATTACAGGATCCGAGGCAGCATGGATTCACCAGAGGCAGGTCTTGTCAGACAAATCTGATTGATTTCTTTGACTGGGTGACCAGGGAGGTGGACCGAGGGAGAGCCCTAGATGTGGTGTATTTAGATTTCAGTAAAGCCTTTGACACTGTTCCTCACAGGCAACTTATAAACAAACTGAGCACCCTAGGGATGGACCCTAAAGTTACTGCTTGGGTTAGAAATTGGTTGGGTGGGAGGCGACAAAGAGTACAAGTAAAGCACAGTTACTTACCTGTAACAGGTGATCTCTGGGAACAGCAGGAATTAGTCTTCACATATGGGTACGTCGGTACCGACGGAGCCTGCACGGGGATGTTTTCCAGCTTCCAATCAGAAAGCTTTTGGCAGCCTCCCTCGCGCCTGCGCGCTGAGTTCCCGCCCTCTCCGGAGCTTCTCTTCAGTTGAGTTTCAAAGCTGAGACAAAGGCGAGGAGAGAAAGGAGAAGAAGATAAGAGATGCAACTCCTAGGGGAGGTGGGAGGGTTGTGAAGACTAATTCCTGCTGTTCCCAGAGATCACCTGTTACAGGTAAGTAACTGTGCTATCTCCAGGAACAAGCAGGAATGAGTCTTCACATATGGGGACTCCCTAGCTGGAGATGCCAGGGGGAGATCCCATAAAAATGCAGCAGCCTGGACCAGGTGTGCATTTTGTTTCCAGAAATCCCTGGCATCCAATGTGGGATGGAGGGTAGGAGTTGACAATAGAGGAGCTGTGAGGAAGAACAGCATAGACAAGGACTAGAGGCCGTACAGATTGTAGGAGTCCTTGGTGTATATGAGGAGTGACATGAAACACATGTAACGTACCATTAGACATGTCACTTACCTACTGCACTGTAGGAAGTAGAACGCCTGATGTAGTCTGCTGGAGAAGCAGCGGCGGAATCTTGAAGGGACCTTCCAGCAGTGAGGATGAAGGTCCAGACCTGGAGGTAGTAGGTGATCCAGGTGTCAACTGGGTAGGATGGGACGTCATGTCTTCAATGGAGAGCTTTATGAGAAAAAGCTGAAAAACTCCTTTAGTCATAATGTTATTAACAGGGAGGACTAAGGAAGAAGACTGACGGGGTTGGAGAACTAGCCCAGTCCTGACGGGGAGAGGGAAAGTGGAAAAAATCCCTATTCCCAAGGAGAAGAGCTGTGTACTCAAAGATAAAGATGTACACCGTTTTTCCTAACTGGCGAGAGATAGGAAAAAATATTGAAGCTTGATGCTTCAAGGGTTTAAGAAAAAATAGAGAAGTTAGCACCACAATGGTAGTGGTGTCTAACAGTTTCTGCATGTTAATATGGTATGCGAAATAGGGCGATGGACTGTCTAAATCCTCTAAGAGGTAACATTTAGTATAGACAGTAAGGGTGAGAGTATAGAGATATGAACCCTTAAGAAACCGCCCAGAGACACATATATATACAGATGTTTATATATATATGTGGGGGAATCTAAACCTGAATTGATATGTCCAGATGCGGAAATCGGGACATGGGTGGAGAGATATATCAAAATATATAAATATATATATATACATACATATATATATATACATACATATATATATATATATAATATAGATATGAAATACGTAATTATAGATATCTTTGTGGGGCATGGAATTGCACCACCAGAGAAATGAGATAGGTATGTAGACATATATAGAGATGCTACATACAAGGTGACAGGTTGAAGAACATGTCTAGCACCCAGCCTCATGATTGTTACATGGGAAATAAAAAAGAAAAAGATTCTGCATACTACCAGAGGGTAAAGCCACTTGGGATATGTAGAGAGAATCTATTTCTATGAATTGAGGGATGCAGGAAGGCAATCCAACAAAATAACTGTGATGATTGCGTGAGAACAGATTATAAGGTGAATCTGTAAGGAACAAGGCGGAAGTTCCACCGAACACTGGCACGGCAGAGGTGCAAAATGCAGGGGAAGATACCAGAGGGACCTATTAGAGGGACCCAGAGGTAGCATGCATGAATGTCAGCCTTGGATCTTCACACAGAAGAATATATCTCGTGCTAACACCCCAGGTTAAAGGGTGTGGAGAACCTTCACAGGCATGGAAAGGGTGAACAAGCTTTTTTCCTACTAATAGCGAAGCTTCAGAGACAAGGTCAATGCTCTATAGCAGGCCCTCATAGTAGAAAGCTGCTCTGAAGATTGTAGAGAGCATTGTGCAGGAGAGATAAACTGACTGAAGTCAGGTTTGTTACCATATCCTAGGAGAGGAGATGGATAGAATAATGTGAGAAAGCCTAAGGGAGTAGGAGGATCCAAGGTAGCTAACGAATAGCTTGGAAACACTACTAAGGCTAGACAGAAATTGAACAAAAGACTGGAACTTGGCAAAAGTACCAGTAATACAATCACTGTAACTCCTGCAGGCACAGCAGCTGACAGAAACAGCAGAAAGATTGCCCTGTGCCCCATAAAGAAAACAGATAAAGAGGGAGGAGATATAACTTCTCCCTGTCTGTGGAATAAGCTTGGTAAAAACATTTTAGTATGGTACCCCTCCGTTAGGGAAAAACCCCCATTGGAGAGGGTAGAGCAAGTAATTAGAGGGTGACATACCCATAGGGTAAGTCAACAGAAGGAAGAATGTTCAATTGGGACAAAACCATCATGGGATAGGTGCAACTGCTCTTCTAGAGGATAAGAAGAGGAGAAGTTAGCAGTCCCTGAACATAAAATGTTTCACAAGGTAGTACACTGAAAGAAACACAGTGTATAAACTTCTAATGAATGAGAAGGAAAGTATAGAGCATAAGTCCCAGCTCCTATGGCTGCTGGGAATGCTGAGACTGGTTAGAGCTGGAGGAGTTCAGACTAGGCTGAGGTGTCTCCTGTTTAGGTACAGCCGAATGATGGGCAGGAGAGGAATGAAACTTTCTTCTCTTAGGGAAAGAAGGTTTGGTAGGACATTTCCTACCTCTCGAAGAAGGAGGTGGCTTAGAAAGGTCCTTAGTGGAAGGAGAGTCAGTGAAGCATTGAGCAACCTGACTTAAAGCCTCCTTATTGAAGAGACCCTCTCCTGTACAAGGAGAATGAGCCAGTATAGTTTGTGCCCATCTACTCAAGTCTGAAGCTTCAAGCCAGGCTCTGCGACGTGCTGCTATGGCAATAGCAGAGGATCTGCTAATAGACTCAAAAGAGTCTATAGAAGCACGAGACAGGAACCAGGATATATTCCGGCTGTGATTGATGAGCAAGGAATAATCATTAGCCTTGGGCTCTGGTAGAAAAGGGGTCAAAAGAGATAATTTCTCTGTGACTTCCTGGAGTGTTAGACTCATGTGAAAAATATATGAGAGAACTCTGGAGGCCAACATAGAGTTTTGGAAGGCTTGACGACCAAAAGCATCGAGTGTTCTTGAAGAACGACCCGGTGGATAAGAAGAATGCTTCTTCTTGCTCTTAACTTTTCGCAGAGCCGATTCCACTACAAGGGAACGATGAGAAAGTTGAGGCTTCTGGAACCCTGGAGAGGGTGGCACCCGGTACCGAACCTCAATGTTTGTAGAAACTGGAGGAAGTCATAAGGGTGATTTCCAGACCCTGAGAAGGAGATCCTGCAGAGCACGATGTAAAGGAAATTGTATATTTTCCATCTGTGCCTGTGAGCCCGGAATAGGACCACAACCAGGGATAGATATATTGAGAAAGGTTGCCATGTCCCGGAGAAAAGCCTGAAAAGACTGATCTCCTATGGGAACCATCCCTGGCCCGGCTAAAGAAAAAGCCGGAGCTCTAGAGGAGGCACAGGGGACTACACCTATGCCAGGTATCGGTTCTAAAGTAGGCATGGGTGCCAGAAGAGGCATGGATACTGATACAGGAGTAGCAGATGAAGCAGCCATCGGGAACTGCTGCAGTGGTAGCGAGATCATGAGAGAGTTATGACTATGATCTTTGAAACTGCCGATTTGGAATCGATCCGAGTTGGTTCCAGGGCACGTCGGTACGGAGTCATCGAGACTAGATATGGACTCAAGACTCGGCATCGAAGTAAGTGATACTATCGATGCGTGTCGCGAAGGCGCCGACGCCCATGGCAGTATCGGCGATGCCGATACCCCTAAGGCAGACTGGGTCACATCGACCGATACCGATGGTACCGAGGATACCCGATGAACACCTTTTTCAAAGGGAAAGGTGGTCCACCTCGATGCCAATGCCAGGGTATCGGAACCGATCGACGCCGGTACCGGCCCGGAGCATGGCTGAGGTTGAAGGAAGTCAATGCGGTGCGAATCGATCGGGCCCGAAGGTACCGAGGATGCCCGATGACAATCCTTGGTGAAGAGTAGGCTACTCGACACCGGTGCCGATGCCGGAGGCTCGGTACCGCTCGAAGCGGATACCACCTCCGCGCATGGCTCAGGTATGTTCTGTGAGGGGTGAACCCCAGGAACAACCTGAAACCCCTTTAACGCTTTGGAGCCCATAGACTCCCGCAGGGGTAATGCCAATGGATTCTTGAGGGTAAGGCCGGAGCCGTCACCATGCTGGGCATGTGACATACCACTCAAACATTGACTAGTCTTAACAGACTGTTTTTGGGTTACCTGATGCTGTGAAGTAGAGAAACCTGGTACCCTCACTGCCGAGGAAAAAACGGTATCGAGGGAAATTCTAAAATTTGAAGGTTTCTTCACAGAAATATCCCCCGACTTGCCAGGGGAAAAAGGGTCAGGACCCACACAGTTGAGACACCAAGCATTGGTATCTAAAAAGAAACAGGTGTTTCCACACCGAAGGCACTTCTTAGGAAAAGAAGGCTCCATAATGAAGAGGCCTGGTAGGCCCAAGAAGTTAAGGCAAAAAAACTGAAGAAAAAAGTTTCTCAGAATTAAGTCAAAAATCCACCAGCGGTACCGGTGGGAGCGGGAAATACAGCCGCGACCACAAGAAAACAAAAAAACTAAAGTATTAAAGTAAGGAAATAAGTAAGTTTCTGCGGTGACAGGAGGACGTCCTGCCGGCTCCGCGGAAAAACGAAAAACTGAAGAGAGGCTCTGGAGAGGGCGGGAACTCAGCGCGCAGGCGCGAGGGAGGCTGCCAAAAGCTTTCTGATTGGAAGCTGGGCAGCATCCCTGTGCAGGCTCCGTCGGTACCGACGTACCCATATGTGAAGACTCATTCCTGCTTGTTCCTGGAGATATGGAGCTCACTCTGAGGAGAAGGATGTTATCAGTGGTGTGCCCCAGGGATCTGTCCTTGGTCCGATTCTTTTTAACATCTTTGTTAGTGATATAGCGGAAGGGCTTTCAGGTAAAGTTTGCCTCTTTGCGGATGATACCAAATCTGCAATAGAGTAGACACCCAGGAAGGGGTAGATAACATGAGGAGGGATCTAGCTAAGCTTGAAGAATGGTCTAGAATTTGGCAGCTGGGATTTAATGTTAAAAAATGTAAGGTCATGCATTTGGGCTACAGCAATCCAAGGGAGCAATATAGTATGGGGGTGAAGTACTTTTGTCCACTAAAGAAGAGCGGGACCTAGGCGTGGTTGTGTCTGATGATCTTAAAGTAGCTAAACAGGTAGAAAAGGCAACAGCAAAAGCTAGAAGGATGCTTGGGTGCATACGGAGAGGAATGGCTAGCAGAAAAAAGGAGGTGATAATGCCTCTCCATGAGTCTTTGGTGCGACCTCATTTGGAGTA
Organism: Ichthyophis bannanicus; assembly: GCA_033557465.1. NCBI lineage: Eukaryota > Metazoa > Chordata > Amphibia > Gymnophiona > Ichthyophiidae > Ichthyophis > Ichthyophis bannanicus. The sequence goes on along the minus strand of CM066032.1, from coordinate 669,933,975 downwards.
TAGTGTGCAATTCTGGAGACCGCACCTTCAAAAGGATGTGAACAGGATGGAGTCGGTGCAGAGGATGGCTACTAAAATGATTAGTGGTCTTCATTATAAAGCATATGAGGACAGACTGAAGGATCTTAATATGTACACCTTAGAGGAAAGGCGGCATAGAGGTGATATGATTGAGATGTTTAAATACCTCCGTGGCATAAATGTTCAGGGAGAGAGCCTCTTTCAATTGAAAGCAAGTTCTGCTACGAGGGGACATGAGGGTGAAGGGAGATTGATTCAGGAGTGATATGCGGAAATAAGAGCATAGAAACATAGAAATATGACGACAGAAAAAGACCACATGGCCTATCTAGTCTGTCCTTCAATTACTGTCCTCATCTCTACCACCTCCACTGGGAGACTATTCCACGGATCCACTACTCTTTCCGTAAAGAAATATTTCCGCATATCACTCCTGAAAGAATAGTGGATCCGTGGAATAGTCTCCCAGTGGAGGTGGTAGAGATGAGGACAGTAACTGAATTCAAAAAAGCATGGGACAAACACAGAGGATCTCTAAAGGTAAAAAGGGGACTCTTGTAGTTGTTATGGAAGGACAAACTAGATAGGCCATGTGGTCTTTTTCTGTCGTCATATTTCTATGTTTCTATGCTCTTTAAAGTTGTCACCAGGGATCTGGAGATCTTTGCCCCCATGCTTTCTAATGATAAGTGGAGTGCATCCCAGGCACTCATCAAGCAAGGTCAAAATACTTCAAAATTTCTTACCAGGGCATCTTTTGATGCCTTTAAGTCAACAAGCAGAACTTCAGCAATCTGCATAGGGGCTCGTAGGATAGCCTGGCTTCAAGTATCATATCTCGATCAGTGGGTTCAGGATAAGTTGGCTAATATCCCATGTACGGGGGAGAACCTTTTTGAAAAAGGTTGGAGAGAAAAGGCCGGTGAGATTGAAACAGATGATCTCACCCTCAAGTGCCTTTCCAGAAAGTCAGCTGACCCCTCTAAAAAGAAGACTCAGCCAAAGAAGCCTTTTTATTCCAAGAAGAAGAGATATTATTTTTCTACCCACCTTCAACTGCTTACCAGCCTCAGCAGCAACAACAGTGGCAGCAGGGCTCTCGCAAGTCCAAGATTCCTAAGCCTGAACCAGCTGCGCAGGATCGACCTGCGTTTTGGTTTTTGACTCCTTCCTAGACAGCATTGCCATTCTGCCTCTGCAGGGTCCACAACCCCTTCACATTGCAGGCAGACTCTGCTCTTATGCCCACAGGTGGCACCTCATAACTTCAGAGCAGTGGATTTTCAGCATCGTCAAAATGGGGTATCTGCTTCACTTCAAAACCTTACCCCACCCCCCCCAGCTTCACAGGGGACTATCCCACAAACTCCCTTCAAAACCCACTCTTAAGAGACAAGATGTCCACCCTGTTATTCCAGAGTGCCACAGAAACCATTCCACCTCATCAACAAGGCATGGGCTTCTACTCTCTATATTTTGTCATTCCAAAGAAAACAGGAGAGTTCAGGCTGATTTTGGATCTCAGAAACCTAACAATTTCCTAGTCTGAGAAAAATTCAAGATGATTTTCCTGGGAACTCTATCGGGGAGCAGCAGCCATCTTTGGAGGGAGTGAGCAGGAGCTCCTCCTCACCTCCCTTACCTGCCTATCAGCGGCTCTCTTCAGCAGCATAAAAACCACCGCTTCTGAGGCGTGCGGATCGATCGGGGAGCAGCAGCCATCTTCGGAGGGAGTGAGCAGGAGCTCCTCCTCACCTCCCTTACCCTGCCTATCAGCGGCCCTCTTCAGCAGCATAAAAACCGCCGCTTCTGAGGCGCACCCGCGCCTGAGGCCTCGCCAGAGGGCCCTTTGGCGTGGCCCTTAGGCGTTGGTCCGTGGCGTCTGTTGCTGAGGGTTGCACTGATGACATGGACTGGGTTGACATGCTTCTATTTTATGGTGACTTGCTGTTTCATGTTTCTCTCCTTCTATTATCTGTTTGACTGTCTCTGTCCTCTATTCTGTCCTATCATATGAATGGCGTTCTTTTCCTATTTCCTCGAATGATATTGCATTGTAAACCGCTCTAATGCCTCTGGCCTGAGCGGTATATCATAAATAAACATAAACATACCTCTAGAAGCACAATTGGCTATGTTCTCTAGACTTCAAGGAGGCGTACATGCACATACTGATCCATCCTCAACACAGACAGTATCTGCATTTCCTGTTTCAACAAAACCACTACCAATACCGGGTGCCGCCCTTCAGCTTAGCCTCAGTACAGAGTGTTCACAAAATATATGGCAGTAGTTGCGGCCTATCTCTGCACTTAGGAGTCTTCGTCTTCCCTTACTTAGGATGACTGGCTAATAAGGGGAGACTTCCCCTAGGAGGTGAAACTCTCCCTACATTGCACTATCATCATGCTCCAACATCTAGGATTCATCCTACACTTCCCAAAAAGTCTCACCTTGCTCCAACCCAAAAGCTGGAGTTCATTGAAGCATTCTTAGACACTCAACAGGCCCAAGCTTTTCTTCCACAACATTGCTGTGCCTGCCTCATTGAGCTGGTGAAGCACATGCAACAGCAGAGCTGCATAACGGCTCGAGAAATGCTCCATCTGTTGGGACACATGGTCTCCACAGTCCATGTCATCCCCTATGCTCGACTATACATGCGTCAAGCTCAGTGAACTCTCTTCTCAATGGATGCAAGCAAACGGCCATCTCAGAGACGAGATCCACATCATCCTTCAACTTACCAAGTCTCTTCAGTGGTGGTGTTCTCCACAGAACCTACTCGGCGGGTCATCCTTTCAGATGCCTCCACCTCGATGCACCCTGATAATGGATGCCTCCAAGCTGGGTTGGGGAGCACATCTGAATGACCTAACCATACAGGACCTGTGGATACAATACAAATCTGCTCTGCAGATCAACCTCCTGGAGTTACAACCTCTTGGAGTAACAAATGCCCATCGGGTTTTTCAACCTCAACTTTCAGGGCAGCATGTATTAGTCAAGACAGACAACCAGGTTGCCATGTTCTATGTGAACAAACAAAGGGGGACAGGATCCTATCTCCTATGCAAAGAATCGCTTCACCTTTGCAATCACACACCACGTTCATCTCAGAGCGGTGTAACTCCCAGGTGAGCTCACTGAACTTGTGGACAGGCTAAGCAGAGTCCTTCACCTACACAAGTGGACTCTACATCAGGAAACGACTGCTTGGATCTTCCAAATGTGGGGAACCCCACTCCTAGATCGTTTTGCCACTCCGCAAAACACATAGCTTCCACTCTTTTGCTCCAGGCTTCCGTCCCTGCAATGACAGGCCCCAGACGCCTTCCTTCTCCTTTGGGGACAGGGTCTGCTCTGTGCATTTATTGTTTATTTCACACTTGATATACCGCCCCCCATTACATCGGGGCAGTTCACAATATAAATTTCCTCCCATCCCCTTGATACCCAAAACGCTGTTCATGCTACAGACCGACAAGGACACCATGATATTCATAGCTCCTTTTTGGCCCCGTCAACTGTGATTTCCTCTACTTCTTTACCTTGCGCAGACTCAACCCCTCAGACTAGGATGTGCCTCTCTACACCTGAAATCTCTCCGGCAATCCAAACCAGGATCTCTGCCTGCCTTTCTGACATTGCTGCTTGGATGTCTCATCGCCGCTTGAAACTGAACATGGGCAAAACTAAGCTTATTTTTTCCCCTAAACTCTCCTCTCCCCTTCCTCCTTTCTCTGTCTCTGTGGATAGCTCCCTACTTCTCCCTGTCTCCTCAGCTCGCAACCTTGGGGTCATCTTTGACTCCTCTCTCTCCTTTCTCCCACACATCCAACTGATAGCTAAAAACTGCTGTTTCTTTCTCTACAACATCATCAAAATTCACCCTTTCCTTTCTGAACACATTACTAAGACATTTATCCACTCCTTAGTCACCTCCCATCCAGACTATTGTAATGTACTCCTTGCTGGTCGCCCTCTGAATCACCTCTCTCCCCTTCAATCTGTTAAAAATTCTGTTGCACTGCTAATCTTCTGCCAACCTCACTATGCTCATATTACCCCTCTCCTCAAATCACTTCATTGGCTCCCTATCCGTTTCCGCATCCATTTCAAACTTCTCCTGCTGACCTATAAGTGCATTCATTCTACAGCTCCTCGCTACCTTTCCTCTCTTATCTCTCCCTACACCCCTCCTCGGGAACGCCACTCTTCTGGCAAATTGCTTTTATCTGTGCCCTTCTCTTTATTGCTAACTCCAGACTTTGCTCCTTTCATCTTGCTTCTCCTTATGCCTGGAAGAAACTACCTGAGCCTGTACTTCAGGCGCCTTCTCTGACCTTTTTCAAATCCAGGTTGAAAACTCACCTCTTCACTGCCGCTTTCGGATCTTGACTCACCTGATCTCCCTTGTGTTTCCTTACCTTAGGTGTATTCCGTGTCTACAGACTCTATTCTGTTCTATGTAATTATCTCTTGTATATAGTTTACCCCGGTTCTCCAAGTTTGTACTCCTGTTCGATGTAAACCAAACAGCTTGTTGTTATGGTCTTTATGTTATAATGTAAACCGCGCTGATGCCGAATAGTGCGGTATATAAGAACTTGTAATAAAATAAATAAATAAAATAAATAAATAAAAATAAATAAATACAGCTACTGTGTTGTTCATCTTGACTATATTGTAAGCTCTGATGAGCAGGGACCGTCTTTTACATGCGTCTGTGCAGTGCTGTGTACGTCTTGTAGCACTATACAAATGTTTAGTAGTAGTAGTGCACCTTAACTCCTCTCCCAGGACCAAGGGATGTTTCTCCATCCCAAACTTCATGCCTTTTACCTCACGGCATGGCTATTGAAGGGCTAGTTCTAGCTGACTTTGACCTGCCACAGAGGTCAAGAATATCCTGCTTGCATCACGCAAGCAAGTCCACCAGGCGATCTTCTGCCTTCAAATGGTGAAGATTTGACCTCTGGTGGAATCCCTTCTACAATATCTCCTCCACTTGTCTTTGGCAGTTCTCAAGAATAACTAGTCAGAGTTCATCTTAGTGCTATTGCGGCCTACCGCAAACCACTAGATGGACGTCCTATCTCCTCACACACCCCTTAGTAGCACTCTTCATGCGGGGTCTCCTGCTGTCCAACTCACCCATTAAGCCACCTCCAGTGGCCTGGGACCTCAAGGTGGTTCTAACTCAACTTCTAAAGCCTCCTTTCGAGCATTTAGCCACCACTTCACTGAAGCTAGTCTTGGAAAGTCATTTTCCTTATCACCGTTACATCAGCTCGCCGCATCAGCGAACTTCAGACTCTGATGGCAGATCTGCCATCCAGACTCTGATGGCAGATCTGCCATCCAGACTCTGATGGCAGATCTGCCATCCAGACTCTGATGGCAGATCTGCCATCCAGTTCCACCGCCATCCATTCCACCATGACAAAGTGATCCTCCATACCCATCCACATTTCCTTCCGAAGGTGGTCTCCTCCTTCCACCTGAATCAATCGGTAATCCTTCCTATTTTCTTCCTGAAACCACATGTGTCTTGTGCTGAAGCAGCGCTACACACCTTAAACTGTAATCAAGCGCTAGCTTACTATTTGGATAGAACCAAGGTTCACAGAAGATCTTCTCAACTGTTCATATCCTTTGATCCCAGTCACTTTGGACTACAGGTGAACACTGCCTTTGGTCAAGGTTTTTGCGAGCTGCTATGTCTTCTTCTCGCCCAGTGGAGTTGTAGCTTTGGTACATTCCACTTTCCTGGACTGGTCTAGCGGGATGATATGGAAGATGACATTTTACTTACCAGCCAATGTCCTTTCCTTGAGTTCTGCTAGACCAGTCCAGGGCCCACCCCTGAAACTGTATTTGCTCTGTTCTTCTGCTACAGCACCTTTGGGTCTGCTATGATATTTATATGTGGCTCTGCAGATTCATCTTCTACTGACAGCCTTCTGTTTATGTTTTCCTGTACATAGTTCTTGACTGTTGATTACTCCTTGTTACCCATGATTGAGGTTGTGTGAGGCTTGCCATATTTCTCTCCCATATGCTTTGGGACAAATATTGAAGGGACCTCCGGTAGCTGAGGCGAATAGAGGCATGGGAGTGATTTCATTAATCTGGGCTTTTCATTGCTTCTTTGTCTTCACCAATCTGCTGGTAGGGGAACAACCTACTTGTCTGGACTGGTCTAGCAGGACTCAAGGAAAGGACATTAACTGGTAAGTAAAATGTCACCTTTTTAATGATATCTAGATATCATTAGTACCCTTTGATGCAATTGCCTACTATGTAAAACCTTAAATCTGATTAAAGAGCTTAGACTTTAACATTTTGGAAGATATTTTACCATACAAAGGATGGCACAAGAAGGATGAGTATGAGCCATTTCTCCGAGAACAAGCAGGAAGTCAGTCCTCACATATGGGTGGCATCAACACCGACAGAGCCCTCGTGGAAGCATCCCCCCAGCCTTTGGGAGATGCCACTACGTATGCGTGGTCCCCTTCCCGCTCAAGGGTGCCATCTTGCTCAGTCTCCTTTTTTCTGCAGAGTCCTTCAGACGTTCGTCTGACTTGTCCCCGGAAAAAGTTGATTTTTCTCTCCAAATTTCATACTCTCCTCTGGTATCGCACTGATACTCTCCCCACCTACCGACCTCGTTGCCTCAGCGTAGAGTACGGTCTAATTTTTTTATAGTTTTCGTTCTTTCCTTTTCCTGGTGTCTTTGTGCCTTTTTTCTTCCACTGGCAGCCTGGAGAGTCTTCATCGCAGAGTTACTTTTTTTTCCCCCATGGCTACCAGTGGCTTTAAGAAGTGTGATCGGTGCTCCAAAATTATGTCTTTGACTGACAGACACGACTGCTGTCTCCACTGCCTCAGGCAGACCGCAGGCTGCCAGGTCATGGTCTCTGCAAGAGGATATCCAGTAAGGCCCTCAAGAGCCGCCAGCAGCAGCACAATAAGCTTTTTTTTCCCTGAGTCTCCAGTGCCTCCGAAGGCCAGGACCTCGTCTGAGGCCCCAACATCTCGGGCAGAGCCTCCGAACCCGAGCCTCGTCATGGATCCTCAGAAAGGGGATCTCCCTCGAGGGAATTCAGGAAGAAGAAGAAACCCTCGAAGGCAGCGTCCTTGGATGGTTCCGACCAGCCGGGTGCTCACCGGGCCAAGTCCTGCAGTCGGAGACATTCGTCTGAAGCATCAGAGAAGGAGCAACCTGCGAAGGTTCCCCAGAAGGATCCGACCGTGGGCCTGCCCCAGTCCCCAGACACTATCCTCGTCGAGGATTCCCCTTCGGGGGAGCCAGCATCGGGCCCGAGTCCCTCTGTGCCTGCGCCGAAGGCTGCGGAGTCTTCTGACCTGAAGTCCAGAATGGCGGCCCTGGAGCGCAGTTTGTCTGCCTTCATGGACCAGCAGTGAGCACTGTTGTCCGGCACGACTGGTTCATCTGCCCCGACCACTGGGCCCTCGACGTCCAAGACATCCCCGGAGGCCGAGCCGATCCTTGAGGTCCTTAGGCATCAAGTTGCTCCTCGGCTAAGGTTACGATCCAAGTCCCGCTCGACGGGACCGCGGTCATCCCCGGCAAGTTTACCAGGTATCAGCTGTAGGGCATCAGGGGCACCAAAGCCCACTGAGTAGCCCTTCTATGAGTCCTTGACGTACTATTCCGACTGGGAGACAGAGGATGAGGAGTCTCCCGATACCCGTCGCCACCGCAACATCCCATCTGACTCACCTGTCTCAGAGCCTTGATAGTGGTCCCTGCCTGAGGATATGAGTTTCCTTGACTTTGTTAAGGACATGTCTAAGGCCCTGACATTCTCGACCGAGTCAGAAGAGGACCTTCGGGCGGATGAGTTGGAAAGCCTCCAATACAAGGCCCCTCCGTGGGAATCGCTCACGGTGCCGATCCCTCCCATCCTGGAACAGCTGATGCTCCGAATGTGGGAAACCCCAGCCTTGGTGCCGATGGTGAGCAAGCAGCTCAACTCGATGTATCGAGTCCGCAGGAGCCTGGGCTTCCAAAAGTCACAACTGCTGCACAACTCCATGGTGGTGGAGTCGGCCATGTATCGGCTGAAAAAACAGAAGATGCACTCCTCGGTGCCTCCCGGCAGGGAGGCCCGCACCCTGGATGCTCTCAGCAGGAAGTGCTACCAGGGCTCAATGCTCATCGGCTGCATCCAGGCCTACCAGCTGTACATGGGCATGTACCTGAGAGACCTGGCGAAGGAACTTGCTGGGTTCTCAGCTGGTCTCTCAGAGGAATCTTTTCAGCGTTTCAAGAACCTGGCTAAATTAGTCCGTGAATGCTCAAAGTTCATGTCTTGGGCGGCTTAGACGGGTTCGAGTTGGCAGCTCGAGTAGCAGCAGCTGGCATCAGTGCACGCCGCCAGGCTTGGCTACAGCTGTCCAACATCAAACAGTGGGTTCAGGACAAATTGGTCAGTGTCCACTGCCAAGGACCCATGACCGACAAGGCTGTCAAGCTGGAGACCGAGTTCATGGCGAGGACCAAGCTCTCTAAAAAGACCGCTGCCCCTCCCTGACAGAAGGGCTTGGGTAAAAAGCCCTTCCACACAAGGAAGGAAGCTGCTTACAGAAACTACCTACCTTATCAGGCCTCCCCAGCTCCCCAACAAGGTCAGCAGACCAAGGGACATGGGCATGGCCCACGTAAGCTGAAGGTTCCAAATTCCCAGGCACCGGCTCTGGCCCAGTCAGGGGGGGAGTTTTTGAATCCTTGAGCATAAGCTTTTTCCCCACGGAGATAAGCAGCCCACAGGGGGATGTCTGGCCCTCTATGCCCAGAGGTGGGTGACCGTCACCACCAATACCTGGGCACTAAGGGAGGGTTACCTCCTCCACCCGGTTCAGACACCTCCCCCTTATTTCCCAGGAGAGACCCTCAGGTCTCCCCTCCATCGGGACCTTCTTCTGAAGGAGTTGGCAGGTTTTCTCGAGGACAAAGTGGTGGAACCGGTGCCCTACAACCTCAAGGGCAAGGGTTTCTACTCCAGATACTTCCTCATGCCAAAGAGGACAGGGGTCCTAAGGCCCATCCTTGACCTGTGCAACCTCAATAAATTCCTGGTGAGGGAGAAGTTCAAGATGCTCTCCCTTGGAACATTGCTGCCATACCTCCAGCAGGGAGACTGGCTATGCTCCTTAGATCTCAAGGATGATTATACCCACATCCTCACCCACCCCAACCACAGGCAATACCTGTGGTTCGTAGTGGAGGGCAGGCATTTTCAATACAGTGTTCTCCCCTTCGGCCTGGCCTCTGCCCCAAGAGACTTCACAAAACGTCTGGCAGTCATGGCCGCTTTCCTCTGGCTCCAGGGAGTCTTCATCTTTCCCTACCTGGATGACTGGCTCATAAAGGGAGGCATAGCCTCAGGTGCAGGTTCTGCAACATTTGGGCTTTGTTATAAACTACCCCAAGTCTCACCTCCTCTAGCCAGATTGCCTGGAGTTCATTGGGGCAAAGATCGACACTCTCCAGTGGAAGGCTGTCTTGCCCAGGGACCGAGCTGATCGGCTCAGGTCTCTATCTCGGGACGTACAGTACTGTCCCTTGGTGCCTGCCCGGCTTCTCCTGCACCTCCTCGGGCACATGGCCTCTGCGGTCCACGTCATCCCAGATGCTCGCCTTCACATGAGGGCGGTACGGTGGTGTCTCTGGGAACAGTGGTCTCAGGCCACAGGCCGCCTCTGAGACAGTTTCAGAGACCCGTCAATTAGCAGACTCCCTGGTCTGTCAATCGCCCCAGCATGTCAAAATAGGCATGCCTTTTCAGGCCCCAAGCCACTCGAGGATCCTCACCACGGATGCCTCCCTGCTGGGCTGGGGAGCCCACTGTGGAAATATTCGCAGTCAAGGCAACTGGTTTCCAGACAAGAGTACCCAGCAGAGCAACCTCCTGGAACTTTGAGCCATACACCTGGTACTGAAGGTCTTCTGTCACCACCTGCATCACCAGCCTGTGCTGGTCCAGTCAGACAACCAAGTGGCGATGTTCTGTGTGACCCATCTGATGGGAAAACAAGCCCACCCATGGAACACCTTTCACATACCATCAATAAAGGAACTAAAAAACATCATAACCAACCTCAACACCACAACCTCCCCCCTTGATCCATGCCCAATATCCTTGATCAAAGCAACAACTGAACATTTAGCCCCCTCTCTACTCAAAACAGTCAAAATCTCTCTTACACAAGGCACTATCCCTCCCATACTTAAACAATCAATTGTAAGACCAATCCTAAAGAACAAAACCTAGACACAAATTATCCTAACTCATACCGACCCATCTCAAGTCTCCCATTCACAGCAAAGATAATTGAGAAAGTGGTCCAACTTCAACTACAAGATCACCTGGACACGCACGCCCCTCTGGACCCTCATCAACATGGCTTCAATCCCAAACACAGCGTAGAAACGCTCATTACATCACTCCTGGATAACCTAACAACCACCCTAGACAACATCAAACAATGCTGTATATTGGTACTCCTCGATATAAAAGCTGCCTTTGACTCAATCAACCACAATACACATCAAACGCCTAAAGGAAATTGGACTTCAGGAAACTACTCGGAAATGGTTCACATCATACCTCACCCACAGAAAAATACAGGTTAAATCTGGAACATGTTGATCAACGCCAATTGAGCAACTACAAGGAGTACCACAAAGATCAGCACTCTCAGCTCTGCTGTTTAATATCTATCTCCAGCCACTCTGCAACATAATGATCAAACATAACATAAACTATAGTATCTATGCTGATGACATTATGGTACATTCTCCATTCAACATAGACCAACCAGACTACTCAAGAATAACATCATGCCTAGAAGAGATGTCCGATTCTGGAATCCAACCTACTAATAAATTACAATAAAACAGAAGCAATTTTTATAACAAGAAACAACTCTTTTGCTCCACTGAAATCTCTGCAATTATCACACATCATAACTGTAAAAACAGAAGTCAGATACTTGGGGATACACCTTGACCAAAACCTAAACTTCCAAGCTCCCATAAACAAGTTAACAAAGACAGCCTACCATAAAATTAGAACACTACAAAAACTCAAACCATTGCTGGATTCCAACAACTTCCGCACAGTTTGTCAAGCCTTAATAATGTCCACTCTGGACTATTGTAACATCATCTATCAAGGTCTAACAACCCAATCCATTTATCTTCTGCAACAACTCCAAAATACTATAGCCCGCATCATAACTGGTACAACAAAGAGGAGGTCACGTGATGCGGACAGGGTAGTGGTCGCATCTTGAGTGTGCTCCGATACCCCCAGCCCAGACTGGCGAATTAGTACCGTATAGTACCGCAATACCCAGACGGGAGTGTGCCCACGGTGTGTTGGATTGTCTGTAGAATCCCACAGTGCGGTTTCTTCGGCGAAAGGCATGGCGGCCGCGGTCAAAACGACGAGGCGAGACCGGGAGCGGGTGGCCGGCACGAGTAAAATGGCGGAGTCAGCCCCGTCGCCCAGCTCGCCCAGATCCCCCGTCTCTCTGGATGAGATGTCGGCAGCAGTAGTAGTGGCCCTGTCACCTCAGTTTGAAGCCTTACATGAAAAAATGGATGGGCTGCGCTCTTCGGTGGACACCCTGGGGAGCAGACTACGTGAGGCCGAAGATCGCCTGGGACAGGCGGAAGAAAAAGTGGAGGGGCTGGTATCAGAGGTGGCAGGCCTAAAGACTCAACTTGGCCTGCAAGAAGCAAAGCTCGATGACTTAGAGAACCGGTCAAGGCGCAACAACCTTCGATTTATGGGGATCCCAGAAACTGTCTTGGACAAGGAGCTGAGGAGCTATCTGGAAGAGTTAATTATGCATATATTGGGCGATGTTGCGCTTGGAGACAAATTGAACATTGAGAGAGTGCACCGTGTAGGTACCAAACAGGCCCGAGATATCCGCCCCAGAATTGTGCTCGCGAAGTTTTTATACTACCCACAGAAAGAACTGATTTTACGGGCCGCTCGACAAAAGGGGGAAGTTGTTTATAATAATTGCAAAATCCGCGTTGCACAAGATTAATCCGTAGCGCTGAGTCGGAAGCATCGGGATTATGCCCCCCTCTGTGAGAAGCTCATCGGCGCAGGAATCCGGTTCTCCGTCCAATACCCCGCCAAACTGCATGTGATGCATGAAGGGGCTCACCGGGCCTTTGCAACGGCTGCGGAGACTGAAGGCTATGTGAACCAGCTCTTTGCTCGAGAGAAGGCAGCGGCGGCGTCTTCATCATGAAACATAAAGGAGCTGCCGGTTTGTGATGCTTCGGTTCCTTTTTGGGAACGTAGACTGTGGCATAGGATCTACCAGACTTGTGGGTTTGGAATAGGGACATTGTAGCCAAGCTACTTTGTGTCCCTTGAACTGCCTTGATCGCTACAAACTTGCCATGCTATGAACCGTTAACATTGTTACAAGTTATGCATGCCCTGCTAATAACATTTGCTACTGACGTTGCCTGTTGAATCCTGGCCGGGTTTTTTTTTTCCCCCCTTTTTTTGTATTTTTGTATTTTTTTTAGTAGTACGGCTAAGTCTGGGCGAGGGGAGATCTCAGAAGTATGGAGCCTCTCGGTCAATGTTTTTTATTTTTCCCCCATTTTCTTAGCCTTTATATGTGGGCGTTGAGAGTGGTGGTGTGAGTTTCTAACAGCCACGCCTGCCCAGTATGTGCAGCCCTTTTTTGTTTTTTTTTGTTGTTTTCCTGTTGTTTTTACATCAGTAGCCACGATGCTGGATAGCAGTTTTTTTCTTTCTCTTTAAAGGCGCTGTGGCCAAGAGAATAATGGCAGGCAATGCAGACGGAGGGAGCGCCTGTGATTTGATGCGGCCTATAGGAAAGGGTGGGGCAGGGCCTGATGGTGGGGCAACCTCTACCCGGATGGTCCCAGTGCTGCGGGGGAGGGGATCCATCAGCGTGAATATATCCGTACCCTGTTTCGCCGCGTTGCCTGCCTAAGATTCTCTCCTCTGCTCCCAACAGTGGGGGTCGAGGGGAGGCCCCGGGTGTTTCAGTGCGCAGGATGAATAGTATATGTGGGTGTAGCGTCATGATGCCTCCTGGGTACGTATGATTCCGGGGTGCTTTCCCCTCTCCCCCTACTTCCGCTATGATGTTTGGAGAGAACGTTGCGGGGATTGATGGGGGGAATGTGGAGAGAGGGGCGTGGGAGCGGCTCACATAGGACCTGCTGGGGTTGGTGGATGACTCTGGAACTTGATCTTGGGTGGTCTAGCACTCTGGCACTGCCGAATATCACGGGTTGTGAATCCAGGAGGCAACCTATTCCTATATAGTCCTACTCTGCGGTGGGATGTCACTCCTGGATTAAATAGCTGCAAGGGCAACTATGTGCCCACGCGACGTCGGTTTTTGGGTTAAACGATATTAAGATACTGTTTAATAGCGAGTATGTTATAGTTGGGGTGTGCTTGGTCATAGATGCGGAACGCTGCACTTTCTGCTGCTATGGTTTACCACAGCGGGGAATGGTATTGGGTGGGGCTGGGCTAATTGCAGTAGGCTAACTCTGCACAGCGGGGGCTTAGTGAGGCCTTGGGCCTTATGGGAGTGAGGTCAGTTGGGTAAGTAGGGGAGGGCACAGTGTGTAACGGGAGTGTCGGACCAAATGCGGGATTGCGAATTGACTCAGGTGGGTGAAGGGGGGGTCGGTCGCACTCAGAGGGGCCTCTGTGGGGCTTTCTCTGGAGTGGGTGGGTGGAGAGAGCCATGAGGGTTAAAGGAGGGGATCGGGGAGGAGATAGGGGTGGATATAGTGTAAGGGGTTGGGGGGGTCAGATCTGGGAGGGGAGGGGGCTCTGGGGGGGCTAGAGGGAGGGGGAGGTTATGGGTGGGGAGGGACTACTGGGCCACAGGTGTTGGGGAGCTCGAGATTCTTATAGTTAGCAGGGGTGGACCCCAGGCTGGGGGGGTTCACCTAGGGAAGATCTGGAATATCGGATTACTTGCTGAGGTGTACTATGTTTTAAGCTAAAGCTTGTTTCTTGGAATGTGTGTGGGATAGGTAACCCGGTTAAACGCCATAAGGTACTGCAGGCTCTGGTTTGACTGCAGTGTGATATTGCCTTCTTGCAGGAAACCCACCAGACTGCTGAGGAACACGCGAAATTGCAGAGAGTTTGGGTAGGGCAGAGCTGGGGTGCCCCGGCGATTGGGAAAAAAGGTGGAGTGGTCCTACTGATTCATAAAAGGCTGCGTTTTGAGCTTGTGCAGCAATATGTAGATCCTACGGGTAGATACCTCTTGGTACATGGCAACTTGGAAGGGAGGTCCGTGGTGTTGGGTAACCTATATGCCCCGAATGTCCTGGACAAATCTCTATATCCCCGCCTGGCCTCCAGGGTTGAACAACTGCCGGATGTTCCTCTGATATTGGCGGGAGACTACAATGGGGTGTTGGATATTGATTTGGACACCTCCGGGGGTGGGCGGGACGGTTGGCGGGTCCCGGCTACCAGGGCACTTCAGGATTTACGTCGCCGGCTGGGGCTGGTGGATCCGTGGCGCCTGCTCCATCCTTCGGAGTGAGATTTCACTCATCAGTCGCGAGCTCACGATTCAAGTGCGCGAATTGATTATGTATTGGTTTCTGAGAGGCTGTTTGCACAAGTCGGGGAAGCGGAGATTGGCCCAGCGGCGGTATCGGACCACGCACCGGTTTGGGTGGACTTACAGTGGGGGGGCCTTCCTACCTCGCAGCGAATTTGGCGGTTTCCCCTGGGGCTGTATACAGATACCGAATTTCATACCTATCTTGCACAGCGATGGGGGGAGTTTATTGACATCCACGAACGACATAGAGAGGAGCCTGAACTACTGTGGGAAACAGCGAAGGTGGTCTTACGCGGTGACATTATTGCCTATGGGGCGCGGAAGCGAAAATTAGTAGCGTCACGAATAGTCCAACTGGAAAAACAGGTCGTGAAAGCCCGGCGGCGGTGCGCGGGGAATCCCACAGGGGCTAATAAACGATTACACTGGGAGCTGCAGTCGTCTCTTAATGAGCTGCTTCATCAAAGAGCAAAGAAGTCTCTGATGTATTATAGATATCAGCTTCACCGTTTTGGAGACAAGCCGGGGAAGCTTCTAGCGCGGTGTCTTCGGGGCAGTAGAGGGTCTCGCTCCATAGTGGCGTTGTGTGATGAGCAGGGCCATCTGCATAAACACAGCCAGGCGATAGCCCAAGTATTTCGCTCTTTTTTTCAAAAGCTCTATAGGGGAACTGCAGGCTCCATGACATTAATGGAAAATTATCTTCAGGGGCTGCGGCTGCCTAGGCTGACTGCGGAACAGCGGTCAGCTCTGGATGCACCAGTAACAGAGGAGGAAGTCCACAAAGTTATTCTGGGGGCCAGCTGCTATAAGTCGCCGGGTCCGGACGGGTTTGGGGCAGAGTTCTATAAGCTCTTAGTTGAACGAGTTGCCCCTGTGCTGACTGCGGTATACCGCCGGAGGGTAGAGCAGGGGAGCTTCGGTTGGGGGACGAATCATGCATTTATCACCTTGATACCTAAACCCGGTAAAGACCCTACGCAGGCGGCTTCTTATCGACCCATTTCGTTACTGAATTTTGATCTGAAAATGTTGGCGAAGGTATTGGCTGACCGGTTCGCCTCCGTGCTGGGGGGCCTGTTGCATGAGTCACAGGTGGGTTTTGTCCAGGGGCGATATGCAGTGCGGAACCTGCGAAAGATTTTAGCTTCCATAGAATGGGTGCGCGCGCACGCGAGATGAACAATCATTGCTGATCAGCTTCGATGCGGAGAAGGCATTCGACCAGGTCAACTGAGACTATATAAAATTTCTTTTGCCCCAGTATGGGCTGGGCGACTCCTTCATTAGGATGGTGGAGCTGCTGTATGCAAACCCTATGGCTGGCATTTTATGTAATGGAGTGCTGTCGGATAACTTTAACCTTGAGAGGGGGACTCGCCAAGGTTGCCCGCTCTCTCCGCTGCTGTTTGTGCTGACACTGGATCCGCTGCTGCGGAGTATAGCGGAGTCCAACAATATTCGTGGTGCTTGTATTGGGTCCTGTTGTTTTAAAGTTGCTGCCTTCGCGGATGACATCCTTGTCCATTTACGAGACCCTCAGCAGTCGTTGCCGTGTTTGCTGGCCGAATTTTCCAGTTATGGTGACTTCGCGGGGCTGTGTATCAACCGAGATAAATCGGAAGCCTTGGACATTGGGGGTCGGCTTCAGGGGCATTGGGGAGGGAGCTTTCCCCTGAGATGGGCCGGTGATTCCTTTGTCTATTTGGGAATCGAGTTAACTAAAGATATGTCGGCATTGTATAAGTGGAACTTTGAGCGCATCCTGTCTAAGGTTTGCTCACAGCTCCAAGCTTGGTCCCCTCTTCCGTTGTCTTTACTGGGCAGGGCGGCAGCATTGGGGATGGTGATATTGCCGCGGGTCCTCTACTGGCTACAAACCTTGCCGGTTTGGTTATTACGCCGTGATCTTCTGCGCATAGAACGTGAGTTTCGTGGGTTTCTTTGGAGGGGGGCCAGAGCACGCATACCGATGAACCACCTGAGAGGGGGATGGAGATCTGGGGGAGTGGGTGTGCCGGATCTCTGGACCTATGCTCTGGCTTGCCAGGCCCGGCACCTGGGGGATTGGCTGGGTAGTACCGAGGTGTATACCCCGAGGGCACTTGAGGAGGCCCTGGTGGCGCCGCATTCTTTGCTGGCGGTCTTACACTTGCGGCGTGCGGTTCTGCCGGATCGAGTGACGAATAGTGTGTTGGTCCAGGCAGCGCGGCGTACCTGGCAATGGCTGAATAAATCGTGGGGATGTTCGCCGGAAATTTTGAGTTGACTGCCGCTGCAGGGCAATGCCCAATTTCCTCCGGGATCGGATTCGGTTCCCTTCCGTCGGTGGGCGCAGGTGGGGATACGGTTGTTGGGACATGTAATTGACTTGGAGGGGCGGTGTAAGCCCTTGGTGGTGTTGTGTCGGGAGTATGACCTGTGCCCCGGAGCTTCCCTGTTTGCGTACTTGCAGCTTTCTCATTATGTGGGTTCAGTGATGGGACGAGAACTGCTGGGGGGACCATTCCACGCGGATATTAGAATTTTTCGCTCTTGGGACAGGGACCCCACCTACTATAGCAATCTTCAAAAAAGCATTGGAGCCTTTTGTGACGCCGCCGGATTACTCGGCAGAAGAAGCTTCCTGGGCGCGGGAACTGGGGTGTGAGGTGGCTCCGGGCTCTGTTCGTGCCGCGCTGGGCCGTGTCGCTCGGCTAGCGGAAGGCACTCGTTGGCGGGAAATTCAATTTAAATGTATTTTGCGAGCCCATTTCTCCCCGAGGCGTGCACTGCGTAGTCGCCTCACCGCTTACGGTGGGTGTCCGAAATGTACTTGTACGTTAGCGGACTTGGGCCATATGTGGTGGGGTTGTCCTCCTATACGTCGCTATTGGCTTCGGCTAGCACATTATCTAGGTGGTTTATTACAGCAGCAGCTTTGCTGGATAGGGCAATTAGTGGCATTGGATCAGTTGAGACCACTCCACCCGAAGGGCCGATGGCAGAAACTACTGATACGGAAGGCATGTCTGGTGGGGAAGAGTCCTGTGTTGCGGCGATGGCTAGAGCCGGTGGCCCCTGCCTTCTGGGAGTGGCGTAACAGGTTCCACCAGTTTATGCTCTTGGAAAGGAGGAGTGCGCAGCGTCACCCCCGGAGCTGGGCCTCCTTTCTTTTGGTGTGGACACCTTACATTCAAACACTGAGGCCTAAATATCGCAGTGCTATTCTGTGCTTGGAGTAAGGTGCTGAGGGGTTCCTCGGTGGCCTATGATGCATAGATAAGTTAGGTCCCTATGGTCTCGGGAGGGGGAAGGGAGGGGTTCAGGTAGGAAACTGATAATTTCTATTTTGTATCATTGTTAACCCTCGGGCGGTGGACAAGATACAGCCCTGCCCGGGGTATGTCTGCTTATTATGCCTGTAAAATGGAAAACCGATACCGTTTGTGTAGTTTTGTACTTTACTGTGTGTTCTCAATAAATAAATCTTTGAAAAAAAAAAACTGGTACAACAAAAAACAGCCACATAACCCCAACATTGGAACAACTCCACTGGCTCCCCATAAGCACCAGAACCAAATACAAAGCCATACTCACTATTTTCAAAATCCTACACCAGCTATCACCACCAATACTTCAAACGCTTATCAGCAAAGATCCTGAAAACAGAATAAAAAGGAAAAACAATAAAAAACCTATTAATAATACCTAAGAGCAAAACTAAAGCAAAATGGACAACCTGTCACAGAGCCTTCTCAATATATGCTCCATCTCTCTGGAATGCACTCCCAGAAATAATAAGAACCACCAATGACTTATGGAACTTTCATAAAGCCTTAAAGACACACCTCTTTTTGGAGTACTATGGACCAGAAGCAGAACCACTATGCGAAACATAGCCACTAGAATAAAATCTGACCCCATTTACACCAACCAGTATTTACAACCTGTCGCAATCTCTACCACATAACACCCCCTCAACCTGTAACAAGAAATCATGTAAATAATATTGTTAACCCCATTTTTCTCCAAGTTTAATGACCTTGTTCTATGTAATGTTCCTTGTTTATTGTTCAATGTAAACAGCTTTGAATACAAGAAAGGCGGTATAGGAAATTTGTTAAATAAATAAAATAAATAAACCTGCTGGCCGACAGACTCGGCAGAGTTCTCCAGCTGCACTAGTGGTAGCTAGACCAAAGGGTAGCCAGTTGGCTTTTCTGCCTCGGGGGGGGGGGGGGGGATGGACCTGTTCACCAGTCCTCTTCTGCTCCCGGCAGGCCCACCCCTCCAGGGTGGCAGCGGATGCGTTCCTAGTCTCATGGTCGGAAGGCCTCATGTACGCCTTCCCTCCGACACCGCTGATCACCAAGACCTTGTTCAGGACTCTCCACGACAAGGCCTTGCTCATCCTGATAGCTCCTTGGTGGCTCAGGCAGCCGTGGCTCCCGCTGTTTCTACAGCTGATGGTGGAGGCCCACATCCCCTTGGGGACTGCCCTGGGACTCCTATCTCAGGAGGGGGCTCTCTCCTGCACCACAACTTGGGGTCCCTTTCACTGACAGCATGGCTGCTGAAAGTGTGACTCTGGCCCCTTTCAACATTCCGGTTGAGATGGAGGACATTCTGCTGGCCTCTCGCAAGGCCTCTACTAGGAAGGCTTATGCCCTCAAAAGTCACAGGTTCTCTGCTTGGTGCACCAGATACGGGGCTGATCCTTTCTCCTGCCCAGTGGCTCTGGTGTTACAGTACATTCTCCACCTCTCTCAGTCTGGGCTCAAGTCTACCTCCATCTGAGTTCACTTGAGTGCCCTGGCGACACACCACCATCCGGTGGATGGTAAGCCCCTCTTGGTCCAACCGTTGGTGACCCATTTCCTTCGGAGCCTGCTCTTATTGAAGTCCCCAGTTCGCTCTCCAGCAACCGAATCGGACCTCAATGTAGTGCTGTGGCAGCTCATTCACCTGCCCTTTGAGCCTCTGGCTACCTGCCACCTTCACTACCTCTCTTGGAAGGTGGCTTTCTTGGTTGCGCGCACATCAACTCATGGAGGTAGTGAGCTCCAGGCCCTTGTGGCAGAGGCACCTTATGCTAGGTTCTACAAGAGCAGAGTGGTGCTTCACATGCACCCCAAATTTCTACCGAAGGTAGTGTCGCCCTTCCATCTCAACTAGGAAGTGGTGTTTCCTACCATCTTTCCAAGACTTCACTCCACTCGGGCAGAGACGGCCCTTCACACCTTGGACTGTAAAAGGGCCCTGTCCTTCTGTAAGCAACACACTGGGGGCCACTACAAAGCTTCTCAGATTTCCATCTCCTACGTCCCCAGCAGACTGGGGGAGGCGGTGACCAAGCGTACGCTGTCCACATGGGTGGCGGACTGTATCACCTTTGCTTATGAGCAGGCGAGGCTCCCGCTGGAAGGCCGCATCATGGCGCACCATGTCGGGGCCATGGCGGCCTCTGTGGCAAACTTGCGCTTTGTCCCAATGGTGGACATCTGCTGGGCCACCACCTGGTCTTCAGTCCATACCTTCACAGCCCATTACTGCCTGAAAAGAGAGTCACGATGGGACAGTGCCTTTGGCCAGGCTGTTCTCCATAACCTTTTCGGGGTTTAGGCAACTCCTACCCTCCGACCCTTCTGTATTCAGGCTACCAGAGTGCTGATTTCATTGGACACAGGGGTCCTACTGTGGTCTGTGTACATGGACTAAATTGTTGCTGCCTGCAGCTCCCCATGAGGAAACCCCTATTTTTGCTATGGTGTTTTTGGTAGCCTGCAGCTGGGGAGTCCCACATGTGAGGACTGACTTCCTGCTTGTTCCCGGAGAAAGCATAATTACTCACCTGTAACAGATGTTCTCCAGGGACAGCAGGAATCAGTCCTCACAACCCTCCCTCCCTCCTCCTCTTGGAGTTGCTCCTTTACCATCTTTTATTTTTGCCATCTTTTAGCTATGTCATCTGACTGAGCAAGATGGCACCCTTGGGCGGGAAGAGGACCATGCATGCGTGGTGGCATCTCCCAAAGGTTTTCTTTGAAAGCTGGGGGATGCTTCCACGAGGGCTCAGTCGGTGCCGACGCTACCCATATGTAAGGACTGATTCCTGTTGTCCTCGGAGAATACCTGTTACAGGTGAGTATCTGAATAAGCATTTTTCGTGGTTTCTGAGTATTAAAATTAAGCAATGTCTCCATTTTGTGAACTATGAGGTCACTGATGCAAGATCGTCACACTATATGAAGACATAGTCTAAACTGTAGTGCCAATGGAAGTCTGAGACCCTAAGTTCACATTAATTCAACAACACAGGAACTCAATAGTTTTTTAAGAAAATAATTTATATCAATGTGGAAATGCTTCAACTTTAGAAAAGATTACAGTCTTAGAGAAGCTTAGAGGGAGAGATATAGTTATATGATAAAATTAACCCTCTCTAACAAGACCAACTATTTGGTGGGATAAAGTTTTAGCAACCTGGCTTCCGTACCTTGAAACGCTATCCCCAAGGGCAAAAGAGGCCTTGATAAATGTATGAGAGACATAAGGCGCACAATAAACTAAGGGAAATAGTAATGGGATACTGACAACTGGATTACTGGTAAAGATAGATAAGTGCTATGTGGTGTTGCGCTGCGGGAGAAAAGGGAGGAATGGGGTAGGGGATTGGGGTAAGGGCCAGGGGCTTGAGACAGGGGAAAGGGGAGGGAAGGGAAGGGGGTGTAACAGGTCTCTGGAAGCAGTTCAGGTTAGTATCATTTCCAGGCAATGGGCACATCCGCCAAAGTGAGCTAGACGTGTTAGGCAGCAAGTTAGCTGTGAGATATGGGTATATTGTACTCTACACTGATTGCTCTCTGTGATGTGTTCCCTGTCTACCAGTATCTATAACAGCAGCAAGAGACTCTACTGACATGGGGAAACTCTGCTTCATGAATAATGTGTAGAGTGTTATCGAGACTTGTATTATAGAGATATGTTTTGATGCCTGCTTGGGGTGGAAGATGTGCTCCGAGTCTCAAGCAGAATGGAACCTATAGTGAGCACTACAAAGCATGACTATATCCCAGAGCTGATGTCAGCATTTCTGACAGTCGACGGTGGCAGCATTAATGTATGAACCAGCACTTGCCTGGACTTTGAGATTTCTTTGGGAGTGCTACTTCACTGCTGCTTTTTGGAGCTGCTGCAATTGTGAAACATGCAGAGACTTTGTTGGCATTGCAGCAAACAGGGTGGGCCCAAGGCTTTCTGTCGCCTTAGGCAGAAACCCAAGCCATGCTGCCCCCCCTCCCGCTGCCACTGATTCCGGCAGCGGACGGCTCACCAGCAGCAGCAGGCCATGAAGCATATGGTCTGCCACAGGCTGCTGCAACCGAGCCTAGCTGCCCATCGCCGGAATCAGTGACAGAAGGGGGGTGGCATCGCAGTTCAGCACAAGTGAGGGCAGTGTTGCTGGACGCATGGGGGCAGTGGCAGGCCATGTGTGCTGAAGCACATGGCCTGCCACCCTAGATGGCCGCCTAGTGGAAGGGCCGGCCCTGGCAGCAAGGATGGCAGAAAGTGGAAAGATCATTCTGTAGGCCCCCCATGAGAGCCAGCAGTGGTACTCCTTTTAGTGGACTAGTAGTGATGCTAACTACAAGCTTCAGGCACTGTGCTGCGGCGCATGTGTGTCTGACTGACCAAAGCTCCCCCCACTCCCTCTATTCGCTGTGGCTGGCTGCCTGACTGGGACATAAAGGTAAATACCACCCTAGCAACATGCCATGAGAGGGAAGGAAGAAGATCTGGCATGTTTGGTACTCTGCAGCAAAGCTGAAACAAGTTAAAAAGTGCACGCTTTACGGAGTGAAGCCTGTGACACCGTTCCACACAGGTGACTTATAAGTTGAGTGCCTTAGGGATGGACCATAAAGTGATTGATTGGGTTAGAAAATGGTTGAGTGGGAGGCAACAAAGGGTACAGGTAAATTAAGCTTGCTCTGAGGAGGTATGTGCTATAGGGCTCTGTCCTTGGTCCAATCCTTTTTAACATTGTAAGTGATGTTGCAGAAGGGCTGTCTGGTAAGGTTTGCCTCTTTGGGGATGATACCAAAATCTGCAATAGAGTAGACACCTATAAATGTGGAGATAACATGAGGAGGGATCCAGAAAAGCTTGAAGAATGGGCAAGAATTCAGCAGCTGAGATTTAATGCTAAAAAATGCAGTCATGCATTTGGGCTGCAAAATCCTAGGGAGCAGTAAAGTGTAGGAGATGAAGTACTTCTGTTCACAAAAGGATAGCGGGACCCTAGGGGCGATTGTTTCTGATGATCTTAAGGTTGCTTAACAGGTAGAAAAGGTGATGGCAAAAGCCAGAAGGATGCTTGGATACACAGGGAGAGGAATGGTCAGCAGGAAGGAATAGGTGATAGGTCTCACCATAGATTTATACAGAGGCACTAATTTGGAATATTGTGCGCAGTTATCAAAACCACACCTTCAAAAGGAGCTCAACAGGATGGAGTCAGTGCAGAAAGTGGATACCAAAATGGTCAGTGGGCTTTGTCAAAGCATATGGGGACAGACTTAAAGATCTCAATATGTACACTTTGGTGGAAGGGCAAGAGAGGGGAGATATGATAGAGATGTTTAAATATCTCCATAGCATTAAATGCACAGAAGGAGAGCCTTTTTCATTTCTGCAATGAGAGGACATAGGGTGAAAGTGGATAGACTCGGGAGCAGTATGTGGAAATATTTCTTTATGGAAAGAGTAGTAGAGGCGTGGAATAGTCTTCTAGTGGAGACGAGGACTATACAGTTGTGGTCAACATTATTGGCATCCCTCCAGACTTCAGTCTTTCTATCTTGCTGCGCCTTATGCCTAGAACAAACTACCCGTGTCAGTGCACCAGGCTCCATCTCTGGCCCTGATCAAATGCAGGCTAAAAACTCACTTCTTTGAGACTGCTTTTCAATCTTGATCCCCCCTAGTCTCCTGTTCACCTTCTATGTGTTTCCTTACCATTCCCCTAGACAATGCAGCTGGGGATTAGGATATATCTTGACTAGACTGTAAACTCTTAGGAGCCGGGACTCTCTCTTACATGTCTCTGTACAGTGTTGCGTGCACCTTGTAGCGCTATATAAATGATTAGTAGTAGTGGTAGTAGAGTGATGACTGGGGTGGGGCATGAAGTGTCACCCTTGATAGTACTGCTAAATAAAGGAGTTCCTTATCCCTGGACAGCAGAGAATCAGCATTCGATGGTCTTAAAACTGCCTTCATGTCCGCTTCTGTTGTGATTAGGGTTGCCAGCTGGCTGGTTTTCAGATGGCCTGGCCGGTTCTTATATGGCCCGGTCGGCTACTGGCAGAGCTGTAAAACCAGCAGTGGAAAAACTAATTTTTGTGACTTGTGGGGCAACTCAGAGGCAGCTCTCGCTGTCTAAGAATCCCCCACCCCCCGAAGATCAGCAATTAGGCAGCAGCTCTACCCTGTTGCTGGTGCTGCCATTTTTCCTGTGTTGCTGTCAGCAGCAACAGTGGCAGGGCCTCCAAAGCTGAGACTTGGGGGGGGGGGGGAGCTTGGGCCTGTGCATCATTCTGTTACTATGGGCGGCCTGGCCAATCCTGCCCCCTGATGTGATGTCAGAGGGGGTGAGACCGGCCAGGCTGCTCACAGGAGCTGAATGATGCACAGGTCTGAGCTTCCCCCCCCCCCCCCCCCAAGTATTAGCTTCGGAGGTCCTGCCTCTGCTGATACCAACATAGGAAAAGCGGTAACAGCGGCAGGCAAGGAGGAGAAGGGGTTGAAAGGAAGATGGTGGGCACTGTTGAGTAGCAGAGGACAGATGCAAGAATAAGTCTTTGGTTGTGGATGAGAGAAAAATGAGTGAGAAGCTGAGCCAGAAGAAGGGGAAGAGAGATGAGCCTGGGAAAATCCAGAATGAGGAGACATGGCTAGAGTGTGATCTGGGGAGGAGTGGATGAGTGGCAGAGTCTGGGTGTGGTTATCAGCCTTCGTTTGGAGGGTGAAGGCAAGGGAAGGGAGATGAAGAGAAGAGACAGATTGGAGGGAAAATAAAGAAAGAAGAAGGGAGTATAAGATGATGAAAGCAGACAAAGAGAAGAATGTAGAGGAGAGAGGGTAAGAAGAGAGAAAAATAGGTGACTCAGGCATCAAATACATCACACCCTCTCAGTCACTTCGTATGCAATCATATATATTCATACATACACAAAATCCACACACTCATCCTCATCCATTCAAACACACAGCACATTCATGCACTGACCCCATCTACACACTTGGACATCTCCCACTCACTCATACATGCACAGCTCCCAGTCACAGACATACATCCCCACAGTCATATCCCCATTCTTCCACAAATCCACTCAGTTACACACACATACACACCCTTGCATTCATTCAGATACATGCACACAACACAAAAAAGCACTTTTAGACACCCTCCCACCCCTATATCCACAGCTCCCACCTCCAACCAACACTTCACCCATACAACTTAGTCATCATTATTGGCACCCTTGTAGTTCAACCCCTTAATGTTCAATATCTCCTAAAAAAAATAGTGGCCAGTGAAATGGCTTTGTACTATATATATACACATATTTGACACGTAAATGAATCAAATAAAACAAGACCAATTAAAAAAAGAAATAATAGGAAATAGTATAAAAACTGGGACATAGCCAGGACATGATTATTGGCACCCTTATACAATTCAAATCTGTTTGAACAGAAGAACCATAGTCCAGTTGCAGTAAAATTAGACACACCTGCGATCAATTGTCAATACTCACATGACTTGAATCAACCAATGAATGATGGCTCTAATGTTTAAAATGGCCATATTCACTTCCTGTTCCATTTTAACAATGGTGAAGACGAGAACTGCCTGAGACTCAGACTAGCCATTATCACCAAACATCAAACTTCAAAGGGGTACAAGACCATCTCCAAAGACCTTGGGATTCCTGTGCCTAAAGCTCACAGTTATTAAGAAGGTTTCTGCTCATGGAACTGTCGAACCTCCCAGGACATGGTGGGAAGAGGAAAATTAATGCAAGAAGTCTTTGAAGGTTAGTGCAAACTGTTGGAAAAACACCACGTACAACATCCAAAAATCTTAAGACTGACCTGGAGCAATCTGAAATGGTGGTTTCAACCTGCATCATATGCCATGCACTAAACAAAGGACTTCATGGGCGAAGGTCAAGGAGGACCTCACTCTCAAAGACAGACATAAAAAGACATGCCTGATCTTTGCCCAAACCCACCCTGAGAAACCATAATCCTTCTGGTTAAATGTTCTATGGACAGATGAAACCAAACTGGAACTCTTTGGCAATGCTGACCAGCAATACATTTACAGGAGAAGAAAGGAAGCTTATAAAGAAAAAAAACACCCTTCCTACAGCTAAATATGTTAGAAGTTCAATAATGTTCTGTGGCTGTTTTGCTGCCTTAGAAATTGGAGGCCTGGACCATATTAAAGGAATCATAAAGTCAGGACTACCAAGATATTTTGGATAATGTGCAACCTAGTGTCAAAGCTAGGTCTGGGTCGAAGGTCATGGGTCCTCCAGCAGGGCAATGACCCAAACATAAATCCAAAAGTACAAAAAATGGTTAAAGAGGAACAAATGGACTGTTTAAAACTGGTCAACAATGAATCCTGATCTCAGTCCAATCAAGAACCTTTGGAAAAAGCTGAAATCTGCCATTGGTAAAAGAAATCCTGGAAACATTCATGAGCTGTAACAAATCGTAGTTGAAGAGTGGGAGAAACTACCAGCAGACAGTAGTACGAAACTTATAGATGGCTACAAGAAATGTTCGGAGGCTGTCATCACTGCCAAGGATTGTACAACCAAATATTAGTGAAGGGTGCCATATATCATATCCAGGTCATAATTTGTTTTCCAGAAATTACTATATCTAAGTTGCACAGACATCATTTTTGTTGTATACCTTTGAACATACTATTAAAATATTATAATGACGACTTCCGGGTGAGCCCGTTCCAAGATGGATGCCTAGGAGATCGGCTCCGTCCCGGGTCCCCCTTTAACTAACGCTAACAGCGGCAAACTCAGCAAATTGCCCTCCTGAACATACCTGCATCCCAGCTGATGTGCAGGGCGGATCATCTCTGCCTTCTAAAACGGGGAACAGAGGCTCCTTGAGTGACTAGCTGGAGGCGGGGTGCATCACGGCCAGGGGCATAACTTCGGGAGTCTATCCCCGCTTCTCTGCGCTGTGCACTGGTCAATGTGCGGTGCCCCTGGGCTTCCTCCGACGTCTGCTCTGGTGCCCGGTGAAGGTGTGAGGTGCTGTTTGAACTGCCGGTTACTTGAGCCCCTACGGGGAGGCAGAAAACGCTGTGCTGCAAGGAAACTCCCCCCGAGGCGGTTAGCTGAGTGAGGGACCCAGCGCCTTCATCCTGTCGGCGGGACTTGGATCCGTGACTGCAAGAAAGGTGTGAGTGAGGGGGACCCTGTCCGCTGGTGCTGCAGCGATCTGGGGGTGGAGCGGCCATTGCCACGTGCTCGTGGAACGCAGGACAGCGTCTGCGTTCCAATGCCTTTTCGCGGGCACCTCAGAACCCGGAAATAGTTAGCTGCGTCCTGACCTGTGCTTGGAAATCGCTGCTACTCAAGTCTGTGAGACCCCCATGCTGAAACTTTGGCATTAAGGATCTCTTCACCTTGCACCTGCTCTCTAGTGCTCCTGCTGTTGCAGTGAGTAATCAACTCTATTGTATTTCCTCTGCTTGCCTGGCTGTACTGACAGATGTGGAACTGGAGCGCCCTCTACTGGATCTAAGTGCTATATCCAGCTCTTTTGTGCTTACTATTAAGGTCAACCTTTCATTACATTTGCCCAATCTCAGCTACCTGTCTGGATTGTAATCCATTGCTACCATATGGGACTCGTCCAGTGAGGGTGGGTAGCACCTCTCTGCCTGTCTTGCTGGCGAGGATATTGGTGTCACATGGCAGCAAAAGCCAAGAAACACGAGGCCCGGGATACACCACGGGCATCCCAGCGTCTGATGAGTAAGAGTGGATCCCATGATAGCCTCCCCGGAAGGCGACAGTCTGACGGGTCTGATGACGAAACTCTCAGTGAACTTGAACCAGGCGCTGGGGCGCCTTCCACTCGTGCCCTTCTGCAGCGGGAGCTTCGGAGAGGCTTTGAGGGCCTCGCTGGAGAATTTCGCTCCATGCGTGAAGAAGTGATGAATACGATTGTGGAGCTACGCGGTGATATCAAGGACCTGGGTTCCAGGGTGGAGGAGATTGAGACGAAACAAGAAGATCAGGCGGGCGCCCTGGTGGATCTACAGTGCGCAGCTGACCGGCACCAGGCTCAGGCGATGGAACTGACGTACAAAATTGATGATATTGAAAATTGGACTCGCCGCAACAATGTGAGGTTCAGGGGCATCCCGGAGGTGACGGGGGGAGCAGAAGATCTGGTGCAGGTGCTCAAGACCCTGATGGTTGAGCTGTTAACAACGGAGGAGTTTGCAACCCGTGGAGCTACGATGGAGATTGAAAGAGTGCACTGGGCCTTGGGGAAACCACCTAACAACCAACCACGGGACGTCATTGCTAGATTCTTGAGGTATGCTGATGCGGAGCTACTCCTACGGAGAGGTAGGGAGAAAAAAATGATTCAATACCAAGATGCGGCGGTTTCAGTGTACCAGGATCTTTCAGTGTTTACCCTGGCACGTCGGAGGGAGATGAGACCAGTAATCAAGGTACTGAATGATAAAGGAATCCGCTATTCCTGCTCCTTTCCCTTTCGGATGAACTTCTTTTGGGTACTAAAAAAATCTCAGCGAAAGACCATACAGAGGCCTGGAGGGCGCTGCGCCAAGCTGGCTTTGTGGGGGATAACATGCTGCCGGTGCCCCCGGCCCCCAAGCCGCGGCCCTCGCAATGGACTCAGGTGGGCAAGCATGCTTGACTCCGCCGGGGCCTTGGGCCACGAATTGAAAGTGTCTTTATTGCCTATCTTGTTTGAAGATATGTTCTCTTTCATGTTATAATGTATACGAAGCATAACTGGTTTTTTTACAACCTTTGTATTTAATGATGTTAATAGTTGGGGGAGTTTGCGGGTGGTAGAGTGATCGAGTGGGGAGGATGGTGATTATGGTGGGACTGCAGTGAGGAGGGAGGTCGGGACAAGGGTTTCCTGGCTTCTAATTTAATGGAGGATGTGTTAACACTATTTGTTGCCTTAGTATTTCTTATGCAGGGGGACCGGGGGGGGGGGGGCTGGTTCTGGGCTCCGTATTGCCGTGTTCCGCCGTTTAGGTGGGCTGGTGGTACTGATGGGGTGGGAGAGTGGTTTGGTGGGAGGGAAAGGGGGGTGGTGGGTTAGAGGGGGGGGGAGTACGTAACATTGGGGGGGTGCAGTTGTGGATGGGGGAGGCTTTTGGGTATGCCCACTGGGGGGGGGGGGGGCCAGAGCTCACAATTAATGCTTCGGGTAGGTGCTCATGCGGGAAGATGGCGGAGGCTAGACAGCTTGGGGGGGGGGCAGGCTGCAGGGAGGGGGAGGTGGGATAGGTGAATATTAATGCTGAAGTTGATATCTCTTAATGTGAAGGGTCTCAACTCCCCTGGAAAGCGCTCCCTGTTTACAGAGTTGTGCTCCCTAAAAGGGGACATTGTGTTCTTGCAGGAGACTCATCTCCGCAGTAGCAATCAGGGTCTGTTGAAGTGTAAGCCTTACTCCGAAGTGTGGGTGGCCTCTGATACGCAGGGTCGGAAGAAGCGTGGGGTGGCCATGTTGGTCCATCAGAGCTTATCTCTACAGGTGGAGGAAGTTAAGAGAGACACTTTGGGAAGATGGCTTTTTATGAATGTTCATTTGGAAGGGCGCTTACTTACGTTGGCCACTATTTATGCCCCGAATGTGGGCCAGGCGGCCTTTTTTGCGCGGTTGAAGGTGTTGCTGGCTGAATTTGCAAAGGGTCCGATTATATTGGGTGGGGATTGTAACGCGCATGCAGAGTCATCTTTGGATTCGACGGGCCGCGCTGGTCAGGTTGCCAGTGGGCCTAGCTGAGCACTGCGAAGGCTTATGCTTGATCTGGGCTTACGTGATGTCTGGAGGGACATACATATGGGGGAGAAAAGTTACACTTACTACTCCTCCGTGGATAAGGTACATACTCACATTGATTATTTCTTTTTTTTTTTTTTGTATTTAACTTTTTATTGGCAGAAACACATTTCACATCAGTAAAAACCCATACATCTTTCCCCATCAGGCCAACAGTAATATATACAGTTAATAGCAAACTCCTATTCACAATAATGACATAGCCCCCCTCCCACCAGCCCCCCCCTGTTGACCCCCCTCTCATGGTCCCCCCCAGGTTATCCCACAGACTCAGAGGTAGCCAATAACTTATCTAGCTAATTATCAAAGGTAACACCTCCCCCTCCCCTACCCTCATACAGTCCCCCACCATGACTACCCTCCCCCCAGATCCCCTCCAGCCCCCCTCCCCCTCCCTAGGGATGCAAACCTTCCCCTCCCCGCACCCCCCTCCCCCCCTCCTACGAACCTCCCTCCCCCTCCGTACCTCCTCCCCCCGGAATATTACTACCAATACCATTACTCCCCCCCTTTTGTTAAAAACCCCCTCCCCCTTTTGTGAAAACCCCCCGCCCCCACCTGCCCACATCCCAGAACCCCCCCTCTCACCCCCAGGTCAAACAAACATATGACCCTAAACCCCCCCCCCCAAATGCTAACTCTCCCTCTCCTCCCCATCCCTTCAGCCCCCTGCCCATCCCCCCTCCCCCCCACTTCCCCCCCTGTCCTCCCAACCCTAGAAACGCCCCCTAAAACTCCCCACTGTTCCTCATATCTAGCTAAGGTCTGCTTACGCGCAGCCGTTAATTTTTCCATCAAAACCGTGTGCCGAACTCGCTTTTCGAACTGCTCAACCATGGGCATCTCGCTCTGCTTCCAGGCGCCAGCTATTTCACAGCGAGCAGCACTTAAGCAAGCTGTCACCATCCTACCCCCTCTATTACCCTGCCCCTCCTCCCACAAGGTCAGTAAACATATGGTAGGGACCACCGGAACCTCTACCCCTAAATGCTTTAGGATCCATCCTGCAATCCACCCCCAGTACTCTTGAACTTTCATACAACTCCACCATACATGCCAAAACGTCCCAACTTCCCCACATCCCCTCCAACACAGGGGAGATACCGACACATACATCTTATGTAGACGACTGGGAGTATAATACCACCGCAGCAGCACTTTGTAGCTATTTTCTTTGGACCCACTGGAGCTGAGCCCCCTCCTGCTCTGATCCCACACCTGCTTCCACTCCACCTCCGACACTGTACGCCCTAAATCCGCCTCCCACTCCTTCATATACCTATGTTTCCCCCCTTGGCTGCCACTCACCACCTTATACAGCCCTGATATCATGCCCTTAGCTCCCTTCTTCCCGAACCACAACGCTTCCAAATCTGAGAGCTCCCTACCCCACCCCTCCTTCCCCACCACCTTCCCCAAAAACGATCGTACTTGCAGATATGCATACCTATCCCTGTCCTCTAGCTGGAATTCCTCTTTGACCACTTCAAAACTCTTCAGTGCGCCCTCCTCCAGTAACTGATAACTGCATAGTAATCCTTTCTTCGTCCACTCATCAAATCTCCCCCCTTCCCACCCCGGCTTGAAAACCCGAGACCCCCTCCAAGGTGTCAACAGGGAGAATCCCCCTAATCGAGGCCCCCCTTCCATGCTCCACACTCTATCCCAGATCTTCACCCCTTGTCTCATCGCCGGTGACCCACCCCCCAGGCTCCTCCTCCCCTCGGTGTCCACCCATAACCATGCCGTCAAATGGCCCCCTCGTACTCTCTCCCTGCCTCTAAGGACACCCATGGCCGCTCCTCCCCCCCAGTTCTCCAGCTCATTACATGCACTAACTGAGCCGCCCTATAATAAGCCATCAGGTTCGGTACACCCAGACCCCCTTCTTCCTTAGGTGCGTACATCACTGCCCGCGCTACCCTGGGTGGTTTCCTCTTCCAAATATAGGTGAATACCCGCCTTTGTAAAGCTCGCATCGCCCCATCAGGTACCGCTACCGGTAAGGCCTGAAACCAGTACAGAAGTCGAGGCAAGATATTCATTTTAATAGCCGCAAGCCTCCCTATCCAGGATATCTCTAGCCCCATCCACCCTTCCAAATCCCTACCGATAGTGTGGAACAGTCTTGGGTAGTTAGCCTGATATAGAGTCTCATACCGATCAGTAATTCGGACCCCTAGGTACCCCAGAGACCCACTGACCCACCGCAATGGGAACCGTCTCTTCAGACTCTCCTCGACCCCTACATCCAATTGCACTTTCAAAACCTCCGTTTTATCTACATTCATTTTAAACCCCGAAACCGCTCCATATCTTTCCACCTCCTGCATTACCTCTGGTAGCGATATTAAGGGTTGACCTAAATACAGCAGAATATCATCGGCGTAGAGGGAGATTTTATGCATCCGCCCACCTCTACTCAAACCAATAATCCTTTCATTCCCCCTAATTCTTTCTGCGAGGGGCTCCACCACCATGGCAAAAAGAAGCAGGGACAGTGGGCACCCCTGTCGAGTCCCCCTGCCCAGTGCAAAAT
This sequence comes from Ichthyophis bannanicus, assembly GCA_033557465.1. Classification (NCBI taxonomy): domain Eukaryota; kingdom Metazoa; phylum Chordata; class Amphibia; order Gymnophiona; family Ichthyophiidae; genus Ichthyophis; species Ichthyophis bannanicus. The sequence goes on along the minus strand of CM066032.1, from coordinate 669,901,619 downwards.
CTCTGGAGTACTGCCCGTTAACTTTGAATCTAGCCCTTGGTCCCCGATACAGCACCCTTACCCACCCCATTAAGTTGGGTCTGCACCCCATACGCTCCAACACCCGCATCAAAAAGGCCCAGTGAACTCTATCAAATGCCTTTTCGGCGTCAATAGACATCAGGATCAAGTCCTCCCTTCCCTCCCTCGCCTCCCATACAACCCCAATCGCTCTCTGAATGTTATCCGCTGCCTGACGTCCTGGAATGAAGCCAGCTTGATCCCCCTTTATAAGCCCCGGTAGCCACTCCGCCAACCGCCCAGCCACTACTTTGGCCAATAATTTAGTATCTACATTCAGCAGGGATGTCGGCCTATAGGAGCTACATTTCCCTGGATCTTTCCCTGGCTTTAACAACACCGTTATCCCGGCTGTCAGCATTTCCCTTGACAACTCCCCTCCTTCCACTAGCACCCCATTGAAGACCCTACTCATTATACCTTTTAACTCACCCCAAAAAACCTTATAAAAATATCCTGTCAATCCATCTAAGCCCGGAGACTTCCCCCTGACCAATCCCTTCACTGCCCGTGCTATTTCGTCCTCTCATATTTCCGCCTCCAGGATCTCTACCGCTTCCACCGGTAACGCTGGGAGCGTTAACCCTTCTAAATAGGCCTCTATCTCCCCCTCGTCCCCACCTTCCATCTCCCGGTACAGGTCTAAGTAGTAATCCCGAAACCTCTCCCTTATCTCTTCTTCTCCCCAACACCTCCGCCCATCCGACCCTTCTATATACGCTATGGTGGCAACCCCTTTCTGCCGCCGTAATCGCCGCGCTAGTAACCGCCCCGCTTTATCCCCAAATTCGTAGTGTGTGTCTGTTGCACTCTCTGTAAGAGAAATGCCACTTTCTCTAATTGTAGGTCCTTTAACGTGTCCCTAGCCTGCTCCATCGCCCTTCTGTCCTCCTCCGCCCCCGACTCCCTAAACCGCTCCTCCTTCTCCCCCACCTCCTTCTTTAATTCTTCTTCCCTCCGCTCCCTCTCCCTCTTTTTCTTTGATCCCCACATTATGAATCTCCCCCGCACCACTGCTTTCAGCCCTTCCCAGACCATAACATCCCTCACCTCTCCAGTATCATTAAAGCTCAGATATTCCTTAATGACTCCCCGAACATCATCCACCACTCTCCTATCTCGGAGGAGACTATCATTCATTCTCCAAAATACCCCCCTCGCCTCCGGGAGTTCCGGAGATGAATCTCAACCCCCTTGTGGTCCGACCACCCCACTTGCACTACACCCCCATCTTCGACCACAGGCATCCAGCTCTGATCTATCAAAAGCATGTCTATCCGACTCCAACTAGCATGTGGAGCCGAATAAAAGTAAACCCCTCTCCTTGCGGATTCATCACTCTCCACACATCCAACAAGTTATAGCATCTCATCAGCCCTCGCAAACCTAGTCTGTTCTTTCGCCCTCCATCCCCCCCCTTCGGCTTCCTATCCAACCCGGGGTCCAGCACCACGTTAAAGTCCCCGCCAACTAACACCTTCCCCCCCCCCGTCCTTATCAATTAAAGACCGCACCTCTCTCCAGAAACCCCGCTGCTGCCCATTGGGTCCATACACCGCCACAATCACAATATCCTCCCCCCCCCAACTTCCCTGTGATCCCCCCCACCCGGCCCTCGTGGTCCTTAAACGAGTTCACCACCTGAATCCCACACCCACCCCTTATCATGATGGCCACACCTCCTTTCCTTCCCCCCTCCTTGTTGCAGGAATAGTATTGGTCAGGAAATTGCCGATGCCGCATTCGTCCCACATCCCTGGCCCGGAGGTGAGTCTCTTGTAGGAGAACCACATCCCATTGATTCCACACCACTTCCCGGAAGAACAGACCCCTCTTAGTGGGCGAATTCAACCCCCGTACATTAATGGTGCCTATACGCAGCATCCCTTAACAATCCCCAATTTCTCCATCCTCTCCCATAAGGCGTTCCAACCCCCTCCCCCCCCCTTATCTTCTCCCTCCCCCCCTTGCCCGTGCCACTCTTCCCTGTCTTCCCATCCTCCCAGTCCTGACGTCCGGATCCCACCACTACCGCCCCCTCCCAGCACACAACCTATGCAATCTTCCACCACTTCCCAACCTCACCCCCTCCTTTCCCCCCTCACCGCCAAACCCATATCATTTCCCAACCACCTCCCTCTATCACTCCTTACTCCCCCCTTCCCCCTCAGTTAACCACCCCAACCCTAGTATGCCCTAAAAGTCCAGTGTTCTTAAACCATGAGCAAAGGAGCTCTATCGCCCCCCCTCATGAATTCTGCAAACATCCAGGCCGATCGCTCTACTCGCCAGGTTCAGGTCTCCAGCTCTGCTGATGCCTTCTGCCGTTCTTGTGACAATCGCTTCAGACGCTTCCCTTGCTCCCCCACGCGCTGCCATTGGGTGCTGGACTGCATCCGCTGTTTGCCTTTCCCCGCAGATGACTTGCTCAGCTGCTCAGTGTGCCCCACCGCCGGTAGGCCTTCACAGTCTAATTCCTTCAACATCTCCCAGGCCTCGTCAGCAGATTTCACCTTTCGGTTCACTCCATTAATTGAAAGCAGAACCCCAAAGGGGAACAACCATCTATACCGGTAATTCTTCCCCCTCAGATAGGCAGTCACTTCTTTCATTGCTCTCTGTCTCTCTAGTGTCCCTTTAGAGAGATCATTGAACATTTCAATTTCAGCGCCTTCCCACGCCACTCTCCCAAATTTCCGAGCCACACTTAAAATTTGTTCTTTCAGGGGGAAGCTGCTCAAACGAGCTATAATGTCCCGAGCCTGCTTCTCCCTTCGTGGCCCCAAGCTACGGTGTGCCCGCTCCACACCTATCTGCTCTGGAGTCTTTCCCGGCACATCCCCCAAGTGAAGCACATGGCTACATATCTGCTGCACCAGCTCAACACAGCCCTTGGGGTCCTTCTCCTCCGGCACCCCTCTGATGCGTAAATTATTCCGCTGTGCCCGGTCCTCCATCTCTTCAATTTTCTCCTGTAACTCCTCTTGCTGGGACTGAAGCTTGCCTTGCATAACCACTAGGCCTCGCATCTCCCCCTCGCAGTCTTCCACGTGGCTTTCCAACTCTTCCACCCGACCGCCGAGACTGCTCACCTCCTGCTGTATCGCCTGGAGGGTTTCCCGCACCTCCTTCCGCATCGCCTTTATCTCCCCCTTCATGTCCACCTTAAATTCTTGCAGCCATCTCCTCAAGGGCAAGTCGTCCACCCCCTCAGCGTCGGTGGCTTCGTCCTCCTCCGAGTCACCTCCGGCATCTCCCTCTCCCGCACCAGCCGACTCCTTCGCCGCTGCTGCCATCAGCTCCTGGCGTACGTATGGAGACTGGAAGCCCTCTAATTTCTTCCGTGCTGCCATCTCAGACCTGGATGCTCGCTTTCTTCCCACTATTACCGGTGGGGGCCCGCAGTTAAATCACTTTACTTGGGATTCGAACAGAGCTAGGCTTTCAAGCTGCCATGAGCTCCGTGACGTCACCGGAAGTCCACATTGATTATTTCTTAATCGACCAGCGACTAATGGATGGGAGGGTGACTGCTGGGCATGGGACTTTGACCTGGTCAGATCACACACCATGTTGGCTCGTCTTTCCTGCGGATCTATGTGGTGAGCGACATCAGTTATGGCATTTAGATGACCGTTTTTTTCGGCGGCAGCAAGCTGTTCAAGATCATGGCTGTTCTATCAGTGATTTTTTCGACTTAAATGATACTGGGGAAGTTCCGCTCTCTACAGTTTGGGACGCCTTCAAGGCGACGGCCCAGGGCCAGTTGATCGCCGAGGCAACGCGCACCCGGAAGGCGTGGGTGCGGGAATCTCACTGCTTGGAGGAGGAAAATAGGCGTCTCCAACTGGAGCATGCCCGGACAGGCTCTAAATGGACTCTGCGTCAGTGGCGGGTGGTTCGGGCAAAGCTGGGTGCATGCATGCAACGGGGCTTGGATAATATGCGTTGGAAAATACGACAAACCTTCTACGAGAGGGGGATTAAAGCTGGCCGCTATCTTGCCTTACGACTATGCCAGCAACAAACCTCGAGTGGTGCGCGAAATTACGGACTCCCAGGGTCATCTGCGGGTGGTCTCTCGGGAGATCCGTGAAGTCTTTGCAACTTTTTTGGAACAACTGTATAAGGCTGAACTCTTTGACCTGCCTCGTGCTCAGGCTTATTTGGGTACTCTCACTTTAGCGTGCTTAGCTGAGGCTGATAGAGAGCAACTGGATGCTGAATTTACAGTGGAAGAGGTGGAGCTGGCCATTCGACGTTTAAAAACGGGGAAGGCGCCCGGAACTGATGGGTTTCCGATGGAATATTACAAAAAATACAGCGCCCAGTTGGCTCCGACCCTAGTGGTGCTCTTTAATGAGATCTTACGGGGGGGAGTGTTGCCTCCTTCTCAGCGTGAGGCTCTTATTGCGGTCATCCCTAAACCGGGTAAGCCCTTGCAGGAAGCAGCTTCGTATCGCCCAATTTCCTTACTGAATGCTGATGTGAAAATACTGGCTTCAATGTTGGCGGCGCGACTGAATCGTGTCCTCCCGATTATGGTGCATCCGGATCAGGTTGGGTTTGTGCCAGGTCGTCAGGCGGCAGATAATATTAGAAGAATGCTGCAGGTGATTCATGCGGCCCGACAGGAATGCCAACCGGCGCTGTTAGTGGGGGTTGATGCTGAGAAGGCCTTTGATCGGGTTAGTTGGGATTTCCTTTGGTGTGTGCTGGAGAAGATGGGATTTGGACCTAATTTCATGCGGTGGGTTCACTGTCTCTATCAAGGCCCTACAGCGTGTGTCCGGGTCAATGGGGGCCATTCAGGGAGGTTTACACTGGGACGAGGAACCTGACAGGGTTGCCCGCTGTCACCGTTGTTGTTTGCGTTGGTGATGGAGCCCCTTGCGCAAAGCTTTCGGGAACATCCGGACATTCAGGGAGTTCGGGTGGGGTCCACTGATTGCAGAATTGCCCTTTTTGCGGATGATATCATCTTGTCCCTGGTAGGCCTGGCTGCCTCCCTCCCGGTTGCAATGCAGATCTTTGAGGCCTTCTCACAGGTTTCTGGCTTTAAAATCAATTATGCTAAATCCAAAATTTTGAATGTTGGTGTCTCAGAAGCCATTTGTCTACAACTAAAGGCTTCTTATCCCTTCCGTTGGGTCATGGGTTCTCTTCGCTATTTGGGTGTAAACCTGATGGTTGACCAGGCTGCGTTATTTAAGGTCAATTATAGCCCTTTAATTCAACAAGTAAGGCGAGATTTAGACTCTTGGGCCAGGTTGCTGTTCTCCTGGTTTGGGCGCATTGCAGTGGTGAAGATGGTGGTTGTTCCGAGATTTTTGTATCTATTCGTACTCCCTATTTCGCTGTCCCATGGTGTACTGGCTACGTGGCAGACAATGCTTATGAAATTCATATGGCGGTTCCGTCGCCCCCGCTTAGCTCGTCAGATTCTTTTTACGCACATGCGCCGAGGGGGTATGGGAGCCCCTAACCTTTATTGGTATTATGCGGCAGCACAGTGTCGCGCAGGGGTGGAATGGATGGATACGGCCACCACCAAACGCTGGGTACAAATGGAAATGCAACTTTCGGGAGGGGTGGGACTGGGGGATCGACTGTGGCTTAGTTCCAAACTGCGTGGTGCCCCTCGGTCAGCTAACCCCTACATTTCCCATACTTTCTGTTGCTGGGATCAATTCTTCTGGCCTCGCAAGGCGACCCTGACTCCTTTGGCACCCATTGTGGATAATCTCTCCTTTCCTCCAGGAATGAGCGATCCCGCCTTTTGGATGTGGGGTCATAAGGGGCTTAGCCGAGTAGGCAAACTTTGAAGATGGTAGGCTGCGCTCTTTTTGTTCGCTTCAGGGGGAATTTGGCCTTCCTGCTGGTCATGTTTATCAGTATACACAGGCGGTTCACTGGGTGCGGGACTGACTGGTTTGGTCACAGGTTGCTCGCGACCTGTCGGACGTTGAGCGCTTTTGTGAGGCGTGTACCACCACGAAGGGCCTTATTGCTGCCTTATATGCACATTTACAAACACAACAGGTGAGCCCTAGGGAGCAGTGGAACCAAGAATTGCATCTTAATTATTCTGAGCAGTGTTGGGAGCAACTTGAAATTCGACTCTGGAGGAGCGCACTGGCAGTTAATGCCCGTGAAACTAATTACAAAATCATTTACAGATGGTATATGACACCGGTGCGGGTTGCCCGAGCGTACCCCGGTGTCTCCGGTCTATGCTGGTGGAACTGTGGGCGGGAAGGCACCCTGGCCCATGTCTTGTGGTTATGCCCGCATATACTGACCTTCTGGAGGGGAATTCAGTACAGATTACAACGGCTGGTGGGGTTGAGCATTCCGTGGGATCCGGGTATTTTTTCTTTTGGGCGCCAAAATACCGGGCGCTCGGACTTTCCAATTGGCTCTGATTCATCATGGCCTACATGCGGCACGGCTGGCCTTAGCTGCCGCCTGGAAACAGATTTTGCCCCCCACTTTTGCCCAGTGGTTGGAGCGCATGTGGGATATATATACTAATGAGCGTGGGGTGGCAGTTGGACGGTCGCGGCTGCCACAATTTGAACAAGTGTGGGCAGTATTCGTTTCACAATATGGTCAGTAATTCCTTCGGCACTTCTCTGTTTCCTATGGGAGACACTGGCCTCTTGCCTATCTAGTGTGTTGTGGAGTCCATAGCCCTCTCCCTTTTCCTTTTTCTTTCTCTTCCCTGAGTGGTTCAATATGTTGATGTCCCCATCCCTAGTTTTTGAGGATATAGCGGTTAGTGGTGGAGGGGCAGGGTAGGTGGGTGGTGGGGGGGGGTGTTTAGGTGGTGGGGGTGTTTTGGGGGGTTAGGAGGGGTCCTGGGAGGAGGGAGGAAGGTGGGTAGATGAAGGGTGTAGACGGGGCGAGTATTGGAGTTTTATCAGGTTTCAGAGGGGGGGAGGAGGTTGAGGAAATAATGGAAAGGAAAATAAAACCAAGGGGAAAATATAAAAAAAAAAAAAAAAGAGGGCTTTGTTAACAATGTTTTTGGATGCTGTACCGGTGTTTCTTTTTGTACTTTTACTAGGATTAGAGCCTGTATGTTTAACACCTGTTGTACTTATATGCTGCCTTCAAATAAAAAAAAATATATTATAATGACATACAGTTGGAATATTTCCAATTATTTCTCAAGATATTATACACAACATACCTAAAATGTAAGGGTGCCAATAATGTTAACTACAATGGTATATACCACCCACACCCACTCTGAATGACAAAATCAGCTTGGAAATGAGGGAGTGAACTTGCAGGTATGAGAGAGGTGGTGAGTTGGCCAAAAGTGGATAAGTGGTCGAGTCTAGGGGCAAGTTAGCCTGTGGTAGTTACCTTTTTTAATAAGATGAAGAAGTATGACAGTTGGTAGGCAGAATGAGGGAAGTTTGGGGCACAAGAAGGGAAGAGCGAAGGGATAGAGCAGAGTATGGAGTGCGGTCAGGAAAAGAGTGGCTATGGCAAATGGAGAGGAAAAAACAGTAGGGAGTTGAGAAGATGGGTGTAAGAGAAAGGAGGTAAGGGGACAGCAGGCTATGGGAGAGGGGAATGGGTGAAGGGATAGGAGACAAAAGTAGAAGAGCAAAGGGTAGGAAGAGAAGGAAGCTGCTGGTACAGTGTACAGGGGGAAAGAAGATTGGGATGGGATATAGTTGGTCTTTTTGTTGGAGTGGGAGGTGTGATGTGAGGGCTGCCGAGCCCCTTTTGTTGTTTGGCACATTTACCCTTTTGTAAACATCACTGCATGCCACTGGTCACAACAGTGCCTGTCGGCCAACCAGAGGTGTGACCCAGCTGGCATTGATATATGCGATGGCCCATTGCCCTACTGTGCAAGCATGGAGTGAGACTGTGGGGAAAAAAGTGTGGGTTAGCCGAGCTGCCAAGACCAGCTCAGTTATTTACAGATGGGTAAGGATGCAAGACAAGTTTGTTCAGTTTTTCCAGTAGGCGTATTGATGTTCTAGAGATCACTGCAATGTTTAACGTCCTACCTTTTCCTAGGTAGAGACCTTGATGTGTGAGGTTTGGATGTTGGTGTTGGCATAGTAGATTTGCTGTAGGTCCTGAGCAACCTTTTGGTAGAATTTTGTATTCCTTTACAATATGCCTGGTACTGAGAGGGTTTATATTGCTGCTACTCAGATGATACTAAGAGGGAAATGTCCTAGCTCTGTTCTGCACTCGTTTTTGAAGGAGGTGCTGGGGGACAGGTTCTATGGATACAGAATATAGGTTTGGATTTAATATAGTATGGGGGAGAATGTAGATGTTGGAGACTTGAGGCGAGGACTGTGATTTAGTGGGGGTTGAATAGTGCAACTTCTTATACTCCCCACTTTCTTTTAGGAGTTTAGCATTAATTTTCAGTACTAGACTCATATATCCAGGCACATGAATGGGATTATCATTTAGAGGCTTAAATTTATAAACATAACTTTGAAGCACCTAAATTAAGATGAATTTTCAGCAAAACATATAGGGGCATGTTTACTAAACAGTGCTTCAATAGCGCATGTTTGGGCTGCAAATCTAGCACAGAGGCCCATGCCAACTTCAGGGTGTTTGTGTCTGTCCCCCTCCCATTAGCATATTGCAAAGGCATGGCACTGTGCTAGCCAGCATGTAGATGCACTTAACGCCACCCACTGAGATGGCATTAAGTGCACCAGCACTAACGGCAATGTTTGTGATTAGTGCACACCCAAAATGCCTGTGCTAATTGCAATGCAGCATCAATGTTCACATTCTATCCCTAACCTGCCTAGTCCCTGTCCAATTGTGCACTACCCAGTTATCGTGGGATTTTTAGTGTGGGACCCCATGCTAATTTTTAGTATGGTGCACTAACAGAACAGTTTAGTAAACTCCCACACTCTTGCAATCAAATGTATACCCAGAACTGTGTGCCCCAACCAAATGTATATTGTATCCCAATTGATTCTCCTGTTTTATGTAAATCATTGCCTAATCGAAATGTAAATCTAAAAATCACTGTATTGTATGATACACTATGATTCTGTAAAGTAAACCGCTGCTGATCATAGGAAGCAGCGGTATACAAATGTTTACTAAATAAATAAATAAAATAAATAAATGTCCCTTAGGCTCCTATGTTGGTCTGAAAATAGAGTACAAATTTAGGATCCTAACTTAGGAGGGTAAAATTTAGGAACTTTGCTTTTTTTTGAATATTGGGCCCATGTATTTTATTTATATACCATGGCTGGCATTTAAAAAAAAAAAAAAAAGACCATAACCAGAAATCTTGTAGGTATTCGTAAGACAGTGAGCCACCAGATTCCAAGGATCAGTGCTAGACACATCTGTTCTAATTTTCCTAAAATAATTTTAGAGTATTTTTAGCTACATTCTGGCTCACTGGGTCACTACTTTGCAGGTACCACAGTAGCTAGGTTTAGATACCTAGTTAGAGCAAGCTTAGATGCCAAGGCTGGCAGATTCTATCCTACTCACTGCCTCAAGGAAGACCAGGGAGGCGGTGCCACTGTTTATAGTCACAGTTATAATTCCATTTCCCAGATGATGGTACTTTCACATTGCTTTCCTCTGTATCCTTTTCATCTTTTGTGTCTGACACATCCCAGTGCTCAGCTGGATCACGGTGACAAAACTAGCCATAGTAGTCTTTGTTTAACTTCCTCACTCAAAATGGATTGAAAATGAGTTTCACACTGCTTATAAATGGCAAAATGAGCTGGCCTGCATTTTAAACCAGTTTGAAACCCATTAGCCCTTGCTGGTACAAAAAGGCTGGATTGTGTAAACATCTTATACATATTATGGCAGTTTTATGTATGACTCTTTCTTGCGTTAGGAAGTAGCAAACCCCCAAACACTCTTCTTGAGCAATACATTAATACACCACAAATACACAAAGGAAAGCAATTATATTTGTTGCAGAACAGCACATGGAAATACAAAATGTCCAACCTGATCTACCATATTTTGCTTTAACCTCTTTCTAACCCTCCCCAAAATAATTACACATCGGGGCTGATTTTATAAGAAGCCACATAAAGTGTAGTAACAGGTGTTCTCCGGGGACAGCAGGAATCAGTCCTTGCATATGGGTAACATCAGTGGTGACAGAGCCCTTGCAGAAGCATCCCCCCAACTTTCAAAGAAAGCCTTTGGAAGATGCCACCACACATTTGTGGTGCCCTTTCTGCCCACTGGTGTTATCTTGCTCAGTCAGATGGCATAGCTAAAAGACAGCAAAAATAAAAGATGGTAAAGAAGCAATTCCAAGGGGAGGAGGGAGGGTTGTGAGGACTGATTCTTGCTATTCCCGGAGAACACCTGTTACAGGTGAGTAACTACGCTTTCTCCAGGAACAAGCAGGAAGTCAGTCCTCACATATGGGACTCCCTAGCTACAGGCTACCGCAAGCCCATAGGGAAAAACACTGTCACCTTCAAGGGGAGCCGTGAGTAGCAGCAATTGAGTCTGCAGACACAGACTACAGTAGGACCCTTGTGTCTGATGGGAACCAACACTCCAGTAGCCTGAACACAGAAGGGTCAGAGGATACGAGTTGCCTAGATTCTGAAAAGATTACGGAGCATGGCCTAGCTGAAAGTGCTGTCCCCTTGGGACTTCCTCTCCAGGCAGTAATGAGCTGCTAAGGTATGGACTGAAGACCAGGTGGCGTCCCAGAAGATGTCCAGTATCGGGATGGAGTGCAGGTTTGCCAGAGGCCGCCATGGCCCTGAGACTGTGTGCTATGACATGGCCATCTAGTGTGAGCCCAGCCCGCTCATAGGCAAGGGTGATGCAGTCTGCCACCCAGGTAGACAGTGCTCACTTGGTCATCGCTTCCCTCAGACAACTGGAGTCATAGGAAACAACTGAGAAGCTTTGCGGTGGCCCTGCGTACGTTGAGTATAGAAGGACAGGGCCCTCTTACAGTCCAAGGTGTGAAGGACAGTCTCCGCCCTGCTGGAATGAGGCCTTGGGAAGAAGGTAGGTAGCACCACCTCCTGGATGAGGTGAAAAAAGATACAATCTTCGGAAGGAATTTAGGGTGCATGCATAGCACGACCCTGTTCTTGTAGAATCTGGTATATGGCATCTCTGCTACTAGGGTGTGTAGCTCGCTGACCCTTCGAGCGGAGGTGAGTGCCACCAGGAGCATGACCTTCCATGAGAGGTACCTCAGGTGGCAGGTAGCCAGGGGCTCAAATGATGGGTGGTGAGCTGCACCAATACTACATTGAAGTCCCACTCTGTCGCTGGAGGGTGGATGGGGAGTTTGGACAGTAGGAGTCCCCTCAGGAAGTGGATTACAAGAGGCTGGACTGAGAGGGATTTGCCCTCGATAGGGTGGTGGTGCCCCACTAGGGTACTGAGGTATACCCCTGACGGAGTTTGACTTGAGCTCGGATTGTGAGAGATGAAGAAGGTACTGCAGTACTATTTGCACTGGGCAGGAGAATGGGTTTAGTCGCTGCTCCGTGCACCACACTGAGAATCTGCGCCATTTGAAGGCGTAAGCTCTCCTGGGGAAGGGAGGCCAGCAAGATCTCTTCCACTTCTCCCGAGAGGCTGAAAGGGGTTAAGGTTACCCTTTCAGCAGCCATGTTGTCAGTGATAGGGACTCCTGGTTGGGGTGCAGGAGAGAGCCCTCCTCCTGAGACAAGAGCCCTGGGGAACTCCCCAGAGGGAATCAGAGCCTCCACGAACAAATGGAAGAACAGCAAGAACCAAGGCTGCCTGGGCCACCGTGAAGCCACCAGGATCAGCGACGCTTTGTCACAAAGAGCCTTGAAAAGGGTCTTGGCAATCAACGGCGTGGGTAGGAAGGCATACATGAGGCCTTCCGACCACGGAATGAGGAACGTGTCTGCCGCTACCCAGTATGGGTGGGGCTGACTGGAGCAGAAGTGGGGCAACTGGTAGTTGTCTGGGCTGGCAAAAAGGTTCATCCATGGGGTCTCTTAGAGTCAGAAGAGCCGGGTGGCCACTTTGGAGTTCAGCCAGGGTGTTGTCCTGGCTTGGTAGGTATACAGCCATAGACGTATTCCCTGATGAATTGCATAGGAGCAGTGTCATCGCTTCATGGCAGAGGGTGCGAGATCCTGTGCCCCCCTGCTTGTTCACGTAGAACACTGTCACTTGATTGTCCGTTTGGTCAGCACCGACTGGTGCCTCAGGCAGTGGCAAAATACTCAGAGAGCTAGATAAATTGCCCGAAGCGCCAAGAGGTTGATCTGCTGGTTGCCCTCGGCTTGTGACCAGCTTACCTGGGTGCGACGTTCCTTGCAGTGGGCTCCCCATCCCAGCTGGGAAGCAACCATAGTGAGGACCATTTGGGGACTTAGAGTTTGGAAGGGCATACCAGCTTGGAGGTGTTGTGGGTTTTGCCACCAACTCAGAGATTACGCCAACTGGTGGGCTTTGTCCTGGAGGTGGCTGGTAGCTTGTGTCCACTGGTCTCAAAGGCACCGCTGGGCAACCCTCATGTGCAGATGGGTGTCTGGGGTGACATGGACAGTGGAGACCATGTGGCCAAGTAGGCACAACAGAAGCTGAGCCAACACAGAGGGATGGTGTTGCACATCTGCAGCCAATTCCCTGAGATGGTTGACCCGATTCAGGGGGAGGAAGGCCTTTTCCTGAACGGTGTCCAACTTTGCCCCTATGAACTCCAGACATTGTGTAGGGAGGAGGTAGAACTTGGGGTAGTTTATCAAGAACCTCTAATGTTGCAGGACATGGATGGTGCATGCTGTGCTTGCTGCACATCGGTGGCAGTGCCACCTTTATAAGCCAGTTGTCCAGATAGGGGAAGACAAATACTCCTTGGAGACGGAGGTAGGTGGCCACTAATGCTAGGTAGTTGGTTAAGACCCTGGGGGTGGATGCCAGGCCGAAGGGGAGTACCCTGTACTGGTAGTAGCCTCCCTCCACCATGAAACAAAGATACTGCCTGTGGTTGGGGTGAATGAGGATGTGGATATAAGCATAGTCAATCTACCTGCTGGGAGGTAAGGCAGCAATGTTTCAAGGGAGAGCATCTTGAAATTCTCCCTCACCAGGAACTTGTTCAGGTTGTGCAGGTTGAGGATGGGCCTTAGGCTCCCCTGTTCTTTTTGGCACGAGGAAATACCTGGAGTAGAACTCCTTGCCCCTGAGATGTTGGGGTACTGGTTCTACTGCTTTGTCCTCGAGAAGGCCTGCGAGTTCCTGCTAGAGGAGGTCCTGGTGAAGGGGAGACCTTGGGGGCCCTCCCAGAAAGAAAGGGGTAGGTGTCTATACCAGGCAGAAGAGGTAGTCCTCTTTGACCACCTGAAGTGCCCAGGCATCGGTGATGATGGTTGCCCACCTGTAGGGATAGTGGATCAGATGTCCCCCTGTGGGCTGCTGTCCTCCTTGGGTAGAGAGGCTATGCCCAAGGAGTCAAATACCCCCCCCCCCACCACAGGCTGGGCCAGAGCCGATGCCTGGGGCTTGGGAGCCTTCTGCTTACGAGGCCTTGCCCACGTTCCTTGGCCTGCTGATCCTGCTGAGGAGTTGGGGAGGCCTGAAATTGTGGATAGTTTTTGTAAGCAGCCCTGTTCCTCGGGTAAAAGTACTTTTTGCCTGAGCCCTTCCGTTGGGAGGGCCAGCGGTCCTTTTGAAGAGCCTGGTCTTCATCACAAACTCAGTCTCCAACTCGGCAGCCTTTTCCATCATGGGTTTGCCAAAGAGGTTCTCCCCTTGGCATGGGACATCAACCAATTTGTCCTGAACCCATTGCTTGATGTCTGAAGACTGTAGCCTAGCCTGGTGTCAGGAACCGATGTCCACTGCAGCTATTCTAGCCACTGACTCAACGCCGTTATAGGCTGCTCCAGTCATGAATTAGGAGTACTCACGGATGGCTTTGTCCAGGTTCTTGAACCGCTGCAGGAATTCCTCAGAGATCAGCTGAGAACCCGGAGAGCTCTTTCACCAGGTCTCTCAGGTATATGCTCATGTACAACTGGTAGGTCTGGATCTAGCTGAGGAGCATCGAGCCCTGGTATCACTTTCTGCAGAGGGCATCCTAGGTGTGGGCCTCCTTGCCCAGAGGCAATGAGGTGTGCGTCTTCTGGCTCTTTAGCCAGCTTAAAGCCGACTCCACCACCCTGGAATTATGTGGTAGCTGTGCCTTCTGGAAGCCAGGGCTTTGGCGGACCTGATACATTGAGTTGATTGCTTGCTCACGACGGGCACCGATGCTGTTGTTTCCCACATATGGAGCATTAGCTGTTCCAGGATGGGTGGAATGGGCACCATGAGCAATTCCTTCGGTGGGGCCTCGTATTGGAGGATTTCTAGTTTCTCTGTCTGACCCTCTTCCGATTCCGTTGGGAATGCTAGAGCCTTTAACATGTCCCACATGAACTCAAGGAATGCCGTGTCCTTGGGCGGGGACTGATGCCGGGGTTTGGAGGTTGGTGAGTCTGAGGGGACGTCATGGTGGTGGTGGGTGTCCGGGGACTCCTTGTTCTCAGTCTCCCATTCCGAGTAGTCAGTTGTAGACTTGAGGAAGGGGCGGCTTGTGGCCTCTGGGCCTGACCCCGGCCCTCTTCCCTCAGAGGCCCTGCGGCTGGTGCCATGTGCGCTAGCTGGGGAAAACCTCAATCCAGTGGAACAGGACTCAGATCTAGATCTTGGCTGAGGGTCAACTTGAAGCTGTATGGTATCGAGGATCGGCTCGGCCTCTGGGGATGTCCTCGGCATCGCGGACCCGGTGGTCTGGGCAGAGGACACCTGCTGCTGGTCCATGAAAGCAGACAGGCTGTGCTCTAGGGCCACCATTCTGGTTTCCAGTCCAGAAGACTCCGTAGCTGTTAGAGCGGATACCAAGAAACTCGGGCCTGGTGCTGGGTCCCCTGAGGGGAGTCCTCAATGAGGATGGGCTTAGGCATCTGAGGCCAATGTTCGTGAGATTCCTTCCAGATGACCTTGGTGGGCTGCTCCCACTCCGAGCCCTCGGACGAGCGTCGTGGACTGCAGGACCTGGCTCTGGGTTTACCTGACCTGCCGGAACCGTCCAGGGATGCTGCCTTTGAGGGTTTCTTCTTCTTCTTGTGTTCCCTCGAGGGAGTCCCCCTCTCTGAAGACCCACTGCGTTGACCAGGGTCCGTGAGTTCACTACGTGAGTCTAAGGCTTTAGCTGGGGCCTTGGCCTTCAGAGGCATCGGGGATGCCGAGAAAAACTTGTTGTGCTGCGCTGTCTTGGTCTAGCCTTAGACAGCATAGGCAGCAGTCGTGTGTGTTAGTGAGGGACATGATTTTTGTACACCGATCACACTTCTTAAAGTCACTAATAACAATGGGGGAAAAAAGGACCCTAGCAAGATTGAAGACCTGCGGTGCTGTCAGTTGGAAAAAAAGGTGTGAAGGCGCCAAGGAGAAAAAAAAAAGTATATGGACCCATGATTCGATACCAGGGAAGTGGGCTCGGGTTGCAGGAAGAGTACTGATACACAACCGGAGGAGAGTATGAAACTCAAGTACAAGATAATCAACTTTTTCCAGGGGAAAACATAAGAACATAAGATATGCCATACTGGGTCAGACCAAGGTCCATCAAGCCCAGTATCCTGTTTCCAACAGTGGCCAATCTAGGTCATACGTACCTAGCAGTTTCCCCAAAAGGCACAGGTTCCACAATGCTTGTATTGGTTCAAGCACTGATATCCTGGGTCCCTTCTTAATAATGGTTTATGGACCTTTCCTCCAGGAACTTGTCCAAACCTTTTTTAAACCCAGCTACACTAACAGCCTTTACTACATCCTCCGGTAACAAATTCCAGAGTTTGATTACACGTTGAGTGAAAAAATATTTTCTTTTATTAGTCTTAAATAGTTTACCCTGTAGCTTCATTGCATGTCCCCTAGTCTTCCTATATTCTGATAACGTAAACAGTCGATCTACGTTTACCCGTTCCACTCCGTTCATTAATTTATAGACTTCTATCATATCTCCCCTCAGCCGTCTCTTTTCCAGGTTAAAGAGCCCTAACCTTTTTAGCCTTTCTTCATAGGAGTATCCTTCCATCCCCTTTACCATTTTGGTGGCTCTTCTCTGAACCTTTTCTAATAACGCTATATCCTTTTTAAGATATGGCGACCAGAATTGCACAGATGGACGTCTGAAGGGCTCCGTAGAAAAAAGAAGACTGAGCAAGATGGTACCCTTGGGCGGGAAAGGCATGCATAGTGACATCTCCCAAGACTTTCTTTGAAAGCTGGGGGATGCTTCCACATGGGCTCCGTTGATGCTGACATCATCCATATGTGAGGTCTGACTTCCTGCTTGTTCCCGGAGAAAGCTATGTGCCATTAATGTGCGTAAATCATCTGTTTTCAAGGGCTAGACGTGTGAACAGGCACTTATATATATACTTTAGGTAGCTGCAATTCTGTAAGCACCTCTTTTAAAGACAGTTGTACATACTTTCAGTGTGGGCATGCATGGGGTGGAGTTTGGGTGAAATGTAGGTGGACCAACATTTTTCACATGTGGTTTGTAAAATACTGTAACTTATGCACATTTAAAGAAAAAATCTAGGTGCAGGCATTTACACCTGCAAGTGCTCGCACCTAGTTACGCTCCTGTTTTATAAAGTATGCGCATGCTTCACTTTATAAAATATGCCTCATATACAAATGTGCTAATGTGTGTGAACTCCGTGGGAGCTTATGAAATTGCCCTCGACATGTATAATGGAACCTGCAAACGTGCCGCTCAGTGGGATATGCAGCGACACTAACATGGTTAGTGCCCCTGAATAGCTGTGGATGCCACCGTTGAATGCCCCAATGCTAACCGGTTAGCACCGGAGCATGCTGGGGGCGGCATCTGTCGCTAATTGGGCAGCAGCAGCGATATTGAGCCACTGCCTGGTTAGCGACATGCAGCGAAAGTCAAGCATGGTAAAGACTGGCCTAACCTTCACTGCAGAAGCTAACTGGGCAGTGGTTGAATATTACTGTTGCCCAGTTAGCTTCGCGGCAATCTGGGCAACCTGAATATTCAGTGCTGGAATCTGGATATGGCCCTGGCATTAAATATCTGGGTTTAAAGTTCAGCGGCGAGGGTTAGCCATTGGTGCTGAATATTGGGCTCTAGGGTGTTTCCTGCATCAGGGGTAGGTTTTTTTATTCACTGAAACCTTCTACAGTGGACTTGGATTGTATTTGTGAACCATCTTTTTTTGCTGTACTTTTTTTTTTTTTTTTTGAGATTTTTAGTAAAACTTCCCTGGTGTGGAACAAAATCCCAAACTGGACTATTTTCCTTCCTAGATGGAGTTGAAGGAGTGTATGATCCCTTAAGGCCTATGCCTCCCAGTAGCTGCTGGCGCCTTCCTATAACCTGTTTCCAGACAGTACAGAAGTACCTAATTGCAGCAGTTTCTGATTGTGGACTCCTGCTCTTAACCCCTCCCAGGGGTGTGTCACTACCAGTAATGAAAAGGGGCTTGCACAATGAAATCTGAACTTCCCTAGACCTGGAAGTGTTATGCTGGAATACATTCGGACTACAAATAAAACAGGGTAATTTTCAGTGGCAGCAGTCACTGTTTTAATTTAAACGCTGGTCGTGGCATTTAAAGTACAACGTTATTAGCAGTACCACCGTCACTTGTTTAGCAGCGATGCTGAACATATGTGTAGTGCTGCAACTGCCACCACTGCTATCATAGTAACATAGTATATGATGGCAGATAAAGACAAGTATGATCCAAATAGTCTGCCCAGTAAGATGGCTAGAGTGGTTGTAACTGCCGTTCTGTGCAGGAACCCCCCCCCCCCCCATGCCTGTGTTTAGGTTTATACCTGCCACTCGGTGCAGGTCTGTCCATTTAGTTTAGGCCTGCCATTCGGTTGTTCCTATGGACCAGGTACTAACCAGGTACTGATGTCCCCTCAAAATTGCGGTTTTACACATCAGGTCCCACCATGCATCCCTCTAACCACACACACACACTTTTACTTGCAGCCACACACAACATACATCTGCAGTACAGATGCCTTGCACCTCTAGAAAACAGCTGGTATAATATACTGGCATGGAGTGCTAGGGCTACTAATCTGATCTGCGTTTCTCACCCACACATGCATCTGTCCTATACTCGCCTACATACAATATCTACATCAATAGTCCCACTTCTCGGAGGACAGGAATTGTTAGGGTGCCCTAGATTATCTCCTCTAGCTCACATAGAAATTGTCAGCATAGCCAGAATAATCACCATTGCACCTCTGAATATTTCTGTAGGGATGTTTATTAATGTGTCTTTATCATACAACTTTCCCTCACCTCTGCATTTTACTCTTTACAACTACATCTTGTGGTCTTCCACAAGATGTACAACGGTTCAAAACACCGTTGTCACAGCCATTCATCTCTGTGCGATGCATTGCAGAACAGAGCAGAAAAGTTTAAGTCCTGGCCTTATTCCATTTTTTTTGCAGGTACAACGTGGACGTCTGCGGGAAACACACAGCACATAAATGGGCCTTTCCTGAATACACATTGTATGTCTTTGCTGCTGATCATGCCCCCATTCTGCACCCTCCTGCCCACGTTCTGAGATCCCTGTGCTAGCACCATGTATGTGCAGGACCATGGGGGTTTCAGAATACGGTCATAGATGTTTTCCCTAGAAAAAACCTCTACGCCGCACATCCAAAGGGCTTATTCATGTTCTGGAATAACACCCATACTATATAATGTGCTTTCATTAAGGAATGAGACTGTCCTTTAATTAATTACTCTGAAACAAAATAACTTATATGAAAACAAATAATATAAAATAATTCAAAATCGTCAAAAGAATTACTGACTAGGACAGTTAGGAGGTGTTGAAAAGGTAGGAGTTTAAGTGTTAGAAAGAGAACAGTCCATGTCCAAATGAACAGCAAAGCCCACCAGCAGTATCACTTAAGAAACAGGTTCCTCCCAGTGGTGTTTCAAGATGGGTTTATGGAGAGCAGTGACCTCTACGCACTAGCCTGGGGAGGGGGAGGGGAAGAGTTATCAGCTCTGAGACAAAGTGGCCACAGGATGCGTTGAAGCAGAACTTACTTCAATGTGGAGTAGCCATATAGTAGGAACTGTACAGGGCCGGTGCTAGAATTTCTGGCGCCCCTGCGACCTATAGATCAGCGCTCCCAGTCTCATTACTATTAATGGTAGATTACACCTCCTTCTTTCTCAAAACTTCTTTGTGAACTTTGTTCACATGATGCTAATATTTCTCTTTATAATCAAATGTTGTAACAAGAAAATTGCAGTGAAGGGGCAAATGCATAGCTGGAATACAAAGAATTACTGAGGAGTAAATATTTAACATCATATGATCAGGCTATGATAGCAAAGGGTTAATATAATTGAAGCAAACACTATCAATGTGTTTATTATTTAAACCAAAAAAGATCTACAAAGGTAACAACCACTTAGCTTTTCCTGCCTCTTCTCCCACCTGTTATTGTTCCACAGATATTACTGCCGCTCTATCTTTGCAACCATGGTCGCACAGCTCTTTCATAAATCCAACAAAAATCCAGGGGAAAGCCACTGCTAGCCCTGTGTGTAAGCCACATGGAAACAGAAGTAAGCACCAAGAGGCAGGACTCAAGCCCAGAGTTGATGTTGGCAGTCCTGACAGTCGACGGTGCAGCATCAATATGAGAATCACTACTTGGCTGGGCTTTGGGATTTCTTTGAAAATACTTCTTTGCAGCCGCAACTGTGCAACATGCAGAGACTTTGCTGGCATTGCAGCTAGGCTGGATGAAAGATCATAGAAACATAGAAATGACGACAGAAAAAGACCACATGGCCTATCTAGTCTGTCCTTCCATAACAACTACAACAGTCCCCTTTTTACCTTTAGAGATCCTCTGTGTTTGTCCCATGCTTTTTTGAATTCAGTTACTGTCCTCATCTCTACCACCTCCACTGGGAGACTATTCCACGGATCCACTACTCTTTCCGTAAAGAAATATTTCCGCATATCACTCCTGAATCTATCTCCCTTCACCCTCATCCCATGTCCCCTCGTAGCAGAACTTGCTTTCAATTGAAAGAGGCTCTCTCCCTGAACATTTATGCCACGGAGGTATTTAAACATCTCAATCATATCACCTCTATCCCACCTTTCCTCTAAGGTGTACATATTAAGATCCTTCAGTCTGTCCTCATATGCTTTATAATGAAGACCACTAATAATTTTAGTAGCCACCCTCTGCACCGACTCCATCCTGTTCACATCCTTTTGAAGGTGCGGTCTCCAGAATTGCACACTATACTCCAAATGAGGTTGCACCAAAGACTTATACAGAGGCATTATCATCTCCTTTTTTCTGCTAGCCATTCCTCTCCGTATGCACCCAAGCATCCTTCTAGCTTTTGCCGTCGCCTTTTCTACCTGTTTAGCTACTTTAAGATCATCAGACACAACCACGCCTAGGTCCCGCTCTTCTTTAGTGGACAAAAGTACTTCACCCCCTATACTATATTGCTCCCTTGGATTGCTGCAGCCCAAATGCATGACCTTACATTTTTTAACATTAAATCCCAGCTGCCAAATTCTAGACCATTCTTCAAGCTTAGCTAGATCCCTCCTCAAGTTATCTACCCCTTCCTGGGTGTCTACTCTATTGCAGATTTTGGTATCATCCGCAAAGAGGCAAACCTTACCTGAAAGCCCTTCCGCTATATCACTAACAAAGATGTTAAAAAGAATCGGACCAAGGACAGATCCCTGGGGCACACCACTGATAACATCCTTCTCCTCAGAGTGAGCTCCATTTACTTGTACTCTTTGTCGCCTCCCACCCAACCAATTTCTAACCCAAGCAGTAACTTTAGGGTCCATCCCTAGGGTGCTCAGTTTGTTTATAAGTCGCCTGTGAGGCACAGTGTCATAAATATACCACATCTAGGGCTCTCCCTCGGTCCAACTCCCTGGTCACCCAGTCAAAGAAATCAATCAGATCACTCCGTAGTCTCTCATGAGAGCCAGTGGTGGTGCTCCTCGTAGTGGACTGGCAGTTATGTTAACCAGAAGCTTCGTGCCCTGTGCTGTGGTGCATGTGCGTCTGATTCTTGTTGCACTGGAGGCCCCCCTATTCCCTTTATTTTCTGAGACAAAGATAAATAGCACACTAAAAGCATGCCACAAGAGGGAAGGAGGGAGGTCTAGTATCTTTGGTACTCTGCAGCAAAGCTGAAACAAGTTGAAAAGTTCACACTTTACAGTGTGACACAATGGCATCTTTCACTCACAGGATCAGGGGCTTCATCTGTGTGTCTCATAGGAAGTGTCGGGGGATCCATGCATATGTGAGTGTTAGTCCCCATGGCACGCACATACATGCACAGATATGTATGTAGCCTCCAGCAGTCTCCATGACACACAAAGATACAAACACACACCCACATACATGTGTGTGTGTGAAAGTCTGTTTGTGTGAATGCATGTGTGTGTGTGTCATGGGGCTTGTTGGGGCGATGTGCATGTCTGTGTAATGGAGAGTGTTGGGGGCTGCATGCATGTGTGTTCCTTTGTCATGTGGAGTGTCAGGGCAGGGCTGTCTATATTAATATCTAATCGGGGACTGTGTGCATGTGAAACAAAGCAACATACTTCCCTGTGCTTCATTTGCATAGTCATACATATCTGTGTTTGTGTGTGTGTGTCTGGAGGAAGAGTTCAAAGGGAGATGATAAAGTGTGCCTTGTTATGGTAGTAGGTGCTGTATGAGGAATCTTTATAACTAGTGTTGTCTATATACATGTCTCTTCAGATAATGGGTGTGCGGGTGTAGTGCCTATGTTTGTGCATGTGGGGGTGAGGTGCAGGTGTGGGGTTCCTGTGTGTGTGTATGCTATGTGGGTCAGGTACCTTTGTGTGTGTATGTATGCTATGGGGGTGGAATGCCTCTGTGTGTATGTTTGTGTGATGTGGAGGAGGGGTGTCTATGTGGGGGTGGGATACCTGCATGTCTTCTGGTGGGGGTGGAGGCAGCATCTTTTAGCATATTTTCATTGTGGTCTTTTCTGCCTTCTCTTCAACCTCCAACATTGCAATTATACACCCCATGCTGCAGATGCTCTCCTGCTCCCTCCCCCAACTCTGTTCCCTTCCTAGACTCTGTCCCTTTCTCCCTTTCCCCTCCTCCTAACATTCTCATCCCTTGCCCCGTCTTTCTTTCTCAAACCCACTATGCCTTTAAAATTGTCCCTCTTATCTCCTATGCGTCTCTGGCCCCAGCTCCTCTTTCTTCAGTGCTCTTGGCTGCAATTGAAGCCTTTTCCTCTTTGGCCCGCAGGACAGCTTGTTGCGGGGACCCTGATCACTGCACTGTTTGATGCGATCTTGGCCTTCAGTGCCCGCAGGAACAGCCTGTCCCACGGGTTGAAGAAGAAAAGGCAGCCACAATTGTGGAGAGCAGCACAGTGGTGTTCAGTGCCCAGGGGGAACAGCCTTTCTCTCAGGCCAAAGAGCAGACCACTACTGCACTACTGACCACAATTGCTGCCTTATTCAGCCAATGGGAGAGGCTGTTCCCAAGGGCACTGAACACCACTGCGCTGCTGACAGCAGTCACAGCTACAATTTGATGTGGTGCCCCTGAACACCAGCGCCCTCCTGTCGTGCTTATTGGGTAGTGCTGGCCCTGGAATTGTAGAACTTGGTACCGGTTTGCTCTCTGGAACTGTTAGGCAGTTCAGCAGTGCAGGCAATGGAGACCCAGTACATGTGCAGTGCTGATGATCCCTGCACCCCTTCCTCTCTCTATTCATGTATTCCCTGTTTCTAAGCAAAAGCGCACAGTAGAAGGAAAATGACTGGGGACTGGCACTACTGGACATGTTCTGAGTGGCTGTACTGCTGACTCTAAAGGAGAGCAAGAGAGGAGAAAAGGGTAGGAGAAAGAGAGATGAGGGGGGTTGGTATGAGGAAGAGGAGGAGTAAGGGGAGAGACTAGGAAGGAGAAGATGAAGGAGGAAAGAGAGACGAGAAGGGAAGGATTGGTGAAAGTAAAAGGACTGAGAGGCTGCAGGATGGGAAAAGAAGAAAGGTGAGGATGTGAAGGTCAGGAAAAAGATAGATGAGGGATAGGGAGAGAGTAGGTGCAGAGGAGAAATGAGAGGGATGAGAGCACGGATGAGAGGTGAGAGTGAAGGGAGAAGAAGAAAGATAAAGGGGAAAGAGGGTGGTGTGGAGGAGAGAGATGAAAGTAAGGTGAGAAAAGCTTCACCTTTTCCCCACAATCTGCCATACTCTGCTGATTCCTTTCTCTCTTATCCCATCTCATTCTGTTACAGATTTGGGACCTAAAAATGTATTTTAAATATATTTTAGTGTCTTTTACTAGCAAATAGGCATCCTTCCCCCCCCCCCCACCCTGTGAGCTGCCATGCATATTTATTTTATTTATTTGTATTTAGTTGACACTTTTCCAGTAGAAGTTCAACGTGAATTATATTCATAGTAACATAGTATATGATGGCAGATAAAGACCAGTATGGTCCATCTAGTCTGCCCAGCAAGGCGGTAATAGTAGGTGCACCTGCCGCTCCGTGCAGGTCACCTCTCCCCATGCCTTTGTTTAGATACAATAATTATTTTCCGGCTCCTGGAGAGCTTACATTCTTAAGTTTTCTACCTGAGGAAACGGAGGATTAAACGTTGATGCAGAAACTCTGCACTAGAGCCCAGTGCTAAAGTTCTAGAGCAGAGTTTTCCAACTCAAGTTTAACACTGACTTTTTGAGCAGCGGTGCTATAAGCAAAGTGTATGCAAATCAGCTGAGCACAAAAAATCAGCGCATGAAGGTTTGCATTAAGTCTAGCACTTGTGTACACATGCTGGTTTGCTTAAAAAAAGTAATCTGAGATGAAGTATGGCAGTTCACCTCAGATGACCAGACCCTCTGACTGCAGTCCCCCTCCCCCCACCGATCAATTAATCGGCCACTTGATCGCAGTTCCCCCCGAACAAATAAAATAACCTTGTGGCCCCTACCCTCCATCACCCCAAACCAAGAAAATGGCCTGCTGGCCTAGTGACCCCTAGCCCCCACTGCTCTGGAACCCTCCTAGAAGGATTGGGACACTCTATGGTACCTTAAAGGTCAGGGTGCAGGAGTGATGCCAACAAACTCCTGCACTGTGCCTGGTCCCACACAGTGTATCCTAGGATGTAGATTTAGGCGTCATTGTGGATACCATGTTAAAACCCTCGGCCCAGTGTGCAGCAGTGGCCAAGAGAGCAAATAGAATGCTAGGTATGATAAGGAAAGGAATGGAAAATAAAACAAAAGATATTTATAATGCCTTTATATCGTTCCATGGTGAGACCGCACCTTGAATATTGTGTGCAATTCTGGTCGCCGTATCTTAAAAAGGATATAGCGATTTTAGAAAAGGTTCAGAGAAGAGCCACCAAAATGGTAAAGGGAATGGAAGGATACTCCTATGAAGAAAGGCTAAAAAGGCTAGGGCTCTTTAACCTGGAAAAGAGACGGCTGAGGGGAGATATGATAGAAGTCTATAAATTAATGAACGGAGTGGAACGGGTAAACGTAGATCGATTGTTTACCTTATCAGAATATTGAAAGACTAGGGGACATGCAATGAAGCTACAGGGTAAACTATTTAAGACTAATAAAAGAAAATATTTTTTCACTCAACGTGTAATCAAACTCTGGAATTTGTTACCGGAGGATGTAGTAAAGGCTGTTAGTGTAGCTGGGTTTAAAAAAGGTTTGGACAAGTTCCTGGAGGAAAGGTCCATAAACCATTATTAAGAAGGGACCCAGGATATCAATGCTTGAACCAATACAAGCATTGTGGAACCTGTGTCCCTTGGGGAAACTGCTAGGTACATATGACCTAGATTGGCCACTGTTGGAAACAGAATACTGGGCTTGATGGACCTTGGTCTGACCCAGTATGGCATATCTTATGTTCTTATGTACTGGGCAGAGTTGGACTGCCATATAAGACAAAAATTCCTTATATAGTAACCCCCCACCCCAAGGGAGTCGCTCTGCCATATAAGGCAATTTTTGCCTTATATAGCAGATCAACCATGCCTGGTGCATCCCAGGATGTACTGTGCAGGGCCAAGTGCCGTCATTTGTCATGATGGTGGCACGGGGGGTAGGAGTGTGTCTGCATCATTTTCATCTCCTGATTTTTAAGGTGATGGGAGATTCCTGATCCTTCTGGGAGGGATCAGGGGTAGATGGTAGGGGTCACAGGGCCATCAGGTTATTTTATTGGTTCAGAGGGGTAGGGGATCTGGACCACCAGGTAATTTTATGGGTTTGCGGGGAGGAGTCGATCTGTGATATTTTTGCTCTCACTGCATCTTTAAGCCTACCTGAAGCTGGTGTAAAGATCTACATGACAAAAATTACTTATGCGGTCTCTTACTAGAGCAACAGAACTGTTGACAATATATATAGTAAATGCTCCAACTTTAAACAGAGAGGGTACGATGTAAATAAGCAACAAAGGTCTCAGACTTAAATGGAGCTATGGGTCAGGCCTTATCATGCTTGATCCCTACCGTTCCCTTTTGCATCAACGACCTTTTAACGTTGCTTTAAAAATTTTGTTATGTTCTTTCAAAACACAGCGCTTATCTAACAAAATCAGCTGGTAATTTTAACTTCTCTTGACTTTTTCAACATAAAGACCAAGAATGTGCTTATCTTGATGAAGACTATCCCAACGCTACTATTCAGCGCCCTTACGTTTCACCATTCATGAAGTTTCCTCAGGGGGTTTATATCAGCACTTCACAAGCACTTCCAAGGTTTCAATGTCGATTTCAATGTTTTAACTCGCTGTTTCAACAAAAGAACTATAATGAGAACTTATCGCAATCCCTTATTGTGGCTATCGATTACATCAATATCTATATATATAAAAAGCTTTTACCTTGGGAATGCAGGTTTCCAATGTCTTAATTTGATCTTTCTAAACAAGGATCCAGCTCTCCAAACAACGCTGCGCATGCGGGTTGGAGGTTAGAGATAAATCATATTAGGTCATCTAACACAGCTGAGCATGAAGTCGTCAATTTGTAACCTCCGAGGATCTGATCATATGCAACTCACTTATTTCCCAAGTTTCATCCCACTTTTAAGAATTTTCTATGTGCAGCCTCATTATTGACATATAATTTTACCCCGATGGATATTATCAATGGGATCTACCGCAATGATCATTGATAGACCATCATAAGTCTCAAGTAATATTTGTGTGGATCTTCAATCACGGGAATGGAATCTTCAATATGGAAGCATAGTCCAGTATATTTAAATGTCCATCTCACCCAAAGTGAAAACAAATCCGGCACAAGTGATTCAAAGTTTGAGGAATTACACTGTTTTTGTTTAGACCGTATAGATACAGGTTATAATGGAAGAACATGTGATCAAAGCCTAATAACTCGGGAACAACGTTGGATTTACAATTTACATTCAGTACATCCAAATGGTTTGAATGCACAAATCGATTGAAACCTATGTGCCTGATCTCCTTTGGGCATGATGCATATTCAATTGCATTTAATTGCACTGGGCTTAGTTTCTACCTTTGAAGATTTCGCTCTCGACTGAAGATTGAAACTCATGATGTTATATCATAGACCCGCTGGTAGATCCCGTTGATAACAATTCATCAGGGTATAGCAAAGGGTTTTGACTGAGTAAATTGTTTGAATCTCTTGTGCTGGATTTGTTTTCACTTTGGGTGAGATGGACATTTAAATATACTGGAAAAATCAAGTGAAGTTAAAATTACCAGCTGATTTTGTTAGATAAGCGCTGTGTTTTGAAAGAAAATAACAAAATTTTTAAAGCAACGTTAAAAGGTCGTTGATGTAAAAGGGAACAGTAGGGATCAGGAATAAGACCTGACCCATAGCTCCATTTAAGTCTGAGACTTTTGTTGCTTATTTACATCGTACTCTCTCTGTTTAAAGTTGGTGTAAAGATCTAGCCTTAAAAGAAGAGTAAAAAGAGGAATGAAATGATGTCATGGGACCAAATGTCTGCTTGAGCTCGGGGCTTCGAACCACCCTCTGGCAGTTAGAGATTTGGGGTCCCCAGTACTTGTGAATTAGATTGGAAATGTGGTGATCTTGCTCCCCTGAACCTTGATGATAGATTAATCAAAAAGAGATTAATAGATTTGCAAGATTTTACCTACAAAGGCCCATTTTTGGACCCGCAGCAGCCAGCAAATGTGACTGCAGTGATAGGAACGTGGTCTTGGAATAGGAGGATGAGAGGAGTGAAGTGTGGAGCACACACCCAAGAGCTTAAGAGCTCATTCCGAATGCTTAAAAAGGACATTGAACTGCTAAGGAGTGAAATCGCTATTTTGGGGGCTGATTTAAGAGCAGATCTGGCTGCTCTCGGGGGAAGAGTAGAGGTGGTGGAGGCCTAGACTGAAGAGCAGGCTGAGATTTTGGGGGAGATGGACAAGCAGGAACAGCTGGCTGATAAGATGGAAGATTTAGAGAAGAAGAGCAGATGTAATCTCAGGTTTCGCGGAATACTTGAGCAGCCAGAGTACCTCAATTATGTGCAGGTGGCGCAGGCAAAATGTGCACAGGTGCTTACAGATGGTACTGACACAGCCAAGGTTACTCCAGTCAAAGTAGATAGAACACACTGAGCTTTTGGATGGCAGCGTCTTAACCTCCCAAAGGATATAACTGCATGCATTCACCACGACTTGGACAAGGAGAGAATTGCATAGGGGGAATGCATTGTAGAGGAAGAAGGTTTAAGAGAGGAGTTCATGACCTATTGTAATCTGTACTTCTTGGAACTTCAAGATGGGAAGGGGGAGATATAGAAGTATTTAGGAGAAATTGCGCTTCCTCAATTGACAGAAGGGCAGGTGGAAGCGATGGACGCTGTAGTTACTGTTGAGGAGGTGTTGGGGGGGGCATTAGACTGCTACTTCTAGGCATGTCATCTGGTTTAAATGGAATGTTACTCAAATTTTATAAGATGTTTGCTGGGCTCTTGGTGCTATGGCTGGCGAAATTATTTAATGACATAGTAGAGGAGTTACCTCCATCTAGGGCAGAAGCAGGTATAATGATACATACAGAGGGTAAGGATCCAGAGCAATGTGCCTCGTACAGAGCAATATCCTTACTAATCTGGATTTGAAGATCTTGGCCCAGGTCTTGACTGCCAGGTTGGGAAACTTTATAGGGCACGTTGTTAGGGAAGATCAGTCAGGCTTTATCCCGGACAGGGTTATTGGGGATGTCGTCCATAAAGTGGTCATTTTGATCATGCTGGCCTGGCAGAGATGGACCTTGATGCTTCAACTGGCTGGAGTTGCCTTCATGTACACAGTTTTGAGGAAATTTTGGGTTTGGGCCTTTTTTAGGAGGTGGATCGAGGCATTGTATGATAGCCCCTCCGCGCAGGTGAGAGTTAGTGGTGGCTACTCTGAGCCTTTCCCTCTGGCAAGGGGGGCAAGACAAGGATGTCCTCTCTCACTCTTACTTTTTGCATTGCTGGTGGAGCTCAAGTGAGAGCAAATGAAGGGATTTGAGGGCTAGTAGTTGATAACGAGTAGTTTAAAATACCCCTTTTTCAGATGACAGTTTCTTTACAGTTACATGGCCTATTGCATTTTTGAGTTCAATAATGGGTGAATTAACAGCTTATGGTGCAGTATCAGGCTTTAAAGTTAATTTGACAAAGTTTGAAATTCTGGTTATTACACTTGACCAACACACTATATCTGAGGTCAAGAGTAAGTTTCAGTTTAAAATGGCAAAGGATTCTATATGCTATCTAGGAGTCCAAATCAGTAATGACCTGCTTTCTCTGTATAGGTTTAATTACCTTCCACTATGTAGTGCCCTAAGGAAGGATCTAGATCACTGGTCCAGGCTTAATTTGACCTTGATGGTGCAAATTGCTGCAACAAAGATGATGGTTATTATGCAGGTTCTTGTACCTCTGTTAAACCTTGCCACTATTCATACCAACATAAGACTTCTTTGTGAGAAAGTCACAAAGAAGTCTTATGTTTCATGTGGAAAGGTTCGCCAATGGTGGCATGTAGAGTCCTCACCTGCCTGAGGGATCAAGGAGGGATGGGTATCCCAGATTCCTATAAGTATTACCTAGCAGCACAGATAACAGCAGTGATAGAGTGGAGGAGCAGTGTGGTAAAGCAGTGGGTTTGGATAGAAAAGGTAATGGCAGATGCTCCCTCATTGGAATTGTACTTATGGAATACCCAGGTTTGGAGTGTCGGGAGGGGCGGAAAGGCTCCATTAGCATATGCCACTGTAATAGCATTCACAATTGCCACCTTTGGGCCTGCTCCCATCTCTTCCTAAAGAGCTGAGCTAGAGGAAGTTGCTAGAAGGGGGGGGGGGGGGGGAGGAGGATTGAGAATGGTGGATTGATTCCTGGAGGGAGGGCAGATGCAAACCTTTGAGAGTTTACAAAGTTATTACGGATTCCCACATAAAGATTTCTTTTTATATATACAGATCTGGCATATTTTTTTGGGGGGGACAGTAGGGTAAACCTCAATTAGGAGCAGTAATGATGGGATTTGAAACCCTTCTTAAAAAGGGAACAGGACAGAGAGGCGCTTTGGTCAATATTTGCAAGCTCCTAAATAAGAGAAGAGATAAGAAAGATTGGTATATCTTGCAATGAAAAGTGGATAAAGGGGACGTGCAGGAATGGCAGAAGTGGGGTGGGATTTTTCAGGCCACCCACGATATTCCTGTCTCAGCCAGTTTAGTGGAGAATGGCCTTAAAATGCTCTATCGGTGGTATATGACACTCCGGCGGCTGCATTGCATTTACAGTGTGGTGGATGATGGGTGTTGGAGAAAGTTTGGGCAGCTTGGTACCCTGCTACATATTTGGTGGGAGTGCCCTAAGATGGCATCCTTCTGGAGGGAGTGTAGGGACTTGCAGGGGGAAGTTACAGGCATTTCCTTGCCTCTCACTCCCACAGTCTTTCTGTTGCCATCAGAATCAGTTGCCAGTGGAGATGCTCAGATCTTAAGGACCTATATCGCAGCTGTAAAGTATGAAATAGCTAGTTATTAGAGAAAACCAGATTTGCCTGACCAAGTTATAATATGTAGGAGATTATGCTCTGTATATCTGATGAGCAAACTGAAAGCTCTTAAGCATGAGAGGATAGAAGGATTTGAAAAGAAATGGGCATCATTCTCTAGGTGGGCTGGTTCGCTTAAAATCGCAACAGGGTTGAAGGGGATGGATAGTATGAGTGGGGGTGCAGGTTGTTATGAGGGATTGGCTATAAGAGTTTGCTGTTATGGATACAAGACCTTTACCTTGGGTTAGAGCATACATGGATTATGATTGGAGCATATAGGCTGAGATCTTAAATTGTATTTGGTGGGGGTGGGGGGTAGGGAGGGGTAGAAGCAGCTTGGGGGATAGGGAAGTTGAGAGGATATGGGGAAGTTGATATGTTTGAAGAACACGAGAATACACCCGTCTTAGGGATTTCACCATCCTTACTTTATCATTATGTCATTATATTCCTAGAGGAATTTTTTTTTTTTTTTTTAGTGACTGTGCCTTGCTGATAGAAGGCAATACTGCCTGAAATGGTTTATATTGACTTTGGAAATGTATTTTTAATGGCTGATTATGTAATGGTTTAGCTTGGTAAATCGACAGTATGAAGCTTGACTACTGCCTGCAAAATGTGGGGGTGAAGGTTTTCATGCTCATGAAGGGAAATTGGTACGTAAGTTTTTTCTGAAAAAATGTAATAAAGTTCAAATTTAAAAAAAAGAATAGTAAAAATCTGCACTAAGTTTCAGCACAGTTTTTTACTTTGGGAGCAATTAAAAAATTATTATTTTGTATGAGATTAACATGCCCATTGCACTATGCTTTACTGCAGCAGTGGTTTTGCTGATTATTTTCCCATGCTAGGTTTTGTTCAGTGCTCGCCAACAAAGCAATTGGAGAATGAATACTGAATCTCCAGGAACAAGCAGGAATGAGTTTTCACATATGGGTACGTCGGTACCGACGGAGTCCGCGCGGGAACGCTTCCCAGCGTCCAATCAGAAAGCTTTTGGAAGCATCCCAACACGCCTGCGCGCTGCCTTCCCGCCTTCCCAACTGCCTCTCCTCAGTTTTCGTTTTTCCGCGGAGCCGGCAGGACGTTCTCCTGTCACCGCAGAAAATTCTTCTTTTATTTTTTCAGTTTTCTTGTGGTCGCGGCTGCCTTCCCCGACGCCACCGGTACCGCCGGTGTTTCTCTCTTATTTTCTTTTAAAAAATTTTTCCTTAGGAATATAAAATTTCTTCTTAGTGTTCACGGTCCTTAGGCCTTCTAGGCCTCTCCATTTTTCCTCATGGAACCGCCAGCCTTTTTCCCTAGGAAATGTACAAACTGTGGCGGTACAACTTTATTTTTAGACACTCACAATTGGTGTCTAACCTGTTTGGGTCCTGACCATTGTCCTCCGGAGTCTTCGGGCACCAGTGCTGTGAGAAGCAGTTTTCAACATCGAGTTCTCCTCGACACGCGGTCCCCTTCCAACTTCAGGGCACCGACTATATCTTCTTCTACACAGGATCAGGTAACCCAAAAACAGTCTGTTAAGACTAGCCAGTCCTCGAGCGGCAGTTCTCATGCACAGCATAGAGATGCCTCCGGCCTTGCCCTCGAGAATCCACTGGTTTCAAAACCCCGATGGGAGTCTTCGGCCTCCAAAGCCTATGTGGGGTTTCAGGTTGTTCCTGAGGTTCACCCCTCACAGAACATACCTGAGCCATGTCCGGTGGTGGCATCCGCTTTGAGCGGTACCAATACCCCGGCATCGGCACCGGTGTTGGATGAAATATTCCTCACCGAAGATAGTCGTCTGGCGTCTCCGGTACCTACGGGGCCGGTGGATATGCTTCAGATCGATTCTACAGTATCGGTATCGACACCGATGCGACTTCCGACGTCGGTACCCTCCAGACGTGCATCGATAGACTCGCTTCCTTCGATGCCGAGTCTAGAATCGATCTCCAGTCTGGAGGACTGGGTACCGACTCGCCTTGGTACCGACTTCCGTCGGTACCGGAGGCTCGGTTCCGATACCTCGGATCTGCAACCCTCGGTTCCACCGATACCGTTAGAGTTGCCACCGGCTGGTTTTCTTCCTCCGGCATCAGATTCGGTACCGACATCCACAGTACCTTTACAGTCGGTACCTTCCATGCTTCACTCATCAGGATCGCTTCCCTCGATGCCGAGTTTAGAATCGATTCCAAGCATGGACAACATGTTACCGACTGTTGCTGGTTCTGTCCTGCAGTACCAGCGACCACTATTTAAGGATCCCATTCTGCACCATTCAGGATCTTCTATTCCTATATACTGGAATAGATCCCTTGGTGCCAAGGCTAGTTCTTCATCAGATCTAGCCTATCCAGGGGGAATTCCCTCCAGGAATCTTTTTTTCCAGACTTTCCTCCTGGATATGGCAAAATCACTTGCCATTCCTGTCCCTGGACAAGATCCTACACAAGGGAGTACAGAATAACTTTCTGTCCCTAACGAAGTAAAGGAAAATATAATGCTTCCTTTGCATTATTCTTTGCAGGATCTCCTTCTACGAATGTGGGAATCTCCTTTAAAGGTACCCCCACTTTCCAGAGCAACTGATCTCCTATATCAGGTGCCTCCCTCTCCAGGGTTTCAAAGGACTCAACTTCCTCATCATTCCATTGTAGTGGAATCAGCATTGAGGCGAGTGAAGAGTACTAAAAAGCACTCTTCTTGTCCGCCAGGTCGTGAGTCTAAGACACTAGATGCCTTTGGACGTCAAACCTTCCAGACCTCCATGCTTTCAGCAAGGATTCTCTCATATATTTTTTATATGGGTCTATCTCTTGAAGAGATCACAAAGCAACTACATCTTTTGACTCCTTTTCTTCAGGAGCCCAGATGTTCAGACTATTCCTCATTGGTTAGTCATATTCAGAATATCTCTAAGTTCCTTACTCGTGCTACCCTAGACTCCTTTGAGTCTGTTAGCAGGACTTCTGCTATAGCTATAGGGGCACGACATAGAGCCTGGCTTCAGGCCTCAGACTTGGACAAATGGGCACTGGAAAGACTGGGAAATACTCCTTGCACTGGAGAAAATCTCTTCAACAAGGAGTCTTTACTTCAGGTTACTCAGTTATCCACTGACTTTCCTTTTTCCAGAGGCTACTCTGCGCCTTCTTCTTTCCCAGTAGGTAGGAAATGTCCTACCAAACTTTCAACCCCTAAGGGGAGAAGGTTTTACCCATCATCTGCCCATCATTCAGATGTCCCTAAACAGGGGAAACATCGTTCTAGTCTGAGCAATCCA